>CM038672.1:553063943-554318943 GCA_021605145.1 Aegilops bicornis | reverse complement strand
GGGTGGGGAGGTATGAGAGAGTGGAGAGAAGAGAGGGGGGCGGGACGGCCGTTAACGTACCCGCCTCTTTGCCGTCAGCCAACGGTCGGCAAAGTTTCTTTGCCATCCACTTGTGGACAGCAAAGAGGTGGGGCCGCTGGGCTTGAGTTGGTTAAACAATAACTGGACCCACCCACCTCTTTGCCGTGTGCTAGCGGACGGCATAGATTCTTTACCGTCAGCCAGCGGACGGCAAAGAACTGCCTGATGGCAAAGACATTGTTTGCCATCAGCCATATCTTGCCGTCCGTTTTCTTGTGGCTGACGGCAAAGACCTTCTTTGCCGTCAGCAAGCGGACGGCAAAGAGTGGGCAAACGTCAAATAAGCTAATTCCAGTAGTTTTACTATAAAATTTATGCAAATGCTTGAGAAGGAGCCCTTGGTTCTGAATATTCAGATTAAGAATACCTAGGCCTCCCTTATCCTTAGGTCTGCAAACTAGATCCCAGGAAGTTAAAGACTATTTGGGCACATCAGAGTTTCCCCTCTAGAGGCATTGCCTGAAAATCCTATCTAGCTGCTTGACAATACCAGCTTGACAATACCAGGAGGAATACGCAAACTACAAAGGAAATATATGGGCATTGAAGTGAGAACTGATGTGAGCAATTGCAAACTGGATCCTTGATTAAGCACGACATAGCTGATAGATAAACTTCTTTCAATGTTGTCCACCAAAGGCATTAGATCAATAATTCTAGGTCTTGTAGTTCCAAGAGGTAGACCCAGATAGGTGAAAGGCAACTGTTCCAAATTACAGCCCAAAATGTTGGATAGCCTTTGTGCCTTAGCTGGCTCAATATTGATGGGCACCATTGATGACTTGGAAAAATTCACCTTTAGGCCAGTTGACTGCTGAAAAATATGGAGCATGTTCTTGAGAGCAACCAACTGATCCTCCACTGTAGAGAGGATTATGATTGTATCATCTGCATACTGGATAATACGAAAATCAGTATCATGTGATGGGATTGGAAGAGTTAGGACTCCAATTGGCCGGCCCATAAACAGACGATTCCGATTATAGCCCGTTTACGATCCATATTGCGGTCCGTTAATTGCCCTTGAAAGTACAGCTCATGTTTGGCCTATCGATCATACGACCCGTAGAAGTCCCATTGAATCTATGACCCGTAGAAGGCCCATGGATCATACGGACCTTAGGAGGCCCACTACAGTAGGCAGCAGGACCATGGTCACAACGGTCCGTATGTTGCCCATGGTTATTGTGCCCTAGTTCTAAATTAAAAGGTTACCACGGAAAAAGAACTACAGTGACTACAAGAAAAACAAATAAACAAGACAATAATGAAATAAATAAGCAAGCAACTTACGCTAGGCTATTACGCCTATTACAAATATTACATCCACTGGGCAACAAAGTTCGCCACCAGTGCAAATATAGTGAACAAAGCAGCATATTACATACACTGGGCTTCTAAATTGGCCACAAGTGAAAATGAACGTGGCAGCAAAACAAGTCCAGAACTGAAACCACTTTAGAAGAGCTCAACAAACGATATCCTGGATACCTACCATTACGGCAAGAAGCTTAGCAAGCTTATTAGTTTTCTCTTGTTTGGCACTAAAATCCTCAAGTGCTTACTGTTGATCCAGAAAGTATGCATCTGAATTCTGTAGGAACTTCCTCAATCCTTCGGCTATTTGCCACAGCACAGCTGACTGATGCCTTTCAGCTTGTAGCAGGGACTGAAAAAGCCGAAGTGATCCAGGCAGCGATTTCGAAGAGCTTCTTCCAGCGGCAGTGGCCAGTAACTCGAACACTACATCAACGCGGGACTTTGCGGTTGTCTCACTGTCTATAAGATAGTTTTTATCAGCTTTCTTGCAGACCAACAGGGTTATCTCACTATCTTGAACCTTATATGCATTACTTTCTCTACCATTGCATAATGGGGTGCTCTTCTCCAATATTCTGTTCGCATTCTACAAGAGAAACAAGGAGACACATCACATGTTTAGCATGTAGTATGTGAAACTCATTTGGGTAAACCGGTTCAGTAGTAAGGTGGACAGGATAACAGCATGAAACCAACATATATCTATGTACTATTGTCACTGTATTGTCTATATCATTCTAGTTTATGTTTCCAACTCAAGATAGAGACACAGTTCAAATCACATCTTTTTAAGACACAACAGCATAGACATAATATAAGTGTGGGAAACTACACAGCATGGCAAAACGTGACATGAGAACAACTGTTTATACAACAGAAACTGAAATCTACTTATATCAAGAAGTCAGAACAACAATCCAGTTAAAGAAATAGGTTTAACACATACCTGTTGCGCCATTGGAGTTTCAATTGGATCCTTCAAATTCAAAAATAGTTGGTATCACTATTCGAGAAAACCCTAGTAGTAGTGCTTGCTTTTAAGCTAGCAGTAGAGCTTGTACCAGCGCTACCACAAAGGTGCTACAGCTAACTAGTAGCAGTAGCGCTGGAAAGGGAGCACTACTGCTATATATAGTTAGCAGTAGCGCTTTTCTTTGGTAAGCGCTACTGATAGTACTAAGTAGCAGCATCGCTTCTTCTGAAAAGCGCTGCTGCCAACTTTTCCTGTATATTTAAAAATGCAGCTTATTTTCGTTGTGGTTTTATATATACAGTACTTTCATCAGATGATTTTATGACCTTGATTAGTTATTATATATAACAGTGGGTGAAATGAACGTGGAGTAGATCCAAGTGGAGGCAACATGTGGAGCATGTCGAAAGTACTACTAATCCAAACTTGATCTAGTTTGGATTAGTAGTACTTTTGATGTGCGCCACATGTTGCCTCCAGTTGAATCTAATCCATGTTCATTTCACCTACTGATATATATAATAACTCATCATGCTCATATAACAACTTAGCATCATGCATCATCGATCATAATAATAAATAACTCATCATTGGTATCATAATAACAAGTCATACTCATCATCATCGATCATACAACTTCTACTCGATACGACATCATCATCATAGTCATCTATCGAATCCTACTTAGTTGTTCTTAGCACATGATCATGAGTATTAGCTAGGACCTACTACCTTCTCCTAGGTAAAGCAGCATAAAACAAGATAGGCCCTGACTCTCCATTATGGAGAATGGAGATTATTCTGTCTCCAATTCTTGCCTTTCGCACAATCTTGCTTCCAAGAACCTCCCTACAACCGACCATACATATTTTCCATTCTTTGATTATCAGTTCTTCACTGTTTTTAGAAATCCGATATGCACATGTGTGACTCGTAGGATGAACTGGTTGTATGTTCGAAACATCAAGGCAACCATTCTAATACATCAGATGAGGCCCACAATCTGATGGGATTTTCTGTTGACAAACATAGTAATAACTTCGTAGTTAGCAATGTACTTAAGTTTTAAAAGAATTTATGCAAAAGATACACGGATGTCATAATAGTAAAAAATCTTACCATGGCATCTCCTTGGTTGTTAGCGTGGTTCAACACGTGCACTAGTGGCACGTATTCACGATAATGTGGAGTTTGATAATAGGTATTGTAATTCTCAAGATTAGTATACAAAATGTGATCAGATGATTTTTCTCCTAATAAGTTAACTCAGAGCCATCGGTGTAGTAAGTTATGTCTACCATCTTCCGCACATTGTTTGAAGAATGAAAATAAGCTATTAATGGAAATAAGCTATCAACTATTTTGAAATAAACAATATAAATTATTTAATAACTATGGTTGAGAAACTCATATAGCGGTAGAATTGGAAGCGTATCAACAAGGACCCAAATGTCCATATTTTCTTGGTCGATGTCAGGATCACCAAGATCCATGGTGACAAGCATACCCTCATAAAAACCATACATCTTGCAAAATGCTTCCCAACTTTTGCAACCAAAATGGGTTACGCTCTCAGAATTGTACAGATTTACTTCAAAATCTATACCATGATGGGTCCTTAGGTGAATTTTCATTGTTTCAGAATTTTAATGATCTTCAAAATCCATCCTCTCCAAGACATAGCATCTTGCATGGCATGGGATAAGCTACTCGAATTGTAAAAGATGAAATTACACATGGAAATAGTTGAAGTCATGCTTAATTATGAAAAAAACACTTGTCGTCGTTGCATACCGTTTCAACATTGAAGGTCTCCTGGAGCTTAATACTGAAGCGCCGATCTTCGTCCAGGTGAGGCCTGTAGCACAGACCTCGGTCATCGTTGCACCAGCAGCACTCCCCCGGGAGACTTTCGTCGTCCGATGATGACATTTACTAAGTTCATAATTCAAAGATTAAACTTGTACAATTCAATATATGTACTACAAAAATTAAATTAGATCATTATTATTCATCACGGGTCGGCTATCGGTCTATCGAGTCTTTTGCTTCAAAAATCTCAGCTCGCGTGGTGTATACATTCGACCGTTGGTGGTGGTGGAGACTCTCACTCACTGATTCCTCTCTGACATTTGCGACGTCGGTGATGGTCATTACTCCTCCTTCCCCTAGTGAATAACAAAGTTCTAGCACCCGGAGCAGAAGGAGAAATGACCCACACAACAACAGTCAGGCTTCTTCGTCCTCTCTCATATATGGTGGATACACTTCCTCACTGATTTTTCGACCTTCGGTGATGGAGCCTCGACAGACTTAAAGTCAACCCGAAATGTCGTTTAATTATTTTTCTAGAAAATCCATGCCACTCGATATTTCCTACATATTCTAGCACAAGTCATGCCAGAATTCATGAAAAAATCCGGCATGACCTTTGCTAAAAAAGGACATATGGAGCACCTGAAATTTGCTGGAACGGAAATTAATCAACACTCCGGCAAAACATCGGCTACTATAGGAGGTGTAACTTGCAAACATGGCCGGTCACTTGGGCAAGCATATATCCTATTTGAGCAACACAACATATACATGTTTATATCTACATCATATGGGCGAGCACATATCTAAATCATAAAATAAATTAGCATTCATTCAATAAGCAAAACTAAATCATCTCTTTCGTCCGTACATTGCCGAATATTATCACTAATAGATCTCGAATAGTATCATACATATAACATCACTAATACAACTAAAATCGTAGCGAACGACGGGTATCAGCGCGGGCGGTGGACACCCAAAGAGAAGGAACCATCACAGGATCATAGCTCCAGTGAGATCCCTGAAGAACCTCCCAGGTATTGGAGAACTTACCCTCCAACGCAACCATGTAGCGACGGATGTGCTCGTCCTCCTCGCCGACACGGTGACGTAGCACCTCCGCGGGGTCTTCAAGCCTCCGCACCCTCACTGGCCCACGCGACCGCCACAAAAGAACGTTCGGGTCAACGACGGGCTGGCTCCTCACCAAGCTGTGCCCCCCAGAAGGTAGCACCTCCCAGTACCAGCCCGGTGGAGCCCAGTCCCGGACATGGCTCCTCACCAAGCCCATGCCTCCTCCACCGAGTCGATGATGAGGATGCGGGATAGGCATCGTCGACGCTGATGCGGGAATAATTGCTTTAACTAAATAAGTAACAACAAAGGTGACACCTAAAACACCTAAATTCTATTAAATACACCTAATTAAAAACCTACACTTTGAACATGATTCAATCATAACTAGGGTTCATACTACATTATTAGAAGATTAAACACCTAAAATACCTAAATTAAATTAACAACATGGGGTGGCTGGTCTCACCTCGATCGAGGTCGGAGGGGGTCGGTGACGGGGACGACGGCGGGGATGATGTAGGGGCTCCTTTATTTCTGCAAAAACAAAATATAAACAAAAGCATTATTATCGTCATCTTAGGACTTAGTGAAACTCCATAAGCTATATTTAATTATTCTATCCAAATTTACTTATAATTTCCTATTCTATTCAAATTTACTTGTTCAAATTTTCTAAAAATTTCCTATTCTATTCAAAAGACCTACATTTACTTATTTTTGAAATTTCACAATTTATTCTATTCAAATTTACTTATTCAAAATTTCTAAAATTTTCCTATTGTATTCAAAAAACCTACATTTACTTATTCTTTTCAAATTACTTATTCAAATTTTCTAAAAACAAAATACACTAAAAACCTACATTTACTAAAAACAAAAACCTACATTTAACAAAAACTAAAACCTATTTACAGAAAGGGGGAGAAGGAGGTGGGAGGAGGCCAGGAGGAGGAGTGAAGGAGGAGGGGAAGGAGGAGAGAGGAGGAGGGAGGAGCAGGAGAGAGCAGGAGAGGGAGGAGGGAGGAGGAGGAGGAGGGGGCCACCGGAGAGGGAGGAGGAGGATCGGAGGGGGCCGCCTGGAAAGAGGGAGGAGAGAGGATAGCCGCTGGAGGAGGGAGAGATGAGGGCAGCAAGAGGAGGAGGAGGGCGGGAGGGAGGGGAGGGCGGCGAGAGGAGGAGGGAGGGAGGGAGGCAGATACCTTGGGGGCGTCGGCAGCGATTGCGGTGATGGCCCAGGCAACAACGTGCGGCGAGTGATGAGAGTGTGTGAGGGAGAGTAAGGGATGCGCGTGGTGTGGATAAGGTAACTGTAGTAGTAGCGTTATTTAGAAACAACCGCTACTGCTATTTAGCAGTAGCCTTCGTCAGAATAGAACGCTATTGATATGCACAATAGCAGTAGAGCTTTTTAATAAAGAGCGCTACTAGTATATATGCACTTCCATGCGACCGTTGTCAACTATAGTAGTAGCATTTTTTATAGCAAAAGCACTACTTCTACATGAGTAGTAGCAGCGATCTTCAGTGACTAGCGCTACCATTATTTAGCAGCAGCGCTTTCTTATAAAAAGCGCTACTACTGACCTCCTATGTATAAGCATTTTTCTAGTAGTGATGAGTAAATACAGTGATGCAAGAGCAAAGAGTATGGACCATAGCTACGAAATCTGACCTGAGAATAGTTGCTCTTTTGCTTTAACTATGGAGTTTGGGTTCGCTGTGGTGGTCTTCGTGCTTTGGGCACTACAGTTGCTTTACAACTGCTCGTGTGGGGGTACTCTATGGTGGACATGGTGTTGTGTCAACTAGAAGTGGGTTACAATCTACTGGGGTTGGGGTTAGATGGGGTGTAGCTGGTTTTCTGTCCAACGGTGTAAGTGTACAATTTGGAAGAGTCTCGATTATGTGTGGTGGGGCTAGTTCGTGGGCTAGTACAACCATGGTTCTATCTGCATCGACTGGTAGCACCATCTTTTGTTAAGAACATGTTTTTACTCCCTTAGATACTGCCATCAACCCCTCCAATTCATATGGTTGATAAACAAGAAAATAAATTGAATGTACACACATTGTATGATAGACACATGTGGTAATTCACATATATGATGTCTAATCAAACAGGACAACATGACACAATTTCACATATATGATGGCTAACTAAACAGGATAGCATGACACAGTTTCAGATATATGATGGATAATTTAATAGGATATAGTGGCATAATTCAACATATGTTGAGTATCTAAATAGGATGACATGACAAAACAATATGATGTCTTTCTAAAATTGGTTAGGATGAAATAATTCACATACATGTTGTCTAAGTATACATGATGGCATGATATAAATCACATAATTGATCCATATACTAAGCAACAGGCACTTGCTAGTATGATCTCTAAACTAAGCAGATGGTATTGAATATTGTGTATATGATGTCTAAACTAAGAAATGCAAGACACCATATGCATGATATGAGAAATATAAACATTGCAAGTTAGAGCATGCACCTCAGGTGGGATATAAGACTAGTCATCTATCTCTAAATCCTCCTCGGAGCAGCTATGTGTAACCACCGAGATATATGCTTCAACAGGTACCATTGCCTGCTCTGAAGAGCGTTTCACTCCACATGTTTCATAACCGGCTCAAATTGCTGATACACATGAAGACTAGTTCAATATACACAGATTTTCCACAAATGGAATACGTAATGAAGAAAAAGGATGACATGAGATAATTCACATATATGATACCTGGCTACATAGGATGGCGGTGCATAATTCACATATATGATAACTGGCTATAAACATGGCATCGCATAATTCACATATCTGATATAGAAAGCAAATAGGAGGCATTCACACAAAGCATGTCTAATCTAAGCAGATGGCATGGCAATGCAAGACACCATATGCACGATATGAGCAATATAACCCTGCCAAGTTAGAGCATACACCTTGGGGGGGATACGACTGGTCATCTGTCTCTGAATATTCCTCTAAGGATGTATCTGTAACCGGGAAGAAATCTGCATCGACAGGTAGCACTGACATCTTGGAAGACCTTGTTTTCACTCTAGATTTTCCCATCACCGACTCAAATGGCTGATCCATAGGAAGAGTAGATGAATGTACAAACATTGTTGACAAATGGAATACATTATGAAAAAAATAGTATGGCACGATACAATTAATTCATATATACGATGACTGGCTAAATTGAATGGCATTGCATGATTCACATATATGGTGCCTGGCTAAAGAAGATGGCATTTCATAATTCACATATACTCCTTCCGTTCCTAAATATTTTTCTTTTTAGAGATTTTAAATGGACTACCACATACAGATGTATATAGACATATTTTAGAGTGTAGATTCACTCATTTTGCTCTGTATCTAGTCACTTATTGAAATCTCTAAAAAGACAAATAGTTAGGAACAGAGGGAGTATGATATAGAAACCAAACAAGTGGCATTCACACAAAGAAAATCTAAACTAAGATAATGACATATAATATGTATAATGTAAGAAATGTGAGGCGCCATATGCATGATATGACCAACATCAGCATGCCAGGTTAGAGCAAACTCCTCAGGGTGTAAATAGGAGTGGCCGTCTCCCTCTAAATCCCGCTCTGTACCGTTATCTACCTCCGGAAATAGTCTGAAACGGGGGGAGGGGGACCCGCACTTCGCCCACCATGGAGCAGCGTCTGCATGACATTATATTCTGACGCAATGGTCTTCTCTTTTCCTCTACATTTTCAGTACAATTGTGTACAATAACTGACATACATAAAAAACATAGTAAGATTATGTAAGGTCTAAGGGGTGCATGCAGAAATCAAGATTGATGGTAGCAAATGAGTGGATACATCCAAAACTAATGATAGCAGGCAAATGATAGATTTAGTTTAAAAAGATAGACGATGGATCATCTACTGTTTGTTGTCGACCCAATATGAACCACATAGGAGACCCCGGATGAACCAGATAGTAGACATATACTATTCGTTGCTGCCTCGATATGTGCCCCACAGGCATTTTAAAACTCAAGTTGGAACATTAATTTGGACCTGAATCATAGTATAAGAGGTGAACAGGACGATAAAGTAGCATGTAATAATAACCGATGTAGAACGTAAGCAGACACGAAAGGGTGCGACCTCTCTTCTGGAGCTGTGTAGTCCTTAGGTTCATCTAGTCAATCGATGGTTTTAATGTAGTTGGCGTGGTTGCCCGCACTAGGAAGATGATCTGAGGAGGATAAACAAGATTTGCCGTGAACGCTTTCGTCGATGGTGCACATCAGGTGGGGTGGATGACGGCACGACAGGAGTAGGACAAAACACACAGAGGTTTCTTTGACACCTATCTGAAAATGAAGTAAATCTGTAAGGGCTCCTTAGAATTGGACGATTATAGAAATGCAGGTACTGGAAAAACACAGGAATAGGATAGGAATGCACGTGCAAAATAGAGCATTTACAAATATAGGATTTCTATCAACCTGGGTGTATGGTTCACATGAATTGGAAGAACACATGAATGGAGAAACATGGTCAAATTAAAGTCAACCCACATAAAAAGGACGTCCAGGTGGATATTAAAATTCCTACGTTATTTCTTAGAAAGAGACACCAAAGGAAAAAATCCTCCAGTTTTGCTTTGCTCCATTCATTCTAACCAAATGCACGGATAGTAGTACCATAGTAAATTTTCCAATTCCTATGTTTTCCTTCACTTTTTCTTTGAACCGGTGGCAATTCTAATAGGCAGTCTTCAACAGGCTGAAGCCTGCCCTCGAAATATTTTGTGAGCTTAGATTTGGTCGACATGAATATCATATAATGGCTATCTTGCTAAACCGATTCAAATTGTGGTTCAAAAGAGCATTTAGTTTTCTCCCTGTTAACTTTGTGACCACGATTCATTTCTTTCTAGATTTGCAACTGCTTTGAACCAAAGGATCCCTGAGGGATCGACATGAATGTAGAGTAACAAAGTGACGCGACGAGTGTACAACCTCTTTGGCATAGCCTTGTCGACCTTAGCATCATTGGGTTGGACGTGGAGGATGGTGATGCTGGTGTGACTGTCGGAGGCAGGGAAGAAGATCTGAGGCCTCTGGAGATGGAGCCGAGGTTATTGGTCTACTGTGATGGACGATTCCGTCATTGTTGAAGCTCCGGTGAGGTGTAAGACGGTGAGGCTGATGCAGTAGAAGACAAACAATGTTAATCTGAAGTGGGAGTATAATAGCATGTGAATAGATGATGTAAAATACATCATCAAAAAGTGATAGAAGTAAAATGCATCAGCCGTGCAATGGCCGCTCCGACAGATGCTGTAAATACTATTGACTCTCAACTTAACTTGAGAAACTGAAATTTACATTTGAACTGAATTTTACTGTGGAAAGTGAATTTTACTAACCAAACTGAGTGAACTAGTAGCAGAGAACTCCAATAAAAGTTTAGGGCATTCGAGCACTGGTAGCAGAGAAGCAGTAATCTAAATTAGTAGCCGCTCGAGTAGGGAACACACTTGCAGAGAGCAGCTCAGGCAAAGAAGACCATGAAGCGAGTGATAAAGAAGCAACTCCAAAGAGATGCAGGGTCATGCAGCAAAGAACATGGCGAGAGCATCAATGAGGCAAAGCAGCAGCATGAACGAGAGCAAGAGAGGAGCAGCAGCATGGACGAGAGAAAGAGCGGAGCAGCAGTGCGACCGACAGCAAGAGCAGAGTAGAGTAGCAGCAGGACCGACAGCAAGAGCAGAGCAGAGTAGCAGCATGAATGAAAGCAAGAGCAGTGCAGCAACGCGACCGCCAACAAGAGCAGAGCCGAAGCAGCAGCAGCAGCAGCGGCGCGAGCGAGAGCCGAAGGTGTAGTAGCTAGTGTTGGTGTGGAAGTCGCCACCGAGGAAGCAACGACATGGGGGAGAGACTTCATGGAGGAAGTGGCAGGCGACGACGCTGTCGATGGAGACCCGACATCGCTGATCGGTATCAAGCACCGGCAGCCCCATGAGATCGAATAAAAGATAAAATGCAACAGTGAGTCCAGAACCTCCTTGGTGGCGCTGAGTAGGCCTCGACTTCATTGGAGGAATTGGTGAGTGTGATGCGGTTCTTGTGGGGCAGGTCAGGACGGCGCTGTGGGGATGGAGGTGGCGCAATAGACGACGCGAACGTCGGGGCAGCTCCTTGGAGGTGGTGGACGGGGCGGCTGATCCGGTGGGATGACGAGATCGACGACGGATCCTCATCCGGTGCGGTGGATGAGGGACTTCGAGTTGTTACTGTGGACGACATCGTCTGGGAAGAGGCTCCGACTAGGTGGCGGTCGGGAGGCCGAAGGTGGAGGATGGCATTTTGCGGGTTTTGGCGGCCTCGGTGTACGAATGGGGGGTATGAAGGGGAAGGTAGGGGGAGCCATGGCTTAGGGACACGCTTGTCCGAAATGTAGGGTAAGTTACGAACGTACCCCACCGGTTTTGACCATGCGACGTCGAGGAGGCATTTCCGGCTATGGGGTATAAGGGGGATTTCACGTGTCTGGGCTGCGGGACTGATTTCGGATGAGGTGGGAGTTTTTGCGCGCGTCGAAATTTCGGTATAACAAGGCGCGACGCGGGTTGAAGAGGCAGGAGTTCCGTAGTAGAAGAGACAAAAGATACTCGAGCTAGAAAATTTTGGCATAACAAGGCGCAGATTCCATGTTCGGCAGAACAAACTTAACGTGTACAAAAAAAGACAATTCACACAAGGCACAAGAGAGTCATGTCCCCTTTTACTATATTGCTGTAAATGCCATTGAAAAACTACAAGAAAAATGTAAATTTTTTTGGGAGAACAAGATTAACATGTATAGTACCAAATCAATTCGCTCCTCAACGACAAAAAAAATCAATTCCCACCACAAGTAAGGGTCATGTCCCTTTTTATATGATTACAAATAACACGATCTCAAATTTCAATTTTTGAATCAACGTTATATTGAATTCGAATATATCGTTAGGTGATCTTGCGGTTTATAATGGATGAAGTCCTACATTTTGATCTTCCATCTTATATGAACATTTTACTCCACCCTATGAATATATATATTGTCATCTACCATGTGGACTCAATTTCAATCAATTTTCCTTATTTGAATACGATTGTTGTCAAGTTATACCATAAATTAAATATTATCTAGGTAACAGAAAACACGCATATAGTAGTAATCATATTTAAATATGAACTACATGTACCATACGATCTCCAATTCACATATTTGTATCCATTTTATGTTGAATTCAATTCACAGTACATTGGTGTAGGTAGCGAAATGTTCAGGATAATCTAAACACTATTTTCATATGCATAAATTTGGCCGAATTGGGACAAGTTTTGGTATAACCTTCCTGCAATCCGGAGCTTCTCTCAAGAAGCCTTGTGGTTCCGAGAGGGAATGTGTCACCTTTTTTTTGACCGTGAACAGTAGGAAAGGCTCCTACTGTGTTAATATATTAATATAGTAATCAAATTGTACAATGGGTATTTACGTGGGGGGGGGATCAAGGTACAACTTGCCAACTTTGTGACAAGTGAGCTAAGAAAGCAGAGAGCAACCACTATAGGGAGTGTAGTTGAGCACAAAGAGCCTAAGCTCCTCTTTGACTCTATGTTGAAGAAGCTCGAAATCTTTCTTGAATCTGTCCAGCCAGGAGTTGAAGGATGGTGTTATTGCTCTAAAGTGTTTATTATTCCTCTCCTTCCAAATGCTCCAGGCATGCCACAATGATTTTCTCTAAGAACATGGGAGTGGGATGAATGTTTTTTTGAGCGTCAACAGCTTGCAGTCGGCCATGGAAAGGTTCCCAGTTAATCCCAAGCTTAATCCAACAAAGCTTACGGAAAGAATAGGTGAAGATCATGTGTTCCATCGTTTCCTCAATATTCATTCCACATAAGAGGCAATTGTGGTCATCTCCTATGTTATAGTGCCTGCTTTTCAACATGTTCCTCGTATTGAGCCTGTCATAGAAGAGCAACCAGGCGAAGACCTTCAACTTCATTGTGCATTTTGATTTCCAAACCCAGCAGAATATCTGGTGCACTTGGACGTCCTTGAAGAATAATTTATAGTAATCTGTTGATTTGTAGATGGCCTTGCCCCACGTGTAGTGCCAAATGTCCGAAGACGACGTGGATGGCTGTAGCTGAGCCGCAATTGTTTGCATGTCTCTGACCTTCGCAAGCGCTTGAGGGGTCAAGGGTAGGTGAAACGTTTCTCCCAGCGACGTGATCCCTAAGAAGTCTTTGGCAGAGATATCCTCGTCCAAAGAGTGAGAGAAAGCCCGAGGATGGGAGTCTTGAATAATTTTCCCCGCCCACATATCTTTCCAAAACAGAGCCGTGGTGCCACACACAATTTTGACTTGAGAAACCCCTCGAAACTTAGGAGTGAGCTTGAGTATCTCCTTCCACCAGAATGAGCCAACCGGTTCAGAAGCATGTGGAATTTTTTGGGCGTAATAGGAATCCCATGTGAGGTGCACCCGAGGTATATCCAACTTGTTGTAGAATTTATGCAGGAATTTCAAAAGCAATGCTTTATTCTGTACTCGAAGGTTGAGAACTCCAAGTTCTACCTTATTTTTAGGTTTACAGACCATGTCCCAGGAAGCCAGAGAGTTACATTTATCACCTTGTTCAGTCTTTTTGATCCATAGGCATTTGTGCCTAATCTTGTCCAGAAGTTCAATGAGCTTGGGTGGGAAATGTAACGTGCACATTGCATAGAAGAGAAGCGAGGTAACTGTGGAGTTGAGGAGAGTCAGCTTTCCAGCATGGGACATGAGGGACAGTGTTGAGGACAAGCTTCTTCCAACCGTGCTGACTAGGGGCATGAAGTCATGAATGGTAGGTCGAGACGTGCCCAGAGGCAGACCTAGATAGGTGAACGGCATGGTACCAATAGTACACTCGAAGATAGCAGCAAGTTTTGCAGCCAGATCCGCGTCCAAGTATATCGGAATTAATGTGGACTTGTGGAAATTGATTTTAAGGCCGAGGGACTGTGCATATTAGGTAAGAATGTCTTTAATAATCAAGGCTTGATGAGGGCAGGCAGGCATGAGCAGGATCGTATCATTGGTGTACTGGACAATAGGATAGTCCATTTGTCCAGTAGACGGCAAGGGAAGCTGGATTCTGCCCTCCCTATAGGCTTCATTAATGGCAGATTGAAGGAGGTCGGCTGCCAGCACGAAACTACAACAGATCTCATCAACCGTGCACATAGCCGATCTTATCAATGACAACAGATCTCATCTGCCGCCTCCACATATCTAATATGCATACGATCTGAATCCAAATCCTATAGCAGAGGCTCTGATACCACTGTTGGGTTCTACGGTAGGGTGCGTCGACTGCAAATTAAAATTTTCCTACGCGCAGAACATCCAGGAACATGCTATGGGAGATGGATCACAGTTCGTTACCATTAGACACGCAGTGCCGTGCGGCGGAAGAAAAGTTGGGGCAGCGCGTCCGCGTGGATCGTCTCCTCCTCGTTCGATCTCCCTCGAACAGCCGGTCATCTGATCCCGCGTACAGGTTCGCCGGAGCGGTGCAAGCACACCGCCTCTAACAGTATCCGCGCGTGCAGGAGGAACACCGTGCGGAGGACTGCTAGGTCCGATCACACAGTCGGCGGCGAGTGGAGGTGGCTATTCGCAACACATGCAAACCCTAGTCGCAGCGTCGAAGCGATCAACCGCATGAGTGTGCCGCACCTCCACTTTATATAGGCATCCGTCGCGGGCGCAACACTTGGGCCTCGTACGGACCCTAAAGCCCAAAGTCTACTCGGTCACGTTCCTAGTCCAGTTCGGATCACATCCGACCAGTGTCCTACGAACCGACCTCGTAGGTTCCTTCCCTTAAGCGCGCGACCCTTATGTTCCTTCCCATAGGTTCAAGTCGGCTTGGTCACAGTTCGGATCACCTCCGACCTACACGGTTGGTAGCGGCCTCTAGCAAGGCATGCCAACCACCAAGCAGACTATGAAGCTGGTTAGGCGAACCTATACAACGTGTCACACTACTGTTCCCTTTGACGCACGATATATGTTGTCGGGCTCAAGGCGAGACTGTCATCCTTGTGCTTGCCCGACCTCTTTCTCGTTTCAGTGATGCCGACCACAATCCGGATTATCTCATAATCCTTGTCGCATGGCCATGTTGTTCCTGGTCGGATCACATGAGGGGCCCAGAGTATATCTCTCCTGATCGGAGGGGCAAATCCCATATTGCTCGACCATGTCTCGCAGCATGGGACTGGACAAACCCGAAACCTACCTTTGTAACTACCAGTCCACGGAGTACCGTTTGGTCGGCCCAAAGCAAGTCTGTCACCATCCCGAGTACATGCGTCAGCTCAGGTCTTAGGACATAGAACGTATGGTGTACTAGAGACTCACAGATGACATATCGCTGCGTCTCATAGTTGGGTATGTCCAACTCAGACCTTATCTCGACTCGGATCCGACTACGTCGAATCCGACCAGACCTTTCCAATTCCATATTATCCGGTTAGCATCCAATGCTCCATGGCTAGTGAGACCACACTACACCACAACACTGCAACCCCAACAACCAGATTGGTTGGGAAAACAACCTCCGGCAACAAACAGTGGGTCGGGAAAAACTATTGCCGACTGACCATGTTTGTTGGGGAAAGTCCAGACGGGAAAAGCCTTTCCTGACCGACATACCTTTTCCGACCGACTATTTGACGGCTAATAAGAATCTTTCCCGACCGACTGTCCGATGATGTTTTTTACCGACCAACTTTCTGTTGGCCCCTTTCCCGACCGACTATCTGACATCATTTGTTTTGCCGACCAACATTCCGATGGCCCTGCCAAGAACCTTTGCCAACCAACAATCCGACGGCGTGTTCTTTTGCCGACCAACATTACGCCAACATTTTGTTTAGCCAACCACAACTTTAATTAACACATGGTACTAATTGTTACATACATATAGTTCTCCTCTTCAAAACATAAACACAAGACACCATACATCGGGTACACCAAACATTTTTTTATTCCATTAAAAAGTTGTGATATACATTATACTTCAATCTGTTCTAGACATAGCCACCAAGACGTCATACATAATGTTCACAAAAGGTTCTAAAATAAGACATAGTTGTACAAAATGAAAGCTAAAATATCCAGTTGACGTGGATCACTGGCTTCATTGTCCATTGTGAGTGCAGTCCTTCTGTTTGCTTCCTACAGAAGTTAAACAAGTCCCAATTATAATACACTATCAAAAACTGAATTTCCTTTGATTTTTTTAATTTTGCAAACATTCCATATGTGAAGCAGTCCCTTTTTTTGTTCAGTGAACCACGTGCTGCTAGAAATGATATTATATCTTAAAATATTTACATGTAAATAGTGTTGACTGCTTACAGACTAGTTTCGAGAAATAATAGAAGGGCTTAGCTATCCATACCAAAAGTGGAAAAAAGATCACCTAAGTCATGCAATCTGAACATGTAACAATTCAAATAACAAAGCGAACTACAGAAAGTGTCATATGGGGAACTAGGTAAGAGGAGCAGCTACAACAGGAACTAGGCATACATCCATGTGTAGCGCTTGCCATAATTGAAAGGAAGAGGCAGAAAGAAAATGAGGAAGATTTCTACAAAACCATGTCATGTGTCCATGGCTTAACTAATTCCTGATGCTATAAACCAAGGTACTACAGAGATTTAACTCGATATTTCACCAAACATGAATAAGAAAATGATGGTATTAGTGGCAGAACTAAAATCTCTAGCAAATAATATAGGCCGACAATTTCTCATGCTAACCACGACTTGACAATCTACGCCTCTTGAAGTGCCATATATTTAATTGTCTAAAAAAGGCTACATTAAAAATAGGGATTCTAATACTCGTTAGCTCGCTCGAAATCTCTGAATTTGAAAATATTTAAGAGGGCATTTCCAACACAAATATATGCTCAACTCCAATAACAAAAGTCAGGTCCATATACATATTCTAGTTTGTAGTTACAACAAATTAACTTGGTCAAACCTTTTAGAACAGAGTAAAGAAAGTGCCTCAATTGTCATCTAAACAGAAAATTTGGGATGGATATTTATATCTAGTATATAAAGAACGGAACATGGCAACATTCCTAGATACCTAACATTTATATGGTAACATGAATAAGAATAGCAAAAATGAATGTATGTGTGAATTTACATCACGAGACCAAAAACGTCTGCAAACCAAAATAGATTCAACAAAAAAGTGACAGCATGATAAGTGCACTTAACCTGAATGTTGCACTTGAGGCCCCTTTGCACCTGAACATGGAGAAAGCACAGTAAGTTAGATCACGTAATCACTTAATTTTCACATATGTTCGATTCCTTGTTCTTCTCTTCACATCTGCAACCAGAACTCATTTCAGTAGAATATGAAAGCAAATAATGCATAATTCAGGAGACCACTTAAGTATTATATAGAAAACATTCATATATACAAAAAGCCAAAAATTAGATAAAAAGAAGGTAATCTATACCCAACGGAACAATATATATATGCAGACTGATACAACTTAATTCAGTCTAAGTGTAAATTATAGAAAAATGCAACTGTGATAGCTATAGAAAAAGACTGAGAATAAATTAGAACAGCAGCTTAATTAATTCATTCCAGAACTACTGAAGAAAAATTACAAACAAAATACAGCTGGAAATCTATAAAAGCGAAAAAGATAGATTACAAAACCACTTAATACATATTAACTCTTCATTCCAGAAGTGAACTATTCTAAATGTTTTACAGAACCACTGAAGCAAATTTAAACAAAATACAACTGTAAACAATGTGTAGAAGCATGCTTGCAAGTTAGAAACTGATAAGATACATATTTAATCTTGTTTCCAGAAACTGAAATGAAGTATTACAGAACAAATGTTCCAAAATTACAGATAAAAAAATGTTGCAGACGTATACAAGCCTAAGAGTAAATCCACTTAACATCTGAACTATTCTGGAAGCTATAGAACTACCGAAGCAAATTTATGGAGAAAATACAACTATAAAATTTATAGAAGCATGACTGTACAAATAGAAACTGCTAGATATGTATTTTATCTAGATTCACAAAAAATGAACTAAGTTCTACAGAACACGAAATTACAGAGGAAAGAGTTGTAAGTTAATAAAAGCCCAGGTGTAAAACTACTTGCAGTGTGTTGCCCTATAGCAAGAAATAAGAATGACGTATAGGAACAGGGAAGAATTGGATGTGGGAAGAGAAAAAGTAAACGATACCTTGTTGTTGGCCGGAAAGAGAAGCAAAGCTCCGGCCTCTAGGTCAATATCATCCTTGTAGAAGTTGTTAACAAAGAGGTCTATTTCTGCCCGCTAGCAGGGCTTGTGTATGGTGTGTCTCAACTCTCACCTGGTTTAGAGCATGAAAATTGGATATACTCCTATGTTTGCAAAAATTCTACAATGCTTAACTAAAGTCTGAAACATTAGTACAATCATTTCGACTTTTTGTGGAACCTGAAGCTAGTTCTAGGGGTTGTCCCTCTTCTCAAAGCACAGATACAGGGATACATTTATATATATAGCAAGTAATGAATTAAGATTTCCTACAATACTGAAAGCATTACTTGTAGTATAGTTTTTTTTGTTGCAATCATAGCACCAAGCTTGTTCCTCTCAAGTTCTCATCCTCTCATCTACAGAAATCACACAAGCAGTAGCCGGCTCTTATACTGCATTTCAGGCTAGCCCATTAGCAGATAGATCCCCTGTTCTTAACATTCTAATCGAGCTCAAGCTCCCGATCCAGGCGCTGTTTTCTGGGTAGAAGTACTACCACAAGTCATCGTGGATCTTCTTCTGCAGAGAAAAGGGAAAAGCAAACAAATCAACTAACGACAGCACTGATTGGGGAGGTGGGGAGAGGGAGAGGAGAAGGAAAAGAACACTCACCCCCGGGGAGGGGAAGCACCAGCAGTCAACGTCCAAATCCTCGTTCAAACGAACCGGGCAGAAGCTAGGGTTAGTTGTGCTTGGGGGCTAGCGGTGTGCGTGCAGGAGGATGATGGGGAAAGGGCCGCAACCTCGCTGCCGCGGTGACGACGTGCGGGCTGCTAGATGGCTATTGACCGGCGGTGGAGGCAGCGCGTGAGAGGATAAGGTTTGGGGAATTTGGGTGCGCCGGCGGCGGAGGGAGTGTGTGGGAGGATAATAGGTTTGGTTAATTTGGATCTGAGAGCGCCGAACGGGAAAATGTGAGGGAGGCTGGGCGGCAACTTTTGGGCCCTCGCACGCGAAGAGATCTAGGGGCCGGCCCAATTAGCAACCAACAGTCGGTCGGCATAAACCGCCGACCAACAGTTGGATGGAGACAGAAGCTTTCCCGACTGACTATGAGACGTCAAATATCTAAGTATTCCCGACCGACAGTTGGTCATGGTATGAAAATATTGCCGACCAACAGTCGGATAGAAGCTTTCCCGACCAACTGTCTGTTGGCGAAAGTGGCTTTTCCCAACACACAGCTGTAGGGAAATCTCGTGCGTGGTGTAGTGCCAAACCATCGACCGTGTCATATGCCATGCTAGTCGGCTGCGCGTGCACACAGCCCTTTCGACTAGGGACCTTTTAGGACAGTCATCATACAATGCATAGTCCCACAAACAAGTCACGCTCTTGCTGATACACATCATTGATAATGTCCAAGGACTATCTTTATACATAAACACATAGGAAATATCATCATACATGATTGCCTCTAGGGCATATCACCAACAAACTTAACCCATCGGACGGTGCATCATTTCTCCCAATACTGCTTCTGATAATCCAATAGCCGAAGGAGATGATTTTTGATAATCTTGCGGAAATTGTTCTCGGGGAGTGTGAGAGACTGCTGATTTTCCAGTTCATCCAAGTCTGCCAGGGTTTTATTCGTATTCTCAATAGCCACCGAGAGCCGTGAGATGACTTTGCTCCAAGCTCTGAGCTCCTGTCAGAGATATTTGAACTTACGGCATAGAACGGTGGCCGCATTGGTCACAGCAATAGGTTTATCCAAAACTCTTTTAACCACATCCATGAAGCCAGGGTGCAGAAGCCAATATGATTCAAACCTGAATAACTTGGCACGAGGGATTTTTGTCTCAATGGTTACAACACAAGGTGTGTGATCTGAGGTGGGCTTACAAAGAGGTTTGACCATTGTATTGGGGTAACCACTTGTCCAGTGCATAGAGGTAAAAAACCAGTCTAGTTGCTCGAGGAGTGGATCATGTTGCATGTTACTCCATGTGTATAATCTACCATTAATAGGTAATTCAACTAGATTATGTTTGCGGATAATGTCATTGAAGGTGGAAATATCGTTGACATCACCCCCTGGCTTGTTGCGATTTTCTGTCCCTCTAATATAATTAAAATCCCCAACAAATAAGCAGTCATCATTTGCCCAGATATCCCTGTCATAAAGCCATTGAGTAAAACTGTCCCGAGAAGGCCCTGTACAAGGGCAATAGATCTTGAAAAGTGTCCACACTTGGGCAGATATCGTGCTGGTGAATTGAATTCCCAGAGCAAAATCTTCCTGGACAACAACCGATCCAGAGAATATGGAACTGTTCCACACTGTGAGTAAACCACCCGAAGCCCTGTGAGAGGGAATGTAAGGAAATTTATCAAAACGTTTAGGACAACAAGTTTTAATAAACGCTAGATCGATAACAGGTTTTTTAGTCTCCTGCAAACATACGATGGCACAGCCACTAACAGAAATCACGTTTGACAGCGCCAGTAACTTTTTCTCTAAATTTAACCCGTGCACATTCCAACATAGCACGTTCCAGCTACGCAAAAGTGGCATAAGGGACAGCGAACTTAAGCTAAAGACGAAGAGGAGCCGTCCGTCGGGCTATTGTGGATGGTAGTCGGGTCTTCAGAAAAGCGTAACAGCTTCGGTGAGTTCACAGGCGGGACGGTAGCGGATGATACCAATGTCCTGCATGGTGCGGAGAGGTGTTGGTGGAGGGGCCTGATCACAGTGCTGGAGCTAGGAGTAGTAGAGGGTATCACCATGGGCTTCACTTTGGATACAGTGGGGCGCACATAAGAAATTTGTGGCACTCTGAATCCATCAAAACGCGTCGATCTGGTGCTGCGCCTAACTTCATTGGTGACCACAGGAGCCTTGTACTTCGAGCGGTGTGGGCAGGCTGCAGAAGGGCCCGGCACATAGACAGGACTTGGGGTAGGCCCAAGTCAGGATCATCCTCTAACGGGCCATGAGAGACAATATGAGGCCCATCCATTGAAACAGTAGTTGGCGCCAAGCTGGGCAAAGCATCAAAAGGAGCAGCACTATCTGACAACAGAGTGTTCATAGCAGTATCATCTGCAGTATCAGTTGGGAGAACGCCAAGGTGCTCAGAGGGCAGAGCGGCAGGAACCTCCTCTTCCGGTGCCAATTCACTGATTTGCACCGAGCTAGGAGTCGGTGCGGCATGCAGGATACGGGGAGAGAAGCACAGCAGGTGGGTGGTCTCCTGGTCTGCCACCTGAAAGATGGAACGAGGAGGAACTGTCTGAAACTCCAGTGGAGGCAAACCATATCCAGAGCTCTAGGGCCCAAAAGCAGCAACCACAGACAGGATGGACATAGAGAGATAAGCACTGAAGACATTCCTCGGGATCAAGTCTGAAGTTAGCACTTTAGCAAGCTCATTTCCTTCGACAGAGATACTGACATTCATAGTTGCAGCAGAAATAGCAACATCCACGTTGATGACATTGTGGATCACAGGGGGAGCCACAAAAACAGTGCTGATTTGATTGTTGGACCGAAGAGAAGAGCCCTGAGTGCTTGCAGAAGAGCTAGTTTCATACTAGGCCGAATTTAGGCTGTTAGTGACAGTGTCTTCAGGTAAGATTCAATCTTGCACATGGAAACCCTGAGCAGCAAGCCACCCTTGTAAGTTAACTAGAGCAGCTGGCATTTGAGGAGCAGGAGGCTGCGGCCATGGGTCCCATTGGGCGTCTTGTGGTCCTGTCGTGCTGAGGAGCCAGGTGAGGTGCCTAATCATTACCAATCCCATTCTGAAGCAGCCAGTCCTGAAGTTGTTGCTGATAGAGCTGCTCCGCCGTGAGGCCCTCCCCAAACATGGGATGCGGGACACCATTGGCAGGTGGTGGTTCTTCATCAGCTGTTGGGACCTCAGGGTCATGGGCGTTCCAATCTGCACCACGGAGAATATAAACAGCAGCGGTCCAGCAACCTCTATCTCCTCCTAACAGACGGATGACAATGCTTTTAGGTATCGGGCGCATATGAATGACTCTGACCTTAATAAGCACCACAGAGCGATCAGTATTAGGGCTATTCCAAGTTACTAGTCTGCCGTAATCATCAACCGAACGCTGAAGATAGAAATATGTCTGATAATCATCAGGAAATCCGATGTAAAGGAGCCAAACTTCAGGGCCATGGGTTGTGTTGCGCATATTAAGTGCAGCATTGTGACACACAAAGGAGATCACTAGATCTTCATCATCAAGCTGGAAAGTGGTGTTGACTACAGTATCGCATATGAAAGAATTAGCAAAGGCAAACATACCCACTCCCAACGGATGGTCAGAGGACTTGGTGGTGTGCAGTCCTGCCTCATGCAGCATGCCTTCAATCGTGTTGCGGAGATCTTCCCGGAGATGCAGGGGCACAAATCGGCTAGCTTCGGCGATGGCCAGAAAGTTGTTGTTGAGGGGCGGGATGGGATTGACTGCCATGTCCGCCCTAACCTTGCGATCTGCTGACCCTGGCTCAATGGACCAGCCAGCCGGGAGGAAGGGGAGTGGATTGACAGGGTAGTTGGCCATGGTGGTGGGCGGGGCGGAGATGGCGATAGCGGCGGCGGTGGTATGCGGTGGTGATGGTGCTACATCAGAGCACTCTGCGGCATTTGGAAGCGGGGTGGGAAAAGGAAGAGAATGCGGGGCATCAAAGGTGGCAGAGGGGGTTTTCGGTCGCCACTTCCATCGCTGGACCAGCGTCGCCGCCAGCAAGATTGTGCCAGGTGTCCATAATGACTGCATGCAGTGCATCACACGGTGGAGGGTGGCTGGCCCCTGGGTGCCGTAGGAGGGCAGGTTTGCTCCTCAGTTGGATAATTGTGCTGCCCAGAGTGAGTTGATTTGACTGAATTATCAGAATCTGAACCCATAAAGGCCATGTCATCCAGAGAAGCCCAAGGCCGAGAAGGGCAATTAATTCCTTTATGCCCAGGGGCCGAGCAGTGCAGACAAATAATCCGGGCGTGACAATTAAATTTGTCGTGCCCCCATTGTAAAGAATTTGCACATGAAACGCCCCAAGCATTAACCAAATCAATCACTTCCTTCGAGCTATATCCCGCACGCGATAAATCCGTGATATGTGCCGTGGAGAGCTAAGGCGGCCAGGAGCTATGCGCCGGAGCATATTTGAACGCCGAAACAAGGAAGCTTTGCGGTAATTGCGGGTAAATGATATTGCACGGAAAATGGAA
Source organism: Aegilops bicornis (assembly GCA_021605145.1). NCBI lineage: Eukaryota > Viridiplantae > Streptophyta > Magnoliopsida > Poales > Poaceae > Aegilops > Aegilops bicornis. The sequence continues at coordinate 554,295,054 of CM038672.1, read as the reverse complement.
AGTGCCAAGCTGGAGTAAATGCTCCGTAGATTCTTCTGGGCATTGAATGATCATGTCTGTGGATTCCGAAAGCACCATGGAACCTACCTCGTGATCATGGACTTGAGGTGCCTCGTTTGAACATGAAGCTTCATGACTATTCTTATCAGTGAAATCCATTGAAGCTATAGGCACAAGTCCAAATTTGCACAACTCATTGGAGGTCGTAAGATCAATTTCGGAGGGTTGTGTGAAAACAGATGGGGCAATGCGCACAGCCACGGGACTTTGATTAGCAATAGAGTCCAGCCTTTCATCAGCATGCCAACGAGAATCCAAATGCTTGTACCCACTGAAACGGCCATTGAACAGATGAAAATGACAGATGAAATCTGGCCAAATACGGTCCTTGAGGCCATGAATAAAATTTCCAACCTTGTTCCCGGCCACAGAAAAGCGAAAGGACCTCTCAAAAATCTTAGAAACCTTAAAACCAAGATGATGACCACCAATGCAACACTAAAGAGCCACACCCACAGATTCCTCATTGAGGGGGAAGGAAGCAGAAGAAAAGGAGACAACCAAGAAAAATTCATTAGTCTTGCGCGAAGGAGAGAAGTGCACCATCTCTCCAAACCGGCGACTTACCCGCTCGGCCACTGCAAGGCCAGGGTTGAAATCCCAATGTAGAAGCCCTTCCATGGCGTGGATCATAGGCTAGATCCATGGTGAGAGGTGGAGCAGGCGGGAGGAGGAGAGGAGGAGAGGAGGAGCCATTCCAAAAGTCTGTTAGGGTCAGCCACCCAGATCGGGTCGGAATGTGTCACCTTTGTTCGCGAAATGATATACGCTGCCTCCCCCTGATTTTATTTATAGAGGCAACATAGAACTATATGAGTGTCGTGTTAAAATTTGGAATTATTCCGGGTTCATTTGGCCTTTTTATACATTAATTGAGTTTCTGGTCATTTAATGTGCATAATTCAAATTTGAACTGCAAGCACATGCTCCACTGCACCAAAGTTGGTTGAAAAATCGCATGTGTGTCCTTGGGTGAATTTCTAGGTCCCATGCAAGAAATGGGAATGCAATTCAAACATCTGCGCTTCATGGCTGAACTGAGAACATTGAAAATTTGTTTTTATATTCCTGTAAATCCAAAACACGCCTAAAAATCATGAAACTTGGCATGGTGTCATGTCATGACACTAACATGATGTGGTTAAAAATTTGGCCAAATTGGAACAAGTTTTTGTATAAGCTTCTTGCAAACCGGAGTTTCTCTCAAGAAGCCTTGTGGTTCCGAGAGGGAACGTGTCACCTTTGTGTGGAAAATGATATACGCTGCCTCCCCCTGATTTTCTTTACAGAGGCAACATAGAAGAACTATATGGGTGCCGTGTTAAATTTTGGAATTATTCCATGTTCGTTTGGCCTTTTTCATACATTAATTGAGTTTCTGGTCATTTAATGTGCATAATGAAAATTTGAACTGCAAGCACATGCTCCAGTGCACCAAAGTTGGTTGAAAATAACATGTGTGCCCTTGGGTGAATTTCTAGGTCCCTTGCAAGAAATGGGAATGAAATTCAAAGATTTGGGCATCGTATCTTGGCCGAGAACATTGAGAAACTTGGTTTTTAAATTCATGTAAATCCAATACTCGCCTAAAAATCATGAAACTTGGCATGGTGTCATGCATGGCACTAACATGCTGTGGTAAATTTTTTGACCAAATTGGAACATGTTTTGGTATAAGCTTGTTGCAAACCAGAGCTTCTCTCAAGAAGGCTCGTAGTTCTGAGAGGGAACGTGTCACCTTTGTGTGCGAAACAATATACGCTGCCCCCCCTAAATTTTCTTTACAGAGGCAACATAGAACTATATGAGTGCCGTGTTAAATTTTGGAATTATTGCGGGTTCGTTTGGCCTTTTTTATACATTAATTAAGTTTCTGGTCATTTAATGTGTATAATTCAAATTTGAGCTACGAGTGCATGCTCCAGTGCACCAAAGTTGGTTGAAAATCACATGTGTGTCATCGGGTGAATTTCTAGGTCCCATGCAAGAAATGAGACTGAAATTCAAACATCTGGGGTCTTGGCTCGGCCGGAAACATTGAGAAACTTGGTTTTCTAATTCTTGTAAATCCAAAACACGCATGAAAATCATGAAACATAGCCTTTTGTCATAACATGGCACCAACATGTTGTTGTAATTTTGCTGTCCGATTTGCGAGGGCGCACACATTAACAATCAACAAAGTCATTTCGGAACAAGTGCTATCACGTTACAATCGGAAACACAAGTATTATTGGAACCGTGGGCATTCTACTTACCATTTATGTGCCGCCACGCATCCCCTTTTTTTATTGGCTAAGAGGCGCCGTGCAGGGTAGCTTTTTGAGTACAGGAGGCATGTGTCCAGGCACCCGCGTGTGCTTATCGGGAGGAGACCCCTTTGACCTCTCTCCCATTGTCTCCATTAATGGCGCCCGAGCCCCTGTTTAATGGCGTGGCTATGTCTCACTCGGCTGAGATTTAAGAGAGAAAAAAGAAATCTGAAAAGAAAATTTTGCACGTATCTTGATGATAGATCCGACGGACCTATATAGCATCGACTGCAACTTATAGCAAGACTGATGAATATATAAGGACAATGACAGTGGATAACAATTGTCTTACGTATTTAGCAAGATAATTAAAAAAGCCACATGCGACCACGCCCGAAATACACAAGGACAAAAGAAGAAGGTAGATGCAGACAACGATCTGGCTCGGTGATCTCTACTTTCTTGATGCGTTGCTACAGGCCGCGGACACTAGTTCTCGTGGCGAGCGGTGATGAGCTCTTTCGTGTCCAATACGCTGCTTGAGAGCATCCACGGATTCCTCCACCAGCCTTCCGCGCTCGATGCGGAGCATGGCATTCTTGGCCATAAGTTTCTTGACGATGACATCTGTCCTCTTCAACAAGGCAGTGGTGTCCTAGTGCTGCTTCATCGTTTCGGCGATCTTCGCCCTCAGCAGGTCGCACTCGGTGCAAAGCTTCACCTTGTCCTCCCCTAGTCCACGGATGCCGCTGGTAGCATTATCAAACAAGACAACCGCGGCGGCCAGGGTACGGGTTCGCGGGGACGGCAGCTAGCAGACGGGAACGGAGGGGGCGAGCATATGCGAAGGAGCAGGAGCTCACAGCGCTTGGGACTGAGCCAGCGGCAACGACGGGGACGCACTGGAGTCTGCGAACCCACGCAGCGGGCAGAGCCGATGAAGGAGAGCCTGATGGCGTCGCTTGAGGGTGTCTGAGGTCTTGATCTTCGACCTAGTGAAGTAGTGCTCGTCGGTGGAGCTTTGGAACACGCTGCAGCGGTGGTTCATCAATGGTGGCTACGTATACGGCTGCGGCGTGCTCTCGGTGGTCCTAGGGCCGCGCGTGGAGCAAGGCTAGAGAGGCACCAGAGAGATGGGGGGAGTGAGGGGGAGGGTGCTGGGCGTCTCTGTGGCGCGGTTCGAAAGCCCAGGAGGCTGCCACGGCGAAGCAGGAGGTGGAGGATTCTGTATGCGCGCATGCGACTTCGCCTCTGCCTAGTGCCAAAGGTTCAAGATGACCATGGTGCCCTTGGTGGGCTAGGCCAGCAACGGTGTTGGGCTGCTACAGGTGCAGGTAAGCTGGGCCAGGTTAGTTCCTTCTTTTTCACATTTCTGTTTTCTAATATTTCATTTCTATTCTGATTTGATTCACAGACCTAATCATTTTAGTAGCTTCTGAAAATATTTATGTGGCTTGATAAAATAAATTCAAAGCCACTCACAGGTTTTCAGGATTATTGGATTCATATTTTATATATATCAAATATTAATCCAATGCAAATAGTTATTGCATTAACTCCAGATGCCCAAAATAAATATTTATGAGCTCCTAAAAATATTGGTATGGATTTTATCTCTGGCCAATATTTTCAGAGGGAAACATGAACATTTTCTTGGACCTATTTGAAGCAATTTTTATCTTGGTCATTTTCAGAAATGATTCCTGAGGCTTTCACATGTCCCCATTTCAAATTCATTGAAATTTAAACATGATGCACACATGACTAGCTACTCTAGGTCATACCAGAACTAGGGATGTGACACTAACAGTGAATAATGCACCAAAAGTAGGATGTAATTTCATTGCGTAACTATTGACTTTCGTGCTTGCATAGGGATCACAAACCTTAAAACCAATATTCTTACTAAAGCATAATTACTCACCAACATGACTCACGTATTATTATCATCATATCTCAAAACTATCACCAAGAATCAAGTTTATTTTGTCCTATGATCTTCATGAAGGTTTTTATTATATCTCTCTTGAATATCTATCACTTTGGGACTAGTTTAATATGTTACTTTTGATAAGCTCAAAAAAGTTTTAATGAAGAACATGAGCATATGTATTTCTTCAAAATTTTCAACTCTCAAAATAATCTAAGTGCTGCACAAGTGTAAATAACAAACTACTCCAAAAGGATATAAGTGAAGATCAAACGAGTAGTTAAGTAAATGGGTAGCTATGTGAGGACTCACTCTTATTTAAAAACTTTCAGACCTAAGTATTTTATTAAAAAATCAAGCAACACAAAATAAAATGACATTGCAAGCATAGCACACATCATGTGAAGAAGCAAAAACTTAGGCTCAACCGATACTAACAGATGATTGTTGATGAAGAAAGGTGGGATGCCTACCGGGGCATCCCCAATCTTAGATGCTTGAGACTTCTTCAAATATTATCTTGGAATGCCTTGGGCATCCCCAAGCTTGAGTTTTTGTGTCTCCTTAACTCCTTTTATATCACGGTTTCCCTAAATCTTAAAAATTTCATCCACACAAAACTGAACAAGAACTCGTGGGATACGTTTGTATAAATCAATGCAAAACCTTATCATTCTGTACGGTAGCAAATCACTAAAATTATTATTTAACATTGCATACTAAATGCCTCTGCATATTTAATACTCCTATAAGCAAATAGAATCATTAAACAAGCAAACATATGCAAACAATGCAACCATAACAATAATCTGCCAAAACAGTACAGTTTGTAAAGAATGCAAGAACGATCATACTTATGAAACTCCAAAAATTCTATAAATTTAGCGCAATGTAGAAAATTTATCAGAGCTTATGTTGAAAAAAGTTTCAACATTTTTATCACATTCTGACTTTTCTCGGGAATTTTTGCAATGGAGATGAACTTTCTGTTTTGAAGCAGTAACATGTAGACTTGCAAAATAAGCATGGTAAAGGCTAACCTTGACATTTTTATTGAAAAGAAAGATGCAAAAAATTATTATAAATAACATAAAGAAAATAAAAACAAAATAAAATGATGCTCGAAGAAAAACTCATATCATGTGACGAATAAAAATATAGCCTCAAGTGAGGTTACCGATAATGTTGGAGATGAAAGAGGGGATGCCTTCCGGGGCATCCCAAGCTTAGTTGCTTGGATCTTCCTTGAATATTACCTTGGGGTTATTTGGGCATCCCCAAGCTTAGGGTCTTGCCACTCATTATTCTCCTCATATCGACATCTCTCCCAAAACATGAAAACTTCAATCACACAAAACTTAACGGAACTTCGTGATATAGGTTAGTATGATAACGAGCAAACCATTTCACTTTGGTACTGGCAAACACAAGATTCATATTTGTTTACACACAATTCCTAATGTATCATATCATTTCTACAATTTATATTGAGCAATATAAGCCATAGAAACTAGAAAACAAGCAAACTATGCATTGAAATCAGAATCTGTCAAAAACAGAACAGTCTATAGTAATCTGTACTCCAACCATACTTCCGCTACTCCAAACATTCTGCAAATTAGGAAAACGTAGGGGATTTGTATATATATCACCTGTAAGAAATTCAAATCAAAAGCACGTTCTAGTGAATTTTGAAAATTCCTGGATTGAGTGCAAAAGTCTCTGTTCTTGGATAGAATCAAGTCAACTATCATCCACACTATCCCAAAGGCTTTACTTGGCACTTTATTGAAACAAAATCAATAAAACATGATTACTACAGTAGCCTAATCATGTGAACGCACAAAAAGCGCTTTGCTTTAAAGCCTTTCAGCTAGGCAAGATAATTTTGAATGATGCTTACATAGAAGTAAAGAATTGAAATGCAAAGGGAGCATCATGAGAAATATATAAAACACATTTAAGCCTAACCCGCTTCCTATGTTTGGGGATTTCGTGACCAAGAAATCCATGAGAACAAGAACCAGCTAGCATAGGAAGGCAAAACAAGTACAACTTCAAAACAATCAACACACATAGTAGAAACTTAATATTATTGAGATGCACAAGCATAGAGGATTTATTATTGAGAGGCCCTAAAGTCATGGAACCCGCAAGTTGATCAGAATAATATACATCAAGTAACTCAATCAGATATCCCAATGTCACTATAGATATCCTCATGCAAAACACATATTAAGTGCTCTGAAATCCTTCAAGAAGATAGAGAGGGGAAAAACTCCATATGATTCATATATGTCAACAAACCCGCGTTACATCAAGATCGCTCCATCTCAAGAACACGAGAGAAAGAGATACAACACATAGCTACTGGTACATACCCTCAGCCCCGAGGGAGGACTACTCCCTCCTCATCGTGGTGGCCGCCAGGATGATGAAGATGGCCACCGATGATGATTCCCCCCTCCAGCAGAGTGCCGGAGAAGGGCCCTAGATTGGATCTCGCGGTTCTAGAACTGGTGGGGGCTGGAACAAAATTTCGTTGACTCCCCTAGGGTTTTTGGAACATTTGGGCATTTATAGAGAGAAGAGGCGGTGCGGGAGGCCATCGAGGTGGGCACAATCCACCTGGGCGCACCTGGGTCCCCAAGCACCCCTATTGGTTTGTGGACCCCTCGGGGCACCCCCAGGTGCTTCTCTGGCCCACTTGATGTCTTGTGGTCCGAAAATAAATGTCCAAAATGATTCACTGCATTTAGACACCCTTTGATATTGATTTTATGTGTTGTTAAAAACAAGCAAAAACCAACAACTGACACTGGCCAATATGTCACTAGCTTTGTCCCAAAAAATGATATAAAGTTGCTATAAAATTATTGTAAAACATCCAAGAATGATAATATAACAGCGTGGAACAATAAAAAATTATAGATACGTTGGAGACGTATCATGTTGCCGCGCTAAGCAGGTTCGTTTCCAAGTCCGTCGAGCGCGCCCTACCGTTCTCCAAAATCTTGAAGAAAGAAGGGCCAATAGAGTGGACCCCGGAGGTGGACACTATGCTCCAAGACTTGAAGACATATCTTTCCTCTATTCCCACCTTAGTCGCTACTAAACCACAAGTCGTTGCTGCTATACCTAGCGGCAACCAATAAAGTGGTTAGTGTAGCACTGGTGGCATAGTGGGTGGTAGATGAAGGAGCAGACGCAACCACTGTCCCCTCTAGAGACGAAGATGAACTCATCCCAGCAAGGTCAAATGCAGAGAAAAACAAGTAATGGTGGGGCAATGGAGGCAGTTCGAAGATCATAGCAAGTAAGAAAGTGGTGCAGCAGCCAGTGTATGTCTTCAGCTCCCTGCTGCAGGAGGCTAGGTCGAGGTACTCTAGCGTGCAAAAGTTGATTTTTGGCCTCATCATGTCCTCAAGGAAACTGCGCCACTACTTCCGAGCCCACGAGATCACAGTAGTCATCAGCTTCCCCTTGGAACACATATTGAGAAACCCCGAGGCCACTGTCAGGATAGTGGAATGGGCTTTTGAGTTATCCATCTTTGGTTTGTAGTTTGAGAGCATGTCCACTATTCAGAGGAGAGCACTGGCGGAGTTCATTGGAGAATGGACGCCTACCCCTGATGAAGAAGCGCTGGAGACAGTCATCCCCGGCAAGGAAGCACCACAAGAATGGATCCTGTATTTTGATGGTGCCTTCTCCCTACAAGGTGCAGGAGCTAGCGTGCTTCTTGTTGCTCCCACTGGGGAGCACCTCAAGTATGTGGTTCAAATGCATTTCCCCCAAGAGAAGGCTACCAACAACACTGCAGAGTATGTGGTTCAAATGCATTTCCCTCGGGCTCAAGATCGCAATAGAACTGAGAATCAAGTAGTTGATCATCCGTGGAGATTCACAAGTTGTGGTGAGGCAAAAAACAAGGATTGACAAAGCCCATTGATGGAGGCATACGTAGAGGAAGTGAGAAAGATGGAGGAGCACTTTGATGGGTTTCAAACAGAGCACATGCCACATGCGGAAAACAACATTGCTAATCATCTGTTGAAGTGCGTTGTGCAAAAACTCCGTGTGGAACCAGGGAATTTTGTTCTCCATCTGATTCAACCTTCCGTATCCCCAGCGACAATGTCCAGAAAGAGGAAAATGGACTCTGGCAAGCCTTTCCCAGCAGAGCTTCCTGAAGCTCCCGGCAGAGGGCTTGACAGGAACAACTCCCCTTCGATCGGTGAGCTGCACCCTCCCGCCAAACTACCAGTCTTTGCGGTTGAGGCGTGCAATCCCGTGAACGAGGAGGCGCCATTGCTCCTTGTTGCCGAGCCCCAGGCTCCAACTTGGGCACATCACATAGTCCATTTCCTCCAAATAGGAGAACTTCCCGAAGAGCAAGAAGAAGTAGAAAGAGTAGCCTAGAGGGCCAGCATGTACCAATTCATGGACAACACGCTATACAAATGATGGCCCAACAGTGTGAAATTGAAGTCCATTTGCCGGGAAGGAAAGGAACTATTGGCAGAGATACACAAGGGTATGTGTAGCTCCCATATTGGATCATAGGCCCTGGTTGGAAAAAAATTCCGGCAAGGTTTCTACTGGCCCATAACCCTCCAAGATGCAATTGAGCTAGTCACCAAGTGTGAAGCCTACCAGTTCCACTCCAAGAATATCCATCAATCTGCTCAAGCGCTCCAAACTATCCCTTTTTCATGGCCATTTTTGGTTTGGGGGCTCGACATCTTGGGCCCCTTCCCCTGTGCTACCGGGGGCTTTGAATTCTTGTACGTTGCAATCGACAAGTTTACAAAGTGGCTGAAAGTGGAGCCCGTGAGGAAGGTTACCGCGCAGTCAGCTATCAAGTTCTTGAAAGGATTGGTGTGACGCTTTGGAGTACCCGCCAGAATCATCACTGATAATCACACCCAATTCACAAGCCGCGCCTTCATGCAGTATGTTCATGCCCTCGGAAGCAAGGTCTCATTTGCGTGTGTTGCCCATCCCAGAAGCAACGGAAAAGCTTAGAGGGCGAACGCTGAAGTGATGCAAGGACTCAAGACAAGAACATTTGATATACTGCAGAGGTGTGGCAGTCGATGGATCGACGAGCTACCGATGGTTCTTTGGTCCCTCCGTACGACGCCAAATCGAGCTACCAGCTAGACTCCCTTCTCCCTAGTTTATGGGGCAGAAGCAGTGATCCCCACGGAACTCATATACAGATCACCTCGAGTGCTTGCCTACGATGAAGTAGTGTAGGTGTAGCACCGGTGTGATGACGTTGTGCTACTTGAGGAGAACCGTCTCCAGGCTGCTACGCGTGATGCACGCTACCAGCAAGCCCCGCGTCGCTATCACAGCCGCAGGGTTCATGTCCGGAGCTTTGCGGAAGGCTACCTTGTCCTTAGGCGTGTTTAGTCCACCAAGGGTACAAACTAGTTGACGCAGAAGTGGGAAGGCCCTTACCAGGTAGTACGAGTCACCAGATCTAGCGCAGTTCGTCTGGAGACCAAAGATGGCATTCAGTTGCAAATCTCATGGAACATTGAGCATCTCTGTAAGATCTACGCGTAAGGCGCGGATGTCAGGCCCTACCCGGCAGCCACCCTTTTGTACCAACCTTGCCGATGTTACATGTAACCCTTTGTACAAAGGTAGGCGCAGACCCTGAGCACCAGATGGATAAACGAAGCGCTGGGGCCCCCCAGAAACTTGCATGCATGCATAAGCATAACATGAGCATCACATGATCATGTAGAAGAGGGAGCATGTAGCATTGTTTTCCTCTGCATCTAACTGCAGGGTTCTTGCCGTGGACCCATTCCCAAAAAGGAGAAATGAAGACACCCCTACATATCGTCCCCCGAAAAGACAAACAAATAAGTTCCTTCTTATCCATATCTATTCTATAAAGTGAAAACTTGTGCATATGAAAGCCTCGTCACCTTCAAAACTTAGGTGCTCCCATCCTTTGATCCAAACATTGCTTCGGTCAAGGTGGTCATGGTGGCCTTTGATGGAGAAGGTTCGGCGAGGGGCTTGTCCCTTTTTATAGTTTTGTACCCGGCAGGCCTAGCCCAATGCAACAAACTAAAGGCACCGGCAGGATAACTTACCGGGGAAAACTTGTTTACTTAAACATATAGAGGCATCTCGCCTCTGCATGGACATGATATATGCACAAGTACCCCACAAGGTTTGTCTTTTTCATTAATATGCTGAAAGCAAGTGCAGATCTTACAAAACACAAACATGGATAAATAAGATTGCATAATTTAGACAAAAGTCTCGTAGATGTCTACACAGTTTAGACTGAAAAGATAAGTGCCTCGTAATCCCTTTGTTGTCCCTCTCCTCATAGGCACAATAGTGGGAGGTGAAGAGGGCAAAAGGAGCGCCTGGGCCGAAGACTAGCCTGACCCCGTCAGTCCCCATGGTGAGGAGCCTGACAAGACCGGGAGGGCGTGGACGAAGGTGATGGTGAAGAGAGCAGCGGAGATGGCACCCTGGTCACCACCACCAGGGCCAGTAGGACGCCGCAGGGCGAACCAAGCCGAAGCCCTGAGGAAGCTTGCCGTGGTCCAGCTGTAAGGCTACTGGAGGAGCCAGAGACCCCATCTGCACTCCACATCCAACTCCCCGGCAAATCGCCTTGCCGGGAAGGAGATGCATGTGCATATGGTGGTGCTACGGCCTGACTGTGATGGCGGCTGGTGTTCAGCCGGGGTCGGAGCCGTCCTTCTCCCCGCCGGTGCCATTGTCATCGCCGTCACTGTCCTCCTCATCGCTATCACTCGAGGAGTAGCTTTCATCATCGGGCGAGCTCTCCGCGTAGCACCCTCAGCGAGCACCCGAGCATCCGAGCATGGTGGCCTCCATTAACTTAAAATGGAGGACGCCCCAGACGCCAAGCTATGGGCACGAGCAAAAGTCTTCAAACCACGCCGGAGAAGCATGACATGAGGAGCGGGGAACTTCACATCTGCCCGCATGGTGCCATTACAGTAGCCCCTCATGTGCAGCCTCAGCACCGGCGAATGCTCAACCTCCATCACTCTTGCGAATGGAGTGGGGAGACGAAGGCGGCTTCACGGAGGCCCGCACAGCTTGACGATGAACTCCAGCGGCTGATCTCCAACGTGGCCTTCGTTCGGGCCCTGAATGGCCGGAGGAGGTGCGATCAGTACACCGCCTCGTCCTCCTCAACCCAGGGCGCCGCAGCGGCCACTTCGCCGTCCTCTCCGAAGTCCCCTCATGGTGGGTCCCACCTCCGCCTCCCCAATAAGAGGAGGGAGGCGCTGTCGAGCAGAAGCCCTCGTCGCCACTACTGGAGTATCACTGCGTCCTCTTGCCCTCACCATGATGAAGAAATGATGCCAAAAGGAAGAAGGGGCAGATGGGTGTGGGCTTGCGCCCCCACCCTCATTCCCTTTTATAAGGAAAACAGGGCTGGGGGCTGGCACCCACTCAGGGGAAGCAAGCGCCCCGCTCCGCCAATCGGGCTCCCTCCCATGCCGCCAACGGCTCATGCAATCCAGGCTGACACCCTGCACCAATCCATGGCTGTAGCGACCTAGACCCGAATGGATCTAGTGCTCGTGCTCGATGTCATCCTGGATCGATAATCTTGACACCACACAAGTACTTGAAGGATTTATAGCGAGTAGCAATCACACACTTATTACATCGTTGTCCACAAGGGAACTTAATACAATAATATGGCTTAGGGCCATCTAATAATAACAGCGGAAGGCTTGGAAGACAAGTGAGTCCATCAACTCCAACGGCATCATCGAGTATAGAACCACGACCTAACACCTTACTAAATGCGAAAAGTGCATAGCGTGAAAAGTTCCACCAAACGGGTCAGCACATGGAATATGCTGGCAATGTAACACATAGAGAACAATGAAGCAAAAAACCTATACTACATGCATATATGGCTGGTGGTAAGGCTCTACGGTTACATTTTTGCATAAAGCTGATTTTCCCTACATCAAAGGAATAATTTTATTTAACTATCATGGTGGTTGTTAAACATTGAGAATGGTTGAGAACATCCTCAATCCCAATTAAAAAGTACTCATTAAAACCCAATAACTTTTATTAGAAGTAACATGTTGAGATTCACATGATATTCAAGTACTAGATACTCAAGATGTCCATAACCGGGGACACGGCTAATCATGATTAGTTTATACACTCTGCAGAGGTTTGCACTTTTCCCCACAAGACTCGATCGCCTCCGCTTGGTTCTCGCACTACATGGTGTTTGAGAAACGGATGACCGAGACATAGTCTTTCAGAAGCGCTAGCACCTTACATGTGGGTAGACTGTACCAACCTACATCCCCTACATCAGCTAGCCTACCCGTAAGAGTTTGCACAACTTAATCAACTACGCCAGAGCCCATAATTGGCTTGTGGCTGCACACGAAAGTTTCCAGTTTGAATAATCTTATGATCCCTTAGAGCCTGGGTGGCGGTCCGAAGAAATACAGGCAAGTCCTGATAGAAACCAGGTGCCTCAATCCACCCAGATGTGTGTTTAAGTTGCCACCTTAGATAAACCATTAATTAACAATCTCACATCTGTCATGGATATTCACTCACCCAATCCACGTCTACTAGCATAGCATGGCGAAAAGCAAACGTAGAAGTAACTCCCAAGGTTTCATAAGTAAAACAGGTAATAGGTACTACCTCAATCTACTTCCCATCCCACAATTTAATTAGATCCTAAACATGCAAGTGTTTGAGGGTTGATCTAATGCATAAAAACTGGGTAGTAGAAAAGGCATGATCAAAGTGTTACTTGCCTTGCCGATGATCCGCGAGACCTAGAGATTCGAAGTAACAAGCGGCGCACTCCAGGTGATCTAACGCAGACAAACAACAAGCATACAATAAGTACTCATCTAATGCACAGGGAAATCTCGAATAAAAGATCTAACCAGATAGTTCAACTTAAGAACCCTGGTTGCAAAAGAATCGAATCAAATAAAGCATCGAAAGTCGGAACTCGAGAGAGAACGACTCGGTTTAGCAATCTGAAATTAAGTCAAAATTTCACAGTATCAAAACTCTGTGTAAGTAGGTTAGTCGGAACGGCGGTTTCATTATGAAACTCCAGGCGCTTGAATCACCTGATTCCGATAAACGAGCAAGAAATAAAACAGATTTGAAAATCGGATCAGAAATCGAATCTGAAAAATAATGGATTAAATCCGATTTAAAAGAAAACGACGAACGGATTAAATAACAGACGTTCGTTAACAGAACTAATCCAACGAACGCGTTCATTGAAACGAACGGGTCGGTGAACGTTCACTAAATAAGAAAACCGAAAAAAATAAAACCAATCTAGGTTTTTTTTTTAAAAAAAAACCGAACATCTTTTTTTTTTAAATAAACCGGATCGGTCTTTAGGGGAAAACCGGATCGGGCGGCGGCTACCTCCGGTGATCGCCGGCGGGGCTCCGGGCGGCGGGGGTCGGGAGGGGCGGCGAGGGCGGCGGGCTCCTGCGTCGGCGGGACGGCGGCGGCGGCGTTCCGGCGGCGGCGGCGGACTCGGCTAGGGGCGGCGGGGCGGGGTGAGAGAGAGGGGGGGGCGGGCGGTATTTAAGGGAGAGGGCGGCGGGGGTGGCTTGGGGAGGGCAAGCCGGGGGGAGGCGGGCGGAGCCGGACTCCGTGGCGGGAGGCGCTGCCCCGAGCGGGACTCGGCGCTGGGCGGCGCGGCTTGAGGAGAGGAGGGAGGCGGCGGGCGCTGGGCCTGGCTTGGCCGGGCTGGCCGGGCCTTGGCCTGTGGGGGCGGCGATTTTTTTTTAGAATTAAAACAAAACGAATTAAAAAAATACCAAATGAACTCTGATTTAAATAAAACAAATTTTCCCCGACTCCTAAAATGAGTCGAACAAAATGAACTTTAAAAACGGCAAACATGCAATAATTTTAAAATGCTCATTTTTGCCTAAGCAAAATAAATCTTTCAAAAACCAAATTTGATTTATTTATAAAATCTTCGTTTTTCCTAAATGTTGGGAAAGTCATATTATTCCCTCTCAAAATATTTTTATAGGAAAAACTTTATGAAGATAATTAAATAAATCCAATGATCCTATTTTCAAAATTTGAGAAATCCCAATAAGAAAATTATGAAACTTCCAACTCTCTCCGAGGGTCCTTGAGTTGCGTGAAATTTTCTAGGATCGGGAAAATGCGAGAAAAATATGATATGCATGATGACCTAATGTATAACATTCCAAATTGAAAATTTGGGATGTTACAAACCTACCCCCTTAAGATGAATCTCGCCCTCGAGATTCGGGTTGGCTAGAAAATAGGTGAGGGTGATCCTTGAGCAAAACTTCCTCTCTTTCCCAGGTGGCTTCATCCTCAGTGTGGTGGCTCCAATCGAACTTTGCAAAACTTGATAACCTTGCTGCGGGTAACTCTGCGGGCATAATCGAGAATCTTAACAGTGTTTTTCCTCATATGTCAAGTCATCCTTCAATTGAATTGCTTCCAGTGGCACCGTGTCTCTTAACGGTACCTCTGCTATCTCGGGTGACATTTCTTCAATCGAGAAACATGGAATACATCATGAACTCCTGACAGTCCTTCCGCAATTCCAACGATATCATAACTTCTCCCATGCGTTGCAAAATCTTATACGGTCCAACGAAACGGGGTGCTAACTTTCCTTTAACTCCAAAACGCTTAACTCCTCGAAGCGGGGATACTCTGAGATATACTCTGTCTCCAACTTCATATTCAATCGCTTTGCGCTTTAAATCGGCATAGCTCTTTTGTCTGGACTGGGCTACCTTGAGCCTGTCTCGAATCAACTTGACTTTCTGTTCAGACTCCTTAATTAAATCTGGTCCAAACAACTGACGATCTCCAGTTTCGTCCCATAACAACGGTGTCCTGCACCTTCTTCCATACAAAGCCTCGAAAGGTGCCATCTTCAAGCTGGTTTGGTAACTGTTGTTGTAGGAAAATTCTGTGTACGGCAAATTGTCATCCCAGCTAGATCCATAATCTAGAGCACAAGCTCTCAGCATGTCCTCCAAAATCTGATTGACTCTCTCGGTCTGTCCATCGGTCTGTGGGTGGAAAGCTGTACTGAATTTCAATCGGGTTCCCAATGTTTCGTGCAACTGGTTCCAAAATTTCGAGGTAAACCGGGTTCCTCTATACGTCTGATGATTCTCGGAACTCCGTGTAAGCACACAATTCTGGTCATGTATATCTTTGCCAACTTAGCACTGCTATAGGTGGTCTTGACTGGAATAAAATGAGCTACCTTTGTTAAACGGTCGACTATAACCCAAATCGAGTCATATCCTGAACGAGTCTTTGGCAATCCTGTGATAAAATCCATGCCTAGTTTATCCCACTTCCATTCGGGTATCGGCAATGGTTGTAACAATCCTGCTGGCTTCTGATGTTCTGCCTTTACTTTCTGACATACATCGCAACTGCTACATACTCCGCAATATCCTTCTTCATTCCGGTCCACCAGAAAGTATTCTTCAAATCCAAATACATCTTGGTATTTCCTGGGTGAATCGAATAGGGTGAATCATGGGCTTCTTGTAAAATCAACTTCCTGATCTCCGGGTCATTGGGCACATAAACACGGTCTTCAAACCATAGGGTATCGTGCTCATCCTCACGAAATCCTTTAGCTTTTCCTTTGCTCATTTTCTCCTTTATAGAGGCAACTTCCTTATCTGCCTTTTGGGCTTCTCTGATTTTGTCCATCAGCGTTGACTGAATCTCCAATGCTGCTACATAGCCTCTCGGAACTATTTCCAAACATAGCTCTCGAAGGTCCTCGGCTAACTCATTGGGTATTCCTCCCATCATTAGGGTATTGACGTGGCTCTTACGGCTCAATGCGTAAATGCCTTTCGACATTAGCCTTCCCGGGTGATAATGCAATCTCATGTCATAATCCTTGATAAGCTCTAACCATCTCCTTTGTCTCGAGATTCAATTCATACTGTGAAGATGTACTTCAAACTCTTGTGATCCGTATATACTTCACAATGATTTCCAATGAGAAAATGTCTCCACGTCTTCAGGGCATGCACAACGGCTGCTAACTCCAAATCATGAGTGGCATAATTCAACTCATGGGGCTTAAGTTGTCGTGAAGCATACGAAACAACTCTTCCTTCCTGCATAAGCACAGCTCCAATTCCTCGACGAGAAGCGTCGCAATACACCTCATAATCCTTAGTCCGATCGGCAATATCAAAACTGGTGAGGTAACCAATCTTTTCTTCAACTCCTGAAAACTTGCCTCACAGGTCCTCGGTCCATATAAATTTGTTTTCCTTCTTCAACAATTCTGTCATAGGCTTAGCAATCCTTGAGAAATTCTCAATGAACCTTCGGTAGTATCCTGCGAGTCCAAGGAAACTCGAATCTCTCCAACTGTCGTTGGTGCTTCCCATTTGGTTCTGGTCTCAACTTTTGTGGGGTCAACTGCTATCCCTTCTCCGGATATAACATGTCCGAGAAATCCAACTTCCTTTAGCCAAAACTCACATTTGCTGAACTTGGCATACAACTGGTGGTCCCTCAGTTTCTCCAAAACCAATCGCAAATGTTCCTTGTGTTCCTCTTCATTCTTCGAGAAAATCAAAATGTCATCAATGAACACCACGACGAACTTATCCAAAAACTCCATAAACACTTTGTTCATCGTGTTCATGAAATAGGCTGGTGCGTTAGTCAGTCCAAATGACATAACGGTATACTCATTATAGTCCATATCTCGTGGTAAATGCTGTCTTGGGTATGTCCTGCTCCCGAATCTTCAATCGATGGTACCACGATCGCAAGTCGATCTTGGAAAACACCTTGGCTCCTTGCAAGCGATCAAACAGATCATTTATCATCGGTAGTGGGTACTTGTTCTTGATTGTTACTTCATTCAATCCACGATAATCAACAACCATTCTTAACGATCCATCCTTCTTCTCCACTAGCAAAACGGGTGATCCCCAAGGTGAAGAACTTGGGCGTATAAAACCTTTATCCAAAAGCTCTTTAATCTGCTTCTTGATTTCCGCCAAATCCTGTGCTGGCATCCTATACGGTCGCTTCGATATCGGGCCTGTTCCTGGCAACAGCTCGATCAAAAACTCAATGTCTCTATCCGGTGGCATTCCTGGCAGCTCTTCCAGAAATACATCAGGAAAATCCTTCACCACTGGTACTTCTTCCTGTACCACTCCTGATAAGCAATTAACTTGCGCTCTCCTCGGCTCGTGCCGTGATACATACTTAATCCTTCTTCCTTCTGGTGTGGTGAGAAAAATTGACTTTGTGGTGCAATCTATGTTTCCTCCATACCTTGATAACCAATCCATACCTAATATCACATCCAATCCTTGGGATTCCAGAACTATTAGGTCTGAGGGGAAAACATAGTGTCCAATCCTTAATGGCAATCGATCACACCATTTACTAGCCATGTACTCTGCTCCGGGTGAGGTTACTAGCATGGGTGACCTAAGGGCTTGGGTTGGTAACTTGTACTTATCCACAAATCCCTTGATATGTATGAATGCGATGCACCAAAGATCGAAAAGAACAAGCTGCAGTAAATGACTTAACCAAAAACTTACCGACATTCGCATTGGGCTGATCTTCAACCTCCTCCACTTCAATGTGGTTCACCTGTCCCCTATTGAAAGGGTTGGGCTTCTTTCGAGCTTCCATTGCCATTTCCATTCTGGCCTTCGGACAGTCATTGGCATAATGCCCGATCTTGCGGCACTTAAAGCAAGTAATATGACTCAGTCTACTTTGGATGGTGTTGACGGGTTGGTGCGATTACATCCGTTGCTTCCTCCATTCCCGTTCCCATTCTTGGTGCTGTTATGGTTATGCGAATTACCTCCCCATGGGTATGCTGAAACTGAATTCCTGATTTAGGGGTATAACGAGGTTTCTTTGAGCTCCAGTTATACTTCCGTTGCCCATACTTCCGCTTACGGTTCTCAATTTGCTGCTTTCCTTCAATCATGAGGGCTCGGTCTACTAACTCCTGGTAGTTATTGAAACTGCTACCATCAATGGCATGCTGAACTCATCATTCAGTCCTTCTAGAAACTTCTCCTGTTTAGTTGCATCAAGAGTAACGTCATCCGGGGCATAACGTGCTAGTTTACTAAAGTCATCCACGTCTTGGCCAACAGTCCTTCCTCCTTGGCGTAAGTTGCGAAACTCACGCTTCTTCATGGCCATAGCTCGCTTGAAACATGGGCGGTGCGAAAAGCTTGCTGAAATTGATCCCATGTTACGGTGTCTACAGTGGTAAGTGGCTGTGAAATTCTCCCACCATCTTCTTGGGTCCTTCAAGCTGATGTGCTGCAAACTTCACTCTTTCTCCATCCGTGCATCCTGCAGTGGTCAGCTCCCTTCCTATCTTGCGGAGCCAGTCATCTTCTATAATTAGCTCGGTGCTACTGGAATACACCGGCGGGTTTAGTCTAAGGAAACGAGTCAGATGATGCGCAGGTGGTGGTGGCGGTGGGTTGTTGTTGTTGTTGTTGTTGTTGTTGCCTGGTTACGCACCAATGTTTGAATCAGGGTATTCGCTGCTGGATCAGTTGGGTGATCTCTGGCGGAAAAGCGAATCCGGGGTCGCGTCTCGGAGGCATCGATGGGTTTAGAAAAGATGAGAATTTAGAATAGAATGAGGTCTAAGGGGAATCACTACCCAAATGCACATGAGCAAATACACACAAAATCACTTCATTCAATCAAACAAAGGCTTACAACGATCTAACTATCGCAAAAGTGCGTGTACTATAATGTTTACATGGAGGGAATACTACTAATATGTGGGGGACTTCTACTAATTTGAACCGGTGGAAGACTCCATAATGTCTGCTCCAGCTTCATCTTCAAAGTCGGGTTCACTTGGATCCGAATCGGTGTCGTCGATGTTGATGTAGTCTCTTGGGCAATCGACATACTGGTCTTCATTCCTAAGCGCCAACTTCTTCTTCAGTTCTTCAATCTCGTACTTAAGATTGTTATTGTGTCTTGCTAGAGCCACGATCTCGTCCATATAGTCCTTGCGAGTTGTCTTCAATTCTTCTTCAAGTTCGATGATCCTTCCCTTTGCATTCTGCAACTCCAACATATCATTGCACATCTGGTTCTCCTGGCGTCGAATGTGCTGGTTTAACTCTGGATGAATGCTGCAATGGATCTATCCTTCTTGGAGCTGATGACGTCCCATTTGTCATCTCGGCGTCCGCAAATCTGGTAGATTGTGTCCTTGAGGTCTTCTTGATAAACTTCTCCAATGCGTCCCATGGTGATGTGAGCTGCCATGCTCTTTCCCAGACTCCAAGTTGGTGCACTGAAAACACTATCTATAGGCTTGGTGATTGGGGCGTGAGCGTGAATCTTCCAGCGCTCCTCTTCAGGCAGAGTGGCGTTGAAAGTTCCGGTGAAGCTTGGTAATCCAATGTTCAGGTATTTGGTAACTTCCTTCAAGTGAAATCCAAAAGGTGTGCCTTCATCCGGTTGGGTGTACTTGATCTTCGCGTCCTTCATCCTAAAGAGAGTACGAAAGATGAGGAGTTAGAAATGAGAAGAGAGTAGGGATCTATGGCTTTATCTTAGTGGTCGTGTCCTATAGTCAGCGTGTGCTCTGATACCATTCTCTGTAGCGACCTAGACCCGAATGGATCTAGTGCTCTGTGCTCAGTGTCATCCCTGGATCAAGAATCCGACACCACACAAGTACTTCGAAGGATTTATAGCAGAGTAGCAATCACACACTTATTACATCGTTGTCCACAAGGGAACTTAATACAATAATATGGCTTAGGGCCATCTAATAATAACAGCGGAAGGCTTGGAAGACAAGTGAGTCCATCAACTCCAACGGCATCACTGAGTATAGAACCACGACCTAACACCTTACTGTCAGATGAAAAGTCTGCATAGCGTGAAAAGTTGCAGCCCGAAAACGGGTCAAGACATGGAATATCTGGCAATGTAACACATAGAGAACAATGAAGCAACAAACCTATACTACAGGCATATATGGCTGGTGGTAACGCTCTACGGTTACATTTTGCATAAAGCTGATTTTTCCCTACATCAAAGGAATAATTTTATTTAACTATCATGGTGGTTGTTAAACATTGAGAATGGTTGACAGCATCCTCAATCCCAATTAAAAAGTACTCATTAAAACCCAATAACTTTTATTAGAAGTAACATGTTGAGATTCACATGATATTCAAGTACTAGATACTCAAGATGTCCATAACCGGGACACGGCTAATCATGATTAGTTTATACACTCTGCAGAGGTTTGTGCACTTTTCCCCACAAGACTCGATCGCCTCCGCTTGGTTCTCGCACTACATGGTGTTTGAGAAACGGATGACCGAGACATAGTCTTTCAGAAGCGCTAGCACCTTACATGTGGGTAGACCGTACCAACCTACATCCCCTACATCAGCTAGCCTACCCGTAAGAGTTCGCACAACTTAATCAACTACGCCAGAGCCCATAATTGGCTTGTGGCTGCACACGGAAGTTTCCAGTTTGAATAATCTTATGATCCCTTAGAGCACGGGTGGCGGTCCGAAGAAATACAGGCAAGTCCTGATAGAAACCAGTGCCTCAATCCACCCAGATGTGTGTTTAAGTTGCCACCTTAGATAAACCATTAATTAACAATCTCACATCATCATGGATATTCACTCACCCAATCCACGTCTACTAGCATAGCATGGCGAAAAGCAAACGTAGAAGTAACTCCCAAGGTTTCATAAGTAAAACAGTAATAGGTACTACCTCAATCTACTTCCCATCCCACAATTTAATTAGATCCTAAACATGCAAGTGTTTGAGGGTTTGATCTAATGCATAAAAACTGGGTAGTAGAAAAGGCATGATCAAAGTGTTACTTGCCTAGCGATGATCCGCGAGTCCTAGAGATTCAAGTAACAAGCGGCGCACTCCGGGTGATCTAACGCAGACAAACAACAAGCATACAATAAGTACTCATCTAATGCACAGGAAATCTCGAATAAAAGATCTAACCAGATAGTTCAACTTAAGAACCCTGGTTGCAAAAGAATCGAATCAAATAAAGCATCGAAAGTCGGAACTCGAGAGAGAACGACTCGGTTTAGCAATCTGAAATTTAGTCAAAATTTCACAGTATCAAAACTCTGTGTAAGTAGGTTAGTCGGAACGGCGGTTTCATTATGAAACTCCAGGCGCTTGAATCACCTGATTCCGATAAACGACCAAGAAATAAAACAGATTTGAAAATCGGATCAGAAATCGAATCTGAAAAATAATGGATTAAATCCGATTTAAAAGAAAACGATTTAACGGATTAAATAATGACGTTCGTTAACAGAACTAATCCAACGAACGCGTTCATTGAAACGAACGGGTCGGTGAACGTTCACTAAATAAGAAAACCGAAAAAAATAAAACCAATCTAGGTTTTTTAAAAAAAACCGAACATCTTTTTTTTAAATAAACCGGATCGGGTTTTTAGGGGAAAACCGGATCGGGTGGCGGCTACCTCCGGTGATCGCCGGCGGGGCTCCGGGCGGCGGGCGAGGGGCGGCGGGGTCGGAGGGGCGGCGAGGGCGGCGGGGCTCCCGGCGTCATGGACGGGCGTCGGCGTTCCGGCGGGCGGCGGACTCGGCTAGGGCGGCGGGGCGGGGTGAGAGAGAGAGGGGGGGGGGGGCGGGCGGTATTTAAGGGGAGAGGGGGCGGCGGCGGGGTGGCTTGGGGGAGGGGCAAGCCGGGGGGGAGGCGGGGCGGAGCCGGACTCGGCCATGGGAGGCGCTGCCCCGAAGCGGACTGGCGCGCAAGGCGGCGGCGAGGGAGAGGAGGGAGGCGGCACTGGCCGGGCCTGGCTGGCTGGGCCGGCTGGGCCTTGGCCCAGGGGGGGGGCGGCGCGATTTTTTTTTAAATTAAAACAAAACGAATTAAAAAAATACCAAATGAACTCCGATTTAAATAAAACAAATTTTCCCCGACTCCTAAAAATGAGTCGAACAAAATGAACTTTTAAAAACGGCAAACATGCAATAATTTTTAAAATGCTCATTTTTGCCTAAGCAAAATAAATCTTTCAAAAACCAAATTTGATTTATTTATAAAATCTTCATTTTTCCTAAATGTTGGGAAAGTCATATTATTCCCTCTCAAAATATTTTTATAGGAAAAACTTTATGAAGATAATTAAATAAATCCAATGATCCTATTTTCAAAATTTGAGAAATCCCAATATGAAAATTATGAAACTTCCAACTCTCTCCGAGGGTCCTTGAGTTGCGTGAAATTTTCTAGGATCGGGAAAATGCGAGAAAAATATGATATGCATGATGACCTAATGTATAACATTCCAAATTGAAAATTTGGGATGTTACAATGGCGTCTTGGTT
Organism: Aegilops bicornis; assembly: GCA_021605145.1. Taxonomy (NCBI): domain Eukaryota; kingdom Viridiplantae; phylum Streptophyta; class Magnoliopsida; order Poales; family Poaceae; genus Aegilops; species Aegilops bicornis. The sequence goes on along the minus strand of CM038672.1, from coordinate 554,272,345 downwards.
TTTTCCATGGCACGCATCTCTGCGCCCTCCGCATCTGCCACCAACCCTGCGCAATGCATGCAACACACGTGGCAGAAACGCCGGAAGCAGGGAACCTATTGGAATGACAGTTACCGCCCCGTGAACGTGGGACGTGGGTAGCCCACGGATCATGGCTCACTAACTCCCCCCATGACCTCTTGCACGATGCATGGGAAACCGGAAATTGACTCAAGTACAAGTTAATGAAGAAGCAAAGAAGATCTCAAGGGATGGGCTACTACGACTCTTTGCCTGTGTACCAGATAGGGCATGCCCCGACGACGCTCGGAAGCGTGTTCGGGCCAGGCCCGGGGCCTCCTGTCGGTGCAACAAACCCTGGTGTGTGTTGCACGATTAGTACACACGCTCAGGAGCGAAGCTGCAACATCCAAGACAAGGCCAAGCAGAAGAGATAGCTCTTTGAGAAATCAAAGGGCGCATCGAGAAGACCAAGACCAACCAAATAAGCAAGATATCACTAAGGAAAAACCTCCCTTGCCGGGCAGGCGAGCCTGGCGAGGTTACCCCAAGGACAAATCAGAAGACTGCCCTGGCAAGCTTGTCGGGGACACCGAGGGTGGATGACACTGCCAAGGCTCCATCGCTCCACCTCACAGCAACGCAAGTCACCTATCGGTGCGGTTTCGAGCCCCAAGTGATTAAGTGGCTGTTATTTGGCACATGGCAGCCATTTCCAAAGGAAATCACCTCCAAATGACACCCGTCCAGGGACGTGTCACGCAGGCAGGCGAGAAGGTGGCAGAATGGCACAACAAGGCTTGCCGGGCCACTCCAATGATGTGACACCAAGCAGTGCATTTATTGCGCGTTGTCCTGTCTGCAATGTTAGGTATTGTAGCACTATGGCTATCTAAACATTGGATAATGTCTGTTTTGCCATTGTGGTGACCACTTAACCTATAAAAGGAGGGCCGTGGCTACCTTAGAAATAATTCAGAACCTTGTACACTCGTACGCGCGTAGCTGCTCTCATCCCAAGGCGAACCTGGGTAAAAACTGCTTGTGTCTTTGCTGCCTTGCTGCTCTAGGCTCTCCGCTCTTTGTGCAATGTGCTCTTCCCCCTGATGAACCAGAAGGGGCCGATGGTCCCATAGGTGGCCGGGTTATTTGACGACAACAACCAACCTTAATGTGGCTCAAATTTAGTGCAAGTACTAAAGAAGAACCTGTCAACTCATGAGAGCCAGTACTTCTTGCTAGCTAAATGATGCAATCTTTGCTTCATTTCAGGTGAACTGCAGAAAAGTCGCATGATTTGAATCATCCAACTGGAACTGCATGTTGACGACATCGAGTCATGGCGGCGTAGGGCCCCTCTCTCAGTTAAGGTTCCCATGACTGGGTATGTTCCTTTTTGGTTGATTTTGACTCTGCATCCAGCTAGTGATCTTGTGCTACTATTTTGGCACTGCTATGAGAAAGCAATAATGATATAGTTTTTGCATCTTAATTTAACGCCACTAATAATTTGAGGCAATCTTTTGGCACCGCTACTGGCACAGATAAAATGAAATAATAATACATTTAAAATAGAGCTACTGTCTTAGCTACCATTTCATTTCCAATGTAGATAGCTTGTAGAAGACCTATCCGGCAGAATCAAGTCCCTGTGCACTTCATCAATCACATAGCTGCACTGAACTAGCTGAGTCCATCACGCCTACCATTGAAGTGGTGCGGGCCACCTCTCTAACTAGCGGGCGCCATAATTGTAGTTGAACTGCATAAGAAAAGTGATTGAATTGAGTCGACGCTCTTCCTTCTACTGCCACACCGAGGTGTTAATGGATGTCAATGAATCGTCTTCATGGGAAGATACGGGAACATGAAGAATAAATTGATCTCCCATAGTCATCTCACACAGGTCAGTAGTGTCCTTTTTCAAGACGATTGTGCTTTGTCATACTGTGCTCAAGTTGTATTTTTAAATAAAGCTATCTTTTCTCGTTTCGGAAATAAAGTTTGCTTCAACTAGCTCCACTACTATAGTAATCATGCTCTTTATTATCTGTGCAAATAGGAATACTCAACTACAGATGTTGTGATGGTCAAGAGCATTCGACAAGTTCTTGGGTTGTATGACATGGCTGGTCAAGATGGATTTAGTCCCGAGATTCACTTTATCCAAAGGCTCTAATGGGTTGGTTTTGAATCTTTTAAGCTGGGAATCATTGAGACGTGTAGGCATCTTTATTGTACTTATTATTTGAATCTTATCGGTTGGTCTGAATCTTGCAAGCTGGGAAACACGGCATGATGATGTAGAGGATAACAACCATAACAAGCTGTTCAAACTTGGTAGTATTGTCTGAGTGAAAGTGTGGGAAATGAGTTCATCGTGTGCGTCCTGAGAATAATAATTCTAATTGATGTGCATGTTGATCCCGTGGCACTAATAGAACGAGCTAATGCTTTGCTTGTTTTAAGAATAAATTGGCTAATAAAATTTAAGTAAAGTTACCACTAACACTTGCTATTACAGTACATAACCGCTCGTCAAACTACGTGTGGCCAGAATAGGTTTCTCGGCTTCCATGCTAGTTTAATGGTGGCATTTGAATGCGCTGAGGGTGCATGTTCTACCGGGTGTGCAGCGGGCGAGGAGGGGTAGTAACTGTCGTCACTTGTACACACTTAGTTTACTGTTGAATGTTGTTCCCCAAGAGCTAAAAAACGAACCGCTGCTGCCGCCTACCTACTTGTTCACTTGAAGAGACTCCAAAGGCGATCTAAGGGTGAGACTGCTGGATATGGACTTCAGCAAGGAGTTCACCTTTTAGTTCGCCGTTCAGACCGATGATAGGACCAAGTTGAATGTGATGTACAACAATGATCTGGACTCGGTGAGGCTCTACCTCGCCAATTTCAAGCAGTACCTACAGGAGGAGAAAGCACAACGTCGTGGGACTAGGCCTTGTGCCCATCCATTCATCTCCTGACAGGGACAAATGGATCGCCGTCGCCCAGGTATGCATGTGGGACGAGGTTGTCATCTATTACAGCAGTAGGGCCATCAGAGGTTCTAGAGCATTCACCCGTTTCATCGGCACTGCCGACTGCACCTTCGCTGTGGTGGAGAGCAGGAAGAACGCGAACGTCCTTTATGATTCGGCCTTCTGGTCCAACAAGCTTGTCGACATCCAGAAGCAATACAAGATCACCTTGTCGCGACCATCATCGACCCCTACTAAGACAACATGAAAGAAGACGTGGATACCAAGAACCTGAACACGTGGGAGGCACCTCCGAATCTAGCCTACATAACTTACACGGCCAAGGACGCATACACATGCTACGACATGTACAGGCGGATCTTGGACATGAGGGCGTGTCTGCTTCCCGTAACCGACGAGTACACGGATAACCGACGAGTACACATGATCAAGCGTTCTAGGAAGGTCTAGATGTTGTACTTTATCTGTTTAAACACCATTATCATCGGTGTGTTTCATGCGTTAGCCTATGTGTCGTAATTATCTGTTTTGTCTGAAATATTTCATCTAAAAACCCATTAACCTATTTGCTTTTTTGAGTGGCTATTTGCTTATTTATGTAACTAGTTCACTGGGCTGCCGTGCTTTGAACCTCCTCCTCCCAACATATTCCCCTTCTCGGGTGGGCCCAGCAGGTCTCATACAAAGACATCTGGGACCAACCACCTCTCTCTTTTCGAAGTAATCTGAGTTTTCTCCTAGTAGTTTTCCCTAGAACCAACTCAACTGTCCCACGTCTAGCCTGAAAATTAATAATACCTCACGTCCTATTAACTCAGCAAATTAAAATGATATTTTATTTTGTAAACCGAAAGTTCTTACAAAATAATAATAATAATTGTTTATATATAACTTGGCAAGTTAACTCCTGGTGATTGCGTACGTAAGCTTGGAAAGATTTTACTGACCAATCAGTAATAGACGTGCAATCATGTATTTATGTTTTTATAACATTTCTCCGTCCAGCCCAACATGATATTTTCACCCAGCCCAGCAAGTCCTTGGATTTCAAAAAAAATGCAAATGGACTTTCAATTCTAACATAAACGGGCTGCATAGACTCTACATTATGGTTTCACCCAGCCAACCAAATGGACTAGCTGACATGTCGGCCAGTAGGTAGAAGCCTAGCACTACTAGGGAAAAGCCTAGCAATAGCGCTGGTTTTTGGCCTATCAAGATGCTGGTAAGCGCCATCGACATTTGACGCTTATAGCTAAAGCTTAGCGATGGCGTAACCGCCTTCACTACTTCTATATCTACTTAGTAGTAGCGGTTACCGAAACAACCGCTACTGGTAATTACTAGTAGTGCTTTCCAAAACAACCGCTACTACTATTATTCCGTATTCTATTTCTTTTAAGTTTTAGTTCATATTCATACACCTTTATACATTTTTTCATACAATAGCAATTTAGAGATTGTTTTTACATTATAATGAGTTATTAAATAACTAGGTGAAAGAACCTTGGATTAGTTTCAAGTGCATGGATCCAAAGTAAACAATGGTCACTTTGGATCCATCCATTTGAAACTAATCTGCGGTTCTTTCACCCACTAGTGCAGAACCGGCCTTTAGTGCCGGTTCGTCACAGCCTTTAGTGCCGGTTCGCCAACCAGCAGTAAAGAGTGGGGACTAAAGGTCCCCCCTTTAGTACCGGTTCATCACGAACCGACGCTAAAGAGCCACCACGTGGCACGAGCCAGTCCCGGGTGCGTGTAGGACATTACTACTGGTTGGTAACACCAACCGGTACTAAATGTTTTGGTGTTTTTTATTTTTGCATTAATTTTGTGTTTTCAATTTGGCTTTATTTTCCATTGAATTCTTTTTTCTTTGCTGGTATTTCACGATACTACAAATTGTACACGTTATGCATATATATATAAATAGATTTTCTCGTACGTAGAGCCGCATGTATATATAATATATATGTATCATCGAATGTCTTACAGCCAACACCATTAACTATTCACACATACACATGTATATACATATACAATTTCTTCTACATGTTGCCTTGGTGCCTTCAGAGCACGATGACAAGTGGTTCATGGGGGCGGTAGCGGGTAATAGTATTCTCCTTTGGGATCTATGACCTGGTCGAGCAAAAATCTGGCTATTTCCTCTTGAAGTGCTAGTATGCGGTCCGCTGGTAGGAGCTTATCCCGCACCTCTCTGAACTGTTAAGAAGGAGATCAATATGCATGTGTATTAGTTGTGTTACAAGATATCGATAATGGTGTGAATAGTGTTCTAACAACGTACCCAGTCGTGTCTTTGAGATCTGCTCCTTTCGGACGCCATCATGCGAATGTTCTCGAAAACGTAGAATGCACACAGATCATTCCCCAGTGCCTGCTTCAGGGACTTTACAAGAATTGAATTGAATCAGATAATGATTAATCAAGCATGATAATTACTTAATGGTAATTGAAACAAGAATTAAAGAGATGGCTAGCTAGCTAGTACTACTTAATTACTTACCTTTGGTCGATGCCAAAACAACTTTTTTGTCCATTTGCCTGGAGTCACCTTGATGAACTTTGCCCAAGCCCTGCCCACCGACAAAGAAAATTAATAAAGGGGTTATTAAATAGTTCATATTAGGAAATGACGAACTAATAATAGGCCAAGATATATTTAAAAATGTTTTAAATTACATTGACTATCCCTTCACGATGGTGTAGTCTTTATCTTCTTTAAGTAGCGAGTCCAAGATTACTTCAACTGTTGCTTTGTCAACTTTAATGTCTAACAAGATCCAGTGGAAACTGCATGCGCACACGTTTGCATGTCTTAATTAAGCGAGCATGTGCATAAAATTAATCAACTATCGTAAACCGTATACACTTAATTATTAACATCTAGCTAGCTAGTAAGCAAAAACAGAATTTGTATTAACACACAGGAAGTTGTAAGGAAGTAGTATATCTTCATTGGTATTGAGGCGCTTGAAGAACTGTAGCATGCTTTCCTCTACACTTGCTTGAGAAATTGCAAGATTCCATGTGTACTCATTAATGGTATTTGGGTCAATGAACCCAATGCCATAGCGTCCAGATTTTTTAATTTCATACATCTTCATCCTGCATATAATACCACAGAAAAGATTATATAGTGAGGATAATTACATGTAATGATTGATCAAAAATTACAGAAAGAAAACACTTACAGACAATAGCAACTGACGAGAGATTTGTCGAGTGCGTCTTGATTGTATAACTGAAATAGTTCTGAATACTCAACGCACAGAGCTTTCTCATGGTAGTAATGCTCCTTCTTGACATTCACCATGAGGGACTCTCGATTGGAAATATTGGTAATGTTTATGTACCATTGATGCAATTCATACATTCTCGTTGGGAGTTTCTTGACCTTGTCAGGCTCGACCAAAGGTTGGTCCCGGACATATTTCCGTTTTATTTCCTCCTCTCTAAATGGAGACATGGGCTCAATTTCGAGGAGTTGTCCAACAGAGATCTTGAGCATTTCAGCCTGCATTATATGCTCCTCCGTTATTACCACGTCGCCTAGCTGGGGAACTTTAACGGTTTTCCCATAATAATATTGGGCGTGCGGCCTCCTCTCATGTGTTGTTGGCACAACCAGCGGGGGGATTGATTGCGCTGCCTGTTCTCCCAGCTGGGGAACGGTTTTCCCGCATTTTTTTCCCGCTGCTTGTTGGCTCGAGCTCGAGCTCGCTTCCTTATTTAGACGTTCTCGATGTAGTTTCCTGATTTAGCGCTCATAGTCCTAGTCAACAGGCTTGGGAACTGGTTCTCTAGCCAAACGAATGAAGTGGTCAATCGTTTTCTCAGGCACTTTCTCCTTTGGCGGCGGTGCCGGTTTCGGTCCAAAATGGGCGTTCATTTCGGCCTGCACTATGGCTGCGTTTTGCTCCTCAGTCATGTTGTAAGGCCTCTGAGGAAGAGGAGAGAGGCTTGGACCATATTTATATCGCTTGTCTCCGCCTGTACTTCCTGAACTACCTCGACTCTTACCGCTATGCACCATAGCTGCGGCGTGTCTCTTCGGCGATTGCTGAGACGGCGGAGACGGCTGACATGACTGAGTTGGAGCAGGAGAAGTGGCCTGATGATGTGCCGGACTTGAGGTAGGAGGTGTGGCCTGACACGGTGCCATACTTGAAACCAGAGAAGTGGCATGACGCTGTGCCGAACATGAAACCGGAGGAGTCACCCTCACGCGTTCGGGGACTTGGAGGAGGTGGCGGACTTCGAGGATGAGTTGGCTCACTCGTTCGTGGACTTGGAGGAGCGGGGGTCTGCTGACTCGGTGGCGGACTTCGAGGAGGAGTCGGCATACACGTGGTGTCGGTGGACTTCGAAAGATGATGGAATCCTTTCTCCATAGGATGATACGATGTATGGCCTCTCCCTGTGTGCGCTCGTCTTCACCTCCAGGAATGTCAAGCTGTAGCCCCGAATATGGGTCCACCAGTTCATCAACCAAGACACGAGCATAGCCCTCTGGAATCGGGATGCAATGGAAGGTTGCTTCGGGGGTAATTGTAAAAGCAACGCCGTCCGCCACCTTCATGGATATGTTCTTCATTTTGGAGTGTAGCTCACAGTTAGTGTTCTCTATGATGTCATCCATGTGGTATGTATCCGATGAGTGTGTCGCCTGGCAGAACCAACGCTGCTTCTCGGCATGGATGGGATGGTGCTATCCAATGTTGGACAATCATCCGCTTCTTGCTGCCGCTGCTTTGAGACCCCCTTTCTGGCTAAGTGAGTCGATGCGCTCTGCCGCTGCCGGAAGTTGAGTGCCAGGTCCGCGTGCCTTCTTCTAGGCCTTGAAGGCGTTCTGCGTCCTGCTTCCTCTGCTCCTCCTCCAGCTTCCTTTTCTTCTCCCCCTCCATCTTCTTTCTTGCACGGGTCATGTAGTCCTCGTTCCATTCTGAAAAGCGCTCATACCAGGGAATAACGCCCTTACCTCGTGTTCTTCTCGGGTGTTCAGGATTTCCCAGGGCGCGCGTAAGCTCATCGTTCTCTCTGTTGGGCGTGAACACCCCCCTTCGAGCTTCTTCTATTGCGTCAATTATCTTTTGTTCGGCTCCTTTTAGACTTGCCTTCTTCGAAACCAGGCCTGTCTTCGGGTCCAACGCCCCCATGCGCAGAGAACCAAGTTCGCACTGGGGCCAGCTCTTAGTAACCGGAGTGACCCCTGCATCCTCCATCTCTTGCTCAGACTTATCCCACTTAGGCATTCCCACCGCGTAGCCACCTGGACCCAGCCTATGGAACTGTGTCTTTTTTGTGGCGTTTGCCTTGTTTTTTATCGACCGTTCCTTAGATAATTCTGAATCCTTGAAGGTCACAAAATCATCCTAGTGTTCTCTTTGCTTCTCCAGTGTTCCCGTGAATTCTGGAGTCTTCCTTTCTGCAGCGAGGTAGTTGGCCCATACAGTTTTCTTGTGGGTGTTGAATGCAATTCCCATCTTCTTAAGAGCAGCGCCCTTGAGTTTCTCCACATCTGCTTCAATGAAATGATCTGGTAGGGTGAAATGTTCCATCAGAGATTCCCAAAGGACTTTTTTGGCTCTGTCATCGACCCAAGTAACACCTGGACGTTTAGTCTTTGGCTCTTTCCATTCTTGAATGGAGATCGGGAGTTTGTCCTTCACAAGAACTCCGCACTGACGATTCCACTTGTTCACAATGTTCTTAGGCGTGAGGGGTTCGCCACTAGGTTTGATGGATTCGATGTTGTACTTTACACCATCCTTCAACAATCTGCCCGGGCCTCGCTTTGTCCTGCTGTCTGTAGAAGCAGATTTGCTTGATCCGGAGGGATGAAAGAAGAATGATCGATTCGTTAATATATCTTCAATAAAAAAACATGTGATGATCACCATGATGCATGCTTATATAAATATACCTCACCGGTAGTCTTTGTTATTTGAAGATCAGCATTATGCGTGTCATCACAAACATTGTCTGTGTCATCATAATCATAATCATAGTTCATGACTTCATCAGCTCGGTCGTCAAGATCGAATATCTTTTCATCACCCTCTCCGGTGTTGTTTAGATATTGGGAGCCGTCAACTGCTTCATTCAGATCATCTAGCCTGTGAGGGCTGCGTATGATGTCAAACAATTCCTCTTCTCTCTCTCTGCCGGTATTGTCCGCCATAGCCTTTACTTAACTAATACAGAAGAAATATTAAACAATTTAATTTGTATTCAAATTACAATGCATGGATGCAATCAATAAGGAAAACTGAATCTCGAATACATCGTCTCGAATATATAATCTCGAATACATCATCGTCTTAATATATATAATCTCGAATACATCGTCTCGAATATTATATATCGAATACATCACAAGCTAGGTACCTAATAAAGATCGAGTACTACAGAAGAATCTAGGCCACTCGCGGTCCCTGGGGCACGGGTGGTGGACACCCAAAGAGAAGGAACCGTCACAGGATCATATCTCCGGTCATCTGCCCAAAGAACCTGCCAAGTATTGGAGAACCTGACGTCCATAGCCGCCATGTAGCGATGGACGTGCGCAAATCCTCCTCCCTGACACGGCGATGCACCACCTCCGGCGGCGCCGGCTCCCTCTGCACCGAATGTGGCCCACGCGAACGCCACCAAAGGACATCAGGGTCGACGACGGGACCCGAGGTGGGTTCCTCACCAAGCGGCGCGCCCCTCCAGGTAGCACCTCCCAGTGCCAGCCCGATGGAGCCCAGTCCCGGACATGGGTCCTCTGAAGCAGGACGTCGTTGCGAACGGGTCGACGGCGAGGATGCGGGCCGGGCATATCGTCGAGAACAAATACTATATGCCATAAAAAGTAACATTTTTAAATGATTAGATTGTGACAACTAAAATTCTATATATATGCAAATTCTAACAATTTGACATTAATCTAATTCATCTAACTAAAACTAATTCTAAATTTCCTGATTATATAACTAATATTTTTATAACAATTCTAATATTTATATAACTAAAAAACAGAAAAATTGCTAACATTTCTATAACTAAAAAACAAAAAAAAATTATAACATTTCTATATAACTAACATTTCTAATATTTATATAACTAAAAAACAGAATAATTTCTAACATTTCTATAAATAAAAAACAGAAAACGGGGACTCCCGCACCCTTTTCCACTCCTCTCCGTCCGCTACTCCACTTCCGCGTCTTCCCCATCTACGGGTCGTTCCAGTCTTGGACCCCGCCCTCGTCCACCGGTCTTGGTGTGCTCGGCACGGTGTGGTCAACATGGTCAACAAACGAGAGTCATCAGAAGATGCCTGAACGTTGAGAGGCTGGCAGTGGGGACGCACCACGCCCATGGAAGCATGCATGCAACTACATCCTTTTTACCCTAAAAAACAATGTTTTCTCCCCCTGACAGCTAGGCCCACCAGCTACATCTTGGCACGGAAGGAAGTGCATCATTATTATGGGCAAAAAAATGATTCCTCCCCCTGACAGCTGGGACCCATCAGCTATATCTTCGCACGTAAGGAAGTGCCTCCTTATCCTCCCTGACAGCTGGGCCCGGTCGAACTGTACGTAGGGTTGTCTCTCTGGCCGCGAACATGTACGTACATACTGGTCAATCGATCTCTCCGCAAGGATGAACCATGGCCGAGCAAGGAGCGGCACATGTGACGTAGCAGTTGATGCAGTGCTGTATAAATCATGTACACGTACGTACAACCACGCTGCAGGAGAGTAAATACGGCTACGTACGTACATACAGGCGGGGTCTCGAACACGTAAAGCGACGGTGTCCTGTTCATCGGCAGCCAACCGGCTGGGTCTGAACAGAGGAAACCACTCGTGTTCATCGAGAGCCAACTGACTTGGACTGAACAGCCCAAAACGGGTCATGTTCATCGACTTGGGGTCTCGCGTCCCACAAAACGGAGGAAACGGAGTTCTCTGCAACCGCCTACAGTCGAAACAGTGTCTTGTTCATTGGGATGGGTCTTGCATACCACAAAACGGAAGAAACAGACTTCTCCCCAACCGCGTATGGTCGAAACAGGGTTTTGTTCATTGGGAGGGGTCTGGCGTATCGCAAAACAGAGGAAACGGACTTCCCTCAACTTCCTACAGTCGAAGCGGGGTCCTGTTCATCAGAGGGGTCTGGGGCGTACTGCATAACGGGACTCCATGGGTTACTATTCATCCAGCCTCCATGGGGTCCTGTTCATCCACCCCAACTGGTTGGGTGTGTGGAGGCCTCCTCGGGGTCCTGTTCATCCAGCGGCAACGGGATACTACCACGAGTTCCTATTCATCCAGCTGCAACTACATACTACCACGGGGTCTTGTTCATCCAGCGGCCACAGCCTACACATGGTCGGGGTCCTCTCATCCAACCCCCACCGTGAATTGTTCATCCACAGCCAACCCAACTGGCTCGACTCACCACGTATCGACTCGTTACGTGTTGTGCGCGTAGCAGCAACAGGCACTGTTCATCCAGCAGCTACGTCTCGCACGGGGGTTCGATTGGCTTCAGTAAGTAGTAGCTGCGATCGCTCGGGTTCAGTTAGCAGCGAAGGAGTAGGTCGGGTTTAGTTAGCAGCGAAGGGATCGATCGATCGTCTTTAGTATGTAGCAGCATGCGATCTCCGCGGTTCAGTAAAGTGAACGCCTCTCGCCCGTGTTCAGTTGTAGCGACACGGCTCGCACCACGCGCGCGTACGTGGGAAAAGTGCAAACCACAGTGCATCGCTCGGCCCCGACTAAGCCACCGTAACCGGGAACTCCGCGAAAATTTCCTCGCCCTCACTTCTACCACATTTTTTATGTCATGGATGGCCCAAAGAATGTCATGCAGGTGCGTCCCCGGGCTGCCTAGGATGAAAAGCCCGTTTGTTGTCATGATTTTTTGTCATTGAAGTAGGGCCCGCCACATCTATCATCATACGAGCTTTTGCCACAATTATCGTCATACTAGTGTCATAAGCATGACAGAAAAAAATTTGTTAGGCCCAAAATCACACGGATGTGTCTTTTTTTAGTGTAGATCGACAGAATCAAACGGACAGAATCACATGAAGAACCCTAGATCGAACGAATCCTAACCCTAATCCTAGAAGGACGGAATAACTAGGGAGATGGATGGCAGAACTCACCGTCGATGTTGTACACGATGCAGCCGACCTTCCTGTCGCCATCATTGCAGGTGCCTGCCCTCCTGTCGCCGTCATCGCACGTAGCCATCATCACATGTAGCTGAGATGGGAGAGGGGATTCGTTGTCGGTGAGAGGCGAGAGGGGATTCGCCGTCAGGGAGTGGATTGTTGGGAGACGTCATCGGTGGCGGAGAGGTGAGTAGAATGGGGGGGCAAGGGTTACGGGAAGGGGAATGGCGAGATTGGGGGAGCGGAGAGGGGATCTCTCGTGGTAGTGGGAGAGGGAGAGGTAGGTCCCACGTGGTAGTGGGAGAGGTAGTGGAGGGAAATTTTGGTGGCGCTGGGAGGATAATTCTTTTAGGTTTGGAGGCAATAATTTTAGGGTTTTTTGTAAAAATTTAAGAAATAATGGTTAAAATCATACCGAATAGCTCAGGACAATTTCGGTATTTCAAGTTAATATTTCTCTTTGTTGCTAGGCACGTATCATTGCGGAGATTTCCCATCATTTGAATTTTTTTATTTCTTGTAGTGTTTTCAAAATCGGTTTTAATTCGTCGCGGGGACCATTCGTGGCTAGGGGTTGAATCATGCAAATGTCTTGGTGATTGTTTCATGAAATCACTACTCGGGAAAACCTTATACACAGAACTTTAGCAGTAGCACTTGTTAAAAAAGGGCGCTAGTGCTACATAGCAGTAGCGCATGCAGGAAAAGTACGCTACAGATACACATGTAGCAGTAGCATGTCTCCCTTTAAAAGCGCTACTACTAAAATTCCCACTACTAAGCCGATAGGCTACACATAGTAGTAGCGGTCTTGTAAAAACCGTGCTACCGCTAAGATTATTGTAGCAGCGCGTTTACGGTGAAAGGCGCTACTGCTAAGGAAATGAAAATAAAATGAAAAACAAATAGAAAAGTAAACGAAAATGAAAGAAATAGAAAAAGGAGAAACAAAAAAAATAAAATGTAAAGAAAAATAAAATGAAAAATGAAAAAAGGAGAAAGGCCTAGTAGTAGCGTCTGTTCATAAGAATCACTATGGAGAATATAGCAGATGCGCGTTTTTAGACCCCCGCTATTGAAAGAGAAAAGGAAATAAGAAAAGAAAAGGAAAATACATAGCTATAGTAGTAGCGCGTTTAGTGAAAATTGCTATAGCTAACTTAGCTATAGTGTTTTTTCACTAAACACGCTACCGCTAAGTTTGACTTAACCCAAAAGTGGTTTCGCTCCCCCGGGCCACCACTTCTCCCCCAAAACCCTCGCCCAACTTCACCGCTGTCACCCCAATTCGCCGTCTCCCCAGTTCACCGTCGCCCCACTTCGCCTCCATCTCCTACCGACGTCGACGCCCCCGGAGCCACCAGAGCTGCACACCGTCGACGCCACCAGAGCCGCCCTTGGTGCCACTGGAGCCACCCTCGATGCTCCTGCCTCCCTCGCCACAACTGCCTCCCTCGCCGTCACTGGAGACGCCCCTGCCTCCTTTGCCACCACCGGAACCATCCTCTATAAGCCCCCACCCCTCCTCTCTCTCTCTCATGCATAGCACAAACATTGGACACAGAACTAGCTAGCCAGCTTAACTAGTTTAATTAGGTTAATTATCAAGGTTAGTGCAAAACTTTAGTTAGGGCTTTGACAGAGAAATAATTAGGTTAACTAGTTTAATTAGGTTAATTATATAGGTTAGTGCAAAAATTTATTTAGGGCTTTGACAGAGAACTAGCTAAGTTAACTAGTTTAATTAGGTTAATTATCTAGGTAAACTAGGTTAACTAGCTTGGTTAACTAGCTAGGTTAATTAGGTTTGTTAGGTTAACAAGCTAGGTTAACTAGGTTCGCTAGGTTAGAGATAAAATATTGTAGAGCATTAGGTCAGAAGGGTTAGAGAAATGGAGTTCCTTTGCAATTTAATTCGGTTAGGTTCTAGGTAGAGAAGGGTTAGGGAAAATAATGTGTGTGTGTGGGTGTCGGGGTACTAGAGTAGGGGTACCCTAGTATCCCGTACTCGTGCACGAACAGTTGTAGCACCCCGCGGCAGGGTTTGCCTCATCACCGCCAAGATCCTCCGTGGTTCCTTTGGAGCCATTCAAGAACAAAGTCTTTGATTAAGAAGACAAGGCCCCGGCAAGAGGAGCTTGTCAGGAAGGCCACTCAAGGCATGCAGAAGACAAGGCCCGGCAAGAGGAGCTTGCCGGGAAGGCTCAGGCGTGACAAGCCTCCTGGACGCGACAAGGATTCGGCGCGGCAAGCAACCTCTCTCCATCTCCGCTCCAGCTCATCCAAATGACGTGTCGCCATGGGACCGCTCCATGCGGCAAGCATGTCGAGAGGCTGTGCAGCCAGCGGAGAGCAGCGATAAGCGGCGGCGACAAGCTTGCCATCGTGGCGGCGGAGGCGCACTGACGGTCTCTGTTGCACTGTTTGGGCGACAATCGACGGGCATTTATTGCTTTTGTCCCTTTCCGTCGAGTTATGTATTTTGCATCGTACCTTCGCTCGGTAGGTGTACCAACTCCTGTTTTACATTTGTACCCTCGCTTTGTGTTGCCACTGTCGGAGACCCCTTGAGCATATAAAAGGAGGCCCATGCATAGCGAGAGGGGTTGGAGTTTCGGTTCATTCGACTCACTAGAGACCAGATACGCTCACGCTTAGGTTTTGTAGCTCGATCGCTCCCTAGCAAGAACACAATACATCAAACAAGCAGCAGAGGAGTTTTATCTCTCCGGAGAGCTCGAAGCTGGGTAAACTGCTCGTGTGCCTCGCCTCGATCCGCTCTTTGTGCGATCTCCGCGCCCCTCCGAACCACAAAGGGGCCTGGTCCGCCGGCCCCATAGGTGTCCGTGGGTACGATCAGCCTCCCCGACATCTTTGGCGCGCCAGGTAGGGGGCGTCGAGGCCGTGTGAATCTGATCCGACGTTCACACGAGCAGCGTCGACAACATCTTCCTCAACATGCCACCGAAGAAGAAGGCTTCGGCGGCAGCAGAGCCGTCCGCGTCGTACCCACCTCGCCGCAGACAAGCGGGTGGTGGGGCAGACGCTGGCGGAGGAACGGGCGGCGATGAAGGTGTTCGCGACGTTGCCAAGTCCAAGGACAAGGCCCCGCAAACCTCGGCGTCCGCGCATCCCCCGCGCCCATCTCAGGAGAGGCGGGACCAACAGCGTCATGGCGTTCACAATGCCATACGTTCGTTGGATCGAGACCATCAAGACCAGCATGCGCGCCAACATGCTGGCACGAGTGAGATACGGTCGCCCGGACGGGGTGCTGCTCCTTCTAACGTAGTTAGAAGTCCGAGCATATCCCGCTCCTCGCACCGTTCGCCAATGCCACCCACTACTCCAGCGGAAGCTCTGGCGAGAGCTCAGCTGCTCCTCGACTACCCTCCAACGGCCGAGAAGGTCGACGAGTGGAGGGCCACTATCCAGAGCCTCATCGGCTTTGCCAACGGCGACGCTCCGCGGAAACCAACGCCATCATTGCCGCGACAAGACGACAAGGCACGAGCCGGTGGCGACGAGACTGTCGGAGGCGCAGCCAGCATGCACTCTCCGCCACGAAGGCCAAGATCGCCGACCCACCAGATCCACCTCGACAGCGACTCCACCGTGTCATCGGATCCGCGAGCTCGCCGCGATCAGCGCCAAGTTCTTCATGAGCGACAACAAGAGGACGCTCGAACTCGCATTGAGCGCGGGAGAGAAGCGCGATGTCAGTCCGACAAGCGCGCTGGGCCTTCTGTTGACATGCGCGCGCCGGAGGAGCCAGGCGACTTGCCGTACACGGTAGGTTGCCCTGAGTTCACTCGTGAGCTGCGGCAAGTCCAATGGCCCAGCCGTAAAAAACTTCAAACCAGACGTGCGGAGAAGTATGATGGCAGGACGCATCCGTCGGAGTTCCTCGGCATCTACACCATCGCGGTGCAGGCTGCGGGGGACGGGGCGACAAGATCCTCGCCAACTACTTCCCGCCGTGCTCAAGCCCAACGCCAGATCTTGGCTCATGCACTTGCCGGACAGCTCCATATCCTCTTGGGCAGATCTGTGCCATCAGTTTGTTGGCGCCTTCACAGGTGGCCACAAACCTCATGGCCAAGAGAGTGACCTTCATCTGCTCGCCCAGAAACAAGGAGAGTCCCTGCGCAAGTTCATTTAAAGATTCAGCCGTGTGCACTACAACATCCTGACGTCCACCCCGCCGCGGTGATCAGCGCGTTTCATCGTAATGTGCGGAACCGCAGGATGAGGGAGGAGATGGCGATGTGCAAAGTCAAGGACGTCGATGAGCTGTACGCCTTGGACGCACAAGTGTGCACGCTACCGAGGAAGGGAGGAGACTCCGTGAGAGAATGCGGAAGCGGGATCTGACAGTGAGGAGACCGCCCCGGCAAAGAAGAGCCGGCGGCGAGGCAACAGGAAGAAGAAAGGTAGAGAAGTGCTAGCTGTTGAGCAGTCCGGCAACGGAGATGGCGACAAGAACGCCAAGGCTGGTGGCTCCGGCAAGGAGGTTGTCAGCGACGCCAACCACCGGTCGGTGGCGGCCGCCGACAAGGTGGACGGCTCCGGCAAGCAAGATCGCAAGATCCACCGCACCAAGGGCCACGACCTCCAGAGCTGCAAGAAGGTCGAGGAGCTTGTCGAATGCCAGAGGGCTGAGTACGAGCGGCGCGACAAGGAGAAGGCCCAGGAGGGTGCTGGGGGAGCAAGCAAGAAACGTCCCGGCCGGGGAGGACGCCGCGGCAAGGCCAAGCAACGGCAAGGAGACAGGCCTCCCCGCGGTCGCGACAAGGATGAAGATGATGACGACGACGAAGATATGGAAGATGACGACGCTGATGAGCAGGAGTTTCAGAAAGCCACAGAGGTCCTCTGCGTTGACGGGGGTGCTTCCCTGCATACCTCCCACCGCCAACTCAAGCAATGGATGCGGCAGGTCAATGCAGCGGAACCATCCGTAGAGTCACGCAAGCCTATGAAGTGGTCTAGCATGCCTATCATTTTTGATATTGAGGACCACCCTGATCGCATAACTACGGTCGGGTGCTTGCCGATGTTGGTCTCACCAACCATCCGCAACCTCAAGGTCACCAAAATGCTAGTTGACGGCGGGGCCGGCTTGAATCTGATCTCCTCCGCGGTGCTCCAGAAGCTTCAAATCCCTGACAGCGAGCTCGAAGAGACCGGCACTTTCCAAGGAATCAATCCCGGAAGGAGCAAGCCGAAGGGGAAGATTACGTTGCCGGTAACATTTGGCAGCGAGCTGAACTTTCGGACTGAGAGGGTCACATTCGATGTTGCCGATTTCCCATTGCCTTACAATGGGATACTTGGCCGTCCGGCACTCGCCAAGTTCATGGCAGCCTCTCACTACGCCTACAACTTACTCAAGATGCCAGGCCCAATAAGCGTCATCTCTATCCATGGCGACAAGAAGGATGCCCTTATCTGTGCCGACAAGATCTACCGGGATGCAGCAGCATGACAGATTGCCAAACACTTGCCGCTGAAGCTCCGGGGAAGAAGACAAAGTCCAAGTCCGGCAAGGGCTCGATGCTTACTCCGCAAGCGCACCTCTTCAGAGTGCTGCGCTACCGTCGAGGACGCACCATCGAGCTCCACCGGCAAGTGCAAGAAGATGGTAGCTCCGCCTAAAGACCAAGAAGGTGCCCGCCAAGGAGGACGGACTTGGTGGTACCTTTACCATCGGTGCCTCTCTCAACCCAAAATAGGAAGGCGGCGTTGCTTTCTGCGGGCGAATGTCGGCGTGTTTGCATGGCAACCGTCGACATCCCGGTGTTCCTGTGAAAGTGATTGAGCACCGCCTGGCCGTTTGTCCTCATGCACGGCCCGTCAAGCAAAAAGTTAGGAAGCAAGCGGTGGGCGCCAAGAATTCATAGCAGAAGAGATCAAGAAACTGGAAGCAGCAGGCCTTGTCAGAGGAGTGCTCCATCCTACATGGTTGGCCAATCCTGTAGTCGTGCGCAAAGCAAATGGAAAATGGAGAGTTTGTATTGACTTCACGGATGTTAATAAAGCTTGTCCCAAAGATCCATTTCCCTTGCCGCGCATTGACCAGATTGTTGAATCCACGGCTGGATGTGATTTGCTTTTGTTTCTTGATGCATACTCAGGATACCATCAGATCTTCATGGCTGAAGAAGATGAGGAGAAGACCGCATTCATCAAACCATGTGGCACATACTGTTTCATACGGATGCCTTTCGGTTTGAAGAATGCTGGTTCAACATTTGCAAGGGTAGTCCATGACGCTTTTGAGCCGCAGATGCACGGAAATGTAGAAGCCTACATGGATGACATAGTGGTCAAAAGCAGGGACAAAGCAACTCCGGTTCAAGATTTGGGCGAGACCTTTGCAAATCTGCAAGATCAACCTCAAGCTCAACCCCGAGAAGTGCGTGTTTGGAGTCCCTTCCGCAAGCTTCTCGGGTTCTTCGTGGTCTCAACGAGGGATTGAAGCTAATCTCGACAAGATCAAGGCCATTGAGCAGATTGAAGCACCAAAGCGCGTCAAGGATGTACGAAGACTTGCCGGTTGCGTAGCTGCTCTCAGCAGGTTTATTTCTAGGTCTGCTGAGCGCGCCCTGTCATTTTTCAAGATTTTGAAAAAGGCAGGCCCAATGAAATGGACTCGGCGGAGGCTGCGCTGCAGGACTTGAAGAGACACCTGTCCTCCACTCCAACACTTGTCGCACCTAAGCCACAAGAGAAGTTGCTGCTATATATAGCGGCAACCAATCGAGTGGTTAGTGCTGCGTTAGTAGCGGAGAGGGAGGCGGATGACGAGCCAAAGAACCACGGCAAGCACATCCCGGCGACAAGCAGGGGGCTTCGCCGACAGGCTCTGGTCCCGACAAGGACGAATCCGCGCAGACACATGACCAGATGCAGAAAAGGATGGTGCAGCGCCCAGTCTACTTTGTCAGTTCCCTCCTGCAGGGGGCTAGGTCAAGGTACTCTGGTGTTTTCGGCCTCCTCATGGCCTCGAGAAAGCTGCGCCATTACTTCCAAGCACATGAGATCACAGTTGTCACTCGCTTTCCGCTGAAGAGGATACTGCAGAATCCAGAAGCAACGGGCAGGATTGTTGAGTGGGCATTGGAACTGTCAAGCTTTGGTCTCAAGTTTGAAAGCACATCAACTATCCAAAGCAGAGCGTTGGCAGAATTCATAGCAGAATGGACGCCAACACCAGATGAAGAGATTCCGGAGACGAGCATTCCCGTCAAGGAAGCAAGCAAAGAGTGGCTGATGTACTTTGATGGTGCCTTCTCACTGCAAGGCGCCGGTGCCGGCGTCTTTGCTTATCGCACCACCGGAGAGCACCTCAAGTACGTAGTCCAGATGCACTTTCCCAAGGAGCAAGCGACAAACAATACTGCAGTATGAAGGTTTGCTTGCCGGTCTCAGGATCATGATGGACCTTGGGATCAAAAAGCTTATTGTCAGGGGTGACTCGCAGCTTGTCGTCCGCCAAGTGAACAAAGATTACCAGAGTCCGTTGATGGAAGCCTATGTTGATGAAGTGAGGAAGCTAGAAGAGCACTTTGACGGCCTGCAAATGGAACATGTTCCAAGAGCTCAGAATGATATTGCTAACGGCCTGTCAAAGTGCGCCGCACTTAAGTTGCTCGTGGAACCAGGGATTTTCGTGCTCAAGCTGACTCAGCCAACCGTAACACCATCAACTGGACAAAGCAAGAAGAGGAAATTGATCTCTGGTGACTACTTTTCGGCAGAGCTTCCCGAAGCCGTCGTTGCGAAAGTCCCCAAGATCAACTCCAACAATGCTGAGGGGCAGTCTGCTCCGACAAGCCCCATGGTTTGTTTCGTTGAAGCAGACGCTCCCGACAAGTCTTGCTCCGGCAAGCTTGCCGAGGAACATCAAGCTCCGGCAGGGCCGCAGATTCTTGCCGTGGAAACTGATGTTCCCGCAGCAGCAGATGTGCCTTTGGTCCTTGTTGTCGAGCCACAAGCTCCAAAGATGGGAGCAACAGATTGTCCATTTCCTTCAGACAGGAGATCTTCCCGAAGAGCAAGAAGAAGCGGAAAGAGTAGCCCGGCAGTCAAGTATGTACCAGTTTGTCGACATCATACTGTACAGAAGAAGACTCAACGGTGTGAAATGGAAGTGTATTCCCAAGGAAGATGGACAGAAGCTGTTGGCAGAGATACACGGAGGCATATGTGGTCACCACATTGGCGCAAGAGCACTTGCCGGCAAAGCTTTGCGGCAAGGTTTCTTCTGGCCGACAGCCCTCCAGGATGCAACTGCACAAGTAACCAAGTGTGAAGCGTGCGGTTCCATTCCAAACAGATACACCAGCCAGCTCAAGCTCTCCAGACGATCCCTTTATCCTGGCCATTTTCGATGCAGGGCTCGACATCCTCGGCCCCTTCCCCGAAGCTATCGGGGCTTTGAGTACTTATGCGTCGCCATCGACAAGTTCACAAAGTGGCCGGAAGTGGAAGCGATGAGGAAGGTGACAGACAGTCGGTCAAGTTCTTCAGTCGATTGTTTGCCGTTTCGGAATCCCTAACAGGATCATCACCGACAACGGCACACAATTTACGAGTCGCACCTTCATGCAGTACGTCCAAGATCTTGGCGCCAAGGTCTGCTTTGCTTCCGTTGCTCACCCGAGAAGCAACGGTCAAGCAAAGAGGGCAAATGCTGAAGTGCTGCGCGGGCTCAAGACCAGAAGTTTCGACAGGCTGCACAAGTGCGGAAGAAACTGGATCGAGGAGCTGCCGGTGGTTCTTTGGTCGATCAGGACGACGCCAAATCGAGCCACCGGCCAGACACCTTTTGCTCTAGTTTATGGAGCAGAGGCAGTTCTCCCCACGGAACTCGTATACGGATCGCCTCGAGTGCTCGCTTATGATGAGCTTGAGCAAGAGCAGCTGCGACAAGATGACGCGCTGCTCCTTGAGGAAGATCGTCTTCAGTCAACAGACGAGCTGCTCGCTACCAGCAAGCTTTGCGTCGCTACCATAGCCGCAGAGTTAGTGCCAGAAGTCTCGAGGAAGGCGACCTTGTTCTTCGGCGCGTTCAGACCGCCAAGAATTCAAACAAGTTGACGCTGAAGTGGGAATGCCCTTATCGGGTGAAACGAGTCACTAGGCCTGGCGCTGTCCGCCTTGAGACCGAAGATGGCATCGGTGAGCAACTCTGGAACATTGAGCATCTTATGAAGTTTTACCCATAGGGTGCGGTTGCGGAATCCGTTCCGGCAACCACCTTTTGTACAAGTCTTGCCGCTGTTGCATGTAATCCTTTGTACAAAGCCAGCGCAGACCCGTGCCTCGATAAAGCTCATGTGTTGCGCACAACTTGTCAAATTCATGCTTTCATAATTTTATTGCATGTTTTGGCTAACACTTTGTGCGAAACCACACCCGGTAAGCAAAATCGAGCCGCTAGGCTCCATAACTATTTCCTCTTCTTTCTCTTCTCTCAAAGAAAGGAAGGCTCCCTCGCGCACAAGTTAACCAGGGGAAGGAGAGGATGATAATACTATGGACCAGGCACCGCTCGAGGAAGTTTCGCCTCATCGGGAAGCAAGAGACAGAATAGCTAAGTTGCCAAAGTCTGAGCAATCAATTTTTAAATTTTTTAGTTATCTTCCTCGAACGATAGTACTTTGTATGGAAAACCTGTGCCCAGAGGAACCAACTCGCAGGCTAGTCGCGCCCTTACTTTGTTTCGAGTCCTCTCAACAACTTAAGTGAGCTGCAGCTAGTCGCGACAAGGTTGCTTGTCGGAGGCGGCATCGCCAAAGAGCTGCCGACGTTCAAGACTCGGCCTTCAAGGCAAAAGTGCCCGCACCGACAAGTCTCCCAAACGCGTAAGGCAGAAACTTACAAAGGAAGGAATCAAGTAGAGTAAATAATGTTGAATTGATCACCTAAGATAGAGTATATTACAAAATAACTTGTAGATGATCTAACAAAGTGTTCTAATCATGATCGACAGTGACAAGGAGAGATAAAATTGGCGGCCTAGTCTACGCGGGTCGCCATCAATCCGCTTGATCTTGTTCACCTTGTCCACAATGGGTGCGACAAGGGCTTTGAGCTCCTCCACGTTGGCATCTGGCGGCAAGGATCTGAGGACGCCGTTAAGGTTGAGGCCCGGATTGCGGAAGGCCACCTTTATCAACACCTTCTCGAGGGCTCCTGCACAGATCTGGCGTGATTCCTCGGCCAGCTGCTTTGGGACCTCTTCCCGGAGTCGCTGGAGACCCGCCACCACGCCTTTGAAGAATAAACTGAGTTTGGCGCTGGGTTGGAGATGCTCGTCGGAGGAGTATGCAAGGTCTGTCATCCCGGCTCCATCAGCTCGTTGTGGATGTCGGCGGCGGTGTCCACAAGACCTTGATCCGGTGCTCCACGCTCTCCCTCAAGGTGCTGGGTGGAGGCAGCATTCGCCAAGAGCTCCTCCTTGGCCTTGATCGCCTCCAACAAGCCCACCTCCCGCTCTCTGGCGCCGTCCAACGTCTGCGTCAGAGTGGTCAGCTTCAGCTCAAGATCCGCCTTGGAATCCTTGGCGGCGTCGAGCTCCTTGCCCCTATCAGCGAGACGACTCTGTAGCTCGCCAAGAGTGTAGGCGTCCTTCTCGCGTTCACGCTTGAGCGTGGCAAGCTCTTCGCCGCTCTTCTTGAGGCTGGCGTCCAGCTGTGCCACCTTCGCCTTCAGCTCTTCCTTGGCAGCCTCGGCGGCTGCGGCAACATCCTTCGCTTCCTTAAAGCGCCAAGTGACTCCTCGCGCGCGGCAAGGTCTTCTTCGTGGCTGTCCAGGTTGACCTTCCGCTGCGCCAGCTCGCTTTCCTGCGCGGAGAGCTTCTCGGCAGCCAGCCGCTGCTCCTCCTCAGCTGCGGCCTTCTCAAGGATGAAGGCCGTGCGCTCTTCTGCAAGTTGCCCTCGCGCTTCACGTCGTCGCGGAGAGCTTCTTGGTTGGCGCCCGGAGCTCTTCTGCGTGCTTCTCCATGTCCGCTCCTGCCCTCGCGACAAGTGCTTCCCGGGTCTCCAACTTGCCGGGCGCGGTAGAGCGACAACAGCTTCTTCAAGACTGCTCCTCCTCAGACTTCGCCGCTGCTGCTTGGCGCGGCCCACCAGCGTCAGCCAGCGGAGGCGAGTAGCTTCGCCGTCGAAGGTCTCTCCTCGACAGCGCCACAGGCTCGGTTCCTGGGGAGTTTGATGAAGACACCCTCGCCGCCTTCGGTAGGCGCCCGTCTTTGGGGCTCCTCGAACTGCCGCAGCAGCGGCGGGGAGTCATTGTCGGTGTAGCGCCTGGCGCTCCTGCGGCCTCAGGGCCGTCAGTGCGATCGCCCGACCCCTCGCCAGCTTCTGCGTCGGCAGCCAAGGTGGCCTGCTCGCCAACAGGCTCGTCGGCGACAACCTCTTCTTCCACAGCAACGACCTCTTCTTCCTCGACGGCGGCCTCGTCGGTGTTGCCGCGCGCTTCCTCCTCGCCGGCGGCCTCGACCGCCATCGGCTCTGCGTCAGACGAAGAAAGAGCAGTCAAGCAAATGTTCAAAAGAGAAACAAAGAAAGCCAGCCCAAGGGAAATTTTCGTGTAAGGAAGTTACACCGCAACGGGATCCGCAGCCATGGCCTCGACCAATCGGAGGGTCACTGGCGCTGTCCCTTGCCGGGTAGCCTCCCTTGCTGGAGTGGCCTCCCTTGTCGAGGCGCTCCCTTGCCGGAGATTCCTCCCTTGGCGGGCGTGGTGGCAGACAGGATTTCAGGGCGGCCTGGGCCCTCCCGATGAGGCCGCTCTGCTCCTACACAAGCAAACACTTTCGGTATCAACGAAGAAGGGGCACCTGCACACCTAATAGTAAGGAGAAAACTGCACACTTACCTGGGGGATGTCTGGGGGCTGCTCTGAGGAAGGGTTGCCGGGTCCGCAAGGGGTCTTGACGCGTCCCTGCCGCCACGGGAGAATCGTCCTCAATAGCGCACCGTCGGGATCTTGGCCCTCGTCGGCGCTCTGGGCCAGCGTCACGAAAAGGAAAGAGTCGAGAATGAAGCAAATCAGATTCAAGATGAAACAATAAAATTGAAGAAATACAAGCACAAATCTCAAGAGCTTACTCTTCGCCTTCCTTCTCGAGCTGGCGCGGAGAAGTCAAACTCGGCTCGCCTCCGGTGCGACGAGGCGGGAGTGGGCTCTCTTGGCCGCTTGGCGGAGGCGTCGGCGGTGGCTCGAGAAGATCCCGACCCAGTTGTCGCGGCGGTGTAGAGGCGCTCCTGCAACCTCGCTTGCATGGTGGAGCGATCGCACGGTGCTTTCTTCTTGTGGGCGATCTGCGCCCGACTCGTCTCCGACCTTGCGGAGACGCCTCCTCGGCGGAGCGGGGGCTCCGCTGGCGGCAAGTCGCTGGGTGGTGGAGAAGAAGCGCCCTCAGCGGGTCCACTCGACCCGGCCTCGGGCTCGACAAGTTCGTCCTCGCCGGCGATCTCCCCTCGCTCGGCAAGGCTTGCCGCCCTTGGCGTCCGCCTCCTCCACGGTATACCCGAAGGCTCCAGTGGCAGCGGCTGCTGCCGCCTCCTCCACCTGGTGGGTCACGCGCCATCTCCTCGTCGGTGGTGTCGCGGGTGAGCCGTTCACGCTTTCGTCGGGCGGATCGGCACTTCTTCCAAGTCATCGAAGAACTGCTGCACGACCTCGTCGAGGGCTCCTGCCAGGTGGAACGATCCCATGAGAATCGCTGACAACGGCATCATGGCGCTGGATGCGGTCGGCGCCGAAGTTCTTGCACAATGGGGCGAC
The DNA here is from genome assembly GCA_021605145.1 of Aegilops bicornis. NCBI lineage: Eukaryota > Viridiplantae > Streptophyta > Magnoliopsida > Poales > Poaceae > Aegilops > Aegilops bicornis. Next base: position 554,247,349 of record CM038672.1, on the reverse strand, counting down.
CCCTCGGCAACCTAAACCACTCGGGGTGGTCGGGGTCATTCTTGAACAGCTCTAGCGGCATCGCGTCCAACTCCAAGATGGTGAAATTCCAGTTCGGGCCAGGCGCAACCTCATAATGTACGCGCATTTTGGAACTCCCAAGCAGGCCTCCTCCTCTCCTGCAAGGGAGCAATGCAGCGGCGAAGGAAGTCTGCGCCAACTGCGCCTACGGTTAACCCGGCAAGCCTGAGGCGTAAAATCCGGGTCACAGCTATCTTCAACTTCGCATCCTCCGGCGCCAAGTTACTCCAATCTCTGCCACGCACTATTGGGGTTTGGCGACGCAGCGATGAAGGGTTGCGGGTTCTCCTCACGACCCAACACCAATTGGCTCTCCACTCCTCCCACTTGTTGCGGAACTCTCCTTCCAGATACGCTTCTTTCTTGCCGATCCTGGAGACCCAAGCTATCCCTCCGGCAAGCGGCTCTCCTCTCTCGACGCGGGGCACGAAGAAGTGGTGGAAGAGTGCCACATTTGGGTGGACTCCAACAAAGTTTTCGCAAAAATGCGCGAAAACTGCCATGGTCAACACGGCGTTGGGGGTGAAATCAAGGAGGCGGAGGCCAAATGTGTTCATGATGTCGCAGAAGAACTCGGAAAAGGGCGGGCAAAGCCCGCAATAGAAGAAAAGGGCGAAAAAGGGGTACCCAGTTGGGGCCAAATCGGAGGCGGAGGCGGGGAGTACCTTCGTGCGCGGATGCGCACGCGTCTCCGTCTACCAAAAGAGGTAGAAGACATCCCGCAGCTCCCTTGCGCCGAGCTGGGGGGGGGGGGAGATGGCCCGCTCCTTGCCCTTGCGCTTTGGCCGACTTGACGCCCTTCTCCTTGTCGGCTTTCGGAGCCATGGCGAGGGCGGCGGAGGAGGCCGACGGCGGTGAGCACACTTGTGGTGAAAGGGGGCGGGGCGCTGCTCTCTTCGCACCGGAGAAGAAGGGGGGAGCGGCGGTGGTTTTCTTGACAAGACAGCGATGGCGGAGTGGACGGCCTGCCCCTGTTTCCTCCGCTTATAAAGAGGGGGAGGGGGCGGACGTTCCGCTTTTCCTAATAAAGAAACCCCCACGACCACGCCCACGATCTCTCGCACGACGCCACGTCCGGTGCGTGCCGTTAGTGGGGATCGTGGTGGGTCCGGGGCGAGTTGCGACGTGGTCGAGGCCGCGTGTGCCCGTGCACTGTTTTGGGCCTGGCCCGACAGCGCTCGGCACCGTGTACGGCCCAGGCCCGGGGGCTCCTGTCGGGGTACTAGAGTAGGGGTACCCTAGTATCCCGTACTCGTGCACGGACAGTTGTAGCACCCCGCGGCAGGGTTTGCCTCGTCACCGCCAAGATCCTCCGTGGTTCCTTTGGAGCCATTCAAGAACAAAGTATTTGATTAAGAAGACAAGGCCCCGGCAAGAGGAGCTTGTCGGGAAGGCTACTCAAGGCATGCAGAAGACAAGGCCCCGGCAAGAGGAGCTTGCGGGAAGGCTCGAGGCGCGACAAGCCTCCGGACGCGACAAGGATTCGGCGCGGCAAAGGCGCTTGCCGCGGCAAGCAACCTCTCTCCATCTCCGCTCCAGCTCATCCAGCGATGTGTCGCCATGGGACCGTTCCATGCGCGCGTGTCGAGAGGCTGTGCAGCCAGCGGAGAGCAGCGATAAGCGCCGCTGACAAGCTTGCCATCGTGGCGAGCGAGGCGCTTTGACGGTCTCTGTTGCCTTTGTTTGGGCGACATCGACGGGCATTTATTGCTTTTGTCCCTTGCCGTCGAGTTAGGTATTTTGCACTGCATAATCGCTCGAGTAGGTGTACCAACTCCTGTTTTTACATTTGTACCCTACTTTGTGTTGCCACAGCCGGAGACCCTTGAGCATATAAAAGGAGGCCCATGCGCAACGTAGAGGGGGTTGGAGTTTCGGTTCATTCGACTCACTAGAGACCAGATACGCTCACGCTAGGTTTTGTAGCTCGCATCGCTCCCTAGCAAGAACACAATACATCAAACAAGCAGCAGTAGGAGTTTTATCTCTCCGGAGAGCTCCGAAGCTGGGTAAACTGCTCGTGTGCCTCGCCTCGATCCGCTCTTCGTGCAATCTCCGCCCCCCTCCGAACCACAAAGGGGCCTGGTCCGCCGGCCCCATAGGTGTCCGTGGGTACGATCAGCCTCCCCGACAGTGGGAGAGAGAGAGGAATAGCTAGAATATAATTTGGGTTCTGTCCTAGGCAGAGAGGTGTTTAGTGAGGTCATTTTGCAAAGGTTTTTGATTTTTGAAAAGACCACTATTTTTCTAGGAAAATAATTTCAGAAAGTTTTATTTTAAAGATCATCCCTTCCTAGACTTTTTTTTATTATATCTTTTCATTGAAGTGGTCATGTTATATCTTTTCATTGAAGTGGTTCGATTGTGCCCAAGTGGCTTTTTATTGTTTCCAGGGAATTAAGCCGAGTGGCCTATGTCTTCCCATAATGTTGATTCATTTCCGTTCCGGCAAATTTCAGGTGCTCGATTTGTCCACTTTTTAGCAAAGGTCATGCCGAAATTTTCCGTGAATTTTGGCATGACTTGTGCTACAAACTACGACATATAAAGTGCCCGGGATTTACCGCACTGTGAATGAGTCAACGTTCCTACAGCATTTTTTATGTCATTGTTCATTTTATTAGGTCTAGAATTAATTGACTAGGTTTAATCGTAGGAAACATGGCTAGCAACGATGAAGGACAGGGTTCTGGTGATTGCGACGACGTCTACCAGGCGAAAGAAGAATTTTTGAACCTTGCCGACGATCAACGGGTGTTCTTGCCTGGCCCACCTGTCGCATCGGAGACTGAGACCGACATCGAGACCGGCGCTAAGACTGGCGCCAAGACTAGCGGAGCCGGTATAGAACCGAAAGCAAAGAGGCAACGACGCCCAAACCAGCTCATGACTACTAGACTGGTGGTCACGGAGGTGGACGGCGGCATTTTTGAGCCAAAACAGCTCGCGAAAGCGCGCGCCTGCTACGGCAATCAAATAGGATGCATCGTACGGACAACCACCACCATCAATGTTGAGAAACTAAAGAAGATAGATAATATGAGGCCCTCCCTCCTAAAGAAGCTGCACCAGATATTCTTGTTCCCCGGCCGGGATGAAAATGACTATAAAAATCCAGATAAGGACTCGACAATGAAGAAGAAAAACAAACACGCCATGACCAAGTTTAGTGACGCGTTGGCCGCCTGGAAAGCAAGGGTGAAACATCGGATCATCAACAAAAAGGAACCCTACTCCAAGATTGTAAACGGTAGTCCAACAATCACGGAAGAGCAGTTTAAAAAATTCAAGGCGGCTTGCGAGGCCAAAGCTGCCAAAAAAAGTCGAAGTACATGAAGGGGCTTCAACAGAGGAACATGGGGTGCCACCACCTCGGAAGTCGTGTTTACGGCGGGAAGAGGTCCATATGGGCCAAGGAGGACGCGGAACGCGAAAGTCTGGGCATCCCAGACCCCTTGGCGGACTTCACCGTCCCGCAGGACCATGACGTTCTCGGGGCCCGGTACCATTGGGACCCAATCAAGAAGGTTTTTGAGACGGACTTTATCACGACGGATTTCATGAGACTGCTGGTAATTATAGTTTCTGATCAATTTGACTGCACTTTTAGTCATATTTGTAAACGATCCTTGTTCATTTTGCAGAGAGAGCAGCACAAGATTGCAGCCGAAAGCGACTCACCATCTGAGGTGTTGACGAGGCCCAAGTGGGACACTCCATTCAACCGGGCGTTGAACATATTGAAAGGACTCCCGGTGGACACTCGGCCGCCGTATGGACACGTACACGATGTCGGAGATGGCACCGCGTGCAAAAAGTACTATCGTGAGACAATGGAGGAGAGAAAGGAAAGACAGAGGTTAACTGAAGAAAACATAGACAAGAAGGTTGAGATTGCGGTTGAGAGGAAATCTGCTGAGACAGTCGCAACAGCGGTAGCTGCCGCAGAACAGACGATTGCAGATATGTCTGGTGTCTTGGTTCCGACCGTTGTTAGTTGGAGCAGGCAAAATCCAGAAAAAAATGTAGCGGACATTCCCCTTACCGACTTCTTCGGGAGGAGCTCGACTAGCATTGCACCAGCACCTGCACCAGCTCCTGCACCGGCTCCCGCACCAGCACCTGCACCTGCTCCTGCACCGGCTCCCGCACCTGCTCATAGCAGTCCGTCCACACTCTCGGACGTGCTCGGCGGTGCTTCTTCTTTGGCTGAGCTCGACGCCCCCACGGTATCTGTCAGACCGGCCCTCTTCAATAAATGTATAATCTCTTGTTATCGTTGCCTTTGGGATGTCTCACGTCGCAGACATGTCTTCGCAGGCCGACATAACCCCGTGCACCATATTGTACACCATCGATGACTAGAAGGTGGACGTGGGGAAGGCAACGATAATGAAGCCAAAGGAACTATTGTTCCACAGCCGACCGATCCCCCCTGACGTCTTCAAGATTTCTGTGGCCAGTGTCAAACAGGGAAACGAGAATTTTGCTCCACCGGTACTACGGGGGATGACGACGAGACCCAGCGGCGGCTTGGCGGCTGCAATGGGTGGATCCTGTTGTGGCCAAAAGAGTCTGCTTTGTCTGGAGGCAGCCGGGAGCACACCCACGAGCACGCAGCCTCAACACGGTATGAACATCAACACCCCACCTACCCAATTAGCATAGGCTGTCTGTCACATCCCTAGTTCTGGTATGCCCTAGGCTAGCCCTTCATGTGTGCATCATGTTTAAAATTTCATGAAACTTGAAATGGGGATGCTTAAACCCTAGCACCAAATGAATTCAACTAGGGTCAAAATAAAATCTTTTTCATTGAACTCAAAATGCCCTCTAAAATGTTCAACATTTCTGGTTTGAGGTGGAAGCATCTACCAAAAATGGTTTATATTTTTGCAGGACATTTTGGGCTCTGAATTAAATCATAGTCTATTTTCATTTGGGCATTTAAATGCTATACAATATTTTAAATGCTCAAATAATCATAAACTAAAATGTTTGCTGTTGGTTATATTCCAAACAGTGGCATTGAGCAGTTTCATGATTTCTGGATCTATTGAAGTATTTTTAATAAAACCCTGAAGTTACAGAAATAATAGAAAAGAGAAAATAGAGGAGAGAGAGAGAACTTACCTGACTTACCTGTCGCGGCCCAGCTGGCTAACCCACCTGCACGGCCCAGCCCGCCTGGCCCCTCCCCTATCGTCTTTCTCCTTGCCAGGAGGACGGGCGCGTGCCCGACGGGCGCGCACTGCCGTGCGCCACCTCCTGCTTGAAGCTGAAGGCCTGGAAGCCTCTGGCGTTGCCATGCAGACCCCCTGGACCCCTCGACCGCTCCACTCTCTCCCTACCTCGCCTCCCTCGCTCTCTCTCCCGAAGCAGAGCGAAGCCGACGCCGCCGTTCACTGCCACTGCGTCCACCGTTCTCTCCTCGCCTCCCCGTGCTGTCCAAGACCTCCACCGCGATGCCCTCGCCCTCCCCACCGAGCCACGCTTCGCCGGAGTCCCTGCATCGCCACCATCTGGTCGTCTTCAACCTCGGTACCCGCCGGACGCCGTTCGTCGATTCGCCTCGCTCCGGTCGCCCCGAGCCTTGACCGCTCAACGACCCCCCGTGAGCTCCTCTTCCTCCTCCCCCTTCCCGCTCTCGCTCTCGAGCACCACAGCAACCGCACCGAGCTCGGCCGCACCCGCCGCCGCCACCGCACGTCGCCGTCGTGGCCACAACCACGTTGGATCGATTCCGAGCAAGTCATCGTCTCCGCCGCACTCGCATGAGCCCGTAGCACTCCCCACGCGCCTCGCCGTGCCCCCCTTGCATCGGAGCCGACCTTGTCCAAACTCCGGCCACCCAGCACCTCCCACTGGCACCACTTGACGCGCGCGAGCTCCAGCTCCACGTAGCCGCCCTCCGCCGGCCATTTGGTCACCAGAGGAGGAAACCCGCACCTCTCCGCCGTCCCTAGCCCTGCCGGCGACGAGCCCCGGGTCAACTCCGGCGAGTTTGACCCGGTTTGACCCTAGTTTGACTTTCCCTGAGTCACTGACAAGTGGGCCCAGGCCCCAGCTAATCCTAGATTAGTTTTTAATTAAGTTTAATTACTCCACTGACTTTTTGAGTTAGTAGTAGTTTAACACTAATTAATTTAGATTAGTTAGTCAGTCACTGACGTGTGGACCCCACACGTCAGGTTTGACCTGGACCCGGCTTCGTTGACCTGCCGACGTCAGTCGATTATGATAAATCATTTTCTGGATTTATTCTTTTTAGGAAAATCCAGAAAATGTCCGAAACTTCTAAAATTCATAGAAATTAAACCGTAACTCCAAATGAAATAAGTTATATATGAAAAATGACCAGAAAAATCCAATCTATCCATCTGTACTGTTTTCATGCATGTCAGAACAACTTATGGCTGATGTTTAGGCCAAATCATATAAATGGCATTTTAACTCTCACGTATGGAGTTTGAATTTGAACCTAGGGTTCAAACCACTCCATTTAACATGTTGCTAGTTGCATTAGCTCAAAACACGGCATATTGACATGTCACGATCATGCATCATGTTGTGCACTGCATTGATTGTGTTCTCCCTCTCGGTTGCCGGTATTTGTCCCCTCTCAATAGACATGCCTCCGACGATGAGTTCGATGACACCGATGAAGAACTATATTATCTTCAGAAGTGCCAGGCAAGCAAAACCCCCTTGTTCATTCCGATATAATCCCACTCTCTCGCTTCTGCTCTCTTTTACTGCATTAGGACAACCACAATTCATCTGTTACTTGCTGCGGTAGCTGAACCCCTTTATCCTCTGCATGACCTGTCATTGCCACAGTAAATAGATGAAACCCACTAGCATGAGTAGGAGTTGTTTGAGCCCTGATGGGCCTACTCATTCATGCTCGTTTGTCATGCCTGCCATTGCTTAGAGTTGTATCAGGTCTGATTCATCAGGGATGAATTGGAGGTGTGTGAACATGTTCTACTGTTGAGAGCTAAGTGTGTGAACACGATTTGGTAAAGGTAGCGGTGAGAGGCCATGTAGGAGTACATGGTGGGTTGTCTCATTGCAGCCGTCCTCAGGAACTGAGTTACGTGTTTGTGATCCATGAACAGTTACTACCACGCATTGGAATGCTTAAGTGCCCTCTCGACTTATTAATCAACCTGATCTCTGTCCGGGAGTTGCAACTAGTTTACGGTGTTTGTAGGTAGTGTTAGTAGTCTACCAAGTGGCACCAGACAGGTGGGCTTGGGACATACTAGGCACCGTGTACGGTGTACCAAGCGTAGAACCACCCGTCCGAGGTGGGCTTGGGAACCCTGCACACATCGTTTGGGGCCGTGGCGACACCGGCCGGATCTCCTTGCGGATGGAACCCGAATAGGCGATAAACCTGGACTAGAGACTTGTGTGGTTAGTCAGGTCGTGGCTGACTCCCTCGCCAGGCTTCCGCTTGAAGGTTGCCGAGATACACGAGGTGTACATGGCGGTAAGTGGCGAGAGCGTGTGTGAAGAAGTACACCCCTGCAGGGTTATCATTATCTATTCGAATAGCCGTGTCCACGGTAAAGGACTTATGGGTTGCCTATACAGTTCATAGACAAGAGAAAGTCGATACTCTAAAATGCGCAAGATAAGCGTGAGTGCTATGGATTGCGTTCTTGTAGGGAGACGGGAGCGGATCCATAGTGGTGTATTGATATGGTGAATATGTAGACTCGTGTGCGCCACCTCAAAAGAGTTACTTGTAGTTGTAGTTAGGATAGCCACCGAGTCAGAGCTGGCTTGCTGCAGTCAAACTCCACCACCCCCTTTGTTGATAATGATGCGTATGTAGTTAGTTCTGATGTAAGTCTTGCTGAGTACATTTGTACTCACGTATGCCTATTTTATGTTTTTGTAGAGGGACTTCAGTCTCACTAGTAGTTCTGCGTGGACTTCGACGTTTATCTTTTTACCTCAGCTACGATCTTGTGCCTCGGCAGGATCTTGTGGATAGTCAGGCTTCTAAGACTTTTTCATTTGTAGATGTCTGTACTCAGACATGTTAAGCTTCCGCATGTGTTGCCTTGTATGCTCTGAATGCTGGGTCGAGAGACCCATGTTTGTAATATCTCGCTCCTCCGAGCCTAATGAATAAATACTTGAGTCGTAGAGTTATGTTGTGATGCCATGTTGTATTTACACATATCGAGCATATTGTGTGTATGTTTGAAATGCTTGGTATGTGTTGGATCCGACAATCTAGTTGTTTATCCTTGGCAGCCTCTCTTATGGGGAAATGTAGTCTAGTGCTTCCATGAGCCATACTAGTCCGCTACACCCGGTTCACGAGTCCTGCTAGCCCAAAGACTACCGCTCAGGACACTTGACTGGCTGGCATGTGTTTCACTTCGTTCCTGTGTCTGTCCCTACGGGGAAATGTCACGCGGTGACATTCGGAGTCCTGCCTAGCCTGCTACATCCCGGGTTCTCGCAGTCCTGTTAGCCCAGTGCTACAGCCCGGATTCACACGCTGCTGACCGACATGCTCAAAGTTGATTCATGTATGCCTGTCCCCATGGGTTAGTGCCGCTTTGGGTTCACGACTAGCCATGTCGGCCCGGGTTCTCTGTCATATGGATGCTAGCGACACTATCATATACGTGAGCCAAAAGGCGCAAACGGTCCCGGACCATGGTAAGGCGACACCCGTGGGAATACCGTGCGTGAGGCCGCAAAGTGATATGAGGTGTTACCGTCTAGATTGATGTTACTTGGAATCGGGGTCCTGACAGCGTTGGTGTCAGAGCCTTTGTTACTCAGAGGATTACCAAGCCAAACCGGTCGAAGTTGTGTCTAGAAATGCTTTAGTTATGTAAGGGAATTGATTGTGGAAGGGAACGTAAGTCATCCTCTTCTGATCTGAGTCATCCTCTTCTCTTCTACGGGGATTAAGAACTAGGCCTTCTCATCTATCTATCAGGATCACGTGTTACTAATCTGTAGACTTTTAAGATTGTTGGTTTTACGCCCCAGTTCAATTTCTACTACTTCCGTGTGTTTATAGTTGGTCTCGGAACCTTGATGTTGTGCTTCTGAGTGGTTATGCCACCATTTTTGCAGGATGTCTCAAATCATTTTGAGCATTTACAGCCGTTATGCTGTCCGAGTCATCCCAGATTTCTATATAGTCTGATGCATTTGCAAATCCCTTCTCTCTGTTTCTAATGTTCATTTGGGCCAGATTAATCACACAAATTAGTGTGTTGAGGTACTCCACTGCCTCGGCATATATGTTGGAGCTATTATTATGAACCGAGGTGTTTTAGGGAGTCACCTAGTAATCTAGCCATGTTTTGTGTTCCGGTGTGATGATTCTGGCCATTATTTCTGAAATCTTCCCGTGATGTTATTAGTTAGTAGGTATTCTATTCCTGGGTTCTTGAACCCGAGATTCACCCTACTTACTTCATGTTGATAGTGTTTGCTCGTTCCTTTAGGTTATCAGTAACGTTTGCATTAGTCCTCGAGGTCCGTGGTATTTCCTTCTTCCAAGTACTATGAACCGCTTATGGCAGAAGTTCCTCGCTGAACCGAAGGATCACAATCAGAGTACTCTTGAGGAGTCCATTCATAATTGTGAACCTGCCAGTTCTACCTCTCTGCATGGGTTATCCGGAAGAAATATGTTGAATTTGTTCGGCATACTAACCCATGCCTCCACAACTCGAAAAGTTATATGTTCCTTGAGTTGTCCCTCTTGGTTGTATTCTGACCCTCGTCTATCAATTGATAGTCAAGAGTATGTGTGCGATCGTGTTTATCGATGCCTATTATCCTTGTGGTCCTTCAAGCCATTCTATTCCGGATTGACTAGGAGAAACAAACTCCAGTACCTCATCCATGTCAGGACCTCGATCCTAAGTCACACCGATCTAGCATGTAACACCTCATATCACTTTGTGGCCTCACGCACGGTATTCCCACGGGTGTCGCCTTACCATGGCCCGGGACCGTTTGCGTCTTTTGGCTCACGTATATGATAGTGTCGCTAGCATCCACATGACGAAGAACCGGGCCGACATGGCTAGTCGTGAACCCAAAGCGGCACTAACCTATGGGGACAGGCATACATGAATCACTTGAGCATGTCGGTCATCAACGTATGAATTCGGGCTGTAACCTTTGGGCTATGAGGACTACGGTATCCCGGGCTGTAGCAAGCTAGGCAGGACTCCGAATATCACCGCGTGACATTTCCCGAAGGGACATATAGGAACGAAATGAAACACATGCCGGCCGATCAAGTGTCCAAGCAGTAGTCTTTGGGCTAGCAGGACTCGGTGAACCGGCCATAGCGGACTACTATCGCTCGAAGCACTAGAATTACATTTCCCCATATGAGAGTCTGACAAGGATAAACAACTAGTTTGTCGGATCCCACCCATACCAAGCATTTCAATCATACACGCATTATGCCTGATATGAGTAAATACAACAAGGAATCACAACAAAACTCTACAACTCAAGTACTTAATTTAAAAGGCTCAGGAGCCATACATAACATAGTCATACAGGTAGGGGTCACATGACCCAACACTCAAGTCATACAATCATACAAGCACATGCGGAAGCAAACTAGTCTGAGTACGGACTCTAGAAAGAAAGAAAGGTTGTTGGAGCCTTCCTATCTACAATGGCCCTTCACAAGTCTTAGATCGCCACACGGTGGCTAATTCACTCGTCGATGTCAACATCTACATAGAATCCGTCGGAGGGGGTAGTATTGTCCTCTGGAAAACATTGATTAAACAAACATGAGTACAAAAGTACTCAACAAGTCTTACCACAGAATCCTATCATACATGCACATTCTCAAGAAGGAGGTGGAGTTATTTGCAGCAAGCCAGCTTTGACTCTTGGCTAAGCTATCCTACGTGACACACTTTGTAAAGCATTTGTCGCTTTGCACGAGTCCACTACTCACCATCACAATACTCCACCGTGGATCCTCTCTCGTCATCCCCGAGAGGGCCATCCACGATACTCACACTTATCTTGAGGCTTTTAGTAGTATCCATTTACTTGTCTATGAACCGATATAGGTAACCTGAAGTCCTTCTCCGTGGACACGGCTATTCGAATAGATCATATTAAACCTCAGGGGTGTACTTCTTCACACGCTCTCACCACTTACCGTCGTTTACCACGACATGTACTCGCAACCTTCAAGCGGAAGCCCAGCGTGGGTGTCGGACACATCCTACCTAAACACTCAAGTCCCTAGTCGTTGTTTATCGCCTATTAGGTTTCCATCCGCAGGGAGTCCTGACGAGGTTTCCCATACGGCCCCGAACGTTGTGTTCAGGGTTCCAGAGACACCAAGCAGGCGAATCGGTACACCGGGCCACGGTGCCTACCGCAACACAACCCACCCCTAAGGTCAGCGTTGCGTGCGGCCCCCAAGATGCTACAAACACGAAACTACTTGCAACTCCGGACTATGAACAGGGGTGGTTAAGAAGCTGAGAGGGTCCATTGGTTTCGGGCCCAATGCGTGGTAGTAGCTAGTTCATGGATCACAAACACAGATCTCAGTTCTTAGGGTCGGCTTCAATGAAACAACCCACCATGTACTCCTACATGGCCTCTCATCGATACCTTTACCAAATCGTGTTCAACACTTTCACTCTCGAACCAACACCACCTTTCACTCCGGTTCATCATCCCGATGAGCGGACACGACACAACTCTAAGCATAGCAAGCATAGCATGGTAGGAATCACAAACATGGCTCAATCAACTCCTACACATACTAGTGGGTTTCATCTAATTCTTTGTGGCAATGACAGGTCATGCAAAGGAAGTGGGTTCAACTACCTTGACACACAACAGTTTGAATCGCGTTGTCTTAATGCAGTAAACGAGAGCGAAGCGAGAACATGGGTTTGTATCGGAATGATCAATGAGTTGCTTGCTCGATGGAACTGGGGTAGAGAACTGCCCTTGAGATGGGTAGTCGAGGTTATCTTGAGGCAGAACCTATCATGAAAACACACGAAATAAACATACAACAATATGCAACAATATGATGCATGCTATGACATGGCAATATGGATGTGTGTTGGCCTAATGCAAGTTGAAGGAACAGGGGATGAACTCATTTGAATCAAGATTCAAATGATAGCTCATTTGAGTTAGTCCTAATGGTGCAATATCTTATTCTGGTTATTCAGCATAGTTAACTTGTTTTAACATGCATGAAACCTGTACCAATGGATAGAGTGTATTTTTCTGATAATTTTTCATATAAAAATCTTTGCATTTGGAGTTATAGATAAAAAGTTATAAGCATTTGAAATTTGGATTATATTCTGGAATTTATTATATAAAAATAAATCCAGAATTTGATTTAATGCGTCAGCATGAGGTCAATGGACGTCGAGGGGTCAGCAGGGGTCGTCCAGGTCAAATCGACCAGTGGGACCCGCATGTCGAGGTTAGTTTAACTAATTAGTTTAATTAGAACTAATCCTAATTAGTTAACTGGGGCCTAACTGTCATTGACTTAGACAATCAACAGGGGCCCACCGACAGGGGTTAGTGGTCAACTTCATGGCGTCTCAGCCTTGGCGAGGCCAGACGCCAAGTGAGAGGCAGTGCGTTGCACTTTCCGGCCACCAAATGGGGCTGAGGAGCATCTATGTGAAGCTGGAGGTGAGCCGCGATGTTTGGTGGGGTTAGTCGAGTCGGGGTGGCGGAGTGGGCGCCCGGCGACGAAGTCGGGCGGCCGGGCTCGGGTGATGTCGGGTTAGTTGCTAGGGGCTCGTGAGGCGTGGGAAGTGCATAGTTAGGCCCAGCGCAGCTCGGTGAAATCACGATGGAGGTGGTGGCGTGGCCGTTGGGTGGCCGGAGCCTCGTCGGGCGACGAGCTCCATGGCGGTGCGTCGGGTGATCGCGGTTGGTCGTTGTGGTGCGAAGAAGAGCGTGGAGAGGATGGAGAGGTAGCCAGGCTCACGGTGATCTCGTAGAGAGCCTCGGCGGGTCGGGATGCTCGATGCGTGGCGGCGGCGATGGGGATCTCCGTGGCTCGAGCTCGGTCGAGGTCGGTGTAGAGGCCTCGGGGTGCTTAGAGCGGCGGGACTCGGCTAGCTAGGGGTAGTGGGGTCTTGGCGGAGCTGCTGGACATGGTGGGGAGGGGCATGGACGGGGGGAGCACCTGGCGTCGGCAGTGGCGTCGGCGATGGCGTCTGCCAGGTTGGGGAGAGCGAGAGAGAGGGCAGGGGGGAAATGGGGTGTCCTGGGGGTCGGGGCGACGACGTGGAGGTCGTCCAGGGCGGCGAGGCGGCGAAGGGGTGAAGCAGGGCGGCGGCCAGCTGCGTGGCGCTCAAGGCCCGGCCATTGCTGCTCAAGCGAGCCAAGCAGCCATTGGCTGGCCGGCTGGCTGGGCAGCAGTGGCCGAGCACAGGCGCTGTAAGGGTTTTTTCCTTTTTAGTCTTTTTCTAATTTTTGTAACTTTGTGGGGTTTTTCTAAAATACCAAAACTGTTTTAAAAATCATCAAAATGCTCTGGTCACTTGTTGGAATATTCCCAACATGAAACATTTTAGTTTGGCAATTTTTGAACATTTAAAATAATTTTCATAATTTAAAATGCTCATTTCAAAAACTTGTGGATTAATTCTAGAACCCTTAGATGACCTAGAAAATGGTACACCTTCTTTGACATGGGTTACGAACCAAAACAAAGAGGATGAACATTTTGAAGGGCATTTGAGGTTCATTGAAATAAATTTTAGTAAACCCTAGTTGTTTTAAGGGGGATGTTAAGGGTTTCTGCCTTCCCCATTTCAATTTCAAATGAAATTTGAACATGATGCACACCCTAATGCATGGTCTATACGGGATGTGACAATCCATATCTAGGATTGGGTCAAAGTAGTTGTATCCCGCAGATCAAAATGCCAATCTAGCTTTTGATTCTGTTCTACCCTGAAGTATTGCCCTCTTGATGTCAGGAATGTCATGATAATTGCACCAACTCTTATGAATTCTTGATGCAGTGATACTTCTCGCCATCATTATTCATTCCTCGGTCCCGTGTTGTCGCAACCGGAATGCCGACAAGTGAATAGTGATGTGTGAAAACAATACGCCTAGCAACCCCCTTGCTTGGTAGTTAAAGGACAATAATTTCATTCTTAGCGTGTTGGTTACTGAATCATGTCTGGGCCAAAGAGTTGTCTCTCCCCGGTTTCTGACCAGTTAAGAGGCGTTCGACATTTCTGTCCATAAAGAACTTCGAAAGGGGCTTTGCCCAGGCTGGCTTGATAACTGTTGTTATAAGCGAATTCGGCGAATGGAAGGCATTTCTCCCAATTCATGCCGAAAGAGATGACAGAAGCTCGAAGCATATCCTCTAGGATTTGATTGACTCGTTCTACTTGACCACTTGATTGAGGATGGAAAGCGGTGCTAAAGGAGAGACGAGTTCCCATAAGCGTTTGGAAACTTTCCCAAAATCGAGAGGTGAAGAGACTTCCACGGTGCGAGTTAATCTCTAATGGAACACCATGAAGAGACACTATTCGAGAGATATACAACTCAGCTAGCTGGCTAGCGGTTATACTCTCACGAACGGGTAGGAAGTGGGCTACTTTGGAAAGGCGATCAACGCAGCGAAGATAGCATTATTCCCTCTCTTGGTCTGGGAAACCCGGTAATGAAATCCATACCGATTTTATCCCATTTCCATTCAGGAATTTCCAAAGGTTGAAAGGTACTGACAGGCCGTTGATGCTCGCTTTAACTTCGACTGACAGACATCGCGATTAGCAATGTATTGAGCAATTTCTCTCTTCATCCTAGTCCACCAAAACCTCTGGCGTAGATCTTGATACATTTTAGTACTACCGGGATGAATGGTGAGAGGAGAGTCATGAGCTTCCTTAAGGATCAATCGCCTCGGTTGCGCACCTTGGGAACCACTAGGCGGTCTCCAAAGAACACGACACCTTGTTCATCAATGGAGAAACAATCTGCGACTCCTTTCTTGATGTTTCTCCTGATCACGGAGATCCCGGATCTACCTTACGTGCTTTGATGATCTGATCCGTGAGGTAGGTTTCGCCACCGGGGTGGAAAGGAATCCTCGAGGAACAATGTGAAGATTAAGCTACGAAATTCCTCGTGGAGAATTGGTTGACTTTGTTGTAACATCAGATTGTTACAATAAGATTTGCGACTTAGAGGCGTCGACCATGACATTAGCTTTGCACAGGGTGTAGGATATTCCTAAGTCGAAATCTGTAATCAACTCGACCCAACGTCTTTGCCTGAGATTCAGATCCGGTTGGGTAAAGATATATTTCAGACTTTGGTGATCAGTGTAGATTTCCCAACGATTACCCAGAAGGTAATGTTGCCAGGTTTTGAGTGCATGAACCACTGCTGCAAGCTCTAGATCGTGTGTGGGATAGTTATCCTCATGTGGACGCAAGCTATCCGGGAAGCGTAGGCAATCACATGACGATCTTGCATGAGTATGCAACCTAGTCCTTGTCGGCGTGGCGTACGCAATAGATAATAAAGTCCTTAGAGAAATCTGGTGGAACAAATGCGGGAGCAGATGTCAGGCGTCTTTTCAGTTCTGAAAGCTGAACTTCGCCTTTATGGCGTCCATTCGAACTTCTTATCTTTCTTGAGGAGTTCGGTTAGAGGTTTAGCAACTTTAGAGAAATTCTCGACGAAGCGGCGGCAATAGCTCGCTAAACCGAGGAAACTCGAACTTGCTTGACCGATTGGGTGGAGTCCAATCAAGGGCGGCTTGAACTTCGCCGGGATTGACAGCAATGCCCTTACCGGAGATTACATGTCCTAGATAGGTCACTTCTGGTAACCAGAATTCACACTTAGAGAATTTGGCATAAAGGCGGTGCTCTCGAAGTTTCATCAATACTAGCCTTAGATGTTCGGCATGTTCTTCTTCATTCTTGGAGTAGATGAGTATATCATCGAGGTATACCACGACGAATTTATCCAAGTACTCCATAAAGATTGAGTTCATTAACCGAGAGAAGGTGCATTTGGAGCATTGGTTAAACCGAAAGACATGACGGTGTACTCGTATTGGCCATAACGAGTAACAAAAGCCGTTTAGGTATGTCCCGTTCTTGATTTTGATTTGATGGTAGCCCAACCTCAAATCCATTTGGAAAAGATCGAGGATCCGGTGAGCTGATCATACTGGTCGTTGATCTGGGGAGCGGATACTTGTTCTTGATCGTGACCAAATTGACGGTCGGTAATCTACAACCATCCGATCCGTACCATCCTTCTTCTTGTGAAGAGGACCAGGGCAAGCCCATGGAGATGAACTAGGACGGATGAAACCTTTTGCAAGGACTCATCGAGTTGTTTCTTGAGTTCAGCTAGTTCTAGGGGTGCCATCTTATAAGGTCTTCTAGAGATTGGGGCGGTTAGGGAATAAGATCTATCACGAACTCGACATCTGTCGGGTGGAACACTGGCAGTTCTTCTGAAAGACATCCGGAAATCACGGACTACCGGAATATCTTGAGGTGCGGAAGGGGTTGGCATTTAAGGAGTAAAGCTGGCGCTTAGACACTCGGGTTAAAACATCCTTTGTCTTGCAGAAGGATGGGTAAGTTGAGCGGTTCTAGTAGAGCAATCAATCTTGGCATAATGGGGTGACATCCGGTCCATACCCAAGATGATGTTTATGTCCGAGGACTTGAGAGCTATTAGAGATGCAAGAAAAACTAATCTGTCGACAAGAATTTCATTCCCATGACTTATTCTAGAGGTTTGCCATCTAGAACCAGGAGTTTGAATTTCCATGGAGGTAGGCATGTCACAGAATCGTGGTGTTGTGCAATCGAGCATAGCTCTCGAAATAAATGAATGAGATGCTCGGTATCAAAAGAACGGTTGCGGATGGCAATTAACAAGGAGCGTACCGAGGGCGGCGTTGGGATCCTCATAGGTTTCTTCAGCAGAAACATAGTTGACATAGCCACAGCGGTGGCAACTGGTTTAGCATAGGGCACCTTTCTGCTTTGGCTTGCCACGGCCAACAGACTTTCCAACTTGGTAGGGGTGGTTACGGGGACACTTTCGCGGATGTAGTGGCCCGTCTCTCCACATTTGAAACAAGTTATCATATTGGGGCGTGGAGCAGCACTAGCAGCGAGGCCTCCATAAGTCTTGGGCGGAACATCTGCTGGTTGGGGCGAGGCGCCTCAAAGGATGGCCTCGGGGTGAACACAGGTGGTAGAGCGATGTTGGAATCCAAACCCGGCGCACGGGATCCAGAGCCGGATGAAGATCCGAGTCACGGATGTGCTGCGAGAAGCCTCAAAATCAGTGCCGCTTGATTTGGTAGCTGATAGCCTTATTGACTAGCCGGGAAGAGGTACACTCATGCGAGGCGGAGATCTCGGCGTAGCTCAGGGCTAAGTCCCTTGCGGAACCTTGCACGCTTCTTAGCATCGGTAGAAACTTCTTGGGGCATAACGTGCTAACCTCCCAAATTCACGGCTGTAGGCATCCGATAGCCTACCTTGGGTGAAACTGCAGAATTCCTCACGTTTGCGGTCCATAAGACCTTACGGAATATGATGCTTTCATGAGGCGGCGAATTCAGTCAAGTTGTAACTTGTCCAACGGACGCATAGCCTCATAATTTTCCCACGAGACTGGCGGGGCCTTCCGGATGATAAGCGGCAAAGGTAACCTTGTCGGCCTCAGCCACGTTAGCGGAGCGCAGCTTGTGGTGGATCTTTGCGGAGCCAATCATCTGCGTCGAGTGGCTCGACGGAATATTTGAACTTTGGCGGATATAGCTTGACGAAATCGTTGAGTGAAACCACATCGTTTCTTGGCTGGCGTGCTGTGTTCTGTTCAATCCGCTCCAATAAGCGGTTGGTTTCGCGCTTATTGCGTTCTGCTTCCAGCATAACCTCGGCCAAAGATGGCGGTTGCGGCAGATTCACATTTCTGGCTGCACTACCCTCCCCCTGTTCTGGAACAGCAGGAGTGTTGCGAGTGTTGACCATCCTGGGAGACAAAGCAAAGGTTTAAACCAGGATGGCAGAATTAAGCAAGGGAATCACGGAAGGTAATGGATAGCATGGAATGCAAAGATGTTCATTCGTATGACATGGTAATATAAAACATATATATATACCAGCGGTCATACACACCATTCATAGTTTAGTACAAGCTGACGGAGTACAACTATAAGGAAGGGCGTTACATCTCATCGGAAGCATCCCAACTTCTATACATTATTTTCTACACTTAGGAATGATACACACTAAGTCGTATTCCACAAGTCACGCAGGACGGCGGAAATACAACTATTACAATACTAGGGATACTACTACTACTCGAGACAGCTCCGTAGTAGTCCTCATAGAAGTCACCTCCCAATCACGGAAGTGGAACATGATCATCCAGGAAGCAGACAATCTGTGGAGCTTGTGGACCATAGGGACTCGGATGTGGCCGTGGTCCAACAAGCGGTGGCGAGACGAGGCCCACGAGGAGGAGTGATGCCTCCTACCTCACGCCACTCCATAAAGTCTGGCAGACCAACCCGACTGGGTACAAGTCCCTCATATCCATGTATCCGGCTTGCACGGCGGTGCAAACCTAGTCGAGTAGCCAGGTGATCGGCCACGGGCATTAAAGAGCTCCATACGCAGGCCGGTTTTCCACGGTCCTTGTCTTCCGGCATCTCCGTGGTGGTGCGAAGAAGTGAGTCCTCATGGGATGCATCGCTGTACAAACCACGAAGGTAGCCATGCGCGGGGAGGATCTTGGCATGTGGCGGAAATCACTTGTTGACCGGCAAAGGCAGTTAAAGCTCGAATAATAGTCATCATAGAATAGGCTGCATCTTGCACGAGACATTCCAATAGTGATCCCAAGCCCATAAGAACGAGTGGAAGCGGTTCAGTAGCTCCGGGATAGGATGGATAAATCCTAACCGTGCATAGATATTGGCTTTTATTGAAATCCCTAAACTGCTCCTCGACGGTATATTCAGGATACCATCGATAACCAGCCTCAACCATCACCCGAACCAACATAGCCGTGTGACCACACACACCAATGCAACGGGTCAGACGAACCACTTGGTTCTGGGGACGGGTGGCCATCTGAAAGCACAGCCATAATGCAAAGGCATTAGAATTTCTAGGAAAAATTGGGCAGCATAACATCTGTAAATGCTCAAAATCAGATTTGAGACATTCAAAATCAGATTGCAAACCCACTCAACAACATCATATCAAGGTTACGGTTCAAATGATAGCATACTAAAATTTAGTAGCACCTTTGAATCGAGGATGTAACCAACAATCCTATAAGTTACTACGGATTAGTAACACGTGAACCTGATAGAGAGAAGAGAGCCTAGTCCTATACCCACGTCGAATGAGAAGAGGATGACTCGGATCAGAGGGCATAAGGTAAAGGAGTAAAAAGAGCCTTACGTTCCCTCCCACAATCAATTCCCCTACATATAACTAAAGCATTTCTAGACTCAACATCGACCCGTTTGGCTTAGCGAACCTACAGGCAGCCCTGCTCTGATGCCAACGCTGTCAGGACCCCGATCCTAAGTCACACCGATCTAGCATGTAACACCTCATATCACTTTGTGGCCTCACGCATGGTATTCCCACGGGTGTCGCCTTACCATGGCCCGGGACCGTTTGCGTCTTTTGGCTCACGTATATGATAGTGTCGCTAGCATCCATATGACGAAGAACCGGGCCGACATGGCTAGTCGTGAACCCAAAGCGGCACTAACCTATGGGGACAGGCATACATGAATCACTTGAGCATGTCGGTCATCAACGTATGAATTGAACTGTAACCTTTGGGCTAACAGGACTCCGGTATCCCGGTACATGGCGAGCTAGGCAGGACTCCGAATATCACCGCGTGACATTTCCCGAAGAGACAGGACATAAAACGAAATGAAACACATGCCGCCAGTCAAGTGTCCAAGCGGTAGTCTTTGGGCTAGCGAGACTCCAGTGAACCGGGTACATGGCGGACTACTATCGCTCGAAGCACGAGACTTACATTTCCCCATATGAGAGGCTGCCAAGGATAAACAACTAGTTTGTCGGATCCCACCCATCTGAAGCATTTCAATCATACACGCATAATATGCCTGATATGAGTAAATACAACAAGGCATCACAACAAAACTCTACAACTCAAGTACTTAATTTAAAAGGCTCCGAGGAGCCATACATAACTATAGTCATACGGTAGGGGTCACATGACCCAACACTCAGAATCATACAATCATACAAGCACATGCGGAAGCAAACTAGTCTGAGTACAGACTCTAGAAAGAAAAGAAAGGTTGTTGGAGCCTTCCTATCTACAATGGCCCTTCACAAGTCTTAGATCGCCACACAGTGGCTAATTCACTCGTCGATGTCAACATCTACATAGAATCCGTCGGAGGGGTAGTATTGTCCTCTGGAAAACATTGATTAAACAAACATGAGTACAAAAGTACTCAGCAAGTCTTACCACAGAATCCTATCATACATGCACATTCTCAAGAAGGAGGTGGAGTTATTTGTAGCAAGCCAGCTTTGACTCTTGGCTAAGCTATCCTACGTGACACACTTTTTAAAGCATTTGTCGCTTTACAGGTCCACTACTCACCATCACAATACTCCACCGTGGATCCTCTCTCGTCATCCCGAGAGGGCCATCCACGATACTCACACTTATCTTGAGGCTTTTAGTAGTATCCATTTACTTGTCTATGAACTGATATAGGTAACCCGAAGTCCTTCTCCGTGGACACGGCTATTCGAATAGATCATATTAAACCCTGCAGGGGTGTACTTCTTCACACTGCGCTCTCACCACTTACCGTCGTTTACACGACATGTACTCGGCAACCTTCAGCGGAAGCCCAGCGTGGGTGTCGGCCACAGCCTACCTAAACACTCAAGTCCCTAGTCCGGGTTTATCGCCTATTCGGGTTCCATCCATGAGAGTCGGCGAGGTTTCCCATACTGCCCCGAACGATGTGTACAGGGTTCCCGAGACACCAAGCAGGCGAATCGGTACACAGACCACGGTGCCTACCGCAACACAACCCACCCCTAAGGTCAGCGTTGCGTGCGGCCCTGACATGCTACAAACACGAAACTACTTGCAACTCCGGACTATGAACAGGGGTGGTTAAGAAGCCGAGAGGGTCCATTGGTTTGGGCCCAATGCGTGGTAGTAGCTAGTTCATGGATCACAAACACATATCTCAGTTCTTAGGGTCGGCTTCAATGAAACAACCCACCATGTACTCCTACATGGCCTCTCATCGATACCTTTACCAAATCGTGTTCAACACTTTCACTCTCGAACCAACACCACCTTTCACTCCAGTTCATCATCCCGATGAGCGGACACGACACAACTCTAAGCATAGCAAGCATAGCATGGTAGGAATCACAAACATGGCTCAATCAACTCCTACACATACTAGTGGGTTTCATCTGAATTCTTGTGGCAATGACAGTCATGCAAAGGAAGTGGGTTCAACTACCGCATGACACAACAGTTTGAATCGCGTTGTCTTAATGCGATAAGCGAGGCGAAGCAAGAACATGGGTTTGTATCGGAATGATCAATGAGTTGCTTGCACGATGGAACTGGGGTGAGAAGCGCCCTTGGATGGGTAGTCGAGGTTATCTTGAGGGCAGAACCTATCATGAAAACACACGAAATAAACATACAACAATATGCAACAATATGATGCATGCTATGACATGGCAATATGGATGTGTGTTGGCCTAATGCAAGTTGAAGGAGCAGGGGATGAACTCATTTGAATCAAGATTCAAATGATAGCTCATTGAGTTAGTCCTAATGGTGCAATATCTTATTCTGGTTATTCAGCATAGTTAACTTGTTTTAACATGCATGAAACCTGTACCAATGGATAGAGTGTATTTTTCTGATAATTTTTCATATAAAAATCTTTGCATTTGGAGTTATAGATAAAAACTTATAAGCAGTTGAAATTTGGATTATATTACGGAATTTATTATATAAAAATAAATCCAGAATTTGATTTAATCGTCGACATGAGGTCAGCGTGACGTCAGGGGTCAACGGGTCGCGTCCAGGTCAAACTGACCAGTGGGACCCGCATGTCGAGGTTAGTTTAACTAATTTGTTTAATTAGAACTAATCCTAATTAGTTAACCGGGGGCCCTGTCATTGACTTAGGCAGTCAACAGGGGCCCACCGAAGTGGGTTAGTGGTCAACTTCGCGGCGTCTAGCACTTGGGCGAGGCCAGACGCCAAGTGAGCAGAGTGCGTTGCACTTTCCGGCCACCAAATGGGGCGAGGAGCATCTATGTGAAGCTGGAGGTGAGCCGCGATGTTTGGTGGGGTTAGTCGAGTCGGGGTGGCGGAGTGGGCGCGGCGGCAATCGAGGCGGCGGGTTCGGTGATGTTGGGTTAGTTGCTAGGGGCTCGGCGAGGCGTGGGAAGTGCATAGTTAGGCCCAGCGCAGCTGGGTGAGTCACGATGGACAGGGTGGCGTGGCCGATGGGTGGCCGGAGCCTCGTCGGCGACGAGCTCCGCGGCGGTGCGTTCGGGTGATCGCGGTTGGGTCGTTGTGGTGCATGAAGAAGAGCGTGGAGAGGATGGAGAGGTAGCCAGGCTCACGGTGATCTCGTAGAGAGCCTCGGCGGGGTCGGGGATGCTAAGATGCGGCGGCGGCGGCGATGGGGATCTCCGGCGGCTCGAGCTCGGTCGAGGTCGGTGTAGAGGCCTCGGGGTGCTTAGAAAGCGGGACTCGGCTAGCTAGGGGTAGTGGGGTGCTTGGCGGACTCTGCTGGACATGGTGGGGAGGGGCATGGGCGGCGGGGAAACCTGGCGTCGGCAGTGGCGCGTCGGCGATGGCGTCGGCCAGGTTGGGAGAAGCGAGAGAGAGGCGAGGGGAAATGGGGTGTCTGGGGGTCGAGCGTGACGTGGAGGTCGTCCAGAGCGGCGGCGAAGGGTGAAGCAGTGGCGGCCAGCTGTGTGGCGCTGCGCTCGCCGGCCGACACCAGGCTGCTACTGGCCGAGCCAAGCAGCTGTTGGCCTTGACTTGGGCTGGGCAGCAGTGGGCGGCTGAGCGTCGAGTAAGGTTTTTTCCTTTTTAGTCTTTTTCTAATTTACGTAACTTTGTGGGGTTTTTCTAAAATACCAAAACTGTTTTAAAAATCATCAAAATGCTCCTGGTCACTTGTTGGAATATTCCCAACATGAAACATTTTGGTTTGGCAATTTTTGAACATTTAAAATAATTTTCATAATTTAAAATGCTCATTTCAAAAACTTGTGGATTAATTCTAGAACCCTTAGATGACCTAGAAAATGGTACACCTTCTTTGACATGGGTTCTGAACCAAAACAAAGAGGATGAACATTTTGAAGGGCATTTCAGGTTCATTGAAATAAATTTTAGTAAACCCTAGTTGTTTTAAGGGGGGATGTTCTGGGGTTTCCTGCCTTCCCCATTTCAATTTCAAATGAAATTTGAACATGATGCACACCCTAATGCATGGTCTATCTGGGATGTGACAATCCATATCTAGGATTGGGTCAAAGTAGTTGTATCCCGCAGATCAAAATGCCAATCTAGCTTTTGATTCTGTTCTACCCTGAAGTATTGCCCTCTTGATGTCAGGAATGTCATGATAATTGCACCAACTCTTATGAATTCTTGATGCAGTGATACTTCTCGCCATCATTATTCATTTCTCGGTCCCGTGTTATGCATGGCAGGAATGCCGACAAGTGAATAGTGATGTGTGAAATCAATCGCCTAGCAACCCCTTGCTTGGTAGTTAAAGGACAATAATTTCATTCTTAGCGTGTTGGTTACTGAATCATCATTCTAAGATAAGTTGTGCTACGTAGTCCTTGTTTCCGGTGCACTCTTCAATCAATGAGTTTGGGATTATTCAATCCCTTGCTTATGTGTTCATATCGTCTTGCTCTAAAAAGCAAGATTGGTCTCGAGCTGAGTAACATATTGACGGTTCGTGATTTTCCGAATATCTTCTCGGGAGTATCACCAGGTCGTCGCCTGACCACTATGTTGGGTTCGTGATCAAGTTGGTTTCCTTGTAAACCACCCCTTCTCCAAGAATCTGTGTTGGATACCCCTGAGCTAGTTGGTTAAGCCAAACAACAACTTGGAGAGTTGGAAGATAAAAGCTTGTCCGACTTAGTTCATTTTAAGGGATATCCTTTTTGAGTGTGTGTTGAAGAAAGATGATATCTTCATTGATTGGTCCCTGTGATCAATTGTTGGACCTATTGTCGTATCAAAACTTTGATTTGAGTGTGGGTTATGATCAAATCAAATCAGAACCAACGATGTTCATAATGTTGTCTTACTCGTGGTTGATCCCTCGAGCATACACCATTATATTTTTTGGGTCTGACCAATACTATCACTTGTTCACACAGTTATGGAATTCCATCTCCATGGAAACCTGGATGAATTGTTATTGAACCCATCAGCAACACTACTACCTTCTCCATGCTTATGTCGAACATTAAAGCTAGTGTTGGAAACTTTTATAAGCATCATCTTCATGTCCCCTTCATGAAGCATATGTTCGGATGAAAGAAGTGACTTCCTCTAGTTCATGTGCATTTGAAGCATGTTGTTGCCGTGAATTCTAGAAAGTTTGTTTTTGCTTTCTCCAGAATCATCCCAAGTCATTCATGCATGTGTGAAGTATTCCATGGTTTGATAGGCTCGCTACCTCCACTCCATGTGTAATCCCTAGCACACCAAGCCACTGATTGACTTGTTCAAGGAAAAGAAGTCTATGCTTGGGATCTAATCCATGGACTTGCGTAAAGACTCCGATATCCTCGATGATGGTTCCCCACCTGAACTCGGTAGTATTTCATTATAAGACTACTACGTGGTCATGCTTGTCTGGGACAACATGCTCACATGTATGTAGCAGAACCAGCTCATGTTTTGGAGCTTGCTATCGTAGTCCATATCCGGAGAATCTCGCAATGTCATCTCGTCGATTTGTGTTGCAACCTTTCTTTTCGGACATGCTGAGTCTGAAGTATCCTATTACCAATCGGATCTGAATCTCAGGCAGATATGATAGTTGGAACATTCCCAACAGTTGCATTTTGTTCCTAGCTTGCACCGCCATTGTGCCAATTCCCATGGGCTGCCCTCTCAGTAATTTTTGTTTAGGATCAACTTCAAAAGTGGTCATACCATGGGTCCCATCCAATTTCGATGATAAGCAAAATCATCCATTGTGTTGTCTTCAACAAGGTAGTCCACATCATCCATTCGAATCCGGATATGCCATTCCTTTGAACTCCGCCAAACGATCAATTATAAATTGCCTTAAGATGGTATGAAGAGTTTCAATGATCTATGGATCAAAAGTAATTCTTTTTGCCACTTAAGGGAACAGTCCAACGAGTCACCTCTTCCAAGGTGCCCCGTTACGGGATCATGGCAATTATTTCCTTGCCACCTCGACACCATCCACCATCTTTCTAAGCGTAGAATTGTTGCCCACCAAATCAAACCCCGTCGTTGTTCTTCCATCCCTCTCGATGTGTTTTGTGTCTCAACTCGAGATGTTTCAACATCTCATTCCGCGAGTTGATATGGTATAGCTCGATCTTTGAGAAGACCAATCCTAGTAGAGTTTCTTTCCGTCATCATCGCGTGGATGAAGATCTTAAAAGCAAAGATGTCAAGATCAAGATGATGCAATGAATCAACATCATCGAGAAGGGTAGTTGAATCCTGAAGATCGTGATAGTTTTGTGACCCCCTTTCCTTTTACCTCACGTCTTGAATCTCGGGACGAGATTCTTGTTAGTGGGGGTGAGCTGTCACATCCCTATTTCTGGTATGCCCTAGGCTAGCCCTTCATGTGTGCATCATGTTAGTTTCTGGTGTTTGTAGGTAGTGTTAGTAGTCTACCAAGTGGCACCCGGTACAGGTGGGCTTGGGACAGACTAGGCACCATGGCACGGTGTACCAAGCGTAGAACCACCCGTCGAGGTGGGCTTGGGAACCCTGCACTCATCATTTGGGGCCGTGAGCGACACCCCGGCCGGATCTCCATGCGGATGGAACCCGAATAGGCGATAAACCTGGACTAGAGACTTGTGTGCTTAGTCAGGTCGTGGCCGACTCGCGCCAAAGCTTACGCTTGAAGGTTGCGAGATACACGAGGTGTACATGGCGGTAAGTGGCGAGGCGTGTGTGAAGAAGTACACCCCGCAGGGTTAACATTATCTATTAGAATAGCCGTGTCCGGTAAAGGACTTACAGGTTGCTGTGCGGTTCATAGACAAGTGAAAGTGGATACTCTAAAATACGCAAGCTCAGCGTGAGTGCTATGGATGGCGTTCTCGTAGGGAGACGGGAGCGGATCCATAGTGGTGTATTGATATGGTGAATATGTGGACTCGTGTGCGCCACCTCGAAAGAGTTACTTGCAGTCGTAGTTAGGATAGACACCGAGTCAAAGCTGTCTTGCTGCAGTCAAACTCCACTACCCCCTTTGTTGATAATGATGCATATGTAGTTAGTTCTGATGTAAGTCTTGATTAGTACATTTGTACTCACGTCTGCCTATTTTATGTTTTTGCAGAGAGACTTCAGTCTCACTAGTAGTTCCGCATGGACTTCGACGTTTAGCTTGTTACATCAGCTACGATCTTGTGCCTCGGCAGGATCTTGTGGATAGTCAGGCTTCTAAGCCTTTTTCATTTGTAGATGTCTGTACTCAGACATGTTAAGCTTCCGCATGTGTTGCCTTTTATGCTCTGAATGCTGGGTCGAGAGACCCATGTTTGGAATATCTCGCTCCTCGGAGCCTAATGAATAAATACTTGAGTCGTAGAGTTATGTTGTGATGCCATGTTGTATTTACACATATCGAGCATATTGTGTGTATGTTTGAAATGCTTGGTATGTGTGGGATCCGACAATCTAGTTGTTTATCCTTGGCAGCCTCTCTTATGGGGAAATGTAGTCTAGTGCTTCCATGAGCCATAGTAGTCCGCTACAACCCGGTTCACCGGAGTCCTACTAGCCCAGCACTACTGCTCATGACACTTGACTGGCCGGCATGTGTTTCACTTTGTTCCAGTGTCTGTCCCTACGGGCAAATGTCTCGCGGTGACATCCAAAGTCCTGCCTAGCCTGCTACAGCCCGGGTTCCCGCAGTCCTGTTAGCCCTGTGCTACAGCCCGGATTCACACGCTGCTGACCGACATGCTCGAAGTTGATTCATGTATGCCTGTCCCCATGGGCTAGTGCCGCTTTGGGTTCACGACTAGCCATGTCGGCCCGGGTTCTCTGTCATATGGATGCTAGCGACACTATCATATACGTGAGCCAAAAGGCGCAAACGGTCCCAGGCCATGGTAAGGCGACACCCGTGGGAATACCGTGCGTGAGGCCGCAAAATGATATGAGGTGTTACCGGCTAGATCGATGTGACCTGGAATCGGGGTCCTGACACTGTCGTGCTGGGTGATAGCGGATGGGATGAGGAAGAGGCTCCAGTAGTCGCTGATGATGTCGCCATAGATTAGGATGAGGATGACGATAAAAATATCTCAATACTGGCGCCTATGATGAGTACTAAGGGTTTGAGCGTCATGTGTCGGTGCCTGAATTGCCTCCTTCGGAAGCTGAATGTATTATAGACGACCTTCCGGTACCAAAGAAGCATAGGGAGAGAACGAGGAAAGGCAACAAAGCTGCTTCTACGATCTAGCCGCCTCAGCAACCTCGGGTTCATGACCGTATACCTATCCCAGGTGTGGCAAAATGGTATATCCCCGGTGAACCAGTCCTACCTAAGGCAGAGGTAGAGACCACACATGGTGATCTAAGGAGACTTCATGAAAACGTGCTCCGGAGAGAGAACAGCCTCATCGCCTCGGAAAATCCAGGACACCCACTCTACGTGGCTAATGTGCCGCGGCAAAGGTCGTATGTCCACACATGCCCCGCGGACAAGTTCTTCCTTCGATTTGATTACATCTTTGACATGTTTCACTTGAAGAATCTGGATGTTACGTTTGTCCGCCTTTATGCCTTGTACATGAAATACATCATCGGGATTGAGCAGATACCTTATCTCTGTGTCGCTGACCCGTACTTCATGCACGAGTGCTTCATGGCAATCTGCGCATAGCACCGTGAATATGCGAGGGACTACATCGCCAATTTCATGGTTTCCAATATGGACATGGAGGCGATTTTTGTGCCTTATCATCCCCTGTAAGTTAACCGTGCGGATATCCTTCCTTCAATTTCAAAAATTCATTTGCACGGTGGAGGCTAATTAATTTGAGGTGTACTTATTTTGCGCAGCGGCGGGCGCGTCATCCTCATCATCCTTGACCCCTGATACACCCACGCTCTTTACTTGGACTCATCGAAGAACATGAACAAAAAGGATTACACGCACATCAAGTCTGTTCTCGATAGTGCTATCTTTTACTACTACGTACGAGGTGGAGAGATCAAGGACAAGAAGAAAAAGGACGCCAGGCTCGCCTTCGGCCATAAGACCGACTTCTGCTGCATCCAGCAACCGAGTGATACTCTTAGTGATGGATGCTATGTCCCGCACCACATGCTGGAGTACACACGGGATCATCAAAACCTTCGCATGTCACCTAAATCCGGCGATGCCCATATTCTGCAATGGGCAAAGATCGTAGGAGATATCCCATAATCATCGACTTCGAGCTGAGTTCTATCACATCCAGCGTGAACTTGCCCAAGTCGTCGTGAAGGAGGTCCTCGACAAAACATGTCTGTTCTACGAGGAAGGACAAATGTCGTGGGAAGACGTCCGAACACGCGTAGCTGCTCAGCGTCTTGACCTAAAGCCTTTCACTTAGCTCTATCTCCCTGACTTGGATGGATGGAACGACATGTTGCAGTGATTGTCGATATATGGCAATGTGTCCGTTTATTCCATACTTTCTGAATGATGAAACTTTGAGTTGTGCACGACGAAACTTATTTGTGATGTAATTAAACAGTCCTCCTCAACTAGCGAAGACCACTCTAGTTAGGGCATTTTGGGTACGATGAACTTTGTTATTTATACTTATGATATGTTGCTTCTATGTTTGCCAAGTATGTCTCTTTCTATTGCTCAAATATGTATGTTGCATATCATCGACTCATGTGACGATGCAGGTGCATTGATCATCGATGATGAAAAGTGCAATGCCAGGAGTATACGACGAGCGGCCGGAGTGTCAGGCCCAGGTGTACCGGTTTCCGAGCGACAACCAGTAGTTAGTTTAGGTTCACGCTAATGCGAGAGAGGGATACGAACTCATAGGGATAGCTATTCTCGCGTATATCATTGTTTAGATGGATGATAATGTAGTTGCAAGTAATCGAGACTTGTATCGCTATTTTCAAAATGATGACGAGAGACCACGTTGTGTTGGATGACGATTATGATGATAAAATGATTTGATGATACTATCTTTAAGTATATCCTATGATTAAATTTTATGTGTTTGATATGCTAAAGGTTATTGTATAAAGCCTGTTCAACTACAAAACAAATATGCCAAAAAAAACAGAAACTAATAAAACTAGCAGCAGCACGGGGAATAAAGTTAGTACTACCGCTCTGTTACCAGTAGCGCATCCTAGTTAAAAGCGCTGCAGCTATTAGCAGCAACACGTGTCACTAAAGCCTGCTGCTGCTAGCCATGTATAGCAGTAGCGTGGGACGACACGCTCTACTGCTACATGTTACTTGTAGCGCCTTATCAGTAGCGCGGCATCCCGCGCTACTGCTAGGCAAAATACCCGCGCTATTGCTAGTCTTTTCCCTAGTAGTAAATGCCTACCTGTGGAGCTAAAAATGATTTTTAGTAAAAATAACGGGCAAGCAATGGAGCACCCGCAATTGAAATTTTAGCCAATTCCAACGGATTCGGACGATTGTTGTCTGAATGGCCGGGAGTAGCTACAGTGCTCGGAAATGCATGATTTTTTGTATCCATCCGTAACATATGGTCTACTTTGAGATAGACATGTAATCGTGACATTTAAAATGACACTCTTTGTAGCTGCTTCACGAAAAAACCATGCTTTTAGTCTTCAAAATTTGAAAAATGGGTTTTCTTATGAAACAAGTTGGAACCTCGCTTTGGCAACATTACTTGGCATCCCAAGATGCAGACATGTGCCAAATTTAGGCATATTACAATAAACTATTCAACAGATGTTGCCATATCATTGCTCGTTTGGCTTGAAAGCCATGAATCTTCGTTCATGGCAGGTCGTTTTCTAGAACATTTTCTGAAGAAAACATGAGTATTTCAATTTTAATTTTTTTCCTTGTTGCTAGGTCACGAATCATTAGGTGACGTGAGGGTTTCCCATTTTTTGGTGTTTCCAAAGTTGGGTTGAATTCGTCGTGGCGACCGTTATTTGATGAAATACCTTCCTGTGGAGCTAAAAATGATTTTTAGTAAAAATAACGGGCAAGCTATGGAGCACCATGATTCAATTTTAGCCGGTCCCAACTAATTTGGCCGATGGTTGTCTGAATGGCCGAGAGTAGCTAGAAGGCTCGGAAATGCATGATATTTGGTGTCCCTCTGTAAAGTATGGTCTAGTTTGAGACAGACATGGAATAATGCCATTTACAAAGACACTCTTTTGTAGATGCTTCACGAAAAACCATGCTTTTAGCATAACAAAAAAAATGAGAAGTGGGTTTTCTTGTGAAACAAGTTGGAACCTCGCTTTAACAATACTGTTTTCCATCCCAAGGTGCAGACATGTGCCAAATTTGGGCATATTATCATAAACTATTCAACAAATGTGGTCATACCATTGCTTGTTTGGATTTAAAGCCATGAATCTTCGTTCATGGTAGGTCGTTTTTTAGAACACTTTTTCAAGAAAACATTGGTATTTCAAGTTTAATATTTTTCCTTGTTGCTAGGTCACGTACCATGACGTGACGCAGAGGTTTCCCATTTTTTTTATTTTTTTTATTTTTTGCGGTGTTTTTCAAAACAGGGTTGAATTTGTCACGGCGGCCGTTCATGGCTAGGGGTTGAATAATGCAAATATCTTAGTGATTCTTTGATGAAATGCATACCTGTGGAGCTAAAATGATTTTTAGTAAAAATAATGGGCAATCTATGCAGCACCCGCAGTTCAAATTTTAGCTTGTTCCAGCTAATTTGGTCGATGGTTGTCTGAATAGCCGGGAGTCGCTAGAAGTCTCGGAAATGCATGATTTTTGTTGTACGTCCATAAAATATGGTCTACTTTGAGATAGACATGGAATGGTGCCATTTAGATTGACATTCTTTGTAGCTGCTTCATGAAACAACCATGCTTTTAGCATTCATAAAATGAAAAATGGTTTTTTTGTGAAGGAAGTTGGAACCTCGCTTTGGCAACATTGTTTTCCATCCCAAGATGCAAACATGTGCAAAATTTGGGCATATTATCATAAACTATTCAACAAATGTGGCCATATCATTGCTTGTTTGGCTAGAAAGCCATGAATCTTCGGTCATGGTAGGTCGTTTTGAGAACACTTTTTCAAGGAAACATTTGTATTTCAAGCTTAATATTTTTTCTTGTTCCTAGGTCACATATCACGACGTGATGTGGAGGTTTCCCTTTTTTTGATTCTTTTTAAAAAATTTGTGGTGTTTTTAAAACCAGGTTGAGTTCATCGCAGTGGCCGTTCGTGGCTAGGGGGGTTGAATCATGCAAATGTCTTGGTGATTCAAATTTCTACCGTTCAAATCTTAAAAAAACATGTTTTTAACAATCAGAAAATTAAACTTATATTCACTACTAGGGAAAAGCCTATACACAGGATCTTACCAGCAGCGCGCTTTAAAATAAGGCGCTGCTGCTAAGTAGCAGTAGTGCGCGCACACAAAACTCGCTGCTAAAATAAATGTATCAGTAGCGCGCCCGCTCTAAGACGCGCTACTTCTATAATTTCCGCGAGGCCACCGCGAGGCTAGTTCTAGCAGCAGCGTGTTAATATGAAGAGCACTACTGCTATGGATCATTTTAGTAGCGCATTTACACAATAACCGCTACTGCTAAGTTTACTACAAAAATCTAGTCCCACCTCGCTCCGTGAAGAGAGTTTGTACCACCTTAAATATATTACTTCTCAAACTTTCACAAGCACTGGGTCTACATTGAACTCTATGTGTAGAATTTGTGGCCGCAATATGAGTCTTCACCGGTTCATAAACTGGTGAAGACTCATATTGACAAATCAGATTGTACACAAAAAGACCATTGATGATCAATGTATTTTTCATGTCTATTTTTACATGCTGACACATAGCAGTAGCGCGTAGTTTGTGAAAGACGCTACTGATAGGTCGTTTAGCAGTAGCGCCTTTTTCTATAGCGCGCTACTGCTAAGCCATTCCATCTCCCAACCCCCACTCTCCTCTATCCGATCCAGATCACACTCACACTCACTCGATCTCCCCCTCAACCCCCCACGCCAGTCCTCCCCCGTCGCCCCTCCTCCGGTCTGCACCGCCGTCATCTCCTCCTCCTCGCTTGACTCGGTATTGGCCTCCTCCTCCGTCCTCCCTCCACTCGCCGCTGGCTGACCCCTCCTCGCTTCGCCTTCCTCCTCCGTCCTCCCTCCACTCGCCGCCGGCCGGCCCCTCCTCGCTCCGCTTTCCTCCTCCATCCTACTCTCTTCTCCCTCCTCGAGTCGCCCCTCCTTCTCCCTCCTCCCTGCTACATTTTGATTTAGTAGGCTAGTTCATATGCAACATTTTGATTTAATTGATATGATTTAGTTGATTTAGTAGGCTAGTTGATTTAGTTGATTTAGAACATTTTGATTTAGTTGATTTAGTTGATTTAGTAGGCTAGTTGATTTAGTTGATTTAGAAAATTTTGATTTAGTTGATTTAGTATGCTAGTGGATTTAGTATGCAAGTTGATTTAGTTGATTTAGTATGCACCATTTGGTAGATATTTGTGAAAAGTTTTTTCGGCAATAGGTGCCACCGAAATGCTTTGGTAGGTGATACCTTGTCATCTAATATGTTACTAGATCTTAGGATTATAATTGTCCATAAAATTGCTTCTTGCGGAAGAAACAAAAATATCACATTCTACTGTTTTTAATTTCCTATGAAGTGAATGGTTATTCCTTTGCTCATATTGCTTTAGTAAAATGGAGCCGCCACCACCAATACTATGTTGACTGTGCAAGTCAAGGTGTGCGAGCAGCCTTGCAACTGGCAAGTTGTTCGGCATCTACTTCCAGCCGAGTTTTTTTCATGCGGCGGTAAGAAATTAGATGAAATGTAACAACTATTCTATTTTTAGTGTTGTCATTACTGCATTGTGTCATTTTGCTTTTTTTACACAGATCGCCCCATGCAATGTGAGGTTCAAATTCAACAAGCTGACAGGAGACACTGTGACATTTGAGGCTCCTGGGGGGCCGTACACTATGGAGGTCGAGAAAGGACACAATATGTCACAGATTGGAGCAGATGGATGGGCCCGTTTCCTTGCCCGCATGCGTCTTACTGGTGTGAGTTGATCAACTTCTCCTTTAGAGCAGAAAGACCCAAGCTGGCTGTCATTTATCTCAACTTGGTGGAAGATGATTGTCGGTGTCAAAACTGGCGGATCTCGGGTAGGGGGTCCCGAACTGTGCGTCGAGGCGGATGGTAACATGAGACAAGGGACATGATGTTTTTACCCAGGTTCGGGCCCTCTCGATGGAGGTAAAACCCTACTCCTGCTTGATTAATATTGATGATATGGGTAGTACAAGAGTAGATCTACCACGAGATCAAAGAGGCTAAACCCTAGAAGCTAGCCTGTGGTACGATTGTCGTTCGTCCTATGGACTAAAACCCTCCGGTTTATATAGACATCGAAGAGGGCTAGGGTTACACGGAGTCGGTTACAATGGGAGGAGATCTACATATCTGTATCGCCAAGCTTGCCTTCCACGCCAAGGAAAGTCCCATTCGGACACGGGACGAAGTCTTCAATCTTGTATCTTCATAGTCCAGGAGTCCGGCCAAAGGTTATAGTCTGGCCATCCGGACACCCCCTAATCCAGGACTCCCTTAGTAGCCCCTGAACTAGGCTTCAATAACGACGAGTCCGGCGCGCAGATTGTCTTCGGCATTGCAAGGCGGGTTCCTCCTCCGAATACTTCATAGAAGATTTTGAACACAAGGGTAGTGTCCGGCACTGCAAAATAAGTTCCACATACCACCGTAGAGAGAATAATGTTTACACAAATCCATCCTGCTGACGTATTCCGCAGCGTGACATCACACCACGGCCAAGCCTTTATTCGAATTGTTTTTACTGTCCCACCTCAGCGCACTTAGCGAGGCGGTTTCCTTGGTATGTCTTGTCTAAGCAGAGATCATGTCCCCTTATTTCGGGATTCTCATTAATACGAGTGTGGGTAACCCAACCGTGCCACTAATTACGGCGTTTGATAGATAAACGAGTTTTACCAGGCTGGGGGGGTACATAGTTTCGTCCGCCCACATAAGGGGATAAGGATCGACCTTTTTCATCTACGCCTTCTTCCTCCTTCGCTCATTTATTTCCACGCACTCTCCAGCGCCCAAGTCCGCACTTCCCACCTCAACCTTCTCCAGCCATGTCCGGAGCGGGAGGCAGGTGGCTGGACATCTCCCTCACGGAGGGGCACATCAAAAAGTTGAGGAAAGTCGGATACTTGTCCAACAACATTGCGCACCGGCTTCCAGATAAGGGGCAGCTCATCCCCACCCCCAGGCCCCATGAGAGGGTGGTGTTCCTCCCCCATTTCTTACGCGGACTGGGCTTCCCACTCCATCCATTTCTCAGGGGGCTCATGTTCTACTACAGCCTGGATTTCCACGATCTGGCCCCGAACTTCAACCTCAACATCTCGGCGTTTATCGTCGCGTGCGAGGCCTTCCTCCCCATCAAGCCCCACTTCAGCTTATGGCTGAAGACCTTCAATGTCAAGCCGAAGGTAGTGGGCGGCCAGCAAGCGGAGTGCGGAGGCGCCATGGTGGGCAAGATGCCCAATGTTATATGGCTCGAGGGCTCCTTCGTGGAAACCATCAAAGGGTGGCAATCGGGGTGGTTCTACATCACCGAGCCGCGTGACCCTGAATGGGCAGTGGCCCCCGAATTCCAATCTGGCATCCCCACACGGCTCACCTCCTGGAAAGAGACGGGCCTATCTTGGGGTAATTCGGGAGAGCTGACCGGACTCCAAACCTACGTCCAAAACCTGGTGGACAAGAAGGTTAAACTTGTCAACGTAGTCCAGGTCATGCTCATCCGCCGGATCCTCCCGTGTCAACGACGGGCTTTTAACTTGTGGGAATTCGACCCGGCCCAGCACCAAACTCTGACCAGGCTCTTCGACACAACGCACGAGGAAGCCTGGAAGGTGCTATTCAAGGGCGCTGAGGTTCCCCCTCGCATTACCGAGGATCGCGGATTCTGCATGAAGCGCCAAGCCAGTGTGTAAGCTTGTTTTACCCTTTACATGATACTTGTTTTTCATAGTTTGGCTCTATGTGGGATCTAAGCTCCCGTTCCTTTGACAGGACTGGCAGAAGAAGGCCGGACAGATCGACTGTCCGGCTCCTTTGCCTGAAGGTCTAGCAGATGCCCACCTGGCGAAGCTGCTAGTCCCGGCACCTTACATGGTGCCAGAGAAGAAGGCCATGGGACCCCGGAAGAGCTCCCGGCGCCCGGTGGAGTCGGACTCATCGTCCGATGACTCCGAGGCGGACTCCTCCCACGAAAACGAGGAGGAGGAAAAAGAGGTCTCTCCCCCAGCGGGGGGAGAGATGAAAAGGAAGGCCGCCCCAACTAGGGAGGCCGGGGGGTCCAAGAAGGGAAGGACCCTTCCTCCGGGCTACTTTGCCGACGCCGACGACGGCGAAGAGGAGTGGCCATCCAGGGCCAAGCCCCTGGCAAAATCGTAAGTATCCGGATACCAGAATAACTCATGGCCTTCCTTTATTGCACATCACCTTCTGACGCCGAATATAATCATGCAGTCCGCCCCAAGCCCAGCTTGGCGTGTCGTCGAGCGGCTCCTTAAGCTCGTCGGATGTGAATAGCACTTCACTTCCGACCGCCTCCTCCCCTCGCCCTGCGGATGATGCCGAGGTGGAGTCCCAAAAGGGTCCAAGCCAGGAGGAGGTGGTCCTGGAGGCTCCGTCAGGCGACCTCCCGGACTCCAGGCGCAAGGGGGACAAAACCCCCAAGGCCTCCAAGTCCGGCCCTGGGCCAAACACCGCACCGGAACATTCAGCGGTTTTGAAGTCCGGCAGGCGGCCCCCTAGTAATAAGGGCAAGCCTACGACGCAGGTGACCTCCGTCCAACCGGAGGCACCGGATAATTTGCTGGAGGTGCATAACGGCGCCTCCATCGACAAGGAGCACCGCACTATTATGAGTGCGGTGATCCAGAAGGTTCAGTCCACCAATTGCGGGCTGACTGAAGCCTGTGCCAGCCTTATAACAGTCTTTGAGGTATGTATTTAAGATATGTAAAAATATTACCGCATAGACAGTAGCCCCTGATGCTCAGTTTGGTGTTCGGAAAGAAAAGCCGAGCTGAGGATCTAAAAGATATACGCAGGAGTCTAATATAAGTATGTCAATATTCGAATGCAGGCTGCGCCGACCTCTGCCAGACCGGCCGCTGGAGGTCGATCTTGTTGAAGCAAAGCCTCGGCGGTGCGAGAACGAGCTCGGCCTTGCCAAG
This sequence comes from Aegilops bicornis, assembly GCA_021605145.1. Taxonomy (NCBI): domain Eukaryota; kingdom Viridiplantae; phylum Streptophyta; class Magnoliopsida; order Poales; family Poaceae; genus Aegilops; species Aegilops bicornis. The sequence goes on along the minus strand of CM038672.1, from coordinate 554,210,409 downwards.
AAGCAGCTCGAGGACAAGGAAGGTAAGTAATACCTTATGTAAGTATATAAAAAAGATGTGGTTGCAAAAAATGACAGGACCAACGTGAGTATTACAGGGGCCACAACCGAGGTGGCGACCCTGAAGGAAGCGCTGTCCAAGGCCGAGGACAATGTGGCCGTGGAGCGCACCGAGCAAGAAAAGCAGGAGGCGCGGGTGGCGGAGGTGCAGCGAGAGCTCCAGGCTCTCGTGAAAAAACACGAGAGTTTGGAGCTTGACTCAAAGACTCGAGAGTCCGAGCTCGCCTCGGCCCTTCAGAGTGCCAAATCTGCCAAGGCTGAAGCCCAAAAAGCCCTCCAGGAAATTGAGGCGATGAAGAGGATAGCTGCGGGTAAGGCATTCTATATGCAAAGCAAGCACGTGAAAGTAAATTACTTGTTACTTACCCGAGTCCGGAGCTCTCCAGGAGCATTCGCAGATCTTCCCCGCAGTGTGTCCGACGCTGCCGCATTCTACCGAGCCGAGGAGGGGAGCTCGACGGAGAAGGTGTTCTGGTCCCAGTATGTTGAGGCCGGACACCCGGTGCCCTTGAGCGACTAGCTGAAGCAGATGGTCGAGCTCCATAAGGTGGCCGAATAGGCCATGAAGGGCCTTATAGTTCGGCTATGGCCTGGGGAGGTCATGCACAGGAGCTACTTTGGGCTGGTGAGGCGGTGGCGGATGCATCCCACGGCTTGAAGTCATCAAGCGCTCGTATGCATCGAAGGCGCCCGTAGGGCCCTTGCCCGTGTTAATGTGCCTTTGGGGCAAGATGGATGCTGAGAAGCTGGTGACAGATGGGCCACCGCAGGGCAAGGAGCATCACAAGCCCGAGATGTATTATGAGGGCGTCCTGAAGGGTGCCCGCCTTATGGCGGATGAATGTTCCAAGGATGTAATTTTTGAGTAAAGTCGCTCGTGTTATCCTGTGCGCTGAAAACTTGTTCATATGCGCTAAGCAACGCTTTTTGAATTTAAAATATTACCTTCTGTGCGGCCGTTTTATTAAATCTGAGAGATGGCGAGTGTTCGGCTACTGCCCCCATGCCATGAGTGCTGGGGTGTTCGGGTAAACCTGAGTGCTCTTGTTACCATTATTGGGTCCTTGAGGAGGCTCTCAAAGACAAATGAACAAGGCAATCGGACTATAATGCTTTATCACTCTCACTTAGCCATAGAATTCTATAATTTTAAATTTCGGCGAAGCCCTAGTATTCGGAAGACCGAGTTCGGGGCGCTATCCACGCCTAGGACGGACAAAGCCGGCTCCTCGCTCTAAGCGGCATAAGTCTTTAGGGACTCGAAACCTCTCGAACAGCGACCAGCTCTCGCCCTATCATGACGACCAGTTTTAGCTTTCTTCACTGAGGTGCTTAACCCAGCTCAACCGGGGCACAATCGCAGTAGTTCTCCCAGCGCTACCTTAGCTGATATAATGGAACGTAAGGTACCAAAACATGGGAGCCGGGCAAACCCAACTATTGACCTAAGACATGAATCGTAGCCGATGCATATAATGCTATAAGTTCGGGGTGCCGCACTCGTGAGAGTGTTCGGACTTCTCACACCATATTCTGGGGTACTTAAGCCCCTGGTGTATTGGCCGTACCAAAGTGTACGTTTGTGTAATGTCATAACTGAACATATTTACATAAAAAAGGAATCAATACTAGACAAAAGCTATGTATTGTTTATTCGAAAAGGCTGCGGTAAAAGCAGAACGATACAAATAGTGCGGTAAGCAAGAGAAAGGATTACTTGACATGTCCCCCTCCAGGGGCGAACTGCGGGATGGTATGTAAGACAGGTATTTAGCTCGTTATACAGACCACCTGGACATTTCACGTAGCTTTCTCCATCCCTGGCTGTTGCAACGTGTGTTCGGCGACTGTACTCTCGGACAGGCCTTTCGGAGAGTGGAGTCCTGAAAGTAAGAAAAAAGGAATGACAAAATCGGGAGCCCCTGGTGCGGTTGAGCCGCATATTGGGCATGCCGTGGTCATGCCCCTCCGCCTATGCCCATGGTATTTCCAGAGCGTAATTGTGTACGCGTAGTACTGGTTTCACAATTTCGTGAGGGCTGGGGTTGGGGCCGCATTGCTACGCTTGCTCAGAACGTGCTAGGCGGTCTTGCTGTAGGTTACTTCGGGCGCGCTTGACAGTGTCCGGACGTTTGAGAGCCGGACTGGGGAATTGCCGTGAGAGGCTACTTTGTGCTTCCGCCGTGAGGGCCGTCGTATACTCCTCCGTTTGGAGAGAGTGTGCAGTGTTTCCATTGACCGTAATGACTCCTCGAGGTCCTGGCATCTTGAGCTTGAGATATGCGTAGTGCAGCACCGCATTGAACTTTGCAAATGCAGTTCGTCCGAGCAGTGCGTGATAGCCACTGCGGAACGGGACTATGTCGAAGATTAAGTCCTTGCTTCGGAAATTATCCGGGGATCCAAAGACCACCTCAAGTGTAACTAAGCCTGTACAGTTGGCCTCTACACCTGGTATGACGCCTTTAAAGTTCGTCCTTGTGGGTTTAATCCTTGAGGGATCTATGCCCATTTTTTTGCACTGTATCCTAATAAAGCAGGTTCAGGCTGCTGCCGCCGTCCATAATGACCCTAGTGAGGTGAAATCCGTCAATGATTGGGTCTAAAACCAATGAGGCGAATCCGCCATGGCGGATGCTAGTGGGGTGGTCCCTTCGATCAAAAGTGATCGGGCAGGAGGACCACGGGTTTAACTTTGGGGCGACTGGCTCCAACGCATATACGTCCCTGAGTGCATGCTTCCGCTCCCTTTTGGGGATGTGGGTTGCGTATATCATGTTCACCGTCCGCACTTGTGGGGAAGCCCTTCATCCCCTATTGTTCGTGGCGGGCTCCTCCTCGTCATCACTATGCAGCCCCTTGTCGCTGTTTTCAGCATTTAACTTGCATGCCTGTTTGAATACCCAACAATCCCTGTTGGTGTGATTGGCTGGTTTTTCGGGGGTGCCGTGTATCTGGCACGAGAGATCGAGTATTCGGTCCAAACTGGACGGGCCCGGAGTATTTCTTTTAAATGGCTTTTTCCGCTGACCTGGTTTAGAACCTCTGAATCTGGCATTAACTGTCGTATCCTCAACATTGTCGTTGTTAATGCGGCGCTTGTGCTTGTTGCGACGCAACCTGCCATTGCTGTCCTTGGTATCCGAATTACCAGGGTTCTTGGTCATGTTATTGCTACGAGCTAGCCAGCTGTCTTCTCCCGCGCAATAGCGGGTCATTAGTGTTGTGAGGGCTGCCATGGATTTCGGCTTTTTCTGTCCTAGGTGCCGGGCAAGCCACTCGTCACGGATGTTGTGTTTGAAGGCTGCAAGGGCCTCTGCGTCCGGACAGTCGACTATTTGATTTTTCTTGGTTAGGAACCGTGTCCAGAATTGTCTGGCCGATTCCTCTGGCTTCTGAATTATGTGGCTTAGGTCATCGGCGTCTGGTGGTCGCACATAGGTGCCCTGGAATTTGTCGAGGAATGTGGCTTCCAGGTCCTCCCAACAACCAATTGACTCTGCTGGCAAGCTGTTAAGCCAATGCCGAGCTGGTAAGCCAATGCCGAGCTGTTAAGCTTGAGTGGGAGGTATTTGATGGAGTGTAGATCATCACCGCGGGCCATGTGGATATGAAGGAGATAATCCTCGATCCATACCGCAGGATCTGTTGTGCCATCGTATGATTCGATGTTTACGGGTTTGAAACCCTCGGGGATTTGATGATCCATTACTTCATCTGTGAAGCATAGTGGGTGTGTGGCGCCTCTGTATTGGGCTATTTCACGATGTAGCTCAAATGAGCTTTGTCTACTGTGTTCAGCCCGGCCGGATTTGCCATATCCGGTGTGACGGTTATCATCACGTGTCGTGGGGCGCCCACACGATCCGTAGATCGATCTTATTTGCCTGGCCTTGTCCTCCAATATATCTTGCAGGTCTGGCGCATTTCCCCGTGCCTTGGTATTTTTTGAGCGACGCCGGGGTAAGCTTGAGTGGAGGGCCGAGAGGCCTCTCTGTCGCGGCCATGAGGTGGCCGGTCGGTCGCGTCGTGCGCTGGTGATGTAGGTTTAGGTGCTTCCTCCTCTAATCGGGGTAGCAGCCTGTGCTTTGGGTAGCTCTTGGAGGGGCGTTCGAGTCCGTACTCTTGCCGCAAGGACTTGATCCATCTGTCGGCTAGCGAGTCTTGGTCAGCTCTAAGCTGTTGCTGTTTTTTCTTGAGGCTGCTCGCCGTGGCCATAAGCCTGCGTTTGAAATGCTCTTGTTCGACGGGATCCTCAAGCATGACAAATGCATCATCGTTGAGGCTTGCCTCGTCTTCGGAGGGAGGCATGTAATTATCGTCCTCTACCTCTTTGTCTGCCGCTCTCTCATGAGGGCTGGCTTCTCCATCCTCCTGTGCTGAATTCTGCTTTGGAGGGTTGTCTTCGGCACTGTCCGGGGTGTTATTATCTCCCGTGCCGGAATCGCCGTTTTTGCTTTGGCGGGATTTATAGCGGCGCCGTTGACGTCGGCGCTTAGGCTGCTTCTTGGAGGGGTCATCCTCCGTTGTTCCATCGTCGTTCCCTTCTTTTGGGGTGTCCACCATGTATATGTCATACAACGAGGTGGCCATCCAGTGCCTTATAGGCGCTGGTTCTTGGTAAATCTCCTGCACCGGCGTCTATACCGTCGATGTCTTCGGAGTCGAAGTCGAGCATGTCGGTTAAATCATCGACAGTGGCTACGAAGTGGGTGGTGGATGGGCTTTGAATTTCTTCGTCGTCCGCATCCCAACCTTGCTGACCATAGTCCGGCCAGGGCTCTCTTGATAAAGAGAGAGACTTTAGTGAATTTAGAATGTCACGAAAGGCGAGTGCTGAAAGATGTCCGCGGCGGTGAACTCCATGATCGGCGCCCAATCGGATTCGATTGGCAGGGGCGCGGAGGGTTCGGAGTCCGGAGAGGAGTCCGGCACCTTGGAGTCACGGGCTTCGCAGAGGACAAGGCTGGTGTTCGGCTCGATCGCCGTAGAGATTGGAGCCCCCGAGGCGGTGTCCAGGCACCCGTCCTCGATCGGCATGGTCGGCTCCGACCTAAGGGTGGGAGCGGACATGGGTGCGGCCTCCAGCCTTTGTTCGTGGCGAGCTAGATCATGCCCATCGTAACAGTGCGGCGCGCTCGGTTGTGGCTCGAACCCGTCGAAGATCAAGTCTCCGCGGACGTCAGCCGTGTAGTTCGAACTTCCAAATCTGACCTGATGGCCAGGGGCGTAGCTTTCAATCTGCTCCAGATGGCCAAGCGAATTGGCCCGCAGTGCAAAGCCGCCGAATACGAAGATCTGTCCGGGGAGAAAGATATCACCCCGGACCGCATCGTTGTTGATGATTGGAGGAGCCATCGGGCCTAAAGATGACGACACAGAGGAACTCTCAATCAAAGCACTAATGTCGGTGTCAAAACCGGCGGATCTCGGTTAGGGGGTCTCGAACTGTGCGTCTAGGCGGATGGTAACAGGAGACAAGGGACACGATGTTTTTACCCAGGTTCAGGCCCTCACGATGGAGGTAAAACCCTACTCCTGCTTGATTAATATTGATGATATGGATAGTACAAGAGTAGATCTACCACGAGATTAGAGAGGCTAAACCCTAGAAGCTAGCCTATGGTATGATTGTTGTTCGTCCCTCACGGATTTGAAACCCTCCGGTTTATATAGACACCGGAGAGGGCTAGGTTTACACACAGTCGGTTACAATGGGAGGAGATCTACATATCCGTATCACCAAGCTTGCCTTCCACACCAAGGAAAGTCCCATCCGGACACGGGACGAAGTCTTCAATCTAGTATCTACATAGTCCAGGAGTCCGGCCAAAGGTCATAGTCCGGCCATCCGGACACCCCCTAATCCAGGACTCCCTCAATGATGAAGATGACGAAGATGATGAAGATGACGAAGATGACGAAGATGATGAAGATAATGAGGAACTACTCGATGAAGATGATGAGAACCCACTTCGCGAAGTCATCGTAGCTCAAAGAATGAGGCTGACAAGCTATGGGACATAATTTCGCCACGCCCAGGGTGGAGGAGGTGTGCAACCTATGGGACATAATTCCGCCACGTGATAACTTTGTCGGGGTGCCATTCGTGACCCACCTGACAAGTACCATGGTCCATCGGCATGAAATGTTATGTTATATGTACTGACTATAGTAATTTGATGATATATATACGCTTTATTGTTATACTTACAAATGCAAATTATCCGATGATATGCTTAGTGAATCCGAAGATATGCTTAGTGTAGAGTCCAATGATATGCTTTGTGGAATCTAGTCGATGATATGCTTTAGTGTAGAGTCTGATCACATGCTTATTAATGTAGAATCCAAGGAACTATTAATAGTGTAGATAATCCATATATACTTATTAGTAGCATTCATGATTAATTAGTACAAATGCGTAGTACTGTGTATTTTGATAGTGTAGAAATCTAGACTTAATAGAAATATATTTGCAAGAGTATGTGCGAGGCTATTTATTAATTTATCTGTTTTTCTTACTCAGAAATTGCCAAAGAACCTATCTATGAGTTGTGGTATCGAGCCTGATGAAGAAGGCTCAGCTGGACTACGCCTTACCAAGAAGGGGCCTCACACCACCTGTACTTACCGCATGGAAACAGATGGTCGCACACACTTAAACTCGGTTGGGTGGAAGAGATTCCTCGTAGGCAAGAATCTTCGTGTTGGACAGGCCATCCTAATTACTATCAGGAACACCCACCGCCCAGGCTTGAGGATGATGATCGTCGTCGATATCATATAGAACTACATATGTGTGTGTGGCTATGTCATATAGAACTACATATGATGATCGTTGTCGATATCATGTAGAACTACATATGATGATGGTCGTCGATATCATCTAGAACTACATATGATGATCGTCGTCGATATCACCTAGTACTGCTTGAGGATGCATGTTGAGTATATATGAAATTGTTATCTATTACTCCCTCCGTTCCAAATTACTCGTCTTGTTTTTATTTCAAATTTCAACTAAAACCACGACGAGTAATTCGGAACCGAGGGAGTAGTACCTTGTACCTATAATGCTTTATGAAATTGATATCTAGTAGTACATAGTATCTGGAAATTGCAGTTTATTGCAGCTGAAATGGAGTAGGAAGCCGGGGGAAATGATGAAAGATCTAGCAGTAGCGCTGGTCCAGGAAATCGCTACAGCTAATTAATAGTAGCGCGTTTAGAAAACACGCTGCTGATATAGTCAATAGCGGTAGCGCGGGTACAGACCATGCTACTTCTAATAGTTAGCTGTCGCTGCTTATTGGTAGCGCGGCTGCCCGCGCTGCTAATAGCCTCAAAACCCGTGCTACTACTAGGGTTTTCCCTAGTATTGATTGTTTCATCCATGGGCATGCACAAAAACCCATAATTTTATCTTTCATCCATGAGCATGCACAAAATTTCAATTCCAATCAATTACCAAACTGAGCTTGGAAGTTGATGGAGATGGACACAAAGATAACTAAGAAACTATAATAGATTAACAATGTCATACTTAAGAGGTTTACACTAACAAGCTTAAACCTAACATACTTAACATTGACATGTTCAGATTAACATGCTTAACATTGCCACTTGATTTCTTAACATATTCACTCCTCCTTCTTCTCCTTCACCATCCTCATGTGCTGAGAGTGGAGAATGCCAGCGCGTATGTACTCCTCCACCACAAATTGCATGGTCTTATCGCCCAGCGATTGGATCGTCGGCGCCACCACCATCGTGATGTTATTGTCAGTCTCAACCATCGCGAGGGTATCTTCAGCCACAACCATCGCCATCTGTGGCTCATCGTCAGTGTTGTCGTCCACCAGAATAGGCTGCACCTCCCCGCTCTGCTCGTCTCCTTCCCCACTCCGCTCTTCCTCATCCCTGCTGCTGCTTTTGTTGTAGCCATAGTCGCTGCTACTCCCATTGCCTGGCCAAATGCAACAATGTTTTTCTAACAATCGGTGTGAGACGAAGCCAAAAAAACAGGAAGAAGAGGCAGAGCGTACTGGCACCATCTTCGTGCTGGTAGTGCATGCGGCACATGGTCCCATCGAACACCTTCATGATGAGCACGGCGTCGCCGTCGTAGCTAAAGACAAGGAAGTGCCCCAACCACCACTACTAGGAAAAGGCCTGTTAGTGGCGCACCTATTTTGGCCATTAATGGCGCACTATAGGTGCGCCACTATCATCACGCCACTAGTAACAAGTACTAATGGCGCACCCCTGGTGTGCTATTAGTATACCAGATAATAGTGGTGCACCACATAGTGCGCCATTACTATGTCCAACGGTGCGCCATTACTATCGGACTTAGTAATGGCGCAAACATATCTGGTGCGCCATTACTAACAATTTTTTCCAATTTTTTTATAGAAAATATGTTTTTCAAACTTCCCGGTCATATTGCGTATCATATTTTGAACATTTTTTCCAAAAAAAATTTTGAAATCAATTCTTTTCTGTTACTAGTGGCGCACCTAACAAATGGTGCGCCACTAATAAGTTTGATTTTTTTTCATTTCCGCCCTCTAGATCTTAAAAGCCCCATATCTTTTATTCTGTTAGGCTTTAGGGATTCTGAAAATCTTGAACATGGTTCCCTCGGTTGATTTCGGATGTAACTTTTCGAGTAGATGATTTTTCATATAAAAAACTTTTTAATCCAAGTTCGTATGCAAAAGTTATGCCCATTTTACTAAATTCCAGAGATATTTTGCAAATAAAGTCAAAATTCATATTTGTAAAGTTTCCCAACAAGTAAACCACATATCACGTGGGAAACTTATTTTTTGACATTTCCATCTTTTTATTTTATTTTTTTAACTGAAAAGGCGGTCCAGGGGGGGGGGGGTGCATTTGGTTATAGTAATGGCGCACCTGTACAAAGTGCGCCATTACTATATGTATGACTTGGTCAAACCTTGGTCAAAGTTAGTGACATAGTAATGACACACCTATGCAAAGTGCCCAATTACTAAGTTTGACCATGGTTTGACCCAGTCATACACATAGTAATGGCGCACTTTGTACATGTGCGCCATTACTATATCAACTAGTAATGGCGCACTTTGTACATGTGCGCCATTACTATATCAACTAGTAATGGCGCACTATCCCCTGGTACGCCACTCCTAACAATTTTTTTTATTTTTTTTCAAAACTAGTAATGGCGCACCACACACCAGGTGCGCCATTAGTAATATAGATTAATGGCGCTTTGTATGCAGTGCGCCACTCGCTATAGCGATGGCGCACCACATACATGGTGCGCCATTAATATCCATATTAGCTATAGCCCCTTTCCTAGTAGTGCACAGGTGGTGGGCGCAGGCGAACTGCTCCGAGTCGCGCCCTAGCTAGGTACATGTGGCAGTCGACATCGAAGACCACCACCACGTCCCATAGCCTAAGACGCCCGCTGCCGGCCTCCCGCAACTTCACTTTCTACAGCTCATGAGCGTCAACCATCTTCGCAAACTTGTCAGGCAGCCTGTGCAGCATGGGTCAAGCAGTGACTAATTGTGCCGATCAAGCAGTAGACAACAGAGTAAAGATAAAGAGATGCGTGAAGGGGAGATCTCGTCTTGTATATACCTGCCTGCTGGAGGAGTTCTCAACTATGCTCTCGAAGAACTTGAAACTTTCCAAGTAGGCCATCTCACTTGGTGTGGAAGAGCGCAACACTACAAAAAAGGACACATCCATGACATTTTGGGCTGAACGATTTTTTTCTGTCATGCTTATGACACTTCTATGACGATAATTGTGAAAAAAACTCGGTATCATCATAGATGTGGTGGGCTCCTAGTTCTATGACAAAAAATCATGACAGAAAATGGGCTTTTCATCCTAGGCGGGCCGGAGACGCAGCAACATGACATTCTTTGGGCCGTCCATGACGGAAAAAACCGTGGTAGAAGCGAGGGCGAGGAAAATATTTGGGAGTTCCCAGTTACGGTGGGTGGTCGGGGGCCGAGCGATGCGCGTTTCTCTAGTACACGTGCACGCGTGGGTGCAAGGCGTTGGGCTCTAACTGAACCCGAGCGATTGTACTACAGGCTACAAGTTAATGAACCCGAGTGATCGATCGATCCCTGGATGTTAACTGAACTCGATCGAGCGATTCCTTCGCTACTGCTGCTAACTGAAGCCGATCAAACCCTGCTGCCTCCTTCCCTTGATGAACAGTGAGTGTTGTTGGGTGGGTTTGGATGAACAGTTCCCGGTGGGGGGATTGGATGAGTAGGACCCTGATTGAGCCGGTTGGGTCTGGATGAACAGGACCCCGTGGAGGGCTGGATGAACAGGACCCCATGGAGGGCTGGATGAACAGGACCCCGTGGAGGGCTGGTTGAACAGTAGACGGTGGAGGGCTAGATGAACAGCAGCTCGTGGAGGGTTGGTTGAACAAGACCCCGTGGAGAGGGCTGGTTGAACAGTAGCCGATGGAGGAACAGTGGGGGCTGGATGAATAGGAGCCCGTGGATGAACAGTCGCAGGTGGACGCTGGAGGAGGTCGACGGTGGATGAACAGTAGCCCATGGATACAATCAATGGTGGAGATGAACATTATCCCGTGGAGTCCCATTTTGCGGTACGCCACACCCCTCCCGATGAACAGGACCACCGTTTTGATCGTAGCGCTCCAACACAAGTCCGTTTCTTCCGTTTTGTGGTACGCTACACCCCTCCCGATCAACAGGACCCCATTTCAACCGTAGGAGGTCCAAGAGAAGTCTGTTTCCTCCATTCTGTGGTACGCCAGACCCCTCCCGATGAACAGGATCCCGTTTCGACCGTGGCCGGTCGAACACAAGGCCGTTTCCTCCATTCTGCGGTGCCCCAGGCCTCGTTTCGATCGGTTGTTCCGTCCAAGTGTCACAGCCCCAGATCAACCCTAGAGCTTGTTTGTAGCTAGTAGCATTGCATCCATGCATCATGTTTAACTTCCAAGAAATTTGAAATGGGGATGATCAAGCCCTAGCACTAAAGCAATTCAAATAGGTTTAAATTCAAAAATATTTTCAAAAACCCAAAGTGGTTTGCAAAAATGTTCATGATTAATGGAAAAAGGTGAAAACCATATCCAGAGGTGATGGATATTTTTCCAAGACATTTTGGATTTTTGAATAAACCAAATTGTATTTGAATTGGGGCATTTAAATACTATTAATATTATTTTTAAATGCTCCAACAATTCTGAAAATAGTTAAGGGCCTCTGTAATAATTCAGTTAAATGCCCACAATTATTTTCAGGATTTATTTAAATGATTTGGTGCCAAACTAAATCAAAACAGAGAAGAAAAATAGAAAAAAACAGAAATAAAGAAAGAGAGAGAAGGACTACTGGTTTACTCCGCAGCCCACCAGCCCATGACCTTCTCCCCTCCCCTCGGCCCAGTTGGTGGCCCAGCCCACCAACCGACACCCGCTGTCGCCTACCTCTGCCAAGAGGCGAGGAGGACGGCGATCAAGGCCGAGCGCGCCACCTCCTGCTTCCCGGCCACCTCCTGCTTCCCGGCCCCTCCTAGGCAGCGCCCACGGAGAGCCACGCGCCCTGGCTCTCTCTCACTCTCCCGACCCCTCCCTCTCCTCTGCTCCCTCTCTCTCGCCCGGACAGGCGGCCTCGTCGCCACCGTCGCCCGTTCGCCATGCCACCGCCACCCCTCTCCTCCCGACTAGCCCACAAGCTCCGCCACTCCACCTCGCCCTCCTCACCGAGTCTCCCGGCCGGGAGCACCCCGCGTCGCCCGCCGTTCTTCCCTCTTGGACCTGATGCCGTCGGCAATTCGACGTCATCCAGCCTCCCCGAGCCGGTGAGCTTGCCTTCGACCTCCCGTGAGCTCGCTTGACGTTTCCCCTCATCTCTCTCTCTCTCGCCAGAGCCGCCGCCCGCTTAGCACCGAATCCGGCCACCGCCATGGCGGCGAGCCTCGCGCCCGAGCTTACGCTCGTCCCGTAGCTTCGGCATGTTCCACAGGTCCTCGAAGCCGTAGAGGCCGGCGGTTGGCCTCCCCGTGCACCGCTGCGACGTACCGCCTCGTGCGTGGCCCGGCAGCCGCCCGGCTCAACGCCGTCGCCAACTCGGCGACCTCGCCCCCGTGGCCTCTGTTGGATGCGCAGGAGGAAGGGCTTCCCCCTGGTGCCCTCCGCCGCGTTTTTAGCCACCGGAGGAGCAACCCCGCGGCGCTTCGCCGCGTTCGACGTCGCCGGCGTCAAGCCGCCGGTGGCGTTGACCCTTTTGACCGGGGGTTTGACCACCGGGTCTTCGACGTGTGGGCCCGCCCTTGACTAGTTTAGTTAGGACTAACTAACCCCTCGCTAACATCGACGGTGGGCAGGGCTGCTAATTTGATTAGTTAAAATTAATTAATCCTATTATATAACTGTGTCATCGACATATGGGACCCACTGCCAGTTTGACCCGGACCAGCCCTGTTGACCTGATGACGTCATGCCAACGTCATGTCGACGTATGATAAACCCCTTTTCGAATTATTTTAATTCAGGAAATTCCGAAAATACTCTAAACTTCTAAAAATCATATAAATTCAACCGTAACTTTCGGATGGAAATAATTTATATATGAAAAATGATCAGAAAAATATGAAGAATCTGTTTATGCCATGATCATGCATGTTTGAACAAGTTAACATCACTGAATAGGATGAATCATGATTAGGGTAATTTAGGAAATAGCATTTTGAGTTGGAATTCAACCTTGTTTGAACTCCACTCCAACTAACCCGGATTATTATTGCATTAGGTAAATTCAGTACCTTAACATGATCATGCATCATATATGTGCATTGCATTGATTGTGTTCTCTCTTGTTTGCCGGTAATTGTCCCCTCCGGTGAGCGATGTAAGACGATGATTATTCGATGACACCGATGAAGAACTATTATCTTGAAGTGCTGTGCAAGCAAAACCCCTTGTTCATTCCGATACAATCCCACTCTCTCGCTCCTGCTCTATTTTACTGCATTAGGACAACAGCGAATCATGTGTTACTTGCTGCGGTAGCTGAACCCCTTGATCCTTTGCATGACCTGTCATTCCACGGTAATTAGATGAAACCCACTAGCATGAGTAGGAATTGTTTGAGCCATGTTGTGCCTACTCATTTATGCTTGTTTGTCATGCCTGCCATCGCTTAGAGTTGAGTCGGGTCCGATTCATCGGAAATGAATTGGAATGGTTATGAACATGTCCTATTGTGTGTGAGCTAAGTGTGTGAACACGATTTGGTAAAGGTAGCGGTGAGAGGCCATGTAGGAGTACATGGTGGGTTGTCTCATTGAAACCGTCCTCGTGAACTGAGTTACGTGTTTGTGATCCATGAAACAGTTACTACCACGCATTGGGATCCTTAATTGACCCTCTCGGCTTCTTAACCACCCTTGTTCCTGGTCCGGGAGTTGCAAGTAGTTTACGGTGTTTGTAGCATCTTTGGGGCCGCATTTAACGCTGACCTTAGGGGTGGGTTGTGTTGCGGTAGGCACCGTGGCCGGTGTACCGAAAGTGCCGTTTGGTATCTCGGGAACCCTGTACACATCGTTCGGGGCCGTATGGGAAACCTCGGCCGGACTCCTGCGGATGGAACCCGAATAGGCGATAAACCTGGACTAGGGACTTGAGTGTTTAGGTAGGCCGTGGCCGACACCCACGTTGGGCTTCCGCTTGAAGGTTGCCGAGTACATGTCGTGTAAACGGCGGTACGTGGTGAGAGCGTGTGTGAAGAAGTACACCCCTGCAGGGTTTAATATGATCTATTCGAATAGCCGTGTCCACGGAGAAGGATTTCTGGATTGCCTATATCAGTTCATAGACAAGTGAAAGTGGATACCCTAAAATGCGCAAGATAAGCGTGAGTGCTATGGATGGCGTTCTCGTAGGGAGACGGGAGCGGGTCCATAGTGGTGTATTGACATGGTGAATATGTGGACTCGTGTGCGCCACCTCAAAGAGTTACTTGCAAATAGTTCAGGATAGCCACCGAGTCAAAGCTGGCTTGCTGCGGTCAAACTCCACCACCCCCTTTGATCTTGATGCATATGTAGTTAGTTACGATGTAAGTCTTCTTGAGTACAATTGTACTCACGTTTGCTTATTTTATGTTTTGCGAGAGAGGCGTCGGTCTCGCTAGTAGTTCCGCTTGGACTCCGACGTTTAGCTTGTTACCTCAGCTACGATCTTGTGCCCTCGGCAGATCTCGGTAGATAGTCGGGCTTCTCGGCCTTTTTCGATTATAGTTATGCGTACTTTCGAGACATGATTAGCTTCCGCTTGTGCTTTGACTTGTATGCTTCGAGTGTTGGGTCATGAGACCCATGTTTGTAATATCTCGCTCTTGAGCCTAATGAATAATATTTGAGTCGTAGAGTTATGTTGTGATGCCATGTTGTATCTACGCATATCAAGTATAATGTGTGTATGTTTGAAATGCTTGGTATGTGTGGGATCCGACAAACTAGTTGTTTATCCTTGGCAGCCTCTCATATGGGGAAATGTAGTCTCGTGCTTACGAGCGATAGTAGTCCGCCACAGCCCGGTTCACCGGAGTCCTGCTAGCCCAAAGACTACTGCTTGGACACTTGACTGGCCGGCATGTGTTTCACTTCGTTCCTATATACATCCCTTCGGGAAATGTCACGCGGTGTTATTCGAGTCCTGCCTAGCCTGCTAAAGCCCGGGATACGGAGTCCTGTTAGCCAGTGCTACAGCCCGAATATATACGTTGATGACCGACATGCTCGATGTGATTCATGTATGCCTGTCCCCATAGGTTAGCGCCGCTTTGGGTTCACGACTAGCCATGTCGGCCCGGGTTCTTTGTCATATGGATGCTAGCGACACTGTCATATACGTGAGCCAAAAGACGCAAATGGTCCCGGGACATGGTAAGGCGACACCCGTGGGAATACCGTGCGTGAGGCCGCAAAGTGATATGATGTGTTACATGCTAGGTCGGTGTGACTTAGGATCGGGGTCTGACAGCGTTGGTATCGAACTGTTGCTCAGAGGATTACCAAGCCAAACTGGTCAAGTGGTGTCTAGAAATGCTTTAGTTATGTAAGGGAATTGATTGTGGAAGGGAACGTAAGGCTCTTTTTACTCCTTATACCTCATGGCCTTCTGATCTGAGTCATCCTCTCCTCTTCTACGGGGTTTAAGAACTAGGCTTCTCATCTATCTATCAGGTTGACGTGTTACTAATCCATAGACCTTTAAGATTGTTGGTTTTAATCCTCAGATCAGTTCTTACTACTCCTGTATGATAACTGTTGATCTCAGAATCTTGTTATGATGTTGTTGAGTGGTTATGCCACCATTTTTGCAGGATGTCTCAAATCATTTTGAGCATTTACAGCCGTTATCAGTCTCGAGTCATCCCAGGTCTCTAAATAGTCTGATGCGTTTGCAAATCCCTCCCCTCCATTTCTAATGTTCATCCGGGCCAGATTAATCACACAAATCGGTAAGTTGAGGTACTCCGCTGCCTCAACATATATGTTGGAATTATTATTATGACCCTAGGTGTTTAGGGAGTCACCTAGCAATTTAGCAATGCTTTTGTATCCCTAGTGTGATGATTCTGGCCAGTATTTTCGAAAGCATCCCGTGATGCCATTTAGTAGTAAGTATTCTACTCCTGGGTTCTGAACCCGAGATTCATCTTACTTCATGTTGATAGTGTTTGCTAGTGCCTTTAGGATATTAGTAACCTTTGCGATAGTCCTCGAGGTCCGTGGTATTCTCCTTCTTCCAAATACCATGAACTACTTATGGCAGAAGTTTATTGAACCAAAAGATCACAACCAGAGTGCTCTTGAGGAGTTCTCCATTAATAATTGTGACTCTGCCAGTTCTACTTTTCTGCATGGATTATCCGGAAGAAATGTTGAGCTTCGTTCGACATACTAATCTGTGCATCCACAACTCAGGAAGTTATATGTTCCTCTGAGTTGCTCTCTTTAGTTGTATTCTGACCTTCATCTATCAATTGATAGCCAAGGGTATGTGTGCATTTGTGTTCATCGATGCATTTTGTCCTTGTGGTCCGTCAAGCCATTCTATTTCGGAATGACTAGGAGAAACAAACTCCAGTACCTCATCCATATCCAGGATTGGGTCAAAGTAGTTGTATCCCGCAGATCAAAATGCCAATTCAGCTTTTGTTCTGTTCTACCTTGGGGTGTTACCATCTTTATGTTAAGAGTGTCATGAAAATTGCACAACCTCTTAGGAATTCTTGACGCAGTGATACTCTCGCTATCATTATTCATTCCTCGGTTCCGTGTTGTTGTAACCGGAATGTCGACAAGTGAATTGGGATGTGCGAAATCAATACTCCGAGCCACTCGTTGCTTGGTGGTAAATGGACAATACTCCCATTCTTAGCGTGTTGGTTATTAAATCATCATTCTAAGATAGATCGTGCTACCTAGTCCTTACTTCTGGTGCACCCCTCGATTGATGAGTTAGGATTGTGCCAAGTCCTCACTCGCTTGATCATATCGTCTTGCCCACAAAAGCAAGGTTGTTCTCGAGCTTAGTAACATACCGGTGGGTTGTGATTTTCCGAATATCTTCTCGGAAGTATTACCAGGTTGTCCCCTGACTGCTATGTTGAGCTCGTGATCAAGTTGGTTACTTGTGAACCACCCTTCTCCAAGAATCTGTGTTGGATATCCCTGAA
Source organism: Aegilops bicornis (assembly GCA_021605145.1). Taxonomy (NCBI): domain Eukaryota; kingdom Viridiplantae; phylum Streptophyta; class Magnoliopsida; order Poales; family Poaceae; genus Aegilops; species Aegilops bicornis. Next base: position 554,193,602 of record CM038672.1, on the reverse strand, counting down.
CTAGTTGGTTGAGCTAGACAACAACTTGGAGAGTTGGAAGATAAAAGTTTGCCTAACTTAGCTCGTTCCAAAGGGATATTCTTGTGTAGTGTGTGTTGAAGAAAGATGATATCTTCATCGATTGGTCTCTGTGATCAGTTGTTGGACCTATTGTCTTATCAATCCTTTGACTTGAGTATGGGCTATTATTAAGTCAAATCAGAACCAACGATGTTCGTAATGTTGTCTTATTCGTGGTTGATCCCTCGAGCATACCCCATTACATCCTTTGGTCTGACCAATGCTATCACCATGTTCACATGATGGTGGAAGTCCAGTGATATGGAAATTCCGATGAGTTGCTGTTGAGCCCATCAGTAGCATTTTGTCTCCCCCCTATGAGTCATGTTGAACATCAATCTAGTGTTGGAAACTTTATAAGCAATGTCTTCGTGTTTCGTTCATGAAGCATATGTTTGGATGGAAGTAGTGACTTCCTCGAATTCATGTGCTTTAGGTGTAAGTTGCCGCCATGAGTTCGAGAAAGGTTTGTTTTGTTTCCTTTGGAATCATTCCAAGTCAGTCATGCACGCATGAAGTATTCTATGGTCCGATAGACTGATCATCTTCATTCCATATGAATTCCATAGCACACCAAGCCACTGATTGATTTGTTCAAGGAGAAGAAGTTCCTTCTTAAGACCGCGGCTTATACAAGGACTTCGTTATCCTCGATGATGGTTCCCCACCTGAACTCGGTAGTGTTTCATGATAAGACTACTATGTGGTCATTCTTGTTTTGGACAACATGTTCACATGTTAGTAGCAGAACCAGCTCATGTTTTGGAGCTTGCTATCGTAGTTCATTCCCGAGAATCCCGCAACATCTTCTCGTCGATTTGTGTTGCAAACTTTCATTTTTCTTTCCGGACCCGATTAGTCTGGAATATCTTGGCACCAATCGGATCTGAATCTCAGGCAGATATGATGGTTGGAACATTCGAACAGTTGCATTTCGTTCCCAGCTTGCACCGTCCTTATGCCATTTCACTATGGGCTGCCTTCGTAGTAATTTCTGTTCAAGATCATCCTCAAAAGTGGACCTACCATGGGTCCCCTCCACCTCCGACGATAAGCAAAAATCATCCATTGCGTTGTCTTCAACAAGGTAGTCTACATCATCCATTCTAGTCCGGGTGTACCATTCCTTGCATTCCACCAAATAATCGCTTGTGAATTGCCTTAGGCTGGTATAAAGAGTTTCAATGATCCCTGTATCAAAATAATTCTTTTTGCCACTTAGGGGAATAGTTCTTTGCGACACCTTTTTCGAGGTGCCCCGTTGTTGAATCATGATAAAGATTTCCTCGCCACCTTGACACCATCCACCATCTCTCTAAGCGTGGAATTGTTGCCACTAATCAAACCCCGTTGTTGTTCTTCCATCCGTCTCGATGTGTTTTGTGTCTCAACTCGAGATATGTCGCCGTCTCAGTCCGTGAGTTGATCATGTTTACTTGATCTTCGTGAAGATCGAATCATGTAGGGTTTTTCTTTCCTTCTGTTGTCGTGTCAAGTGAAGACCTCGAAAGCCAGGACGTCAAGACCAAGATGATGGAGTAAATCAACATCTTCGAGAAGGCAAATGGATCATGAAGATTGTGTTAGTTTGTGACTCCCCTTTTCCCTCCTACCTCATGTCTTGAATCTCGGGGCGAGATTCTTGTTTAGTGGGGGTGAGTTGTCACAGCCCCAGATCAACCCTAGAGCTTGTTTGTAGCTAGTAGCATTGCATCCATGCATCATGTTTAACTTCCAAGAAATTTGAAATGGGGATGATCAAGCCCTAGCACTAAAGCAATTCAAATAGGTTCAACTTCAAAATATCTTCAAAGAACCCAAAGTGGTTTGCAAAAATGTTCATGATTAATGGAAAAAGGTGAAAACCATATCCGGAGGTGATGGATATTTTTCCAAGACATTTTGGATTTTTGAATAAACCAAATTGTATTTGAATTGGGGCATTTAAATACTATTAATATTATTTTTAAATGCTCCAACAATTCTGAAAATAGTTAAGGGCCTCTGTAATAATTCAGTTAAATGCCCACAATTATTTTCAGGATTTATTTAAATGATTTGGTGCCAAACTAAATCAAAACAGAGCAGAAAAATAGAAAAAAACAGAAATAAAGAAAGAGAGAGAAGGACTACCTGGTTTACCTGCGCAGCCCACCAGCCCAGCCTTCTCCCCCTCCCCTCGCTGGCCCAGTTGGTGGCCCAGCCCACCAACCGACACCCGCTCGTCGCCTACCTCTGCCAAAGAGGGAGGAGGGACTGGCGATCAAGGCCGAGCGCCACCTCCTGCTTCCCCGGCCACCTCCTGCTTCCCCCGGCCCTCCTAGACGACGCCACGGAGAGCCACGCAGCCCTGGCTCTCTCTCACTCTCTCCCGACCCCTCCCTCTCCTCTGCTCCCTCTCTCTCGCCCGGACCGAGCGGCCTCGTCGCCACCGTCGCCGTTTGCCGCGGCCACCGCCACCCCCTCTCCTCCCCGACTAGCCCACAAGCTCCGCCACTCCACCCTCGCCCTCCTCACCGAGTCTCCCGACGCCGGAGCACCCCGAGGCGCCGCCCCGCCGTTCTTCCCCTCTTCGGACCCGCCGGTCGCCGTCGACGAATTCGACGTCATCCGGCCTCCCCGAGCAGTGAGCTTGCCTTCGACCTCCCCGTGAGCTCGCCGACGTTTCCCCTCATCTCTCTCTCTCGCGCGCGCCCTGTAGCCGCCGCCCCGCTAGCACCCGAATCCGGCCACCGCCATGGCCGGCGAGCCTCGCGCCCCCGAGCTTTTCTGCTCGTCCCGTAGCTTCCGGCATGTTCCACAGGGTCCACAGGAAGCCGTGAGAGCCCTCGGTTGGCCTCCCGTGCACCGCAGCGACGTCTGCCTCGTGCCGTGGCCCGGCAGCCGCCCGGCTCAACGCCGTCGCCAACTCCGGCGACCCTCGCCCCCTGGCCTCTGTTGGATGCGCAGGAGGAAGGGCTTCCACGGTGCCCTCCGCCGCGCGTTTTTAGCCACCGGAGCAACCTCAGCGGCGCTTCGCGCGTTCGACGTCGCCCGGCGTCAAGCCGCCCGATGGCGTTGACCTTTTGACCGGGGTTTGACCACCGGGTCTTCGACGTGTGGGCCCCGCCCTTGACTAGTTTAGTTAGGACTAACTAACCCCTCGCTAACATCGACGGTGGGCGGGGCACCGCTAATTTGATTAGTTAAAATTAATTAATCCTATTATATAACCGTGTCAGCGACATATGGGACCCATCGCCGGTTTGACCCGGACCAGCCCTGTTGACCTGATGACGTCATGCCAACGTCATGTCGATGAAGAAACCCCTTTTCGAATTATTTTAATTCAGGAAATTCAGAAAATACTCTAAACTTCTAAAAATCATATAAATTCAACCGTAACTCGGATGGAAATAATTTATATATGAAAATGATCAGAAAAATATGAAGAATCTGTTTATGCCATGATCATGCATGTTTGAACAAGTTAACATCACTGAATAGGATGAATCATGATTAGGGTAATTTAGGAAATAGCATTTTGAGTTGGAATTCAACCTTGTTTGAACTCCACTCCAACTAACCCGGATTATTATTGCATTAGGTAAATTCAGTACCTTAACATGATCATGCATCATATATGTGCATTGCATTGATTGTGTTCTCTCTTGTTTGCTTGGTAATTGTCCCCTCCGGTGAGCGATGTGCAAGCGATGATTATTCGATGACACCGATGAAGAACTATTATCTTCGAAGTGCCGTGCAAGCAAAACCCCTTGTTCATTCCGATACAATCCCACTCTCTCGCTCCTGCTCTATTTTATTGCATTAGGACAACAATGAATCATGTGTTACTTGCTGCGGTAGCTGAACCCCTTGATCCTTTGCATGACCTGTCATTCCACAAGAATTAGATGAAACCCACTAGCATGAGTAGGAATTGTTTGAGCCATGTTGTGCCTACTCATTTATGCTTGTTTGTCATGCACTGCTCGCTTAGAGTTGAGTCGGGTCTGATTCATCGGAAATGAATTGGAATGGTTATGAACATGTCCTATTGTGTGTGAGCTAAGTGTGTGAACACGATTTGGTAAAGGTAGCGGTGAGAGGCCATGTAGGAGTACATGGTGGGTTGTCTCATTGAAACCGTCCTCAGGAACTGAGTTATGTGTTTGTGATCCATGAAACAGTTACTACCACGCATTGGGATCCTTAATTGACCCTCTCGGCTTCTTAACCACCCTTGTTCCTGGTCCAGGAGTTGCAAGTAGTTTCTGGCGTTTGTAGCATGCTAGGGGCCGCACGCAACGCTGACCTTAGGGGTGGGTTGTGTTGCGGTAGGCACGTGGCCCGGTGTACCGAGTGCCCGTTTGGTATCTCGGGAACCCTGTACACATCGTTCGGGGCCGTATGGGAAACCTCGGCCGGACTCCCTGCGGATGGAACCCGAATAGGCGATAAACCTGGACTAGGGACTTGAGTGTTTAGGTAGGCCGTGGCCGACACCCACGTTGGGCTTCCGCTTGAAGGTTGCCGAGTACATGTCGTGTAAACGGCGGTAAGTGGTGAGAGCGTGTGTGAAGAAGTACACCCTGCAGGGTTTAATATGATCTATTGAATAGCCGTGTCCACGGAGAAGGACTTCTGGATTGCCTATATCGGTTCATAGACAAGTGAAAGTGGATACCCTAAAATGCGCAAGATAAGCGTGAGTGCTATGGATGGCGTTCTCGTAGGGAGGCGGGAGGCGGGTCCATAGTGGTGTATTGACATGGTGAATATGTGGACTCGTGTGCGCCACCTCAAAGAGTTACTTGCGATTAAATGTAGTTCGGGATAGCCACCGAGTCAAAGCTGGCTTGCTGCGGTCAAACTCCACCACCCCCTTTGATCTTGATGCATATGTAGTTAGTTATGATGTAAGTCTTGCTGAGTACAATTGTACTCACGTTTGCTTATTTTATGTTTTGCAGAGAGACGTCAGTCTCGCTAGTAGTTCCGCTTGGACTTCGACGTTTAGCTTGTTACCTCAGCTACGATCTTGTGCCCTCGGCAGGATCTGGTAGATAGTCAGGCTTCTCAGCCTTTTTCAGTTATAGTTGTCTGTACTCAGACATGATTAGCTTCCGCTTGTGCTTTGACTTGTATGTTTCGAGTGTTGGGTCATGAGACCCATGTTTGTAATATCTCGCTCTTGAGCCTAATGAATAATATTTGAGTCGAGAGTTATGTTGTGATGCCATGTTGTATCTACGCATATCAAGTATAATGTGTGTATGTTTGAAATGCTTGGTATGTGTGGGATCCGACAAACTAGTTGTTTATCCTTGGCAGCCTCTCATATGGGGAAATGTAGTCTCGTGCTTACGAGCGATAGTAGTCCGCTACAGCCGGTTCACCGGAGTCCTGCTAGCCCAAAGACTACCGCTTGGACACTTGACTGGCGGCATGTGTTTCACTTCGTTCCTATGTCCGTCCCTTCGGGAAATGTCACGCGGTGTTATTCGGAGTCCTGCCTAGCCTGCTACAGCCGGGATACCGGAGTCCTGTTAGCCCAAAGTGCTACAGCCCGAATATATACGTTGATGACCGACATGCTCGATGTGATTCATGTATGCTCGTCCCCATAGGTTAGCGCCGCTTTGGGTTCACGACTAGCCATGTCGGCCCGGTTCTTTGTCATATGGATGCTAGCGACACTGTCATATACGTGAGCCAAAAGACGCAAACGGTCCCGGGACATGGTAAGGCGACACCCGTGGGAATACCGTGCGTGAGGCCGCAAAGTGATATGATGTGTTACATGCTAGGTCGGTGTGACTTAGGATCGGGGTCCTGACACCAAGCCTGTTGGATCCCGATGAAAATGACGCAGTTTCTTCGTTCCGACCCAGCCATGTACACGAGCCCTGGCCGTACGTATGCGTGAGTAGGCGTTTGAGGCCCCGCCCATATGTACATATGTGGTAGTACTTACATTCTTGCACCCTGGCTGTACGTACATGTACAAGCTACGTTCGCGCCTCTACTACGACACATGCCCTTCCTTACGCTGCCACGGTTCATTGCTGCAGCCTGTAGACAGACCGATCGAGCAGTATGTACGTACATGTTCGCGACCAGACAGACAACGCTACGTACACTTTGACTGGGTGGGTCCCAGCAGCCAGGGAGGATAAGGACGCACTTCCTTGCGTGTGAAGATATAGCTGCTCGGCCCTAGCTGTCAGGGGGAGGAATCGTTTTTATTTTGTGAGTAATAAGGAGGCACTTCCTTGTGTTTGAAGATGTAGCTAGTGGGTCTAGCTGTCGGCCTCACCGCCTAAAGACCTCTTCCAATGGCTGTCCTCCGTTGACCATGTTATCCACGCCGTGCCGAGAGCGCCAAGGTGGTTGACGACGGCGAGGCGTAGGAAGGGAAGGACGCGGAGGCGGGGAAGACGCGGCGGTGGATGCCCATGCGGAGCGGAGTACGTGGGTTTACTGCTTCGGCTGGAGTGTGAGGCTGCCGTCGGCGGAGAATAACATGAGGCAGGAGTAGGCGGCACAGTCGGCGCAGGTTTGGCCAGCTGGATCAAGAAGACCAGAGGTTGATGAAGCACGACGGTTGTTGGATGGACATCGTACGGACACTCCAGCTAGAATCCTTTATATTGACTAAGCTGACAAAGCCCATGGTACGCATCAACTTAGTAGGCCCATAGGTCAGCCTTCGAAACGGTGCGCCCCAGTTGTCAACGCGAGTAATACTTTTTTGGGCGGGTGAAGCAAGAATATCCGAGATTGAAGAAGAAGCACGGCATCCGTTGGATGGACATCCAACGGCCGCTGCTGCTAGAACCGTGTGTTGACTATAAGTTGACAAAGCCTTGCATACGCGTCAACTTTGTTTTTTTAGGGGACGCGTCAACTTTGTAGGCCCACAGGTGTGTAGCAGAGGACATATAGCCCATGTGCGATTTGTAAGAATTTACAACCCATTTTTCAATTCTAATGGAATTTACTGTCAGGACCCCGATTCCAAGTCACATCGATCTAGCCGGTAACACCTCATATCACTTTGCGGCCTCACGCACGGTATTCCCACGGGTGTCGCCTTACAATGGCCCGGGACCGTTTGCGCCTTTTGGCACAAGTATATGATAGTGTCGCTAGCATCCACATGACAGAGAACCCGGGCCGACATGGCTAGTCGTGAACCCAAAGCGGCGCTAACCTATGGGGACAGGCATACATGAATCACATCGAGCATGTCGGTCATCAATGTATAAATTCGGGCTGTAGCACTGGCTAAGGACTCCGGTATCCCGGGCTGTAGCAGGCTAGGCAGGACTAATAACACCGCGTGACATTTCCCGAAGGGACGTATATAGGAACGTGAAACACATGCCCGGCTCAAGTGTCCAAGCAGTAGTGCCGGGCTAGCAGGTGACTCCGGTGAACCGGGCCGTAGCGGACTACTATCGCCGTAAGCACGAGACTACATTTCCCCATATGAGAGGCTGCCAAGGATAAACAACTAGTTTGTCGGATCCCACACATACCAAGCATTTCAAACATACACACAATATGCTCAATATGTGTAGATACAACATGGCATCACAACATAACCTCTACGACTCAAACATTTATACATTAGGCTCCGAGGAGCGAGATATTACAAACATGGGTCTCATGACCCAACACTCAGAGTATACAAGTCAAAACACAAGCGGAAGCTAATCATGTCTGAGTACAGACAACTATAAATGAAAAAGGCTGAGAAGCCTGACTATCTACCAGATCTCGCCGAGGGCACAAGATCGTAGCTGAGGTAACAAGCTAACCGTCAAGTCCAAGCGGAACTACTAGCTAGACCAAGTCTCTCTCGCAAAACATAAAATAAGCAAACGTGAGTACAAGCGTACTCAGCAAGACTTACTTCAGAACTAGCTACATATGCATCATTATCAAAAGGGGGTGGTGGAGTTTGACTGCAGCAAGCCAGCTTTGACTCGGTGGCTATCCTGAACTACGACTACAAGTAACTCTTTTGAGGTGGCACACACGAGTCCACATATTCACCATATCAATACACCACTATGGACCCGCTCCCGTCTCCCTACGAGAACGCCATCCATAGCACTCACGCTTATCTTGCGCATTTTAGAGTATCCACTTTCACTTGTCTATGAACTGATATAGGCAACCCAGAAGTCCTTCTCCGTGGACACGGCTATTCAATAGATCATATTAACCCTGCAGGGTGTACTTCTTCACACACGCTCACCACTTACCGCCACATACACGACATGTACTCGGCAACCTTCAAGCGGAAGCCCAACGTGGGTGTCGGCCACGACCTACCTAAACACACAAGTCCCTAGTCCAGGTTTATCGCCTATTCGGTTCCATCCGCAGGAGTCCGCCGAGGTTTCCCATACAGCCCCGAACGATGTGTGCAGGGGTTCCCGAGACACCAAACGGGCGAATCGGTACACCGGGCCATGGTGCCTACCGCAACACAACCCACCCCTATGGTCAGCGTTAAGGCGGCCCCAAAGATACTACAAACACCGTAAACTACTTGCAACTCCTGGACTAAGGACAAGGGTGGTTAAGAAGCCGAGAGGGTCAATTAAGGATCCCAATGCGTGGTAGTAACTGTTGCATGGATCACAAACACGTAACTCAGTTCCCCGAGGACGGCCATAATGAGACAACCCACCATGTACTTCCTACATGGCCTCTCACCGCTACCTTTACCAAATCGTGTTCACACACTTAGCTCACACACAAGAGGACATGTTCACACAACCATTCCAATTCATTCCCGATGAATCAGACCTGACTCAACTCTAAGCAAAGAGTGCATGACAACAAGCATGAATGAGTAGGCACAACATGGAACAAGCAACTCCTACTCATGCTAGTGGTTTACATCTAATTACTGTGGAATGACAGCTCATGCAGAGTATAAAGGGGTTCAAATACCGCAGCAAGTAACAAAAGAGTCGATGTTGTCCTAATGCAAGAAATAGAGCAGGAGCGAGAGTGGGATTATATCGAAATGGACAAGGGGGTTTTGCTTGCCCGGCACTTCAAGATAATATAGTTCTTCATCGGTGTCATCGAATTTATCGCTTCTGACGCCGCCCATCGAGAGGGGACAATTACCGCAAACAAGAGAGAACACAATCAATGCAATGCACATTCACATGAATGACATGTCATGTTAAGGTACTGAATTCACCTAATGCAATGTCTAGCCAGGTTAATTGAAGTGGAATTCAAACAAGAACAAATTCCAACTCCAAATGTTATTTCATAAATTGCCCTAATCATGATTCATCCTATTCAGTGAGTTTAACTTGTTTAATCATGCATGAAAGTGCCATAAACAGATTCTTCATATTTTTCTCGATCATTTTTCATATATAAATTATTTAATTTGGAGTTACAGATTAAAAGTTATGAATATTTGAAGTTTGGGGTATTTTCTGAAATTTCCTGAATTAAATTAAATCCAGAAAATCAAATAATTGCGTCAGCATTACAGAGGCATGACGTCAGCGAGTCAACCGTGGTTGACCGGTCAAACCTGACGTGTGGGGGCCACACGTCAGTGTCTCAGTTAGTTAACAAGGGGTTTAATTAGTACTAACTAAAAGTTAATCTAGGCTAATTAGTCCCTGGACCCACACGTTAGTGACTATGGATTAACTTAAGTTAATTTTAACACTTAGCTAAATAACAGGGACCGGGGCCCGCATGTCAGTGAAAGAGAGGGGTCAAACCATGGTCAAACCCGGGTCAACTCGCCGGAGTTGACCCGCGGCTCGTCGCCGGCGGAGCCAGAGACGACGGAGAGCGTCGGGATTCGCCCTCCGGTGACCAAAAGAGCGGCGGAGGGGCTCTACGGTTAGCTGGAAGAGCGCCGCGTCGGGTGGTGCAAGTAGTTGGGCTCGGGGTCGCCGGAAAAGGCGCCGGCGACGTGTTTGGCGGCGGCCGGAGCTACGGGTTCGAGCGGCGCGAGGCCACAGAGGACGGGAGGCCTGGCTAAGGGGCTCACCGAGCTCCTGAAGACGCTAGGAGCACGATGCCGTGCTCGGTTTCGAGCTCTACTGGCTGCAGTGACGGCGGCGACATCGCCGGCGGCGTGGGGTTCTCGGCCAAGACGGGGCTAGGGCCTAGAGGTCGAAAAAGACCAGGGGAGAAGGGGAGGACGACTCGGGGGCTCACCGTGAGTCCGTTTGGAGGGTCAGTGGGCTCGAGGGCGGCCGGAGTTCGACGGATCGGGCGACGGCGACCGGCGAGTCCGAGAAGGGGAAAAGCGGCGGGGCGGCGCCTCGGGGCTTCTCCGGTCGCGTGTGACGGCGGGGAGGGCGAGGATGGAGTGGCGGAGCTTGTGGGCTAGTCGGGGAAGCGAGGGAGGCCCGGTGGTCGGGGCAACGACGAGCGGCGGCGACGAGCTCCGCTCGGGTGCGTGCGAGTGAGAGAGCAGAGGAGGAGAGAGACCATGGGCGAGGGAGAAGTGAGAGGGGGTCGGGGAGGCGCGTGGCGTCTCCGGGGCGTCGAGGTGGAGCCAGGCAGGCTGGGAGGGAGGAGGTGGAGGCTTCGGGCGCGCTGGCGTCGACACGCCTCTGCCTACTGGCAGAGGTGGAAGAAGACCAAGGCACCCCGGTGGCTGGGCTGATTCTGGCTGGGCCACCAAGTGAGTGGGCCTCGTGTAAGCGCCAGTAAGTCCTTCTCTCTCTCTTTATTTGTTTTCTATTATTCTGTAACTTTGTGGAGTTATTTAAAATACTAGAACAGCTCCAAAAATCACCAAACTGCTTCCTGGTCCAATGTTGGAATATTTCCAACATGAAACATTTTAGTTTGGGAATATTTGGGCATTTGAAATATTTTATATGATTTTAAATGCCCAAACTCAAATACTTATGATTTAATTCAAAGATCCAAATGTCATGGAGAAATGTGCAACATCTCTCAGTTATCAAGCTTCAAGATTTTTCCAAAAATGGTGAACATTTTGAAGGCCATTTGGATTACTGAAAATATTTTGAAGTTGAACCTATTTGAATTGCTTTGGTGCTAGGGTTTGGTCATCCCCATTTCAAATTTCATGAAAATTAAACATGATGCATGGATGCAATGCCTCTAGTTACAACCAAGCTCTAGGGCTGTGACATTTACTATAGCCCATTTACAGGTTGTTAAAAGTACAACCCATTTTCTAGCTAGGACGATGATTAATAATTTCAACCAACCGCTCAAAACATAATTCAATATAATTTCCCACATTTTGATGGGATCCGAAATATTTTTATCCCGAAATTTCTAGTAAGACTAAAAATAATTTGAACATAAATTTGTATTATGTTAAAATCCAATGAAATATTGCGCGCACAACAATTAATGAAATTAAAATTTTCAATATCAATAATAATATTTTTTTAAAACCAATTACGTGTTTGGTGCATTTTTTATAGTTACTACCTAGTTTTTATAATTACATCCCATTTATTATTTCTTAAAGCCCATTTTGTTGTTAAGCCTAATGCATCCCTCGTAGGAAAGATTTGCAGCCCAGCGGGGCGAGGACTAACAAGTTGACCTTGTGTAAGGATTCCTCAAAAAAAGTATAGCCCGGCTAGCCATTTTCAGCTTGAAAAAAATTAATATCTGGGCTGGATATCTGTCTTGGGATAGACGGGCCACAGCCCGCCCAGTTAATACCCTGCTCTCCTCTGAACAACAACAAGAATATCGCTCAAGAAACACTCAAAAAACACAAATACTGCTCGAGCTTCTTGGTCCCAGTTGTCGGCCGCTCCTTGTGCAATTCTCTCGTTTATTGACTACAGAGGTAGACAATGGTGTGGGACCGTGATGTCAGGAAACCATGAGGAAGCAAAAAATTATAGTGTATATAATAAGGAGGCGCTTGCGTACGTGCGGCTATGGCCCTGGTGGGTCCCACTGTCATCCTCTCCAAGTATACTCATCTCCTCATTCCTCATGTCCATTGACCATGTTGACTACGCGAGACGGCGGCGCCACGGCGAGCACAACAACTCGAAGGACGACAGAGAGGGCCTTGCGGGCCCTATGGATGTTCTGATACAGCGCCCGCTGCTCATTCAGGAAGCCAGGATCATAGGGCCACATGTCCGCGATGGCATTGTCGTTCGCTTGTTCGCCGCTGCTCGTTGAGGAGACGGAGGTTGCAGCACAGGTCCTCCTGTGCTGGTAGCTCTTCCACCATTAGGGCGTTGAAGTGCGACCGCACCTGCTCTATGGTGAACACGGCATGAACTGGCTCGGAAGCTACGTCCATCATCTCATTGTTGTCGCTCAGCTCGGCAAGCTTGTTGGCGACCCATCATGTCCAGCTACTGGACCGACCCGCTGCCAAGCACGAGTCTGATCGCCCTGGCCCACCAAGACCGCCTCCCTCACCTGCACGCGCTTTCTGCTCAAACCAGTCACCGCCGCCCGCCGCTTCCCGGTGCAGGCCATTGTTCCGTGTTCAAACAACACAAGTGCCGTCTGTCCGTCCGTCTACCGCCCACATTAATGATATGCGGTTGCCGAAGCGGCTACTTCGGCGCCACCCGTCCATCCCTCCTGCGTCCACCATTACTACATAAACTGCCGCGTCGTCCATAGCCGCAGTCATCCTCATTTGTTCCCTTTCTCTTGTCCACACTACTTCTACCCGCCACGGCTTCCTCGCACTCCAGCGCTCTTCGGGACGGGCGAACGACGGACCACAAAGAGATGGCACCCATTACTGCCGACTGGCTGGCCGGCAGGCAGCCAGAGGGCGATGACGTCCCAATGGAGAACTTGGTAGTCGACGATCCAGCGCCAACGCCCTCCTCCGCGTCATCCTCGCCGAGAACATGGTAGTCGACGATCTAGCGGCAATCCACGAGAAGAGAGGGAGGGGTCATAGATATCGATAGAGTCGAAGAGAGGATCAAGTGGGTGGGTGCAAGAACAATGAAGAGAGCCATCGAAATTGTGTGTCTGCAAGTCAAAGATATAGGGCGACTGACCTACCGGAACGTCAGAGGGCACATGGGAAGTTTGTGTTTGGTAGGGAGACATGACTAGAGCACTCGATGTATCGGTGTGTGTGGTGGTGGGGTGGGAAGGGGGAGGCAGAGACCTAACTAGAGAGGTAGAACGACTCGTATATGTGTTGAGAAGGAGAGACCCAGCTATGTCTCGCGGGAGATCGGTCGACATCCATACATAATTGAAGGACACGAAATAGGTTGGGACAGAAAGAGAGAGAGGAGAGAGAGAGAGGGAGGGAGAGGGGTAGTGTGCTGGATGGGTGATGGAGTTGCTTCTCGAAGATGGTGGGAGAGGCCTACGAGACAAACTGAGGGTAGAACCGCAATATTATCAATAAGAGTGGGGATGTGTTTCTGTGTGTGCGTGTGCGTGATAGATGTGTCGGGACGCATGCATGGATGATGAAGGGTAACCATGTGTTTGGTAAGCAAACCTAAGTAGATCGGTAGATGTCACGCCCAATATGTGACCCTATCCAAAAGGAACTCGAAGGTCCCACCAAGGATAGACCCGCATATTGAAACGCTTTTGCAAGGTGGATATCATTACATCAACATTACATAATAGATGGGGATACATACATAAGGCACAAATGCCACAAGAATACATCAACATCATATACAAGATCAACATCCCACTATGGATGAAACATAAACAAGCTCAAATGACATCCACCACCGCTAGCCCAGGCTGCCGACGGAACATATCCCCGATCGAAGAAGCGTAAGAAGAACTCCAATACAAGCAAACATCGCTCTCAAGGCGTCATGATCATCGCAAACATGTACCGCAACTGGTGGTGTAGTAATCATGAGCCACGAGGACTCAAAGAATCCCATTACCATGGGTATCAAGACTAGCAAAGCTCAAATGGGAAAGGAAGGGGTAAAGTGGTGAGGTTGCAGCAGCGACTAAGCATGATATGGTGGCTAACCAACGCAAATAAGAGCGAGGAGAGAGCAAGCGGAACGGTCGTCAACTAGTGATGATCAAGAAGTGATCCTGAACTCCTACTTACGTCAGACATAACCCAGAAACCGTGTTCTCCTCTCGATCATCCCCGAAAAGAGACACTCACGGTTACGCACACGGTTGGTGTATTTTAGAAGAGTTTGCTTCAAGTTTGCTACAACCGGATATTAACAAATTCCCATCTGCCACATAACCGCGGGCACGGCTCTCAAAAGTTCAAACCCTGCAGGGGTGTCCCAACTTAGCCCATGATATGCTCTCGTGATCAACGAAGGATATTCCTTCTCCCCGGGAAGACCCGATCAGTCTCGGAATCCCGGCTACAAGACATTTCGACAGCAATAAAACAAGACCAGCAAGACCTCCCGGCGTGCCGATTCCTCGATAGTAGCCACAGATCTCGTCTCGAAGCCACGACCGGATGAGCAGTCCGTACAACTAAAACCAGACCTCAAGTTTCCCGAGGTGGCGCTGCAAAGGGTTTCTAGTTTGGACCAACACTTAGACAAGCATTGGCCCGGGGGCTGAAATAAAGATGACCCTTGGGTTAATTACTCCCAAGGGAAAAGTAGGTGGTGGTGAAGCAAATGGTAAAACCAATGTTGGGCCTTGCTGGAGGAGTCTTATTCAAAGCGAACTGTCAAGGGGGTCCCATAAATCACCCGACCGCGTTAGGGACACAAAATCCGGGAACATAATACCGATATGACGGAAACTAGGGCGGCAAGAGTGGAACAAAACACTAGGCATAAGGCCGAGCCTTCCACCCTTTACCAAGTAAACATGTTCCAGCAAGGAACAACATCTCCATGTTCCAACAAGGAACAAACTTCATCTTCACCTGCAACTAACAATAAGAGGGGCTGAGCAAAGCGGTAACATAGCCAAACAACGGTTTGCTAGGAAGGGTGCAAAAGGTTAGAGGCTGACATGGCAATTTGGGATGGCTTGATAAACAGGTAATAGGTAGCGCAGCATAACGATAGAACGAAGCAACTAGCATAGCAATGATAGTAGTGAGATCCAGGGTAGCGGTCATCTTGCCTGGAATCCCGCAAGGAAGAACAACGAGTCCATGAAGAAGACGAACGGATGAAGCCGAACCAAGCGTAGACGAACGAATCCTCACGATCGCAAAGAAACAGGAACTAACAAGAAGAAGCACACAACATGGTAAACACACCACACATGAACAAGACATGATGCACAACAAGCATGATGCATGACAAATCTAGATGAAGCTACTCATGGCAAGAGATGATGCAAACAAAAGCAACACATCAAAGCAAGTTTAAATGAGGCCGGAAACAACATATAACAATTCCGGTAAGTCCTCATATGCAAATTTCGAAATTGGTCCAGATCTGAATAACTTTATGTTCAAGTTGTTAAACAACAATTTAAAATGCACCACGATGATCTGCACGAAATTCTAGTAAGTTACATATAAAGTTCATTAGATTCGGAGCTACGGCCTAGAAGATATGAGCAAAACAAGATAAGCATGGCATTGATGCAAACTGCATACCAAGTTCAAGCAAACACCTCAAAACATGGATGCAACATGATAATATGAAACTACATGCAAAATCAAGCAAGTTTTATATAGAGCACACTCATAACGGAGCAACGGTTCAACACATACGCACAATACAAGTTATAGCAACAATCTGTCCAAAACAGCAACTAGGCATATTGCAAGCATCAAAACAACATGATACAAGACCTCAACTAGAAAACAAAAGGCATGGTCATGATGTACAGGTAAAGCATGACAAAACATGAACACTGAGCTATCTCCAGAAATCAATAGAACATGCTGAAACACACATGACAAGATTGCAAATAATAACAGTTTAAGGCTTAAGCAGAAATAACATCAGGTTGCAATGTTTAGAGCTATCAAACGACATGTTACCAGAACTTAACATGGCAAACAAAGGCATGGAATGAATCTAGTTATTGCATAGAACAAAAGTCCATTACTGACCATGAGCCAAAAGGGCACAGAAAATATGATGGCACACATGTAAACATGGCAAGTTATATTACACATTCATACATGGCAGGAACAACGATAAGTAGACATGTTGGTGAGCTTGAACCACTCACCACAGAGCAATACATGGCATGTAAAGGCAACTCACAGTAAGAAGACATGGCATAGAAGCTATACATGGCAAGAGCAATATCATAGCATACACGGATCAACTACAACAACCTTGGCAAAATTGAATACCATGTAAACAATCTGCCAGGAAACATTTTATAGCAAAACTAGAGCTCGATTTACTCAATCTATGTCACTCCATAATTGCAAACAAGGGAATGGATGGATAGTAATAACCATATGTTCAAAACATCCTTACTGAAGTATCTCAAAATAAGCATGGATCTCTCGATAGCATCAAGTTAACATGGCATAAAAATATCAGCAGAACAGGGGCTGAAATCAGCAACATCATGAAGCCTAGTTTGCATGCTTGTGATAGTCACCACAGAGGTCACAAAAATACATGGCATACACCCCTGTAAACATGGCATGGCATATTACAAAATACATGTAGGACTCAAGTTCATAGGGTGCACACATAAATCATGGCAAAAATGACAAAACTGCATGTTCTGATAAGAATCTGAAACTAACATCACATAGCCCTCTTATAACAGCATTTAGGGCGTAAAGATGAGCTCAAATGTATATGATGCAATGGAATGAAGTGATATACTCATCGAGGTGAACAATTTGACATATTACACGCGCAAATCGGAGCTACGGATGCCGAGTTATGACATGATGAATATGGCATGATTATGCAAAAGATTTCGGGACTTGGGCAAAATCGGGGTCACCCTTTCGTTTTGGATCTGGATCTGGGGGCTGCGGGCACGGACCCCGAGGCGGGGCCGGAGATGGCAGGGGCGGCGAGGCGAAGGCGAGCTCGGGCGCTGGAGGAGGCCGAGGCCGGGCGAGGTCGCCGGTCGGGGCGGCATCGGCAAGGCCAGCGCGGCGGTGAGCCGGCGAGGTCGGGCGGCGGCGGGCGAGGTTGCCGGCGCCGGGCGGCGAGGTGGCCGGGCGCGGGGAGCCGGGCAGAGCTGGGCCCGGGCGCTGGAGCTACAAGGGCGGCGGCGCGCGATGGGTCGGGAGGGCCGGCTATGGGTTTCCGGCCGGCGGCGGGCGGCGGCAGCGTAATGGCGGCGTGCCACGTGGCGGATGTGGGACGACCGGACGTGTCCGGCTGCGGCCGGACGTGTCCGTGGTGGCGGGACGAATCTGCTAGGGTTAGGGGGTTTGGACCGCGAATTTCGGAGGGGAGGTGTATTTATAGGTAGAGGGAGCTAGGAGAGTCCAAATGAGGTGCGGTTGCCACGCGATCGTGATCGAACGACCGAGAGGATGGAGGGAGTTTGCTGGGTTTTGGGCCACTTTGGAAGGGTGTTGGGCTGCAAGGAGAAGGAGGCTTTTACGGTTACCCGGTTAACTGTTGAGTATCAAACGACCTCCAAATGACACGAAACTTGACAGGCGGTCTACCGGTGCTATACCAAGGCCGCTTGACAAACCTTGGTCCATTCCGAGACCGTTTAACACCCGCACACGAAAAGAGGCAAAAGGGGGCGCCGGGAGACATAGGAGTGCCGGATTGCAAAACGGACAACGGGGAAAATGCTCGGATGCATGAGACGAACACGTATGCAAAATGAAATGCACATGATGACATGATATGAAATGCAGATGATGACATGGCAAAGTGCAACACGCAAGCACATGACATGGCAATGACGGCAAATAACTGGCACACACCGGGCGCATCGAATCCGGGGCGTTATAGTAGATCAATTGTTGTTTGTCGGAGGAAGGGTGAGACATAACTAAAATGAGGTAGATCGATCGACACGTGGGGAAAAACGACCTAGCTAGCTATATGTATAGTGGAAGATCGGTTGGTGTACATCCATTTGTTAGAGGCAAATAAGCCCGAGCGAGACGGATAGACAGAGATAATGGAGCTAGGAGGTGGTGCGAGAGGCCTAGATACTAGCTAGATAGGGGGAGGAGTGTGTGATTGTGAGACCGATTTAAAGAGGGGCGAGAGTTTACACGTGTGTGGGACTGTATGAGAGACACGAGGCTTGGACACAGAAAGGAGGAGATGGAAGGTGCGTGTGTATGTTGTAGGCAGACATCGCTGGAGAGATTTATCGATCGGTGTGTGTCGGAAGGGAGTTGTGGAGACTGTGGGAGAACGACCTAAAAAATGAATGTATGTGATGGATAGAATGTTGAGGGAGAGGGAGGGCGAGGAGTGCGTGTACATGCACGAGAGAAAGTTAGTGCTAGCTACAGAGGTTAGAGGATTGTGTAGGTGTAAGAGACGAACGAAGTTCATAATTTTATATGAAAGTGGATTCATATATTTGAATAGGAGATCATACTATTATAAACATATGCACGCATGAATATAGCGGTGATACTTGTGGTGTACGGTTTTGCACATGTTATACCATAATGTGATAATGCATGGTACTTGCAACTCACAGCTAATTATCAAACAATCTAAACCATACTATACATAAAAAAATCTCACATTTTATTTGAATTTGTGATATTGTGTGGCGTTTGCAGCTTACAACTAAATATCAAACAATCTAAACAATACTATATATCGTACAATCTCACATTTTATTTGAATTTGTGGTAATGTTGGCATTTGCAACTCACATCTAAATACTTGTAGGCTTAGGGGGCGGGGCACCATACATTATATGATAAACACATTATACATATGAGACATGGTTTAGATTATGAAGATCTAGCTAGAGCTTGAAATGTAATTTGCTTTAAAATCAACATAAAGTGGATTAAAAAAATCGAGTTCGACTTCATAGTTCATATCTAACTCGACAGTAATCATGTGGTGTGCTATGAAGATAATACATCAATGATGGTTTAACTTGACAATAATGATGATTATAGATCTTAAAAAAATGGAGAAACGAATTCAAATGTTCTGACATCACAACAATCATGATTGTAGATCTTATTCAAATAGAGAAACGAATTCAAATTTAGTTCATATTGAAGCGGTAGTATGTACGTTTGGAATGCACTAAAACGTTCATTTCAGTAGTAGGTTGCATGCATTATACACGTAGCGAAATATTTTAATTGAACATAACATGATTTCAAAGTTTTGAAAGACACTTATAGTGCGAATTGATTTGGTACAGTACACCAGTCTAGACTCTCTTGTGTGGTGAGAATTGATTTCTTTTTGCTTTTATGTCGACGGAAGTGCGAATTGATTTGGTACAGTACACGTTAGGCTTGTCCGGAAATTTCAACCCGCGCCTTGTTACCCCGAAATATTTCAGATATATCTTTGCCTCGTTGTGCTCCGAAAACTCCCTCCATCTCAAGCCGCTCCTTGCTATCGCAAAATTACAACGCGCGTGAAAACTCCCACCTCCTGCGAAATCCCAACACGTGAAATGCCCGTGATACCCCTGAACCGAAAGAACCACCTAGGTCAAATTGGTGGGGGTACTTTCGTAACTTACCCCACATTTCGGACAAGCGCGTCCCAAAGCCATGGTTCCCCAATCCCATCCCATCTGCCCATCCATTCGTACACCGAGGCCGCGAAAACCCGCGAAGGCCCACACCCTCCTCTGTCCGCCACCCAGCCGGAGCCTCTTGCCCGACAACGTCGTCCACGACAACACCTCGATGTCCCTCATACACCGCACCAGATGAGGATCCGTCATCGATCTCGTCATCTCGCCGGTTCAGCCACCCCGTCCTCCACCTCCATGGAGTTGCCCTGACATTCCCCTCGTCTTTCGCGCCACCTCCATCCCACACCACCATCTTCACCTGCACCACCGGAAGAGCAGCATCATCACCGTTTCTCGGATGAAGCTGAGCCTAATCGGCGCCACCAAAGAGGTTCTACAGTAATCTCCGCATTTTCTTCTTGATTCGAGCTCACGGTGCTGCCGGTGCTCAGTCCCGAGCCGACTTGGCACGGCTCCATCCACGGCAGCGTCGCCGGCCACTTCGCCTCCATGGCGTCGCTCCCTCGGCGGAGATGTCCACATCACTAGGCGCTGCTACTGCTTTAGATCTCACTTCTGGTGTTGCTCTACTCTTGCTCTCGGTCCCCTGCCTGGTTTGCTCTTGCTCTTGGTCTTGCTGCTGATGTCGCTCTTGCTCTTTCTTGCGCTGCTGCTCGAACTCTTGCTCTTGCTTGTGCTACTTCTCTACTCTTGCGCGCGTTGCTGCTGCTCTACTCTTGCACGCGCTGCTGCTGCACGACCAACAGATCCTGCTCTCCCTCGAGCCCCTGCAGCTGCTACCCAAGATGTTGCGACATGACCAGCTGCCCCGGCTCTCGCACGCGCTGCTGCTGCTACTGCTTTTCTGCTGCTAGTGCGTTCAGTTTCGACAGTAAAATTCAGTTTCGACAGCAAAATTCAGTTTCGACAGTTAAATTCAGTTTCGACAGTTTAGTCCAGATATGAGTGGCTGATGTATTTTACGTCTAGCACTTTGTGGTTATGTATTTTACGTCATCTATTGGAGATGCTATTAGAATTCCACTCAGGATAACGTTGTCTCTCTTGTCCTGCATCAGCCTCGCCGTCGTACAAATCACTGGAGCTGCTCCAACACAGCGGAGCAGTACCCCCGGATCCATCTCCAGATGCCTAAGATCTTCTTCCCATCCTCCGACAGCCAAATCAGCCAGAGCATCCTCACCGACCAACCCAATCACGCTGAGATCGACATGGCTTTGCCGAAGAGGTTGTACACTTGTTGCATTGCTTTTTTACAATTCATGTTAGATATATATTTTTCCACTTAGCACACGTAGTAACGTGAAATACGATTAGTTTCTCCTACTATATGACAAGCAGTGAGGTACTAGATAACTTAGTCCGTGATGGACTCTCTTGAACGCCATCATTATTTATCTCTGCGCGTTTGAGCTGTGCATTTGTAGATGAGCCTGGGAGTTGAGCTAGTACGGCAGTGGCCTGGGTCCAAAGTAGTAGAAGTAGCCCAGAAACATTTTTTGAGTGTAGGCTTTTCCCTGCTCATGCCTGCCTACTAGAATCGCCAGTGCTTGAAAGGAAAAATGAAGGAAAAACTTAGGAATTCGAAAGTTTCCTATGCTACTACTATCCATGCATTTGGTTCAAAGGAATGGAGCAAAGAAAAACTGTAGGATTTGTTCCTTTAGTGTCTCCTTGAAAGAAAAACAGTAGGAATTTTAATATCCACTTGTCCTCCTTTTCAAATTCCTATTCATGAAGCACAAGACTAAGAGATAGTAGCATAATAGCATTATAACTGTACATTTTCTTGTGGTTTGACTTAATCTCACCATGCTTCTTTGCATCCTATGATCTTCCAATTCCTGTGAACCAAACATAAAGATTGGCAGAAATCCTGTGTTTTTAAATTCTTTGTTTTGCACGTGCATTCCTATCCTATTACTGTGTATTTCCTATCCCTGCGTTGTTAGAATCCTCCAATTCAAATGAGCCCTTACAGAATTACTTCTCTTACAGATAGTTGTCAAAGAAAACCTTGTGTGGTTTGTCCCGCTCCTGCTGCGCCGTTGTCCACCCCAGCTCAGCTGCTCCAATGACAGAAGTGTCCAACACAGCATATATCCAGCCTCTACACTGTCTTTCGCCGCCTCAGATCTTCTACCCCACCGCCAGGAGCCACAACAACTGCATTATCATCATCGACCGAGCAGATGACCTCGAGGACAACATCGGTCCGCAAGAGATGTCACTCCCTTTCGTGTCTGCTTATGTTATGCATCGCTTAATACTCCCTCCATTCCATAATGTAGTGCGCCCATGTTTTTCAAGATTTAACTTTGACCATAAATTTAACCAACATGGATGACTGCGACGGGAGCATGATAGATACCTTTGAATTCGTGTTCGAAAGAAGTTTTCAAAGGTATAATTTTTCAATAAAATGATTTATGTATTAATTGTCTAATTTATGATCAAAGTTAAATCTCGAAAAGCGTGGGCGCACTACATTATGGAATGGAGGGAGTCTTACATGCTACTTTATAGTCCTCTC
The DNA here is from genome assembly GCA_021605145.1 of Aegilops bicornis. Taxonomy (NCBI): domain Eukaryota; kingdom Viridiplantae; phylum Streptophyta; class Magnoliopsida; order Poales; family Poaceae; genus Aegilops; species Aegilops bicornis. Next base: position 554,171,404 of record CM038672.1, on the reverse strand, counting down.
CATCGATTGGACTCTAAGTCAGCTCCAAACTAATGGTCAAACTTGAGTTTTTAAATGGTTGTGGGGTACATATCGGGCCCGCAATCAATAGTATCTATCTACTATCTGGTTAATCTCTAGTGTCTACTATGAGTTTCATGTTGGGTGGGATACAAACAGTAAAGAAGCCATTATCTGTATTTTTTACCTGAAGCCATTATCTGCCTGCTATCATTGGTTTTGGGTCTATCCACAGGTTGCTACCATCACTCTAGATTTCTGCAAGAACTCCTTACATAATTTCACTATGTTTTATTCCTATGCATGTCAGTTATTGTACACAATGGAACTAAACATATAGAGCAAAACAGATGAGCCTTGTGTAGCAATAAAATTTCATGCAGACGTCTCTCCATGGTAGGCGCAAAGGCAGCCCCCCTCCACCCATTTTGGATTGTAATCGAGAGGAAGATAACTGTTTTGAGGGGTATTCAGAAGGAGAAGACCACTCCTATTTCACCCCTGAGGTCTTCGCTCTAACTTGGCATGCTGATGTTGGTTATATCATGCATATGGTGCCTTGCATTGCTTACTTTATACATCAAATATGTCATCTGCTTAGTTTAGACATGCTTTGTGTGAATGCCATCTGTTTAGTTTCTTCATCGTATATGTGAATTACGCAACGCCATCTTGTTTAGCCAGGCATCATATATGTGAATTTTGCAATGCCATCCTGCTTAGCCAGTCATCTTATATGCGAATTATATCAGGCCATCCTTTTTTTTCGTTACATATTACATTTGTCAACAATGTTAGTACATTCAACTACTCTTCGTGTGCATCAGCCGTTTGACACGGTGATGGAAAACTCTGGAATGAAAACAAGGTCTTCAGAGTAGACTATGCTATCTGACGAAGCGCATATCTCACTGGTTACGGATAGCTCCTCAGAGGAGGATTCAGAGACAGATGACCGGTCCTATTTCCCCCTTCCCCCGAGGTGTACGCTCTAAATTGGCAGGGTTATGTTGCTCATATCGTGTGTATGGTGTCTTGCATTGCTATGTCATTTGATTAGTTTATACATGCTTTGTGTGAATGCCACCTGTTTAGTGTCTAATTACCGTATATTTGAATTATGCATTGTCATCTTGTTGCAAGACATTATATATGTGAATTATGCAATGCTATCTTGTTGCAAGGCATTATATATGTAAATTATGCAATGCCATGCTGTTTAGCCAATCATCTTGTATGTGAATTATATCATAATATGATTTTTTGTATTACATGTTCCATTTGTCGACAACATTTGTATATTCAACTACTCTTCCTGTGCATCAGCCATTTGAAGCGGTGATGGAAGTATATGGAGTGAAAACAAGGTATTCAGAGCAGACAATGTTACCTGCTGAAGCAGACATCTTGCTGGTTACAGAGAGCTCCTCAGAGGAGGATTCAGAGACTGATGATCAGTCCTATTTCCCCCTGAGGTGTATGCTCAAACTTGGCAAGGTTATATTACTCGTGTCATGCATGTTGTCTTGCATTGCTTAGTTTTTACATCATATATGGATTGCCATCTGCTTTCTCGCTTACTATATAAATCATATATTGGAACTATATCATACCATCATGTTTACATACACAGCATCTATCTGAATTATGGCATGGCAACCTATTTAATAAAGACATCATATAGTTATATCATCTCATCCTTTTTAGTGTTTACACTCATCATATTTTGAATTATGTCATTCTATTCGTGAATTATATCATGCAATCATGTTTCCATAGGCAGCATGTATGTGAATTATGGCATGCCAGCCTATGTAATAAACACATTATATAGTTATATCATGTCATCCTATTTACATAGTCATCGTATTTTGAACTATGTCTTTCCATCTTTTTTTGTTAGCCATCATATATGTGAAATTGTTTCATGCTATCCCGTTTAGTCAGCCATCATATATGTGAAATTGTGCCATGCTATCCTGTTTTGTTAGACAACATAAATGTGAATTATTTCATGCCCTCTTTTATTCCCCTCTATCCAATGCACCTTTCTATCACGCAACATCTGTACATTCAATTACTTTTCTTATTTATCAGCCATTTATATTGGAGAGGGTGATGGCGGGCGGGGTGAACTCTGATTCGATCCAGGTATTCAATACCGATGCTGAGATGCCGCAGTATCTAAGGGAGTAATAACATGGTCTTCAAAAAATATAGTGCTACCAGTTGATGCAGATAGAAACACAGTTGTACATGCCCAAGAACCAGCCCCACCACACATAACCCAGACTCTCGCAGATTCAACCCCTACCCAGTTGGACAGAGAACCAACTACACCCCTTCTAACCCCAACCCCAGCAGATAGTAACCGAGTTCCAGTTGACATAGCACCGTCTCCACCATAGAGCACCCAAACACGAGGGTTTAGTAAGGGAACTGTAGGGCCCAAAGCATGAGGACCACCACTCCGAACCCGAAGTCAACACTTAAAGTAAAAGAAGAATTGTTCTCAGTTGAGGTTCTGTAGCTATGGTTCATACTCCTTTGCTCTTGCATCACTGTATTTACTCATACCAACTATTTTCAAATTTGAAGGATGGAATCGAAACTCCATTGGTGCAACAAGTATGTGTTAAACATGTTTCTTTAACTAGTTTGCTGTTGTAACTTGCTCTATGTTGATTTCAGTTTCAATTGAATAAACAGTTATGTTCTCATGTCATTCACATTACAAGTGTTGTTATTGCTCTGTAGTTGCCCACACTTATATTCTATCTATTCTGCTTTGTCTTGAACAAATATTATTTGAACGGTGTCTCTATCTTGATTTCGCAATAAAGACTAGAATGATATAGACCATAAAGTGACCATGGTACATAGATATATGTTTGTTTCATGCTGTTATCCTATCCAGTTTACTACTGAACTGATTTACCAAAAGGAGGTCCATATACAACATGGTAAACCTGATGTGTCTCGCTTGTTTCTCTTTAGAATGCGCACAAAATATTGGAGAACAAAGACCCGTTATGCAATGGTAAAGGAAGTAATGCAGATAAGGTTCAACATAGTGAGACATCCCTGTTGGTCTCCAAGAAAGTTGATACAAACTATCTTGACGACAGTGAGAAAACCCAAAAGTCCTGTCTTGACGTAGTGTTGAGTTACTGGCCACTACTGCTGGCACAACCTCTTCAAACTCGCTGCCCGAATCAGTTCATCTTCTTGAGTCTCAACTTCAAGTTGAAAGACATCGATCAGATGTGCTGCGACAGGAAGCTGAAGGACTGAGTAAGACCCTCCAGAATTCAAATGTATACTTTCTAGTGCAACAGCAAGCGCTGGAGGATTTAAGCGCCAAACAAGAGAAAGTTAATAAGCTTACTAAGCATCTTGTCAGCATTATAGGTACCCAGGATATTGTTTCCTGAGGTCTTCTGAAGTGGTTTTCAGTTCTGGACCTGTTTTGCTATGCCGTTTATTTGCACTGGTCGCCAACTTTGACAACCAGCGATGATATGCTGCTTTGTTCCCTATATTTGCACTGGTAGCGAAATTTGATGCCAGTGGATGTAATATGTGTAATAGCCGTGATAGCCTAGCGTAAGTTGCTTGCTTATTTATTTCCTTGTTCTCTTGTTTATTTGTTTGCTTGTAGTCAGTGCAGTTCTTTTTCCGCGGTTTGCTAGTGACGCAATAACCTATTTTTTTAACTAGGCCACAATAACCATGGTCTACATATTTACTGTAGTTACCATAGGTTTGCTAGTCATGCAATAACCTCCTTCGGGCCGTAGAAACAATGGGCCTTCTAAGGGCCATACAAACAATGGGCCTTCTACGGGCTGTAGCATCAATGGGTCTTCTACGGGCCGTATGATCGAACGACCAAACACGGGCCAATAACAGGCCGCATAATGGGCCCCAAACGAGCTAGATTTGGAATCGTCCGTTCAGGGGCCGACCATAATGAGCCATCATTAATCGGCCATATTTGATGACGCTGTGAAAACGGCCCGACAGATTAACGGGCCGGAAACGGGCCGATTGTAACCACGGGCTGAATTTGGCCCACAAGGAGAAAAGGCCAGTAACAGGCTGTAAATAGCCAAATGCAGGAAATGAGCCCAAGAATAAAAGGGCCCTGAGAAGGCCGAAAGATAACACGGGTTGGAAAAGGCCCAATGGAATAATGGGCCGTTAATGGGTATAAAGCGGTACACTGTTCATTGCGGGCCAGATTCACCACAGGCCGTTAATGGTCCAAGAGTTACAAATGGCCTCATATGGGCCGAAAGACATCAGGGGATATACATGGGCCGGAAGTTAGAACGGGCTGGAATCATATTGGACGGCCCGGATGAAGCTACTAGCCTTAATTCCGATAGGCCGTAATGGGCCGTGAGTTAGCGGGCCGTAAATAGGGTATATACGAACAGGCCCTTAACAGGCTTTCCGTGGGCCAGCTCGTTACCTTTTAACCAAGTCAAATGGGCTGGCTTTTTCACCGGAATGGGCCTCCGTTTGGCCGTGCCACGTGTCGACGTATCATAGGTGCCTCATGTCCAATGAATGGATTACATTTGTCCCAACGGTAAGCCAACACGTGTTTCCTCTGGCCAATGAGAATTTTACACATGGAAAATCCTCATTGGTCCCGGCTGTTAACGGGTTATCTATAACGGCCTAGTTTTTGCCCTCTCTCATTTGCTTGATTTTCTTTTGGAGTCAATTTGAAATTTGGAGTTTTTGAATCTTTTCATATGGACTTAAACACTTGGGTACCCTTGGCTTTCACCCAAGTGCTTCATTTCCCTCCCTAATCATCATTCCCCTTCTGATCCACCCCAAAATAATCTTTGGAATATTTTTCTTAAATGAAAAATATTCATTTTTCTCCCAAAAACCCTATCTAGTTCAGTATGCTCCAAAGCAACCACAATTTTTATGGCCCAGAAAAATCTGAGATAATTCACAAACATTGTTGAACCCTAGGGCACCTTCCTGAGCAAAAATATTTCGTCAATATTTGGAATATTTTTGCTACAGGAAATATTTTCTGTTCTGGACAGAAATGGTGGTTTCTACAACAACTACCATTTTACTTGCTCCATTGTGCGTGGGTTTTCTTGTGCATTTTCACCTTAGAAGATCATGGCTAACCTCCAAAGCACAGCCCCCAACTCCCACCCGTTTGACCTTAGTAACTGCTCAAAGTTACTGACCAGAAACTTACTTGGCATGTAAAAACTCCTCTACTACATCTGGATCCAAACCAAAGCGTTGTAAACTTCAAAACCACCACGAACAACATGTCAGACATGATTATTGGACGTAGGCTGGCCTGAGGGAAGAGTTCACGCGGTGACCACGCGTGTCCACCGTGTCATGCCTACGTGTCGACGCGCTCTGAGTGCCGCCGAGCGCTCTGTTCACACGTGCTCACTTCCCTCGTCTGCCCGAGTGTGCAAAACCACACCACCATCCTCGTCTCAACGCCATTAACTCCCCTCTGACGCTCGCCGACGGCGGAGCTCGCCGCAGCGAGCACGGGCACGGTCCGGCCAACCCAACAGTGCGGTGCGCACTGTGCTCGTCGCCTTCTCGTCGTTCTTGTACTCGCCCCCGTTCTCCAACAGTTGCCGCATGAGCTGCGTCGCCTTCTCCCCGTCTCAATGATGCCGCTCGTCGCCGGGCACCGTGGACAGGTGTCCACCGGCGGAGCCCGAACCCCCCTCTCCGCTCGCCTATAAATGGAGCCGCCCCCAGCCTCCTCGAGCACCATCCACCACATACACACACCCCACAAGCGAGTAGGAAGCCGTAGGCCGGCCGGGCTGGCCGCGGGCCGCCGTCCTCGAGCTCAAACTTGCCGGTGATCCCCTCTGGTCGCCACGGTAGCTCCAGCGCTCCCAGGCCAGGGTGATCCTTCCAGGGCCTCCGCCCCTCTCTGGTGAAGCCATCCCGTCCCCCTGGAGCCCCTGGAGTTGCCTCTGCTCGCCGTCTTTCTCATCTCCGGCGACCACCGTGTTCTGCCTCCGCTTGCAAGGTTGATTCCGACGTCGTCCGACCACCCCTAGCTATGCCACGGGTACGGGCAGGTGCGCCTCCGTTCCCTCCTTCCATTCCTCCCTCTCGTTTTGGCCAAGGAGCCCTCATCGCCAGCGAGAGCTGCGGCGAAGTCGCAACTCCCTCTGTTTCCTTCTCCCCCTTCTCCTCACATGGCTAGCGAGGCCCGCTAGTCAGCCACTCTGCACGTGCGTGAAGCGTGATGCAGTGGTGGCGCCTGGGTTTACGCCTGACGCCACCCCCCAAGTTTGTTTATTTTTATTCAAATTCATTTGAATTTACAGAACACTTCAAACAGCCATAACTCTTCTACCAGAAGTCCAAATGAATTGATTCTTTTTGCATGTTGTTCTTTGCAAAGAAATCTAGCAGCTCACCAAAGATGAGATTTTTCTGAGCTGTTTAGAATTTCTGGTGATTTTCAGAAGTGTTTTTGATATTTTCTTTTTGTGCTTAAAATTATTTTCAGAGGGTGAGGCTTGTCTTGAGGCTTGTGAACCTCATCTGCACTAAGGCAAGCCACAACAACATTTTCACGGTGTCATTTCAATATTTATGATTTTCTTACTTGATTGAAATGATTAATCCATGCATTTAAATAGTCATTATGTTATTTATATTCTGTTAAGTGTTTGTTGGTTATTATGCTTGATTTACAGAATGTTGAAACTAGTTTAGTTGGTAAAGCAAAGCTAAGATCTATTTGTGGTGATGCTAGAAATAATTTTGTTATGCATGTTAGTAATTACTTAAAGTTATGTTCTTGCATAAATAAAATAGAACAATTTGCTAGAAAATACTCTGTTAAGTACCTGTTTAGCCATTTTACTTGACTTACAGAATGTTTGAACCTAACTTGGTTGGTAAAGATATTAGGATTTGTTTGTGGTATAATCTTTGCTATGCATGTGAGAAATTTATCGAAGTTACTTCTTGCATGAGGAAATAAGAAAACTTGCTGTAAAATATTTTTGTTAAAGTGTGAGCTACCCTGACTAGGAAAACAATATAAGTTGTTGATGTTTATGCTAAGTGTGAATATGGTTGACATCAGTCATTTTCATGCCATGCTATGACACCGGTCATTTTCATTTTAAGTTGAACCTGAATATAACTCAACTTGAATATATCGTTGACTGGGTCATGGTGCCGCTGAATCGAGTTTTCCCCAGTGCAACCACATTTGCCTTTGTGGGAAGGCCTTGACTCGGTCCATTGACAATGCCTCTGGTCGGTGCCTCCAACTAGGGAAGTTATGTCATGCGTACCCTGGCCCGGTAAGCAGGCATAACCTTGTGTGCCCGTTGTTGAGATTATGGTACCGGGTCCCCGAGAGGGATCGTTTTGGCCACGACGGTGGTTGTCGGTGTCAAAACCGGCGGATCTCGGGTAGGGGGTCCCGAACTATGCGTCTAGGCGGATGGTAACAGGAGACAAGGGACACGATGTTTTTACCTAGGTTCGAGCCCTCTCGATGGAGGTAAAACCCTACTCCTGCTTGATTAATATTGATGATATGGGTAGTACAAGAGTAGATCTACCACGAGATCAGAGAGGCTAAACCCTAGAAGCTAGCCTATGGTATGATTTTTGTTCGTCCTATGGACTAAAACCATCTGGTTTATATAGGCACCGAAGAGGGTTAGTGTTACACAGAGTCGGTTACAATGGTAGGAGATCTACATATCCGTATCGCCAAGCTTGCCTTCCACGCCAAGGAAAGTCCCATCCGGACACGGGACGAAGTCTTCAACCTTGTATCTTCATAGTCCAAGAGTCCAGCCAAAGGTCATAGTCCGGCCATCCGGACAACCCCTAATCCAGGACTCCCTGAGTAGCCCCTGAACCAGGCTTCAATGACGACGAGTCCGGCGCGCATATTGTCTTCGGCATTGCAAGGAGGGTTCCTCCTCCGAATACTTCATAGAAGATTTTGAACACAAGGATAGTGTCCGGCTCTGCAAAATAAGTTCCACATACCACCATAGAGAGAATACTATTTACACAAAACTCAATCTGCTGACGTATTCCACAGCGTGACATCACACCATGGCCAAAGCAGAGATCGTGTCCCCTTATTCCGGGATTCTCATCAATACGGGTGTGGGTAACCCAGTCGTGCCCGTTAGCATGCCTCCTCTATCGAAGGCGAGTCCCGAACTGTCACGGGGAGGGCTCCTGGTATTCAACCTCTTTATAAAGAGACCAAGGCCCCGCTCCTTTTTCCCAATCTCAATCGAATCCGCCCCTCGCCTCGAGTTCCAACACCCAAAGCTCCAGATTCAGGCGCTTCGGACCTTCGATGATGTCCGGCTCCGACCTCCAAGGCCGGTGGATGCCCTCCTCCATTACGCAAGAAGACGTCCTAAAGCTAAGAGATGCCAGGTATCTAACCGACGAAATCTCGCATAGGCTGCCTGCCCGAGGGCAGGTTATTCCCACTCCCAAGCCCGGTGAAAGCGTGGTGTTTGCGTCTCACTTCCTTCAGGGGCTAAGCTTCCCGACGGACCCCTTCGTGAGGGGGCTCATGTTTTATTACGGGCTGTAATTTCACGATTTGGATCCGGAGTCCATCCTCCACATCTCATCGTTCATCGTTGTATGCGAAGCCTTCCTCCACATTACCCCTGACTTCGGATTGTGGCTCAAGACCTTCAAGGTGGAGCCCAAGATGATGAAGGGGCAACAGGCAGAGTGCGGAGGGGATGTTATAAACAAGAATGCTGACGCTCCATGGCCCGAGGGCTCTTTTCAAGAGGAGCTCAGTCTATGGCAACAATAGTGGTTTTATATCACAGCTCCCAGGGGCACCAAATGGGTGGCGCCACCTGCCTTTTGCTCGGGTCCTCCACCGCGGCTGGCGTCATGGGTCAATAAAGGGCTTGACTCTGGGCCGCCCAAGGACGTGCCCTTGTTGCGAGGGGTCAGATTTGAGACCTCCTAGAGAGGGAGATCAAGCTGGTCGTAGTAGCGCAGGTCATGCTGATTCGTCGTATCCTGCCCTGCAAACGTCGCCCCCTCCGCCTGTGGGAGTTCAATCCGGAGGGACTACGAGCTCTCCAACATTCTATGGGCGCAACGCCCGTGGAGATATACAAATTGTTCTTCGGATCACAAGCAATGTGTCCGGACTTGACCGAGGACGTAGGTCTAAGCTGCAATCGCCCGGATACTCAAGTAAGTAATCCTGTACCCGGACACGCTATCCGTATATTTATCATAAACTTGCCCTTAAGAGAGCTGTTCCTTAAACAGGAGTGGATAGCGAAAGCAAAACTAATCAGGTGTCCGGCCCCCCTCCCTGAGACCACGCCGGATCCCGTGTTAACCAAGATGCTGGAGGATGCGCCTTTGGAAGAAGGCGAAGGGGGGAACAAGGAAGCTACTGCCTCCGCGAAGGAGGTTATCAAGAAAGGAGGGATCGAGAATCCCTCCATCCAAGAGGAGAAGAGGACCGCCTCTGAAGATCCGGAGACCAAGGCCTCAAAGCGTGGGAAGAAATCTTCGCCAGAGGGTCCTGCGCCGGGAGATACCCCGGCCACACTATTTCCCCAAGGATATCAGCCCTCCGGCGAGTCGTAAGTAGAGAGGGGAGTTTTTAAAATAAGAGACATCCCTGTTTTATTTCTGAAGATGACCGAAATTTTACCTTGTAGTTCGGATCTCAGCCCTTCTCAGCAGAACTCGTCTTCAGGGGATCTTCGTCCGGAGATGATGGAGAGCGGAACGCCTCCCCCTGCCATCCCGCCTAGCGAGGCGGACGATCCTGAAGTGTCGTCGTGGAGGGTTTTTCCGAATCCGGCAGGGGCGGAGGGCAGTCATAGGGCCCCCCGAAGCCCTCCATGTGCGGCCTTCAAAAAAGGCCGGCAGACGAGTCCGGCACCTCCGGGTGCACGGTCGGAGGAGTTGAAGGATCTGCTCGGGCGAGCGTCTATCTCAGAGGATCACCGTGCATTGATGGGTATGGTGATTGAAAAAATTTCATTCACGGAAAGCGGGTTGTACGAGGCTGCCAGGAGTTTACTGACGGGTTTTGAGGTACGTGAAATGATGTACCTTTTGACGGTTCCGCATATATAAGATGCGCCCTGTGCAGATAGTAGACCCTGAGACTCGGTGCGTTGTCAAAAATGACAGCGTGCCGAGGATCATAATCCCAGCTATAATATGTTGCCCTTCCTATGTAGGTGGCAAAGCATACGGTGGCTAGCCGTACTAATGAATTTGTCGAACTAAAGCGGCAACTTGACGTGGCGGATGCCGACATCGCACTTGTCAATTAGCGGCTTGACGGGTCACAAGGTATGCAATTTCTCCGCAGACACCTGGTAAGGGAGCATGATGCCCGTGCCTTACAACAGGTATGCTTGATGCAGATGGTGCCGCTGCCATGTAGAACCTTCGGGCGGAGCTTGCCAGAGCCAAGGAGCAGGCCAGAAAAAGTGATGCGGCTGCCTTAAAGGCGGCCGAAGAGCTGAAAGCCGAACAAGCTGCTCACTGCCAAAGCAAGAAGGAGATGGCCGAGATGGCCGTGAAGTTGAAGAATGCTACCGAACGCTGCGAGCTTCTTGAAAAAGAAGGTCGAGCGGAGCAAGAGGACCTGAAGAAGACCACCACCAAGGCCAAGGATGCTCGCTCTGCGATGAGAGCTATGAAGGAGGAGCTACGTCAGGACGGAGATATCGCGGCTGGAAAGCCCTTTCTGCTGCGGAGGAAGTTCACGAATCCTAAATATGCTCAGTTGGACCGTTTGTGGAATTCGGAGGATGCTTATCTGGATTTGGCGACGAGTGCCACGGACGCGGCCGAACACTTCGGAGATCAAAAGTATCACGAGATGGAAGAGATTTTTTGGTCGCAGTTTCATAATCCAGAGCGTCCACTTCCATTAACCGATCGTTTAGCCGAATGGGCGGAGCTAAATAGATTGTCCGGGCTTGCCATTAAGGCTGTCGTGACTCATTTGTGGCCGAAGGGGTCCGAGCCGAAGAGTTATTTTGGCTTGGTGCAGCAGTTCCTTGGTGCGGTGCCGCATATCAAAGCGATGAGGCGGTCAGCATGCATAGAGGGTGATCGGATGGCTTTTGCCCATGTCAAGATATACTGGGCGGATATGAAGGCCACCGATGTGGCATCCCAAGATTCGAACGGAAGCCGAGTACCTGTCAAGCACTATTTTCAGGAAGTTCTGCAAGGCGCTCATTTAATAGAGACGCAGTGCTCGAAGGATGTTATGTTCGAATAACGTGTATTATTGTGAAACAATGTTTCGATGGAATATGAAAGCTTTTTAAACTTGTGCCTTCAAGAATTAAAATACCTCCTGGGCGGCCATTAATGTATATGTGTATATAACCTGAAAGATGGCAGTCTTTGGCTTCAGCCCCCACGCATATAATGCGGGGGTGTTTGCAGAAAACGCATTTTCACACTTGACCCAACTTCTTGGTCCTACAATGGAGGTTATAGCGCAGCAAACTAGGCAACCGGACTATAATGCTTTATCACTTTCACTTAGCCATAGGAGTTTGATAGTGGGGCTACTATATAGCCCCTAGGGGCACCGCACTTACCCGAATTCGTGGCGCGTATGTGCCTGGCCGGGAAACGGCCATTCGTCAATGCAGAGGAATTCTAAAGATTCCAGCAGGTCATCGAGTGGTTGACCAGTCTCACGCTATATCATGACAGTCAGTTTTCGGCTTTCTCTACTGAGATGCTCGCCTGGCCGAACCGGGGCACAATCGCAGTAGTTCCCCTGGTGCCGCATTAGCCGATAGAACGGAACGTAAGGAAGCAAAACACAGGAGCCGGGCAAACCCAACATTTGACCGAAGACATGATTCGGAGCTGATGCATATAAGGCCTAACTCGAGACGCCGAATACTCCCTAAGGTATTCGGTCTTTATGAACACGGGCCGAACAACGCCCTTGGTAATAAGCCCCTGATGTCCAGGTACGCGCAAAATTCTGACGTGGCCTATGCCAAAACGCCGGCCTCCATCTCGGTTATAGCAAGAAACCGAGGGATGTGTATCAACAAGAGACAGTAAAAAAGGTTTACGTTGGGTCTTAATCTGAAAAGAATCCTTGCAATGGGTCCCTACTGCACGTCTGCGCCTGTGTCTCTATTGTGCCATATCCTGGACGGGTGTAGCACGGTGTTCATCTGTAAAAGAGAGGAACTTAGTTGAAAAAAGATCGTGCGGAAATGTATGTTATATTAAATAAACGAAGTACAATTCGAAGAATGAATAAAATTGAGCTTTATTTGTCTCTTGTTGTGCATGGTCGTAGCCCCTTGTACGGGGGTATGTGGCTAGTAAGCCCTTGTATGTTTACGTCGGACTCGTCCAGCCGTGTCCGGGGTCTGGACGACCTGTCTAAGTACTTGTATTAGTGAAGCCGGTTTATTGTGTGGCTATCAAGGCAACCACACAATTTTCCAGACTCGAGGAGCCCTCGATATTTCCCTTTAACGAGATGATGCCACGTGGACCGGGCATTTTACGTGTAAGAGATGCATAATGCGGTATTGCGTTAAAGGTGGAAGGTTAACTTTTCGCGGCGGAATTTGTCGGGTGAGCCGAACACAACTTCTAGCAGTAGAGAGCCTGCACAATGGGCATATGGGCCTGGCATTACCCCTTGAAAGGATGTGTTGCTATGGTGAAATTTGGTTGGGTCTATCCCCATTTTGCGGATTGTGTCCTAATATAGCAGGTTTAGATCACTGCCGCCATACATTAGGACTTGTGTAAATTGGAGTCCGCCAATTATCGGATTTAATATCAAGGCAGTCCAACCTGCATTCCATATTCTTCTAGACTAATCCTGATGGTCGAAGGTGATTGGTTTTAACAACCACTGGCGGGACTTCTCCGGGATAGGCCGTATGGCGCGTACCTCTATGGACGCCGCTCTATTTTTCCCTTTTGTCACATGAAGTGAGTTTACTCTTTTGATATGTTGTGGGAAATTCTTTTGTTTTACGGTGCTCTGCTTGTGGGGTTCGTCATCATCCTCGCTTGGTGTGTCGAGCCCCTTGTGTTCGGCGTTAAGTTTGCCGGACTGCTTGAAGACCCAACAATCTCTGTGGGTATGGTTTGCAGGCTTCCCGGAGTCTTGTGGATTTGGCATATCTTGTCCAAGATTTTGTTTAAGTTAGATAGCTCGTCCCTGTTATCCTTAGGGGGCAGCTTTTTATGATTCTGCGGAGAGCTTTTCAATCCGGCGTTGACTGACGTGCTCTTCGGGTTGTTTCCCTTAGTCCGACGCTCGTCCTTGTTGCGTCGTGGTTTCCCGTTTCCATCCCTGACTTCGGATGTACTTGGGTCACTGGTACTGCATCTTCCCAGCTAGCTATCCTCTCCCGCGCAAAAGTGGGTCATGAGGCTTGTTAATGCGGCCATTATTCTTGGCTTTTCTTGGCCGAGGTGTCTGGCTAGCCATTCGTCTCGGACGTTGTGTTTGAAAGCTGCTAGGGCTTCGGCATCCGGACAGTCGACCATTTGGTTCTTTTTAGTAAGGAACCTGTTCCAAAATTTCCGGGCTGACTCTCCAGGGTGTTGAGTTATGTGACTTAAATCGTCGGCATCCGGAGGTCGGACATAGGTCCCTTGAAAAATTTCCCGAAAAGCATCCTCGAGCTCCTCCCAACTTCAATGGTGTTTTCGGGAAGGCTTTTAAGCCAATGCCGGGCTGGCCCTTTGAGCTTGAGGGGTAAGTATTCTATGGCATGGAGATCATCTCCTCTAGCCATGTGTATATGGAGGATGTAATCCTCGATCCAGACTCCAGGGTCTGTTGTTCCGTCCTATGCCTCTATGTTTACGGGCTTGAATCCTGCTGGAAATTCATGATCCAGCACCTCATCAGTGAAACATAGGGGGTGTGCGGCACTCCTATATCTAGGTGTACCGTGGTGTTCGGATACTTGATGTGTTGCGTTGCTTACTAGAGCTTGCTTTCTTGGCCCGTAGATAGATCTAGGTGGGCCATCTTTTTGATGCGAATCCCTGTGCGGATCGCGTGCCGGCTCATGAGCGGCGCTATTTGCCGCTCTCTGTTTGCCATGGGGTCGTCCACCCGACCGGGTGGCCTCCTTGTTTTTTGATTGCGGGGGCTCTACGGCCTCCTCATCAAATTCGGGCAGTAGTTTTCGCTTTGGGTAGCTCTTTGTTTGGCGAATGTCGCCGTACTTGTCTGCGGTGTTGAGTACTTTGCTCCATCTGTTTCTGAGTGCATCTTCCACTGTTTTGAGCTTCCGCTTCTGCTTTTTCAGGCTACGTGCAGTGGCGACGAGCCTTTTGTGTAGATTCTTCTGCTCCAGCAACTTGTCCGGCGTTAGATCGCCCGGACTGTTGTCTTCGCCGGGGACGGGTTGTTTATCCATGTTGTCATGTTCGAACAGTTGCTCGATAACATTTTTGTCATCCCCCGGTTCGCCCTGCTCTATGGCTGGGTCTGTATGGCTGTTGTCTTTGTCGAGGCGGGACTTTGAGTGGCGCTTACGTCGCCGTTTTGACTGCTTTTCGAGGGAATGACCCTTCATAGCGTCCCGTTGTTCCTTGTCGTCGCTTTCTTTGCGTGTGTCCACCATGTATACATCGTGAGATGAGGTGGTTTTCCAGTGCCCTATAGGTGCTGATTCATGCTCCTCCACTACATCGTCGTCCATACTGTCGATGTCTTCGGAGTCGAAGTCGAGCATGTCGGTTAAATCATCGACGGTGGCTACGAAGTGGGTGGTGGGTGGGGATTGAATTTCTTCATCGTCCGTGTCCCAACCTTGCTGACCGTAGTCCGACCAGGGCTCTCCTGATAAAGAGAGAGACTTTAGTGAATTCAGGATGTGGCCGAAGGGCGAAAGCTGAAAGATGTCCGCGGCAGTGAATTCCGTGATCGGCGCCCAATCGGATTCGATTGGCGGGGGGCTTGGAGTCCGGAGAGGAGTCCGGCACCTTGGAGTAACGAGCTTCGCAAAGGATGGGGTAGGTGTACGGCTTGATCGTCATAGAGATCGCAGCCCCCGAGGCGGTGTCCAGCCACCCTTCCTCGATCAGCACAGTCGGCTCCGAGCTAAGGGTCGGAGCGGACACTGGTGCGGCCTCCAGGACACTGTTCGGCGGCAGAGCTAGATCATGCCCCTCGTGATGCTGCAGCGCTTGGATGTGGCTCGAACCCGTCAAAGATCAAGTCTCCACGGACGTCAGCCGTGTAGTTCAAACTTCCAAATCTGACCTGATGGCCAGGGGCGTAGCTTTCAATCTGCTCCAGATGGCCAAGCGAATTGCCCCGCTGTGCTAAGCTGCCGAATACGAAGATCTGTCCGGGGATAAAAGTCTCACCCTGGAACGCATCATTGTTGATGATCGGAGGAGCTATCGGGCCTAAAGATGACGACACAGAGGAACTCTCAATGACAGCACCAATGCCGGTGTCAAAACCAGCGGATCTTGGGTAGGGGGTCCCGAACTGTGCGTCTAGGCGGATGGTAACAGGAGACAAGGGACACGATGTTTTTACCTAGGTTCGGGCCCTCTCAATGGAGGTAAAACCCTACTCCTGCTTGATTAATATTGATGATATGGGTAGTACAAGAGTAGATCTACCACGAGATCAGAGAGGCTAAACCCTAGAAGCTAGCCTATGGTATGATTGTTGTTCATCCTATGGACTAAAACCCTCCGGTTTATATAGGCACCAAAGAGGGTTAGGGTTACATAGAGTCGGTTACAATGGTAGGAGATCTACATATCCGTATCGCCAAGCTTGCCTTCCACGCCAAGGAAAGTCCCATCCAGACACGGGACGAAGTCTTCAAC
Organism: Aegilops bicornis; assembly: GCA_021605145.1. Taxonomy (NCBI): domain Eukaryota; kingdom Viridiplantae; phylum Streptophyta; class Magnoliopsida; order Poales; family Poaceae; genus Aegilops; species Aegilops bicornis. The sequence goes on along the minus strand of CM038672.1, from coordinate 554,155,504 downwards.
CTTGTATCTTCATAGTCCAGGAGTCCGGCCAAAGGTCATAGTCCGGCCATCCGGACACCCCCAATCCAGGACTCCCTTAGTGGTTGTTGTGTCTTTGGTCGAGACGGGGCCACCCAGGACTAGCCCATTGGGGATTGGGTCGGAGTGGCCGGGAGAGTGTCATGGCAATGGAAGGGTTTCGTCGGAATGCCGTTGGTCCAACCGAATGGGAGTGTGAGGCCATGGGTTCCGTGGTGTGGGTACAATGTGCTACCTCTACAGAGTGTGTAATCTATCGATAGCCGAGTCAACAGTCACAGACACCTCATAGTAGGTCCCACCATGATTCAATGTTTAATTAAATTTGCACACTAAGCTATGAACTTTGCACTGTTGAGGATGGCTGGAAGGCCATCGAGATGTTCAGGACCAAATATTGATCATGGTTGTGATCGCCGTAAGGATCACGAGTTACTCTTTTCATGACCATGATGGTGGCTTGTTTGTGATCCGAGAATGATCACGGTTGGTAAGTCCGTCCCGAGGGACGTTCGAGTATGAGCACAACATGTCGGACATATAGTGTTGCATTATTATTAATTGGTTAATTGTCATGATATTGTTTGCCATTATGATTATGCCTGTGCTGAGCTTGCAAGTACATTCAATGTACTGACCTGCCGTGTCATGCCAGATTTCAAGAAAGTCTCGTTGGAAAGAAGTGCTGCTCGAGTCTAGATCGTGTCCACATCGGTGTCCCTGTGATATGGAGTTTCCGCTACGACGTTGTTCCGATGCCGCGTAGTTGTTATGATCGAGGCCCCTTTATGTTCACTAAATAATGTACATATTGTTCAGCCGCACCGGGCGTGCCGCTTGGCCTTGACATCTGTCCTAATATAAACTCTGATCCGCTAGCATCAATAAAGCGGTTGTTTTCTGTACCAAGATGTTGTGTGTTGACAGAAGACATGGTCTCTAGTCTGGCAATGCATGGTAAACCGGTCGCTCTGAGCCGGGGTGCCACAACGTTTGGTATCAGAGCCGCGCTGACTGTAGGCCATGCTAGACTAGGGCGTGTTAACCGGATGTTAGGTACGAGTTTAAGTTGAGTGCCGGTAGGAATTGTGGCTGGTTGTTGCATTGCATCCATTTGGTTTATATTTTTATGCTAACCTACTAATGGTTGTGTGTGTAGATGGCTCCGGTGCCATATCCGTGCCAGTTGCAGCTGATGCCGTACGTGTCACCGCACCTCGTTCGCAATGTGTGGCGTCGGATGTACCCTCTCGGAGACGACCCGGTCTATCGTGTGTACCGGGAGCGTCTAGCTGATTCAGTGTATGAGTATCACGCAGTGGTCACTCTGCGCACTAGTTCCGATTCCAGCTCTTACACTCGGACTTCTCGGAGCGGTTACGCCTCCACCGCTTCTCAGGCTGTCCAATTTGCTGCAATCGAGGTCCTTGTCGAGCTTCGCTACAATGAGGTACGGATGCAGAACCACCTAGGTTTCTATTACTACCATTCTCTGCACGACAATGGTTGTGTCTGTTTCCCTATCATTGATACGGAGTCTGGTAGTGTTGCTAGCCACCTTGCTCGTTATGTCACTGCTAGCTATCTTATGATCAACGAGCTGGCTCGAGAGCTGACTCGTGCCCGTATTGCTTTAACCGCTGCTTTAGTCACTACTAGATCTGCCACTACTCCATTGGAGCTAGCCAGTTCTAGTTCCCCTATTTTTCCGGTTACTCCTCCGAGTAGCACGGGCGTCTCAGCTGTGAATCCTCTCAGCACTCCTACCGAGTGGGTTTCACTTCTCGCTACTCCTGTAGTTCCAATGATTCACCCTACCCCTGCCCCTGAGGGAGAGCCCTCGAGGAAGCATTGTCGTGTTACCTTTAACCCGGAGGTTTCCGTTAACCTCGTTAGGTCAGTATCCGAGTCCGCTTTAGGGGAGGACACCGCAGCACCAGCAAAGCATTAGTATCTTTGAGTATTCGCAGTCGTCCGGATGATGCACGGATGTATTCGTACGAGTCATGATGCTTCATTGCATGTACGAGAGTAGTTGAACCTCGCGTGTTGTTTATCTTTCATGTTTGAGTCTATGTATAATTATGTTGGGACTTTATTTGCAGTATTTTCTTCGCTCTTTTGTTTTCTTCCGGGATTTGTTGCTGGATTTTCCCCAAATTTATTTCTTGGATGTTTCTCATCTCGATTGCGTTGCCTTGGGAAAAATCCACAATAGGTTGACGCGGGGAGGCAGCAGTAGCAAAGTTCGTGAGGGAACTCCTGTTCGTTGTTCCGCATGACAAGCGGGACATTCTCCCAAGCCGTACGTTCCGCCACCGCCTCCACCGCCAAATCCGCCCTCCACTGAGCAAATTATGCGTATGTTTGAGGAAAGAAGGAACAATGATCTGATCGAAATATTAAGAAGTGTGCAAGCTATGGTTGGACAGAATGGAAATCAGAACGGTCGTCACTCAAAGCTGTGAGATTTTCAAAGGACCAAGCCACCCATTTTCAGTCAGATTATTGACCCGTTGGATGCAGACGATTGGTTGCGTACCATTGAGAAAAAGCTTGATATTGCTCGTACTAAAGAAAATGTAAAGTTCCATTTGCAACCCATTACCTTGAAGGCGTAGCTACCATATGATGGGAAAATGCAAAAGCCATGTGGCATGTTGATGAAGAAATCACCTGGGAAAAGTTTAAGGATCATTTCCGGAAATATCATATCCCTACTAGAGTTATGAAGACTAAGCAGCATGAATTTCTCGCACTCGTCCAATGAAATCTGTCTGTGGGTGAATACTTGCCAAAATTCAATCATCTGGCCCGTTACTCTCTTTATGACGTGGCCACTGAAGAAAGGAAGATTGAGAGATTTCTTGGAGGCTTAAATCTGCAACTCCGGTGTACTCTCAGTATGCTTGATTTCCCAGATTTCCAAAATCTGGTGAACAAGGCTTTCATTGCTGAACGGGAGCACAAGCTTATATCAGCTAATAGGCCTGTTAACAACGACAAAAAGCGTAAGTTTGAGCCAAAGAAGGATGAGCAACCAGTGCAAAAGGCTCATACCTAGCAGCAGACTCAGGTGGAATACAATCCAAATTGGCAACAGAATGTTAACAAGACCACCACTCAAGTCAAGAATGTCGTATCCAACCCAATGCATGAGGAGCGTCAGCGCAATAATTCATGCTTCAGTTGTGGGCAGAACGGACATTATGCCAGATAGTACCCCAAGAACAACAAGGCGAATGCCCTAATCAGGCCACAAGTCAACATTATGGAGTCATTCTCGACCCAGCAAAACGTCATTGGGCACGTGCATCATATCTCAGCCGATGAATCCCAAGAGAAACCAGAAATCGTCATTGGTATGTTTTCTGTTAATGACATACCTGTCGTAATTTTATTTGACTCTGGGGCTTCTCATTCTTTTATTTCTTGGATTTTTGCTGCCCAAAACAAATTTCCTTGTACGCTTTTGGGAAAAAACATGCTGGTACAAACCCAGGGATCCATAATCAAGAGCAATCTGGTCTACCGTGATCTGGAAATCAATATCAACGGAGTCTACTTTCCAACCTCTCTGATAATCATTAAGTCTGAAAAGTTGGATATTATATTGGGTATGAATTGGTTGACCCAATATCAAGTTTGCATAAACTGCGAAACATGAGAAGTCACTTTGACCAGTCTGAAGGAGCAGACTACCAAATTCTATGCTCGCAAGAATATACCCAAGAAAGAATTGGTTTTCACCGCTGTGGCTGAGTTGGAATTAATTACTGTGGTCAGCGAGTACCCTGATGTGTTTCCAGAAGAACTGCCAGGAATGCCTCCAAATCGGGAGCTGGAATTTGCAATAGATCTTGTACCCGGAACTACACCGTTATTCAAAAAGTACTACCAGATGCCCTCATCATAATTAGTGGAGCTAAAGAAACAGCTTGATGAATTGCTCCAGAAAGGATATATTCGTCCCAGCTCTTCAACATGGGGATCACCTGCTATTTTCGTGGACAAAAAGGATGGCAGTCTCCACATGGGTGTAGATTACCGCTAGCTAAATGAGCTCACCATCAAAAATGAATATCCGCTGCCAAGGATTGATGATCTATTTGATCAGCTCAGTGGGGCAAAAGTATTCTCTAAGATCGATTTAAGGACCGGATATCATCAGCTCAAGAATAAAAAGGAAGATATTCCTAAGACCGCATTCCCTACTCGGTACGGTCTTCATGAATATACCGTGATGTCCTTTGGTCTCACCAATGCCCCTGCTTTCTTCATGCATATGATGAACAAAGTATTCATGGACTTCCTCGACAGATTCATGGTAGTCTTCATCGATGACATCCTCATTTACTCCAAGGGTGAAGAAGAACACAAGGATCACCTCCGAGCAGTGCTACAACGACTCCGCGACCATCAACTATACGCGAAATTCAGTAAATGCGAATTTTGGCTCAAGCAAGTTGGGTTTCTCGGACATGTACTATCCGCCGAAGGTATAGCCGTTTACCCGAGCAAAGTAAAGGATGTGCTCGATTGGGTGCCGCCCACAACCATGACGCGGATCCGGAGTTTTCTCGAATTAGCTGGATATTACCGTCGTTTCATTGAAGGGTTTTCCAAGATTGCTAAACCCATGACGGAGCTGCTCAAAAATGATAAGAAGTTTGAATGGACAGAGGACTGTTAGAAAAGTTTTAATGAGCTAAAGATACCGCTAACAATCGCAGTTTTGATGTGTATTGTGATGCCTCCAGACAAGGCATTGGTTGCGTACTTATGCAAGACAGCAAGGTAATAGCCTATGCATCATGATAGCTACGACCCCATGAGGGAAATTATCCTACTGATGATTTGGAATTGGCTGCGGTGGTTCATGCGCTAAAAATTTCGAGACACTACCTCCTTGGAAAAAGGTGCCAAATTATTACCGACTACAAAAGTCTCAAATACATCTTTACTCAGCTAGATTAAAACCTCCATCGACGTAGATGGCTAGAGTTGGTCAAGGATTATGATCTTGGAATAATTTACCACCCGGGTAAGGCCAACGTGGTTGCCGATGCACTTAGTCGAAAACCCGTCAGCTTAAATGTCATATTGAAATCCTTGCCTCCCGAACTCCAAGAGGAGACCGCTCAGCTCAACCTGGTCATAGTGAATGCTGGCCTCGCTAATATTTTGGAAGTTACCCCCACACTTGAGGAAGAGATCCGCAAGGCCCAGCCAGCTGACGCTGAGCTGGAAGGACCTGCCAAGAGCCAGATGATAGAGCAGACCCCAGATTTCTACAAGGACAAGTTTGGTACCCTCCGATTCCGTGGACGGATTTGTGTACCCAATCAACTAGACTTAAAGAAGAAAATCCTGTCAGAAGCACACGAATCCTCATATTCCATTCACCCGGGAGGTACGAAAATGTATGAGGACCTTAGAAAAATATTCTGGTGGGATGGAAAGAAGAAAGACATTGCCTATTTTGTGGCCTGTTGCGACATATGTAACAAGGTGAAGGCAGAACATCAGAAGCCAGCCGGACTCCTCCAACCGCTGCCGGTTTCGTAATGGAAATGGGATGACATTTGTATGGATTTCATTATGGGATTGCCTAAGACCCAGCGAGGCAATGATTCTTGTGCATTTTCACCTTAGTAGATCATGGCTAACCTCCAAAGCACAACCCCCAACTCCCAGCCGTTTGACCTCAGTAACTGCTCAAAGTTACTGACCAGAAACTTACTTGGCATGTAAAAACTCCTCTACTGCACCTGGATCAAAACCAAAGCGTGGTAAACTTCAAAACCACCACGAACAACATGCCAGACATGATTTTTGGACGTAGGCTGTCCTAAGGGAAGAGTTCGTGCGGTGACCACGCGTGTCCACCGTGTCATCCCAGCGTGTTGACGCGCTCTGAGTGCCGCCGAGCGCTCTGTTCGCACGTGCTCGCTTCCCTCATCTGCCCGATCATGCCAAACCTCACCACCATCCTCGTTTCAACACCATTAACTCCCCTCTGGCGCTCGACGACGCCGGAGCTCGCCGCAGAGAGCATGGGCACGGTCTGGCCAACCCAACAGTGCAGTGCAAACTGTGCTCGTCGCCTTCTCCTCGTTGCTGTACTCGTCCCCGTTCGCCAACAGTTGTCGCGTGAGCTGTGTCACCTTCTCCCCCCCTCACTGACGCCACTCGTCGCCAGGCGTGGTGGACAGGTGACCACCGGCAGAGCCCGAACCCCTCTCTCCGCTCACCTATAAATGGAGCCGCCCCCAGCCTCCTCGAGCACCATCCACCACTCACACACACCTCACAAGCGAGTAGGAAGCCGTAGCCCGGCTGGGCAGGCCGCGGGCCGCCGTCCTCGAGCTCAAGCTTGCCGGTGATCCCCTCTGGTCGCCACGGTAGCTCCAGCCCCTCACAGACCAGGGTGATCCTTCCAGGGCCTCCGCCCCTCTCTGGTGAAGCCATCTTGTCCCCCTGGAGCCCCTGGAGTTGCCTCTGCTCGCCGTCTTCCTCATCTCCGGCGACCACCGTGTTCTGCCTCCGCTTGCGAGGTTGATTCCGACGTCGTCCGACCACCCCTAGCTATGCCACGGGTACGGGCAGGTGCGCCTCCGTCCCCTCTTGCCATCCCTCCCTCTCGTTTTGGCCAAGGGGCCCTCATCGCCAGCGAGAGCTGCGGCGAAGCCGCAACTCCCTCTGTTTCCTTCTCCCCATCTCCTCACATGCCTAGCGGGGCCCGCTAGTCAGCCACTCTCTATGCGTGCGAAGCGGTACGAGTGGTGGTGCCCGTGGGCTTTACGCCTTCGACGTCACCCCCCCCCCCCCGATTTGTTTATTTTTATTCAAATTCATTTGAATTTACAGAACACTTCAAACAGCCATAACTCTTCAACCATAAGTCCAAATGAATTGATTATTTTTGCATTTTCTTCTTCGCAAAGAAATCTAGCAGCTCACCAAAGATGAGATTTTTCTGAGCTGTTTAGAATTTCTAGTGATTTTCAGAAGTGTTCTTGATATTTTATTTTTGTGCTTAAAATTATTTTCAGAGGGTGAGGCTTGTCTTGAGGATCACTAGAAGGCTTTTGAACCTCATCTGCACTAAGGCAAGCCACAGCAACATTTTCATGGTGTCATTTCAATATTTATGATTTTCTTACTTGAATGAAATGATTAATCCATGCATTTAAATAATCATTATGTTATTTATATTCTGTTAAGTGTTTGTTGGTTATTATGCTTGATTTACAGAATGTTGAAACTAGTTTAGTTGGTAAAGCAAAGCTAAGATCTATTTGTGGTGATGCTAGAAATAATTTTGTTATGCATGTTAGTAATTACTTAAAGTTATGTTCTTGCATAAATAAAATAGAACAATTTGCTAGAAAATATTTTGGTAAGTACTTTTTTAGCCATTTTACTTGACTTACAGAATGTTTGAACCTAACTTGGTTGGTAAAGTTATTAGGATTTGTTTGTGGTATAATCTTTGCTATGCATGTGAGAAATTTATCGAAGTTACTTTCTTGCATGAGAAAATAATAGAACTTGCTGTAAAATATTTTGGTTAAAGTGTGAGCTACCCTGTCCCGGTAAGCAGGCATAACCTTGTGTGCCCGGTGTTGATATTATGGTACCGGGTCCCCGAGATGGATCGTTTGGGCCATGACAGTGGTCGTTTTGTCTTTGGTAGACACGTGGCCACCGAGGACTAGCCCGTTGGGGATTGTGTCCGAGTGGCCGGGAGAGTGTCATGGCAATGGAAGGGTTTCGTCGGAATGCCATTGGTCCACCCGAATGGGAGTGCGAGGCCACACTAGTAGAAAAAGGGTCAATTGTGAAGCACATTAGTCCCGGTTTGTAACAGAACCGGGACTAATGTGATCAATAGTACCGATTCGTGGCGGCGATCAATAGTACCGGTACATGGAGAACCTTTAGTACCGGCTCATGCCACGAACCGGTACTAAAGAGGTTGTGGCAGACTGCGGTCAGGATATGGCCCCACCATCGCCATTTAGTGCCAGTTCGTACCACGAACCGGTACTAATGAGGTTATGGCAAGCTGTTGTTAGTCCCACCTCGCTCCCCTAACAAGGTTTTTAATACCTTAAATATGTTACTTCTCAAACTATCACAAGCACTTGGTCTTCATTGAACTCTATGTGTAGAATTTGTGGCCGCAATATGAGTCTTCACCGGTTTACAAATCGTTGAGGACTCATATTGACAATTCAGATTGTACACAAAAAGATCATTGATGATCAAAGTATTTTTGATGTATAAGATCATATTGACAATTCAGACTGTAAAGAAATATAAGATCATGATCTCAGTGCTCTTATATTTTTTGCGTTTCGTATGCACCATTCAAAGCGACGTCATCAATTTTCAACCCTTTCTGACATCATTTGCTATTTTCAGTCATTTACCGATTTGTTTAGAGAGCTAAATGACCCTGAAATTGAAAAGAACTACAGATGAACTCTGAAAAAGTCGAAACTTGGCATGGTATCATCATTTCACCCACATAGCATGTGCAGAAAAGTACAGAGGGTTACGGGAAAGACCGGATGCACTTCGTTTACAAACTGGACAATCTCTTTCGAAGTATCCGGGTTTCTGACGAAAACTCATCTGTTGCAAAGACATTTCATTTTTTTCACTTATTACAACTCAAGACTTTTTGTGTATTCAGTATGCACCATTCAAAGCGACGCCATCAACTTTCAACCATTTCTGCCTTCATTTGCTATTTTTCATGCATTTAATGATTTGTTTTGAGAGCTAAATGACCTTGAAATTGAAAAGCACTACAAATGAACTCTGAAAAAGTTGAAACTTGGCATGGTATCATCATTTCACCCACATAGCATGTGCACAAAAGTAGATTGGGTTACGGCAAAAACTGGATGCACTTCGTTTACAAACTGGACAATCTCTTTCAAAGTATTCGGGTTTCTGACGAAAACTTATCTGTTACAAAGGCATTTCATTTTTTTAAACTTATTACAACTCCAGACTTTTTGTGCATTCAGTATGCACCATTCAAAGCGACGCCATCAACTTTCAACCATTTCTGCCTTCATTTGCTATTTTTCATGCATTTAATGATTTGTTTTGAGCTAAATGACCCCGAAATTGAAAAGCACTACAAAATGAGACACATTAGTCCCGGTTTGAATTTGAGCCGGCACTAATGTGTCCATTAGTGCCGGTTCCAACGGCTAGGCGGGAGGAGCTCTTTAGTACCGGTTCGTGGCGAACCGTTAGCACCGGTTCGGGCCACGAACTGGTACTAATGAGGTTGTGTCAGAGTGTGGTCAGGCTGGGGCCCCACGAGCACCTTTAGTACCGGTTCATGGCATGAACCAGTACTAGAGTTTCTTAGTAAGCTGTTTTTAGTCCCACCTCGGGAAGAGAGAGACACTAGGAGCGGTTTATAAGCCCTGAGTGCAGAGACGATGAAGAAGAGGCTCAATGCTCACCTGCACGTTGCTAAGCTTCAAGCCTTGAGGAATAGGGTAGACTGCAAGGAGCTATGTGCAGTGCAGTTTACACTATTCCAAAAGGCTTGAAGCTAATTAACGAGCATTGCGTCTCTTTTTTATTTTTAATAACTTACTACAACTCCGGACTTCTTCTGTTACGGCAAAAACTTATTATAACTCCAGACTTTTTGTGCATTCAGTATGCACCATTCAAAGCCACATCATCAACTTTCAACCATTTCTGCCTTCATTTGCTTTTTTTCATGCATTTAATGATTTGTTTTGAGAGCTAAATGACCTTGAAATTGAAAAGCACTACAAATGAACTCTGAAAAAGTCGAAAAATGGCATGGTATATAAAAATAAATGAATAGAAGAAAATAAATAAAGCAGAAAAGAAAAAAAGCAGAAAAGAAAAAAATTGAAACTCTGCAAAAAAAACTACTCAGAAATAAATAGAAGAAAATAAATAAAGCTCAAAAGAAAAAACTATATAAAAAAACTACTCAGAAATAATTAGAAGAAAATAAATAAAGCAGAAAAGAAAAAACTATATAAAATAACTACTCAGGAATAAATAGAAGAAAATAAATATAGAAGAAAAGAAAAAAAACTATATAAAAAACTACTCAGAAATAAATAGAAGAAAAAATAAAGCAAAAAAGAAAAAATATATAAAAAAAATTTGGGGCGCTGCCCAGTGGGCCTACTAGACCACGGGCGTGCAATTTCAGGCCCACAAGGCCCAGCAGGCTCACACGGCAGCGCGCCTTAGTTAGGCCCAGAAGCCTGATTTATAGAGGAGTTCAAAAGGGCAGCCGCGGCTGGGTTTATAAACCAGTGCGGCTGCCCTTCGCCAGGCGAGGTGGGACTAAACTTTGTGCACGGCAGGTGGCAGCACACCACCTTTAGTACCGGTTGGTGGCTCCAACCGGTACTAAAGGGTGGTCTTTAGTACCGGTTGGAGCCACCAACCGGTACTAATGGCCTGCTCTTCCCGCCTCTTGTCATGGGCAAAGTTGGCCTTTAGTACCGGTTGATGCCTCCAACCGGTAATAAAGGCATCTCCTATATATACAACACTTACGAAAATTTTCAGTTAGTTCCCGTTCGTCGCTCGTCAGACTTCAGCCCCGTCGCTGCCCCCGCTTCGCCCGTATCACGGCCGTCCCGTCGCCGTCGTCGCGCTTCGGCCGTCCACGGCATCGCGCCCAGCCATCCTCGCCCCCGCCATCGCTGCGCTTCAACCGCCCCTGCTCCACGCCGTCGCTGCCGCCGCCGCCCCCGCTTCGTGCCGCAAGGCCCCGCCGCCCTCAGAATCGCCCTCGCTGTCGCCGCTGCGCCCCTGCCCTCGCCCCCTCGCCGCTGCTGCGTTCGCCGCCCCATCATCTCAGCGCCCGGCCGTCCCGTCGATGCTGACGCCGCCGCCTCGTCAAGGCCGTCCTCGTCGTCGCCGCCTCGTCAGAAGCCGCTGTCGCGCCGCTCCTCGCTGCCGCCGCCGCCGCTTCGCTGCACGCACGTACACACACACACAATTTTTTTTACTTATTTTCTGTTTTCTGTTTTTTAGATTAATGCATGTCAAATTATTAATTAGATGAATTACCTAGATAAGAATGTTAGATTAATGTCTAATGTTAGATATGAATTAGATAGAAAAGTTAAATATTAATGTCAATTGTTAGATGAATTAGCTAGATATTAATTAGTATATGAGATTTGAAATAGTTGAATTAATATAACTAGTTTTTTTTAGTAAATGCTTAGTTGAATTAGTAGACTTAATAGAACTAGTTGAATTAATATAACTAGTTGAATTAGTTGAAATAATAAAACTAGTAATGTTTCACCTATATACAGAACTTAACTAGCTAGATGTTAATGTTAATGATTTTTTCTGTTTTTTTTATTTTTTTATATTTTTAGTTTATATAAATGTTAGGTTAATGTCAAATGTTAGATGAATTAGATAGAAATATATGTTAGATATTAATGTCAAATGTTAGATGAATATTAGAATTAGCTAGATATTAATTAATGTTAGATAGTAAGTGTTTAATGTTTCACCTATATGAACATAGGAAATGTCGTTTGACGATGATAAATATTTCATTATGTGCGAAAACTGTGAAGACCAACGCGGCCTGTGCGACAGAAATTTCGTTGTTGATAATAGGCGCTTCAGCATCAAGCTGGATGAGACATTCGAAGTGGATACAGTAAGTCACAATGGCAAGTATTTTTTCGTAATAAAGCATGAATTATGCTTCAGTTGCTTCAACTTATAATTTCAAATTTTCACTATTCTACTAGCGCATCCCCTGCCATGCAAGCATTTTTGTCTTGGATAAGATAGGTTTCAGTTCTATGAATGATATGGAGGTAAAGAGAGCTTACTTGAAGACCGAGCATGGGTATACTTTCAACGTCAAATTATACAATGCAGACACATACACCCATTTTGAATGCAAAACTTGGCAAGCACTATGCAAGGCTTATGCATTTGAGCCTGATATGGTTATCACCTTTGATATTCGTCCGGAAGATGATATTGAAGGTAATAGAGACATCTGGGTCGATGTGCAGACACCTCCAGTTCTACCATTATATGAGTTTTTCTCAACCATGTTTATGTCTTTGATATTGTTTATTCAAATATAGTTGACAACTAATTTCTATTGTCAGCTTATTTCGGTTCAAGCAAACATGTCCGGCGCTTGGTAGACAGGACCTACTACTGTACCGGGGCTGAACTAAACTGCGAGGAGTTAAGTCATTATGTTTCATTGCTTGAGGATCTTCATACTTTCAGGACAAATTTTCGTCCTGCACTTAGAAATGATAGTACTCAAAACGTGCGACCAATAGTAATCGTATTGAACTACGGTCACATCTATGATGGAAAGATGGTAAGATTTTTACTATTTGTCCTTAGTGCATCTTTTGCATACATTATTTTTGCAGCTAAACTTTCATTGCTAAGTATATTAATTACTATACGATGTTCTTCAACAGGGACTCCTGATGATAGTTGTGCCTCAGTGGATCGAGACTAAAGGTCGCATGCCAATGGTTAGCTTACGACCAAGATATCCTACAGTGCACATGAGTGCATTCAGGATTTCTGAAAGCGATGAATGCTTAATAGTGAAAGATTGGAGCAAAATTGTTATAGTACTAGCGATGAATGCTTAATACCAAGATCCCAGAGAAGTACTAGGGGCAGCAAGGAGAAGCGCATCCCACGATCAGGAGACAAATTCATCTGCATGCTCCAGTATGATGAATGAGGAGAGCTATACATGTTCTATGCTATTTTACCTGAGAGGGAGCAGAAGGAGTGATTTAGCTAGTTCATGCTCTTAGTACTTGTCCTCTCATGTCCGTATTCTTCGTCCTGAACTTAATCTCAAAGAGTGATTTGCTTGTTATGAACGCTTATAATATCATGACCATGTTGAACTCCAGGATATCTTTGCTTCTGGTACAAGTGAATGTTTCTTATTTAAGTTAGTGTTGGTGGTGATTAAATAGCGGTAATGACTATGATGATTAAATAGTGGTAATGACGACTACGATGATTTTTAGCTAGCTAGTATACTATTGTTGGTGATGATATGATGCAAGAGTTTATATATTAATATGTGATGATGGTGATGATGATGATGATGAGTTATTATATATATCATTTATGAAAGAAACCGCAAATTAGTTTGAACTGTATGGATCCTAGCTAAGTGATCAAGTATATGCCATATCCATATTACTTGATCACTTAGGTGATCAAGTAATATGGATATATGGCATATACTTGATCACTTGATCAGCTAGCTGTTGGATCCACATGCATCAAGTCGAAACTAATCTGCGGTACTTTCACCTCATGATTTAACAACTCATTATAACGTAAAACAATCCTAAATAAATTGATAACACAAATTTAAAGGAAAAATAAAAAATAAAACCAAAACCCACAAACATTTAGTACCGGTTGGTGTTACCAACCGGTACTAATGATCTACCGCACCCGTCTCCTGGCTCGTGCCACGTGGTGGCACTTTAGCGCCGGTTCGTGCCAAACCGGTACTAAAGGGGGGAGGCCATTAGTGCCCACCCTTTAGTGCCGGTTATGGAACCGACACTAAAGGCCTTTACGAACCGGGACTAAAGCCCGGTTCTGCACTAGTGCCACGGGTTCCGTGGTGAGGGTACAGTGTGCTACCTCCGCAGAGTGTATAATCTATCGATAGCCGAGTCCACGGTCACGGACACCTCGTAGTAGGTCCCACCATGAGTCAACGTTTAATAAAATTTGCACACTAAGCTATGAACTTTGCACTGTGGAGTATGGCTAGAAGGCCATCGAGATGTTCAGGACCAAATATTGGTTATGGTTGTGATAGCCGTAAGGATCACGAGTTACTCTTGTCAAGACAACGATGGTGGCTTGTTTGTGATCCGAGAATGATCACGGTTGGTAAGTCTATCCCGAGGGATGTTCGAGCATGAGCACAGCATGTTGGACATATAGTGTTGCATTATTATTAATCACTACTAGGAAAAGGCCTACTAATGGCGCACCCGTTTTGCCTACTAATGGCGCACTACTGGTGCGCCATTAGTAAAAAATACTAGTGGCGTGAATTTTTTTTTTCAAAAAATTCATTTTTTTCGTTTTATTCTTAATCTCAGGTCACTATGGCTTAATCTCGGGTCAATATGCTAAAACTCAGGTCAAATCGCACTCCGTGGTCAAACTTCCCAAAAGGTCACCCATCCTCACACTACTCCAGCCCAAGCACGCTTAACTTCAGAGTTCTATCCAACCCCAAAGACTCACTTCACAGACACTTGTTGATATATCTAGCATATCAATCCTATTATACCTTGTTGATGTCTAGGACTTTATTCATGTTAATGACTATGATGAAAATTTGAAAAATATTTCAAACTTCCCGGTCATATTACGTATCATTTTTTTTAAAAACAATTAAAATTCAAAACCATTTTTTTCTATTACTAGTGGCGCACCACATCCATGGTGCGCCACTAGTAAGTTTGAAATTTTTTGAATTTTTTTGCCTCTAGATCTTGAAAGCCCCGTAAATTTTTTCTGTTAGGTATTTGGGGATTTTGAAAATGTAACTTTTCGAGTAGATGATTTTTCATATAAAAAACTTTTTAATCCGAGTTCGTATGCAAAATTTATGGCCATTTTACAAATTTCCAGAGAGATTTTGCAAATAAAGTCGAAATTCATATTTGTAAATTTTCCCAACAACTAGACCACATATCACGTGGGAAACTTATTTTCTTTTATTTTTTGACATTTTTATCATTTTCTTTTATTTTTTTTAAAACTGAAAAGGCGGTCCACTAGGGGAGGGGGGTGCATTCGGGAACTTTTGGTCCAAGTTAGTAATGGCGCACCGTGGGGTGGTGTCATTACTAAGTTTTTTCAAAAAAAAATTCAATTTTTTTTTATTTTCGAAACTAGTAATACGCACCGTGGGTGTGGTGCGCCATTACTATGTCAACTAGTAATGGCGCACCACTCCCACGGTGCGCCATTTGTAGTTTTCAAAAAATTAAAAAAATTTTACTAATAGCGCACCGTGGGATGTGGTGCGCCATTAGTATTTGCACACTAATGGCGCACCAACACATGGTGCGACATTATTATTTACTAATGGCGCACCACATGTACAGTGCGCCATTAGTGTCCATCCCATCTATAGCCCTTTTCCTAGTAGTGAATTGGTTAATTGTCATGATATTGTTTGCCATTATGATTATGCCTGTTGTGTGCTTGCAAGTACATTCAATGAACTGACGTAGCGTGTCATGCCAGATTTCAGGAAAGTCTTGTTGGAAAGGAGTGCTGCTCGAGTCTAGATCGTGTCCACATTGGTGTCCCTGTAATATGGAGTTTCCGCTACGACGTTGTTCCACTACCGCGTAGTTGCTATGATCGAGGCCCCTTTATGTTCACTAAATAATGTACATATTGTTCAGCCGCACCGGGCGTGCCGCTTGGCCTCGACATCTGATCCGCTAGCATCAATGAAGCGGTTGTTTTCTATACCAAGATGTTGTGTGTTGCCAGAAGACATGGTCTCTGGGCTGGCAATGCATGGTAAACCGGTCGCTCTGAGCCGGGGTGCCACATTATCGGATCCAAATCGGACCCGATAGCTTAACGGGTCACTTTACGGTAGATGCCACGTGTCCCGTTGACGAAAACACTTCCATGATGCGCCATTTATCGTCATGGAAGTGGACACTTCCGTGATGATAATTTTGGTAATGTCATGGAACACTTCTACGACAGCACAGGTATGACTATCTTGATTCTGTCATAAAATCTTCATGGATGTACATGCATGACAGAAAACGTGACCTACTGTGACAAACACGTATCATCACGGAAGTGTATTTTTTGTATAGTGCAACCGGTAGTGGCGTCCTCCCCCCTCTCTGAAAAGCAACGATGTAACATACAATTACTATTGCATTTTAAGTAACAAAAGGTTACCGTAAACAGGATTGGACATACATTCATACAACATTATTAGTACAATTCAAATTTAATGGTTGGATAGATCTGTTCTGGAGTTTAACCTCCCTTTTTCTTTGATTATTTCTTTGATGCATGATTATGCAACGGATTGCCTTTTCTGTATACCACAGTGAGATGGTGGAGCTTCCTATTTATCAAACAAACCAAGATTATCTAATTTATTTCAGAATTCAAAGTAATATTACAACATTAAACTTCACAACAACATTAAACTTCCTATCGACAATCATATACGCATGTATCAACAATAGAAGAGAACAAATTACTACCCTTTATCCATCCATCAATATAAAAACCAACGACACCATTCATCCATCCATCTAGCAAGAAACTTGCAACAGAAGAGTTTATCCAACATAGATCCATAACAACAACATAGATCCTTCTATCCAACATCCATTGGTCCATGCGAGATCAACATAATGGGGACTTCATACCTGCCTTGTTGATGTGTGCGGTCTACATGGCCATGGTCTAGGGTTCCCGGCGAAGTGGTGGAGGCGGCGGTGAGAGGAGGGAGTTGAAGGAGGAGGCGGCGGTGACAGGAGTGAGGGAGTCCTGGATTAAGGGGTCCTTGGTCGGACTGATGGGCCGCTCTGGATCTGTTGATAGAAGGCTGAACTATGGGTAGCTCCGTATTTGGGAAGGAAACCTCCGAAGTTTTGGTGTGTCCTCCAAGTCAAGATAGAAGAATCAGCATGTTTGTTCCCTGATGAAAATCGATAATGTGTAACCCCAGATACCCATGGTGTCTATATAAACCAGAGGGTTTAGTCGGTTGAGGCCAGAAGAAGAACCATCATACCATTCTCCTTGGGTTTAGTTCATCCGATCTCGTGGTAGATCAACTCTGTAATCCTCATACACTGATCAATACCTCTTCCAAGGGGCCCAAACGTGGGTAAATGATGTCCCTGTGTTTCTTGTTCCCATTGATCCTAGATCCACAGCTCGGGACCCCCTACCCGAGATTCACCGGTTTTGACACCGAAATTGGTGCTTTCATTGAGAGTTCCTCTATGGGGTCGCCAACGGATCAATGGCTCGCTTAGTCATCAACGATGGCATCCGCTACGGGGATATCTTCGTCCCCGGCCAGCTCTTCGCGTTCGACAGTATCGTCCTACATGCCTATTTGGCCGTTCGCCTCGACCAGATCGGCAGCTTTACCCCAGAGTAGGAAATCAGGTTCGGCAGCTTGTCTTTACTAGGTTCTCGACCTCACCTGATGAACCTGGATATACCAAACCCTCAACTTTGGACCCCCTACTCGACCCCGCATCCAGGTCGATCATTATCTTCGATCCGGCTATGAGTTTGTATCCGACTATGGCGTCCGAAGACAAGAGGCCAGCCTTGCCCGAACACACTCCTTGTGCTGACGCGCCAGAGATCAACCCCGAAAAAAATCCAGAAGATGTATCCGGCCAACCTCACGCTATTGACCGAGACACTGGTCCGGATCCAGATGATGAACATTACGGATAGCCCGTCCCCAACCTATGATCGTATCGGTCTCAGGGCGGGCCACGGGGAATTTTATGTCCCACCGACCACCCACTTAGTAGCCACTGTTGAAGACTTAACAGACATGCTGGACTACGCCTCTGAGGAGGCTGACGACATGGTGAAGATGTCGACACCACGGCCTATACTGCCCCTCCCACAACCAGACGGTGGACAACCACCTCCACCTATGATGTCTACATGGTGGATGTCGGTGTCAAAACCGGCGGATCTCGGGTAGGGGGTCCCAATTTGTGCGTCTAGGCGGATGGTAACAGGAGACAAGGGACACGATGTTTTTACCCAGGTCCGGGCCCTCTCGATGGAGGTAAAACCCTACTCCTGCTTGATTAATATTGATGATATGGGTAGTACAAGAGTAGATCTACCACGAGATCAGAGAGGCTAAACCCTAGAAGCTAGCCTATGGTATGATTGTTGTTCGTCCTACCGACTAAAACCCTCCGGTTTATATAGACACCGGAGAGGGCTAGTGTTACACAGAGTCGGTTACAATGGGAGGAGATCTACATATCCGTATCGCCAAGCTTGCCTTCCACGCCAAGGAAAGTCCAATCCGGACGCGGGACGAAGTCTTCAATCTTGTATCTTCATAGTCCAGGAGTCCGGCCAAAGGTTCTAGTCCGGCCATCCGGACACCCCCTAATCCAGGACTCCCTCTGTAGCCCCCGAACCAGGCTTCAATGACAGCGAGTCCGGCGTGCAAATCGTCTTCGGCATTGCAAGGTGGGTTCTTCTCCGAATTCCGTTTACCTGTTGAATAGTGTACGGCTCCTTGTGAATACTGCGCTCCTTGGCTTCCGCGCCCAATAATGGCCATCTTCCACGTGTCAAACGAATGCGAAAAGCTAGGGTGTTTTACATTTACCCCCCTAGCTGCACAAATGAGCTGTCTATTCAAGAGACGAGGATTTTACACCATCCTCCCATCGCGAGTATTCATCGGAGCGCATCCGACAGAGATCCGTTCCATCATGGCCAGTCGGCGCATCTCCTCCTCTCGCCCTCCCAGCCCTCAGCCTGGAGATTGGTCGAGGTGCTCCGTCCCGCACAGCGAGCTAGTTGCGCTCCAAGCCAAGGGGTTTCTCCCCCCAGCCTACATGGTCCCGGTTCGAGCCGGGCTTGCCACCTATAATGGCGGAAAGCAACCGGAGAGCGTCCCCAATCCCTCCAAAGGATAGCGGGTATGCCTTGTCCCTTATTTGTTAAGAGGGCTCGGATTTCCAATTCATCCGTTTCTCCGGGGGCTCCTGGAGTTCTACAGCCTCCAGTTGCACAACCTTACGCCGGCCTCCATATTGCATATTGCGGGCTTCGTAGCCCTTTGCGAGCTGTTTTTGGGCATCGAGGCTCGTTTCGTGCTGTGGAAGAAGTTGTTCTGCCTTGTGCCCCGTTCTCAGGAGGGGTCGATATATCATGAGGGTGGAGCCGAACTATGGAGCATCATTGGGACCTTATATCTATACGGAATCCCAAAGGAGGCGTCCGAAGACTGGCCTTCACAATGGTTTTACATAGAAGAGTCCCCCTGCCGGATCCTATTGGGATCGGTCTCCCTGAGTTCGATAATGCTCCTCTGAAGAAGCGCCTAAGCTGGCGTCCACGGAGCCCTCAGAAGGAAAATGACAAGGTCGTCCTTTACCTGATGAGCCGGATAAGATTGTTAGCTCATTCCGGACTGACCATGATGGAGGTCATGGCCACATGCATTATGCGGGGGGTGCAGCCGCTTCAGTATAGAGGCCACCCCATGTGGGATTTCAACGGGGAGGATGATGCCACCCGCTCCGGCCGTAAGGGGCCGGGATCGGTTGCCGCTCTAATGAGGGTCTTGTCCGCATTGTACAAGGGAGAAGAGGAGGAATTCCTCCGCGTCAATCCACAGGGCGGATTTTCAATGTACAATCCCCCAAACTGGGTAAGCGGACACTTCTTTTTGCCCATCCGTTCAATATCCCCATGGTTAAGTATCTCATCTTGTGATTCCGACGCAGGAACTGCGCCAGGCCGTAAAGGATATAAACAACCTTCCTCCACAACCCGAGGATCCGGAACGGTCCCTCGATCCGGCCTCCCATGAGGATTCAGACATATCCGTGGAGCTGATCGATGGGGTATTTTACCAACTAAGCATCGACAATGCCTTGGTGGTTATTACAGCAGATTATCCCGGATAGCTCCCCGCCTCACAGGTAATCGAGACCGAAGTCTCAATACTTCGAAGATGATTCGTCTGTGCTTATTTTTGATCACCGAGTACCAATGTTGTTTCGCAGGGGAGGATCTCGAGGCGGAATGCCGAGCCTGCGGCGACTAGCCAACAAGGGACCGCGAGGGTGGGCAGGCTAAAAGGACACCGGCGCAGCAGTAAGGCGCGCTGCTTTATTCCAAGGTATTATTCTTGCGATGCATACTAACGCCCGTGCTCTTTTTAGGAAGAGGAGGGCTCGCGGACTATATCCGGAGAGGTTGCCAATCGCGCCTGCACCAGCCAGGCTCCAAATCCCGGTCCAGAAGCAGAGGCGAACACGAGGCGTGCGTCGGGTGCTCCTCCGACAGAGGATGCGGATAGACTGTCCTCCACCAATTCCGATGTGGAGAGTGCCATGAATCACAGGCGCCGCCGGACAGTTCTTCGCAACGCTTGTTTCTCCCAAGAGGCATTTGATGCCTTCAATTAGGGAGATACGTACCTCCGTGCCGCTCAAGATGGTCTAGCCAGAGCCACGGAGCAGTATGTAAAAGAAATACGGGTTAGAAAATTTGATGGTTATATATGTCAGTAGCCCCCGAGACTTGAAACAGTTAGAATAACTGATTTAAGGTTCATTTGTTATGCAGGATCTTACAGAAAAGAATACCCAACTGTCCCAGGAGCTGGAAGAGTGCAAAGCCCAACTTGAAGCCGCACTAGCCGCGACAAGGGAGGCCAAGGAGACCCCCTCTGGTAATATATGCTTCGAAAGATAAGTATGTTGTGAAGTGCGGCATGTGTGCAGATCAGACAATAACACTGCAGATGGCGCCGGAGTAGATCCGGACAAGCAACAACTCTCACGCCGGTTAAAGGCCGGCGAGAGCGTGCTTACAAGGTAAGTCAGGAGAAGAATAATCTCCAAGATGCCAACACCTAGCTGGGCGAGGAACTAAAGGATGTTCGTGCCCAACTGTCGGACTCCATTAAGGAGAATCGGCGGCTTCGACGCAGCATGTTTAGTAAGTGCTTGAACGAACTTTGGAAAAGAGTTCGGCGAGGAAGTCGACTAACAGAGTTATGGCTGTAGGTATGCTCACAGGTCGTCCTGCAGAGGAAATGCCCAGTTCTATGTGTGACCTTCTTCCTGAGCTCTTACAACTGCACGAACGAATTCGGTAGGTGATGAAATGCGTCGCCCAAGCCTTGTGGCCATCTGTCTCCGTGCCCGAAGGCCTTGGAGAGCTTGCAGAGAGCCTTAAGGGAGCGCGGCGGTGCTTCCGATTATGGAAGATATCGGCCTGCCGTCAAGGCGCCAGGGAGGCCTGGGCCATGGTGAAGATGCGGTACACGATGGCCGAGGTCGGACCTGTGGGGCCCGATGGGAAGGAGATCCCTGTGAGCTTAGTGTACGGCCAGGTAGAGTTGGCCGCCAAATATTCCCAACAGGACTGTAAACTAGACAGCCTGTTGGATGGTATTGAAGAGGAATATACCCAGTCAAATTGACTATGTAATTTAAGATGACATGTAAAAATGCCTTCTAGCCGGATTGTAGATCGTTTGTCATGGTGGACCTTTTCGCTTCAACCTCTGGACCCGACAGTCTGGAGTGTGTCTGAATACCCTCTTGGTTATGTAAGAACCGGGGCATGCGTGAAGACCAGGCGTAGGGGTCATTAGTGCTTGAACAGACAAGTGCCCAACTAGTTATGTTATATTACATGGTTAGTAAGAAACATCTTCCAGGGAGAATAGTTCAGTTAGGGGTTCCTTTCCCTGGGAGGCATGCCCTAAAGTGCATGTCCGGACTATGAAAAAAGCAGAAAAGCATCTGGGGACGGATAAATAAACAAGTGAGAAATCATCTTTAGTTCACCGACCGAATATTCCCTAAAGAACGCTAGCTTTCGGCTTCACCCAGTCTGAGGTACACATCCGGCTGACCCGGCAGTAACAATCGCAAAGGTGCTCCCTTTACCGCCTAGCCGAACAATCGGGAACGTAGGGGTGAGCACAGGAGCCAGGCAACCCAGCTTGGCCAAAACTTAAGACATATCGACGCATATAATCGTGAATAAAAGGTACATGCGGAAGTGTGACACATGTGTTGGGCATGAAGCCCGTATAAATAAGTTCTGTTAAAGAAGCCCCCAGGTATAATGAGCGTGAATAGCACGTCAATTGTGTGCGAACAAGGCGCGAACGAGCCCTTAAAGGCTGTAAGAGAAAAAGAGGGAGAAAGAGAGAAATAAAAGACAGCTAATGTGTAAAAAATAGACAGAGGAAGGAGACGAACACGGAGTCCGGCGCTAGGCGTAAAATCTTCGGAGACGGGCTGCGTTCCATGGGTTCAGCTCGAGTCGATTATCTGAAGCATCTCGCAGACGGTACGCTCCACCTGTTAGGACTTTGTCAATAATAAAGGGACCTTCCCATTCGTTCTTGAGTTTGTCCTTTTTCTTGTCCGGCAGGCGTAGAACTAACTCGCCAACATTGTAAGTTTTGGCCCGTACTTCTCTGCTTTGGTATCTTCGAGCCTGCTATTGATAAAATGCGGAACGGGCTTTTGCCACGCCACGCTCCTCCTCCAAGGCGTCCAAACTGTCCTGCTGAACGAGTTCGGCTTCTCTTTCTTCGTACATGCGCACGCGAGGTGAGTCATGAATTATGTCGCAGGGCAGAACCGCCTCTGCGCCGTATACCATAAAAATGGTGTGTATCCGATGGTGCGATTCGGCGTGGTCCGCAGCCCCCAGAGTACGGAGTCGAAGCCTCTACCAAAGGCGTGTTAGATTCCCTGAGGGACCACACTAATCTGGGTTTGATGCCGCTCATGATTAGACCATTTGCTCGCTCGACTTGACCGTTAGTTTGTGGGTGATAGACTGAAGCATAGTCGAGCTTGATGCCCATGTTTTTGCACCAGAGTTTGACCTCGTCGGCCGTAAAGTTCGTGCCGTTATCAGTGATGATGTTGTGGGGGACGCCGTAACGGTGTACGACCCCTGATATGAAGTCTATCACTGGTCCGGATTCGGCCGTCTTAACAGGCTTGGCCTCTATCCATTTGGTGAATTTATCCACCATGACCAATAGGTATTTTTGCTTGTGGGTTCCTCCTTTAAGGGGTCCAACCATGTCAAGCCCCTGCATGAAGGGCTAGGTGATGGGTATAGTTTGGAGGGCGGTGGGTGGCATATGGCTTTGGTTAGCAAAGAGTTGGCAACCGACGCATCGTTGGACTAAGTCCTGAGCATCTGCCCGGGCCGTCGGCCAATGAGAATCCTGTACGGAAGGCCTTGCTTACAAGGGCCCGGGCTGCGGCGTGGTGCCCGCCGAGTCCGGCATGAATTTCAGCCAGAACATTCCGCCCTTCCTCTTCGGAGATACACCTTTGAAGGACTCCGGTGGTGCTTTTCTTATAAAGCTCTCCCTCATGGAATTTATAGGCTTTAGATCGCCGCATTATGCAGCGTGCCTTGTTTTGCTCCTCGGGAAGTTCCTGACTAGTTAGGTAGGCTAGGAATGGTTCTGTCCACGGGGAAATGACTGCCATTATTACGTGGGCTGAAGATGTTACGTCGTTGGCAGAGCCTCCTGATGTGTGAGAATGTTCGGTGTCGGGCAGTGCGGTTGGGTCTAGGCTGTTATTTCTGGATTCCCCTTCCCACAATACGGATGGCTTGAATAGCCTCTCCAAGAAGATGTTGGGGGGGATGGCATCGCGCTTTGCGCCGATGCATGCCAAGACGTCTGCTGCCTGATTGTTTTCCCGAGCTATAAGGTGAAATTGGAGCCCCTCGAACCGAGCTGAAATTTTTAGGATGGCGTTGCGATAAGCTGCCATTTTCGGATCCTTGGCATCAAAGTCTCCATTTATTTGGGATATCGCGAGGTTCGAATCCCCGCGCACCTCTAGGCGTTGAATGCCCATGGAGACTGCCATCCGGAGACCATGTAGAAGGGCCTCATATTCGGCTGCGTTGTTGGAGTCCGTATACATTATCTGGAGTACGTATTGAACTGGGGAAGTCAGAACGACGCCAGCCCCCAGACCAGCCAACATTTCGGAGCCGTCAAAGTGCATGATCCAGTTGGAATATGTGTCGTACTCTTTAGGGAGTTCGGCTTCAGTCCATTCGGCGACGAAGTCGGCCAGAACTTGCGACTTAATAGCTCGTCGTGGCTTATAGGTTATGTCGAAAGGACGGAGCTCAATGGCCCATTTGGCAATCCGGCCCGTCGCATCACGGTTGTTTATAATATCGTTAAGAGGTACTTTAGAGGCTACTGTTATCGAACACTCTTGAAAGTAGTGTCGCAGCTTACGAGATGCCATAAATACCGCGCACGCTATCTTTTGATAGTGCGGGTACCGCGACTTGCATGGAGTGAGGACAGTGGACTCATAGTAAACTGGCTTTTGAAGGGGGAATTTTTGTCCGTCCGTTTCTCCTTCGACGAGGAGCACTGCACTTACAACTTGATAAGTTGCCGCAATGTATAATAGCATTGGTTCGCCGATGTTAGGCGCGACCAGGACCGGGTTTTTTGCCAATATGGCTTTTATTTCTTCGAGTCCGGCCATGGCGGCATCCGTCCACTCGAAATGTTCGGTGCGCTGGAGGAGGCGATAAAGGGGGAGTGCCTTTTCTCCCAAGCGGGAGATAAAGCGGCTTAGAGCCGCCACACATCCAGTCAATGTTTGTATTTGTTTGAGGTCCTTTGGGATATCCAATTGTGACAGAGCTCGGATCTTGGCCGGGTTTGCTTCAATTCCTCTACCGGATACAATGAAGCCCAAGAGCTTTTCGGCTGGTATGCCGATAACGCATTTTTCTGGGTTAAGCTTGATGTCATATGTTCGGAGGTTGTCGAATGTGAGCCTCAAGTCTTCTACTAGAGTTTCGACATGGTTGGTTTTGACGACCACATCATCTAGGTATGCCTCCACTGTTTTGCCGATCTGGTTTGCCAGACATGTCTGAATCATGCGCTGATATGTTGCGCCGGCGTTTTTTAGCCCGAAGGGCATTGTGTTGAAGCAGAATGGGCCGTATGGGGTGATGAATGTCGTTGCGGCTTGGTCTGGCTCTGCCATCTTAATTTGATGGTAGCCGGAGTATGCATCGAGGAAACACAATGAATCGCTTCCTGCGGTAGCGTCGATGATTTGATCGATGCGGGGGAGGGGGAAGGGATCCTTTGGGCAAGCCTTGTTGAGGTCCTTGAAATCGACGCATAGGCGCCAGGATTTGTCCTTCTTTGGTACCATCACCAGGTTTGCTAGCCAGTCCGAATGTTTTATATCTATGATGAATCCGGCCTGCAGTAGTTTGGCTAGCTCCTCTCCATGGCTTGTCTCTTAGGTTCAGAGAAACGCCGAAGGGCCTGCTTGACTGGCTTGAATCCAGGATGTTTAGGCTATGCTCGGCCAGCCGGCGTGGGATTCCTGGCATGTCTGAAGGGTGCCAGGCAAAAATGTCCCAATTTTTGTGTAGGAATTCTCGTAGTGCGGCGTCTACATCAGGGTTTAATTGCACCCCGATGGAGGCCGTTTTTATAGGGTCCATTGGATGGACTTGGAATTTGACTATTTCGTCCGCTGGTTTAAAAGAGGTGGACTTGGATCTTTTATCGAATATCACGTCGTCCCTGTTCACCGTGGAGCGCAGCGCGGTCAGTTCCTCGGCCGCTAGGGCTTCGGATAGTGCCTCAAGGGCCAGTGCGGCTGTCTTATTTTCGGCGCGGAGTGCATTGTCCGGGTCACTAGCAAGATTGATGATTCCGTTGGGCCCGGGCATTTTGAGCTTGATGTAAACGTCAATGCCTCCCGCCCTAATAGAGTGTGGTATCCGCTGCTAAACGGGGCCACTTGGAACGTGACCTCCTTGGACATGTAATTATCCAGCGTGCCGAACACCACATCCAGTGTGATTTTTCCTATACAGCGCGCTTCCCGACTGGGGATTATTCCTTTAAAGGTTGTGCTGCTTCGCTCAATGCGGCTCCAGTCTATTTCCATTTTTCGAAGAGTGTCCTTGTAAATGAGGTTCAATCCGCTGCCACCGTCCATGAGTACCTTTGTAAGGCGAAAGCCATCCACTACTGGACTAAGGACCAATGCGGCTGGTGCTCGGGCTGTTCGGAATTTAGGTTCATCGGGCCGTGTCACTCCATGGGTTTGTTATTGCTACTTGGTAGATTTCGGCAAGGCCGCGGAGTGTTCGTTTCCGCGTATTATTTGATGCGAAAGTCTCGAAGACTGTTAATACCGTACTGGTATCCTTGGGCTGGTGCTCTGTGGATTCTGAAGTTAAAAGCTCTTCGCCACTTCTGGCCACCTGCCGGAGTATCCAACATGCTCTAAGGCTATGAGTTGGTGCGGCGCCCTCTGTACTATGAATTTTACAGGGTCCATTGAGCCATCCCTCCAGTACGGTTTCATTCCCTATAGAGGGTTTTTGCTTTTTGGTGTTTAACCCAGGTGCCTGGCGATAATGCACCCTTTTATTTCGGACTGGGGTTGTATTCAAGGCAAGATTGTCCCAAAATTTTATTTCGGTTTTCCAGGCGCTTTCCATTGCACAGTACTTCCGTACTATGGATGCTTAGTCAGCGAAGCGTGTAATTTCTCGGCGACTTATGGCGTTGAGGATTCTGCTGTCCGTGCAATTATTGCAGAATAATGAAATTGCATCCTCCTCGCGGCAGTCCTTTATCCTATTCATGACCAGGAGGAATCTGGCCCAGTAATGGTGTACTGTTTTAGCGGGCTCTTGCAGAATTTGGGATAGATCGCTTACGTTTGGGTGGGCGGGTGGAATTAAATCCGGAACCTCGCCCAATCCGAGACTCAGGGGCCAAGGGGTTTCCGAACTCGGAAGCTTGGGTTCTTGGATGTTGTCCAACGAATCTAGCCCGCTGCCTGACTTTAGGTTCAGGGCTTGAGTGACGTCCTCCCCTCCGCGGGTATCCGGCTTGGAGGGATCGGGAATCCGGACATAAGTAGTCCTTAAGATAGATGAAGGCTTGCCGCATTGTTCCTCCACCACTGCAACGTGATGGGTGACCTTCGGAGAGTTAATCTCTCTCGGATCGGGTTTAGGCCCAATCTGATCGTAGTCTGTAGCGACTCCCAGGGCGGTGATGCGATCCAAGAGCTCATTTAAGGAAGAGAGCTCCATCGGATCTAACTGCACGGCGAGTTCCGAATTGCCGTGAAGATTGCTTTCGATGACCCGAGAAGTCATCGTCGGCGCGGCAGCCGAGCAGGCGGTCATAAGGAAACCGCCTAGACGGAGAGTTATGCCGATAGCCAAAGCTCCTTTAGCAACAGTGCCGTCTTTAAAGACGGGATGAGGCATCCTTCCTGATGGCGACGGCACAGCGGAACTCTCAATGAAAGCACCAATGTCAGTGTCAAAACCGGCGGATCTCGAGTAGGGGGTCCCGAAATGTGCGTCTAGGCGGATGGTAACAGGAGACAAGGGACGCGATGTTTTTACCCAGGTTCGGGCCCTCTCGATGGAGGTAAAACCATACTCCTGCTTGATTAATATTGATGATATGGGTAGTACAAGAGTAGATCTACCACGAGATCAGAGAGGCTAAACCCTAGAAGCTAGCCTATGGTATGATTGTTGTTCGTCCTACGGACTAAAACCCTCTGGTTTGTATAGACATCGGAGAGGGCTAGGGTTACACAGAGTCGGTTACAATGGGAGGAGATCTACATATCTGTATCGCCAAGCTTGCCTTCCACGCCAAGGAAAGTCCCATCCGGACACGGGACGATGTCTTCAATCATGTATCTTCATAGTCCAGGAGTCCGGCCAAAGGTTATAGTCCGGCCATGCGGACACCACCTAATCCAGGACTCCCTCAGTGGACAACCCCAAAGATAAGGGAGATGGCATGATTGGGAAAAACGGCGACGACACCCCCAGAAAGGATGGCTATGAGCCCGGTGAAGAGACGCCTAAACGCTGACACCGGCAGAAATGATCCAGGGGGCGTAAGGGCAAGGAAAGTAACACGGGCACCGGGAAAAATGAAACCCCCGATGATCTGAAGGACCTCGGTGACCATGTCACCCCTGAACAACAAATTGATGGCCTGGAGGGTCACGAGGACCAACGTAACCCTGAGGACCTTAACGACTCCAAGGAAAATAACTACCTGCACCAATCTGAGGATGAGGAAAGTCTTAGAGCAGCTGATAGCTGAACAGAATACACTTAATGATAGGTTCACGATGGTTTTAGGACCCGTAGAAGATTTGGCAATCCGTGGCAAGACCAAACCAAGAGCTACCCAAAATGACGACTGCTGCCACAGTTCGACGACGAGGCCCTTGAGCCTGCACCCCCAAATGCACTCAGGACAACCAGCCAGACCGCCCCCTTCCAGGACGGGACATGACGGCTGGAGATGCCGAAAACCAACCCGCACTTCGTCGACGTAGGGGCAAGGAGCTAGTAAAGCCTACAGAGCCACATGACCTGCAACACGACCTTGACGCTAGAGCAGGTCAGACAAGATCCATCTACAGATCTAGAGGGTACACTCCCGCTGGACGGGAGGGATACCAAGCTTGGTGTGACCGAAATGATAGAGCTTGGGAGCAACACCGGGCACAGATGACAGCTGATCTCCGGTGCTATGTAGCCTGGGTCTGGGATGCCGCTCACCCGGTGTGCTCTACAAAAGAGGTGATGTATCATCAGTTCACCGAGGGGATTAAACCCGTAAATATCGAACAATACAACGGGATGATGTCTACTACGCAAGTTTATTCTTGTAGACTCGTATATGGCCTCCAAGCGCAGAGTTTTGTAGGACAATAAAAATTTACCCTCAAGTGGATGACCTAAGGTTTATCAATCAATGGGAGGCGTAGGATGAACATAGTCTCTCTCTCAAACAACCCTGCAACCAAATAACAAAGAGTCTCATTTGTCCCCAACACACCAGATACAATGGTAGATTGTATAGGTGCACTAGTTTGGCGAAGAGATGGTGATACAAGTGTAGTAATGATAGTAGATATTGAGTTTTGTAATAGTAAAAATAAAAAATAGTAAGGTAGCAAGTAAAAAAAGTGAGCACAAACGGTACTGCAATGCTTGAAAACAAGGCCTAGGGTTCATAATTTCGCGGAGAATCCCTCGACGTGCGATAAAGAATCACTCCAAAGTCCTTATCTAGCAGAGAACATAAGACGAAATTGTTTGTAGCATACGAAACCACCTCAAAGTTATACTTTCCCATCGATCTATCGAGCTATTCCTATAAGTGTCACAAACAGCCCAAGAGTTCGTACTAAAATAACACCATAAGAGACACATCAACCAACCGTAATGTCACCTAGATACTCCAATGTCACCACGAGTATTTGTGACTTGATTATACAATATGCATCAAACAACTTCAGATTCATACTACTCAATCCAACACAAAGAACTTCAAAGAGTGCCCCAAGATTGCGAACGGAGAAACGAAGACGAAAACATGCATCAACCCCTATGCATAGATTACCCCAAATATCACCTCAGGATTCCTTGAGTTAAGTCCGAAGACATACATCAAGTGTTCTCAAATCCATAAAAGTATTCAATCTGATAATAATGAAATCTCAAGGGTAAAACTCAATCCATCACAACAAGATAGAGAGGGGAAAACACCATAAGATCCAACTATAATAACAAAGCTCGCGATACATCAAGATCATGTCAAATCAAGAACACGAGAGAGCAAGAGAGAGAGAGAGATCAAACACATAGCTACTAGTAAAAACCCTCAACCTCGAGGATGGACTGCTCCCTCCTCATCATGGTGGCCGCCAGGATGATGAGGATGGCCTCCGGTGATGATTTCCTCCCAAAGAAGTGTCGCAACAGGGCCCAGATTTGTTTTTCGTGGCTACAGAATCTTGCGGCGGAACTTCTGACATACGGTTATTTCTGGGGGTTTATGTATTTATAAGATTTTTTGGCGTCGTTCTCATGCTGAGATGGTCTTCGTGGGGCCCACTACCCACCAGGGCACGCGAACCAATAGCGGAACCTGGATTCCCATATTGGTTCCTACATATTCTACAAAGATCTTTATCGGTCGAACCTTATGACAACATACGTAATTCCCTTTGTATATCGGTAAGTTACTTGCCCGAGATTCGACCGTCGCTATCTTCATACCTAGTTCAATCTCATTACCGGTAAGTCTCTTTAATCATTCCGTAATACATCATCTCGTAACTAACTCCTTAGTCACTATGCTTGCAGGCTTCTTGTGATGTGTATTACCGGGAGGGCCCAGAGATACCTCTCCAATACACGGAGTGAAAAATCCTAATCCCGATCCATGCCAACTAAACAGACACCTTTGAAGATACCTGTAGAGCATCTTTATGATCACCCAGTTACGTTGTGACGTTCCATAGCACACAATGTATTACTCCGGTATCCAGGAGTTGCATGTCTCATAGTCGAAGGAATATGTATTTGACATTAAGAAAGCAAATAGCAAAAAACTGAATGATCATATGCTAAGCTAACAGATGGGTTTTGTGCGTCACGTCATTCTCCTAAGGATGTGATCCCGTTATCAAGTGACAACACATGTCCATGGTTAGGAAATCTTAACCATCTTTGATCAACGAGCTAGTCTATTAGAGGATCACTAGGGACATGGTATTTGTTTATGTATCCACACATGTATTTCAGTTTCCAATCAATACAATTCTAGCATGAATAATAAACCTTTATCATGAATAAGTAAATATTAAATAACAATTTTATTATTGCCTCTAGGGCATATTTCCTTAATACTTGGTAGACCATTTTTACGAACTATAGGTCTCGTCATTGATATGAAAGAAGGGAATATAAAATTTCAGTTTCCATTGAGAAGGGGTATGGAACACTTCCCTAAAACAAGAATAAGCCACCATATGAATCAATCATGAGGGCAAGCTATGGAGAAAAAAATAAAGATGACAACACTTGAATCTATGCATTATGCCTAGCTAGGGGCATAAAACAATAGCGCTTGTTGGGAGGCAACCCAATGAATAAAATATTTTCCCCTTTTTGTTTCTATCCTTGTGTGTTTACACAATTATGCTACAGTTATGATTGTGTTTTTATGTTTCAATTAGTGTTTGTGCCAAGTAAAGCCTAGGATCATGTTGGGCGATAGTTGATTTGATCATGTTGGAAAACAGAAACTTTTGCATCCAGTAGCAGAATTGTTAAAATGCGCTGGAGCTTGATAAAAATTCTAATTTTTTCCCATGATGGACATACAAATTTCCTATGTTGTCCTAATTTTTCATATTTTTTGGATTTACAAAAGTATGGTTAGACTATAGATTACTACAAACTGTCTGTTTTTGACAGATTCTGTTTTCGCTGCATTGTGTGCTTATTTTGATGAATCTATGGATTGTATCGGAGGGTGTCATGGAATTGTCACGGCAGATGTCCTAATGTAAGGACTTAGTCGCGAGGCCAACACATCTATGTGGATAGCTTGAAGGGGTCGACCGAAATCGAGAGACGCAACACACAAGACGAGGAATTGGACAGCTTCGGGCCCCGGGAAACATCATCCAGTAACAACCCTACATGTTGTTTCAGGCTAGGTCTCATTATGATCATGAGGGGGTCGCCGTAAGCCGGCTCTCCTCTTTGTGTCTAGCCCTAGATATTGTTTCTTTTTGCTTGTCCCTCTTTGGGGAGCCCTGCCCCTCCTTATATAAGTTGAAGGGGCGGGTTACATGTAGAGTCCATCTCGGACTAAGACTTAAACTATTTTGACTTCCTTTCCTCTTAAGCCGGCCCATCATAACGTCAGCCGGCCTTATGGGCTTTGGGCCTTGTTGTCCATCTGACCCGCCCGCCGAGTCTCCAGTGAGTCACAATGGACAGGCGGGTTATATGTAAACCGCCATGCCCAGGCAGATCGCCCGCAAGTCGCCTAGCTCCAGTCGGGTCTTCTGGTGAATCTCCTTGTCCGGCCGGGTCATAACTCCGGCCGGGTCATACCGCGGGGTATATCCCCGACATTCTACTTGTAGCCCCCAAGTCTTGAGAAGAACAAAGTGATGGTTTGAGACTTGCTCCAATAAATGTTGCAACCTTGAAGAAATCCGGTTTATTCATCTCAATCACATAAACTGAATATTCCACACATGTAGCCCCCAAGTGTCGGGTTGTCATGCTTGCAGCAACCTGGGACTTGTAATTGCTTTATGCTCATGAAAATTTCAACCAGTGTAGCCCCCAAGGGCGGGGTCATTATGCAATAATGAGCAGGGACTTAACCGTGTAAATTTGAACAACAATGTGTAGCCCCCAAGGACCGGCTTAGGAAGATAATACTGAGTTGGGACTTTATATATAATTGATAATAACATCATATAATATAGTCTCCACCATGGGGCTTGAACCCATGTCCACAAGGTTAACAGCTTTGTATTCCACCAACTGAATAGTAGACCATTCAATATAATGGATTAATGCTTGCATACCTTGAATTTTTGACAGGAGCAATTGGTAGCCCCCAAGGGCCGGCTCATTCCGATGTGATGAGTCGGGTCTTTAATGAGGCAAACAAAAATGACTTTGCATTAGCCCCCAAGTGTCATGGTGCATGCTTGCAGCGATATGAGACTTGCATATTTGATGTAACCTTAATTTGAATAATGTAGCCCCCAAGTGCCGGGTCGTAAGCCTGCAGCGACTCGGGACTATTGCCTCCATTGTAAAATAAATCATGCCCATTGATAAAGATAATAGCCGTTGCGCTAAAGCGACTTTGAAAAACCTCAATCATAATACTGGTTATTGCTAATCATAATAGAAATCCAGCCATATTGGCTATTCAAGATTTGAATAATATAATCCGGTATAAAAACCTCAATCATTCAATATCATCATGAAAATCCAGCCAGTTTTGGCTATTAAAGATTTGAATACCTCATCGGTTGACAAGTAAACCCGGAGTTTAAATACCTGGCGGCTCTTGGCCGATGACGACTTAATGCGCATTCATTGTAAGCCGGACTTTTTGTAACCCGGTGGCCTATAGCCCTTGAGAAAATCAATAATTGATAACCCTTTTGAGACACCAATTTCAATGATGAGCTTGGATTGAAGCATTTATATAAGTCATAATGCTGCAGATCCTACACAGAGTTTGAACAACATATGCCCTGGCGACTTAACGTCAAGAGCCAGGGCGGGTAACCACCCAAATGTAGTCTTATCCTACACACAAGTAGATTACAAGATCCCTATGATCCTTTCAATGATACCGCCGGTTTATGTGACCCGGGCAATGAAATTGATTCTATAAGAGCCGGCACATATGATATTTGTGACAACTCAAATACTTGCGCTTGTATAAAAACAAATAAAAAAATTTAGGCTTCTAATTCGAATATGATCAGTAAACCGTTCCAGAGGGGTTAAGCTAAGATTCGAATACGATCATGTAGCCCCCAGTGGCGTTGGCGTTCCCGATCAAAGTGGGTATCGATAGCTATGTTCTCTTTGGTTCGAATACGACCTATGTTTGAACAGGAAGCCCCCAAATGACCTTAAAAATTATTTAACGACGCTGATTCGAATATGATCCACGTCGATTCCCAAAGGGGTTGAGCTATGATTCGGATACGATCAAGAAGCCCCCAAGTAGGTTCAGCAGTTTGCTAATCAAAAGGGTATCGACAGCTGTGTTCTGTTTGGTTCGAATACGACCTATGTTTGAACAGGAAGCCCCCAAGTGACCATATAGGTTTTGACATTGCGCCGATCAAGAGGGTACTGATAGCTATGCTCGATGAGCAGGAAGCCCCCAAGTGATCATAATAAGATAAGCCGTAAGGCAGGATACCCAAGTTTGAACCGCGCACCATGGCAGCAAGTTCTTTCAGCAACTTTTAATTTTTTTTAGAACTTGAACTTCCGAGAGATTAATTCTTTTTAAACCAGAAATTCTTAAACTGGATATTGAGATCCTCAAAGCTTTGTAAGGGACAAATTTACCTTGATCCGGATATTGAACCGGTTTTGAGAGCTTCAAAGCTTTGCGGGAGAGAGATGTCTCTTGGGCTTTATTTTAAACCGGAATCTTCATTTTGAACTGGAAGTTTTTCTGACGGCTTTAAAATATTCGCCAATAAAGAAGTAGCCTCCAGGGCCGGGTTATCTTCCCTTCAATGACCTGGAGTTCTTGAATTCTTGAAACCGGCTAATTTTGCCGACCCATACCATTGTAGCCCCCGACTATCAAGATGACTCGAAGAGTTGGCTTAAGATTCTCCATATTTGACCATAGCAGAAGGTGTATATCATTGGCGTTGATAACGCGATGTGAATCCACAGAAGGTTGATGTGACTGCGGCGGGTTATAAATGATCCCGTATGAGCCGTGTCAACAACTCGGCCAATGGTTCCTTCCAACTAGTTGTTAGAAGTTAACCAAACCGTAGTGGCGGCGACTTGTGCACCTACCCATTGAGCCATCCAGTGCAGACGGCGGCTGATAATATATGATAATTTGCCTCCAATTTGTTGGAAGAAAATCGGGCTTCCCAAGTAGTGACTTACTCATACTCAATAATCAGCTCATCCAGGAAAGGGTGGCCCGGTGTATTGATGTAGACCAGGCCGCGAGAGACGGTTGGTAAATACGACCGCCGCATCAGAGGCGGCTCAGATGGATGAATCGACCGATGTGCTATAAACCGGCACAGGCGAGTCAACCACATTGTTTTGATGTAGTGAACAATTGTCCTACATCAACAATATTGTAGACCAGGGAAAAGATAAACTACTCTTTGACAAAGATAATATGTGCCAATAAAATATATTTAAAACGGATATCACCTGATGTGTCAGGCCAGAAATAATCAGCCATGAAGTTGATGATCACTAGGTTAAGTTGAAATCACTCATGGGTGAGTCGGCCGCAAGAGCAGACAGATGAATCAGCCGCAGCGTTTGCAAGCCTGTGCGGACGGGCGAGTCGTCCTCCTTGTTGTAAGCCGGCATGATCGCGAGAGACAGCCACGGTGTTGTAAGTCGGCGCGGTC
Organism: Aegilops bicornis; assembly: GCA_021605145.1. Lineage (NCBI taxonomy): Eukaryota > Viridiplantae > Streptophyta > Magnoliopsida > Poales > Poaceae > Aegilops > Aegilops bicornis. The sequence continues at coordinate 554,120,582 of CM038672.1, read as the reverse complement.
GCGAGACACGACCACGGTGTTGTAAGCCGATGCGGGAGTCCGTTGAGCAACGACGACCTCCTGTGCCAAAAGCTGTTGGCGTGCCTCCATCTCCGTGGTATAATGTCACTTTTTGTCATAAATAATTGCCATGCATAAACAATATTGCAGACTGAGGCAAAGATAAACTTGTTCTTTGACATAAACAACATGTGCTAATAAAACAAACTTGGATGGATATCACCTGATTTGTTTGGATGATGGATGATCCGTTTATCACGACAGAGGTGGCTCAGGCAGACCAGCAACTCAATATAGTTCCTGTGGCTCACGGCAGACCGACGACTTAATATAACCCCGGTGGCTCAAGGCGGCAAGGGCGGCTCAACGCAGCTCCGGCGGGTTGATGTAGATTAAGCTGCACGGATGGCGACTTACGCACACCTGTTCCATCAGTAAGCGGGCGCAGACGCCGTTGTGTGATGATGCTAACATACACTCCATAGGCATAGTATAGCACCACCATTATAATGAATCTTTGTCCTGCTGGCTGGCGCAGATCGTTTTACCGGAGGACTGAGGCGACGGGGAGGAGCCGGCCGCAGAGACTCGAGGAGGCCGCGGAGGTCTTTGGTTTATTAGGCGAGGCCGGACTGGTGGATTTGACTCCGATTCAAACCTGTTGCAGCTCGGCGACCAGCACCAGAAGTGGTGACTGCATCACAGCGACGGAGACCCAGAGGCGGCTCATAGCGGATGACGACTCCGGCGAGACATGCGGAGACAGCCCACACACAGGCATGGATGGCTCTCAGGCGGTGGCAAAGCTGGCGAGTGGATATGGTTTACGAGCGAAGCCGGCGAGGCAAGCCCGAGATGGCAGGGATGAGCCGACGCGACGGATCATAGCAATTCTACGAGGACGGCGACTTGAGGCCGGCGGTCCGAGGCTGTGGCGACTTGCCGCAGAAGTAGGCAGGTCGTGGCACTCCGCGGCAACTCTCGGCGGAGCGAGGCCGGCTCTACGCGGCCCAGAGATGGCGCAACCAAAGGCGGGGCTGAGTCCGCGGAGACCTCTGCTTCCGAGTGATAGCCGGTTCAATGGATCCATGTTTTTTTTGTTTGATGGCGTACTCAAATAGTACGTGTATACTAGTAGTATTCCAACCTGTCAGATCGTATCTTTTCTCTGATTTTTCTTTACGTGGAAGTAGCCTACAAAAGCATTGGCTAATTGCCTCGGGACTTGAAGCTGTACGTGAACAAGAAGATGTGGCCGAGCTTCCAAACTTGTGGTCTTGGAAACGGTATTGACAGGCCGTCGAGGCGAGACCCGAAGGCGAAGAAGCACCAACGAGGCATGGCCGCAGCTGCAGCAGAGTCCGAGTCCTTCTCCATGTTGTAGTTACTTTGACCGAAGTCAACTGGATTGGGTGGTTAGCGATTGTTGCGCTCAGACCCTGCGGCGCTGGATCAAATCCTTCTCAGCGCTTTGTTTTCCTTTTCCTGATTTTTTTTCTTTGATGATTGAACGGTGACGGCAACCCCGATCGCACAGGTTTCGGCGAGCAACCGATGAAAACTTGACACGCCGATGGCGATGGCGACTTGTGACTTCTTTTCTTGGCGACTTGCGGCAGACATCAAATGGCAACCTTAATTTTCCTTAAGTCTTTCAAACTATGAATCTGGACCGATGAACTCGAAACTGATGCAGATCTTCTCCAACCGGTTCTTCTTCACCCGGAAATTGCAAAATTGTCGATCCCTGTGAGAGATCCCTCCAAGAACTCAACACCATCGTGCGCGGGCCCCATGGTGGGCGCCAACTGTCGTGGAATTGTCACGGCAGATGTCCTAATGTTAGGACTTAGTCGCGAGGCCAACGCATCTATGTGGTAGCTTGAAGGGGTTGAGCGGAATCGAGAGACACAACACACAAGACGAGGATTTAGACAGCTTCGGGCCCCGGGAAACATCATCCGGTAACAACCCTACATGTTGTTTGAGGCTACGACTCATTATGATCATGAGGGAGTCGCCGTAATCCGTCTCTCCTCTTTGTGTCTAGCCCTAGATATTGTTTCTTGTTGCTTGTCCCTCTTTAGGGAGCCATGCCCCTCCTTATATAAGTTGAAGGGGCGGGTTACATGTAGAGTCCATCTCAGACTAAGACTTAAACTATTTTGACTTCCTTTCCACTTAAGTTGGCCCATCATAACGTGAGCCGGCCTTATGGGCTTTGGGCCTTGTTGTCCATCTAACCCGCCCGTTGGGTCTCCAGTGAGTCACAATGGACAGGCGGGTTATATGTAAACCGCCATGCCCAAGCAGATCGCCCGCAGCTCGCCCAGCTCCAGCCGGGTCTTCTGGTGAATCGCCTTGTCCAGCCGTGTCATAACTCCGGCCGGGTCATACCGCGGGGTATATCCCCGACAGAGGGTATAAGCCATGATAGAGTTAGAATATAGTAGCTATAATGCACTAATAAATTTGATTGTGTTTGCAACAATACTTAAAGTGGTGATTTGCTTTATTATACTAGCGAATCTCACGAATGTTTTGTTAAGTTTTGTGTGATTCAAGTTTTCAAGTTTTGGGTGAGATCACGATGGATGAAGGAATAAGGAATGAAAAGAGACTAAGCTTGGGGATGCCCATGGCAACCCAAGGTATTATTCAAGGAGAACCAAGAAACTAAGCTTGGAGATGCTCAGAAGGCATCCCCTCTTTCTTCTAACGACAAACGATAATTTTACTTGGAGCTATATTTTTGTTCATCAAATATCACGAGTTTTGCTTGGACCGTCTTGTATTATATGAGTCTTTGCTTGTTTTGGTTTTTAGTTTGGCACAATCATCCTTGCTAGACACACCTATTTGAGAGAGCCATAATTTTGCTATGATTTGTAGAATTGCTCTGTGTGCTTTGCTTAAATTTTTTGAGCCATTGAATTGCTCTAGTACTTCACTTATATCTTTTTGAGCACGGTGGTGATCTAGTTTTTGAAGAAATAATCTCATGCTTCACTTAGATTATTTTGAGAGTCAGTAAAATTTTAAATAAATATCCTCTCAATGCTTCACTTATATCATTTTGGGATATGAAAATTGTTTTGAAGAAATATGAGCTCTCATGCCTTCACTATAATTTATTTGAGAGCTTTGTTAGTAGCAATGCTAAATATGAAATTAGTCCCAAAATGATAGACAGTCAAGAGGGATTTAATAAACACATTCATGATGATCATTGGAAATTATAAACTTGATTCCTTGCAATATTTTGAGACATGGAGATAGTAATATGTGAGTATGTCGGTGAGTAATTATACTTTAGTAAGAATATTGGTGTTAAGGTTTGTGATTCCCTATGCAAGCACAAATAGTCAATAGTTATGCAATGAAGTTACATCCTACTTGTGGTGCATTATTCGGCGTTAGTTATGTTCAATGCTCATTTATGAGAGTTTTCGTTTTTTGGTTGGTTGCTTCTCAACCTATTTGCTAGCCTTTCCTTGTACTAAGTGGGAATACTACTTGTGAATCCAAACTCCTTAAACCAAAGTTGTGCCAAATGAGTCCACCATACCTACCTATATGCGGTATTTCCATGCCGTTCCAAGTAAATTTGTATGTGCCAACTATAATTTTCAAAACGAATTCCCTTTTTGTCTGCCCGTACCGCTCAAGAAGCGGCAGTGGGTGGATAATATTTTCCAGGCTAGGTATTTTATTCTCAAGATGAGTGTTTATTCACTTGTCATTGAACGAGAGTGTGGCAAGGTAATAGGCATGCCCAGTCTCGAAATGATTATTTTATTTATGTTGTCAAATAATAATTTCCTTGGAAAGTGTTGGTATGGAAGGCACCTGTGGATATGGCTAGCCATAGATTGTGAAAGAATAGTGGAAAAGGAATAAACTTTATTTTACGTTTGGTAAGCGATTATGATCTATCTAGCATGGAAAGTATTGGGAATTCTTGGTCATTTTTGTTGACAGGAAAAGCATGTCACTCGAAACTATTTTATCTCTCAATTTAAGCTTTGAGCTCTGGCATCTCTACAAATCTCTGCTTTCCTCTGTGAAGTGCCTATCTATTTACTTTTATGCAATTCTTATTTTTATTGAGTCTCCATCTTCTCTTATAAAGAACCAACTAGGGAACACTATTATCATACTTTTGCATTGGGCATAGTTAATATTTGAGTGTGTTTCATAAATGGATCAATGATTGAGCATAATGAGCTGGGGATAACTTTCTTTAGTATTGATATTTTGAAAGACATGGTTGCTTGTTGTTATGCCGAGTATTGATGTCCTCATGTCAAATATGGACTACTTCATTGGATCATCTAAAAATTCAAATGTCCATGCTACAAAAGAAAAGAATATGTGATGAACATGTTAGGCAGCATTCCACATCAATTTTTTTTTATCAATTACCTACTCGATGACAAGCAGGAATTAAGATTGGGGATGTTGATACGTCTCCAATGTATTTAATGTTTTATTGTTCCATGCAGTTATATTATCAATATTCGATGTTTTATATTCATTTACTAGCAACTTTATATCAATTTTTGGACTAACCTATTGACATAGTGCCTAGTGCCAGTTGTTGTTTTTTTGCTTGTTTTTTACTTCGTAGAATATCATTACCAAACGGAGTCCAAATGCCACGAAACTTATTGGAGAATTGTTTCTACCCAGAAGACACCCAGGATGCCCAAGAAGTGCACCAGAGGGGGGCTGTGGGGCCCACTAGGCACCAGGGCACGCCAGAGGCCCCTGGCGCGCCCTGGTGGGTAGTGGAGCCCATAAGTGCCCCCTCCACCGCATATCAGCTCTATTAATACTCTAAAATCTCAAAAAACCTCGGGGAGTTGAGAGAAAACAGTTTCCGCCGCCGCAAGTTCCAGAACCACGAGATCCAATCTAGAGGCCTTTTCCGGCACTCTGTTGAAGGTGTCAACAATCACGGAGGGGTTCTTCATCATCACCCTTGCCCCTCCGATGATGCGCGAGTCCGTAGGAAGTAGCTAGATGGCTTCTTATCTCTTTTTGATCTTTTATACAATGTTCTCCTCGATGTTCTTGGAGATCTATTTGATGTAATGATTCTTTGTGGTGTGTTTGTTGGGATCCGTTAGACTGTGAGTTTATGATCAGATCTATCCATGAATAATATTCGAGTCTTTGTTGAACTCTTTTATGCATGATTGTTATAGCCTCGTATTTCTTCTCCGAAACTTTGGTTCGGTTTGGTTTGGCCAACTAGATTGATTTTTCTTGCCATGGGAAGAGGTGCTTTGTGATGGGTTCGATCTTGCGGTGCTCAATCTCAGTGGAAGAAGGAGACATGACATGCATGTATTGTTGCCATTAAGGATAGAAAGATGGGGTCTATTCCTACATGAATGGATCTTGTCTACATCATGTCATCGTTTTTCTTGCATTACTCCTTTTCTTCATGAACTTAATACACTAGATGCATGCTGGATAGTGGTTGATGTGTGGAGCAATATTGGGAAGACGATGGGAATGGAGGATCTGAGAAGCGTGTGGAGGCCTTGGTAAGTGTTTCCATTTTATAAGCCGACGTAATACCAAGAGCCCCTTTAATACGCTGCAAGCCTCGTCAATTCCCAAAATAATCGTGTCGGTATGCACGCGTGGGATGGCCTAAATCATTGATCATATCCCTTGAACAAGGGACAAGATCTCCATACCAATGAGACGTGCCAATGCTGGGACAACCTCAAACTGTGAATCGAGTTTTCATAACTAGTCAGTGGTCGCGGCTTCCTGCGACCTTTGCTTAAGGTGATGTAGAATAATCGGCATGTTTGTTCCCTGATGGGAATCGATCATGTGTAACCCTAGATACCCCTGGTGTCTGTATAAACCAGAGGGTTTAGTCGGTAGAGGCCAGAAGAAGAACTGTCATCCTATTCTCCTAGGGTTTAGTTCATCCAATCTTGTGGTAGATCAACTTTGCAATCCTCATACACTCATCGATGCAATCAAGCAGGACGTAGGGTTTTACCTCTTCGAGAGGGCCCGAACCTAGGTAAATACTATCCTTGTGTTTCCTATTCCCCATTGATCTGAGTTCCACAACTCGATACCCCCTACCCGAGATCCACCTGTTTTGACACCGATAACGAGAGAGTGGAAGGATGAGGCGGCAACGAAAGGGTGAGTGGAAGGAGGAGGCGGCAGTGAGACGGGGAGAGGAAGGAGAAGGCGTCGATGGCGGTGGGAGAGGAAGGAGCCGAGTGGGGAAAAGAGAGGTGGAAGGCGTTGGCAGTGGTGGTTTATCATATGTTGAAACATTGTGGTACATAACCAACGGTCTCTTCTTAGCTCAGTGGTTTTGAACTTAGTGAAACAAGCGCTCGGTTATGGTTCGACTCCCCGCTCGCGTAACTCTTTTTACAAAATTCAGTTAACTTTTTTGTACCAAATTCAGTGTTATATTCAGTTCAGTTAAATTTAGAAAATTCAGACCTAATCTTCTTAGTTAACTGCAAAATTATGTGGAAATTATTACAAAATTCAGACCTAACTTTGCAACATCTCTAAAACATCTCTTCATGAAAACAACTCTGTAACCAGCTCTGATTTGGACATTAATTCCACAACAGCAAAATTATTACAAAAAGTTCTCTTCATGAAACTTCTTCTTGCCATATGTGTCACAACTCAAAAAGCTTAGTATGACCATTCTTCTTGAAACAGCTCAAAACACTTCATGAGATCGAAATTAAACTTTGCTCCTGGAATAAAGCATATAGTACAAAAACAGCTAGTCACACAAAAGTAGAAATTAAACTACACATTACTCCTAGAATCTTCTTGGCATCAGTGTCACAACACACTACAAAAAAATACACTTCCGTGATGATACGTGTTTGTCACATTAGGTCACCTTTTCTGTCATGCATGTACATCCATGACAAATTTATGACAGAATCAAGATAGTCATACATGTGCTGTCGTAGAAGTGTTCCATGACATTACGAAAATTATCATCATGGAAGTGTCCACTTCCATGACGATAAATCGCGCCTCATAGAAGTGCTTTAATCAAGGGTGACCAACATGTGGCATCCACCGTAACGGGACACCGTTAAGCCATCGGGTCCGGTTTTGGATCCGATAACCCGTTAACAGCCCGGACCAATGGGAATTTTCCATGTGTAAAGTTCTCATTGGCCAGAGGAAACACGTGTCGGCTCAACGTTCGAACAGATGTCATCCACTAATTGGATAGGAGCCGCCTATGATACAGCGACACGTGGCACGGACCAACAGAGGCCCATTCCGGTGAAAAGGCCGGGTCTGTCAAAATAAGAGGGTCGGCCCATTAGCAGCCTACTTGAGTCAGGCCCATTTACAAGTACGACCAATACAAGTTACACAGAATCGGCCCATCAAAGGCCCATTCTAGATTTGATAATTTCCAGCCCATCGTCAGTTTAAGCCCATTAACGGCCCGCCACGTTTTTGGACCCAATTGCGGCCCGAGCTTCTTTCGGCCTGTTAGCAGCCCATCGTCAGTTCCAGCCCGTTAACGGCCCGGAACGTCTTTCGGCCTTTTCTCGGCCCATTCTGCAGTTGGGCCAATTCTAGCCCGCTGTGACTTTAGGCCTGTCCTCGGCCCATTCAGTAAATGGGCGAACTCTTAGCCCATTTTTTCTCTTGGCCTGTTAATGGCCTGCACAATAGTTGGGCCTTTGACTTTAGGTCCATTAGGGGGCCACGTTCCGCAGGGCATCATTTCAGCCCAACGCGACTTTCGGCCTGTTAAAAGCCTAGTTTGCAAATTGGGCCTCCTCTGGCCCATAACACTTTCGGCCTCTTACTGGCCCGTAAAGTAAAAGGGTCGAGACAAAATTGACATTTATTTCGGCCTACTAAAGGCCCGCGGGCCATTTCCATTTATAAGGCCCTATCAAGCTTTAGGCCTGTTGACGGCCTGCTAAAAGCCGTTGTTACGGTGGGCCCATTTGGTATCCACTTAATATTATTTTGACCAGCCCAATTAAGGCCTGCTTTGAATGCATATGTTTTTTTGATTGTATGGCGTCCAGCAAATGTTTGGGCGTGTTGGCCCCCGTTTCAATGATATACCATATTCAACAAATATCCTACTCTATACTATCGCCTCTAAATTACATATATTAACGTAGAATAATCCTACACTATACAATAAAGAAATTACAGCCGAATAGACCCACTAAGCATTATAGTTTGGCACTAGTGATTATAAAGGGTACACAAACAACAAATTACAAACACTGGACAAATAAAGCTCATAAATCATGGACACGCATCAATGAAACTTACCATTTGAACTATAATCTCTTCAAAAAAAGGATTGGCCGGAGTCGGATAGCACAAATTTCAGTCTGCAAAATCTCCAATTCCTTTGTGGTTACCTCAGTGACTTGTTTCATTTTTTTGACTCCTGCATCTAATACATGCATGTCCTGTCTCAACTTGTTGATTGTATGTTGAGAATCATGTACATGTTGTGTTCCACGTCTAGTTGATGCTCGAGAACATGAGCACATTCAATTCCAATCCATAATCATTCTGTAACGACCATGCCGCACTGCTCGTAGATATTTGTGTTGATGTCACTTCATCCTGAAATGTTTCTGTAAGTACACATGACTAGGGCAAAAATATAGTTACAACAGACTATTTTGTACATGGCAAAACAGGACTAACAATAATGTTACACGTCATGAAGCATAAGCAGGTGATATTTTAAAAATTATAGAAAAGGTAGTCTGTGCAGCCTGCTACAGAAATCTCTCTTAGCTCACCAGAGGAGCATGATGTTGGGGCCCAATCCAAAACACAGACAAGTTACAAATTTGGACAACATGTTGCGTATAAGTAAGCAAGCAGTTGGCCATTTTGTATCTCAATTAAAGTCTTAGGGAGCATAATGAAAAGCATAGGGATTCATACAAACCTACTACAGCAAGCAAAACTATACAATCATTAGCCTAGTATAAACTAGATTGTGAGCCTTATGCAACAATAGTTGGTTAATAGACTTCAAAGCTTCAGGCACACTTCGCCAGAGTAATTAAATGGTAAGGCCTTTAATTATGTCAACTAATAGTTATACAAGTACCCACCAACAGGCATCATTGTTTGGGCATCTCATTAACTGAGGACAAATAAAGAAATTGAAAAGAGGAAATTAACTTTGCCTGAAACAAACAAGGAATTGAACTGTTGAGTTGGATACAGTGACTTACCTTAACTGGTTGAATAGGCTCAGCACAGCTCCTACTTCTCTTGCAATGCTCCTTCCTAACATCTTGTACTTGGAAATCCTCAATCTTACCTTCATTGCACCCCCTCTGCAAGGTCACACAAACTAGTTACTCGTCTCCTTGGAAGATAAATATGCATACTTTCCAGTCTGTGAACAACACAAAAGGATGAGATTATAACAAAACAATACCACATAATGAAACATTCCACATCTCTTGCATTTACTATGGCTGCACTATGTAAAAACTAGGCATACCTTCGAACTAGATCTCCAGGTACTCTTGGAGAGCCTACTTTAGTGTACAGCCAAACCTTTATGTCACCTATGAGTTAGACAAGGCCCCACTACAGCAGCCCTTAGTGTGTAAATCGTTGACAAGCTCTATTAGAGTGTTAGGTCAAGAACAGCAAGTAATCAAAGCAAACAGTCCTAGTATGGCTGGCTGATGCAAACAACAATTGAACAGATGTTTGAGCAAATCTTACATATCAAGAAAAGAAGCAAAGAAGGAGGCTTAAAGACCATCACTTGACTGACCAGATTTAAGGGGTATTTAAACATCATGTGCAACGTATGAACTAACATAAACATTGCATATTCCAGATTCTACAATGGGATGCACATGTATTAGGTTATGCCATGTATGATGATGCCTAAATGTACACTATAGCGTGTGGAGTGATTCATCATTGCACACACAATTGAATTGCAGGTTAAGGGCCAGTTCGATTCCGCCTCTTCAGGGATTATTGTCAAAATAAGCCATAAAAGATGTAAAGAAGTCATTTTTGAGTTATGGGCCTGTGCTTAACTTATTTCGCTTTGGTGGGGGTGTTTCGCGTAGAAGCTCACTAAAAATTGAAGGAAAGGGGAATAGTGAAATGACTATGTTGTCTGCCTATATTACACTCAATATGCAACTGCTCACGCCCGCGTCACACCTAACCCTCAAGTAAAAACAAACATGCAAGCGTTCATTGCCCTGCCCGCTTGCATCTCCTCTCCCCTTTCCCTCTACCTCGAGCCCCTGCCTGCAGCCCTAGGGTTCCTCCATTGAGCCATCGCCTCTGGTCCCATCTGGCCTTGTCCTTGACGATGCTCTGTCCAGCTAGGTTACATGGCCAGCAGGTAGGGGAAAATCTCCCTGGCTGCTCCTCCCTCTAGCGCCTCCCCTCATTCTCATGGTCTCCAGCAACTGCTCCACTGTGGTCCATCCAACGCACTACTCTTGTTGGCACCGCACAACTACGGCTGATGCCACACTGCAGCAGAAGGCACATTATTTCCCCTCCCCTCCTCCCAGGCCGTGTGTCCTTTAGATGCTGTTGAAGGATGACCTCATCCAACAAGGTGAGGATCTCCTCTGATTTTTTTGCCAAATTTTCATTCTGATCCATTATACGATGAATTGCTATGAGCTGCTCCTCCTGCTCCTATATGATGCATTGCTATGAGGTGCTCCTACTGCTTCTATATGATGAATTGCTAGGAGCTGCTGCTGCTATATGATAAATTGCTATGAGCTGCTGCTGCTATATGATGAGTTGCTATAAGCTGCTCCTGCTCCTGCTATATGATGACTTGCTATGAGTTGCTCCTGCTGTTGCTTTATGACGAAATGCTATGAGCTGCTCCTGCTGCTCCTATATGATGAATTTCTATGAGCTACTACTGGTATATGATGAATTGCACACTGTTGCTGCTCTATGATGAGTTGCTATGAGCTGCTGCTGCTATATGATGCTTTCAGGTGGTGCTGCTATATGATAATAATAACCAGCCACTTGGACCATCGAATTTCAATAAATAATTGTTCTTCATTTAAATGTGGGTCATGCATTCTTCGTTTAAATTAGGCAATGAGATCTCTATGGAAGACATTGACCAAAAGATTGTGCCAAGTAGATGGTATCTTTGTATTTGCATTTTGAACAAATAGTGATTGTCTGTTTTCCTATCATATTAATTACTGCACTGGGTTCAATTTGTGATGTTTGCAAGTCACATTATTTTTCATATGGGCAGGAAAATGAAAAAATATAATGCAACCTAGAATTTTCACTAATCATACCAAAGATAAGCAGAAAAGAAAGGCAATGAAAAGAACTAGTTAGCTTATTACCTGGAGCTTATATTCATAGGTGCTTATTTTCTTAGGATAACTCGTAATAACTGTCCCTAAGAAACTTGGCCAATAGAACTAACATACAAATAACATTTCACGATGATTGCAATGGAGGAGTGACCTACCATAGCACACTGTATAGGCTCACCACTGCCTCTCCTTTTTTGCGATGTTCCATGTAATTGCCACATACATCTTGTACTTGTTCATTGTGTAACCCTATCTGCGAGTTGACATGGCTAATCTCAGACATCTCTACATGATAATACATTGCATATCCCTTGCGCATATTTAAACCACCTATTAACGATTGTGTGCGTAGCATAAATTAGCCATCACTCTGTGTGCTGGACTAGCAGGCACTCTAAGGGAGCCTAATGTAGTGCACTGGAATTCCTACATGCCACCTACGATTTTGTGTAATGTACTGCCTCTACTCCTAAATATATGTCTTTGAAGAGATTCCAGTATGGACCACATACAGATGTATATAGATGCATTTTTTAGTGTAGATTCACTAACTTTACTCCATATGTAGCCTATAGTGGAATCTCTAGAAAGACTTATATTTAGGAACAGAGGTACGAGGTTGTATCATGTATGACATCTACATATCTAATTTAGCAGCCATTAGTAGAAATCATTGTCTACGCAAAGGGATTACTGGTTGAAAATCCTAGCAAAGCATGCTGGCAGGCACACAACAATACAAGAGAGAGAGACGCACTTAGAAGATCATAGCAATGCCTCAGTCCAGGATCTTGGTTGGCCAAGCTGTTAGATCCAGAAGAAACATCGTCCTTGTAGTTTTTGCCAGTGCATAAAGGTAACAGTGACCTGTTAGTATATTTGAAGTACATCGGGCAGGTGATGCTAGACGGGCTTAAAGGTGACAAGTACCTAGGCCGTAGCGCGTGGTGTGCATCTTGCCAGACGGTGGGAATCAGGTTAGAAACGTCAAGGGTGATGACACTGCGCTGGCTGTCAGGGTCCGGTAAGGAGATCTAGAACCGTCGAGTAGGTGTTTGTGGAGCGGCTCCGGTAGGGTGGACTATTGTGTGGGCGAAGCAGATCTATGGCCGTGGTGGAGGGCGTCGGTGAAGCTGCTCCGGTAGGTTGGGTTAAGAATGGTGTCGACGATGCGGATCTGCGGCCGTGGCCGTGGCATCAAAAGTTGCTCCGGTAGGTTGGATGAGGGTGCGACGAAGCGGATCTGTGGCCGTGGACTTATGAGTTGGCAAAGCGGCCCCGGTAGGGTTGAGAATGGTATAGGCAAAGATACTCCGGTAGGGTTGACGATGGTGTAGGCGAAGTGGCTCCGGTAAGGTTGAGGAAGGTGTCGGCGAAGAGGACCAAAGGCCGTCGGTGGGGCGGCTCCGGGGGTGGGGGGGTGGATGAAGCGTCTCCGGTGGGGAGTACGAATGAACCGCTGCAGATGCGCTGCGGTTGACGAGAGTACCGGCGAAGCAGATCCGGCACCATGGACAAGGCCGGCACTGAATGGGCTGTGGAACAGTGGTGCATGAGCAGTCTACTTGTTTCTAGTGGAGGTGGGAGGGGTAGATGCGGCCGCAAAAGCAGATCCGGCGAGGTGGATGCCACTGGTAGTGAATGGGTTCTGGTACACCGGTGGATGAGCAATCTAGGGATTCAAGAGGGGAGGGGTGGAAAGGCCGATGAAGTACGGACAGCGTGATGTAAGATGCTCTGGTGTTGTGGAGTTAGCTGTTTTTGCGGGAGGGGGAGAGGAAATGGGGGTGCCGTGTGGTGGGGGAACCGGAAGTTACCAAAGCAGCACCGACCTATTATGTAGATGAGGGCGGTATTGTTACTTTTGTTCCTCGTGCACCAAGGACAAAAGGGGAATTTCGGATGCTAAAGACTAGGTGGCGGAAATTTAAGAAGGAGGCGGGAGATTTAACCGCCTGTGGGGTCGTTCATATCCAGTTTCAACTAATTTTGGACCGTGCTAGCGGGAAGGTCATGCGAGACTGTGTGCACGGGGTACGCGTCAGCGGTTAATAACTTGTGTGAAGTCCACCCCAGAAAAAAAGATAATAACTCGGGATGATCCGCCAATAACTTGGACGTTCACACGGGCACGGCCAATCGTACGGGTGTAGAGGCGTGTTCACAAAAAAAGGGATCAAATGCTCAGCCTATGTATTTCTCGTGTAAATAGATAATTTAGTGCCATTGGTTATTTACTTATAATGCATTGATGTGTTAGTGTAGAGGCGCACAAAAAGAAATGGATATTTTAGTCCCACAAAAGAAATCGATATTGTAGTCCGCTACTTAAAAGTCTATACCTATACTAATAAAGCAAGGTGCGTTTCTCCAATTTTTTCATCTGTTCACCGTCGACAAGATTTTTCTTTTATTTGAGGTGGTACTAATTTTTTTTTGCATCCATGTGTTAGAAAAGAATAATGATTTGTCCAGAATTTCGTATTTGGGCCACGCACGCTTTGACCAGCGAAACCAGCCTAGTTAATTTACTGCCCATGTAGTGGGGAAACACTATTTACCATAGTGCGTGCTATATAGTCGGGCCTCCGCATAGGGCACCCAAGACTGGGCCGACCCCTTTTCTTTTTTCCTTTACTTATTATCTTCCTGTTTCTTTCCTGTATATTTTATCTATTCTTCCAATTATTTTTTTTATTTTTTGGTAAATACAATTTTAATAGATTTCAATTGTTGTTAAATTTCTGAAAACTTTTTAGAAATTTTAAAAAGTACTTTTCTGAATTATTTTTTTGGAATTTTATTTTTCTCGCTCCAAAATTTGTTCAATATTCAAAAAAATATATTTTTCCAAAATTTAATTAAGATTTTCAAGCACAGTAACATTTTTAAAAATGTTGAAAATTCTTAAATTATTCTTCTTTTACGAAAATGTTCACAAATTGAAAATAATGTTTGCATACGAAAATCCATTTTCTAAAATTGTTCTAAACGTGATATTATAAAAGGTTCATGTTCTCCAAAAAAGTTTGTAAATTTGAAAAAACGTTCATGTCAGGACCCCGATTCCAAGTCACATCGATCTAGCCGGTAACACCTCATATCACTTTGCGGCCTCACGCACGTTATTCCCACGGGTGTCGCCTTACCATGGCCCGGGACCGTTTGCGCCTTTTGGCTCACGTATATGATAGTGTCGCTAGCATCCATATTACAGAGAACCTGGGCCGACATGGCTAGTCGTGAACCCAAAGCGGCACTAACTCATGGGTTCAGGCATACATGAATCACATCGAGCATGTCGGTCAGCAGCGTGTGAATCCGGGCTGTAGCACTGGGCTAACAGGACTCCGGGAACCCGGGCTGTAGCAGGGTAGGCAGGACTCCGGATGTCACCGCGTGACATTTCCCTAAAGGGACGGAACCACGTGAACGAAGTGAAACACATGCCGGCCAGTCAAGTGTCCTGAGCAGTAGTGCTAGGCTAGCAGGACTCCGGTGAACCGGGCTGTAGCGGACTACTATGGCTCAAGGAAGCACTAGACTACGTTTCCCCATAAGAGAGGCTCCGAAGGATAAACAACTAGATTGTCGGATCCCACACATACCAAGCATTTGAAACAAACACACAATATGCTCGATATGTTTAAATACAATGCGGCATCACAACATAACTCTACGACTCAAGTATTTATTCATTACGCTCCAAGGAGCGAGATATTACAAACATGGGTCTCATGACCCAACATTCAGAGCATACAAGTCAAAGAACATGCGGAAGCTTAACATGTCTGAGTACAGACATCTACAAATGAAAAAGGCTGATAAGCCTGACTAACTACCAGATCCTGCCGAGGGCACAAGATCGTAGCTGAGGTGTCAAGCTAAACATCGAAGTCCACATGGAACTACTAGCAAGACTGACATCTCTCTGCAAAACATAAAATAAGCAAACGTGAGTAAAATGTACTCAGCAAGACTTACATCAGAACTAACTACATATGCATCATTATCAACAAAAGGGGTTGTGGGGTTTAACTGCAGCAAGCCAGCTTTGACTCGGTGGCTATCCTGAACTACGACTGCAAGTAACTCTTTTGAGGTGGCGCACACGAGTCCACATATTCACCATATCAATACACCACTATGGATTCGCTTCCGTCTCCCTACAAGAACGCCATCCATAGCACTCACCCTTATCTTGCGAGTTTTAGAGTATCCACTTCCAGTTGTCTATGAACTGATATAGGCAACCCAGAAGTCCTTCACCGCGGACACGGCTATTCGAATAGATCATTTATAACCCTGCAGGGGTGTACTTCTTCACACACGCTCTCGCCACTTACCACCATGTACACGTCGAGTATCTCGGCAACCTTCAAGTGGAAGTCTGGCGAGGGAGTTGGCCACGACCTGACTAACCACACAAGTCTCTAGTCCAGGTTTATCGCCTATTTGGGTTCCATCCGCGAGTAGATCCGGCCGGAGTTTCGCTCACAGCCCCAAACGATGTGTGCAGGGTTCCCGAGACACCAAACGGGCGCCCAGTACACCGTGCCACGGTGTATCTACCGCATCATAGCCCACCCCTAGGGTCAACGCTATGCATGGCCTCCAACACATATCCTACAAACACCAGAAACTAGTTGCAACTCCTGGACAGAGGACAGGGGCGGTTAATAAATCGAGAGAGTCAATTAAGGATCCCAATGTGTGGTAGTAGCTGTTCATGGATCACAAACACAGAACTCAGTTCCTGAGGACGGCTTTAATGAGACAACCCACCATATACTCCTACATGGCCACTCACCGCTACCTTTACCAAATCGTGTTCACACACTTAGCTCTCAACAGTAGGACATGTTGACACACCTCCGGTTCATCCCTGATGAATCAGACCCGACTCAACTCTAAGCAGTAGCAGGCATGACAAACAAGCATGAATGAGTAGGCACATCAGGGCTCAAACAACTCCTACTCATGTTAGTGGGTTTCATCTATTTACTGTGGCAATGACAGGTCATGCAGAGGATAAAGGGGTTCAACTACCGCAACAAGTAACAAATGAATCGTTGTTGTCCTGATGCAATAAAAGAGAGCAGGAGCGAGAGAGTGGGATTGTATCGGAATGAACAAGGGGCTTTTGCTTGCACACTTCAAGATAGCATTGAGTCTTCATCGGTGTCAACGACCACGTGTCGGGACAACATCTACCGAGGGGGAACAATACCGGCAAACACAGAAGAAACACGATCAATGCAATGCACAATATGATGCATGCTATGACATGGCATTATGAATGTGTTTTGGGCTAATGCAAGCTAGATCAGGTTGAAATGAGTCCATTTGAACCAAACATTCAAATGCAAACCCATTTTATGAAGTCATGAAGGTGCATTAACTTATTTCACTTAGACAGCAAGGTTAAAGTGTTTTAACATGCATGAAACCAGCACAGATGGATAGATTGGATTTTTCTGATCATTTTTCATATATAATTTACTTCATTTGAAGTTACGGTTGATTTTATATGATTTTTAGAAGTTTAGGATAATTTATGGAATTTCCTGAATTAAAATAAATCCAGAAAATACATGTTACATCAGCATGACATCACCCTGATGTCATCAGGTCAACTGGGCGCCTCCAGGTCAAACCTGACCTGTGCGGTCCACTGGTCAGTGACAGGGGCTGGTTAGTGACGCTGACATGTGGGTTCGGTCAATGAGCACGTCAGCAAAGTCAACTTGACATGTGGGCCAGTCAACGGCCATGTCAGCGCGGTCAAAGCTGACGTGTGGGTCCCGCTGGGTTTTAAATAACTTTAAACAGAAAATTGAACTAACCTTACTGGCACAGGGGCCCACATGGCAGTGGCCCTAGGGGTGTTTAGCAGGGTCATTAGTGCTAACTAAACCGGCGCCACGTCAGCTAGTGACACCGACGACCACGGCGACGGCGAGACCTCGCCGGAATTGCTCAGGTCGACGCTACAGACGGTGGTTTGCGATGGGGTTTGGCTCTACTGGGAACTGGAGAAGTGGCCCATCAACTGGTGGCAGCGAATAGATCTGGGGTAGCCCGTAGCGGCGGCTACGGCGAGTTGGGCGGCGGCCGGAGCTTGGGCGAGCTCGGGATCAAGGCTACAGCGGCCTTGGCCATGCGAGGTTAGCGCCTACGGTGTCTACGCGGTGCGGCGAGGGCGTTGGATGCATGCCCGGGACCAAATGGTCACCGGATTGTCATCGCCGGTGAGCTTTGGCGGCAGCGCTGTCGGGTGAGAGAGGCGCGGCTCCTACGACAAGAAATCGAGGCGGGGAAGAGGGGGATTCAGACCGTCAGCTCACTGGGATTCCAACGGAGAACTTGGCGGGCTTGGGGAAGCTTCTGCGACGGTGAATTGACGACGGCAATCTCCGGGCACCGGAGATGAAGACGACGACGCTCCGGTCGACCGGCGCCTCCTCTGGTCACGTGCGGCGGGTGTGTAGCTCCGCAGGGTCAGGGCGGAGCTCAGGGATGTGGAGAGGGAGCGAGGGGGTGGCTGTGGCCGTGGTGGAGCCCGTCGGTGACGTCG
Organism: Aegilops bicornis; assembly: GCA_021605145.1. Lineage (NCBI taxonomy): Eukaryota > Viridiplantae > Streptophyta > Magnoliopsida > Poales > Poaceae > Aegilops > Aegilops bicornis. Next base: position 554,102,627 of record CM038672.1, on the reverse strand, counting down.
AGCTCCACTCGGTGGGGAAGAGAGAGGGACCCAGGGGAGGAGTGAGGGTGAGGGAGAGAGCGAGGGGGTTCCAGGGGTTGCGTGGCTTGACCAGGGCTTCGAGGGGGAAGCGGTAAGCAAGAGGTGGCCGGGACGCGTGCCGGCATGCTGCGGCCACTTGCTCGTCGTCCTGGCAGAGGAAGAAGACGACAGGGGGGAGGCTAGGTGGGTTGGGTTGGCCAGCTGGGCCGGCTAGGTAAGTGTGCCTCGGGTAAGTCTTTGTTTCCTATCCTTTCTATTTTAGTTTCTGTTTTCTATTTTTCTGTAGTCTATAGGGCTTTATTAAAAATACTAATGCTATCCCAAAAATCATGAAACTTGCTCAAGCCCACTGTTTGGAAAATATCCAACAGCAAACATTTAAGTTTATGACTATTTGAGCATTTAAAATATTTTATAGTATTTAAATGCCCAAATGAAAATACCATATGATTTAATTCAGAGCCCAAATATGTCATGGAAAAATGTGCAACACCTCCTCGGTTCTAGCTTTCGGCATTTTCCAGAAATGATGAACATTTTTTAAAGCCATTTGGATTTACTGAAAATATTTTAGTTGAACCTAGTGAATTCCTTTGATGCTAGGGTTTGTCATCCCCATTTCAAATTTCAAACAAATATAGACATGATGCATGGATGCTTATGAAACTAATTGCAATCAAATTCTAGGGTTGTGACAACTCGCCCCCACTAAAAAAGAATCTCGTCCCGAGATTCAAGACATGAGGAAAGAAGACAGAGGGGACACAAATCTAATGCAATCTTCATGATCCAACTGTTCTTCTCGAATATATTGATCCATTGCATCACATTGATCAACTGCCAATTGGCGTCTTTGCTTTCGAGATCTTTGTCCAACACGATGATGGCAGAAAGAAACTCTACGGAAATCGATCCCCCGAAAATCGAGAAATTCAAGATCAACTCATGGGTTGAGATGTTGAAACATCTCCAGACATCGAGAGGTATGAACATGACCCGATGATGAGTTTCAGTTTTGGTAGGCAACAATTCCACGCTTGAGTAAGATGGTGCATGAGTAGCAAGGAGATGAATTGCTATGATTCCATAACGGGCACCTTAGGGAAGGTGGCTGGTAGAAATATTCCCTTGAGTGGCAAAATAATTACTTTTGATTCAGAGATCATCAAAATTCTCTATACCAGCCTAAGGCAATTCCCAAACGATCGCTTGACGGAGTTCGAGGGAATGGCATAACCGGGCTAGAATGAATGATGTGGACTACCTTGTTGCGGACAACGCAATGGATGATTCTTGCTTATCATCGGAAATGGATGGGACCCATGGTAAGCCCACTTTCGAAGATGATCTTGGACAACAACTGCTGAGGGGAGCAGCCCATGGAATTTGGCACAACGATGGTGCAAGCTAGAAACAAAATGCAAATGTTGGGAATGTTCCAACCATCATATCTACCTGAGATTCAGATCTGGTTGGAAACAGGATATTTCAAACAGCATGTCTGGAAAAGAAAGTTTGCAACACAAACCAACGAGACAGAGTTGCGGGATTCTCGGGGAATGAACTACGATAGCAAGCTCCAAAACATGAGCAAGTTTTGCTACAACATGTGAACACGCTGTCCCAGACAAGCATGACCACATAGTAGTCTTATAATAAAAATACTACCGAGTTCTCGTTGGGAACCATCATCGAGGATAACAGAATCTTGTGCATGATCTAGAATTAGCACAACACGCTCCTTTTCCTTGAGCAAATCAGTTAGTGGCTTGGTGTGCTAGGGAACACATATGGAGTGGAGGTGGCCAACCTATCAAACCATAGGGCACTTCACACGTGCATGACTAACTTATGACGATTCGAGGAAGTAAAAACAAACTTTCTCGGATTCACGGCGGCAACTTACATCAAATGCACGTGAATTAGAGGAAGTCACTTCTTCCATCCAAGCATATGCTTCATGAACGGAACACAAAGACATTGCTTACAAAGTTTTCAACACTAGGTTGATGTTCAACATGAATCATGGGGGAGACAAAATCTTTGGCGATGGGCTCGACAACAATTCATCGGAATTTCCATATCACTGGACTTCCACCATCATGTGAACACGGTGATAGCATTGGTCAGACCAAAAGATGTAACGGTGTATGCTCGAGGGATCAACCACGAGTAAGACAACATTACGAACATCGCTGGTTCTGATTTGACTTGATGATAGCCCATACTCAAGTCAAAGTTTTGACAAGACAACAGATCCAACAACTGATCACGAGGACCAATTGGTGAAGATATCATCTTTCTTCAACACACACACAAACACAAAGATATCCCTTCAGAAAGAACCAAATTCAGCAAAGCTTTTATCTTCCAACTCTCCAAGTTGTTGTTTAGCTTAACCAACTAGCTGAGGGTATCCAACACAGATTCTTGGAGAAAGGGTGGTTTACAAGAAAACCAACTTGATCATGAACTCAACATAGCGGTCAAGTGACAACCTAGTGATACTTCTGAGAAGATAATCAGAATATCACGAACCACTGATATGTTACTAAGCTCGAGAACAATACTGCTTTTCAGAGCAAGACGATATGATCAAATAAGCAAGGGATGGAAAAATCCTAACTCATTGATCGAAGGGTGCACCAGAAATAAGGACTAGATAGCACGATGAGAATATTGTCCAACACGCTAAGAATGAGAATATTGTCCATTAACTACCAAGCAACGAGGTTGCTAGGAGTATCGATTTCACACATCACAGTTCACTTGTCGGCATTCCAGTTACAACAACACGGGACCGAGGAATGAATAATGATAGCGAGAAGTATCACTACGTCAAGAATTCATAAGAGATGGTGCATATCCTATGATATTCTTGGCATAAATAGAGTAATACTCCAAGGTAGAACAGAACAAAAGGTGGTTTGTCATTTGATTTGCGGAATACAACTACTTTGACCCAATCCTAGATATGGATAAGGTACTGGAGTTTGTTTCTCCTAGTCATTCCGGAATAGAATGGCTTGACGGACCACAAGGATACTAGGCATCGATAAACACGATTTCACAATTGCTCGTTACTATCAATTGACAGACGAGGTCAGAATACGACTGAAGGGGGGGGGGCAACTCAAAGGAACATATATCTTTCTGAGTTGTGGATGCATAGATTAGTATGTCGAGCAAAGCTCAACATTTCTTCCGGATAACCCATCCAGAAGGTAGAATTGGCAGAGTCACAATTATGAATGGAGAACTCCTCAGGAGTACTTTCATTGTGATCTTTTGGATCAAAGGAACTTCTGCCATAAGCAGTTCATAGTCTTTGGAAGAAGGAAATACCACGGACCTCGAGGACTATTGCAAGGTTACTAGTATCCTAAAGGAACTAGCAAACACTATCAACAGGAGGTAAGTAGGGTGATTCTCGGGTTCAAGAACCCAGGAATAGAATACCTACTAACTAATAACATCAGGGATGTTTTCTAGATTGATGCCAAGAATCATCACACGGTGTCGGGGAGGCTGATCTGGCCCACGAACACCTATGGGACCGGCGGACCGAGCCCCTTTCGGTTCGGCGGGGGACGGAAGTCGCACGAAGAGCAGATCGAGGCGAAGCACACGAGCGGTTTACCCAGCTTCGGAGCTCTCCGGAGAGATAACACTCCTACTGCTGCATGTCTGAGTGTATTGAGTTCTTGCTCAGGAGCGCTGAGTGCTACAGTACACACAAGCTGCTAACCAGACCGAGCGTGAGTGTTCTCCGGCTTCGAACCTCTCGAACCCCTTTCCTCTCCTCTGAACCCTCTTGAACCCTCTCCCCCCCTACGTTGCGCATGGGCCTCCTTTTATATGCTAAAGGGGTCTCCGACAGGTGGCAACGTAGACAAGGGTAAAAATGGAAAAGGAGTGGTTGGTACAGCTACTTGTACAGTGTACCATACCTAACCACGACGGCGAGGGACAAAAGCATTAAATGCCCGCTCACGCCGCCCTAACGGTGCAGAAAGGGACCGCCAGGGCGCCACCGCTTGCCACGATGGCAATCTTGTCGGCGCCGCTTGCCACAGCGCTCCGGCAGCCGCCTGACCTCTTGCCCTGCTACCGCGTGGAAAGGTCCCAGGGCGACACGTTAGTGGATGTGCTGGAGCGCAGGTACAGAGTGGTGGTCTGCCGCGGCAAGCGCCTTGCCGCGGTTGTTGTCTTGTCGTGTCCGGAAGCTTGTCGCTCACCGGGCCTTCCCGGCAAGCTCCTCTTGCCGGGGCCTTGTCTCCTAGGTGCCTTGGGTGGCCTTCCCGGCAAGCTCCTCTTGCCGGGCCTTGTCTCCTTGGCTTGAATACTTTATTCTTGAATGGCTCGAAGGAACCACGGAGGACCTTGGCGGTCACCCGGTAAGCCTTGCCATGGGGGGCTGCAACTGCCCGTGCACAAGTTCGGGATACTAGGGTACCCCTACTCTAGTACACCGACAGGAGCCCCCGGGATTGGGCCACACACGGTGCCGAACGCTGTTGGGCCAGGCCCAAAACAGGGCACGGGCATTCGCAGCCCCCAGCGCAGCCCCCAGCGTAAGTATATGGTTTACTTCCTGCTGTAAGGCGTGCATGGGTGCCCTTTCTTTGCTGATATCTGACTGCTAATTTGTGTAGGAGTAGAGCAGCCTTACCAGGAGTGCCCTGAAGCCGCTCCTGACATGACTTCTGCTTCGACTACACCGCCAAGGGAGGATTCCCCGGCAAGGGAGCGTTCTCAGGCAAGGGAGACTTCTCCGGCAAGGGGCAGTTCTCCGGCAAGGGACATCACCAGCGATCCCCTGGCGGCGGAGACCATGACTGCAGACACTAGCACAGGTAATCCTCTTGCTTGAAAACTTCCCTTGTGTTCTTCTTCTTCTGATTTTCTTTTGAATATTTGCTTGACTTTTCTTCATTTTCCGGTCGCCGATCCATCCGCCACAGAGCCAATGGAGACCGAGGTCGCCGGCGAGGAGGATGCGCGTGGCAATACTGACGACGCCGCTGCCATCGGAGAAGAAGCCGGCGCCGACGAGCCCGCCGACGAAGAGGCCGCCAAAGCTACCGCCGCAGAAGCTGGCGAGGGGTCAGCGATCGTGACCGACGGCCTGAGGCTGCAGGAGCGCCAGGCGCTACGCCGACTGCCGATCCCTCCGCCGCTGCTGCAGCGTCAGGCTCCCAAGAGCCCCAGCCCGGCGCCTATTTGAAGGCCGGCGATGGCGTCTTCATCAAGCTCCCATGGGCGTCGAGCTCCAGGGCGCCGGCCGAAGGAGAAACTTTTGATGAAGAGCTGCTCGTTTTCTTTTCTTCTTGCTGCTGCTAGTCATGTTATGAGAACGGTCTATTAGAGCTGCGACAAGTTATCTTGTAACATAACTCTATTTCGGATAGTGATTGCTATGTTATTTCCTTTACTCGATTCCTTCCTTTGTATGTTTTTGCCCTACGCTTTTAGGGAACTTGTCGGCAAGAGGGTACAGGCCGCATGAAGTCTGACGGGACATCGGCCTTCTTTGGCGGTGCTGCTACCGACAAGAAACCTTGTCGCAACTAGTCGCAGCTCACTTAAGTTGTTGAGCGGACTCGAAACAAAGTAAGGGCGCAATCGCAGCTCACTTAAGTTGTTGAGCAGAGTCGAAACAAAGTAAGGGCGCAATCGCAGCTCACTTAAGTTGTTGAGCGGACTCGAAACAAAGTAAGGGCGCAACTAGCTACGAGTTGGTTCCTCCGGTACAGGTTTTCCATACAAAGTACGGTCGTTCGAGGAAGATAACTTAAATTTTTAAAACTAATTGCTCAAACTTTAGCAACTTAGCTTTTCCTGTCGTTTGCTTCCGGTAAGGCTAGACTTCCTTGAGCTGACGATTGGTCCACACCATTATCTTCTCCTTTCCCCGGCGAACTTGTGGGCGAGGGAACCTTCCTTTCTTTGAGAAAGAGAAAGAAGAGAAAATAAAGATATGGAGCCTTATGGCTCGTTATTGCTTACCGGGGGTAGGTGCTGCACAAAGTGTCAGATAACGCATGGAAAATAGAAGTAGAAAGCATGAAATTGACAAGATGTGCGAAGCACATTAGCTTTACTTATGCACGGGCTCTGCGCCCGGCTTTGTACAAAGGATTACATGCAACATCGGCAAGACTTGTACAAAAGGTGGTTGCCCGAACAGGTTCCGGCAACCGCGCCTTACAGGTAAAACTTACGAAGATGCTCAATGTTCCAGGAGTTGCTCACCGGAATGCCATCTTCGGTCTCAAGGCGGACAACGCCAGGCCTAGTGACTCGTTTCACCAGGTAAGGGCCTTCCCACTTCGGCGTCAACTTGTTGGAATTCTTGGCGGACTGAACGCGCCGAAGAAAAAGGTCGCCTTCCTCGAGACTTCTGGCCTTAACTGCGGCTATGGTAGCGGCGCCAAAGCTTGCGGGTATCGAGCAGCTCGTCTGCAGCCTGAAGGCGATCCTCCTCAAGAAGCCGCGCGTCATCTGGTCGCAACTGCTCTTGCTCAAGCTCATCATAATCGACCACTCGAGGTGATCCGTATACGAGTTCCGTCGGGAGAACTGCCTCTGCTCCATAGACTAGAGCGAAAGGTGTCTGGCCAGTGGCTCGATTTGGCGTCGTCCTGATCGAACAAAGAACCACCGGCACATCTGCTGCTGCGGGAACATCTACTTCCACGGCGAGAACCTGCGGCTCAGCCGGAGCTTGACGTTCCCCGGCAAGCTTGCCGGAGCAAAACTTGTCGGGAGCGTCTGCTTCAACGGAACAAACCCTAGGGCTTTCCAGAGCATACTGCTCCTCAGCACTTGCCGGTGGAGCTCGATGGTGCGTCCTCGACGGTAGCGCAGCACTCCGAAGAGGTGCGCTTGCCGGAGTGGGCATCAGAGCTCCTGCCGGACTTGGAGCGTCTGCTTCAACGGAACAAGCCCTAGGGCTTGCCGGAGCAGACTGCTCCTCAGCACTTGCCGGTGGAGCTCGATGGTGCGTCCTCGACGGTAGCGCAGCACTCCGAAGAGGTGCGCTTGCCGGAGTGGGCATCAGAGCTCCTGCCGGACTTGGAGTGTCTGCTTCAACGGAACAAGCCTTAGGGCTTGCCGGAGCAGACTGCTCCTCAGCACTTGCCGGTGGAGCTCGATGGTGCGTCGTCGACGGTTGCGCACCACTCCGAAGAGGTGCGCTTGCCGGAGTGGGCATCAGAGCTCCTGCCGGACTTGGAGCGTCTGCATCAACGGAACAAACCCTAGGGCTTGCCGGAGCAGACTGCTCCTCAGCACTTGCCGGTGGAGCTCGATGGTGCGTCCTCGACGGTTGCGCAGCACTCTGAAGAGGTGCGCTTGCCGGAGTGGGCATCAGAGCTCCTGCCGGACTTGGAGCGTCTGCTTCAACGGAACAAACCCTAGGGCTTGCCGGAGTAGACTGCTTCTCAGCACTTGCCGGTGGAGCTCGATGGTGCGTCCTCGACGGTTGCGCAGCACTCCGAAGAGGTGCGCTTGTCGGAGTGGGCATCAGAGCTCCTGCCGGACTTGGAGCGTCTGCTTCAACGAAACAAACCCTAGGGCTTGCCGGAGCAGGCTGCTCCTCAGCACTTGCCGGTGGAGCTCGATGGTGCGTCCTCGACGGTTGCGCAGCACTCCGAAGAGGTGCGCTTGCCGGAGTGGGCATCAGAGCTCTTGCCGGACTTGGTCTTCTTCTTCACCGCCGGTTTTTCTTCCCCGGGGCGGTCTCCTCACTATCAGATCCTCCTGCTTCAGTATTCTCTCTGGGGAGTCTCCTCCCTTCCTCAGCACGTGCACACTTGCCGGCCAGGGCATATAGCTCGCGGCGTCTACGATCTTGCACATCGCCATCTCCTCCCGCATCCTGCGGTTTCGCACGCTCGATGGAACGCGCTGATTACCACGGGGGTGGACATCCGGGATGTTGTGCTGTCTGTGGCTGAATCTCTGAATGTACTTGCACAGGGGCTCTCCTTCCTTCTGGGCGAGCAGATGAAGGTTGCTTTCTTGGCCATGGGGCTTGTGGCCGCCTGTAAAGGCGCCGACAAACTGATGGCATAGATCTGCCCAAGAGGGTATGGAGTTGTCCGGCAAGTGCATGAGCCAGGATCTTGTCGTCTCGCCCCCCGGCAGCTTGCACCGTGATGGTGTAGATGCTGAGGAACTCCGACGGGTGCGTCCTGCCGTCGTACTTCTCTGGTACGTCTGGCTTGAAATTCTTCTTGCTGGGCCACTGGACTTGCCGCAGCTCACGAGTGAACGCAGGGCAACCTACCGCGTACGGCAAGTCGCCTGGTTCCCCTGGCGCATGCATGTCGACAGAGGGCCCAGCGCGCTGGTCGGATTGATGTCGCGCTTCTCTTCGGTGCTCGATGCGAGTTCGAGCGTCTTCTTGCTGTCGTTCGTGAAGAACTTGGCGCTGATCGCGACGAGCTCATGGATCCGATGATGCGGTGGAGTCGCTGTCGAGGTGGATCCAGCGAGTCGGCGATCTTGGCCTTCGGGGCGGAGAGTGCATGGTGGTTGCACCCCCACCGGTTTCGTCGCCACCGGCTCGTGTTTGGCAATCCTGTCGCGGCAGCGATGCACTCGGCTGCCGCGGAGCGTCGCCGTTGGCGAAGCCGATGAGACTCTGAATGGTGGCCCTCCATTCATCGACCTTGTCGGCTGTTGGAGGGTAATCCAGGAGCAGTTGAGCTCTCGCCAAAGCTTCTGTTGGAGAGGTGGGTGGCAGTGGCGAACGGCGCGAGGAGCGGATATGCTCGGACTTCTAACTATGTTAGAAGGAGCAGTATCCCGCCCAGCAACTGCGTTTCGCCCGCGCCAAAGATGTTGGCGTGCATGCTGGTCTTGAGCATCCCGAGATCTACCAGCTCGATCTTGGTCCAACGAGCGTATGGCGTTGTGAATACCATTACGCTGTCGGTCCCGCGCCTCCTGAGACGGGCGCGGTGCATGTACGGACGCCGAGGTCTGCGCAGCCTTGTCCTTGGACTTGGCAGCACCGTGGGCTCCCGTCGACGTCCATTCTTCCGCCGGCGTCTCCCCCACCACCCGTTCGCTCCGGTGGTGATGGGTTCGACGCGGACGGAACCTATGCCGCCGAAGCCTTCTTCTTCGGTGGCATGTCGATGAAGACGATGAAGATCTAGCTTCGTGTGGACGCGGATCAGGTTCACACAATCTCGACGCCTACTCGGGCGCGCCAAAGATGTCGGGAGGCTGATCTGCCCACGAACACCTATGGGACCGGCGGACCGAGCCCCTTTCGGTTCGTGGGGCGGAGGTCGCACGAAGAGCAGATCGAGGCGAAGCACACGAGCGGTTTACCCAGCTTCGGAGCTCTCCGGAGAGATAACACTCCTACTGCTGCATGTCTGAGTGTATTGAGTTCTTGCTCAGGAGCGCTGAGTGCTAAGTACACACAAGCTGCTAACGAGACCGAGCGTGAGTGTTCTCTGGCTTCGAACCTCTCGAACCCCTTTCCTCTCCTCCGAACCCTCCTGAACCCTCTCCCCCCTACGTTGCGCATGGGCCTCCTTTTATATGCTAAAGGGGTCTCCGACAGGTGGCAACGTAGACAAGGGTAAAAATGGAAAAGGAGTGGTTGGTACAGCTACTTGTACAGTGTACCATACCTAACCCTGACGGCAGGGGACAAAAGCATTAAATGCCCGTCTACGCCGCCTCTAACGGTCAGAAAGGAACCGCCAGGGCGCCACCGCCACCACGATGGCAATCTTGTCGGCGCCGCTTGCCATCAGCGCTCCGCTGGTCAAGACCTATTGCCACGCAGCGCTACCGAAAGGTCCTGAGGCGACACGTTAGTGGATGTCTGGAGCGCAGGTACAAAGTGGTGGTCTGCGCGGCAAGCGCCTTTGCCATGTTGTTGTCTTGTCGCGTCCGGAAGCTTGTCGCTCACGGGCCTTCCTGCAAGCTCCTCTTGCCGGGGCCTTGTCTCCTAGGTGCCTTGGGTGGCCTTCCCGCAAGCTCCTCTTGCCGGGCCTTGTCTCCTTGGCTTGAATACTTTATTCTTGAATGGCTCCGAAGGAACCACGGAGGACCTTGGCGGTCACCGGTAAGCCTTGCTGCTGGGGGGCTGCAACTGCCCGTGCACAAGTTCGGGATACTAGGGTACCCCTACCCTAGTACACCGACAGAGCCCCGGCCTGGGCCACACATGGTGCCGAAGCTGTTGGGCCAGGCCCAAAACAGGGCATCGGCATTCGCAGCCTCAACAAGAGCCCCCCAGTAAGTATATGGTTTACTTCCTGCTGTTAGGCGTGCATGGGTGCCCTTTCTTTGCTGATATCTGACTGCTGATTTGTGTAGGAGTAGAGCAGCCTTACTAGGAGTGCCCTGAACCCGCTCCTGACATGCCTTCTGCTTCGACTACACCACCAAGGGAGGATTCCCCCGCAAGGGAGCGTTCTCAGGCAAGGGAGACTTCTCCGGCAAGGGGCAGTTCTCCGGCAAGGGACATCACCAGCGATCCCCTGGCGGCGGAGACCATGACTGCAGACCCTAGCACAGGTAATCCTCTTGCTTGAAAACTCCCCTTGTGTTCTTCTTCTTCTGATTTTCTTTTTGAATATTTGCTTGACTTTTCTTCATCCATCCGCCACAGAGCCAATGGAGACCGAGGTCGCCGGCGAGGAGGACGCCAAGGTGCAATCTTGACGACGCCGCTGCCATCGGAGAAGAAGCCGGCGCCGACGAGCCCGCCGGCGAAGAGGCCGCTAAAGCTGCCGCCGAAGAAGCTGGCGAGGGGTCCGGCGATCGCACTGACGGCCCTGGGGCCTTGTCTCCTTGGCTTGAATACTTTGTTCTTGAATGGCTCCGAAGGAACCACGGAGGACCTTGGTGGTCACCCGGTAAGCCTTGCCGCGGGGTTGTAACGGCCCGTGCACAAGTTCGGGATACTAGGGTACCCCTACTCTAGTACACCGACACACGGGGAACACAAAACATGGCTAGTTTGCTAGGTGACTCCCTAAAACACCTATGTTCATAATAATAGCTCCAACATATATGCCGAGGCAGCGGAGTACCTCAACACACTAATTTGTGTGATTAATATGGCCCAGATGAACATTAGAAACGGAGAGAAGGAATTTGCAAATGCATCAAATTATTTAGAAATCTGGGATGACTCGGACAGCATAACGGCTGTAAATGCTCAGAAAAAGATTTGAGACATCCTGCAAAGATGGTGGCATAACCACTCAAAAGCACAAAATCAAGTTTCCAAGACCAACTATGAACATACGGAAGTAGTAAAAACTGAACTGAGATTTGAAACTATCAATTCTATAAGTCTATGGATTAGTATCACGTCATCCTAATAGATAGATGAGAAGCCTAGTTCTTAATGTTGGAAATATGCCCTAGAGGCAATAATAAAAGGATTATTATATTTCCTTGTTCATGACAATTGTCTTTTATTCACGCTATAATTGTATTATCCGGAAATCATAATACACGTGTGAATACATAGACCACAACATGTCCCTAGTGAGCCTCTAGATGACTAGCTCGTTGATCAACAGGTTGTCATGGTTTCCTGACTATGGGCATTGGATGTCATTAATAACGGGATCACATCATTAGGAGAATGATGTGATGGACAAGACCCAATCCTAAGCATAGCACAAGATCGTATAGTTCGTTTGCTAGAGCTTTTCCAATGTAAAGTATCTTTTCCTTAGACCATGAGATCGTGTAACACCCGGATACCGTAGGAGTTCTTTGGGTGTACCAATCGTCACAACGTAACTGGGTGACTATAAAGGTATACTACGGGTATCTCCGAAAGTATCTGTTGGGTTGACACGGATCGAGACTGGAATTTGTCACTCCGTATGACGGAGAGGTATCTCTAGGACCACTCGTTAATGCATCATCATAATGAGCTCAAAGTGACCAAGTGTCTGGTTACGAGATCATGCATTACGGTACGAGTAAAGTGACTTGCCGGTAACGAGATTGAACGAGGTATTGGGATACCGACGATCGAATCTCAGGCAATTAACATATCGACTGACAAAGGGCATTGTATACGGGGTTGCTTGAATCCTCGACATCGTGGTTCATCCGATGAGATCATCGAGAAGCATGTGGGAGCCAACATGGGTATCCAGATCCCGCTGTTGGTTATTGACCGGAGAGTCGTCTCGGTCATCTCTATGTGTCTCCCGAACCCGTAGGGTCTACACACTTAAGGTTCGGTGACGCTAGGGTTATTAGGAAGACTTGTATGTGATTACCGAATGTTGTTCGGCGTCCCGGATAAGATCCCGGACGTCACGAGGAGTTCCGGAATGGTCCGGAGGTGAAGTTTATATATGGGAAGTTGTCATATGGTCACCGAAAAGGTTCCGGGGGTCCAACCGGAGGGGCCACCTCTCTCTAAGGGCCTCATGGGCCGTAGTGGGCAGGGAACCAGCCCCCGGAGGGCTGGGCACATCCCCCCCTTGGGCCCATGCGCCTAGGGTTGGGGGGAAACCCTAGTGGGGGTACCCTCCTTGCTTGGGGGGCAAGCCCCCTCCCCTTGGCCGCCGCCCCCCCCCCCTTTAGATCTCATCTAGAGGGGGCCGGCCCCCTTCCCCCTTCCCCTATAAATAGAGGGGCGAGGGGAGGGCTGCACACAACATTCAAGGCGCAGCCCCTCCCCTCCCCAACATCTCTCCTCCTCCGTTAAGAGCTTGGCGAAGCCCTGCAGGAGTACTGCCTCTCCACCACCACCACGCCGTCGTGCTGCTGCTGGAGCTCTCTTCCTCAACCTCTCCCTCCACTTTGCTGGATCAAGGCGCGGGAGACGTCTCCGCTCCGTACGTGTGTTGAACGCGGAGGTGCTGTCCGTTCAGCACTAGGATCATCGGTGATTTTGATCACGACGAGTACGACTCCCTCAACCCCGCTCTCTTGAACGCTTCCGCTCACGATCTACAAAGGTATGTAGATGCACTCCTCTCGCTCGTTGCTAGTTGAACTCATAGATTGATCTTGGTGAAAGCGTAGAAAATTTTTATTTTCTGCAACGTTCCCCAATAGTGGTATCAGAGCTAGGTCTATGCGGTGTTCTCTTTGCACGAGTAGAACACAAATCTGTTGTGGACGTAGATGTTGTCAACTTTCTTTCCACTACTAGTCTTATTTTGCTTCAGCGGTATTGTGGGATGAAGCGGCCCGGACCGACCTTATACGTGAGACAGGTTCCACCGACTGACATGCACTAGTTCCATAAGGTGGCTAGCGAGTGTCTGTCTCTCCCACTTTAGTTGGAGCGGGTTCAATGAAAAGGGTCCTTATGAGGGATAAATAGAAGTTGACAAATCACGTTGTGGCTTTTTTGTAGGTAAGAAAACGTTCTTGCTAGAACCCTATTGCAGCCACGTAAAAGATGCAACAACAATTAGAGGACGTCTAACTTGTTTTTGCAGCAATTGCTTTGTGATGTGATATGGCCAAAAGTTGTGATGAATGATGAATGATATATTGTGATGTATGAGATCATGTTCTTGTAATAGGAATCACGACTTGCATGTCGATGAGTATGAAAACCGGCAGGAGCCATAGGAGTTGTCTTAATTATTGTATGACTTGCGTGTCAATGATTTAACGCCATGTAGTTACTTTACTTTATTGCTAAACCGTTAGCTATAATAGTAGAAGTAATAGTTGGCGAGCAACTTCATGGAGACACGATGATGGAGATCATGATGATGGATATCATGGTGTCATGCCGGTGACGAACATGATCATGGAGCCCCGAAGATGGAGATCAAAGGAGCTATATGATATTGGCCATATCATGTCACTACTATTTGATTGCATGTGATGTTTATCATATTTTTGCATCTTGTTTACTTAGACAACGGTAGTAAATAAGATGATCCCTCATTATAATTTCAAGAAAGTGTTCCCCCTAACTGTGCACCGTTGCGACAGTTCATTGTTTCGAAGCACCACGTGATGATCGGGTGTGATAGATTCTAACATTCACATACAAAGGGTGTAAGACAGATTTACACATGCAAAACACTTAGGTTAACTTGACGAGCCTAGCATGTACAGACATGGCCTCGGGACACAGAGACCGAAAGGTCGAACATGAGTCGTATGGAACATACGATCAACATGGAGATGTTCACGGATGCTGACTAGTCCGTCTCACGTGATGATCGGACACGGCCTAGTCGAATCGGATCATGTAACACTTAGATTACTAGAGGGATGTCTAATCTGAGTGGGAGTTCATTAAATAATTTGATTAGATGAACTTAATTATCATGAACTTAGTCTAAAATCTTTGCAAAAATGACTTGTAGATCAAATGGCCAACGCTCATGTCAACATGAACTTCAACGCGTTCCTAGAGAAAACCAAGCTGAAGGGTGATGGCAGCAACTATACGGACTGGGTCCGGAACCTGAGGATCATCCTCATACCTGCCAAGAACGCATATGACCTAGAAGGACCGCTAGGTGAAGCACCCATCCCACAAAACCAAGACGTTATGAATGCTTGGCAGTCGCGTGCTGATGATTACTCCCTCGTTCAGTGTGGCATGCTTTACAGCTTAGAAACGGGGCTCCAAAAGTGTTTTGAGCAACACGGAGCATATGAAATGTTCGAGGAGCTGAAAATGGTTTTCCAAGCTCACGCCTGGGTCGAGAGATATGAAGTCTCCGACAAGTTCTATAGTTGTAAGATGGAGGAAAATAGTTCTGTCAGTGAGCACATACTCAAAATGTCTGGTTTGCACAACCGCCTGTCCCAGCTGGATATTAACCTCCTGGACGAGGCGGTCATTGACAGAATCCTTCAGTCGCTCGCACCGAGCTACAAGAGCTCTATGATGAACTACAATATGCAGGGGATGGTGAAAACTATTCTTGAAGTATTTTCAATGCTGAAGTCAGCAGAGGTAGAAATAAAAAAGGAACATCAAGTGTTGATGGTCAATAAAACCACCAAGTTCAAGAAAGGCAAGGGTAAGAAGAACTTCAAGAAGGACGGCAAGGATGTTGTCGCGCCCGGTAAGCCAGTTGCCGGGAAGAAGTCAAAGAATGGACCCAAGCCTGAGACTGAGTGCTTTTATTGCAAAGGGAAGGGTCACTGGAAGTGGAACTGCCCCAAATACTTAGCGGAAAAGAAGGCCGGCAACACTAAAGGTATATGTGATATACATGTAATTGATGTGTACCTTACCAGTGCTCGTAGTAGCTCCTGGGTATTTGATACTGGTGCCGTTTCTCATATTTGTAACTCAAAGCAGGAGCTACGGAATAAGCGGAGACTGGCGAAGGACGAGGTGACGATGCGCGTTGGGAATGGTTCCAAGGTCGATGTGATTGGCGTCGGCACGCTACCTCTACATTTACCTATGGGATTAGTTTTAAACCTCAATAATTGTTATTTAGTGCCAAGTTTGAGCATGAACATTGTATCTGGATCTCGTTTAATACGAGATGGCTACTCATTTAAATCGGAGAATAATGGTTATTCTATTTATTTGAGACATATGTTTTATGGTCATGCCCCGATGTTCAATGGTTTATTGTTAATGAATCTCGAACGTGATGTTACACATATTCATAGTGTGAATACCAAAAGATGTAAAGTTGATAACGATAGTCCCACATACTTGTGGCACTGCCGCCTTGGTCACATTTGTCTCAAGCGCATGAAGAAGCTCCATGCTGATGGACTTTTAGAGTCTCTCGATTATGAATCATTTGACACATGCGAACCATGCCTCATGGGCAAAATGACCAAGACTCCGTTCTCCGGAACAATGGAGCGAGCAACCAAATTATTGGAAATCATACATACTGATGTGTGCGGTCCAATGAGCGTTGAGGCTCGCGGAGGATATCGTTATGTTCTCACTCTCACTGACGATTTGAGTAGATATGGGTATGTCTAATTGATGAAACACAAGTCTGAGACCTTTGAAAAGTTCAAGGAATTTCAGAATGAGGTAGAGAATCAACGCCGACCGAAAGATAATGTTCCTACGATCAGATCGTCCAGGAGAATATTTAAGTCACGAATTTAGTACGCACTTAAGGAAATGTGGAATCGTTTCACAACTCACGCCGCCTGGAACACCTCAGCGTAGCGGTGTGTACGAACGTTGTAATCGCACTCTATTGGATATGGTGCGATCTATGATGTCTCTTACCGATTTACCGCTATCATTTTGAGGATACGCACTAGAGACAACTACATTCACTTTAAATAGGGCTCCATCTAAATTCGTTGAGACGACACCGTATGAATTATGGTTTGGGAAGAAACCTAAGCTATCGTTTCTAAAAGTTTGGCGATGCGATGCTTATGTCAAGAAACTTCAACCTGAAAAGCTCGAACCCAGGTCAGAAAAATGCGTCTTCATAGGATACTGTCGGTGTCAAAACCAGCGGATCTCGGGTAGGGGGTCCCGAACTGTGCGTCTAGGCGGATGGTAACAGGAGACAAGGGACATGATGTTTTTACCCAGGTTCGGGCCCTCTCGATGGAGGTAAAACCCTACTCCTGCTTGATTAATATTGATGATATGGGTAGTACAAGAGTGGATCTACCACGAAATCAGAGAGGCTAAACCCTAGAAGCTAGCCTATGGTATGATTGTTGTTCGTCCTACGGACTAAAACCCTCCGGTTTATATAGACACGGATAGGGTTAGGGTTACACAGAGTCGGTTACAATGGTAGGAGACCCGCATATCCGCATCGCCAAGCTTGCCTTCCACGCCAAGGAAAGTCCCGTCCGGACACGGGACAAAGTCTTCAATCTTGTATCTTCATAGTCCAAGAGTCCGGCCAACGGTGATAGTTCGGCTATCCGGACACCCCCTAATCCAGAACTCCCCCAGTAGCCCCTGAACCAGGCTTCAATGACGACGAGTCCGACGCGCATATTGTGTTCGGCATTGCAAGGCGGGTTCCTCCTCCGAATACTTCATAGGAGATTTTGAACAAAAGGATTGTGTCAGGCTCTGCAAAACAAGTTCCCCATACCACCGTAGAGAGATTAACCTTTGCACAGATCTGCTGACGTATTCCGCGGCGTGACAGCACACCATGGCCAGGCCTTTATACGAATCGTTTTTACTGTTTCACCTCAGCGCGTTTAGCGAGATGGTTTCCTTGGCACGTCTTATCAAAGCGGAGATCATGCCCCCTTATTCCAGCATTCCCATCAACACGGCCGTGGGTAACCCAACCGTGCCATTGATTACGGCGCTTGGGAGATAAGCGAGTTTTACCAGGCTGGCAGGGGACGCATAGCTTCGTCCGCACATATAAGGGGATAAGGATCCACCTTTTAACCTACGCCTACTTCCTCCTTTGCTCATCCATTTCCGTGCACTCGAGCTCCAGCGCCCAAGTCCGCACATCCCTCCTCAAACTTCTCCAGCCATGTCCGGAGTGGGAGGCAAGTGGATGGTCTCCTCCGTCACGGAGGGACAAGTCAAAAAGCTGCGGAAGGCCGGATACTTGTCCAGCGACATCGCGCACCGGCTCCCCGACGAGGGGCAGCTCATTCCCACCCCCAGGGCCCATGAGAGGGTGGTGTTCCTCACCCACTTCCTCCGCGGACTAGGTTTTCCACTTCACCCATTTGTCCGGGGGCTCATCTTCTACTACGGCCTGTATTTCCACGATCTGGCCCCAAACTTCATCCTCAACATCTCGGCGTTTATCGTCGTGTGCGAGGCCTTTCTCCGCATCCAGCCCCACTTCGGCTTATGGCTGAAGACATTCAATGTCAAGCCGAAGGTAGTGGGCGGCCGCCAAGCGGAGTGCGGAGGTGCCATGGTTGGCAAGATGGCCAAAGTCCTATGGCTTGAGGGCTCCTTTGTGGAGACCGTGAAGGGATGGCAATCGGGGTGGTTCTACATCACCGAGCCGCGCGACTCTCAATGGGCGGCGGCCCCTGAATTCCGATCTAGCTTCCCCACACGGCTCACATCATGGAAAGAGACGAGCCTGACATGGGGTGATTCGGAAGAGCTGTCCGGACTCCAAACCTGCGTCCGAGACCTAGTGGACAAGAATCTCAAGCTTGTCAACGTAATCTAGGTGATGCTCATCCGCCGGATTCTCCCATGCCAGCAACGGGCCTTCAATTTGTGGGAGTTTGATCCAGCACAACACCGAACCTTGAGCCGGCTCTTCGACACTACGTACGAAGATGCCTGGAAGGTGCTTTTCAAGGGCGCCGAAGCTCCCACATCCCGCTACCGAAGATCACGGATTCAGCTCGCAGCGTCAAGCCAGCGAGGCAAGTTATTTTACCCTTTATGGGACTCTTTTTTCATAGTTTGACTCTATGAGGGATCTAAAACTCCCTAACCTTTGACAGGACTGGCTGAAGACGTCCGGACAGATTGACTGTCCTGCCCCCTTGCCAGAAGACCCAGCAGACGCCCGATTGACGGGGCTGCTGGCTTCGGCACCTCACGTGGTGCCGGAGAAGAAGGCCAAGAAGAAGGCCACGGGAACTCGAAGGAGCTCCTGGCGCCAGGTGCTGTCGGACTCATCGTCCGATGACTCTGGGGTGGAATCCTCCCCTGAGGACGAGGACGAGGAAAAAGAAGCCTCTCCCCCAGCGGGGGGAGAGAAGAAAAGGGAAGCCGCCCCGACTGGGGAGGCCGGAGGGTCCAAGAAAGGAAGGACCCTGTAACGCCCCGGATTTGATGCGCCAGGTGTCTGCTAGTTATTCGTCGGTGTTGCCATGTCATTTGCTTGCGTGTTGCACTTTGCCATGTCATCATGTGCATTGCATTGCATACGTGTCCGTCTCATGCATCCGGTCTTTTTCCCCGTTGTCCGTTTTGCGATCCGACACTCCTATGCCCTCGGGCGTTCCCCTTTTGTCTCCTGTTGTGAGCGGGTGTTAAAAGTTCTCGGAATGGACCTAGGTTTGCCAAGCGGCCTTGGTATAGCACCGGTAGACCGCATGTCAAGTTTCGTGCCATTTGGAGGTCGTTTGATACTCCAACGGTAAACCGCGCAGCCCGAAACCCCCTTTTCTCTTGCAGCCCAGCAACCCTCCAAATCAGCCCACTAACCCAGCAAACTCCCCTCCATGCTCTCGGTCATTCGATCACAATCATGTGGGCGAAAACCGCACCTCTTTTGGAGTCTCCTAGCTCCCTCTACCTATATAAACACCTCCCCCTTCGAAATTCGCGGATGAAATCCACCCCTAACACTAAAAACCTCCCTCCGCGCCGCCAGACATGTCCGCCGACGGCCAGACGAAATCACGCCGCCACTGCTGTCCAACCAACGGACGCCACGTGGTGCCCCGCGCGCCCCCTCCACCGCCGGCCCACTCGGCCCGGGCGCGGCCCGCCCGAGCCCATCCGGCTGCGCCGCCCGACCTCCGCCTGCCCGCCGCCAGCGTCGGCACAGGCACGCCGCTTCGCCAACCAGCCGTCGCCCGGCGCCCTCACGCCTCCGCTTGAATAAGCCGCCCGGCCAGCGCGCCGCCGCGAGCCACCGGAGGACCTCGCCGCCCGCTCCTCCCTGACCAGCGCGCCCGTCCGTGCCCTCCGTCGCCCGCTGCGCGCCCCAGGCGCCAACCGCCAGTCACCCAGCGCCGTCGTCTCCAAGCTTCGCCGTCGCGGTCCCGCCTCGCCTCCGGCCTCCCCCTCGTCGACTGCCCCTGCCTCCGGCCAGATCCGGGCCGGCGCCGCCCGGATCCGGCTACCCCGAGCCCGGCCGCCGCCTTCCCCGCTGCTCCGGCCGGTTCTCCGGCGAGCTCGCGCCGCCGCCTCAAAAACCGTGCCCGATCCAGATGTGAGGTGCCCTGTTATTTTTGACATTCTGGTGCCCTGTTCATCGCATCATAACTCTGCATCCGTAGCTCCGTTTTGTGCGTGTAATATATCAAAATGTTCGCCATGAGATGCCCCTCACTTTGCTCCATTGCATAATTTTAATTTCAGTTTATCTTGATGCCTAAATCATCGTTGCAGGAGTGCTATATGACGTTAATCTGCTGAAACTGTTATAACTTGGTGATTTGTCATTTTTGTTGCATTTGATGTGTGCCTCCTATCAGCATGAGTCCTACATGAGTTTTGAACTATGTCATGCCATCTTTACAGGGGTGCCATCCATGTATTTTTGTGAGTCTTTTACTGAGTGTATCAAGCTTGTTAAGTAGGGTGCTTGCTGTTACTGTTTTGCTAGGCTGAATCTGTTATTTCGTGATGCTATGTAAACCTGCTGCTACAACTCATTGTATGCATAATCTGGAGATGTTCACTAAGGATGTTTTTTTATACATGTAATGCTTTATGCATACATGGCACTGGTTGCATTCTTAACCTGCTGTAGTTTGTTGTAATATTGCTCCCAAATTGCTAAATAATGTTGCTGTCAACCTGTTAACATTAAGTTCAGTTTTGCCATGTGTTTTTCTAGTGATCCGTGCACCCTATGAAGTTTATCTTGACATGCTTAGATTCATAAACATGTCTTCTTACTGTTGTTCGCCTTGCATTTCATCTAATGCTCTGTGGGGAGTGGTACAAGCTCACCAACATGCCTACTTATCGTTGTTCCTGCCATATTTGAATCTGTCATATAACTTGCCATGTTTACGTGGGTGCCATCATATCTTATGATCCTTTTTGTCTGATGGCTGTAAAGGATTTCTGTTCTATGCATTTAGTAGTATCGTGTAATGCCTTAAGTATCTATGTTATGTTACTGTAACATGTTGTTGGATAGCTCTAAACATTGCAACTTTATGTTATTTCTGCTAAGCCTGAAACTGTTATTATTTGCAATCTTGCCATGTCTTTTTAAGCATGTTCTTGTGATTTCTGGAGTTAGCTCAGTGTTCACGTTTTTTTATGCTTTACCTGTACATCATGTCCATGCCTTTTTTTCTCATGTTGGGGTGCTGTAGCATGTTGTTTTGATGCTTGCAATATGCCTAGTTTCTGTTTTAGACAGCTTGTCCTGTAAACTTGTTTCATGTGTGTGTTGAACCGTTGCTCCGTTTTCAGTGTGCTCTATATGAAACTTGCTTAGAATTTCATGTAGTTTCATATTATCATGTTGCATCCTTGTTTTGAGAGTGTTTGCTTCATGTTTGTACGCATTTTGCATCAATGCCATGTTTATATTGTTTTGCTCATATCTTTTAGGCCATAGCTCCAAATCTAATGAACTTTATATGTAACTTGACTAGAATCTCGTGTAGATCATCTTGGTGCATCTTAACTTGATGCTTAACAACTTCAAATTAATGTTTGTTATCTGGACCAATTTCGAAATTTGCATATGAGGACTTACCGGATTTGTTATACGTTGTTTCCGGCCTCATTTAAACTTGCTTTGATGTGTTGCTCTTGTATGCATCATGTCTTGCCATGAGTAGCTTTATGTAGCTTTGTCATGCATCATGCTTGTTGTGCATCATGTCTTGTCTATGTGTGGTGTGTTTACCATGTTGTGTGCTTCTTCTCGATAGTTCCCATTTTTGTTGTGATCGTTAGGATTCGTTCGTCTATGCTTGGTTCGTCTTCATGGATTCATCTTCTTCATGGACTCGTTCCTCTTCCTTGAGGGATTTCAGGCAAGATGACCATTACCCAGGATCTCACTACTATCATTGCTATGCTAGTTTCTTCGTTCTATCGCTTTGCTGCGCTACCTATCACCAGTTTATCAAGCCTCCCAAATTACCATGTCAGCCTCTAACCTTTTCACCCTTCCTAGCAAACCATTGCTTGGCTATGTTACCGCTTTGCTCAGCCCCACTTATAGCATTGTTAGTTGCAGGTGAAGTTGAAGATTGCTCCCTGGTGGACAGGATTATGTTGGGATATCACAATATCTCTTATTTAATTAATGCATCTATATACTTGGTAAAGGGTGGAAGACTCGGCCTTATGCCTGGTGTTTTGTTCCACTCTTGCCGCCCTAGTTTCCGTCATACCGGTGTTATGTTCCCGGATTTTGCGTCCCTTACGCGGTTGGGTGATTTATGGGACCCCCTTGACAGATTGCTTTGAATAAAACTTCTCCAGCAAGGCCCAACCTTGGTTTTACCATTTGCCTCACCTAGCCCTTTTTCCCTTGGGTTTCCGGAGCCCGAGGGTCATCTTTTTTTACCCCCCCCCCCCCCGCGAGCCAACGCTCGTCGTGAGTGTTGGTCCAACCTGTCAGCCGCCGGTGGCCACTAGGGGCAACTCTAGGCTCGCCTACCGGAAGTTTGGACAATCCGGTGTGCCCTAAGAACGAGATATGTGCAGCTCCTATCAGGATTTGTCGGCACATCTGGGTGGCTTTGCTGGTCTTGTTTTACCATTTCGAAATGTCTTGTAAACCTGGATTCCGAGTCTGGTCGGTTCTTCCCAGAAGAAGGAATATCCTTTGTTGATCGCGAGAGCTTATCATGGGCTAAGTTGGGACACCCCTGCAGGGTTTGAACTTTCGAAAGCCGTGCCCGCGGTTATGTGGCAGATGGGAATTTTTTAATATCCGGTTGTAGAAAACTTGAAGTAAACTCTTCTAAAATACACCAACCGTGTGCGTAACCGTGATTGTCTCTTTTCGGGGTTGATCGAGAGGAGAACACGGTTTCTGGGTTATGTCTGACGTAAGGAGGAGTTCAGGATCACTTCTTGATCATTACTAGTTGACGACCGCTTGCTTTGCTTCTCTCCTCGCTCTTATTTGCATAAGTTAGCCACCATACATGCTTAGTCGCTGCTGCAACCTCACCACTTTACCCCTTCCTTACCCATTAAGCTTTGCTAGTCTTGATACCCATGGTAATGGGATTGCTGAGTCCTCGTGGCTCACAGATTACTACAACAACAGTTGCAGGTACAAATTATGCGATGATCATGACGTGACAGCAATGTTTGCTTGTTTTGGAGTTCTCCTTCTGCTTCTTCTTCGATAAGGGGATAGGTTCCAGGTCGGCAGCCTAGGCTAGCAGGGTGGATATTGTTTGAGTTTCTGTTTATGATTCATCCGTAGTCGGATGTTGATCTTGTATGGTGTATAGTTGTATTCATGTGACATTGTATGTATTGGATGTATCCCCACTATTATGTAATGTTGATATAATGATATCCACCTTGAAAAAGCGTCTTCAAGATGCGCTTTTATCCTTGGTGGGACCTTCGAGTTCCTTTAGGATAGGGTCGCATCTTGGGCGTGTCAGACCCTTCCTCCGGACTTCTCCACCAACACCGACAACGACGAGGAGGAGTGGCCACCAAGGACCAAGGCCCTGGCGAGATCGTAAGTGTCCGGACTCCGGAATAGCTCATGACTTTTTATTTGTCACATAGTGTCTTCTAACGCCGAATATAACCATGTAGCCCGCCCAAGGACGAGCTCGCCGCTTCATCGAGCGGCTCCCTAGATTCGTCGGATGTGAACAACACTTCACTTCCGACCGCCTCCTCTCCTCGTGACGCAGACGACACCGCGGTGGAGTCCCAAAAGGGGCCCATCCAGGAGGAGGTGGTCCTAGAGGCGCCGCAAGGCGACCTCCCGGACTCCGGGCGCAAAGGGGCCGAGACCCCAGAGGGCTCTAAGTCTGGCCCTGTGCCGGACTCTATAGCGGAACCTTCAGTGGTTCCGAAGTCCGGCAAGCGGCCCCTTCGTAAGAAGGGCAAGATTGTGACGCCGGTGACCTCCGTCCATCCGGAGGCACTGGATAGCTTGCTGGAGGCGCTTAACGGCGCCTTCGTTGACGAGGAGCAACGCACTGTTATGAGTGTGGTGATCCAGAAAGTTCAGTCCGCCAAGAGCGGGCTGACTGAAGCCTGTACCAGCCTTCTAACAGGCTATGAGGTAAGTTTAGAATAAGTAAAAATATTACCGCATAGACAGTAGCCCCTCATGCTTAGTTCGGTGTTCGGAAAGAAAAGCCGGACTGAGGATCTAAAAAGATATACGCAGGAGTCTAACATAAGTATGTCAATATGGGAATGCAGGCGGCGCCGACCTCTCGCCAAGACGGATCGTGGAGGTCAATGCATTGAAGCAGAGCCTCGAGCGGTCCGAGAATGATCTCGGCCTTGCCAAGAAGCAGCTCGAGGACAAGGAAGGTAAGTAATACCTTATTAAAGTAATACCTTATAGAAAGGATTTGGTTGCAAAAATGACAGGACTAACGTGGGTATTGTAGGGGCCACAAACGAGGAGGAGACCCTGAAGGAAGCAGTGTCCACGGCCGAAAGCAAAGCGGCCGTAGAGCGCACCGAGCGAGAGAAGCAGGAGGCGCGGGTGGCGGAGGTGCGGCAAGAGCTCCAGGCTCTCGTGTAAAAACACGAGAGTTTGGAGCGTGACTCGAAGACTCGAGAGTCCGAGCTCGCCTCGGCTCTTGAGAGTGCCAAAGCCGCTAAGGCCCAAGCCCAAAAAACCCTCCAGGAGATTGAATCATTAAAGAAGATAGCGGCGGGTAAGGCATTCTTTATGCAAACGAAGCATGTGAAAGTGAATTGTCTATTACTTACCCGAATTCGGAGCTCTCCAGGAGCATTCGCAGATCTGCCCCGTAGTGTGTCTGATGCTGCCGCGTTCTACCGCGCCGAGGAGGGGAGCTCGACGGAAAAGGTGTTCTGGTCTCAGTATGTTGAGGCCGGACATCCGTGCTCGAGCGACCAGTGAAGCAGCTGGTCGAGCTCCACAAGGTCGCCGAACAGGCCATGAAGGGCCTCATAATTAGGCTGTGGCCTAAGGAAGCCATGCCTGGGAGCTACTTCGGGCTAGTGCGGCGGCTGGTGGACGGCTGTCCATGGATTGAAGTCATCAAGCGCTCCGTCTGCATCGAAGGTGCCCGTAGGGCCCTTGCCCTTGCTAAGGTGCACCGGGGCAAGATGGACGCTAAGAAGTTTGTGACGGACGGACCACCACCGAAGAAGGAGCATCGCAGGCCTGAAACTTATTATGAGGGCGTCCTGAAGGGTGCCTGCCTTATAGCGGATGAATGCTCCAAAGATATATTTTTTTAGTAGACTCGCATTTGTTATCCTGTACGCTGAAAACTTGTTCATATGCGCTAAGCAACACTTTTGAATTTAAAATATTACCTTTTGTGCGGCCGTTTATCAAATTTGAGAGATGGCAAGTCGTTGGCTTCAGCCCCCATGCCACGAGTGCTGGGGTGTTCGGGATATACTTGAGCGCTCTTGTTCCCATTCTTGGGTCCTTCGAGGGAGGCGCTCAATGCAACGAACAAGGCAACCGGACTATAGTGCTTGAACACTCTCATTTAGCCATAGAATTCTATAATTTTAAATTACGATGAAGCCCCTAGTATTCGGAAGACCGAGTTCGGGGCGCTATCCACGCCTTGGCCGGGCAATGCCGACTCCTCGCTCTAAGCGGCATAAGTCTTTAGTGACCCGAAAAAACCTCTTGAACCTTGACCGGCTCTCGCCCTATCATGATAGTCAGTTTCAGCTTTCTCCACTTAGGTGCTCAACCCGGCTCAACAGGGGCACAATCGCAGTGGTTCTCCCAGCGCTACTCTAGCCGATATAACGGAACTTAAGGTACCAAAACATGGGAGCCGGGCAAACCCAACTATTGACCCAAGACATGATTCGGAGCCGATGCATATAATGCTATAAGTTCGGGTGCCGCACTTGAGAAAATGTTCGGACTTATCACACCATACTTTTGGGGTACTTAAGCCCTCGGTGTATTGGCCGCACTAAAGTGTACGGGTGCGACATGTCATGAATGAACATATATATAGATAAAGAAAGGAGTGCAATAATAGGCAAAAGCTATGTATTGTTTATTCAAAAGGTACTGCAATGAAAGCAGAACGATACAAATAGTGCGATAAGCAAGGGATGGGACTATTTAACATGTCCCCCTCCAGGGGTAAGCTGCAGGATGGTATGTAAAACAGGTATAATGCTCGTAGTAGAGACCACCTGGACACTCGACGTAGCTTTCTGCTTCCCTGGCTGTTGCATCGTGAGTTCGGCAATTCTAGTGCCGGACAGGTTTCTGGAAAATGGAGTCCTGAAAGTAAGAGAAAAGAAGAAAGAAAAGAATGACACAATCGGAGCCCTGGTGCCGAGCCGCATTCGGGGCGTGCCGTGGTCGTGCCCCTCCCCTTATGCCCATGGTATCTCCAGAGCGTAGTTATGTACGTGTAGTACTGGCTTCGCTATTTCGCGAGGGCTAGTGTTGGGGCCGGATTGCTACGCATGCTCGGATCGTGCCAGGCGGTCTTGTTGTAGGTTACTCCGGGTGCGCTTGACGGTGTCCAGACGTTTAATAGCCGGACTCGAGAATTGCTGTGAGAGGATGCTTTGCACCTCCACCGCGAGGGCCGCCGTGTGCTCCTCCATCTGGAGAGAGCGTTCGGTGTTTCCATTGACCGTGATTACTCCTCGAAGGCCTGGCATCTTGAGCTTGAGGTACGTGTAGTGCGGCACCGCATTGAACTTTGCAAATGCGGTTCGTCCAAGCAGTGCGTGATAGCCGCTACGGAAGGGGACTATGTCGAAGATTAACTCTTCGCTTCGGAAGTTATCCGGGGATCCGAAGACCACTTTGAGTCTAACTGAGCCTGTACAATTGGCCTCTACACCTGGTATGACGCCTTTAAAGGTCGTCTTTGTGGGTTTAATCCTTGAGGGGTCTATGCCCATTTTGCGCACTATATCCTGAAAGAGCAGGTTCAGGCTGCTACCGCCGTCCATCGTGACTCTAGTGAGGTGGAATCTGGCCGATGATTGGGTCAAGAACCAATGCGGCGAATCTGCCGTGGCGGATGCTAGTGGGGTGGTCCCTTCGTTCAAAGGTGATCGGGCAGGAGGACCATGGGTTGAACTTCGGGGCGACTGGCTCCATCGCATGTACGTCCCTTAGTGCATGCTTCCGATCCCTTTTGGGTATGTGGGTTGCGTATATCATGTTCACCGTCCGCACTTGTGGGGGGAAGCCCTTCTGTCCTCTATTGTTCGGTGGCCGGGGCTCCTCCGCATCATCGCTATGCAGCCCCTTGTCATTGAGTTCGGCATTTAACTTGCCTGCCTGTTTGAAGACCCAACAATCCATGTTGGTGTGGTAGGCTAGTTTTTCGGGGGTGCCATATATTTGGCACGAGCGATCAAGTATTCGGTCCAGATTGGACGGGCCCTGAGTATTTCTTTTGAACGGCTTTTTCCGCTGACCGGGTTTAGAGCCTCTGAATCCGGCATTGACCGCCGTATCTTCAGCATTATCGCCGTTAATGCGGCGCTTGTGCTTGTTGCGACGCGACCTGCCATTGTTGTCATTGGTATCCAAACTACCAGGGTTTTTGGTCAAGTCGTTACTACGAGCTAGCCAGCTGTCCTCTCCCGGGTCATGAGGGTTGTGAGGGCTGCCATGGATTTCGGCTTTTCCAGTCCTAGGTGCCGGGCAAGCCACTCGTCGCGGATGTTATGTTTGAAGGCTGCAAGGGCCTCTGCATCCGGACAGTCAACGATTTGATTTTTCTTGGTTAGGAACCGTGTCCAGAATTGTCTGGCTGATTCTTCTGGCTGCTGAATTATGTGGCTGAGGTCATCGGCGTCTCGTGGTCGCACATATGTGCCCTGGAAGTTGTCAAGGAATGCGGCTTCCAGGTCCTCCCAATAACCAATTGATTCTGCTGGCAGGCTGTTAAACCAATGCCGAGCTGGTCCTTTAAGCTTGAGTGGGAGGTATTTGATGGCGTGTAGATCATCACCGCGGGCCATGTGGATATGGAGGAGGTAGTCCTCGATCAAAACCGCAGGATCTGTTGTGCTATCGTATGATTCGATGTTTACGGGTTTGAAACCCTTGGGGATTTGATGATCCATCACTTCTTCTGTGAAGCATAGTGGGTGTGCGGCGCCTCTGTATTGAGCTATATCACGACACAACTCAAATGAGCTTTGTTCATCGTGTGTTCGCCCGCCGAATTGTTGTATCCGGCGTGACGGTTATCGCCACGCGTCGTGGCGCCCACGCGATCCGTAGATCGATCTTGTTTGCCTTGCCTTGTCCTCCAATATGTCTCGCAGGTCTGGCGCGTTTCCCGGTGCCTTGGTACTTTTCGAGCGACGCCGGGGTGCGGCTTGAATGGAGGGTCTAGAGGCCTCTCTGTCGCGACCACGGGGTGGCCGGTCGGCTGCATCAGGCGCTAGTGATGTAGGTTTGGGTGCTGCTTCCTCTAATTGGGGTAGCAGCCTGCGTTTTGGGTATCTCTTGGAGGGGCGTTCGAGTTCGTACTCTTCGGCTGCAAGGACTTCAGTCCATCTGTCAGCTAGCAAGTCTTGGTCAGCTCTAAGCTGCTGCTGGTTTTTCTTGAGGCTACTTGCCGTGGCCATAAGCCTGCGTTTGAAACGCTACTATTCGGCGGGATCCTCAGGCACGACAAATTCGTCGTCGTCGAGGCTTGCCTCATCTTCAGAGGGAGGCATATAATTATCGTCCTCCACCTCCCTGTCTGCCGCTCTATCATGAGGGCTGGCTTCTCCCTCCTCCTATGCTGAATCCTGCTGGAGGGGTTGTCTTCGGCACTGTCCGGGGTATTATTATCTCCCGTGCCGGAATCACCGTTTTTGCAGTGGCGGGATTTAAAGCGGCGCCGCTGACGCCGATGCTTGGGTTGTTTCTTGGAGGGGTCATCCTCCGCTGTTCCATCACCGTTCCCATCTTTTGGGATGTCCACCATGTATATGTCGTATGACGAGGTGGCCTTCCAGTGCCCTGTAGGCGCTGGTTCTTCGTCGTCTCCACCATCGTCGTCCATACCGTCGATGTCTTCGAAGTCGAAGTCGAGCATGTCGGTTAAATCATCGACAGTGGCTACGAAGTCGGTGGTGGGTTGGCGTTGAATTTCTTCGCCGTCCGCATCCCAACCTTCCTGACCGTAGTCCGGCCAGGGCTCTCCTGATAAAGAGAGAGACTTTAGTGAATTCAGGATGTCGCCAAAGGGCGAGTGCTGAAAGATGTCCGCGGCGGTGAACTCCATGACCGGCGCCCAATCTGATTCCATTGGCCGGGGCGCGGGAGGTTCGGAGTCCGGCACCTTGGAGTCACGGGATTCACAAAGGACAGGGATGGTGTTCGGCTCAATCGCCGTAGAGATCGTATCCCCCAAGGTGGTGTCCAGCCACTCGTCCTCGATCGGCGGAGTTGGCTCTCAGCTAAGGGTCGGAGCGGACGCTGGTGCAGCATTCGGGGTACTGTTCGGCGGCAGAGCTAGATCGTGCCCATCGAGACAGTGCGGCGCGCTTGGCTATGGCTCGAATCCGTTGAAGATCAAGTCTCCGCAGATGTCGGCCGTGTAGTTCAAACTCCCAAACCTGACCTGATGGCCAGGGGCGTAGCTTTCGATCTGCTCCAGATGGCCAAGTGAATTTGCCCGCAGTGCATAGCCGCCGAATACGAAGATCTGTCCGGGGAGAAAAGTCTCATCCTGGACCACGTCTTTGTTGATGATTGAAGGAGCCATCGGACCTAAAGATGACGACACAGAGGAACTATCAATGAAAGCACCAATTTCGGTGTCAAAACCGGCGGATCTCTGGTAGGGGGTCCCGAACTGTGCGTCTAGGCGGATGGTAACAGGAGACAAGGAACACGATGTTTTTACCCAGGTTCGGGCCCTCTCGATGGAGGTAAAACCCTACTCCTTCTTGATTAATATTGATGATATGGGTAGTACAAGATTGGATCTACCACGAGATCAGAGAGGCTAAACCCTAGAAGCTAGCCTATGGTATGATTGTTCTTCGTCCTACGGACTAAACCCTCCGGTTTATATAGACACCGGATAGGGTTAGGGTTACACAGATTCGGTTACAATGGTAGGAGATCTACATATCCGTATCGCCAAGTTTGCCTTCCACGCCAAGGAAAGTCCCATCCGTACACGGGACGAAGTCTTCAATCTTGTATCTTCATAGTCCAGGAGTCCGGCCAACGGTGATAGTTCGGCTATCCGGACACCCCCTAATCTAGGACTCCCTCAGATACCCTAAGGAAACCATTGGGTATACCTTCTACCTTAGATCCGAAGGCAAGATCTTTGTTGCCAAGAACGGATCCTTTCTGGAAAAGGAGTTTCTCTCGAAAGGAGTAAGTGGGAGGAAAGTAGAACTCGATGAAGTACTACCTCTTGAACCGGAAAGTAGTGCAGCTCAGAAAATGTTCTTGTGGTGCCTACACCGATCGGAGAGGAAATTAATGATGATGATCAAGGTACTTCGGATCAAGTTGCTACCGAACTTCAGAGGTCTACAAGGACACGTTCCACACCAGAGTGGTATGGCAACCCTGTCCTGGAAATCATGTTGTTAGACAACGATGAACCTTCGAACTATGAAGAAGCGATGGCGGGCCCAGATTCCAACAAATGGCTTGAAGCCATGCAATCCGAGATAGAATCCATGTATGAAAACAAAGTATGGACTTTGACAGACTTGCCCAATGATCAGCGAGTGATAGAAAACAAATGGATCTTTAAGAAGAAGACGGACGCAGATGGTAATGTTACCATCTATAAAGCTCGACTTGTCGCTAAGGGTTATTGGCAAGTTCAAGGGGTTGACTACGATGAGACTTTCTCTCCCGTAGCGAAGCTGAAGTCCATGTGAATCATGTTAGCAATTGCCGCATACTATGATTATGAGATATGGCAGATGGACGTCAAAATGGCATTCCTTAACGGCTATCTTATGGAAGAACTGTATATGATGCAGCTGGATAGTTTTGTCGACCCTAAGAATGCTAACAAGGTATGCAAGCTCCAGCGATCCATTTCTGGACTGGTGCAAGCATCTCGGAGTTGGAACATTCGCTTTGATGAGATGATCAAAGCGTTTGGGTTTATGCAGACTTATGGAGAAGCCTGCGTTTACCAGAAAGTGAGTGGGAGCGCTGTAGCATTTCTCATATTATATGTAGATGACATCCTCTTGATGGGAAATGATATAGAACTCTTGGACAACATTAAGGCCTACTTGAATAAGTGTTTTTCAA
Organism: Aegilops bicornis; assembly: GCA_021605145.1. NCBI lineage: Eukaryota > Viridiplantae > Streptophyta > Magnoliopsida > Poales > Poaceae > Aegilops > Aegilops bicornis. Next base: position 554,071,572 of record CM038672.1, on the reverse strand, counting down.
CGAAGGACCTTGGAGAAGCTGCTTACATATTAGGCATCAAGATCTATAGGGATAGATCGAGACGCCTCATAGGTCTTTCACAAAGCACATACCTTGATAAGATATTGAAGAAGTTCAATATGGATCAGTCCAAGAAAGGGTTCTTGCCTCAGACATAAGGTGTGAGTTTGAGCTTGGCTCAATGCCCCACCACGGCAGAAGGTAAAGAAGAGATGAGTGTCATCCCTATGCCTCAGCCATAGGATCTATTATGTATGCCATGTCGTGTACCAGACCTGATGTAAACCTTGCCGTAAGTTTGGTAGGAAGGTACCAAAGTAATCCCGCAAGGAACACCGGATAGCGGTCAAGAATATCTGAAGTACACGAAAAGGACTAAGGATATGTTTCTCGCTTATGGAGGTGAAGAAGAGCTCGTCAGAAGGGTTACGCCGATGCTAGCTTCGACATAGATCTGGATGACTCTAAGTCACAAACCGGATACGTGTATATGTTGAATCATGGAGCAACAGCTGGTGCAGGTTGCAAGCGAGCGTCATGGCGGGATCTACATGTGAAGCGGAGTACATGGCAGCCTCGGAGGCAGCTGATGAAGCAATATGGATGAAGGAGTTCATCACCGACCTAGGAGTCATACCCAATGCGTCGGGCTAATCACTCTCTTCCGTGACAACACTGGAGCTATTGCCCTTGCCAAGGAGCCCAGGTTTCACAAGAAGACCAGGCACATCAAGCGTCGTTTCAACTCCATCCGTGAAAATGTTCAAGATGGAGACATAGATATTTGCGAAGTACATACAGATCTGAAAATCGCAGATCCGTTGACTTAACCTCTTCCGCGAGCAAAACATGATCAACACAAGAACTCTATGGGTGTTCGATTCATCACAATGTAACTAGATTATTGACTCTAGTGCAAGTGGGAGAGTGTTGGAAATTTGCCCTAGAGGCAATAATAAAAGGATTATTATTATATTTCCTTGTTCATGATAATTGTCTTTTATTCATCCTATAATTGTACTATCCGGAAATTGTAATACACGTGTGAATACATAGACCACAACATGTCCCTAGTGAGCCTCTAGTTGACTAGCTCGTTGATCAACAGATAGTCATGGTTTCCTGACTATGGACATTGGATGTCATTGATAACGGGATCACATCATTAGGAGAATGATGTGATGGACAAGACCCAATCCTAAGCATAGCACAAGATCGTGTAGTTCATTTGCTAGAGCTTTTCCAATGTCAAGTATCTTTTCCTTAGACCATGAGATCGTGTAACTCCCGGATAACGTAGGAGTGCTTTGGGTGTACCAAACGTCACAACGTAATTGGGTGACTATAAAGGTATACTACGGGTATCTCCGAAAGTATCTGTTGAGTTGACACGGATCGAGACTGGAATTTGTCACTCCGTATGACGGAGAGGTATCTCTGGGCCCACTAGGTAATGCATCATCATAATGAGCTCAAAGTGACCAAGTGTATGGTTACGGATCATGCATTACGGTACGAGTAAAGTGACTTGCCGGTAACGAGATTTAATGAGGTATTGGGATATCGATGATCGAATCTCGGGCAAGTAACGTACCGACTGACAAAGGGAATTGTATACGGGGTTGCTTGAATCCTCGACATCGTGGTTCATCCGATGAGATCATCGAGGAGCATGTGGGAGCCAACATGGGTATCCAGATCCCGCTGTTGGTTATTGACCGGAGAGTCGTCTCGGTCATGTCTACGTGTCTCCCGAACCCGTAGGCTCTACACACTTAATGTTCGGTGACGCTAGGGTTATTAGGAAGACTTGTATGTGATTACCGAATCTTGTTCGGAGTCCCGGATAAGATCCCGGACGTCACGAGGAGTTCCGGAATTGTCCGGAGGTGAAGATTTATATATGGGAAGTTGTCATACGGTCACCGGAAAGGTTCGGGGGCATATCGGTATTGTACCGGGGCCACCGGAGGGGTTCCGGGGTTCCACCGGGAGGGGCCACCTCTCTCGGAGGGCCTCATGGGCCGTAGTGGGCAGCTAACCAGCCCTTGGAGGGCTTGGCGTATCCCCCCTTGGGCCCATGCACCTAGGGTTGGGGGGGAAACCCTAGTGGGGGCGCCCCCCTTGCTTGGGGGGCAAGCCCCCTCCCCTTGGCCGCCGCCCCCCCTCTAGATATCATCTAGAGGGGGCCGGCCCCCTTCCCCCTTCCCCTATAAATAGAGGGGCGAGGGGAGGGCTGCACACAACATCCAAGGCGCAGCCCCTCCCCTCCCCAACACCTCTCCTCCTCCGCTAAGAGCTTGGCGAAGCCCCGCCGAGATCGCCTCTCCACCACCACCACGCCTGTCAGGCCGCTGGCCGGAGCACTCTTCCTCAACATCTCCCTCCACCTTGCTGGATCAAGGCGCAGGAGACGTCTCCGCTCCGTACGTGTGTTGAACGCGGAGGTGCTGTCCATTCAGCACTAGGATCATCGGTGATTTGGATCACGACGAGTACGACTCCCTCAACCCCGTTCTCTTGAACGCTTTCGCTCGCGATCTAGAAAGGTATGTAGATGCACTCCTCTCTCTCGTTGCTAGATGAACTCATAGATTGATCTTGGTGAAAGCGTAGAAATTTTTTATTTCTGCAACTTTCCCCAACACTTAAACCCTGTAGAAGAGAAGAGGATGACTCAGATCAGAAGGCCATGAGGTATAAGGAGTAAAAAGAGCCTTACGTTCCCTTCCACAATCAATTCCCTTACATAACTAAAGCATTTCTAGACACAACTTCAACCAGTTTGGCTTGGTAATCCTACAGGCAGTCAGGCTCTGATACCAAAGCTGTCAGGACCCCGATTCCAAGTCACATCGATCTAGCCGGTAACACCTCATATCACTTTGCGGCCTCACGCACGGTATTCCCACGGGTGTCGCATTACCATGGCCCGGACCGTTATGCCTTTTGGCTCACGATATGATAGTGTCGCTAGCATCCATATGACAGAGAACCCGGGCCGACATGGCTAGTCGTGAACCCAAAGCAGCACTAACCCATGGGGACAGTATACATGAATCACATCAAGCATGTCGGTCGCCAGCGTAGAATCCGGGCTGTAGCACTGGCTAACAGGACTCCGGGAACCCGGGCTGTAGAAAGTGTGCTAGGCAGGACTCCGGATCACCGCGTGACATTTCTCGAAGGCGACGTATACAGTGAACGAAGTGAAACACATGCCGGCTAGTCAAGTGTCCTGAGCAGTAGTGCTGGGCTAGCAGGACTCTGGTGATCCGGGATGTAGCGGACTACTATGGCTGAAGGAAGCACTAGACTACATTTCCCCATAAGAGAGGCTACCAAGGATAAACAACTAGATTGTTGGATCCCACACATACCAAGCATTTCAAACATACACACAATATGCTCGATATGTGTAAATACAACGTGGAATCACAACATAACTCTACGACTCAAGTATTTATTCATTAGGCTCCGAGGAGCGAGATATTACAAACATGGGTCTCATGACCCAACATTCAGAGCATACAAGTCAAAGCACATGCGAAAGCTTAACATGTCTGAGTAGAGACATCTACAAATGAAAAAGGCTGATAAGCCTGACTAAGTACCAGATCCTGCCGAGGGCACAAGATCGTAGCTGAAGTATCAAGCTAAACGTCGAAGTCCACACGGAACTACTAGCGAGACTGACATCTCTCTACAAAACATAAAATAAGCAATGTGAGTACAAATGTACTCAGCAAGACTTACATCAGAACTAACTACATATGCATCATTATCAACAAAGGGGTGGTGGGGTTTAACTGCAGCAAGCCAGCTTTGACTCGGTGGCTATCCTGAACTACGACTCCAAGTAACTCTTTTGAGGTAGCGCACACGAGTCCTCATATTCACCATATCAATACACCACTATGGATCCGCTTCCGTCTCCCCACGAGAACGCCATCCATAGCACTCACGCTTATCTTTCATGTTTTAGAGTATCCACTTCCACTTGTCTATGAACTGATATAGGCAACCCAGAAGTCCTTTACCGCGGACACGGCTATTCGAATAGATCATTTATAACCCTGCAGGGGTGTACTTCTTCACACACGTTGTCGCCACTTACCACCATGTACACGTCGGGTATCTCGACAACCTTCAAGCGGAAGCCTGGCGAGGGAGTCTGCCACGACCTAACTAACCACACAAGTCCCTAGTCCAGGTTTATCGCCTATTCGGTTTCCATCCGCGAGGAGATCCGGCCGGAGTTTCGCTCACAGCCCCAAACGATGTGTGCAGGGTTCCCGAGACACCAAACGGGCGACCGGTTCACCGTGCCACAGTGTATCTACCGCATCATAGCCCACCCCTAGGGTCAGCGCTACGCACGGCCTCCAACACATATCCTACAAACACCAGAAACTAGTTGCAACTCCTGGACAGAGGACGGGGGCGGTTAATAAATCGAGAGAGTCAATTAAGGATCCCAATGTGTGGTAGTAGCTGTTCATGGATCACAAACACAGAACCCAGTTCCTAAGGACGGGTTCAATGAGACAACCCACCATGTACTCATACATGGCCTCTCACCGCTACCTTTACCAAATCGTGTTCACACACTTAGCTCTCAACAAGAGGACATGTTCACACACCTTCCGATTCATCCTCGATGAATCAGACCCGACTCAACTCTAAGCAAGAGTGGTGCATGACAAACAAGCATGAATGAGTAGGCACATCGTGGCTCAAACAACTCCTACTCATGCTAGTGGGTTTCATCTATTTATCGTGGCAATGACAGTCATGCAAGAGGATAAAGGGGTTCAACTACCGCAGCCAGTAACAAATGAATCATTGTTGTCCTAATGCAATAAAGTAGAGCAGGAGCGAGAGAGTGGGATTGTATCGGAATGAACAAGGGGGTTTTGCTTGCCTGGCACTTCTGAAGATAGCATTGAGTCTTCATTAGTGTCAACGACCACAGCGCCGGGACAACATCTACCGAGGGGGAACAATACCGGCAAACACAGAAGAAACATGATCAATGCAATGCAAAATATGATGCATGCTATGACATGGCATTATGAATGTGTTTTGGGCTAATGCAAGGTAGATCTGGTTGAAATGAGTCCATTTGAACCAAAGATTCAAATGCAAACCCATTTTATGAAGTCATAAGGTGCATTAACTTATTTCAACTAGACAGCAAGGTTAAAGTGGATTAACATGCATGAACCAAGTACAAATGGATAGATTGGATTTTTCTGATCATTTTTCATATATAATTTGTTTCTTTTAGAATTACGGTTGATTTTATATGATTTTTAGAAGTTTAGGATATTTTCTGGAATTTCCTGAATTAAAATAAATCCAAAAAATACATGTTGCATCAGCATGACATCCCCGATGTCGGCGAGTCAACTGGCGCCTCAGTCAAACCTCGACCAGCTGGGGTCCACCGGTCGGTGACAGGGCTGGTTAGTGACGCCGACAGTGGGTCCGTCAAGCGACCCCACAAGAAAGTCAACTTGACATGTGGGCTGGCCAACACCATGTCGGTAGCAGTTAAAGTCGACGTGTGGGTCCCGCTGGTTTTAACTAACTTTAAATGTAAAATTGAACTAACCTAACAGGCACAGGGGCCCACATGGCAGTGGCCCTAGGGGTGTTTAGCAGGGTTATTAGTGCTAACAAAACCGGCGCCACGTCAGGTAGTGACACCGAAGACCACAGCGACGGTGAGACCTCGCCAGAGTTGCTCAGGTTGGCGCTACAGATGGTGGTTTGCGACGGGGTTTGGCTCTACTCGGAGTTGGAGGAGTGGCGCATCCACTGGTGGCAGCAAATGGATCTGGGGTGGCCCGTAGCGGCGGCTACGGCGAGTTGGGTGGCGGCCGGAGCTCGGGCGAGCTCGGGGTCGAGGCTACAGCGGCCTTGGCCATGCGAGGTTAGCGCCTACGGCGTCTACGCGGTGCGGCGAGGGCGTTGGACGCATGCCCGGGACCAAATGGTCATCGGATTGTCATCGCCGGTGTGCTTTGGCGGCAGCGCTGTTGGGTGAGAGAGGCGCGGCGGCTACGACAAGAAATCGAGGCGGTGAAGAGGGGGTTTCGGACCGTGAGCTCACTGGGATTCCAACGGAGAACTTGGCGGGCTCGGGGAAGCTTCTGCGACGGTGAATTGACGGCGGCAATCTCCGGGCACCGGAGATGAAGACGACGATGTTCGGCCGACTGGCCTCCTCTCGTCGTCAGGCGGCGGTGTGTAGCTCCGCTGGGTCGTGGCGGAGCCTGTGGATGCGGAGAGGGAGCGAGGGGGTGGCTGTGGCCGTGGTGGAGCTCGTCGGCGACGTCGAGCTCCGCTCGGTGGTGAAGAGAGAGTTACCCAGGGGAGAAGTGAGGGTGAGGGAGAGAGCGAGGGGGTTCCAGGGGTTGTGTGGCTTCACCAGGGTGTCAAGGGGGAAGTGGTAAGCAGGAGGTGGCCGGGACGCGTGCCGGCGCGCTGCGGCCACGCGCTCGTCCTCCTGGCAGGGGAAGAAGACAACAAGGGGGGGGAGGCTAGGTGGGCTGGGCTGGCCAGGTGGGCCGGCTAGGTAAGTGGGCCTCAGGTAAGTCTCTGCTTCCTATCCTTTCTATTTTAGTTTCTGTTTTCTATTATTCTGTAGTCTTTAGGGATTTATTAAAAATACTAATGCTATCCCAAAAATCATTAAACTTGCTCAAGCCCACTGTTTGGAAAATATCCAACAGCAAACATTTAAGTTTATGACTATTTGAGCATTTAAAATATTTTATATTATTTAAATTCCCAGATGAAAATACCATATGATTTAATTCAGAGCCCAAATATGTCATGGAATAATGTGCAACACCTCTGGTTACTGTTTCCAGCATTTTCCAGAAATAATGAACATTTTTAAAGCCATTTGGATTTACTAAAAATATTTTAGTTGAACCTAGTGAATTCCTTTGATGCTAGGGTTTGTCATCCCCATTTCAAATTTCAAACAAATATAGACATGATGCATGGATGCTTATGAAACTAATTGCAATCAAATTCTAGGGCTGTGACAGTTCATGTTTCATATTATCTCTCCCTATGCAACGCACGGGCATATGTGCTAGTGTTACCTCATATGATTACATAGCCTCCATTTCATAAATTGCGTACCCGTTGAATTCATATATGAATATTACATATATTACTTCATAATAGAACCTTAAATCATCCAAGACTAATGAATCCGAATGCAAGAGTAACAATGGTGCATGTACATGATAGCTACATTGGTTGTTTGAAGAAACATCACTGTAACTTTGGCATGTACAATTGAAAATGTTTATAGCGTTGAATCGATATTGTACCTTTGGCCATGATACGAAGTAGATATTGATTTATGTTCAAGCGATGCATGTCCACGGTCGCTAGATAGTGATACGTGAATGAATTGTGCAATCTCTCTCACACACATACATATCTCATTTCCCCGTGGGCATCGGAATCACACACGCGCACTTCATATATTTCTCTCCCTCTGTCAAGGTTAAAATTTGTCTTTCTACCCCGTCCTACAAGTCTCTCACACAGAAACACACATGCTTTCTCTGTCGAACATGCCCACCCCTTTAATTCTGCCCACCCACAGCCACTAATGTCTCAAAGGATAATTATGTCTCTCACACATATGCCTAAGGTTAACTCGAGTTCCGGAACCATATGAATACATACAATGGGATTCCAGCAGAGCATCTTTTGTTTTGAGATCTCGCTCTCTCTCTCTCTCTCTCTCTCTCTCTCTCACACACACACACACACACACACACACACACACGCGCGCGCGCGCGCGCATAGAAATTATTTATCGCTTCATTTTCCCGGCACTTTCATGCACACCGTTTGTTTATCTCCGTGATGCTTTAAGTATGCCTCGCACACATCCTATCTACCTATCCCTTAATATAGATATGGGTCACACAAACTCCTCCCTACTAGGAAGATGCCCATGCGTTGCACGGAACATCAAGATGCATTTGTATGATTAGTTTATCTTGTCTGAGAAAAAGATGAATGAGGGAATGCCTTATTTGCAAATGTGGAGAGGGGTGTGGGTATCCTTTTGCAAAATTGCCATAGTTTCCTTCCTATCCGTCAGATATAAATCGGATGGTCTATATTGCAGAATGGCAGGAACACCAACATCACCAAATCTTTCTTTATAAGAGTAGAGATATGTAAGTGTCACTGACCCCCCCCCCCACACACCCACCCACCCACACACACACACTTCCCGACACCGAAGGAGTAGGGTGACACCTCAATCTTGGTACTAATCTATCGACTGGCTTCTCTCTCAAACACAAACACACACTACCCGAAACTGAAGGAGTAGGGTGGCACCTCGATCTTGATAGTAATCTATCTACTCCTCTTTCAAAAACACACAGATACGCACACACACTCGCTAATTCTGCCTCTGTGCCTACCGTGCACACTCTCGATATGTCTTTCTCTCCCTCCCCTTCCCCCACCCCCCCAATGCCAACAATGATAGCAGAAGGGTGACAACTCGATTTAATCTTAATATGTCAATCTGTTTCTCTCTCAAAAATTTTGTCTATGTGCCTCGCTCAAACACACGAGATATGTCTTTTTCTCCGTAGCCCCCTCGATACGTAGACTTCTCGTGCACCCACAGCTGTAGTGACGATGACGCTGAACCCAATGTGCCTTGTTTTCACCGGCCTCATGTGATAGTTTTCACCCTGTTTTATGTTAATTAACAAGACAACCTTTTCTTCGTTACTACTAGTGAATCTGAAATCATTCGAGGCAGACATATAATATATCACTTCAACCCAATTATCGCAAAGAATTATTTTAAAAGAAACTAGCTAGATGCCCGTGCATTGCACGGAACATCAATATGCATTTGTATGAGTAGTTTATCTTGTGAGAGACTAGCTAGATGCCCATGCGTTGCACGGAACATCAAGATGCATTTATATGAGTATTTTATCTTGTGAGAGAAAAGGATCAACAAGGGAAGGCCTTATTTGCAAATGTGGAGAGAGGTGTGGGTATCTTTTTGCCAAATTGCCATACTTTCCTTCCTATCCGGCAGATATAAATCGGACGGCCTATATTGCAGGATGGCAGGCACACCATCATCACCAACTCTGTTTTTTTAATCTCTAACTCCTATAAAAGACTCAGTTGGTGATGATGGTGTGTCTGCCATCTGTCATTTCTGACCATCAGATCTGCATCTAACGACTATGATGTAAGTCGTGGTATTTCTGCAACAAGACCCCACTTCTCTGCTCCAATTTTCAGAAGCCTCTTAGTATCTTGAAACCAACCACATCCCTCCCCCACCTCATCAAAAAAGCCACAAGGAATATATTTTGAGTGAAAACTAATACGAGTATATTTTTAGTGATATATACACCAAACTAGAGTGTTTTTCTTTCAAGTTTGTAAACATGAATTTTTCTATTTTGGATCAGTTGCAACGCACGGGCACATTTCTAGTAAGAGTAGAGAAAAGGATCAACGAGGGAAGGCCTTATTTGCAAACATGGAGAGGGGTGTGAGTATCTTTTTGCAAAGTTGCGATAGTTTCCTTCATATCCGTTAGATATAAATCCGACGGCCTATCTTGCTGGATGGCACGCACACCATCATCACCAACTCTTTTTTCTACTCCCTCCGTTCCTAAATATTTGTCTTTTTAGAGTTTCAACAAGTGACTACATACAGTGCAAAATGAGTGAATCTACACTCGAAAATATGTCTACATACACATTCGTATGTGGTACTCAATTTGAAATCTGAAAAAGACAAATATTTAGGAACGGATGGACACTACTAGAATCTGGTAGTTTGTCGTCTGCCAACTTTTTGCCGCCCGCTTTGAGGAAACAGACGGCAAAGAAAGAGTTGATGGCAAAAATAGTATTTGCCGTCAGCTCCTTATTTGCCGTCAGTCAGCTGACGTCAAAGAGCCACATGGGCCCCATAGGGCATGGCGTGGCTAGGTCAGCTTCTTTGCCGTCTGCTAGCGGACGACAAAGAGGTTCTGTGGGCCAGCCCTAAAAGTTGCCCTCTTTGCCGTCTGCTAGCAGACGGCAAAGAAAGCGCACTTAACGGGCGGCTCCGTCGTCTCCCCCCTCTCTCTCTCTCTCTCTCTCTCTCTCTCTCTCCCTCCCTCCCGTGCGCCCGCCTCCCCTCCTGTCGCCGCCACCGCAGTCGCCGCCCACCCCGCCTCAGACCCAGCCTCGCCGCCAGCCACCGCCACGGCTAGCACTGGCTGCAAGAGCCAGTGCCCCAAAGGAGCCAGGACGCTGGCAGCCGCCGCCCGTCGCCGGACTCCTTCCTCGCTGCCTCGCCCGAGGACCCAGCCTCGCCACGGCCGGCAGAGCGGGCAGTCGGCGGCCCGCCTGGCCCGTCTGTCACGACTCCTCCTGCGCTGCCTCGCCCGAGAACCCAGCCCCGCCACGGGCCACCTCGCCACGGTAGAGCTGTCGCATGGCCGCCTCACGCCTGCCGGGACTACTCCTGTGCCGCCTCACAAGGCCTGCCGCTGACTCCTCCTCGCCGCCCGCCTCACCGGCCGACCTCACCGGAGCAAGGTTAGTTTTTTTCGGTTTTTTTCCTTTTTTAGTCTATTTTTTCCTGTTTTGTTTTAGGTTAGTGTTTAGTTTTAGTTAGTACTAGGTTTTAGTTAGTGCTAGGTTTTGTTTTAGTTAGTGTTGGGTTTAGGCTTAGTTTTGATCTTTTAGGTTTAGGTTTAGGCTTAGATAAATAGAAGAGGAAGAAGAAAGATGAAAAGAAAAGTAGAAGAAGACGAAAGTTGAAGAAGAAAACAAGAAGAGGAAGAGGAAAAAGGAGAAGAAGAAGCATAAGAAGAAGAAGAAGAAGAAGAAGAAGAAGAGGAGGAGGAGGCGGAGAAGACAGAAGAAGAAGAAGAAGAAGAAGAAGAAGAAGAAGAAGAAGAAGAAGAAGAAGAAGAGGAAGAAGAAGAAGAAGAAGAAGAAGAAGAAGAAGAAGAAGAAGAAGAAGCAGAAGGAGAAGGAGAAGGAGAAGGAGAAGGAGAAGGAGAAGGAGAAGGAGAAGGAGAAGGAGAAGGAGAAGGAGAAGGAGAAGGAGAAGGAGAAGGAGAAGGAGAAGGAGAAGGAGAAGGAGAAGGAGAAGGAGAAGGAGAAGGAGAAGGAGAAGGAGAAGGAGAAGGAGAAGGAGAAGGAGAAGAAGAAGAAGAAGAAGAAGAAGAAGAAGAAGAAGAAGAAGAAGAAGAAGAAGAAGAAGAAGAAGAAGAAGAAGAAGAAGAAGAAGAAGAAGAAGAAGAAGAAGAAGAAGAAGAAGAAGAAGAAGAAGAAGAAGAAGAAGAAGAAGAAGAAGAAGAAGAAGAAGAAGAAGAAGAAGAAGAAGAAGAAGAAGAAGAAGAAGAAGAAGAAGAAGAAGAAGAAGAAGAAGAAGAAGAAGAAGAAGAAGAAGAAGAAGAAGAAGAAGAAGAAGAAGAAGAAGAAGAAGAAGAAGAAGAAGAAGAAGAAGAAGAAGAAGAAGAAGAAGAAGAAGAAGAAGAAGAAGAAGAAGAAGAAGAAGAAGAAGAAGAAGAAGAAGAAGAAGAAGAAGAAGAAGAAGAAGAAGAAGAAGAAGAAGAAGAAGAAGAAGAAGAAGAAGAAGAAGAAGAAGAAGAAGAAGAAGAAGAAGAAGAAGAAGAAGAAGAAGAAGAAGAAGAAGAAGAAGAAGAAGAAGAAGAAGAAGAAGAAGAAGAAGAAGAAGAAGAAGAAGAAGAAGAAGAAGAAGAAGAAGAAGAAGAAGAAGAAGAAGAAGAAGAAGAAGAAGAAGAAGAAGAAGAAGAAGAAGAAGAAGAAGAAGAAGAAGAAGAAGAAGAAGAAGAAGAAGAAGAAGAAGAAGAAGAAGAAGAAGAAGAAGAAGAAGAAGAAGAAGAAGAAGAAGAAGAAGAAGAAGAAGAAGAAGAAGAAGAAGAAGAAGAAGAAGAAGAAGAAGAAGAAGAAGAAGAAGAAGAAGAAGAAGAAGAAGAAGAAGAAGAAGAAGAAGAAGAAGAAGAAGAAGAAGAAGAAGAAGAAGAAGAAGAAGAAGAAGAAGAAGAAGAAGAAGAAGAAGAAGAAGAAGAAGAAGAAGAAGAAGAAGAAGAAGAAGAAGAAGAAGAAGAAGAAGAAGAAGAAGAAGAAGAAGAAGAAGAAGAAGAAGAAGAAGAAGAAGAAGAAGAAGAAGAAGAAGAAGAAGAAGAAGAAGAAGAAGAAGAAGAAGAAGAAGAAGAAGAAGAAGAAGAAGAAGAAGAAGAAGAAGAAGAAGAAGAAGAAGAAGAAGAAGAAGAAGACGAACAAGAAGAAGAAGAAGAAGAAGAAGAAGAAGAAGAAAGAGGAGAGGAGGAAGAAAGAGGAGAGGAGGAGGAGGAGAAGAAGAAACCTAGAGGAGAGAAGGAGAAGAAGAATACCACCGACACCCTAACCCCGGCCCCGACCCCGACCACCGACACCACGACACCTGACACCCCGACCACCGGCACACCGACCCCGACCCCAACCACCGACACCCCGACCCCGATCCCGACACCCCGACACCCTGAGACCCCGACAATCGACACCCCGACCCCCCACCCCACCCCGACCACCGACCCACCACCGACACTCGACACCACACTGACTCCACACTGTGACTTCGACCCCAACACTCCGACACTCGACTGACACTCTAAGACGACACGCCGAGACCACACGCCGAACCCGACCACCGACACACCGACACAGGACACCCCGACCACCGACCTCCCGACCTGCACTTCACCACCGACACCCCGACACCGACACTTTACCACCGACATTCGACCCCCGACCACCATTACCACCGACACACCGACACTTCGACAAAGACACCTCGACCCTCGACCTCGACACCCTAACACCACACCCCGACACCCTGACAGCACACCCCGAGCCCGACCCCGACACCCCGACACCCAGACACCCCGATCGACAATTAATTCGACACCATTACACACCCTCAATTCCCGACCTCGACGGGGTCATATGTTTGTGAATTATGAGCTAAGTTGTATTTTTTTCGATTTTGTTATGCAAAACATCATATATATTAATATTTGTGTTGATCGGGTGTATTTTTATTATGTTCATGATGATGATACACTTAAATTATATACATATTATTATGTTCATGTCAGGTATCCAAATTTTTTATGTTGTACTAATTTCGTTTATTTTTTTTCATTGCAGGTGTTGACGGGATGGTGAGCAAGGGCCCAGAGCGCCCCGAGCCTCCTACAAGCTCTAGTGGGAGGGGTGGTTCCATTATTCCAGCCCAGCCCCTCTAGACAGTCATTGCTAGACAAGATGCGCATTAAATCAAGGGCGCTTTCTTCATCGGCTGGGAGAGGTCGGGGGAGGACGAAGAAGGCTGGTAGAGGTGGATGTGACAGTGGGAGAGGAAGGAAGGCTGCTATGCCTTCCTCGCCGCCACCCTCAGCTGATTCACCCGACCACAGGACTGCTCCGTCTGAGGGGAACCCGTCTCGGACTCCGGTCCATGAGCCTCCGGTCGCTGACCCTTGGCCACACCAGACTCGGGCCGCCGATCCTTCACCCCAAGTGAGTCCGGTCCTAGAGTGTTCGTCCTAGAAGACTCCGGTCACGGGGTCTTCGTCCCAGAAGACTTCGATCCCGCAGTCTTCTTGCCACGAGACTCCGAAGGCTAGTGGCCCGGAGGATGGTAGCAAGGACACCTTTTCAGATGATAGCTACAAATGACGATTTACGAGCTGGTTGAGAAGGGCAAGAAGGTCTACAAGTGTGGCAGCACAAAGCTCCCGCCTGCGTCGATTTACTCCCGACTGTGAGGTGGTTGATTGCGCCTAAAGAGTTGAAGTAAGTGCATTTAATATTTTTAACCTTTAGCCTTCATGTTCCTTCAAATTAATATCTAATGCATTGGCCTTGTCATACTGCAGGGGCTGAGTATACCCCCGTGGTGTCCGCAGGCCCAACCAGGTCCTTAGTGTGATTTGCCGGCAGCACTTCCCTGGGTGGGTCACGTTGCACGGTGAGGGTCGCCACTACAGCTAGCACCGAGCCGAGCTGTACTCGGTTTCCCAAGACCGCTTGGGAGATGGTCGCCGGTGTCTTTTGCGAGACGGTGGCCGACATGGTGTTCCGTCAGTTTTGGGTAATTTCTCCTTATTAAAAGTCAACACTACCTAGTGATTACCTAGTGATTGTACTAATCAGTGTTGTATTGTTTGATTGCAGACCTTCTACAGGGTTTCAGAGGGAGAGCAGGAGGCCGCGTCTATGGTCGTCGAAACCGAGTGCAAGCGCCTTACTTCGTAACTTACTAAGACGAGGCTCAAAAAGGTGCCATTCGAGACTACTACGCCTCAAAGGGTATTAGGAAGGCCAAGAAGAAGTGTCACGACAAGTTTCTGAGTAAGGAGACGTACATGCAGGTAATTACCTATTCTTAAGGCCTTGAACTTAGTTTTCTTGATTTGATTCGTAGGCGTAGCGCTGAAATTTCTCTTGACTAACTTAGGTGCCTCCGAGATGGTGTGTGGATAAGATGGACTGTTGGGAGGCGTTGGTGGATGTGTGGTGCTCTCCTGAATGGCTAGTTGAACACCAAAGGGCCATGGATAAGCGCGACCAAATGGAAGGTGTGCCACACCATCAAGGGAGCTCCAACCTGTTTGAGTTCAGGGGATAACTGGGTATGTGGTTAGGTACATGATTCATGCAATTTCATTCTGCATGCTAGCATTTATCCCTTCCAAAATGACTTAATATGCTTAGTTAGTTAAAAAATGGCATAACTACTTTTGATAGTTCATTTATGATATATTTATATCCAAAATGACATAATAACCTTAGATAGCTCTATAAAATGACATAATATGCTTTAGTTAGTTAAAAAATGGCATAACTACCTTCGATAGTTCAATAACGACCTAAACTAGTCTTAGCTAGTTCATTCATGACATAATTAGCTATAAAATGACATAATAACCTTAGATAGCTCTATAAAATGACTTAATATGCTAAGGTTAGTTAAAAAATGGCATAACTACCATTGATAGCCCAGTAACGACCTAAACTAACCTTAGCTAGTTCATTCATGACATAATTAGCTCTAAAATGACATAATAACCTTGGATAGCTCAATAATGACATAACTAGCATACTTTGGTAAAAAAATGGCATAATAATCTTGGTTTCCTTGAAAATGACCTAAACTTAGCTTATTTCCCTCAAAAATGACATAATAACCTTCCTTAGCTCCAAAATGACCTATTTACGTAGCAATATCATTCTTCATGCTAGCTTGAGCCCTTAACTAATATTTTGTTCCTCCCTCTCAGCGCCCCACCACAAGAAGCCTGCGCCAAATCTGTTCGAACTCTATTGGATGGCCCATATGGCCCCGTACAAGAAGGCCAAGCCATTCACGGAGTCTGACCTAGATCCTCTAGAGAGCTTCACCAGCATCTCCTCCCACCACAAGCTTGCGAAGTATAGAAACCATGGGAAGACGAGGAAAGGGGAGGAATTTAACCCAATCCAGGATCCTTTTGATACAGAGCTAGTGATGATATCTGGTGGCGGGAGGTCCCATGGCTCTCAAGCCATTGGTGATGGACTGATACGTTGTCCTAGTACTCTCCCGCAGATCAAGAATCGCCTGAGTAGATCTGATCCTGAGATAACGCCTCATGCACGGCCCGCAGAGCTCGCCATGGCGGTTAGTTATACGGACTCTCTCACCTTTCCTCCATTACATTGTGTGTGCGTCCGTCGATGATTACAATGCTAACGAGGAGTGGTGTGTTGCAGGCATTGGTTGAGAAAGAGAGATTGAAGACCCAGGCGCTTTTGGAGGAGGCAAAAAGGGAGGTGGCGGAGAGGGAGAGGCAGCTGGAGGAGAGGACGGCTAAGCTGTTGGAGGAGGAGAGGAACCGGAACGACAACGCTAACCGAGCCCTATACGAGCTCATCATGGTACATTTCTCATGCATATTTAGCCCAATCATGCACGTAATGTTCGCATTACTATCTAATATGACTGACTCGTGAGAAGCAAATGTGCAGAGCATGTGTGAGAAAAACGGTCAGGCCCCTCCGCCGATACCCCAGATTGCTCCGGCGACCACGGTGAGTTTGATTTGAATGGTCGTTAGTTACTACTATAAACATTTCAGTTTGCGAACTTGCTAACGAGACATTATTGGAAATGATCTTTGGTGCAGCATGGCTCCCGACAAGCATCGACCAATCCTTCTGTGTCTGCCAATGCCGGAACTCCGACCGGTCCTTCACCTCCGTCTGGCACTGGCGCAACCCCGACCATTCCTACACCACCGTGATAACGGTATTTTTCTTCTTATTTAGCCTGTTTAGTTCATTTTTTACATAATTTAGCCTATTTATTGCACAAATGACATAATAAGATGAAGAAAATCAGGGAAGAGGAGGGAAAGAAGGAATAGGAAGAAAAGAAGAAGAAGAAGAAGAAGACTAGAAGAAGAAGAAGAAGTTCTTCTTCTTCTTCTTCTAGTTTTCTTCTTCTTCTCCTAAATGAAGTTTGCTCTAAGTTATATAAAAAATGGCATAATATGCTTACTTAGGTCAAAAATGGCATAATTAACTAGGTAAGCTAAAAATGGCATTTTTATTCTTTTTTAGCCTATTTAGTCCATTTATGACATAATTTAGCCTATTTAGTCGACAAATGACATAATAAGATGAAGAAAATCTAGGAAGAGGAAGAAAAGAAGGAATAGGAAGAAAAGAAGGAATAGGAAGAAAAGAAGAAGAAGAAAAGAAGAAGAACTTCTTCTTCTTCTTCTTCTTCTTCTAGTCTTCTTGTTCTTCTTCTAGTTTTCTTCTTCTTCTTCAAAATGAAGTTAGCTCTAAGATATATCAAAAATGGCATAATATGCTTAGTTCACTCGAAAATGGAATAATTAGCTAGGTTAGCTTCATTTTACCTAACTATATATGCTTACTTCTTCTTTTTCTTATGCTTCTTCATTTTCTTCTTCTTCTGATTGTAATCTTCTAACTTTCTTCTTTCCCATTTTGCAGACTTAATTCACTATATGGAAGCTTGCATGGATGGAGTGCTTGTTTCCCTTTTCTTTTTTTGTTTATATCGATGAAAAATGTGGAACTTGTTATATGGATGCATGGAACAATGTGTTGGATGAACATTGTGATGTTACTGTAATATGTAGGGATGGAACTCTGTTTCTTATTATGTATGTATGTTGTCATGGATGGAGCTATGTGTTGGATACATCATATGTTTTTGTGCATGTGACAAAAATATATATGTATATCTGTGTGTGAATTCCTGTGAAATTAAATGGATTCAAATAAAAACAATGGATATGTAGCCTCTTTGCCGTCTGCTAGCAGACGACGAAGCTCTTTGCCGTCTGCTAGCGGACGGCAAAGAGGACACGTGGCAGCTACCTGTAAAAACTGGGAACACTGGCTGCCTATTTGGTCACTTTGTCGTCTGCCAGCAGATGGCAAAGAGTCAAATCACTTTGCCGTACGCTGGCGGAAGGCATAGCTGGCCACGTGGCAGCTTCCCAGTGCTGCCTAGCTGAGCTCTTTGCCATCATTCAGCGGACGGCAAAGAGCTTTGACTCTTTGCCGTCCGCTAGCAGACGGCAAAGAGCGTCGTTAACCCCCTAACACCTCTCATGCCATTGCACTGCCGTCCGTTTTCTTTGCCGTCTGCCGGCCTCGGATGGCGGACGACACAATCCTTTGCCGTCCATTTCTAGGAAGCGGACTGGAAAGAAGGCCTTTGCTGGCACGTGTTCAGCCGAAAATTTTGCCGTCTGCTGGCGGACGACAAATAAGTTTGTCGTCCGTGATCCATGCCTTTGCCGTCTACCATGGCAGACAGCAAATAAGCTGATCCAGTAGTGGGAGTATAAGACTAGACATGGAGATATATCTCCAGAATGGTCTACAACAAAAATGTGCTGGACTGGTTAGCGTTGGATGATCGCAACGCGATGACCTGAGTTCGAATTATGTCTTTAAATTTATATTTTTATATTATATATTACTTATTTATTATATACTTCTTTCGCTACTGTACTGATAGTGTAACCCACAGAGTACTTAGAATACAAGATTAAGGATGGACTTGTTTTTTTTTACTTTCTGTACGAAGCTGTAGCCACCCTGCAAGTCACGTGTAGACTGTACATGCAATTAGCATTTTATAGAGGGAGAATCATACACGCAATTAACTGAAATGGATTGGATGTGACTCTATTATTTCTAGCATAAGAGCATCTCCAATGGCAGCCGGCAAATTTCCACCCGCTTCCTTCCGCGGAGGACGACATCAAATGGCATACATTTTCACAACTCTAACCAACCAGATGAATTTCGTGCAAACACGGACTGTTTTCATATAAGCATGCAGGATTCTGTATAAAAAAGCCGGATCTTCATATAAACGTGATTGATTTCATTACATTTACATGAACTGAGCGGTGCAAATCTGGCTCTCTTGGTATAATTAGTACTCCTCCATCCGGAAATACTTGTCCTAGAAATGGATGTATCTAGACTTATTTTAGTTATAGACACATTCAATTTATCCATTCTTAGAACAAATATTTCCCGCCAGGAGGAGAGGGAGTACCTAATCTAAATGGCCGCCCGCGGATCCCATTGTCTTCCTCACGTCCGGCAGACACTCACGGGGTCGACGAAGGTCCTAGGAAGAGACGAAGAAGCAAAGAAACCACCGGAATGCACAGTCGTCGCCTCGGCGGTAGCCTTCATGGGACCCAAGTGGCGGCGGCCTCCCATGTTCTACTTCTCCTCGATGATGGCGGCGGACATTGATAAGCTGGCCACCGACTCGTTGCTCTCCACACACCCAGCTTTTTTCTCTGCCTGCATGGCGTTGCCGTAGGCACGGGAGGCGCGGCCGCAGGCACGGGAGGCGTGCCCATAGACAGGGGAGGCGCGGCCACCGCAGACACTGGTGGCGCAGTATGACGGTGCAGCGACGACGCCTGCATCAAGGCGTGTTTCGCCGCCAACAGCCAAGATGGAGCAACTCGCCACTCCTCATCGAGCTGAACTGGAGCAGCGAGTTGCTGAACCACGTGCCTAATTGGGGCTGCAAGTGGCTTCGTCGGGCCAAGCAATGTTGATGAAGCACCGAGCGGCCTCGCCCATATCCGGAGGGCTCGGCGGGCCACCCGCCGGGTAGTATGCTAGAGAATGGCCCCTGGGAAGCCATCGGAAGAGTGGGGAAAATGGTGGAGGAGGAGACGGGGGAGCGGCGGAGGGGTGTGATTCTTGCCCGCTGTTTGTCTGGCCGCGTTTAAATAGAGGACGAACGGTAGGAGCTTGGTCGGCTCTGTTCTAGTTTAAACTGAGGGCGGACAGGAGGATCTCGGCTGGTGTTGCGTTTAATTCCGGCCCGCTCATGAACTGACCTGTGGCCGGAGTAGGTTTCTCGGTTTGCACGCGGGTTTAATGGAGGGGTTTGATGGAGGCGAGGAGGCATGCTCAGCCGGGCGTGCAGCGGGCGGCGAAGTACTATTTGATTTGATAGTGGTCGGTGCAGTTCCCGGTACGGCTTTAATGCAGACGAGGGAGCGGTAGCGGTTCCCGAAATTTTGAACGGCCAATGATGCATCCTTCTTCAATTAGCATCGTGCATGCATGAATGAAGTAATGGGAGGAGGACCGGGAAAAGAGACTGCATGATGTGAATGCAACGTAGTTTGCACTCATATAAAGGCGCCCCTCCATTCCAATGCATCTACCACATCGTACGCACCTAAGCATTTTCCTAAGCACCTACACTAAGCACAAAAAGTGCTCACTCCAGACCCATGGAGGCGACGCGCGCGAGCGGAAAGCGGCTGTGCCAGATGGTCCACGACGCCGGCCTGCGGCATGGCGCCCAGGATTGTCTCCAGACGGTATTCACGACCGGCTGGTGGATGGCCGTCGTCGACGCCAAATACGACTCTCAGTTGGACGAGATGATCGTTGCCACCACCAACAAGTTCACCGTCCTCAAGAAGTTTGGGGATGACATCGCTGTACTCCTCCAGCCCGCGCACCCGGGCTCCTCATTGCCTTCCACCCTAGTCGGCCTCCATGGCCGGAACCTCTTTCAAGCATTGGTGGCCCTGCGACTGCCCGCCGACGCCACGAAGAATATCCACCTGGAGGTCGCACTCGTCGCGAGGCGCCTCTCCCTGCACAAATTCGTCGAACTACACATCCACATGTATGAGCAAATCATGTACATAAGTATCTACAAGGCCATCGAGGACGCTACGACGTTGGCCTTCCTCAACCGGCTGCAAGCCTTGGATGCCTTTGCTGAGAAGCACCTTGACCTCGCCACAAAAGCCGCCGCTCCTTAGCCGCTGCTCGGTGGGACGGTGCACTAAGTTGAGGAGGAGGAGGTCGACGTTGATGGATGCATCTTTCTTCTTGCCTCCTGTAACCACCACTGTGATTGCATCATCGTGGCCTTAATTCTTATTGTGCAATGGCATTCTCGTTCCAGTCAATACCGACATGTGCCATCCCTTTGCTTTTTATATGCATCACTGCAACTAGTACTCCATCCGTCAATTTATAAGTTCTACTTACCTTTTCCATCAACTTCGTGTAACGCACGGGCATCTTGCTAGAAACACTAGAACATGTCAGACCACATGTGACCAAACCGGCGATGCGCCAACCTAGCTACCACGTACCCTGCTTATCAGGCGGAAATAGCCCCGCCCTAGAGTTTCCAATAATTATTTCTATCTATCGATCGTGCCAAGGAGCAAAACCAAATGTTACAATTTATACAGTTTTCTCAACTCCTACTCCTATAAAAGACTCTGTTGGTGATGGTGGTGTGTCTGCAATCCGTCGTTTCTGACCATTAGATCTGCGTCTAACGACTGTGAGGTAAGTTGTGGCATTTTTGCAACAATAATCCACTTGTCTGCTCCAATTTGCAGAAAACCCCTTATTATCTTGAAAGCAACCACATCCATCCCTCACCTCATCAAAACTAGAGAGATTTCTTTCAAGTTTGTGAACAAGTACTACTATTCTACTACTTTGGATCCATCGCAATGCACGGGCACGTTGCCAGTAAAAGGAAAAGGCCTGTCGCGTTCGTGTCGCACCCGCACATGCCCGGGAATCGGGAGTACTCCATGGCCTGTCCGGCACGCCACATAGATAGGGAAGGCGTGTTGCCTAGCATTTTCACTTTCGTGTGGGACCGCCGTTGAGCAAACCGACCATTGGCAAACAACACCCCGCTCGCCGCCAGGTTGGAAAATAGAAATGAGGGGAAGATCTAGCTATAGCACGGAAGCAAGATATTTGGTGTTTGATGGGGCTCGTTGATAGAGTGTTATTTATTCATAACTAGCAAGACGCCCATGCGTTGCACAAAAAATCAAGATGCATTTATAAGAGTAGTTTATGTTCTAGGAGAAAAGGATGAACAAGAGAAGGCCTTATTTGCAAATGTGGAGAGGGGTGTGGGCATATTTTTGCAAAATTGCCATAGTTTCCTTCCTATCCGTCAGATATAAATCAGACGGCCTATATTGCAGGATGGCAGGCACGCCATCATCACCAACTCTGTTTTTTATAAGAGTATACATATAGAGAGATGTAGATATAGATATAGATATAGGAGATATATATATATATATATAGATATACAGAGTAGACATTTGGTAACAAAATCTCATGCGCGCAACGCACGTGTAGCTTACTAGTTGGTTACCAAATCTCATCTGGGTTTGGCACGAGCTCGTACTGCGGGAGAACCAAATCTCATCTGTGACAACGCATGGGCACATTTCCCTCTCGGGGCCCACTGGACCGAGCTTGAGTGGCTTAGTGCACCAGCCTATGAGTCAATGACATGGGGACCTTAAATGCGGCTAGCCCACATGTCATTCTCATGGTGGTGGCATGGTTCGCGACTCACTCGTTCGCAATGAACCGGCCGGTGGTGGCTTGGCCGTGGCGAGGGTGCCACAGCTGCGCGTTGAGGTGTTACGAGGCGTAGATGGCCACACCGACGGGTACTACCTGTAGTAGAGAAGTACTCCAGCTGAGGATTGATGCCCGGGACGAAATGTGTCACAGTCACTGGATGAAAATTCGATGGTGCGGTAGTACGGATCGAAGCAGGCAAACTGCGTCCAATCAGGTGTGGCTGTGGTAGAAAGTTGATGGTCGCCGCAGTTCAGCTGGCCCGCATGTCATGCACACAAAGGCAGAGGAGCGGTGGGGCCGAGAGGGATGAGGCGCACGTCGGGGGACGTCGTGTCGTAGGTTGGAGCAGCGTCGTGGGAATCGCGTGTGGGTGCGGCAGTGGTAGAAACATGAAACGTGATGGTCACCATGGTTCAACTTACATGGACACGCTGTCATGTCTGCTGACACATGCATTGCATACCGCTCACTGCAAGGAGCAGTAGTAGAGAAAACTTGTTCCGAGGATACCATTTTTCCGATAAAATTCTCGAGATATCATTAGTTTTTACACATGGGATTACTCCTGCAAGGGTCAATCACAACAGGTGTTTTGTAACAAAATGCATCTTGATGTTTCGTGGAATACACGGGCATCTTTCTAGTTATAGAAGAAGGCCTCAAGGGCATCTTTCCGCAGGGTGTGCCACCGACCCAAACTTCAATTTTCTTTTCAGACAATTTGGTGCACCGGATGTCATGCCGCGCTACAAAATGTTAAAAAAATAGCTTCAAATTTTTCAAAGCCTGTTATTTTCAAACCATCAAAATAGCCCGAGGAATATATTCTGAGTGAAGCATGATTTCCTTTTACGGATATATGTATATCAAAACTAGAGTGTTTATATTTCAAGCCAGTGAACAAGTATTATTCTACTACTTTGGATCCATTGCAACGCACGGGCCAGCACGTTGGTAGTAGTAGTATCTATCTCTATCTCTACTCTATTCTTATTCTTATAAAAAAACAGAGTTGTTGATGTTGGTGTGCCAGCCATCCTGCAGTATAGGCCATCCGATTCATATCAAACGGATAGGAAGGAAACTATGGTAATTTTGCTAAAAAATACCCACACCCCTCTTATACTAGCAAGATGCCTGTGCGTTGCACGGAACATCAAGATCTTGTGGGAGAAAAGGATGAACGAAGGAAGGCCTTATTTGCAAATGTGGAGAGGAGTGCGTGTAAATTGTCATAGTTTTCATCCTATCCGTTAGATATAGATCGGACGACCATATTGCAGGATGGCAGGCACACCATCATCACCAACTCTGCTTTTTTATATGCCGTCCATATGATGGATAGGAAGAAAATTGTGGCAATTTTGCAAAAAAAAACCTACACCCCTCTCGACATTTGCAAATAAGGCTTTCCCTCGCTCATCCTTTTCTCTCACAAGATAAACTACTTATATAAATGCATCTTGATGTTCTATGCAACACACGAGGATGTTTCCTTGGGGGTCTCTCCAGTGCGGCGTGGCCATAGATGCAAGTTGACGCCCCTTGATATGCCGACGGTGAGGGGCACTCGGATTTTGTCCGATGAGGAGGTAAGATGAGTTTGATCACGTAGTAAATGCATTCTAAAGACTACTTCCGTGTCCATTTACTAATTCTCCCCCTGCCCATTGTTTCATAGGTTAGGCTCGCTGCAAGTGGAGATTGGCTTGCATATGTACGAGAGGGTACCAACATCAATTTGCACAACATTTACAACGGTGACACCATTCCCATAGAACCTATGTCCAACATTGGGATCAGCCATGCAACAGGCCACCGGCTGAATTGGTACGATGGAACCACGGTGAGATTGAAGAAGATAGCACGAACCTTGCACATGGCGCTCAAAGGTTGACGATGCTTTCTGCGGCCGATTTGTTGTCGTACGAGTACGAAAATGCTATGCTCCATTCTAACCGCATTTTCGCGGTGACAAACCAGGGGACTTGTTTCGTATGGGACACATCCAACGATATACTCCCTCTCTCGCAGTTTATTTGTTTCGAATTTTTTTCGTTTTATAAGTTTCAAATTCAAATTTAGAGCTCCCCATCACATGTTGAGATTACAATGTACATTAAACATGTGGACTCGATAGGTGGCTGGTCCACATGTAATGCTCCCCAAGGCAGAGGCGCAGTGGGGCCGAGAGGGGCGAGTCGCAGGTTGGGGGACATGTGGTGTCATGGGTTTGAGCGGCATCGTGGGAATAGCGTGTGGCTGGGTAGAAACTTGATGCTCGCCGCATTTCAGTTGGCCCACATGTCATGCACACAAAGGCAGAGGGGTGGTGCAGCAGAGAGGGGTGAGGCGCACGTCGGGGGACGTGGTGCCGTGGGTTGGAGCTGCGTCGTGGGAATCGCGAGTGGCAGTGGATGAAACGTGATGGTCGCTGTAGTTGAACTTCCATGGACAAGTTGTCATGTCTACGGACAAATGCATTGCATACCGATCACTGGAAGGAGTAGTAGAGAAAGCTAGGCGGATAAATAGTTCCTTATAGTCAAGTGAACCCACGCTACTACTTGTTCCAAAGACATGCACACCGTCGAAATAGTCCATCTATATCAATATACATAGAGAGGGAATATTTTTTTACAAGAGAGGAAGTAGTTCATCCATCCATAATGCCATGCTGCTGGTGCAGCATCTTCTTCTTCTTCTTCTTGTTCTAATTTTCTATGGGAGACGGCTTCGCAACAAGTTCTCTGGACCTTGCAGCTATCTCAAAACTCACACGGGCATCGAGGGCAGCATATTTTATCCGCTCGTACGTCAAGGGATAATTCTCTTATCCAAACGACCTTAATGCCAGCATCTCGTCACCCTTCTGAAGATTTTTGCCAAGCACAAAATTTGCTATGTCGAATAGGGATGGTGTCGATTTATCACAATCTTCTACAGGAATTTTTATTTTGGTTTGTAGGTCAGCGATGCTTTACAAATCAAGGTTGTATGGCTCCAACTTCTGTTTGTCCCCTGCGCGTACGGCCCCACAGAAGTATATGTCCTCCCGAGACAAGAAATCGTGAAGCTCACCTGGTATGGAGGGCGCGTGTATGATGTGGTACACCAAAACATCATCTTCGAGGTACAGCTGAAGGACGGTGGCGTGTTGGATCTTCCCAGTGGCACGCTCCGTGTACTCTGCGTTGAGACTGATGACATTCATCTCCACCTTTTGGAGGGAGTTGGATACATTGTCGATCCACTTCTGAACAACCCTTGGGTGGTGGGTGACTGTGGCAACTATGCTCAACGAGCCTTCGATGAGGACATGTTGGAGGCTAAAAACCTGCATCTCGATCTCTTTCGCCATTTGGAACTGCTGGACTGGAGGGCTATGGTTTGGAGAATTAGAATTAGATGGCTAGTCTAACTAAAGAAGATGATTATTTATAGGGGCTTCGGAATTACTCCAGTAGGATGTGAAGAGGTTAAAACAATGTCAATGCAGTGTGGTTTGGATGCAAATGAAGATCAAGGAGTAGTGAAGAAGCCGAGGAAAATCGGTTCCCGATGGAGAAGTAAATGGGAGAAGTTATGCGCATGCATGATGAGAGCTGCGGTGGTTTGACTGCTGCATGCAATGGATTGGACGGGCTCTTCTGATGCCTTTTCTCTCTCCCACACGCACAGAATGGCCCACTTGCATGCTGCAGTTTATTGGCTGGAGTCTGGCTACAGCCGCTCATGCGTACGCTAATTAATTCTGTGAATGCGTGGCATGGAGGGAAATAGGCGCATGCAAAAGGGTATATACACAGACTAATTAGAGAAATAATGAAAAAAGTTATGCACAGACAAAAGAGGACCGGAGGGAGTACTACTCATGTTCCTATTACGGTTAAGGAATATGCGGTTATCCTTAAAAAATAAAAGTCCTTCTTCGCGCTTCCGCATGCATGAGAATTTGGTTCTGCTCGCAATATGGATGATACCTGGAGGATGAAGTGAACCCAGAGGCATGCTAGCACGGGAGTACTACTCATGTTCCTACTACTCCTACTAGTAGTAGCAGTACAACTGTGGTACACTTGATGGGAAAAATACTATTATTCATCCGGTCCTCACAGTGAAGTGACAGACCTCGCTACCGAGGTGCCACCATCCAGTGAGGCGTGTCCGAGTTACCAAAGTCAGCCTCACCTTGTGCACTTTGTGCGATCACTGTCACCGCCAACAGTATAGCATGCCTCGCCTCGTCTCCCTCTCCCCTAGCACCACTCCATCTCCATGTCTGTCTCGCCGAAGATCCTGAGGTCACTCTTCGTCATCTCACTGTGCACCCGCGTACCCTCGCCTCGCTTGCCTCCCCTAGTACCACTATTCCCTCGCTAGCTGCTCCAGCACCGAAAGCCTTCTCCCCCGTAAATCAAGCCCCCCAAAACCCCATCTTCCAAACTCCACCATGGCCGAACGCAAATCGCAAAGCATCCATGTGAGCCGTGATTGGAGCAATCTCCCCAGTGATGTCCTCGACCTCTCTTGTTCGTGTATGGATATGTTGAGCGCCCTGCAGCTGGCTGCATGCTCGAGGGGCATGCACACGGCCATCGTCGAAGTGAGGCCTAAGCATTTCAAGACACCTTGCTTGCTGCTATCTGGTCTTGTGACATTTTCTCACCATGATATGGAGGCGTACATGATGCCCCTCGACTTCAATCCGACGTCCGTTAGCCGAAACTTGTTTGCAGGTATGTAGTGGGTCGCCGTACATCATTTCCCTTGACTTCGATCCGATCACCATCGCCCAAA
Source organism: Aegilops bicornis (assembly GCA_021605145.1). Lineage (NCBI taxonomy): Eukaryota > Viridiplantae > Streptophyta > Magnoliopsida > Poales > Poaceae > Aegilops > Aegilops bicornis. Next base: position 554,044,729 of record CM038672.1, on the reverse strand, counting down.
ACTTCTTGCAGGTATGTACTGGGTCGGCATGAACTCCCACTGGATTGCTGCCGTTAGAGAAGACGGTCAAAAGTTGCCGCTCGTGAACTTCCATACCTCCCATGAGATTATCCTTCCTCCATTCGATAATATAGAGTTTTACCTTCGCGTTCGAAGTCATGTAGATTACGTCGTCAGTGTACGCACCTTGTTTTGCAGAAGATTGTAATCTGCCAAGTGCCCACACGACATGCGGATTATGCAGACTTCAAGCTAATTGCGTTGTTCGACAAGGGACTCGCCTATCTTTCCGCCGGTGCCTTCTTTAGCTGGAGACAGCTCAGCTCGTAGTGGGTCGTCGTCAAAGCTGATACACACTTATGTGATGCTATTGAACACAATGGCATCATCTACGCAATTGACAAAGCAGATGGCACCACATATTGCTGGGACGGCGCGTGTAAGTTGTTTCCGTCTGATGTTAATGATGATGCCATGACACTGTTTGAACTTTTTGTGATGATTGACATATCCCTATTTGAGCAGAATTTGAGTAGAACTATGGCAATGTATTAGAGACGCCGTAAATCAGCTATATTTGGAATGAGTTAATTCATGCGATTGCGACCATGTCATTATAGCCAATTTGTACAACTATATAATCAAACTGTTAGGACGATATTGATATTCTCCTTATTTTATTGTAATCTATATACTACTAAATATGAATATGTATCATGGCCATGTTAGTTTCCTCATTTTCATGATGTAGAAACATGCATCACATTGTTGATTTAATCTAACCATACATTAGGGAAGCAAATGTGCATATGGAGAACTCTATATTTTGAAGTAGTGAAATCCTGTAATGCTTACCATGTGTACATACCTATGTTCGCCCTTCAGCAATCAATAGCTAGAATAATATGCTCACAAAAATTTTTCCCACATAACATGAGTATATAACAATGCATGGTCTCTTAGTTTCCTTGAAGAATTTGTTTGTGAGGACAGAACATGATTACATAACATGCATGACATGGTAGTTTCCTGTGAAGAATCGATTATAAGATAACATGAGTATAACCATGCATGGCGCTTCTATATTTTCTAACCCAGTATACATTTCCCTTTATTTTCCTCCCAGTTCCAACAGGGACATATCAATGCTGTTTCTTGCATTATCCTACTCATACTCTGAACAATGCTGATCTTACATTAACAATGCCTATCCTTTTTTATATGATGAAGTGTCCCTATAGTTAATGCCCTTTGTAATCACACCACATTTGCCAAAAACAGGGAAGCACAACTGGTTCCTCGCTCGATGAGAGGACGACAAAAGACTGATGATCATTCGGACACATGAGCCGGAAAAGTTATATTGCAAAAATCCCATTGTATGCAAGCACTGTGAAATACGTGAGTATCCGGGCAGTGGCTGTTACGTCTATGAGCAGGTTACCCGCTTGTTGGGTCCTGTAGGAGTTTTGAGTTGGAGGCGAGTAAACAGCCTTGGTTCATACTCTCTGTTTCTCAGATTCAATTATCCGATTAACCATGAGATCACCGTTGGCAAGGACGTTGATGGCAGAGAGGCTCGGTTTGCTATGGAAAATTGTTTCTACACGGCGTGCCCTAGGAGTTTGGGAGCAAACTCCCCTGATCCTCAACGATACAGCCTACAGCCAAAAGAAGGTGAGAATTACTAAGGCATCTAGATTAACTTTGATCCTTGGGTGTGTCGAGTCCGACAGGTAGTGATGTGGTTCAAGCCTTCAGGTTGATAGGTAATTGGGTTGTTGCGTCGAGAGGATGGAGTACTGGTGTCTCCGAATCACCGGTGGCTGAACCGGGGCTGCAAATTATTATGGTGTTGGATCATCCCTCTTCGAATGACTTGTTGTCTTTGCTGCTTGTTCTGGATGGGTAGTTCTCTCTTTTGTTATGCATATTCCTTTTCATTTGGTCATCCTCGTCTATGTCACTCTTACTATGTAATAGTTGCCTCTATTTAGCATGTCATTCTCGTCTGGATCATGAGAGTTTGAGCACTGCAGATGGGTGCGTTTTGGTGGTGTAGCAAGACTTCTTATGAACTATTATGTCTTGTTGTTTATGTCAGTAGTAATCACTAGTTAGTGTTTGAATGTTGTATATATCGTTGTTTCGCACTATTTATTGTCTCGAACTGCTGGTGGGCTAAATGAGGGCATCACTATTCTCAAGTGTTCAATGTATATCTCCTTTTTTCAAGTTATAATTTGAGCTCAGTGTCTTTTCGATGATGTACACTTGTATGGGCCGAGTAGTAACGCAATGCCAAATAGGTCAATTATGACTCTCAGGCCGGGCTCTCAAAAGATCCTCAAAAAAAGGTCGGGCTATCAAAAAAAGAAAGAGTAGGGACTCTTAGGCCGACATGTGGGCGCCACCGGTGTTTTTCGTGCGCTTGAGCGCCGAAAGCATATTGGCGCGTGTTCGAAATTCATGCTACCTTTTCATCCCCAATCAACCGCCCCTCCCCCACCTCTGGAATCTTAATTCCTACTCCAATTCCCCAAAATCCCCCTCGTGTACTCCCTATACTCAAGGGCACTATCATGTCGCCGATCAACGCGGATCTCCGAGCCAGAGATCCTAAGGTCCGTCCTGCCTTCGGGGCGCTGCGTGCTGTCGCTCAACAGTGGCATGGTGGCGCTTGACGACCAGTTTGGCGGCAAAGTGCTGATGGTGACCATCAACAGCGACTGGCCTCCTGTCTCGCCAGACGACCTTGTCAAAGCTCTTCGCATTGCGCGCGACATCCAAATAAGTGACTTGCTAGTCGAAGTCTGTCCGCCACCGGCTGATTTCTTCGTCAGGTTCCAGACAACTTTAGACTGGAGCCATGTGTTGGAATCTTCCCGGCGCTTGTTCTATGATGGCGCGCTGGTGAGCTTTGATCGGTGGCACCCAGGATGGGGCTCGGTGCCCTCTGAGCTTGAGTTTTTAACAAAGCTTACCTTCCACGGCATGCCTCGACATGCTTGGAACAGCGAGTCCATGAATGAGCATATCAACGACCTTGGAGGTGAGCTCGTAAGTATGTTTGTTCCTCCAGACAGCTGGGCTCTGACGGTTATGGCATGGATGAAGAAGCCGTCCACCATACCAAAGGTAATTGGTGTTGTGATACCGGTCCAGGAACTGGGGTTGTACTATTTGTCGCCACCAAGGCCGCCGTGGACCACGTTAGGGATGTACCTGTATCGAGTGTTCGTGCATGTCGAAGAAGTGGTCAATCCATCAATCAAATTCCAGCCGCTGCTGGTGCCCGGGTCCGTCCATGACGTCCATTACAAGATTTAACGTCAGACTTTCCCGTGTTGCTCGGAACGATGGTTGGCACAGGGCCTACTCCATCGCGCGGCGGAGGCCACTGCTCTTTTGGGAGAAGAGGCAGGGCTGGCTGCCTGGATGTGCTCTAATTTGAGATAATAGTTGAATCTTTACAGATGACCTGTTCTATTTTCTTACCTGGACTTTTTTTAGAAAGGGTTGTACGTCAACTTAATGTTCTAGCAAAACTTATATATTGTGTTGTCTGTCTGTTTTCTTCGCACAACATTCAAGATATTTCCCCGTCATTGATAAAGACGATGAACCGTTATGTACGAGTTCGTTGGTTTCAACATAGCCCTACCTGTAGCGATCCACTGCTTCCACCCTGATTGTGCCGCCTGCGTGAAATTTGTGTATGCAAGTTCAGTGTGCTATGATGTCCTATATGATTGTGTCAACTATATAAGTTTTTACTGAGCATCATCAATGCATATGGCTGAAAGATGTATTTACGAGCATCGGCCGATGGGCCTCTCTCTCTCTCTCTCACACAAACACACACACACATACACGCACACACATGCACAAGTGGGACCCGTTGAATTATTTCTTCGCTCGTGACAGCTTTTAATTAGGTTCCATTGTACTCTAACTTTTTTCTTAAGTTATTATTAGTTGAGCTCAGTGACTTCAAAAAGTTGTACAGAAGCCTTCTTTGGGCCTTTCCGGCGTCGGTGAATGTGGGATAAGTAGCCATGTAAGGTTGTATTGTACTACATAAGCCTTTTTCTCAACATCAGCAATGCAACTGGGTCGACAGTTGTGCACAATCAGGGTCAACTTTTTATTCTCTGTCCCGCTGGGCTGCAAATCTTTCCTAGGAGGGATGCATTAGGCTTAACAAGAAAATGGGCTTTAGGAAATAATAAATGGGATGTAATTAAAAAAATGGGAAGTAACTATAAAAAATGCACCAAACACGTAATTAGTTTATAAAATATTACATTTGGATTTTGAAAATTTTAATTTCATTAATTGTTGCGGGCGCAATGTTTCGTTGGATTTTTATGTAATACAAACTTATATTGAAATTGTATTTAATCTGACTAGAAATTTGAAGACAAAAATATTTCGGATCCTATCAAAATGTGGGAAATTTTATTGAATTCTGTTTTGAACGGTTGGTTGAAATTATTAATCGTTGTCCTAGCTAGAAAATTGGTTGTACTTTTGTCACAGCCCTAGAGCTTGCTTGTAACTAGTGGCATTGCATCCATGCATCATGTTTAATTCTCATGAAATTTGAAATGGGGATGACCAAGCCCTGGCACCAAAGCAATTCAAATAGGTTCAACTGAGAAATATTTTTCAGTGAATTCAAATGGATTTAGAAAATGTTCATCATTTCTGGAAAAATGCTATAAACAATAACCAGAGGTGCTGCACCTTTTTCATGACATATTTGGTCACTGGATTAATTCATTAAGTATTTGCATTTGGGCATTTAAATGCTATAAAATATTTTAAATGCTCAAATAATCATAAACTTAAATGTTTGCTGTTGGATATTTTCCAAACAAGAGGCCTGAAACAAGTTTCATGATTTTTGGGGTAGTATTAGTATTTTTAATAAAGCCCTGAAAATTACAGAATAATAGAAAACTGAAATAATTAGAAAAGGAGAGAGAAACCTACCTGGCCCAAACATACCGGGCGCTCCACTGGCGTGCCCACCGGCAGCCCAGCCATCGTGCCCAGCCCACCACCGCCTCCTTCCTGCCGCCTTCCTCCTCTGCCAGAGGATGATGGCGCGTGGCCATGCCACCGCCGGCCACCTCCTGCTTGCCGCTCCCCCCCCCCCCCTCGACGCTCTGGACGTCTTCCGCGACGCCACGCACCCCCTGGACCCCCTCGCCCTCTCCCTTTCCATCGTTCCCTCCTCTGTCTCGCTCCCCATGACGCCACCGAACACGCCGTCGCCCCCGCTCGCCACACCTGCGGCCACAGCCCCCCCCCCCCCTCGTCCATCCAACATGCCCTAGGGACCCGCCGTGCTCCCCTCGTCCTCCCCGATGGCTCACGCGACCGGAGAAGCCCCGAGGCGCCGCCCCGCCGCTTTTCCCCTTCTCGGACCCGCCGGTCACCGTCGCCCGATTCGTCGAACTCCGGACGCCCCCGAGCCCGCTGACCATCTCTCTCTCTCCACGGTGAGCTCTTCTTCCTCTTCCCCTAGCTCCCGTGCTTGCTTGGCCTCCGTAGCCGCCGTTTCCACCTCACCCGAAAACACCCCCGCCGCCGGCCATGGCGCCGTCGTGGCTAAAGCCCCAATGGCTCGAAGCCAACCCCACTTTGGGCTCAGCGCAACAATAGGAGCTCGTAGCCACCACCCGCTCCTCCTCCCGTGCACCGTAGCATCAAACCCGACCCCGCCCGAACTCCGGCCGCCGCCTTGCAGCTCGCCGCCGTTGATTCCGACCACCGCAGCTGCTGCCACCACCACCATTAGATGCGCGAGTCTTCCAGCTCGCCGTGGCCGCAAACCCCGAGCAAAATGGTGCACCGTAGGCGAAACCCGAGCCACTCCGGTGCACACCCGCCGCGGATTTGGTCGCCGGCGATCACACGCCGGTGGTGATGACGTGGCATCGTCATTAGGCGCTAATGACCTACTTAATTACCCCCTGACCCACTGACATGCGGGCCCCGCCAGGTTAGTTAAGTTAGGTTAGTACTAACTAAGCTAGGTTAGTTTAGTTAGACACTGACAATCGGGACCCACAGTCGATTTGACTGGACAGCGGCCGTTGACTTGCTGACGTCACCGTGAGGTCATGCTGACGCACTAATTAATTTCTGGGATTTTAAATAAATCAAAATGATTTATTTATTTCAGAAAATTCTCTAAACTTCTAAAATTCATAGAAATTCAACCGTAACTCCAAATTAAATAATTTATATATGAAAAATGATCATAAAAATATGAAGAATCTGTTTATGCCATGATCATGCATGTTTGAACAAGTTAACCTCACCGAATAGGAGAAATGATGATTAGGGTAATTTATGAAATAACATTTGGAGTTGGAATTTGTTCTTGTTTGAATTCCACTTCAATAAACTTGGCTAGATTTTGCATTAGGTGAATTCAGTACCTTAACATGACATGTCATTCATGTGAATGTGCATTGCATTGATTGTGTTCTGTCCCAGTTGCCGGTGTTTGCCCCTCTCGATGAGACGACGTTACGATTGTTCGATGACACCGATGAAGAACTATATTATCTTGAAGTGCCGTGCAAGCAAAACCCCCTTGTTCATTCCGATATAATCCCACTCTCTTGCTCCTGCTCTATTTTACTGCATTAGGACAACAACGACTTATGTGTTACTTGCTGCGGTAGCTGAACCCCTTTATCCTCTGCATGACCTGTCTTTCCACAATAATTAGATGAAACCCACTAGCATGAGTAGGAGTTGTTTGAGCCATGTTGTGCCTACTCATTCATGCTTGTTGTCGTGCCTGCTACTGCTTAGAGTTTTTTTGACTATGTACTGCAAGGCAACAGCCTCACAGCCCTTTATTAAAACCAATATAGATTCTGTACAAAATTAGAAAGGAAAATAAGAGGGGAAAAAAGGCTACTTACAGGGGGGGCTAGTGTAAAGAATCTATCCAAACAGTTAGTCTATCTCTATATTTACACTTGATCCTATGAGCTAAGAGGGTAATATCATGAATAAAATTCCTCCTCCAAGCTCTGAAAGTGGGCAACTCATTTACGAAGATCCTTCCATTCCTTTGGGTCCAAATATTCCGGTGGCCGTAAATACTACCTCGGTGAAAAACGGTTGACCAAAATCCCTCCTGGCCTCACAAGCCATTTCAAAAGTGGTCTGGTTAGGTTGAACCTTCCATGAAATGCCCAAATAATTCCAGACACGTTGGCTAAAGTTGCAAGCAAAAAATAGATGAGCCCTATCTTCATGCAAACCTGAGAAGCAAATGGCACAAGTATCATCTTGGATAGTCCAATGGCGTCTCAAGCATCATATCCCTGGTGTTCAGACGATCCATCAAAAGAAGCCATCCAAACACCTTGAGCTTGAGGGTGCAAGCACATTTCCAGATCCACCGAAAAAGAGGGTCAGCCACGACATCAGAGAAACAGGACAAATAGTAAATCCTGGATTGATAGTCCCCAGTTTTAGAAGGCCATTTCCAAACGTCACTAATTCCCTCACGTAAGATTATGAGGGGCATTAAAGCCTGAAGTTGATTGAATTCCTCAAAAGCTTCAACTGATAAAGGCAGGTGAAAATTGTCGGTTGGGACAGGCAGCTCCATCACATTTTTAATGGTAAGTGTATCATCAATGACAAAAGAATGAAGCCGCGGGAAACGCTGTTGCATGAAGACCACCTCGTTATTAAGTTGCCACCGATCCAGCCAGAAAACCACCGAGTCTCCGGAGCGAACATGAGGGATGGCCAACTTACAAAATTTGCCATAAAGTTTCATCACATCACGCCACCAAAAGGAACCACAACTGCGTTACTTGGGGAGGAGCAACAAGATAATATGTGTCCCAGATAAGTGAAACCTGTGGTACATCCAACTTATTATAAAATTTGAAGAGGTGCTTGATCAACAAGGCTTCATTTTGTTTACCAAGGTCCAAAACCCCAAGTCCTCCCCGGTTCTTGGGCCGACAAACTAACTCCCAAGCTGCTAAAGATTGTCTTGGCGTGTCAGAGTTGCCTCGCCACAGACATTGCCGCATGATACGTTCTATCTGTTTCAAAATTCCTTGAGGTAATGAAAGGGAACACAAGAAGTATATTGACATGGAACATAAAACCGATTTCAAGAGTTGCAGCCGGCTACCCTGATTCAACAGGCAGGATGAGGCAGATAATCTTCTCTCAATGCGGTCCACTAAAGGTAGCAAGTCATAGATTGTGGGTCGAGTGGTACCCATTGGCAATCCTGTAAGTAAACGGCATAGAGCCAACATCACATCCAAGCAGAGCCGCCATACGTTGACCCTCTTCATCAGCCATATTCGTGGAATCAAAGATGACTTATTAAAATTAACCCTCAAACCTGTTGACTTAGCAAAGGTCTCAAGCATCTCCTTGAAAGCAATGAGTTGGTCATCCACCGCAGGAAGGACAATTAAGGTGTCGTCCGCATATTGAACAATCGGGTAATCCCGTGAAGAGGTAGGTATGGGCAGTGTGAGAATGTTCCTTACACACATCTCATTGACCACGGACTGCAACAAATCCACCGCAATCACAAATAACAAAGGAGATAAAGGGTCTCCCTGTCGCACACCCGAACGGCAAACAAAGTGATGACCAGGCACCCCATTTAAGAGGATCGACGAGGAACCAGAGGACAAGATGCTGTCAATCCAACCTGTCCAGCGATCATCAAAACCCTTGCATTTCAGAATCCTGAGAATCAGATCATGTTCGATGGTATCAAACGCCTTCGTGAAGTCCAGTTTAAGAAGGATTATAGGTCTTTTGGATGCCTTACACTGGTGTATATATTCAAAACACCATGCAAGGCAATCTTGAATGGATCTACACCGAAGAAACCCATATTGATTGCGATGAATACATTTGAGAATTACACTTTGCAACCGATTTGCCAAGAGTTTAGTTAAAAACTTGAGGCAAGTGTTTGTCAATGATATGGGTCTAAAATCACCAATATACTGGGCTCAACTTTTTGGAATGAGTGTAATGAGAGATGTATTCAGACACTCCAGGTTGCACTTTCCATCATAAAACTCTCGACCAAATTCATAAAATCTGTCCTCAATATATTCCAACAAGCCTTGAGGAAAAGACCAGAAACCCATCGGGGCCCGGGCACGGTCAGAAGGCATATTCTTAATCACCGTATCTACCTCACAATCCGTGAAAGGTAAGGATAAGCTCTCCAGCCCATCAATACGGTCAATTAAAGTGTCAAGGTCGAAACCCATGTGTATACTTTTTGCTTGGCCCATTCTACGATTGAAATCCGACCAAAACATCCCAGCTAACTGTTGATGATCAGAAACCACTTCCCTCCTCGATTTGATCGAAGAAATAGTGTTTATCCTATATCTTTCGGTTGCCATTGCATGGAAGAACTTTGAATTCTCCTCACCAACTTTAATATTTCTGATCGTGCAACGTTGCTTCCAATAAATGAATTGCCAATGAAGTATATCTTCAAGATGTAATTTGACAATCTTCCGAAAGTTGAACTCCGGCCAACTCAAGGGCCTAAATTCCTCAATATTATCCAAAATAACAATTACTTTGTTGCAATCAGCAATGAGCGCCTTTAACTGTGGAAAGGTTAAGATGCCATTTCTTAAGAGCATAACGAAGAGATTTGAACTTAGCGGAGATGATTAAGGCAGATGAGGATTTATCCACAGTATGATTCCAAACCTCGTAAACACAATCCATAAAGCCGTGCAAATCAACCCAATAGTTTTCAAATCGAAAAATCTTTGCCTTGGGTATAGCAGTGGCAATTGAAACCACACACGGAACGTGGTCGAGGCAAAGGCGAAAGCAAGCGGAAAGACCATTGTGTTGGGATGATCATGAGTCCAAGCAATGTATGTAAAAACCAATCAATTTGTTCGAGGAGGGTGTGGATTGCATATTAGACCATGTGTCTTGTGACCCTTGATTGGAAGTTCAACAAGACCCAAATGGCCAATTATTTCATTAAACAAAAAGATATCATTCACATCACCACCTGGCTGGTTACGATTCTCAATGGAACGCATAAAGTTAAAGTCACCTAAGAGCAGCCAATTGTCCTCAAGCTGAATATCCAAATTATATAACCATTGCACAAAATCATCACGCGCAGGTCCCTGACACGGACCATATATGGAGACAAGAAACCAATACTCAGATGTATGCTTAGATTGAAACTTCACAATAATGCCATAAGATTTAGCCTCAATTAAGGTGCCTATGAAAAGAGATGAATTCCATATGACCACCATACCAGCAGATGCACCAACCGATGGTACATAAACAAAGGTATCAAAGCGCCGTGGACAAAATTTTCTAATGAACCGATGATCAATATGCATGCATTTGGTTTCTTGCCGGGCAAATAACGAGCATCCACTTTCATTGATCTTTTGCCTAACCGCAAGTCGACGCGCTTCAATTCAGACCCCTAACATTCCAATGAGAACTTTCCAATCTCTAAACGAGGTTTGATTCATTACAGACCAAAAAGAGGGTAAAGCAAAAGTAAGCCACACAATGGCCTACATCCCAGAGGATGATGCAAACCGCAAAGTTCCAAACATATAAAAACATTAAAAAGGCGATTATGGTACGCCATGGACCTAAACCCTGGATGGTTAAACTAATCATCGGAACTTGCACTGTTGTTGGAGCGGGAGGGATCAGCTACAAGCTTATCCGAAGAAATTTTCTCGGCGCAACACGAAGACGAGCACCAATTACCGGAGATCAACTATCGACGCCGAGGAGGCACTGCAGTATCATCGTCGGTCTTGGGAGGTGCAGTTTTGCGCTTCTTCCCCGTGTGTGGCTTCCTAGGAGATGACCCAATAGTTACCTGACGGTAACCATCTCGCATTGCACTTAGGCGAGCACTGCGCTACCGACCTCGATTCCACAATGACTTTAGAGGCTTTGGGCTTTCTTCCCGCTCAGAGTGACTTTAGGAACAGCAGAAAACTCAAATGCTTCAAAGAACAGGTTCATCAATATCATCAAAACAAAGAGCTCGAGCCATGTGCCTTTTAATCGATGACAGCGACAGAGGCGAGCCATGTGCGTGCAGGAGCTGCACTGGAGCCGTAACGGAATCGTCCAAGACTGATTGTTCAAAAGAGCACCGAGATGAGACCTAAAGACAACCTTTGGAATGTCAGAGATCCCAAAAAGCGGCAATACTTTCTCAAACGAACGCTTCCATTGCATCACCGGGGGTAGGACAGGCCCAAAAACAGTTAACACTCGTCCGATCATTAAAGGATGCTGTTGAGGTCCCATTGGCTGTTGGAGCACGGCAACTTCATCAGCAGCGATGCCATTGTTTACTGAATCATCAGATAACTGAATCACAATTGACTCTTGAGACTGAATTTCCTCGATATTAACCTGCTGCTCCACCTCCTGAACTTGTGGAGGGACATCCTGTGGCTGTTCATTGGGTGCAGGCACATCATTCCAACCCAGCTCCGGGAACTCAGGTAAAACCCAATTGTGATTATTGAAAAGCATGTTGCCAGGGAGGGGGTGAGGATTACCATTGAGGGGCATTGGGTCCTCATCAGCAGGTAGGATATCAGCAAAGTCTGCAGATAGGATATAAACTGGAGCAGACCAAGAAATCCGAGTCCCACCAAAGTCAGAAAATTCTCTGTATGTCACTGATCTGGGAACCATAGAAGGTGCAGGAAAAGACGCATAAACCAAGGAGCGGACCTTCATTGGATCATCCTGGTGCCAATGGTGAAATCGGCCAAAAGTACTAATAACATCTGCCAGGTATTGAGAGCGCCTATAATCCAAAGGGACTCCTAGCAGCATTATCCATCCCCTTCGAAAACCTTGCACAGCTCTGTAGTTAATACCCTCGTCATGCGGAATAAACCTGACAAATCTATCATTGCCCAAATCGAAAGGAGGGTGATCGACTAAAGCTTGACGGGCGAGCATCACAGAAGTTGAAACAAACCAACCCCTTGGATCCATGGTTGGGCATCTAACACGGCCCTCTGCAGAGTATTGACGACAAAATCACTGACCAGGTTCCTGTAGATGGCGACTTCTTCAGGCAGAGGAGCAGGTTCGACAATGGCCACAGCGTACGCCTCATGCTGTCGATCCGGAGCCACCGCCGGGCGCAAAAGAAAGTGCGAGGCAATCGTAGCTCCCCTCCATCGATGATATCGAATCCATGCGGGAGGAAGTCCATCGGGTCCAACGGAAAGTTGGCCATTGCTGGAGTAGCTGAGGGATGAACCAGGACCTGAGGCGAGGGTGGAGGTGAGGAAGGCGGCAGCGGTGTTGCGGGCGGTGGCTCAACTGGCAATGGTGGGGATGACGGGGCGTCAGGCTTGATGGGACTGGGCATAGACCCCTCCGGGCTAGCTATGGGAGAAAACGAGGAGTCTCGCCGGAAAGACGCTACCGACCGGTTAGATACGGGGATTTGGACCGCGGGACCCACCTGTAAGAGGGAGATAGGCTAGAATCGAACAGCCCTTTGCCTGTGTCCCAACCGAAAGCATCTACGGCACCTAACCCTGCTGGTGCACGCGTTGGATAAATGCTTCATTGATAAGCAATTTTGACATTTCCAAACTTTGAAAACCATGTCATCCACAAGATCATTAAATCCATCACAATCAACAGGTGATTCCAATGTCTTAGGATTAAAAAGATCCTCAATTCCAAAAACAGATGAAGATGCAGGTTCGGAAGCAACTTGGGCCAAAGCAGACCGGGCCGGAGAAACCACCTGAGGCAGGGAAAGTTGGGCCGCCACCTGACTCGCCCGTTCCAACCCATGCACATGCAGATTCACGTCCGAAGAAGTTGGCTTAATCCCAGATATTCCGGCCAAGGAAGTAGCGTGGACGTTGACTGTTCCGAAAATAATTGGTGGTTCTGCCACCGTCCATCGGAGTTCGGTCGCCGGCGGCGGAGGAGCGATGACTCCTTCACGGGGCAGCACCTTGTACCCAAAGATCGAAACCGCCTCAACAAGACTGGCGAAGCAGGAAAAGAGTATCCCTTGCAAACATCATACTGTTGGAAAGTGGAAAAGAAATCCTCTTCAAGGTCCAGAGGTCGGCGTAAGGCAGATTTGGAAGGAGGTTTATGCATAGCAAGTAGACCCAAAGCAAAGACGCTTTTTAGAAGGGCTAATGATAATCCATTCGGCATCACACTCTTTCTTCCAAAGAACAAACTCACGTTTCCAATCAGGGCCGCCATTACCCCATAGGTGAAAGTAGCATTTGAATTGCGGACACACAAAGGATCGCAAGTGAAGAATAAACATACCAACACGTTTGCATGATACCAGAAATGAGAATACCTTATCCGCAATGAATTGCACAGATAGATCAATTGCGGATCCTCCAATTGCACATTCCAAAGCCGCAGCCGCCGAGTCCTCATCAAGACGAAATCGATGTTCATCGAAAGACACAACCATTATAAAATGGCTCGTGTCATCCGAGGGATGAATTGTTTTCCCACAAGATCTGAAAACCTCCTCCGCAAAAGCCACACCTTTAGAGAAATCCAGATCCAAAGTCGATCCACCATGCGGACCCATGTGAGATGGGTATAGGGTGGTAGATCAGAGAACGTCGAAGAAGATGGATGGAGAGGAAACCAGATTTACTGGCTGAGGAGGAAGATCGCCGAAGAGCCTAAGGCGCTGGTGGGAGGCGAGGTAGAGTTGAGTCAGGTCTGATTCATCGGGAATGAATCGGAGGTGTGTGAACATGTCCTACTGTGCGTGAGCTAAGTGTGTGAACACGATTTGGTAAAGGTAGCGGTGAGAGGCCATGTAGGAGTACATGGTGGGTTGTCTCATTGCAGCCGTCCTCCAGAACTGAGTTCTGTGTTTGTGATCCATGAAACAGTTACTACCATGCATTGGGATCCTTAATTGACCCTCTCGGCTTCTTAACCACCCTTGTTCTCAGTCCGGGAGTTGCAAGTAGTTTCGGTGTTTGTAGTATCTTTGGGGAGCCGCATAGCGCTGACCATTGGGGTGGGTTGTGTTGCGGTAGGCACCGTGGGTCTGTGTACCGATTTGCCCGTTTGGTGTCTCGGGAACCCCGCACACATCGTTCGGGGCTGTATGGGAAACCTCGGCCGGACTCCTGCGGATGGAACCCGAATAGGCGATAAACCTGGACTTGGGACTTGTGTGTTTAGGTAGGTCGTGGCCGACACCCACGTTGGGCTTCCGCTTGAAGGTTGCCGAGTACATGTCGTGTAAACGGCGGTAAGTGGTGAGAGCGTGTGAAGAAGTACACCCTGCAGGGTTAATATGATCTATTCGAATAGCCGTGTCCATGAAAAGGACTTGGGTTGCCTATATCAGTTCATAGACAAGTGAAAGTGGATACCCTAAAATGCGCAAGATAAGCGTGAGTAATATGGATGGCGTTCTCGTAGGGAGACGGGAGCGGGTCCATAGTGGTGTATTGATATGGTGGATATGTGGACTCGTGTGCACCACCTCAAAAGAGTTACTTGGCAATGTAGTTTAGGATAGCCACCGAGTCAAAGCCGCTTGCTGCAGTCAAACTCCACCACCCCTTTATTGATAATGATGCATATGTAGTAAGTTCGATGTAAGTCTTCTTTGAGTACATTTGTACTCACGTTTGCTTATTTTATGTTTTGCAGAGAGACGTCAGTCTCGCTAGTAGTTCCGCTTGGACTTCGACGTTTAGCTTGTTACCTCTTCTACGATCTTGAGCCCTCGGCAGGATATGGTAGATAGTCAGGCTTCCCAGCCTTATTTCATCTATAGTTGTCTGTTCTCAGACATGTTTAGCTTCCGCTTGTGCTTTGACTTGTATGCTTTGAGTGTTGGGTCATGAGACCCATGTTTGTAATATCTCGCTCCTCGGAGCCTAATGAATAAATATTTGAGTCGTAGAGTTATGTTGTGATGCCATGTTGTATCCACACATATTGAGCATATTGTGTGTATGTTTGAAATGCTTGGTATGTGTGGGATCCGACAAACTAGTTGTTTATCCTTGGCAGCCTCTCATATGGGGAAATGTAGTCTCGTGCTTCTGAGCGATAGTAGTCTGCTACAGCCCGGTTCACCGGAGTCCTGCTAGCCCAGCACTACTGCTTGAACACTTGACTGGCCGGCATGTGTTTCACTTCGTTCCTATGTCTGTCCCTTCGGGGAAATGTCACGCGGTGTTATTCGGAGTCCTGCCTAGCACTTTCTGACCCGGGATACCGGAGTCTGTTAGGCTGCTACAGCCCGAATTTATACGTCGATGACCGACATGCTCGATGTGATTCATGTATGCCTGTCCCAATAGGTTAGCGCCGCTTTGGGTTCACGACTAGCCATGTCGGCCCGGGTTCTTTATCATGTGGATGCTAGCGACACTATCATATACGTGAGCCAAAAGACGCAAACGGTCCCGGGCCATGGTAAGGCGACACCCATGGGAATACCGTGCGTGAGGCCGCAAAGTGATATGAGGTGTTACCGGCTAGGTCGATGTGATTTGGAATCGGGGTCCTGACAGCGTTGGTATCAGAGCCGTTGCTCAGAGGATTACCAAGCCAAACTGGTCAAGTTGTGTCTAGAAATGCTTTAGTTATGTAAGGGAATTGATTGTGGAAGGGAACGTAAGGCTCTTTTTACTCCTTATATCTCATGGCCTTCTGATCTGAGTCATCCTCTTCTCTTCTATGGGGTTTAAGAACTAGGCTTCTCATCTATCTATCAGGATGACGTGTTACTAATCCATAGACCTTTGAGATTGTTGGTTTTAAGCCTCAGTTCAATTCCTACTATTTCTATATGTTAATTGTTGATCTCGGAACCTTGATATTGTGTTGTTGAGTCGTTATGCCACCATTTTGCATGATGTCTCAAATCTTTTGAGCATTTACAGCCGTTATGCTGTCCGAGTCATCCCAGGTCTCTAAATAGTCTGATGGATTTGCAAATCCTTTTCTTCCGTTCCCGATGTCCTTTTTGGTCAGAATAAGCACACTAATCGGTAAGTTGAGGTATTTTGTTGCCTCGGCATAGATGTTGGAGCTATTATTATGACCCTAGGTGTTTAGGAAGTCACCTAGCAATTTAGCAATGCTTTTGTATCCCTAGTGTGATGTTTCTGGCCATTATTCTTGAAAGCATCCCGAGATGTTATTAGTTAGTAGGCATTCTATTCCTGGGTTCTTGAACCCGAGATTCAGCTTACCTCATGTTGATAGTATTTGCTAGCTCCTTTAGGATACTAGTAACTTTGCAATAGTCCTCGAGATCCGTGGTATTTCCTTCTTCCAAATACTACGTACCGCTTATGGCAGAAGTTCTTTGTTGAACCAAGACATCACAGTAAGCGTGCTCTTGAGGAGTTCTCCATCCATAATTGTGAATCTGCCAATTCTACCTTTCCGCATGGGTTATCCGGAAGAAATGCTGAGCTTCACTCGACATACTAATCTATGCATCCACAACTCAGAAAACATATGTTCCTTCGAGTTGTTCTCTTTAGTTGTATTCTGACTCTCGTCTATCAATTGATAGTCAAGAGTATGTGTGCGATCGTGTTTATCGATGCCTATTATCCTTGTGGTCCGTCAAGCCATTCTATTCCGGAATGACTAGGAGAAACAAACTCCGATTACCTCATCCATATCTAGGATTGGGTCAAAGCAGTTGTATTCCGCAGATCAAAATGCCAATCCAGCTTTTGCTCATTGTACCTTGGAGTGTTACCATCTTTATGTCAAGTGTGTCATGAGAATTGCACCACCTCATATGAACTCTTGACGTAGTGATACTTCTTGCTATCATTATTCATTTCTCGACTTCGTGTTGTTGTAACCGGTATGCCGACAAGTGAATTGTGATGTGTGAAATCAATACTCCTAGCAACTCGTTGCTTGGTAGTAAGTGGACAATACTCTCATTCTTAGCGTATTGGTTATTGAATCATCATCCTAAGATTAATCGTGCTACCTAGTCCTTACTTCTGGTGCAAACTTCGGTTGATGGGTTAGGATTGTGTCAATCCCTCACTCTTTTGGTCATATCGTCTTGCCCTGAAAAGCAAGATTGTTCTCGACCTTAGTATTATATGGTGGTTCGTGACTTTCCAAATATCTTCTTGGAAGTGTTACCAGGTTGTCACCTGACCGCTATGTTGAGTTCGTGATCATATTGGTTTTCTTCTAAACCACCCATTCTCCAAGAATCTGTGTTGGTTATCCCTGAGCTAGTTGGTTGAGCTAGACAACAACTTGGAGAGTTGGAAGATAAAGCTTTGCTTAACTTAGTTCATCTCTAAGGGATATCTTCTGTGCGTGTGTGTGTTGAAGAAAGATGATATCTCCATCGGTTGGTCCTCGTGATCAGTTGTTGGATCTATTGCCTTGTCAAAACTTTGACTTGAGTATGGGCTATCATCAAGTCAAATCAGAACCAATGTTGCTCGTAATGTTGTCTTACTCGTGGTTGATCCCTCGAGCATACACCATTACATCTTTTGGTCTGACCAATGCTATCACCGTGTTCACATGATGGTGGAAGTCCAGTGATATGGAAATTCCGATGAGTTGTTGTTGAGCCCATCAGCAGCATTTTGTCTCCCCCATGAGTCATGTTGAACATCAACCTAGTGTTGGAAACTTTTATAAGCATTATCTTCATGTCCCATTCGTGAAGAATATGTTGGATGAAAGAAGTGACTTTCTCCGATTCACGTGCATCTGGTGCAAGTTGCCGCCGTGAGTTCAAGAAAGATTGCTTTTGTTTCCCCTGGTACCATCCCAAGTCAGTCATGCATGTGCGAAGTATGCTATGGTTTGATAGGCTCGCAACCTTCACCCCATATGTATCCCTAGCACACCAAGCCACTAACTGATTTGTTCAGGGACAAGAAGTTTCTTCATAAGAGCTAATCATATGACTTATGCAAGGACTTTGATATCCTCGATAATGGTTCCCCACCTGAACTCGGTAGTGTTTCATTATAAGACTACTACGTGGGCTTGATTGTCTGGGACATCGTGTTCACATGTTAGTAGCAGAACCAGCTCATGTTTTGGAGCTTGCTATCGTAGTTCATTCCCGAGAATCTCGCGACATCTTCTCGTCGATTTGTGTTGCAAACTTTCATTTTTCTCTCTAGACTCGATGAGTCTGGAATATCCTAACACCAACCAGATCTGAATCTCAGGCAGATATGATGGTTGGAACCTTCCCAACATTTGCATTTTGTTCCCAGCTTGCATCCCATCGTGCCAATTTTCCATGGGCTGCCCTTCTCAGTAATTGATGTCTAGGATCCTCCTCAAAAGTGGACTTACCATGGGTCCCCTCCACCTCCAATGATAAGCAAAAAAAAACATCCATTGCTTTGTCTTCAACAAGGTAGTCCACATCGTCCATTCTAGTCTGGGTATGCCATTCCTTGCACTCCACCAAACGATCTTTGTGAATTGCCTTAGGCTGGTATGAAGAGTTTCAATGATCTCTGATTCAAAAGTAATCCTTTTTGCCACTTAAGGGAACAATTCTATGAGTCACCTTTCCTAAGGTCTACCGTTATGGAATCATGGCAATCATCTACTTGTTAATTTGAAACCATGCACCATTTTACTTAAGCGTGGAATGGTTGCCTACCAATTTGAAACTTCGTCATCCATTTCTTTACCATCATTCCTAATGTGTGTTTGGTGTCTCAACTCAAGAGTTGTTCTTACGTCACTCCATGAACTGATCTGAATTGCTCAATCTTCAAGAAAATTAAATCCAGTAGGGTTTCCCCCTTCTTTCTGTTGTTGTGTCGAGTGAAGATCTCGAAAGCAAGGACGTCAAGACCAAGATGATGGAATGAATCAACATCTTCGAGAAGGGCAAATGGATCATGAAGTTTGTGATAGTTTTGCGACTTCCCTTTTCCTCTTACCTCACGTCTTGAATCTCGGGGCGAGATTCTTTTTTAGTGGGGGTGAGTTGTCACAGCCCTAGAGCTTGCTTGTAACTAGTGGCATTGCATCCATGCATCATGTTTAATTCTCATGAAATTTGAAATGGGGATGACCAAGCCCTGGCACCAAAGCAATTCAAATAGGTTCAACTAAGAAATATTTTTCAGTGAATTCAAATGGCTTTAGAAAATGTTCATCATTTCTGGAAAAATGCTATAAACCATAACCAGAGGTGCTGCACCTTTTTCATGACATATTTGGTCACTGGATTAATCCATTAAGTATTTGCATTTGGGCATTCAAATGCTATAAAATATTTTAAATGCTCAAATAATCATAAACTTAAATGTTTGCTGTTGGATATTTTCCAAGCAGTAGGCCTGAGCAAATTTCTGGATTTTTGGGGTAGTATTAGTATTTTTAATAAAGCCCTGAAAATTACAGCATAATAGAAACTGAAATAATTAGAAAAAGGAGAGAGAGAAACCTACCTGGCCCAAACTTACCTGGCGCTCCACCTGGCGGCCCAGCTGGCAGCCCAGCCATCAGGCCCAGCCCACCACCGCCTCCTTCCCTGTCGCCTTCCTCCTCTGCCAGGAGGATGAGCGCGTGGCCGCGCTGCTGCCACCGACGGCCACCTCCTGCTTGCCGCTCCCCCCCTCGACGCTCTGGACGTCTTCCGCGACGCCACGCACCCCCTGGACCCCCTCGCCCTCTCCCTCTCCCTCGTTCCCTCCTCTGTCTCACTCCCCACGACGCCACCGAACACGCCGTCGCCGCCGCTCGCCACCACCGCGGCCACAGCCCCCCCCCCCCTCGTCCATCCAACATGCCCTAGGGACCCGCCGTGCTCCCCTCGTCCTCCCCGACGGCTCACGCGACCGGAGAAGCCCCGAGGCGCCGCCCCGCCGCTTTTCCCCTTCTCGGACCCGCCGGTCGCCGTCGCCCGATTCGTCGAACTCCGGATGCCCCCGAGCCCGCTGACCATCTCTCTCTCTCCACGATGAGCTCTTCTTCCTCTTCCCCTAGCTCCCGTGCTTGCTTGGCCTCCATAGCCGCCGTTTCCACCTCACCCGAAAACACCCCCGCCGCCGGCCATGGCGCCGTCGTGGCTAATGCCACAATGGCTGGAAGCCAACCCCACTTTTGGGCTCAGCGCAACACCAGGAGCTCGTAGCCACCACCCGCTCCTCCTCCCGTGCACCGTAGCATCAAACCCGACCCCGCCCGAACTCCGGCCGCCGCCTTGGAGCTCGCTGCCGTCGATTCCGACCACCGCAGCTGCTGCCACCACCACTAGATGCGCGAGTCTTCCAGCTCGCCGTAGCCGGAAACCCCGAGCAAAATGGTGCACCGTAGGCGAAACCCGAGCCACTCCGGTGCACACCCGCCGCGGATTTGGTTGCCGGCGATCACACGCCGGTGGTGATGACGTGGCATCGTCATTAGGCGCTAATGACCAACTTAATTACCCCCTGACCCACTGACATGCGGGCCCCGCCAGGTTAGTTAAGTTAGGTTAGTACTAACTAAGCTAGGTTAGTTTAGTTAGACACTGACAATCGGGACCCACAGGTCAGATTTGACCTGGACAGCGCCCGTTGACTTGCGGACGTCACCGTGAGGTCATGCTGACGCACTAATTAATTTCTGGGATTTTAAATAAATCAAAATGATTTATTTATTTCAGAAAATTCTCTAATCTTCTAAAATTCATAGAAATTCAACCGTAACTCCAAATTAAATAATTTATATATGAAAAATGATCAGAAAAATATGAAGAATCTGTTTATGCCATGACCATGCATGTTTGAACAAGTTAACCTCACCGAATAGGAGAAATGATGATTAGGGTAATTTATGAAATAACATTTGGAGTTGGAATTTGTTCTTGTTTGAATTCCACTTCAATTAACTTGGCCAGATTTTGCATTAGGTGAATTCAGTACCTTAACATGACATGTCATTCATGTGAATGTGCATTGCATTGATTGTGTTCTTTCCCATTGCGGTGTTTGCCCCTCTCGAGACGACGTTCGACGATTGTTCGATGACACCGATGAAGAACTATATTATCTTCGAAGTGCTGTGCAAGCAAAACCCCTTGTTCATTCCGATATAATCCCACTCTCTCGCTCCTGCTCTATTTTACTGCATTAGGACAACAACGAATTATGTGTTACTTGTCATGTAGCTGAACCCCTTTATCGTCTGCATGACATGAAATTCCACAGTAATTAGAAGAAACACACTATCATGAGTAGTATTTGTTTTATCAATGTTGTGCATACTCATTCATGCTTGTTGTCGTGCCTGCCATCGCTTAGAGTTGAGTCAGGTCTGATTCATCGGGGATGAATCGGAGGTGTGTGAACATGTCCTACTGTGCGTGAGCTAAGTGTGTGAACACGATTTGGTAAAGGTAGCGGTGAGAGGCCATGTAGGAGTACATGGTGGGTTGTCTCATTGCAGCCGTCCTCAGGAACTGAGTTCTGTGTTTGTGATCCATGAAATAGTTACTACCACGCATTGGGATCCTTAATTGACCCTCTCGGCTTCTTAACCAACCTTGTTCTCAGTCCGGGAGTTGCAAGTAGTTTCTGGTGTTTGTAGTATGCTGGGGGCCGCACGCAACGCTGACCATAGGGGTGGGTTGTGTTGCGGTAGGCACCGTGGCCCGGTGTACCGATTCGCCCGCTTGGTGTCTCGGGAACCCTGAACACATTGTTCGGGGCCGTATGGGAAACCTCGCCGGACTCCCTGCGGATGGAACCCGAATAGGCGATAAACCTGGACTTGGGACTTGTGTGTTTAGGTAGGCCGTGGCCGACACCCACGTTGGGCTTCCGCTTGAAGGTTGCCGAGTACATGTCGTGTAAACGGCGGTAAGTGGTGAGAGCGTGTGTGAAGAAGTACACCACTGCAGGGTTAATATGATCTATTGAATAGCCGTGTCATGAAAAGGACTTGGGTTGCCTATATCAGTTCATAGACAAGTGAAAGTGGATACCCTAAAATGCGTAAGATAAGCGTGAGTGCTATGGATGGCGTTCTCGTAGGGAGACGGGAGCGGGTCCATAGTGGTGTATTCATATGGTGGATATGTGGACTCGTGTGCACCACCTCAAAAGAGTTACTTGCAGTCGTAGTTTAGGATAGCCACCGAGTCAAAGCTGGCTTGCTGCAGTTAAACCCCACCACCCCTTTGTTGATAATGATGCATATGTAGTTAGTTACGATGTAAGTCTTCCCGAGTACATTTGTACTCACGTTTGCTTATTTTATGTTTTGCAGAGAGACGTCAGTCTCGCTAGTAGTTCCGCTTGGACTTCGACGTTTAGCTTGTTACCTCGGCTACGATCTTGTGCCCTCGGCAGGATCTGGTAGATAGTCAGGCTTCCCAGCCTTATTTCATCTATAGTTGTCTGTACTCAGACATGTTTAGCTTCCGCTTGTGCTTTGACTTGTATGCCTTGAGTGTTGGGTCATGAGACCCATGTTTGTAATATCTCGCTCCTCGGAGCCTAATGAATAAATATTTGAGTCGTAGAGTTATGTTGTGATGCCATGTTGTATCTACGCATATTGAGCATATTGTGTGTATGTTTGAAATGCTTGGTATGTGTGGGATCCGACAAACTAGTTGTTTATCCTTGGCAGCCTCTCATATGGGGAAATGTAGTCTCGTGCTTACGAGCGATAGTAGTCCGCTACAGCCCGGTTCACCGGAGTCCTGCTAGCTCAAGACTACTGCTTGAACACTTGACTGGCGGCATGTGTTTCACTTCGTTCCTATGTCCGTCCCTTCGGGAAATGTCATGCGGTGTTATTCAGAGTCCTGCCTAGCCTGCTACAGCCCGGGATACCGGAGTCCTGTTAGCCCAGTGCTACAGCCCGAATTTATACGTTGATGACCGACATGCTCGATGTGATTCATGTATGCCTGTCCCCATAGGTTAGCGCTGCTTTGGGTTCACGACTAGCCATGTCGGCCCGGGTTCTTTATCATGTGGATGCTAGCGACAATGTCATATACGTGAGCCAAAAGACGCAAACGGTCCCGGGCCATGGTAAGGCGACAGGTGGGAATACCGTGCGTGAGGCCGCAAAGTGATATGAGGTGTTACCGGCTAGGTCGATGTGATTTGGAATCGGGGTCCTGACAACTTTTAACAAACTGTAAATGGGCTGTAGTAAATTCCATTAGAATTCAAAAATGGGTAGTGCATTCTTACAAATCACAAATGGGCTATAAGTTCTCTGCCACATACTTGTGGGCCTACCAAGTTGACGTGTATGCAAGGCTTTGTCAACTTATAGTCAACACACGGTTCTGGCAGCAGTGTCCGTTGGATGTCCATCCAACGAATGTCGTGCTTCTTCTTCAATCTCGGATATTCTAGCTTCAGTTGCCCAAAAAATGATTCCTCCCACGACATCCGGGCGCACCGTTTCGGAGGCTGACCTGTGGGCCTACTAAGTTGACCCGTACCAAGGGCTTTGTCAACTTAGTCAATATAAGCGATTCTAGCTGCAGTGACCGTACGATGTCCATCCAACAAGAGTTTAAATTCTTCAACATATGGTCTTCTTGCTCCAGCCTCCCAAAGCAACGCCGGTCATGCCGCCTGCTCCTGCCTTCCGTGGCAAGCTGTGTTGCCGCAGAGGCCTCACCTCTCCCTACCACACCCAAAGATGGCCAGGCCCTGCGGCGACAGCATCCTCATACTGCAGCCGAACCAGTGAACCCTCGTACAACTCTCCATGTGGGCATCCACTGCCGCGTCTTCCCCAGCTCCGCGTCGTCCCCTTCCTAGGCCTCGCCGTCGTCCACAGCCTTGGTGCTCTCGGCGCAGCGTGGTCAACGTGGTCAAGGAACGACTTCCATCTAAGAGCATCAGACGTGGAGAGGCCGATACCGGGTCCACGGCTGCACCAAGGAAGTGCCTCCTTATTACGCCGCAAAATAATTATTCCTCCACCGACAAATAGGGACCCACCGGACGGGCCACCGTATTTCGTGAAAAAAATGTTTCCCCCTGACTGTTGGGACCCACCAGCTACATCTTCGCACGCAAGGAAGTGCGTCCATATTACAGGCAAAAAATATGATTCGGCCCCGGACTGTTGGGACCCACCAGCTACATCTTCGCACACAAGGAAGTGCGTCCATATTACGGGCAAAAAAATGATTCACCCCCCCTGACTGCTGGGACCCACCAGCTACATCTTTGCACGCAAGGAAGTGCCTGACAGTCGAGACCCACCCGTTCGAAGCGTACGTAGCGTTGTCATTCTTGTCGCGAACGTGCACTAGTAGAAAATGGAGTTTTATCACCGGTTCGTAAGGGCCTTTGGTGCCGGTTCTGCAACCGGCACTAAAGAGTGGAGACTAAAGCCCCCCCCCCCCCTTAGTATCGGTTCGACATGAACCAGCACTAAAGGCCCACCACATGGCATGAGCTCGCGCCGTGGTATGGGGCACCTTTAGTACCGCTTGGTGTTACCAACAGGTACTAAAGGTATTTTTTTAAAAAAATTCAAAAAATTATGAAAAAAAATTGTTTTTTTTTTCAATTTTCTGAATTATTTGATGATTTAGTCTCTAATCACCCCTCTTAACTTCTCAAGTGTGGATCGCTTATTCCAAATCGTCTAACTTCCCGGCCGGTCACCCATCCTCTCACTCCCCAGCATGAGCAAGCTTAACTTCGGAGTTCTATTCCCCCTACTTTACAAGTCTGCACTTGTTGTTTTCCTGACAAATGTAAGTTGTCAATCCTATTAACCCTCACCAGTTTAGCGTGAGCATTAGGTCACACGTTTCACCATTTGAGTTTGAAACTATTATTCTAAAAAACAGTAATTATTTAGTAACACTAATATATTCTTGAATAAGTTTGACCCCAGTTTGACCATAGTTTGACCAGATTTGACCAAAATTCAAAAAATTGAAATAATTATTAAGTAACACTAATATTCTTGAATAATAATGTAGTAACATTAATAATTCTTCTATAAGTAGTTTGACCATAGTTTGACCAGATTTAACCAAAATAACTGAAATTTGAGCATATCTTTTTTTCCTTTTGGAATTTGAGGATTCTAAAAAATCGGATGCTTTTTTCGTGCTGAACATTTTGATATATTATACGTTTTTTCCGACATTGTATGCAAAACTTATGGCCATTTTACTTTTTCATAACACTTTTTTGCAAAACATGTCCAAATTTAAGTTTTTTAATTTTCCTAACTAGTAGATATAGTAATATAACTACACCTCGGAGAATTTTATTTTTTGAATTTTTTATCACTTTCTTTTGTTATTTTCAAAACTGGAATGGCGATACATGGGGGGTAGAGTTTGAAAATTGCCCGATAGTCCCGGTTTGTGTCTCCAACCGGGACTAAAGATCAGACCCCTTTAGTCTCGGTTCGTGGCACGAACCGGTAATAAGGTTAGCACTTTAGTACCGGTTTGTGCCACGAACCGGCACTAAAGGTGATCATGGGACCCCGGCCTGACGCCAGCCTGCCACCACCCCTTTAGTACCGGTTCATGGCACGAACAGGTATTAAAGGATCAACACGAACCGACATTAATGCATAGCCGTTCGAACCGGCACTAATGGTACCATTAGTACCGGGCCAAAATCAAACCGGGACTAATGTGTCTCACATTAGGTCCTTTTTCTACTAGTGGTGTACGTACATACTAATCGATCGGTTTGTCTACTGGCTGGAGCGATGAACCGTGGCCGTGTGAGGAAGGGCACGTGTGGTAGTAGAGGCGCGCACGTGTGGTAGTACAGGCGCGCACATAGCATCTACACGTACGTACAGTGGCCATGTTGCAAGAAAGTAAATACGGCCACATACGTACATATGGGCGGGGTCACGAACGCCTAATCGCGCATACGTACGGCCAGGGCTCGTGTACATGGCTGGGTTGGAATGGAGAAACGGCATCGTCATCGTGTTCATGGGGAGGCAACGGAATGCGTTGTGTTCATCGGGAGGCAACGGAGCATGTGTTGTTCATCGGGAGCCAACCGACTTGGACAGAACAACCGATGGAAACGAGGCCTGGCGTACCGCAGAACGGAGGAAACGGCCTTGTGTTCGACCGGCCACGGTGGAAACGGGATCCTGTTCATCGGGAGGGGTATGGCGTACCACAAAATGGAGGAAACGGACCTCCTACGGTGGAAACGGGGTCCTGTTGATCAGGAGGGGTGTGGTGTACCGCAAAACGGAGGAAACGGACTTGTGTTGGAACGCTATAGTCAAAACAGGGGTCATGTTCATTGGGAGGGGTGTGGCATACCGCAAAACGGGACTCCACAGGATACTGTTCATCTCCACCATCGACTGCCTCAAAGGGCTATTGTTCATCCACCGTCGACCTCCTCCAGCCTCCACCTGCAACTGTTCATCCATAGGCTCCTGTTCATCCAGCCTCCACCGCGCGCTCCTCCTCCAGCTACTGTTCAACCAGCCCTCTCCACGGGGTCCTGTTCAACCAGCCCTCCACTCGCTATTGTTCATCCAACCCTCCACCGGCTACTGTTCAAGCAGCCCTCTATGGGGTCCTATTCATCCACCCGTCCACGGGGTCCTGTTTATCCATCGACTCGATTGATCGGGGTGCTGTTCATCCAGCGGCAACAGCCTCTACTACCACGGGGTCCTGTTCATCCAACCCCCCACCTGGAAATGTTCATCCAAACCCCTCAACAACGCTCGTTGTTCATCAAGGGAAGGAGGCAGCAGTGTTCGGTCGGCTTCAGTTAGCTGCAGTAGCGAAGGAATCACTCGGGTTTAGTTAACAGCAAGGGATCGATGGATCGATCGCTCAGGTTTAGTAACGCGTAGCCTGCAGTGCAATCGCTCTGGTTCAGTTAGAGCACAACGCCCCGCACACACGCCCGTACGTACGACAGAAACGCGCATCGCTCGGCCCCCGACCAGCCACCGTAACCGGGAACTCCCAGATATTTTCCTCACGCTCGCTTCTACCATGGTTTTTTCCATCATGGACGGCCCCAAGAATGTCATGCAGCTGCGTCTCCAGCCCGCCCAGGATGAAAAGCCCATTTTCTCTCATAATTTTTTGTTATAGAAGTAGGACCCCACCACATCTATGATGATACCGGGTTTTGTCACAATTATCGTCATAGAAGTGTCATAAGTATGACAGAAAAAAAGAATGGTTCGGCCCAAAATGTCACGGATGTGTCTTTTTTCTGTAGTGACAACTTCTTCTTGCCATCAGTATCACTATAGACAAAAACTACACTTTACGCCTGGAATCTTCAAGCATTTGCCCATGTAATCTTCAAGTATTTTGAATCACTCACATGGATCTTGAATCACATCAGGATCAGATCATGTAGTACAAAAACTATATCAGTAATAGTACTAGGTCACCAGCCTTGTAGAAAAAACGAATAACGTGCAGTAATAGCATTAGCCCACCAAGGAGACAAAAATTACCTTTGCTACTCATCATTGTCGATACCAAAACAAGGAACTCTATGCCCAGTCATGTTTTCCTCGTCATCACTACAATATTGCATCATAATATCATCAGTCATGTTTACATCGTCCTCATTTTCATCTCCATCAACTACCACCTTTATTTGTTAATTCCTTCAATAGTTCTAGCATAAACACGCACATGTTCCCGGTCCCTTCGCACTCTGTTTTGTACTGGAACTTCCGTAGAGTCATCGTCTGCTTGCACCAGAAGTTCCATAGAGTCATCATCCTGGTATGTTAGTCCACTACCCGAGGCCCTTTTCCATTTTAGTTTCTATCATATTCGACAAGTGTGTGTGATCAAACCTTTACACAACTCACCATTTTCTGTGCAAATAAGTGTCTGGCAGATAGAATACCGTTGTTACTTGTGCTGTTAGAATAAAGGGATCATTCTTATACCAGCACCTTGCAGTGTTGACCCTTTTGAAGTGGCCATCATATTTGACTCATCTTTTCTTCTTGCCACCAAGATCAAACCAGTCATAGCGAAATAAGACAACTGAGCGATGGATGCCTCCGCTAGAGTTGTACTGCAACTTAACAATGCTTCTCAGCTGACCATAGTAGTCAATATTCTCACCATCATGTGACTCCTTAGTGACGATTCCACTATTCCGTGTCTTTCTTTTTTCCTTCCAGTCAACGGTGTGGTACCGGACACTATCATCAATACATTCTAAATACATATTCACTGGCTTATCCGGTTCACCTGCCAAAGCAAATAGATCATCACTGACCTTATTCTCCTGATGCGACTTTCCAATCTGCACAAATAAACCATTTAGCAACAATGGTATTTAATAGTTGGTGGATAACACAGAAAACATAAAACACGTGGCTAAGGATCTCACATGATTCTTAAACCATTTAGCAAATCCCTTGGCAACCCTTTTATCAACATGTATGTGGCTTTCTTCCTGATCCAACTCTTCCTTGTATTTCCTGCAATGCCAACAAAACAAGTGAATTGAAACATTAGGCTGGTACCAACCCAAGCAAAAAAATATAATGAGTGCATAAGATATAACATACTCGATATATGGTAGAACCTAAGTGCAATTGCTGAGCACATACCAAACCATCTTGTCAAACTCATCAGCAACCTCCAAGTATTGTGAGGCTGCAAGAAAGTTCACACCATGGTTGAAAACCGAGACATCACCACTTTGCGAATCATAACACTCTCTATTTCTGCCCGGCCGATTCCATCTCCTTTCCACATTGCCAAAGTATCTAGAGAAACATGTCAAGCACTCATCAACGACTTATGTTTTAGCAATCGAACATTCAGGTCTTGCCATGTTTCACACATAACGCTTACAATTAAGCAGCCTTCTTTTGATTGGGTACATCAAACAGTATTGCACAGGGCCTCTAAGCATTGCCTCTTTTGGTAAATGCACCACCAAATGGACCATGACGATGAACAAAGCTGGAGGGAAAATATTCTCAAGCTTGCAAAGAATAATTGGGATTTCCTTTTCAAGTCTATCTAGAACAGTTAACTTGAGTGTTTTGTAGCACAGCTCTATAAAGAAATTTCCAAGCTCAACAACCGCTTCATATATATCCTTGTCCATGATTCCTCGAAGGCCCGCCAAATAAATCCTTTGTATGAGGATGTGACAATCAAGGGTTTTCAGTACTTGAAGTTTGAATCCATCACAAGTAACACACTTTGCTAGGTTAGCAGCATAACCATCTGGAAATCTCACCGCTTTGATGAATTCACAGAATACAAGCTTTTGTTCTTTACTCATTTTATACCGTGCTCGTGGCATTTCAAGTGAATCTTCTCTTATGCCCATGTCTTCCAAATAAAGCCTAGAACTAACCTTGTTGTTTGTCTACCCTTCAATGTTTATAAACGTCCCTAGCAAATTCTCGCATATGTTTTTCTCAATGTGCATTACATTGAGATTATGCCTCAATTTCAGATCAACCTAGTATAGCAGGTCCCATAAACAAGACCTCTGGTCCCAACATTGACCTTCCTCATGCTTTCTTTTCTTTGCAAGCTTTCCTAGTCTCACATCTTTCCCTATTTCAAGTTGCTGCTCCGGCTCTTCTTTAGTGAATTCCGCTGGCTTCTCACGGGTTTTAGTCTCACCATTAAAATCTTTGTTTCTTCACGAGCGATAGTTTTGGGAAAGAAAATTGCGGTGCACAATAAAGTAGGTGTTGTTCCTTATTCTCTTCAAGCAAGGGTCTTTGTCACAATGCACGCAAGCGTGATAACCTGTTGTGATCCTCCCAGATAGACTGTGCAGTGCCAGGAAATCATGTATGGACCATATGATTGTAACACACAGATTGAACATTCTTTCGGAGTCAAGGCATCGTATGTAAGTACACTAGTCCAGAGCTGGAGCAGTTCTTCTACGATGGTCTCCATAACGACATCGAAATCCTTTCCTAGAGACTCTGGACCCAGGATAAGCAATGCAATCATGAAGTTGGTCAGATCCATGCATGCCCATGGTGGCAGGTTGCACGGCACCACAAAAACGGGCCACATGCTATAAGACGTGCTCATGTTCCCAAATGGATTAAAGCCATCTATGGCAATGCCTAGTTTTATGTTCCTTGGATCTGCGGCATAATCTTCATGTATTCTGTCAAATTCTTTCCATGCCTCTCCGTCCTCTAGATGGCTCGGCTCATTGTCCAGAGTTTGCCGCTTCAGCATGTGCCATTGTACCTCCAGTGATGATTCCTTCGAGATAAACGTCCGCTGCAACCTTTGTATCAACGGAAAGTGCCTCGGTACCTTCTCCAGTATTGACATCTTCCGATTAGCATATTTCCACCTAGAGGGATTGCATTTTGGATAGTTGGCATGCCTGGCATAATCCTTGCAAAACAAGACACAATTATTTGAGCACACATGTATTGAAACATAACCTAGCCCCAGCTTGCAGATTATGTTCGATGCTTCATCATAAGACTTGGGAACACATCTATTAGGGAATTGCAAGGTCAAAAGGTGGAGTATCATTGAATGCAGCATTACTAATCTGGTAGGAAAACTTGATGTGGAGTAACTTCACAGTCAAGGTAAATCTTGAAAATTTACCCCCTTCGTGAGTTGTGCGCTTCGCCTCCTCTGACACATCAGCAAACATCGACTTCTGTCCATCAGCACAATCTTAAGAATTGAAAATATCTTTCAATAGGTCAAGAATCCTATCATCTTCTTGCCCATTCTCTTCCTCCAAACCATCATTCTCTCGCAAAATCTTTTCCATAAAATAAATGTCAACATCACCACCACAAATCATATGAGGGGCATGTGTATCAGCTTCAATATGTTGAGGTTGTGCATATAAAGGTTCTCCATGATATTTCCATCTATCATATGCTGGCCTTCCCCATTAAGAAGCAGATGAGCATCAACTAAAAATGGTTGACGCATTCGCAGCACTGTCAAAGAATGGCAACATCCTTGGCAAAATTGGCCCGAACAAACACTACTGCAGGATGCTACTAACATGAAACTACGATTAGAGACCCTTCGACGAAACTATGTGCGATGCAATAATCGCAAACGGTGGTGTAAAAAAACCGTCAAAAAAGGTGCAAAATGTTTGCGATGACGGATGCGTCAAAAACGGTTCAGATTTTGGTTGCGTGTGCGATGCAGGGCATATGGTTCAGTTCAATGAACTATTTGTGATGAGGAAGAATAACAGAAATGGGCAGCCAGATGAATGCGTGTGCGATATACGGCATACAGTTCACTCGGAATAACTATTTGTGATGAGGCGAACAACAGAAACGGGCAGCTACATAAAGGTGTGTGCGATTGAGGGCATACGCTAGAGAAGGATTAACTGTTTGTGATTGGGCAACATAACATGAATGGTCAGCCAGATCAAACTGTCTATGATTGATCGCATAGACTTCACATGAATGAACTATTTGCGATTAGCCACAAGAAACAGAAACAGTTAGACAGATCAACGTGTGTGCGCTCGACGGGCACACATTCTAATTAAAAGAAGCATGCGCGATGGTAATTGATACGTCTCCAACATATCTATAATTTTTTATGGTTCCATGCTGTTATATTATCATTCTTGGATGTTTTACAATCATTTTATAGTCATTTTATATCATTTTTTGGTACTAACCTATTGACATAGTGCCAAGTGCCAGCTGCTGTTTTTTGCATGTTTTTTACATCGCAGGAAATCAATATGTAATAGAGTCCAAACACCGTCAAACTTTTTGTGGATTTTTTATGGACCAGAAGACTCCCGATGGGCCAGAGCAGCACCTGGGGGTGCCCCGAGGGGGGCACAACCCACCAGGGCGCGCCTGGGGGCCCAGGCACGCCCAGGTGGGTTGTGCCCACCTCGGTGGCCTCCCGCACCCCCTCTTTACCATATAAGTTCCCAAAAAATTCCGAAAACCCTCGGGGTTAACCTAGATCAGAAGTTCCGCCGCCACAAGGCACTTTAGCCACCGAACGCCAATCTAGTACATTTCCGGCACCCTACCGAAGGGGGGAATCATCTCCGGTGGCCATATTCATCATCCCGTCGGCCACCATGATGAGGAGGGAGTAGTCCACCCTCGGGCTGAGGGTTTGTACCAGTAGCTATGTGTTTAATCTCTCTCTCTCGTGTTCTTGAGATCTCATGATCGTGATGTGTTGTGGGCTTTGTTTATATAGTCAGATCATATGGTGTTTCCCCTCTCTATCTTGTTCTGATGAATTGAGTTTTTCCCTTTGAGATTTCATTGTTATCGGAATGAATACTTTTATGGATTTGAGAACACTTGATATATGTCTTGCAATTGAATACTCCTGGTGACAATGGGGTGTCGTATTGATTCACTTGATGTGTGTTTTGGCACTCAACTCGCGGATTCCTGAGGTGACATTGGGGTAATATATGCATAGGGGTTGATGCACGTTCTTGTCTTTGTTTCTCCGGTAGAAATCTTGGGGCACTATTTGAAGTTCTTTGTGTTGGATTGAGTATTATGAATATGGATTTTCCTTGATGTTATTTTAGTACGAACTCTAGGATAGATCAAATGGAAAGAATAACTTTATGTTATTTTAGTACGAACTCTTGAGTAGATCGAACGGAAAGAATAGCTTTGAGGTGGTTTCCTACCCTACAAACATTTTATTCTTATGTTCTCCGCTAGATAGGAACTTCGGAGTGATTCTTCATCGCACTTTGAGGGATGGTTATATGATCCAGTCATATTAGCACTATCGAGAGATTGCACTAGCGAAAGTATGGACCCTAGGCCTCATTTTCAAGCATTGCAATAATTTTTTTGTGCTCGTTTACTATTTGCTACCTTGATGTTTTTATTTATTCAGATTATAAAATATATTTCTACCATCAATATTACACTTTTATCACCATCTCTTCGCCGAACTAGTGCACCAATACAACAATTTGCCATTGTATTGGGTGTGTTTGGGACACAAGAGATTTCTTGTATTTTGTTGCAGGGTCGTTTGAGAGAGACTATCTTCATCCTATGCCTCCTACGGACTGATAAACCTTAGGTCATCCACTGGAGGGAAAACTGCTACTGTCCTAAAAACTCTGCGCTTGGAGGCCCAACATGTGTCTACAAGAATAAAGTTCCAAGTAGACATCAGTAATAATGAGCGCACACGGTTCTTGGAAAAAGATGTGTGCTGACATTGCCTATTGCGGTGCACCCTATGGTGCTAACGCCACGTAAGCGGCCGAGAAAGCGTGCCCACATTATGCCGTCCGGGAATAGTGCTGCACTTAGAAATTATAGAACCGTCAATAAATTTTGAGACTGCGTCCCATCACATTCCAAATTGCAAACCTGTTCACACCGATCAAAACCTAAACGGTTTCCCACTTAGGAGCGTATTAGTACTCGGTTATAAATACTACTACTCCAAGATGACTGCACATTCCTCCTCAACTCCTCATCCACAAAAAACAAACAAGTCATTCATCATCGTTCCCTTGCGTCTGCCATGTCCAGCGTGAGTTCTGGGTCGAGAGATTGCCAACAGGGATAGGCGAGCATGGAAGCGGAAGAACGAGAGATGTGCCGCCTCGCCGCGAAAGCAGCCGATATGTCCCGCCGCACGGCCGTAGCAGCACAGAGGTCCCACCGCGCCGCCGAAGCGGCACGGAGATCCCGCCGCGCCATCGATGAAGCTGACTGCTGCGGCCGCGCCGCGGAAGCATCAGAGAAGTCCGGCCGCGCCGCGAAAGTAGCAGAGATGTCCTCTTGCATCGTGGCGTCCTAGGAAAATATCGCGCGGGCAGGCGAGGACTCTTACAGGCGCATGCATGTGATCGTCCATAGCCAGATGGATCAGATCTCCTGCTAGGCGAGGTTGCAGGACGACATGAAAGGCTCGTTTGAACAGGCTACTGGCTTCATCTGGCAAATAAGGGAGAGCAATTTGAAGCAGCAGGCCGAGCGCGACCTGCTGAGGACGAAGATCGTCGGAAGTGCGGAGTAGTAGGAGGAGATCACTGCCTTGTTGAAGAGGACCAGTGTCATCGTCGAGAAACTTATGGACGAGAATGTCGTGCTGCGCATGAAGCAGAAAAGGCTGGTGGAGGAATCTGTGGATGCTCTCAAGCAGCATATTGAGGACAGGAAAGAGCTCACCGCCGCTCATCGCGGAGACTAGTTCCCGCGGCCTGAAGCAACACATCAAGAAAATAGAGATTAGCAAGCCAGATCGTTGTCTTCCTTCTTCTTTTGCCCTTGTGTATTTCGGGCATTGCCGCATGTGGCTTTTTTTAATTATGTTCCTAAATATGTAAGACAATTATTATCCACTGTCACTATCCTTATATTCATCATGCTTGCTATAAGTCACAGTCGATGCTATATAGGTCCGTCGGATCTTACATCAAGATCCGTGCAAAACTTTCTTTTTAGATTTTCATTTTTCTCTCTTAAATCTCAGTCCAGCAAGACATACCCACACCGTGAAACAGGGGCTCGGCCGCCATTAATGGAGACGTTGGGAGGGAGGTGTGCGGCGGATAGAGGTCAAAGGGCTCTACTCCCGATGAGCACGCGCAGGGGTCTAATCACATGCCTCCGATACTCAAATAGCTACCCCGCAAGACACCTCCTAGCCAATAAAAAAGGGGACGCGTGGCGGCACGTAATTGGTAAGTAGAACGCCCACGGTTCCAATAATAGTTGTGTTTCTGATTTGTAACGTGACATCACTTGTTCCAAAATGACTTTGTTGATTGTTAATGTGTGTGCCTTCGCAAATCGGACAGAAAAATTACCACATCATGTTGATGCCATGTCATGACACCATTCCAAGTTTCATGATTTTCAGGCGTGTTTTCGATTTACAAGAATTAAAAAACCAAGTTTCTCAACCTTTCCGGCAGAGCCACGAGGCCCAAATGTTTGAAATTCATTCCCATTTCTTGCATGGGACCTAGAAATTAACCCAAGGACACACATGTGATTTTTCAACAAACTTTGGTGCACTGGAGCATGTACATATTTGAATTATGCACATTAAATGACCAGAAAATCAATTAATGTATAAAAAAGGCCAAACGAACCCGGCATAATTCCAAAATTTAGCACGATACTTCTATTTGGTCTAATCTACCGATGTAAAATAATTAAGGCGGGAGAAGGCAGTGTACGTATGTCATTTCACACACGGAGATGACACGTTCCCTCTCGGAACCACGAGCCTTCTTAAGTGAAGCTCCTGTTTGCAAGAAGCTGACACCAAAGCTTGTCCCAATTCAGCCAAAAAATTTACAACGGCATGTTGGTGCCATGTCATGACACCATCCCAAGTTTCATGATTTTCAGGCGTGTTTTGGATTTACATGAATTAAAAAACCAAGTTTTCTCAATCTTTCCTGCCGAGCCACGACACCCAGATGTTTGAATTTCATTCCCATTTCTTGCATGGGACCTAGAAATTCACCCAAGGACACACATGTGACGTTTCAACTAACTTTGGTGCACTAGAGCATGTGCTTGTAGTTACATTTTGAATTATGCACATTAAATGCCCAGAAATTCAATTAATGTATAAAAAAGGCCAAACGAACCCGGAATATTTCCAGAATTTAGCACAATACTTCTATTTGGTTTAATCTACCTGTGTAAAAAAATTAGGGCTGGAGAAGGCATTGTACGTATGTCATTTCACACACGGAGGTGACACGTTCCCACTCAGAACCACGAGCCTTCTTGAGAGAAGCTTCGCTTTGCAAGAATCTTATACCAAAGCTTGTCCCAATTCGGCCAAAACAATTACCGCAGCATGTTGGTGCCATGTCAAGACACCATGCCAAGTTCCATGATTTTCAGGCGTGTTTTGGATTTACATGAATTAAAAAACCAGGTATCTCAATATTTTACCGGCAATCAACAGTGCCCTGGTGTTTGAAATTCATTCCCATATCTTGCATGGGACCTAAGCATGCACCCAAGGACACAAATTTGATTTTTCAACCTATTTATATGCACTGGAGCATGTGCATGTATTTTGAATTTAAATTATGCACATAAAATGCCTAGAAAACCCAGTCAATGTATAAAAATGTCCAAAGGAACCCCAAAAAATTCCAAAACTTAAAACAACACTCCTGTTGTTCTATGTTGACACTAGGAATTTTTTTAAAGCAATAAGAGGCAATAGATATCGTTTCGTACCCAAAGGTGGCACGTTCCCTACCGAAACCATCAGGCTTGTTGTGAGAAGCTCTGGATTGTGAGAAGCTTATACCCAAACCTGCCCCAAATGGGACCAAAATTTTACCACGCCAGGTTGATGCCGCTCCATGATACCATGCCAAGTTTCATGAATTTCAGATAAGTTTTGGAATTACAAGAACTTAATAACAAGGTATCTCAACGTTTCGCCGGCAATCAACAGTGCCCTGGTGGCTGAAAGTCATTCCCATTTCTTCCATGGGACCTAAGCATGCACCCAAGGACACAGATTTGATTTTTCAACCAATTTATATGCACTGGAGCATGTGCATGTATTTCAAATTTGAATTATGCACATAAAATTCCTAGAAACCCCAGTTAATGTATAAAAATGTCCAAACGAACGCTAAAAAATACCAAAACTTAACACAACACTCCTATTGTTCTATGTTGACACTAGAAAACTTTTGAAAGCCATAAGAGGCAAGGGAAATCGTTTCATCCCCAAAGGTCGCACGTTCCGCACGGAAACCATCAGGCTTGTTGTGAGAAGCTCTGGTTTGTGAGAAGCTTATATCCAAACCTGCCCCAAATGGGACAAAAAATTTACCACGGCATGTTGATGCCGCTCCATGATACCGTGCCAAGTTTCATGATTTCAGACGAGTTTTACATTACTAGAATTTAAAAAACAGGTATATCAATGTTTGCGGCCGAGTGACGGTGGCAGGGTGTTTGACATTCATTCCTATTTCTTGCATGGAACCTAAGCATGCAACCAAGGACACAGATTTGAATTTTCAACCAATTTATATGCATTAGAGCATGTGCATGTAGTTCGAATTTGAATTATTCATATAAATGCTTTGAAAACTCAATTAATCTATAAAAATGTCCAAACGAACCCTGAAAAATTCCAAAAATTACCACAATACTCCTGTTGTTCTATGTTGACACTAGGAAAATAATTGAAATCAAGAAGAGGCAACGGATATCGTTTCGTCCAGAAAGGTGAAACGTTCCCTAAAGAAACCATCACACTTGTGAGAAGCTCTAGTTTGTGAGAAGTTTATACCCAAACCTGCCCCAAGTGGAACAGAAAATTTACCACGGCATGTTGATGCTGCTCCATGATAGCAAGCCATGTTTCATGAATTTCGGATGACTTTTGGATTAACTAGAATTACAAAAGCAAGTACGTTGACGTTTGCCAGAGAGCCACGATGTCGTGGTGTTCAAAATTCATCCGCATTTCGTGGTGTAAAATCAAGTAGATCCCACACAGTTTATTATCACCAACCATGTGAGATGCAGTACAAAATATCCTGGAGCACCGTCGGTGTATTGTACACCCATGGCTTAAGCAAGAAGGTGCGTCGGCTAGAGTCCACAGCTAGTGTGTCAAGCACACTAGCTCACTCCCCAAATACTCCCTCGCAATCGCAAAAATATTAACGCCTCGTAATCTCGAAAATATCTACCGCCTGGAAGGTTTTAATGTTTGATAGCACACAATTAGTATGTGCGGACCGTGTGCGATGTCTGTTACTCCCTCTGTGCTTCAGTCCCTTGATCCAAATTTTCAGTAGCCCCCGCATTTTACTCCCGCCTAGTAAAATTTTCAGTTGCCGTGGTATATCCTCAAACACCACCTTGCTGCCCCCTCCACACATACCACACACTCCCCGAAACCTCCACTCACACAGACACACACCACCCCCGAAAACATTGGTAGGTCGCTGCCGCCTCCATCCTCAACCTCTTCCTGCGTGCCAGGGAGCTCGAGGAGCCAATGGCCAAAAAGAGGTTTATCGCGGCCTTTTCGCCCGATGCCGGCAAGGTGGTCGCCGAGGTGTCCCTGTCATCCTCCGCGGGCTCGATCCATCGTTAACGGTCACCTGATTCGCCCACCGCCATGCCCGTATGCCGGTTTGAGGACATCCCTATCCTCCCTTCGACCAGGCTGCCGACGAGGTCCTACCTTGGGGTCTGGCAGGGGCGGTGGGGGACGTGGGTCGCCGAGACCCACACCCGTCGGTGGCTCGGTAGCTTCCACACGGCCGAGCTCGCGGCCATGGAGTACGACCGCTGGCAGGTCTGCTACACGGCACAGCGGCTAGGCTCAATTTCCCCATCAGCACACGTCCGGTCGACCTCGTTCCGCCGGAGCCAGTGGTGGTGAGCTCGGCTATTGCGCGGGAGGACCGCGAGGCGTGGGAGCACCTCGAGGCTAAGGCCGCTGATGAGGCCTACATGCAAGAGCTCCACCGGCAGCACCCGGAGCTCATGGAAGCGGATTGGGCGATCTTTGCCGGCATGGAGGGCGGCGAGGTTATGATGCTCTCGTACGATGACGAGGTCGAAGGTTGCGAGGACGGCGGCATGGAGGGCAGCGAGTTATCGCGCTCTCCTTCGATGACGAGGTCAAAAGCGGTGAGGACGGTGGCGCGAAGGGCGTCGAGGTGGGCCACGAGGATGAGGAGATCGATGTCGACGAGTGGAGGAGTGCCTTCCCCAATGACCCCAAGGATGGCACCGGCCCGGACCCAGCTCACGGTACATCATACATGACGAGGAAGGATTGGCTCGACCTCTACGTTGACCAAAAGTAGTTTATCTTAGTTTAAATTTATGTTTTATGTTCGGTTATGCAAAACTATCTTTGTTTATGTTTGAATGCATACTACTTTCGGTTGAACCACTAAGGTTTTAGTCCTTTAACTTTTCAAGGATCGACCATAGATGGCCTTATGACTTGTTTATTTCAGGTCGTCACATTGTGATGCTGCATATCTACAACTATTAGCCGTGTAGTTCAATCTCATCAATAACAGTTTCAACAATACCACTATGAATTACGATATTTGGTTGATGTTAAGGATATTGCTATTAACATGCCTTCTCGTTTTTTAACAATTACTAGTGTACTTTAGACCTGCACAATACCAGTTTGAATGAATATTTGCTTGTTTTTAAATGTTATGCCAGATGCAGTTAACACACCTTTCCACTTCTTGTTTTGCTTAACTATCGTGCTCAAGCCTTGATGACCCACAAGTATAGGGGATCTATCGTAGTCCTTTCGATAAGTAATAGTGTCGAAACCAACGAGGAGCAGAAGGAAATGACAAGTAGTTTTCAGTAAGGTACTCTTTGCAAGAACTGAAATATTCGGTAATAGATAGTTTTGTGATAAGGTAATTCGTAACTGGCAACAAGTAACAAAAGTAAACAAGGTGCAGCAAGGTGGCCCAATCCTTTTTATAGCAAAGGACAAGCTTGGAAAAACTCTTATATACAGGAAAGCGCTCCGAGGACACATCGGAATTATTGTCGAGCTAGTTTTCATCATGCTCATATGATTCGCATTCGTTACTTTGATAATTTGATATGTGGGTTGACCGGTGCTTGGGTACTGCCCTTACTTGGACAAGCATCCCACTTATGTTTAACCCCTGTCGCAATCATCCGCAACTACGAAAGAAAAATTAAGGTAAACCTATGTCACACCCTGATTTTCATGCCACTACACTTAAGCTAACAATCATGATAAAATGTGGTTTGACAAAAACTTTTGAGTGTTTTGGACTTTGCTTGATTTGATTTTTGTCTGCTGTTTGCAAGTGCTCTAAAAATAAAATAAATCCTCCAACTGCTATACTTCATCTCCTTGCTCCAAACTCTTGAACCAATGATCATGCCATGTGTATAGGACATAAAAATAATTTCTTACAAAAATAATTTGGCCAAATAGTATTTTCAAAAATTAGTTTTTCAAAAACCCCTGAATTGAGGTTTGCACTGCAAGTACTTAATTAAAGGCAGTAAAAATCTTTATAAAAATATTTTTGACTCCTATTAGATATAGGATACCCAGAAACCACAAAAATATAATTTTGAAAATTATTCTTTTATTTTATTTAAAGGCTTTTTCTTCAGGCTAGAAATGGTCTTTAATAGGTTAAAATTATTTTAATGCTTTAAAAATATTTGAAAAAAATCAGGGAAACTCAGTGGGCATATATTTCCCATATATAAGAGTTTCAACACATGGTCATGTTCAAAACATTGGTCAAATCCCTCAAAAACCCTTTCTGGATATTTCAAGCTTTTGAAATATTTACAAAGGAAATATTCCCCAAAAATTCCAAGAAAATTCTAGCATGTCACATATGACATGTGTGATGATCTTGCCATGTCTCATGTCATGGAGAATAGAATAACCCCATGAAACCCTCTCAAAACCACTTCTGACCTTTTTCAAGTTTGAACAACTTTGCACTGTCAAATATGTCCAAATGCTCTCACACTTGGTGAACATGCTCAAATGGCGTAATACTGCATCTATACCAAGTGGCACAAGTTGGAGAACAAGTTAAATTGATCAAAGAGCCCCAAAACCCTTCCTGTACAGAACCAAATTTGAACAACTTTGTACTACCAACTTTCTCTCCTTGACCCCAACTTTTGTGAGCATGTTCACATGACCAAATGAGGCCACTACACCAAGAGGTTCATCAAGGAGAAGTGATTTGCTCAACTAGATCTACACAAGTCCATTTCTGCTAATTTCTAGGGTTTACAAAAGTTACATTGTGAACTTTGCCCAAATAAGCTCAAAATGGGTGTAAGGCCCTAATTATATGTGCAATTTCACCTGTGGAGTCTCATTCCAAATGGAATTCATTTACCTGTCGAAACCATCAACAAACACCTTCTGCCACTTTACCAAAACAACTACTTTGACCTCTTGCACTCTTCTCCATGGCCTCCACTTTTTACCACAGCCCCTCCAAGTCCTCCTCTACCTCCAGTAACAATGGCTGCATCTCAGATCAATTATTGAAGGGGTAAAACCCCACTTTCTCTCTCTGGACAGCCCATTTCCATCTCTCTCTCAACCCCACTCCTCTCGTAGTGGTTCACCAGGGCATCCAAGGCCACCTCCCCTTTGTTTACACTCCCCGGTGCTCCTAGACAAAGTGGACACGCCCATGGCATATATTTTATGCCATGGCGTGCAGAGCTCGTGGTTCGAGCACACTACACCGCTTCTCCAAGATCAGTAGCACACCCATGCCAAGGGCATAAGACGGCCTTGGGCGGCGGGGTGGTGTCCCCCGAGGTCGCCTCGGCGTCCGAGACACGGCAAGATGTCGGGCCCCTCCCGGACCTCTCTCCTCCCCCTCTGCAAAGCTCACAGAGCGCGTCCGTGGACGCTGCCCATGGAGCACCGGCGCCTCCTCCATATGATCCATCCCCCGAGCTCTCTCTCGCCTCGGTTGGACCCCTCTCTCTCCCGTGCACCACCTGGACAGCCTCCCCCTCCCTCTCGTGCCCTCCAGCACCCCCCATGGCCGGAATGCCGCCGCTGGCCTCTGCTCCGATTCGGACAAGGACGAGGTCCTCCCCACCTCCTCGCCCCTCCAGAAGAACCGCCAAATCCCGGTGACCCATTTCCCCCCATCGCCGAGGCCAGTGTTGGGCGCGCCTCGCCCATCTCCCGCCGACCCTGATGATCTGCCCCGATGCGCCGCCCACCGGTGGCCCCTCCGGTGGCCGCAGCTTGGCCGGAGGTGGCATGTGTCACCAGGGGCGAGCGTCGGCCTCGCGCGACCAAGGCGTCCCCTCCCCTCTGTCGCGGGAGCGGGAGGAGGAAGATGACCCTGCGGGGGGCCCCGCATGTCAGCGAGCCATCCAGTGGGCCCCGGCGTTTATGTGCAAACGGCTTCTAGCCGATCCGCTTGCCCAGCTGGGTGGCGCTCTCCTGTAATGCGCCTTCGGCGTCACCTCTTCCCTCGCGCAGCTGAGCCACTGGGCCGAGCCCAGTAGGCGCTGTTTAGCTGGGCTTCGCCCAGTGCGCTTTATAAGGTTGACATCTTTTCTTCCTTTTTTTCTTTTTATAAATATTGTAAAATCTCTAGAGAATTCAGATGGACTCCAAATTTGATGATTCAAATTTCTAGTGACTCTATAAATCATGATCTATCTGTTGGTGCAACATGCACATTTTTCTAGAGACTTTTTCTTCACAAACATTTATCAAACCTTGTTTTTCCTATTTCTGTGATGAACTTTAGAAAATCACAAAGAACTCAAAATTGATCCAAATGCCATGATTCAAATTCCTAGATGCTTCTAAGTTCACAACTTAGTTTATAAACATTTTTCTTAATACTTTCTGTACCCCACAAAATAATGAGCCATTTCTTCATGTTTGTCAACTTTGCAAATCCATAGAATATTCATTTGAACTCCAAATCCAGTGAAACCAACTCCTAGATGCTTCTAAAATCATGGTTTGCTAAATGGGTGCCTCTGCTCATTTTTCAAAATATATTTCTGTACACTTCTTGCAAATCCACAAATCCCCTGATTCCATCATATTGAAATATTCAGAGATATCCATTGATCAAATCCCATTGAAACCACTTTGGTCATACCTCATATGACCAAAGGTATCCTAGAAAAGTCCAATTTGCAATTTTAGAGCACTTTTATTTTTGCCTTGTTGTGTTGCTTATTGTGATTGCTTTCAACGTTAGTTGACGAAGTAGATGGAATAGTTGG
Source organism: Aegilops bicornis (assembly GCA_021605145.1). Classification (NCBI taxonomy): domain Eukaryota; kingdom Viridiplantae; phylum Streptophyta; class Magnoliopsida; order Poales; family Poaceae; genus Aegilops; species Aegilops bicornis. Next base: position 554,001,892 of record CM038672.1, on the reverse strand, counting down.
ATAAGGACCCGAAGACTTGAAGACTCTGATGAACCAGGCAAGCAGCCCTTTGACCATGTCTATCAATCCCTTTTTATGCATATCATATAGCACCATATTGTTGTTGCAACAGAATCATGATGTGATGGTAACCACTTCGATGGTTTGCCACCGTACTTCCTCGTTGATACTTGCATTGTGCATGACCCTACCTTCTTATGAGGGTTATGCCGGTGGGTGTAGATAGGATGCTAAAGTAGTGCTACGCAAAAAGCGACGGGAATATGCATGGTGATGGAGATAAAGTATTTTCAAAGGACTTTTCGAAAACCCTCTCGGGTGCCACTTATGCCCGAAGGAGATGATGAGTTGGGTAGCCACTTGATGACGAAATGGTGTACCGAGGCAAGTGTGTGTGTTGTTTTTCAAACGGATTGGTTTAAGTTGCGACCGTTATTCCAACCTTACATGTGCAACCACTCTACCCTTATATGGGAAAGGGCATTATTGATTACCTAGGCCGATACTAGCTTGGAGCCCGCATTACTAGTGACGGGGGAGAGTTGGTGCTCTCTCTCGGGACGGGGTCGTGCCAGGTAGGGCGGCCATGACTGTCTTTACAGGGCACCGGATACACTGTTGTGTCCCCTCTCGGATGTTACGATCTCGAGTGAGTCTCGTATGATGTACATCGTGAGGATACGGAACAACGAGTGGACTCCTTGTCAGTGTCGTCTTGGGAAAGGTAGTGATCGGGTGCTTACCCCGGGTACATGAGGTATCGCGGGTTGTGGATAACACGGAAGTTCCCCGGATCTTGTGGGTAAAGTGTGCAACCTCTGCAGAGTGTAAAACTATTCGAATAGCCGTGTCCACGGTCAAGACATTTGGGCGGTGCTGCTTAAACTACGTCCAGAGTTTTACAACCGTGTGTGTGAGTTGATAAAACTACTTGGGTCAAGTCAAAGGACTTGGCATGATTGAGTTGGGTTGGTGCTCGCTCTATTTATGTTGATATCTGTAACCTGTCCTCATGGTTACTTGAATCCTCCTGATGCATGTCTTACAAATTGTTGAACATGTGATTGCACTCAAAACTAGCTTTCTGCAAAAATTTACCTATATCATGCATTGTTGTATCTTGAACCAAAACATGGGTTGCTTGCAAGTACATTCAAAGTACTCATTGGCTTGCCACTGGTTATTTTATTGGCCAGGCATGAAAGAACAGCATATAATGAAGAGTACCTTGGTGATTTAACGTATGAAGCTAGGACGCTTTCCAGTCAGAATGCCTGTAGGGTTAAGGCTAATGGCATGGGTCCAAGTTGTTATTGAAGATTTCCGCTGCGATGATATACTCAAGACTTGACCATAATGGTCCTACTCGTGTAAAACGGTATGTATGGATGTAAGACTCTTGTTATTCAGCTTCTGTGTGTTCAATGAGCATTGATCTCTGGGATCACTGTACACGTGCATTCGGTGATCACGACTTATGAGTCGGGGTCCCCACAGAGCTGGTATCAGAGCCATCCTGACTGTAGGAAGCCTTAGTTAGCATGGTCGTTAGTTAGGGTAAAACTATTTCCAAAACTATCACTAGTTTTCAAAACTATCTATACTTCGCCTCCCCTCTAAGTTTTTCTGAAAAACTAAGGTATATTTTCCTTATTGATCTCTTCCCCTTCAAAACTATTGCAAAGGTCGCTAGCACCCTCAAGCCCCTGACCACGGGATTCCTTGTAATCCTCGAAGGAGTACACATTGCCAAACACTCACCCACCTCTTCTGAACACAAGATTGGCGACACCACAACAAGACGATACCAACAGAAGATACATCCTCGAGGAATGAGGACATGAAGGCCCGGAAGATTGTGATACCCTTGACATTGCTCCAAGATGATGCGACCTTAGCCTATGATGATGAGGGCATAGGAAATGCAAGATCATGATGTACATCGCTAATAGAGCAATCATGTCCTTACCGTTGTTGTATCGGCAACCACCGGTGGATGAGAACCTCGCCATTTGGCCCGCCTTACTATAGTGAGCAGGAAAACGGTTCTCTTCATCCCCCGGTCTTGGTGTCGATGTTTTCATCAACGTAACCGACGTGTTGGACTTCTACTATGCCTTGTTAATGTCATTGCATAAAGGATTACCTACCTGGTACCATCGACGCCTTAGAAGACAAAACGGGATCGTCATGATTAAGAAGACAACAGAAGACCGGGTCAATGCTAGCTACAAGGAGCCACCTTCACCCCAGCACTTCAACAGGCAAGAAGTTGTTGGAGAATCTTCAGGCTCAACCTGGATCATTTCATCGAACAACTACAAGAGACGTAGCAACACCTGAGGAAAACTCAGAAGACTGCACGAGACAAGGAGCAAAGCACGACTATTGAATCCGAGAACCCCTAGGGTAGGATGAGTCGTGTACCCCCTATGCGAAGTCGAGTTCATATGATGGTTCAAATAGAACCATGATTGTGTGTTGCTTGTTTTTATTTGTTTGTGTTTTGATATCAGTCGCACTTTTGCCCTAGGCAACAAGAACATGACTATATCACCTTCCTTACCTTGTCTCTTTTGTTTGGCCCTTTTTGCACCAGTTTGTTTGCACTTGCACTATAGAACCCCCTTTAGGCATCACCCTCCTCTATGCTACTTTTCCCTCTCATCTCTCTCTCCTCAATCAAGGCCAGGCAAGACAAGCTACACCAAGGATTCTGCCTCGGCAACCAACTAGCAAAGAAGACTTCTGCTACAATCTCCACAACCAAGTGCAACCCCGTAGAGTTATGTTTAACCCTCTAGACTAGAAACCCATTCCTAGACCCTTCGGGACTTCACAAGATACCCCAGCTCGAGTCCTTAACCATGTGCTTAACCCATAGAATTGCAAGAGAACCAGTTAAGCCTCTGTAAACCTTGCACAACACTGGGTTCATTATGGAACTAGTAGACATAGTGAACGAGCACATTATCATCCTAATATAGCACCAGGACTGACGATGCCATAAGAAAGACCAATTTGAGGATATAGGAATAGAGGACAAATGACTTGATGAGTTTATATCAATGACTTTGAGGAATCGTCTGAGACTATTTGGTAGATTATGAGGCTTTCATGTTGGTAGATGAACGTGGCTGGATCATGATTATAGAGTAGCATAGCTTTCTTTACCCCTGGATAAATTGGATTTAGTGGGACAATTAAGACCGCAAGCTGAATTCTTGGATTTGACATAGCCAGGGGATATTGATAGGAGATAGTTGACATTATGATAATGACTTCGGGGGAGCATGTAGGAATTCTCGTTGGACACGAGATTTGGATTTAAGTAGGTGATTCTAGTTGAATATGGATGCAGAGTAATTCTACATGGTTCGGAGTAAATTGGATTTACACTGATGATCTTGATCATGATACCATGTTTCTCGGTGAACGATAAACTAAGAGATTGGATTAATTGTCGGAGTTGATTTAGGGATCTATATAAGCTTGACCTTGGAATTTACTTGACCATGATAATGGAAATTAGTGGGCTGACTAGAGTAAGGTAGCCATTTCAAGTATTTGGGGACTATAGGACATTAGAAGATCATGTGGCACACCATAAACATTGGATTTGCAGAATTAAATGGATTATGTAGCGATTAATGGAAGTTAATGGGCTATTGGAGTTGATTCATAGGAAGGAAACAAGATCTTGGAGTGGCTTCTGACGTGTTTCCTTAGGATAGAGATGCTTTATCATGGACCTTGGATCAATATACTGAGCACTTGGATTGTGGTGATTAAATTCAAGCTTAGCAGCTTATATGCTCTACCCATGTATTTTTAGGGGTAGCCATACATATGAGTTTGGGGATCATAGACATATATGACTTTGCTAGACCTCCTCTCAGGAGTCATGATGATATGAATAGCATGAGTGATGATTGGAATTGACCTATAGGAGATGATGCTATTGCATATATGATGTGATTTGTTTAAAAGACTAGATAGAACAATTGGCATATCAGAAACTGTGCTCAAGGATAAGATGATAAATGTTCACTCACACACTAGAATCCTTGAAACCCTTAAGCCCTACCAAGCCCCAACATGGTCGGATCATGACCATGGGCTTTGGCTCTAGGTCAAGTAGACCCTGTCCAATACTCAACCATGACCACCACCGATACCCCAACCTATACCCTATGTACCCCGTGGGTGAGTCTTCACGGAGTACTCGAACAAGCTGGTTGTCATCGCTATTTGGCGATATACTTGCCTACCCAAAGACGGAAGAAGAGCCGTTCAGCTGGTTAGGGAACATCTGAAGACTGCCATATCAAGGAGGAAGAACTATACCAACCATCATCGTCAAGAAGTAAACCTCCGCGTCGAAGACCAGGTGTATCTGCAAGCCAATTCTCTTAATGGAACCAAGCGTTTCCAAGACAAGGAAAACCACACCAAGATTCATCGACCCTCTTCGAGATTACTCCAAGGTTTAACAGCCCCCCTCCGAGATCACTTCAAGACGAAGAGTAGACGGCTACCAGCTAGAGTTACCACCTGAGTTACCCATTGTGCACAACACTTTCCATGCATCAGAACCCCGGTGGTGTTTCCAACTTCCTAACTTGCCCGATCTCCACAAGGGCATTGACCACCGAGCCATCGACCCCTTAGCCAATCTAACCTACACGAGCTACCCATTAGCAACCTGGATCAAGAAGAGCGTCATACACGAGGCCACACCATCAAGTACTTCAAGCTAAATGGAGCACTACACGGAAGCAGAAGAAGTATGAGGACGTGAAGACTACCCTGCATCCAAGTTTTTGTATCCCTTTCCGCTTAGTTTGGGAATCTCGGGGACGAGATTCTTGTAAGGGGGGTAGGTCTGTCACACCCTGATTTTCATTCCACTACACTTAAGCTAACAATCATGATAAAATGTGGTTTGACAAAAACTTTTGAGTGTTTTGGACTTTGCTTGATTTTATTTTTGTCTGCTGTTTGCAAGTGCTCTGAAAATCAAATAAATGCTCCAACTCCTATACTTCATCTCCTTGCTCCAAACTCTTGAACCAATTATCATGCCATGTGTATAGGACATAAAAATAATTTATTACAAAAATAATTTGGCCAAATAGTATTTTCAAAAATTAGTTTTTCAAAAACCCCTGAATTGAGGTTTGCACTGCAAGTACTTAATTAAAGGCAGTAAAACTCTTTATAAAAATATTTTTGACTCCTATTAGATATAGGATACCCAGAAACCACAAAAATATAATTTTAAAAATTATTCTTCTATTTTATTTAAAGGCTTTTTCTTAAGGCCAGAAATGGTCTTTAATAGGTTAAAATTATTTTAATGCTTTAAAAATATTTGACAAAAATCAGGGAAACTCGGTGGGCATATATTTCCCATATATAAGAGTTTCAACACATGGTCATGTTCAAAACATTGGTCAAATCCCTCAAAAACCCTTTCTGGATATTTCAAGCTTTTGAAATATTTACAAAGGAAATATTCCTCAAAAATTCCAAGAAAATTCTAGCATGTCACATATGACATGTTTGATGATCTTGCCAAGTCTCATGTCATGGAGAACAGCATAACCCCATGAAACCCTCTCAAAACCACTTCTGACCTTTTTCAAGTTTGAACAACTTTGCACTGTCAAATATGTCCAAATGCTCTCACACTTGGTGAACATGCTCAAATGGTGTAATAATGCATCTAGACCAAGTGGCACAAGTTGGAGAACAATTTAAATTGATCAAAGAGCCCCAAAACCCTGCCTGTACAGAACCAAATTTGAACAACTTTGTACTACCAACTTTCTCTCCTAGACCCCAACTTTTGTGAGCATGTTCACATGACCAAATGAGGCCACTAAACCAACAGGTGCATCAAGGAGAAGTGATTTGCTCAACTAGATCTACACAAGTCCATTTCTGCTAATTTCTAGGGTTTACAAAAGTTACATTGTGAACTTTGCCCAAATAAGCTCAAAATGGGTGTAAGGCCCTAATTATATGTGCAATTTCACCCTGTGGAGTCTCATTCCAAATGGAATTCATTTACCTGTCGAAACCATCAACAAACACCTTCTGCCACTTTACCAAAACAACTACTTTGACCTCTTGCACTCTTCTCCATGGCCTCCACTTTTACCACAGCCCTCCAAGTCCTCCTCTACCTCCGGTAACAATGGCTGCATCTCAGATCAATTATTGAAGGGTAAACCCCACTTTCTCTCTCTGGACAGCCCATTTCCATCTCTCTCTCAACCCCACTCCTCTCCTAGTGGTTCACCAGGGCATCCAAGGCCACCTCCCCTTTGTTTACACTCCCCTAGTGCTCCTAGACAAAAGTGGACCTGCCCATGGCATATATTTTATGCCATGGCGTGCAGAGCTCGTGCTCTCGAGCACGCTACAGTGCTCTCCCGCACTGTAGCTCACCCATGCCAAGGGCATAAGACGGCCTTGGGCGGCGGGGTGGTGTCCCCCGAGGTCGCCTCGGCGTCCGAGACACGGCAAGATGTCGGGCCCCTCCTGGACCTCTCTCCTCCCCCCTCTGCAAAGCTCACAGAGCGCGTCCGTGGACGGTGCCCACGGAGCACCGGCGCCTCCTCCATATAATCCATCCCCCGAGCTCTCTCTCGCCTCGGTTGGACCCCTCTCTCTCTCCCGCTGGCCTCTGCTCCGATTCGGACAAGGACGAGGTCCTCCCCACCTCCTCTCCCCTCCAGAAGAACAGCCAAATCCCGGCGACCCATTTCCCCCCATCGCCCAGTCCGCTGGGGCACCGTGCCCCCTGCCCATCACCGCCCGAGTAGCCGTCCGCCGAGGCCAGTGCTGGGCGCGCCCCGGCCATATCCCGCCGACCCTGATGATCTGCCCCGATGCGCCGCCCTCTGGTGGCCCCTCCGGTGGCCGCAGCTTGGCCGGAGGTGGCACTGCCGCCAGGCGGCGTCGGCCTCACGCGGCCAAGGCGTCCCCTCCCCTCCGTCGCGGGAGCGGGAGGAGGAAGATGACCCTGCGGGGGGCCCCACATGTCAGCGAGCCATCCAGTGGGCCCCGGCGTTTAAGTGGAAACGGCTTCTAGACGATCCGCTTGCCCCGCTGGGTGGCGCTCTCAGAATGCGCCAAGGCGTCACCTCTTCCTCACAAGAATGAGCCATCGGGCCGAGCCCAAGAGGGCGCTATTTAGCTGGGCTTCGCCCAGTGCGCTTTATAAGGTTGATATCTTTTCTTCCTTTTTCTCTTTTTATAAATATTGTAAAATCTCTAGAGAATTCAGATGGACTCCAAATTTGACGATTCAAATTTCTAGTGACTCTATAAATCATGATCGATCTGTTTGTGCAACATGCACATTTTTCCAGAGACTTTTTCTTCACAAACATTCATCAAATCTTGTTTTTCCTATTTCTATGATGAACTTTAGAAAATCACAAAGAGCTCAAAATTGATCCAAATGCCATGATTCAAATTCCTAGATGCTTCTAAGTTCACAACTTAGTTTATGAACATTTTTCTTAATACTTTCTGTACCCCACAAAATAATGAGCCATTTCTTCATGTTTGTCAACTTTGCAAATCCATAGAATATTCATTTGAACTCCAAATCCAGTGAAACCAACTCCTAGATGCTGCTAAAATCATGGTTTGCTAAATGGGTGCCTCTGCTCATTGTTCAAAATATATTTCTGTACACTTCTTGCAAATCCACAAATCCCCTGATTCCATCATATTGAAATATTCAGAGATATCCATTGATCGAATCCCATTGAAACCACTTTGGTCATACCCCATATGACCAAAGGTATTCTAGAAAAGTCCAACTTGCAATTTTAGAGCACTTTTATTTTTGCCTTGTTGTGTTGCTTATTCTGATTGTTTTCGACGTTAGTTGACGAAGTAGACGGAATACTTGGAGAAGGACCCGAAGACTTGAAGACACTGATGAACCAGGCAAGCAGCCCTTTGACCATGTCTATGAAACCCTTTTTATGCATGTCATATAGCACCATATTGTTGTTGCAACAGAATCATGATGTGATGGTAACCACTTCGATTGTTTGCCACCGTACTTCCTCGTTGATACTTGCATTGTGCATGACCCTACCTTCTTATGAGGGTTATGCCGATTGGTGTCGATAGGATGCTAAAGTAGTGCTACGCAAAAAGGGACGGGAATATGCATGGTGATGGAGATAAAGTATTTTCAAAGGACTTTTCGAAAACCCTGTCGGGTGCCACTTATGCCCGAAGGAGATAATGAGTTGGGTAGCCACTTGATGATGAAAAGGTGTACCGAGGCAAGTGTGTGTGTTGTTTTTAAAACTGATTGGTTTAAGTTGCGACCGTTATTCCAACCTTACATGCGCAACCACTCTACCCTTATATGGGAAAGGGCATTATTGATTACCTAGGCCGATACTAGCTTGGAGCCCGTGACATTAGTGACGGGGGAGAGTTGGTGCTCTCTCTCGGGACGGGGTCGTGCCAGGTAGGGCGGCCATGACTGTCTTTACAGGGCACCGGATACACCGTTGTGTCCCCTCTCGGATGTTACGATCTCGAGTGAGTCTCGTATGATGTACATCGTGAGGATACGGAACAACGAGTGTCGTCTAGGGAAAGGTAGTGATCGGGTGCTTACCCCGGGTACTTGAGGTATCGCGGGTCGTGGATGACACGGAAGTTCCCCGGATCTTGTGGGTAAAGTGTGCAACCTCTGCAGAGTATAAAACTATTCGAATAGTTGTGTCCACGGTCAAGGACATTTGGGCGGTGCTGCTTAAACTACGTTCAGAGTTTTACAACCGTGTGTGTGAGTTGATAAAACTACTTGGGTCAAGTCAAAGGACTTGACATGATTGAGTTGGGTTGGTGCCCGCTCTATTTATGTTGATATCTGTAACCTGTCCTCGTGGTTAATTGAATCCTCCTGATGCATTGTTGAACATGTCATTGCACTCAAAACTAGCTTTCTGCAAAAATTTACCTATATCATGCATTGTTGTATCTTGAACCAAAACATGGGTTGCTTGCGAGTACATTCAAAGCACTCATTGGCTTGCCACTTGTTATTTTATTGGCCATGCATGAAAGAAAAGGATATAATGAAGAGTACCTTGGTGACGAACATGCGAGCTAGGACGCTTCCCAGTCAGAATGCCTGTAGGGTTAAGGCTAATGGCATGGGTCCAAGTTGTTATTGAAGATTTCCATGCGATGATATACTCAAGACTTGACCATAATGGTCCTACTCGTGTAAAACGGTATGTATGGATGTAAGACTCTTGTTATTCAGCTTCTGTGTGTTTAGTGAGCATTGATCTCTGGGATCACATTAAACGTGCATTCGGTGATCATGACTTATGAGTCAGGGTCCCCACAACCTAACCATAGCCTGAAACATATGGACCCAAATCAGCCCCTTACCAAGGAACGCATATACTAGGGTTTAAGCTTCGGTCACTCTAGCAACCCATCATCTACTTATTACTTCCCAATGCCTTCCCCTAGGCCCAAATAATGGTGAAGTGTCATGTAGTCGACGTTCACATAACACCACTAGAGAAAAGACAACATACATCTCATCAAAATATGGAACGAATACCAAATTCACATGACTACTTATAACAAGACTTCTCCCATGTCCTCAGGAACAAATGTAACTACTCACAAATCATATTCATGTTCATAATCAGAGTGGTATTAATGTGTATAATGGATCTGAATATATAATCTTCCACCGAATAAACCAACTAGCATCCACTATAAGGAGTAATCAACACTACTAGCAACCCACAGGTACCAATCTGAGGTTTTGAGACAAAGATCGGATACAAGAGATGAACTAGGGTTTGAGAGGAGATGGTGCTGGTGAATATGTTGATGGAGATTGACCCCCTCCCGATGAGAGGATTGATGGTGATGACGATGGTGATGATTTCCCCCTACCAGAGGGATGTTTCCTTGGCAGAACAGCTCCACTGGAGCCCTAGATTGGTTCCGCCTCGAGACAGCGGCACTTCGTCCCGAAAGCTTCCTTCTTATTTTTTTACAGGGCAAAAGACACCTTATATCAGAAGATGGTCATCGAGGGCTGCCAGGTGGCCCACGAGGCAGGGGGCGCGCCCAGGGGGGTAGGGGGCGCCCTCCACCCTCATGGACAATGGGTGGCCCCCCTCTGGTGCTTTCTTCGCCCAATATTTTTAATATATTCCAAAAATGACTTTCGTGGAGTTTCAGAACTTTTGGAGTTGTGCAGAATAGGTCTCTAATATTTGCTCCGTTTCTAGTCCAGAATTCCAGCTGCCGGCATTCTCCCTCTTCATGTAAGCCTTCTAAAATAAGAGAGAAAAGGCATAAGTATTGTGACATAATGTGTAATAACAGCCCATAATGCAATATATATCGATATAAAAGCATGATGCAAAATGGATGTATCAACTCCCCCAAGCTTAGACCTCGCTTGTCCTCAAGCGGAAGCCGGTATCAAAAAATATGTCCACAAGTTTATAGATAGAGGTATCGATAAAATAAAATACGGACATGAGGGCATCATGATTATTCTTTAGAATAGCAACATATATATATATATATATATATATATATATATATATATATTGTCATATGATTTCTTATGCTAAGGTAACAATCTATTCACAATGTAAAGTATGAATAAGAAACTTCACTGAAAACTAACAAACTATAATCTTAGTCACTGAAGCAATTGCAATTTATCATAACATCGGAAAGAGTCAATATATGAGCTTTTCAGCAAGTCCACATAATCAACTATCATTTAATCTTTCACAATTGCTAACACTCATGTAATACTTATGGGTATGAAGTTTTAATCGGACATAGAGAAAGATAGGGGCTTATAGTTTTGCCTCCCAATCTTTTACCTCAAGGGTAGCGTCAATAATAATGCTTTATGAAAACCCAATCCAATTGGATACATATATCAGGATCTTTCCAACACATAGTGCTTGCCAAAGGATAAAGTGTAAAAAGGAAAGGTGAAGATCACCATGACTCTTGTATAAGGTATAAGACAAAAATAAATGATAGGCCCTTTGCAGAGGGAAGCAGAGGTTGTCATGTGCTTTTATGGTTGGATGCACAAAATCTTAATGCAAAAGAATGTCACTTTATATTGCCACTTGTGATAGGGACCTTTATTATGCAGTCCGTCCCTTTTATTTCTTCCATATCACAAGCTCATACAAAGCTTATTTTCTCCACACTAATATATCATACATATTTAGAGAGCAAATTTTATTGCTTGCTACAATGACAACTTACTTGAAGGATCTTACTCGATCCATAGGTAGATATGGTCGACTCTCATGGCAAAACTGGGTTTAAGGATATTTGGAAGCACAAGTAGTATCTCTACTTGGTGCAAATAATTTGGCTAGAATGAGGGGGAAAGGAAACCTCAACATGTTAGATGATCCATGAAAATATAGTTTATTTCGGATATAAGGAAACATAACACATTATGTTGTGTTCCTTGTCCAACATCAACTTTTTAGCATGTCATATTTTAATGAGTGCTCACAACCATAAAAGATGTCCAAGATAGTATATTTATATGTGAAAACCTCTCTTTCTTTATTACTTCCTATTAATTGCAACGATGACCAAAACTATGTTTGTCAACTCTCAACAACGTTTATTCATCATACTCTTTATATGTGAAGTCATTACTCTCCATAAGATCAATATGATCTCTTTATTTATTTTTATTCGTTTTTCTTTTATTCCCTCAAGATCATAGCCAGATAACTAAGCCCTCGGCTCAAGACTAATCTTTATTATATATAGCTCATGGACTCGATTACATAGATAAGGATCAACACAAAAACTAAAAGCTAGATCATACTAAACTTTATTCTACTAGATCAAGATATAACCAAAAGTATAGAACTAAGAAAAAGGTAAAGATTGAAGTGTGATGATGATACGATACCGAGGCACCTCCCCAAGCTTGGCAGTTGCCAAGGGGAGTGCCCATACCCGATACTCAGTTCTCCTTTGGTGGTGAAGAAGATGGTGGTGGTGATGACAATTGTGCCTTTAGCTTTTTCATATTGTAGTTGAGGAGAGCAATGTCCTCCTTTAAATCATCGACCTCCAACTCCAGCTTCAAGATCTTGTCACATATATCTCCTTTGCTTTTCTGCCGAAAACGAGAAGGAATAGATCGGTTATTAGACCGGTTAGCCCTCTTAGGGAGACTAGACTTCTTGAACTTCACGTGCATATCCCCAGGTTGAGGAAGAGGAACATCCTCCTCCTCCGAACTTGAATCATCGATCCTCATCAAATGAGAATCCTCCTCATCATCCGTAGTTCGACCATAAGGAGATAGGTCCCCATAGGTCTTTGGGTTAGCAATGAGATGTGAGACATGGCTCTCTCCGTCGGAGTCTTGCGATGACATCTTGCTCTAAATATGTTGCAGAAACAACTCAATACAAAAATAGAGGATTGTGTTGTGGTATGGTGGTCAAAACCCTCAGGAGAATATATAATGAATTTTTGCCGACCAAAAGAAGTATCGTGCAAGAAAACGGAGTCCGGAGGGCACACGAAGTGCCCACGAGGCAGGGGGCGCGCCCTCCACCCTCGTGGATGCCTCGTGTCCCTTTCGTACTACTTCTTATTTTCCTATTTTCTTAAATATTCCAAAACGGAGAAAAAATGCTAATAGAACTGTTTTGGAGTCGGTTTACTTACTGTACCACATACCTATTCCTTTTCAGAGTCTGAGACGTTCTGGAAAGTGTCCCTTATGTACTCCTCCGAGGTTATGGTGTCAATAACATTAGTTTCAACATTTATGGGATTACCTGAGATATAGTGTTTGATTGTTTGACCGTTCACCATCTTTGGATTTGTGCCTTCGAAGTTGTTGATTTTTATGGCACCGGAACGATAGACCTCCTCGATAATGTAAGGACCTTCCCATATAGAGAGGAGTTTTCCTGCGAAAAATCTTAAACGGGAGTTGTATAACAAAGCATAATCAGCTACATTAAACTCATGGTTTTGTATCCTTTTTTTCATGCCATCTTTTAACTTTTTCTTTAAACAGTTTGGGATTCTCATAGGCCTGGGTTCTCCACTCATCAAATGAGCGAATCTCAAATAGTCTCTTCTCACCGGCAAGTTTGAAATCATAATTGAGTTCTTTAATGGCTCAATATGCCTTATGTTCTAGTTCGAGAGGTAAGTGGCATGCTTTTCCATTAACCATTTTATACGGAGACATACCCATAGGATTTTTATATGCAGTTCTATAGGACCATAATGCATCATCAAGTTTCTTGGACCAATTCTTTCTAGATCTATTAACAGTCTTTTGCAAAATTAATTTAATCTCTCTATTACTCAGTTGTACTTGACCACTAGACTTTGGGTGGTATGGAGATGCAATTCTATGATTAACATCATACTTAGCAAGCATTTTACGAAAAGCACCATGAATAAAACGTGAACCACCATCAGTCATTAAGTATTTAGGGACTCCAAACCTCAAAAAATAACTTCTTTAAGCATCTTAATAGAGGTGTTATGATCAGCAATACTAGTTGGAGTAGCTTCTACCCACTTAGTACCGTAATCAACAACAACTAAAATATGCGTATACCCATTAGAGGAAGGAAACGGTCCCATATAATCAAAGCCCCAAACATGAAATGGTTCAATAACAAGTGAATAATTCATAGGCATTTCTTGACGTCTACTAATATTACCAATTCTTTGACATTCATCACAAGACAAGACAAACTTACGGGCATCTTTGAGAAGAGTAGGCCAATAAAAACCGGATTGCAATACCTTATGTGTAGTTCTATCTCCAGCGTGGTGTCCTCCATAAGCCTCGGAGTGACACTTGCGTAGGATCTGTTCATGTTCATGCTCAGGTACACAACGTCTAATAACACCATCTACTCCCTCTTTATGAAGGTGTGGGTCATCCCAGAAGTAATGTCTTAAATCATAGAAAAACTTTTTCTTTTGCTGGTATGTGAAACTAGGTGGTATAAATTTAGCAATAATGTAGTTAGCATAATCAGCATACCATCGAGCAGTAAGAGAAGCACTTATGACAGCTAATTGTTCATCATGAAAGCTATCATCAATAGGTAGTGGGTCATCAAGAACATTCGCTAACCTAGATAAGTTGTCTGCAACGGGGTTCTTAGCTCCCTTTCTATCAATAATATGCAAATCAAATTCTTGTAGCAAGAGAACCCATCTAATAAGTCTAGGTTTAGCATCTTTCTTTTCCATAAGATATTGATAGCAGCATGATCAGTGTGAACAGTTACTTTAGAATCAACAATATAAGGTCTGAACTTATCACAACCAAACACAACTGCTAAAAATTCTTTTTCAGTATTAGCATAATTTCTTCGGGCACTGTCTAGAGTTTTACTAGCATATTGGATAACATTTAATTTCTTATCAACTCTTTGTCCTAGAACAACACCTACAGCATAATCACTAGCATCACACATAATTTCAAAGGGTAAATTCCAATCAGGTGGCTGAAAAATAGGTGCAGAAATCAAGGCTTTCTTAAGTATTTCAAATGCTTCGACACAATCATCATCAAAGGCAAAAGGAACATCTTTTTGTAAGATATTAGTTAGAGGCCTAGAATTTTTTGAGAAGTCTTTAATGAACCTCCTATAAAAACCGGCATGACCTAGGAAACTTCTTATACCTTTAATGTCCGTAGGACACAACATCTTTTCAATAGCATCAACTTTAGCTTTATCAACTTCAATACCTCTTTAAGAAATTTTATACCCCATGACAATACCTTCATTAACCAAAAGTGGCACTTCTCCCAATTCAATAAAAGATTAGTTTCTTCACATCTCTGCAAAACTCGATCAATGTTGCGTAAGCAATCATCAAAAGAAGTTCCATATACGGAGAAATCATCCATGAAAACATCAACAATGTTTTCACAAAAGTCATAGAATATAGCAGTCATACATCTTTGAAAGGTAGCAGGTGCATTACATAAACCAAAAGGCATACATCTATAAGCAAAGGTACCGACAGGGCAAGTAAAAGTGGTCTTTTCCTGATCCTCTTTTAACACATGTATTTGAGAGAAACCAGAATAACAGTCTAGAAAGCAAAAATGTGTATGTTTGGATAATCTTTCTAGCATTTGATCTATAAAAGGTAAAGGCTAATGATCTTTTCTAGTAGCTTTATTCAATTTGCGGAAATCAATTACCATTCTATAACCTGTGACAATTCTTTGTGAGATAAATTCATCTTTATCATTAGGAACAATAGTAATACATCCCTTCTTAGGGACACAATGGACAGGACTTACCCACTGGCTATCAGCAACAGGATAAAATATACCTGCCTCCAGAAGCTTTAGTATTTCATTTCTTACCACTTCTTTGATCTTAGGATTTAACCGTTGTTGGTGATCAACAACCGGTTTAGCGTCTTTCTCCAATTTTATTTTGTGTTGGCATAGAGTGGGACTAATGCCCTTAAGATCATCAAGAGTATATCCAATAGCAGCACGGTGCTTCTTCAGAGTTTTCAATAGTTTCTCTTCTTCCTGCTATGAAAGGTTAGCACTAATAATAACAGGAGATATCCACTTTTTCATCAAGATAAGCATATTTAAGAGTATCAGGTAATGGTTTAAGCTCAAACACGGAATCTCCCTTGGGTGGAGGAGGATCCCCTAAAATTCAACTGGCAAGTTGTGTTTCAAAATAGGTCCATATTTAAAGAGTACTTCATCGGTTTCCCTTCTTTCATTCATAAACATATCATTTTCATGGTCTAGCAAATATTGTTCTAAAGGGTCATTGGGAGGCACGACAATAGAAGCGTGACCACTAATTTCATATTTACTAGGCAATTCTTTATCATGGGGTTGTCTACGAAATTTAGCAAAGTTAAAATCATGAGACATATCCCCTAAACCAATAGTAACAATATCCTTTTCACAGTCTATGTTAGCATTAACAGTATTCAAGAAGGGTCTACCAAATATAATGGGACAAAAGTCATCTTGTGGGGAACCAAGAACAAGAAAATCAGTAGGATATTTAACTTTCGCACACAAGACATCAACATCTCTAACAATCCCAATTGGTGCAATAGTATCTCTATTGGCAAGTTTAATTGTAACATCAATACCTTCTATTTCAGCAGGTGCAATATCATGCATAATTTCTTTGTATAAGGGATGAGGTATTGCACTCGCACTAGCACCCATATCACATAAACCATGATAGTAATGATCTCCTATTTTAATAGAAACAACAGGCATGCCTACAACAGGTCTATGTTTACTTTTAGTATCGGGTCTAGCTATTCTAGCTGCTTCATTACAGAAGTAAATAACATGCCCACCAATAATATCGACCAAGAGATCTTTAACCATAGCAATACTAGGTTCAACTTTAATTTGCTCAGGGGTGTAGGTGTTCTAGCATTACTCTCACGAACCACAGTTGAAGCTTTAGCGTCATCCTTTATTCTAACACGGAAATGTGGTTTCTCAATATAAGCGGTAGGACTACTGCCACCGCTCATGATTGGGACATGAACTTCAACTTTAATAGGTTCAACTACTTTTACTTTAGTGGGAGGATGATATTTAAACCACTTCTCCTTAGGGAGATCAACATGAGTAGCAAATGATTCACAGAAAGAAGCTACTATCTCGGAGTCAAGTCCATATTTAGTGCTAAATTCAGAAAAGCATTGGTATCCATAAAAGATTTAACACAATCAACCTCAGGTGTTATAACTGACTCCTTGCCTTCATTGAGTTCCCAATCTTCAGGGTTGCGTTTAATTCTTTCCAAGAAATTCCATTTGAATTCAATAGTCTTCATCAGAAAAGAACCAGTACAAGAAGAGCATGGAGCGATTATTGAGAGAAAGCCGAGCATAAATTTTTTGAATAATAATTTCTCTAGAGAGCTCATTATTGGGGCATGAATATAACATTCACTTAAGCCTCCCCCAAGCTTGAGGGATACTTTCTACTTCGCAAGGCCAAAAATTATATATATAATTACGATCACGATGAACCAGATGCATAGGATAAAACTTCTGATGAAATTCCAATTTCAATCGATTGTAGTTCCACGATCCAATATCATCACATAGCCTAAACCCTATCAATGCCTTTTCCTTCAAAGATAAAGGGAAGACCTTCTTCTTGATAACATCCTTGGGCTTACCTGCAAGCTTAAATAATCCACAAACTTCATCCAGATAGATTAGGTGCATGCGGATGTAATGTTCCATCTCCTGTAAAAGGATTAGCTAGCAGTTTCTCTATCATACCCAAAGGAATTTCAAAGTAAACATTTTCAGTAGGCTCAGTAGGTTGAGGACCAACTATTTGCTCCACTGGTCGGTGTGAAGATACCCTGAACAAGCCCCTCAAAGGATTATTTTCCATAGTAACAATTGACAGTAAATTTCAGCACACTATATAATTTTTTCCTTACCAAATTCCACTTACGAAAGGCGCTTCACTCCCCGGCAACGGCGCCAGAAAAGAGTCTTGATGACCCACAAGTATAGGGGATCTATTGTAGTCCTTTAGATAAGTAGGAGTGTCAAACCCAACGAGGAGCAGAAGGAAATGACAAGCAGTTTTCAGTAAGGTACTCTCTGCAAGCACTGAAATTATCGGTAACAGATAGTTTTGTGATAAGGTAATTCGTAACGGGTAACAAGTAACAAAAGTAAACAAGGTGCAGCAAGGTGGCCCAATCCTTTTTGTTGCAAAGGACAAGCCTGGACAAACTATTATATCAAGGAAAGCGCTCCCGAGGACACATGGGAATTATCGTCAAGCTAGTTTTCATCATGCTCATATGATTCGCCTCCGTTACTTTGATAATTTGATATGTGGGTGGACCGATGCTTGTTTACTGCCCTTCCTTGGACAATCATCCAACTTATGATTAACCCCTGTCGCAAGCATCCGCAACTACGAAAGAAGAATTAAGGTAAGCCTAACCATAACATGAAACATATGTATCCAAATCTTCCCCTTACGAAGCAACGCATAAACTAGGGTTTAAGCTTCTGTTACTCTAGTAACCCATCATCTACTTATTACTTCCCAATGCCTTCCCCTAGGCCCAAATAATGGTGAAGTGTCATGTAAACGACGTTCACATAACACCACTAGAGGAAAGACAACATACATCTAATCAAAATATCGAACAGATACCAAATTCACATGACTATTTATAACAAGACTTCTCCCGTGTCCTCAGAAACAAACGTAACTACTCACAAATCATATTCATGTTCATAATCAGAGGTGTATTAATGTGCATAAAGGATCTGAACATATAATCTTCCACCGAATAAACCAACTAGCATCAACTACAAGGAGTAATCAACACTACTAGCAACCCACAGGTACCAATCTGAGGGTTTGAGGCAAAGATCAGATACAAGAGATGAACTAGGGTTTGAGAGGATATGGTGATGTTGAAGATAAGGCAGGCACACAACTTTATATGCTTACTTCCTAACCAGAACATTGAGTTGTTTCCAATTTCTCACTACTTTAGTCCAGTTCTCATGGTTTATTGATTTCACATGGGAGCAAGAAAAAGTAGTTCACAGGAAATACAAATTTCACATGGGAGAAAAAAAGCTAACAACAACTTGGTGGTTCACAAAGAACTACTATGGTTAAACCACCAACACTAACACCATATGTTGCCACAAAGAACTATTATGGGTAAACCACCAACAATAATAGCACTGCAAATTTACATGAATGACATTTTCGAAGTATGTTCCAAATCTACAACAAAGAGATTTTTCCAAGTTTACATTAAATCTACATCAATATTGATGTTCTTTAACAGATTTGAGGCCGGAATTTCGGAGGTGTAACATCAAATCTTCATCAACTCCCTTCATATTTTCCAAGTTTACATCAAATCTACATCAACCTAAGGCTAGAATTTCAGAGGTGCAGATTGATTATTCATACACCAACACACACACACACACACACACACACACACACACACACATCCATCTGAACTAAATTCCCATGGCGGATGACATCCATCCGTTGCACGACAAACCACACCACACACATTGCAATGCTCACAAATTCAGTTCAGAGATCGTTATAGGAAACTCACACAACAGAAAATCGGCAGGTCGTACTGGGAGAGGAGAGGGGTGCATACCGGGAGGTGTGCTTGCGGCGGCAATGATTCCCCCATGCTTGTCTAGCCTCTCCTTGTGTGGGTGAGGTCGTCGTTCCTGACATGGGAGAGGCAAGCGGCGAGGCCGTGGTCGCCCATGCCCCTACTAGTCGCTTCGGCCGCCGACCCGCCCCTGCTCCCGCTGGTTGCTTCTGATGCCAGCCCCCGCCCTTGACCCCCGCCTCTACAGGCCACCTCCGTCGCCGTCTCCGTCGTCGCCCCCGCAAGACCTAGAAATTTTCGCTAAGTGTTGGCTTTATTCGATGCTGCCAATAGTTCCATTTGTCAATGAGTTATGTTTGATATGAGAAATTCATTGTTTTGTATGATATAGAGAAACATTCTAATACATGACCAACGGTCTCTCTCTAGGCCAGCGATAGTGAACAAGCGAATTAAGCTAGCGGTCGTGGGTTCGAGTCCCCGCTCGCGCATCTTTTTTACTGAGCGAATTAAGTGCTCGGTCGCGTTTGTCAGTGTGTGTGCTCCTGCTATGAAATGGTTTCTGCCTATCAGTGTGTGATCTCTAACGAACGACATGGTTAAGGTGGCTGCCTAACCATTCTAATGCATTCGAGCCCAAATGTAATGACCATTTATATTGGTCGTGATCAGCTAGAAATAAGGCAGTGGACCAGTGCAATCTGCTTTACGACCATTTCGTGTAAGGAAATTACGACCTTTCTGACAAAAATGGTCTTTATGGAGTAGGGTTACAAATACACATGTAGCAGTAGCGCATCTCCCTAAGGTGCTACTACTAAAATTCCCACTACTAAGCCGATAGCCTACACATAGTAGTAGCGGTCTTGAAAAACCGGGCTACCGCTAAGATTATTCTAGAAGCGCGTTTAAGTGAAAGGCGCTACTACTAATGAAAACAAAATAAAATGAAAAACAAATAGAAAAGTAAATGAAAATGAAAGAAATAGAAAAGGCAGAAAGGAAAAAATAAAATGTAAAGAAAAATAAATGAAAAAGGAAAAAAAAGAGAAAGCCATAGCAGTAGCGTCTGTTCATAAGAGGCGCTATAGATAATATAGCAGCAACACATTTTTAGACCCCTGCTATAGAAAGAGAAAAGGAAATAAGAAAAGGAAAGGAAAAATACATAGCTATAGCAGTAGCACGTTTGGTCAACATCTCTATAGCTAACTTAGCTCTAGAGCTTTTTCACTAAACGCGCTACACCTAAGTTTGACATAACCCAATTCCGGTTTCCCTCCCCCCGGCCACCACATCTCCCCCAAATCCCTTGCCCACTTCGCTGATGTCTCCCCAATTCGCCGTCGCCCCACTTTGCCGCCATCTCCTACCGATGTCGACGCCCCCGGAACCACCAGAGCCACGCGCCGTCGACGCCATTGGAGCCGCCCCCAATGCCACCGGAGCCGCGCGGCCTCATCAACGCCACCAGAGTCGCCCTCGGCGCCTCCAAATCCACCATCGACGCCCTTGCCTCCCTCGCCGTCACCGGAGACGCCTCTGCCCCCCTCTCCACCACCGAAGCCATCCTCTGTAAGCCCCCACCCCTCCTCTCTCTCTCTCTCATGCATAGCACAAACATTGGACAGAGAACTAGCTAGCTAGGTTAGCTAGTTTAATTAGGTTAATTATCTAGGTTAGTGCAAAATTTAGTTACGGCTTTGACAGAGAACTAGTTAGAGTAACTAGTTTAATTAGGTTAATTATCTAGGTTAGTGCAAAAATTTATTTAGGGCTTTGACAGAGAACTAGCTAGGTTAACTAGTTTAATTAGGTCAATTATCTAGGTAAACTAGGTTAACTAGCAAGGTTAACTAACTAGGTTAAATAGCTATGTTAATTAGGTTCGTTAGGTTAACAAGCAAGGTTAACTAGGTTCGCTAGGTTAGAAAAAAAATATTTTGGAGCATTAGGTCAGAAGGATTAGAGAAACGGAGTTCCTTTGCAATTTAATTGGGTTCTGTCCTAGGCAGAAAAGGGTTAGAGAAAATAATGTGAGAGAGAGAGAGAGAGAGCAATAGCAAGAACAGAATTTGGGTTCTGTCCTAGGGACAGAAGTGTTTAGTGAGGTCATTTGGCAGAGGTTTTTGATTTTTGAAAATACCACTATTTTCTAAGAAAAGAATTTAGGCAAGTTTTATTTTAAAGACGATCCGTTCGTAGACTTTTATTGTTGATTATATCTTTTCATTAAAGTGGTCATGTTATATCTTTTCATTGAAGTGGTTCAATTGTGCCCAAGTGGCCTTTTGTTGTTTCCAAGGAATGAAGCCGAGTGGCCTATGTTTTCCCGGAATGTTGACTCATTTCCGTTCCGCCAAATTTCAGGTGCTCGATTTGTCCACTTTTTTGCAAAGGTCATGAAAAAATTTTCCGTCAATTTCGGCATGACTTGTGCTACAAACTAGGAGATATCGAGTGCCCGGGATTTGCCGCACCGGGAAGGAGTCAACGTTCCTGCAAAACGTAGGCCTTTTTATGTCATTATTCATTTTATTAGGTCTAGAATTAATTGACTAGATTTAATCGTATGAAACATGGCTAGCAACGATAAAGGACAGGGTTCTGGTGATTGCGGCGACGTCTACCAGGCGGCAGATATATTTTTGAACCTTGCCGACGATCAACAGGTGTTCTTGTAGGCGCACCTGTCGCATCAGAGACTGAGACCGACCACGAGACCGGCGCTTAGACTGAGACCGGCGCCGAGACTAGCGGAGCCGGTATAGAACCGAAAGCAAAGAGGCAACGGCGCCCAAACCAGCTCATGACTACTAGACTGGTGGTCACAGAGGTGGACAATGGCATTTTTTAGCCAAAACAGCCCGCGGAAGCGCGCGCGTGCTATGGCAATCAAATAAGCTGCATGGTACGGACAACCGCCACCATCAGCGATGAGAAACTTAAGAAGATAGATAATATGAGGCCCTCCCTCCTAAAGAAGCTGAACCAGATATTCTTGTTCCTGGGCCGGGATGAAAAGGAATATGAAAATCTAGATAAGGAGCCGACAATGAAGAAGATAAACAAACATGCTATGACCAAGTTTAGCGACGCGTTGGCCGCCTGGAAAGCAAGGATGAAACATTGGATCGTCAACAAAAAGGAACCCTACTCCGACATTGTAAAGGATAATCCGACAATCACGGAAGAGCAGTTTCAAATATTCAAGGCGGCTTGCGAGGACGAAGCTGCCAAAAAAAAGTTGAAGTACATGAAGGGGCTTCAACGGAGGAACATGGGGTGCCACCACCTCGGAAGTCGTGGTTACGGCGAGAAGAGGTCCATATGGGCCAAGGAGGACGCGGAACGCGAAAGTCTCGGCATCCCAGACCCCTTGGCGGACTTCATCGTCCTACAGGAGCGTGACGTCCTCAGGGCCCGATACCATTGGGACCCAGTCAAGAAGATTTTCGAGATGGACCCGGTCACGACGGAGTTCATGAGACTGCTGGTAATTTTAGTTTCTGATCTATTCGACTACATGTTTAGTCATATTTGTAAACGATCCTTGTTGCTTTTGCAGAGAGAGAAGCATAGAATTGCGGCCGAAAGCGACTCACCGTCTGAGGCGTTGGCGAGGCCCAAGTGGGACACTCCATTCAACCGGGCGTTGAACATATCCAAAGGACACCCGGTGGACAATCAGCTGTCGTATGGACGTGTGCACGGTGTCGAAGATGACGCCACGTGGAAGAAGCACAACCGTGAGACCACGGAGGAGAGAAAGGAAATACGGAGGTTAACTGAAGAAAACATCGACAAGAAGGTTGAGATCGCGGTTGAGAAGAAATCAGCTGAGATAGTCGCAACAGCGATAGCTGCCGCAAAAACAGGCAATTGCAGATATGACTGGTGTCTTGGTTCCGGCCGTTGTCAGTTGGAGCAGGAAAAATCCAGAAAAAAATGAAGCAGATTTTCCCCTTGCCGACTTCTTCGGGAGCAGCTCGACGAGCGTTGCACCAGCACCTGCACCTACTCCTGCATCGGCTCCCGCACCAGCTCTTGCACCGGCTCTCACACCAGTAGCTACACTGGCTCCCGCACCAGCTCATAGCAGCCCATCCTCCGTCTCGGACGTGCTCGGCGGTGCTTCGTCTTTGGCTGAGCTCGACGCCCTCACGGTATCTATCACACCGGCCCACTTCAATAAATGTATAATCTCTTGTTTCTGTTGCCTTTCGGATGTCTCACGTCGCAGACATGTATTTGCAGGCTGACGTAACCCCGTGCATCATATTGTACACCATCGGCGACCAAAAGGTGGACGTGGGGAAGGCAACGATAATGAAGCCGAAGGAACCACTGTTCCACAGCCGGCCGATCCCCCCTGACGTCTTCAAGGTTTCCGTGGCCAGTGTCAAACCGGGCCACGAGAATTTGGCTCCTCCGGTACTAGGGGTATGACGACGAGACCCCGCGGCGGCTTGCTAGCTGCAATGGGTGGGTCATGTTGTGGCCAAAGAGTCTGCTTCGTCTGGAGGCTGCCTCAGCAAGGTATGAACATCAACACCCCACGTACCCAATTAGCGTCGGCTGTCGTGCTGGGTGACAGCGGACGGGGTGAGGAAGAGGAGGACGTCGCCATAGACGAGGATGATGATGACGATGACAATCAACAGTATATCAATACTGGCGCCTCCGGAGGCTGAACGTATTATAGATGACCTTACAGTAACAAAGAAGCCTAGGAAGAGACCGTGGAAATGCAACAAAGCTGCTTCTATGATCTAGCCACCTCAGCAGCCTTGGGTTCAAGATTGTATACCTATCCCCGGTGCGGCAAAATGGCATATCCTCGGTGAAACAATCCTACCTAAGGCAGCGGTAGAGGCCACACACAGCGATCTAAGGAGATTTCATGATGATGTGCTGCAGAGAGAGAAAAGCCTCATCGCCTCGGAAATACAGGATACCCATTCTACGTGGTTAACGTGCCGCGGCAAAGGTCGTACATCCACACATGCCCCACAGACAAGTTCTTCCTTCGATTCGATTACATCTTCTACATGTTTCACTTGAAGAAGCTGGATTTTACGTTTTCCGCCTTTATGCCTTGTACATGAACTACATCATCGGGATTGAGCAGATACCATATATCTGTGTCGCTGACCCGTACTACATGCACGAGGGCTTCTTGGCAGTCTGCGCATCACACTATGAATACGCGAGGGACTACATCACTAATTTCATGGTCGCCAATAAGGACAAGGAGGCGATTCTCATACCTTATCATCCCCTATAAGGCATTAGCGTGGATATCCTTCCTTCGATCTCAATCATTCATTTGCACGGTGGAGGCTAATTAATTTGAGGTGTACTTACTTTGCGCAGCGGCGGGCGTGCCGTCCTCATCATCCTTTACCCTCGATACACCCACGCTCTTTACTTGGACTCGTGAAGAACATGAACAAAAAGGATTACACCCACATCAAGTCTGTTCTCGACAGTGCTATCTTTTACTACGGCATATGGGGTGGAGAGATCAAGGACAAGAAGAAAAGGGACGGCAGGCCCGCCTTCGGCCATAAGACCGACTTCTGCTGCATCCAGCAACCGAGTGATACTCTTAGTGATGGATTCTATGTCCTACACCACATGCTGGAGTACAGACGGGATCATCAGAACCTTCGCATGTCACCTAAGTCCGGTGATCCCCATATTCTGCAATAGCCAAAGATCATAGGAGATATCCCGGAGCATCGACTTCGAGCTGAGTTCTCTCACATCCAGCGTGAACTTGCCCAAGTCATCGTCAAGGAGGTCCTCGACAAAACAGGTCTGTTCTACAAGGAAGGGCAAATGTCGCGGGAAGACGTCCGAACACGCGTAGCCGCTCAGCATCTCGACCTTAAGCCTTTCAATAAGCTCGGGGACTATCTCCCTGACTTCGATGGATGGAACGACATGTTGGAGTGATTGTCGATATATGACAATGTGTCCGTTCGGTCCATACTAAACTTTGAGTTATGCACGACAAAACTTTATTTGTGATGTAATTAAACCGTCTTCCTCAACTAGCGAAGATCACTCTAGTTAGGACATTTTGGGTAGGATGAACTTTGTTATTTATGCTTATGATATGTTGTTTCTATTTTTGCCAAGTTTGACTCTTTTTGTTAGTCAACTACGTATGTTGCATATCATTGACTCATATGACGATGTAGGTGCATAGATCATCGATGACGAAGAAGTGCAACGCCAGGAGTATACGATGAGTGGCCGGAGTGTCAGGCCCAGGTGTGCCAGTTTTCGGTTTCCGAGTGACAGCCAGTAGTTAGTTTAGGTTCACGCTAATGCGAGAGAGGGATACGAACTCATGTACTGCATAGTTCCGCTCTCACTCATAGTGATAGCTCTTCTCGCGTATATAATTGTTTATATGTATGACGATGTAGTTGTAAGTAATCGAGACATGTATCGCTATTGTCGAGATGATGACGAGAGACCACTTTGTGTTGGATGATGATTACGATGATGACATGATTTGATGAGACTATCTGTATATATATGCTATGATTACATTTCTATGTGTTTGATATGCTAAATATTATTGTATAACGTCTGTTCAAATACAAAACTAATATGCAGAAAAAACAGAAACTAATAAAACTAGCAGTAGCGAGGGGAATAAAGTTAGCAGTAGCGTTCTCTTACCAATAGCGCGTCCTAGTTAAAAGCGATGCAGCTATTAGTAGCGGCGCGTGGAACTAAAGCCCGCTCCTGCTAGCCATGTATAGCAGTAGCGTGGGACGGCACGCGCTACTGCTACATGCTAGCTGCAGCGCCTTATCAGTAGTGCGGCATCCCGCGCTACTGATAGGCAAAATACCCACGCTACTGCTAGGCTCTTCCATAGTAGTGTCACCTGAAATGCGATCTTGCATGACGGAAGAAGTCATACCATCAAAATTTTATTTTCCATGACGACGCTTCGATGACCATGGGGGTGACAGCGGGAAAACGTCACGGGGGTATTTGCCGCGACAAAAAAGGGTTATACGTGACACAAGTGAAACGCCGCAAAATAGAGCAAATTTTGTAGTGATATATTTTACTTGTGGCATAGGGATCCACATACCATCACTATATTTTGTTAGTGGCTCAATATTTGTGGCATGGGGTCCACACACCACTAAGGTGATTTTCGACACTAGTCTATACCTATTAATAAAGCAAGGTGCGTTTCGTCAATTTTTTCATCCGTTCACCGCCAAAAGATTTTTTTTTCTATCCAAGGTTGTACTAAATTCTTATGCGTTTGTCTGCTAGAAAAAAGGCTTTTTCTCCAGAATTTCGTATGTGGGCCACGCGCTGTGGCCCAGCGAAGCCAGCCACTTATATTTTTGCCCAGACAGCTGCGAAAATTCTATTTTCCGTACATGTTGACAAATAGTCGTAGCTTCACAGACGACAACCAATAATGGGCTGGCCCATTTTCTTTTTTTTTGTGTTTTACTTTTATTTTTATTCTTCTTCCACTATCTCTTTCTTAACTTCCTATTTTATTTTTTAAATTTTTTTTTCATAAATGAAAAATTATCAAAAAAATCAGAATGTTTTTAAATAATCAAATTATAGAAAATGTTCATAATTCTGAAATTTTGTTGCTATTTAAAAAAATATTCGGAACATAAAAAAGGTTTCCCCATTTTCCAGAAACTTTTATTCTTTTTCAAGATTGTTCGAGATTTCTAAGAAAATGGCAATTTAAAAAATGCTCCAATTTTGAAAAATATTCTTGTGATAGTTAAATTTTCACAATAGAAAATAATATTAGAAGATACATATTTTTGTAAAAACGTTATGAATTTCCAACACATGTTCCCGTTCTAAAAAATAGTTCACAAATTCTCATGTTTTTATAAAAAAGTTGGTGTATTCAAAAAATGTTTATAAATTTTAAAAGTTGTTCTTGTTTCTAAAATAAAATCACGTTTTTCTGAAAGTGTACATAATTTACAAAAAACTGTTCAGAATTTAAAAAAGGTTCATGTTTCCGGCAATACTCAGAAAATACATACCTTAAAATCTCCTCAATAGAAAGGAGAAGTAGATTGAATAATTCATGGGCCTTTTCTGGCGTACGATAACGTGACAAAATTCTTAGCTGCCCTCGATCAATGAATGGAAAAGTAGCAGATTGATTACTTCACACCCGGCGAAACCGAGAACCTAAATGTCCCTTTTTCACGTGAACACAGGGTCTTGCTTGCACATATAATTCTCACAAACTTTAAATGCATACTAATTTTTCTCCCGTTGTAACACACGGCCATATGTGCTAGTCAGTACATATAAACATTATGAAAACATATATGTCTGACATCTGAGATCATATTACCTGGTCCCTAGTAATAGGCATTAAGCATTGCAAATTTATAGCAACAGTAGATCAAGACCAATCATCATACTAGGTATCAATACCATGAGCATCTAGACACTTCCACATGATTGACATCATGCAATTCACACCCCCAAGTGCCTACGACAAATTACTCACACATGTATGAGTAAACATGACAAAGATGATGGAGAGGAGTGTTGTGATGTTGATGGCCATGAAATCTCTCCTTAAGAGAAGAAGTCTAGATCAGAAAAGGCACCAAAACAAAGATCGGCGATGATGGCGAACTTGCGGGTCGAGGAAAGATCATAAAAAAGACTCCTTGATGGTTTTTGGTCGAGTGTGTTATATGGTCTGAGGATTGGAGCTAGGGGCCTATGGGACCCATGTGGCTTGGTCACGCACCTTAGGACCAGACCATGCCCACAAGGTGAGTACCCCCACTGGCGGGCCTTGGATTATCTCCTTCGGGTGTCTCGCCTCTTCCAGTTCAATACCCTTCCTGATTTTTTTGGTGTTGTTTTGATGAGGTATAAATACCTAAGCATCTTTTTTAAGGTGAATATATTAATATCACGAAGATATCAATTACGCCCAATCTCTGCATCTCTCCAAGATGTCGCAAAGACATCCAAGATGCACACTGCCAAAGAAAAAAAAGAAACGAAAGGAAAAAACAATGGTCCCGCCACAGCGATCGACTTCTCTCAGCAGTCGCGCACAAACCACGACCAAATACAACACTCGGAAAGTATAAAAGGTCTCCAAAAGCAACGCCTCCAAGCTGGAAAGAGTGCACAAGCACCATCGTTGCCCGATCAAGATCTTATGTTTTCACCTTAGAGAAGTCCGAGGTCTCAAAACGATTTCTTCAGAAAGGCAATTGCCAAGCACAACCAATGAAGGTCAGACCTTAAGTTTCACCCTGAAAGTCATGGCTCGGCACCCAATGAGCACCACAAAAAATATATTCCTCCCGTGCTGCCGCCCCCACTTGACATTGCTGCTCCTGAGAGCTACCAAACACCTGGCTGACGCCACCGCCTCGAAGGCTCCGTCCGTCTAACTGATCCTCTGGTCTCAGCGACCATGGCCTTCTCCACAACTGTCTACACCTATGCATCTCTATTTTAAAGGGGAATTTGTAGGATCGCATCACCTCCTATGCTGAGGTTTTGGTAATCTCAACTGATATCGCACAAAACAAAAACTAATGTAAATAGACTAACTTGATATAGTCTCAACCCAATTGGTACTTTCCCACCCACGTCCTGCATTAACTCTATTAAACCAAATCAAATCTTACAAAAATCTCAACTAAAATAAACTTTCCTTGCCTTCCCCTACCCATACCCAAATCAAATAAAATCTTACCAAAATCTAGAATTTGATGGGTCTAAGGTATATGTCGGACAAGAGTTGATTGGTTCGCCTCAACTTTGCCCAAGGTTTTTGTTTCTCCCCATGCCCCTCTCCCTTTAGTTTTCTGTTGATTTTTTCGGTAATCTCAACCATTGCCACACAAAATAAACACCAATGTCAATAGCGTAAATTGGAATAATTTAAATTAAGTCTGTATTTTCCCAAAACCATGTCCTGCATTAACTCTATCAAATCAAAACTTTCACATGTCTTCCCCTACCCATAACCAAATAAAGTCAAATAAATTTTACCAAAATCTAGAATATGGTGGGTGTAAGGTATATGTCGGACAAGATTGATGTTGGGCACTAGAATATGTACGCCACTATTGCAACACACAGAAAATTAGTTAGTATAAATAACACCACATTCAACTTTTCTATAAATGGTGTTTGTCCAACAAATATCATTCAATTAGATAGGCTTTGGCCATATTAGT
This sequence comes from Aegilops bicornis, assembly GCA_021605145.1. Taxonomy (NCBI): domain Eukaryota; kingdom Viridiplantae; phylum Streptophyta; class Magnoliopsida; order Poales; family Poaceae; genus Aegilops; species Aegilops bicornis. Next base: position 553,972,416 of record CM038672.1, on the reverse strand, counting down.
TCCCTCAAGACTAGCTTATTGCTTGTCTTCAAGAAATTTACAAGAGCAAATGAATCGACAGGAAAACTTTTTGAGCACTTTGTTTCACTTATCCACTTGCTTCAAGCAACATGATTTAATTATAATTTCTTGTCAATGTAGGACAATCGATAACACTATTCTAAAAAAACAATTATAGCATTTCAATCACATAGAGTAATAATCTAATGGCATTAAGCATAAGTGTATTAAGATGAACATAGTATGATGTGACACAACAAAGTATCACATGAGTCTTATATTCTACAATGCATTTTATTTGTGCATATGCAACATTATAGTCTATACTAGATGGTTTAGCTTTACCTATAATTTTAATAATAAAGGGATTAGTGCTTCTGACGGTCCGTCATTATAAATACCCTCAAAGTTCACATAAATTACCCCTCAATGCCACCCATAAGTAAAAAGCGTTTGGCTTTGTATTGCAGATCCGCTTGGCCGACGAAGTCATCTTGGACCGAACGTCCTTTCTACCATAAACTGAAGGCTTTCGTGGTGGCTAGCGCATCATACAATCAATGATGAGATAGTCGGCTCAAATCCTAGCTCAATCCTTTTTATTGTTTATTTTTATTCCTAGGCCCGCTTCCAAAATTTGCATACTTGAACGTAAGTTTCATGAGAAAAAGGGTTCAAGCCCTGTTCTTCCTATCCATTGAATACACAAAATCCTATCCGGACTGGGCTTGGGACTTCTAGCTAACTTTCTTAAAAAAAAACTATTGTACTAACTTGCTTATTGCTATATATATAACTATATAAGTACGTGTTGAAACAGTTCTAATCACCGGGAAAAAAGACCAGGACCAACACCTTATTGCCATTAAATATAGTCTCATGTGGACGTGATGTGTAGCCAAAGGAAATGTTTAATCTAAAGGATCAGGGTGTTTTGTATACATATGTGATTAGGTTTTGTATACGTACACAACTACACCGAGAAGAATCAATCTAAGGTGCTTAAGCCCATGTACTTGTGTCTCATCATAAAACGATCGGAGAAAACCAAGTATGATTGCTTGTCGTGGTGGAAATAATTTGTTATCAGGTGTGCCACCGGGTCTAAAGCAAAACGCAGGCGGTCGCACGTGTCGTGGAGATGCCTAGACGTTGTTGTGTACAATGAGCCGGCCGCCGTCATTGCATGTGAGCGAGCCCGCCAATGTGTTGTAGTTCATGGCCGGCTACAATGGCAAAGACATGTAATGAGCAGTGTTGGAGTCTCGGGTCGACAGAGCTAGGGTTTGGAGTTCGCGCGAGTCGCGACACAAGACAACGATTGGAAGGGGAGGTAGTCTTGGCAAGATACAAATCCTGATCCGGCTGAACACAAACAAGTAGCTTTTGCTTGCTGTTGCTGTTATTTGACGCTAATTTGGTTAATTTTTATCTCCCGTTGCAACGTACGGGCTTGTTTGCTAGTGGATATACAAATTCAAAATGAGAAACGTAGGAGTCTCAAGCCGCGATCACGCCCATGTATGACCCGGCCGGTTCCCACGTTCACTGTTTATTTTCCATGTATAATATTAGATCATAGAAGTGTGAGGGTTCATGGTTGTTACGTGTTATGTGTATTTGTCGGGTTGATCGTGAGGTTATGGAGTTTGCTTCTTAGCGAATAGTATGCATGTGGTCTATATGTATCGGTTTTTGCCTGATTTTTTGTTAATTAACTGGGCAATTCTCTTCTTCTTAATTAATCGATGAGACAAATCTTTTGTCTCCGTTTAAAAAAAAATATTAGATCATACAGTATGTACGTCTGGTCAAGTGTCTAGACCCTGGATGAGCCCGTCGCACTTGCAGTCACCTATACCCACCACAGCACACCTCACACCTACGCGCATGCATGATGCAAGGACGTACGTACTTACGTATCTCTTCTAGATTCAACAAGCTGGGAGTCATCTCCGGCCGTCCAGTCCAACGAGTACTTGCGGAGGTTCAACTCCAGCGCTAGTAGGCGCGCATTGCCGGCAAGTTTTTCTTTGCACTGAAAGAGCCGAAAGCTTTTCGTAAAAACATTCTTATATTTCTTTACGGTGGAAGTATTTATATTTTATTACGGTCGTTCGGCTCCCATCTGATTTGGACGCGAGCGAGGCGAGTCTACTACTACGCCTAAAAGTAGCAAGTTAAGCTGCCAGATCGCAATTGATCGACCCATTCATTGTCCGGCCAGCTACCATCTCGACGCACGTACGTATCCAAGCTAGTTAGCTAGCCTTGCTGCTGGCACGACAAGCTAGCTTGCAACCACGACCATGGGAGAGGAACCACGCGATGGATCGATCTATTGAGCTAGCAGCTTGGTTTTGTTATTTTTAACCCTTGGCGGGGCGGTCAAACCTGCCGTCGGCTCGAGTCCCCACGGCGCCGTCCGCGCGGCAGCGCATGCGATGAGCATGCATGGCTCGGGCACGGCTGCTCGGGATCCGCGAAAGGCGACGACCGTACGCACGAGCCGGGTATAAGCTAGGCAAGGCATCGACGGCGCCGATGGCTGACTGACTGACTGAGCACGCAACACTAGCTGCAGACAGAGCGCGGACTTGAACGGATGGAGAGGGAGGGGGGCTTAGCCTTTTTCCCAGAATAGCACGGAGTGAGTGCTCCCTCGTTCCTAATGATTGTGCCAAATCCGTTATAGCCCACCTGCGCGCCTACGCTCTACGCATACGCCTTTCCATGTCTACCTCTATCTACAAGCAACCGAACTAGCCACTGCCCTCCCTTTGCTTTTTCAAGCACACGGCCTACCTATAGCTATGAACACGGAGCCAGCATTACCTACAAGTAGCTGATGTAGGTGAGCATCTAGCCGTTGCCAAATGCAGCGGGAGGTTTTTTCTTTCTTTTTTTTTTGCGCGAAGCGGGATTGTTATTAATAGCTTCGGCCAATCAATCGACTTTGTGCTGCTGCCTCTGCATGTGTGTACGTCCACTCATCGACTGCGATGGGCTGAAGTTAGCTACTGTGGCATGGGTAAATGAGGATCGGTGAGACAGAGATAATGATCTGTGTTCAGCAGCTCATGATCGAGTTTAATTGGTGCACACTGTAATATTCAGGGCTTTATGATCCCAGAGATCGAACTCCCTCCTGCTCAAAGCTTGTACTGTAGTAATCAATTGATCTATGGTAGTATGAAAATTGTGCGATAAAATGGTAAATTGTCGTATGGGTTGAGTGCACATATGATGTGGATCATGCAGTTTCATTAGGGAAACCGCCATTTAATTCCAATCAGATGATGAGATGAGAGAAGGTCGAACGGGGGAGGACGGCTTCGCTTGTGTACAAACTGGCGCAGAGGCCTCGGGCCCGCGTGCTCGTTCGTACCAACGTGGCTCACTGAGCTATAATTGGGTGTGTGCCGGCATGTGTGTGTGACTCTGTCATTTCCATTTTCCCTTTCTGCGACCAGGCCGGCCGCGTGTGTGCCTTGGCTCTTGATAACAAGTAAAGTGTCAAGTCGAAGACTACCATGCATAGTTCTTTGTTTTTTTTTTTTTTGAACTAACTGCCATGGGGTAGTGGGGATATGTCGAGACAATACTCACACTGCTATAATAGACGCACGTCTTACTTCACACACATGCACTTTGGAGAGTGGAGACACTTTATTTTAGGAAACTTATTAGAAACACGGTGATGTTGCCACATCCATGAACTGGCCGGGTAAAATTTTCATCCTCAGTAGTTAATTGATTGGATCCAGAGTCTAAACTAAAACACACCAGTACCACAGTACTATCTACAGATAGCTACTGTAGTATCTACAGACATCTAGGTACAGTGACATGAAGGCAAATGAGATCTATAGAGGCACATGACCCCCATTAAGTATCAGAAAACAGCATCCCCAAACAGCATAAGCGTCCAAAAGATGTGTAACATAAAAACTTAATTCTTTAGCAATGCTTCAAATGTTATGTCGATGGTAAATTATTTGACTAATTAGCCCCCAATTAGATGGTTGTATATGTATGATTTGTTGCAGAGGTTAAGGCTTTTTCTCTATATTAAAAAAGCTCCCAATTAAAAACTCATCACATGTTACGGACTTATGGTTCACTTACACTCTTGGCCTAAAATGAAAGATTATTTTTCAAATTACAATATATCCAATGTGCAACTCTGTCTTGTAATATCACATACGCATGTATTTACCAATCATATCTCACCAAACAAACTATAGGAATTATATGTTTTAGAGTGGAGGCTCAAGAAGAGCCCACTTTTAAATTAAGATATCCCAAAACAGCCCACAAGATAAATTATACAAAAAAGAGTAACGAAACAGAGAAACAAGCACACCCAAATAATTTAGAAATGATATATTCAAAGTTCTTAAAAAAAGAATTTTCTGCCAAAGTCTTGTAATATCCTAAATAAAAGCCATTTGTATGGAAGAAATAAGAGATTTTGGATGATAGATTTCCTACACTTCATCTCCAAAAGATTTCCAGCAAGAGGTTAGACGTAACAGAGAATCTCCTATTTCTTGCATGATCTTCTCTTGATCCAAATGATTTCAAGCAACGGCTTTGATAATTTTCGCATAAGATTCCTCATTTTATTTTGTTACTGTATTTCATCTCTTTACATAATTTTATGTCCCAAATAGACTGATGGGACGTGTGTTGTACGGCCCCAATGCCCCAGATTTAATATTGTGTTCTGGCTCCTCTCCCCCAAAAAAACATATGGTTCCTCCGCCTCCGCCTGGCGCTGCCGCCGGTCCGCCTCGTCTCCGATGGCCTTAGGGCCATGGGGACACCGTGGATCCCGGCTCTTTTCTGCGGGAGTGCTCTGCTTTTATATGTTTTTTGAAATTTTGTTAGGGTTTGTGTCCTGCTCAGAAGGCGAGACGGCGACGGCACCCCAAAGATGGAATATTAATAAGGTTCTTCCCGCCGAGCCCCCATTCTGGTGGTGCATCCAACATCGTTAGTGGGCGTGTGGAGGTGTGTGTCTGGTGGATTTTGTCTTTGGGGGATATGCTCGGATCTTATCATCATTCGTCTACGTCCGTGTGTGTTCAAGTTTGATCCTTTCGATCTACGCTAATCTTCATCAGCACCGATTGCTTTTCTGATGCACTGGTCCTATGGGGCTCTATCACGACCACTTCCCGACTGTCCACTACAATAAGTTTTGCCTAGCTCTGACAAGGAAGGGGCAATGATAGTGGGGCGCCTTCGGCTCACTATAATGTTTGTAGTCGTCGCTAGGTGGTCTATGGATCTTTTGTTTTTAGAAAAAGGAGGATGATCCCTGGCCTCTGCATCTAGGAGATGCATGTGGCCACTTTTTTGATTATTCTCGAGGACCTTACAAAGTATTACAACAATATGCCTGAATCCACCATCTTGGAAACATATGCCACTACTCCTATCCATATGATGAAGGGGTGCTAGCTGGGACAAATACCCATACCACTCACCTAAGCCTTTCATCAAAAGTCAGAAACCCCAGCCGAGCCACATACCGGGTCTGGGGCATAAACTGGTCTGACGCACTCACATGTGTCGTCGCCGCCATCTTCCACATGTCCGCCTTCAGAGTAGATATTGATGCTTCTACCTTTTCAGGCCACTCTGCCATCGACGCCACCATGACGCCAGACAACTACCTCCTCCTGCACGAGCCCATCACCGCGTATCGGGCGCCGAGTCTCCACTGCGCCACGCCGCCGAGATCCGTCGTCATCAATGTGTAGGATGAAGCACCGCTCCACCAAAAATGCCGCCCACTGGTCCCTCGATCTCGCGTATGCCTCCGAGAATGACGCCCCCAAGGAGGAAACGACACCAACGCGTCGCCGTCATCCGACCTACTGTTCTACAGTTTCCCCCGGAGGTAGCGATGCTTCTCCACGGCTATGCCTTCAAGAAGGTAATGACAGAAAAGAGTGCCGCCAACACCGGTCTTGGCATCAAGCCGAGAACGAGGTTTTCACCCAAATCCACTCGAAAACCTCCATCAAACATCGTGTGCACGGGTCGCCGCCGATCTGAGCCGCCGCACATCGAGCAGGCCGCACCGACCAGATCAGATCTGTCTGGAGGGCAAACCACGCTTGGCGCCGCCGCAACCACCAGGCCCTCCATGCCGCCACCGCCGACCCGAGGTCAGATGGTCCGTCGCTGCAGATCCGGTCGTCGCCGTCCAACGCAGCCAAGGCCGCTGCACCCGCCACCATCGCCGCCCTCGGCCGAGGCGGCCGTAGCGCCGCTGCCGGTCAAGGCAGGCCCGCCACGCCACCAATACCAGATCGGCCATGCCACCGCACGCCACGGGGCTCCGCACCGCCCCCTCGGGTACCCTGCCACCGCCGTCAGCCCCGGGCTATAGGCCGACGGCGTCCTTCGGCGGCGGTGAAGGGAGGGATGGATGGACGGGGAGCCCCCGGCGGCTAGGGTTGCGATCCCGCCCGAGTCGCCCTAGAGGGGGCGACGCGGGAGGTGCCACTTTTTCTGGACCTGGAAGTCGAATGTGGTCATGTCGGGCTTCATTGGACCGCCATGATTGATGATGAATAGACCGGAAGTTTTCTCGCAAATAAAAAAATTGAATATTGTTTTGCAGAAACTTGGGTGCTTTACATGTTAACTAAGGTATATGGACACACAACTTAATTAGTTGTTGATTTCACGAGTAATTTTTCCACAGAATCACATGCAATTAATGTAGTAGAATGAAAAGTATGGTATCTCTATCTTCTTTGTACCCCCTAGGCTGTAAGCCATCTACAGAAAAGAGTGCTGCGGTGTTACACTCAGTGCATGCTATCCGTGCCGTGCAACAATTGGTTCTACAATTAAAGTCTGCTTGAGGCCGTATTTGTTTCAACTTCAGTTGACTTGGAATCATCTGTGGATTCACTTCACACGCAAAGTTGATTCTGCGAATCAGCTTTGCCAGTAAAGTGCACTTGGACGTGCTTCACAAAATTGTACTCAAAATGACCGGAAACTAGATTCAGCTTCACTGGCAAAGCTAATTTAAAGAGTTTTTTATTTCAGCTTCTGGTTTTTCCTACAAGAATCTGATGCCTAAAGCTGAAACAAACAAAGATGAGAGACATGCATTAGTTGTTGTGAATGCGGAAGATGCAAATTAAATCACGAAAAACTCAAGAAGAGTTTAAAAAAATAGGAGGATTATCCCTTGCCTCTACATCATTACGATGCATAGAACCATTTATTCCGCAAAGTTCAAGTTTCAAGTCTAGTACGCAAGTACCAGCAATTAAAGATAAACAATCCACAACCGGAAAAATAGGTATATATGCCTACACATAGAGTACTACTGGACTGCCTCCAACCTAGTTGTACTTATCTCGTGCTAATATCTTCAAATGATTGCATTCAGATAGCATAAGCTCATGTGACCATTAGTGTCATAAAGGCGTATGGATCCATCCCGTGGCTCTGGAGATAACCTGCCAAAAAATGTGAATCATTTTCTCTTAAACACATAATTATTCTGATAGTTCATATACACTAGTAGAAAAAGGGTCAAATGTTCAGCTCATTAGTCCCGGTTTTTAATTGAGCCAACACTAATGTGACCATTAGTGCCGGTTCCAACGGCTAGACGGGCCTCTCTCATTAGTACCGGTTCGTGCCGAACTTTTAGCACCGGTTCGTGCCACGAACCGGTACTAAAGAAAGTGGTGGCATGATGTTGTCACACTGGGGCCCCTCCAGCCCCTTTAGTACCAGTTCTTGCCACGAACTGGTACTAAAAGCCGTCCTATATAAACCCTTCGTCCACCCGCGATCGAGCTCGCTTCCCCTCTACCTCGAGCTCATCACACATTTTGCCTAAATTTTGTCAAGATTTGAAGGCCCCCATCCATTCAAGTGATCACAAAGGTAAGCAACTTTGTCCTTTCATCTCTCATTGCTAGATTAGCTCTTGCAATGCTTTATATAGTCATTAATTTGTAATTTGGGAGGAATTACATATGGTAGTTTATTTTATTTATATGCAATTTGAGCTCAAAATAACTCTTAGTTTGCATATGTAGGTGTGGTTTACTTAGTGCCTTCCCGTCTCCGTCCTAACCACCGTCGATCGTCCGCACCGTCCTGTCGCTCGCACCACCTTGTGGTGAGCCTCTTGTTCTTATCCTTTTCATATAAAAAAATCATGTTTGTGTGATTTAGAAATATAGTTACTTGTATAATTATCTTACCCGTACGTTGTTTGTTATACATAGTGCCATGGTTTTGATATACGTCCCCGTCGGCCCTCGTCCGTGTTATGATTCGGTTGTGGTATATTCTCTTTTAAAACTATTTGTTGCATTTCGTGTTCATGAAAAATTATGCCCATCAAGTTGACAAAGATATTTTTATCTAGGAGGTATGTGAACCAGAAATCCTAACCGACCCTATTGTCGAGAGGCTAAATTTAGTTGAAAGAGAAAATGAGTATTTGAAAGAAAATTTGAAAATAATTGAGGGGGAGAAGATGGAATTGTAGTTGCATTTTGCCGATGTCGTCAATGATCACAAGATCAAGATGGAGAAAATGCGCTTGAAAATTAGAAAGATTAGAAAGTATGCCATCGATAGTGAGGTTTGGTATCATTATGTTGTTGGATCAATTTTTACCTTAGTTGCGATCTTGATCGCATTTGTTGTTGCATTTAAATGCTTTAGCTAGAGAGTCATTTGTATGTAGCATTTACGTGTTGTATGATATGTATGAACTTGTATTAATTTGGTCTTTATGGTGTTGTGTAATGAAGATGAGCCGGCAATGGATGTACGATGACCGATGCTCTCCTCAGTTCATTAATGGCGTGCATACTTTTCTGATTGCGGCTGAGGCAAACAAGCGGGCGGATGGTTTTATGGCTTGTCCATGTGCTGGTTGTAAGAATGATCAGAATTACTCTAAGTTGAAAATCATTCACATCCACCTGTTTGAGTCCGGTTTCATGCCCCACTATAATGTTTTGATCAAGCACGGAGAAAGAGGGGTTATGATAGAAGACAATGAAGAAGAAGAGGATGACGACAGCTATCCTGGCCATCGGTTCCCTGAATACGATTGTACAACAATGGGGGAAGAAGCTGAGCTGGCAATGCGGGAAGAAGCTGACGAAGAGGCATCAGATGAGCCCGCTGATGATCTAGGTCGGGCCATTGACGATGCAAAGAGAAACTGCACAAGTGAAAAGGAGAAGAAGAAGTTGCAGCGCATGTTAGAGGATGAAAAGAAATTGTTGTACCCGAATTGCGAAGCTGACAAGAAAAAGCTAGGCACCACACTTGAATTGCTGCAATGGAAGGCAGAGAATGGTGTATCTGACAAGGGATTTGGAAAGTTGTTGGTAATGATAAAGAATATGCTTCCAAAGGACAAGGAAATGCCCGAGAGTACGTACGAAGCAAAGAATGATGTCCGCCCTCTAGGGTTAGAGGTGCAGAAGATACATGCATGCCCTAATGACTGCATCCTCTACCGCGGTGAGTACAAGGATTTGAAAGCGTGCCCGGTATGTGGTGCATTGCGCTATAAGATCAGTTGTGATGACCCTGGTGATGTCGAGGGAGAGCGCCCCAGGAAAAAGATTCCTGCCAAGGTGATGTGGTATTCTCCTATAATACCGCGGTTGAAACGTTTCTTCCAAAACAAAGAGAATGCCAAGGCGATGCGATGGCACAGAGAATACCGTAAGAAAGACATGAAGTTGAGAGTACCCGCTGACGCGTCGCTGTGGAGAAAAATCAAGAGAAAGTACAGGTAGGAGTTTGCAGGTGACGCAAGGAATATATGGTTTGGTCTAAGTGCAGATGGCATTAATCCTTTTGGGGAGCAGATCAGCAACCATAGCACATGGCATGTGACTCTATGTAGGTATAACCTTCCTCCTTGGTTGTCATGAAGCGGAAGTTCATTATGGTGCCAGTGCTCATCCAAGGCCCTAAGCAACCCGGCAACGACATTGATGTGTACCTAAGGCCATTAGTTGAAGAACTCTTACAACTGTGGAATGGAACAGGTGTACGTGCGTGGGATGAGTACAAACAAGAAGAATTTGACCTAAAGGCGTTGTTGTTCGTGACCATCAATGATTGGCCTGCTCTTAGTAACCTTTCAGGACAGACAAACAAGGGATACCGTGCATGCATGCACTGTATATATTTGGATAATTGTAGGAAGAATGTGTATCTGGGACATCATCAATTTCTTCCGAGCAGGCATCCCGTAAGAAAGAAAGGCAAGCATTTCAAAGGCGAGGCGGATCACCGGACGGAGCCTCGCCACCGTACTAGTGCTGATGTACATGATATGGCCAAGGATTTTAAGGTAGTCTTTGGAAAGGGTCCTAGCGGAGAACCTGTTCCGAATGACGTTGACGGACGCGCACCCATGTGGAAGAAGAAATCTATATTTTGGGACCTGCCTTATTGGAAAGACCTAGAGGTCCGCTCTGCAATCGACGTGATGCACGTGACGAAGAATCTTTGCGTGACCCTTCTTGGCTTCTTGGGCGTGTATGGGAAGACAAAAGATACAATCAAGGCACGGAGGACCAGCAACGTATGCACGGAAAAGACGGCATACATCAGGGTCATGCTACCACGCTCTTACCAAAGAATGTATGAAATCTTCTTTGAATGCCTGCTCAGTATGAAGGTACCATCTGGCTTCTCGTTGAATATAAAGGGAGTAATAAATATGGCAGAGTAAAAGTTCCAGAACCTAAAGTATCATGACTGCCACGTGATTATGAGGCAACTGCTTCCGGTTGCATTGAGGGGGCTTCTACCGGAAAACGTTCGATTGGCCATTGTGAAGCTATGTGCATTCCTCAATGCAATCTCTCATAAGGTAATTGATCCACAAATCATAACAATGTTAGAGAATGATTTGGTGCAATGTCTTGTCAGTTTCGAGTTGGTGTTCCCACCATCCTTCTTCAACATCATGACGCACGTCCTAGTTCACCTATGCGAAGAGATTAACGTTTTGGGTCTTGTATTTCTACACAATATATTCCCCTTTGAGTGGTTCATGGGAGTCTTAAAGAAATATGTTCATAACCATGCTAGGCCAGAAGGAAGCATCTCCAAGGGCCATGAAAATGAGGAGGTCATTGAGTTTTGTATTGACTTTATTCCTGACCTTAAGCCGATTGGTGTTCCGGAATAGCGGCATAAGGGTAGAATGGATGGAAAAAAGACACGCTAGGAGAGGATCAAATAATATGTATGGACGGGCATTCTCTCACTCAAGCACACTACACAATTCTACAGAATTCCGCCTTGGTGGCTCCATATATGGAGGACCACAAGAATTTTCTACGCTCCAAACACCCGGAGCAGTCTGACGGCTGGATTACACGTGAACAAATGGGTACTTCCGTCGGTTGGTTGCAGACACGTGCCATGCATGACGCCGCTATTGAAGATGGTCTGTACTTGCTGTCCCAGTTACCATCTTCGAATATAATGACTTTCAAAGGGTACGAGATAAATGGGAATACATTTTACACGATCGCCCAAGATAAAAGAGCACCAACCAAAACAGTGGTGTCCGCTTTGATGCAGCAACCAAGACGGGAAAGGAAACATATTATGATTACATAGAGGACATATGGGAACTTGACTATGGATGTGGTTTGAAGCTCCCTTTGTTTCGGTGCAAATGGGTCAATATGACACGAGGCGAGGTAACGGAAGGCCTATAGTACAGAATAACAACAGTGGATCTCAACAATCTTGCGTATGCAGACGAACCATTCGTCCTAGCCAATGATGTGGCGCAGGTGTTCTATGTGAAGGACATGTCTACCAAGCCGAGAAAAAGAAAAGATAAGGAATCGAATGCATCATACGGTGAGCCAAAGTGCCACATAGTTCGTTTAAGGAAATGAAACATCGTGCGAGTGGATGACAAGACAGACATGTCAGAAGACTATGAAAAGTTTGATGAAATTGCTCCATTCACAGTGAATATTGACCCGAGCATCCAGTTAAATGATGAAGATTGTCCATGGTTACGGCACAAAGGGACACACGTGAATAAAAAGATTCACACCCAAAGATCGCACTCTGGGATGTGATCGGCTTCACTTTCATCACTCTGGAAAAAGTTTCCGGACTTATATATCTGGAAATTCCCGCTTCGAACTAACCGGAGGGAATTTTGTAACAGTTAGGGTACTTATGTGTTTTGGCATTTGAAACGCGAAGAAATTTTATGTGGAAACAAATTCTTTCATGCATTTACTGATTTTTTCAGCCAAATGACCTTCAAATTGAAAAACACTTCAAATGAACTCTGAAAAGGTTGAAAGTTGGCATGGTATCATAATTTCACCCACATAGCATGTGCAAAATAATTGAGACGGTTATGGCAAAAAATGGATGCACTTCGTGTACAAAATGGACAATCTCTTTCAAAGAATCAGGGTTTCAGACGAAAACTCATCTGTTACAAAGGCATTTCATTTTTTTACTTATTACAACTCCAGAAATTTAGTCCGTTCAGTATGCACCATTCAAAGCCTTGTCATCAATTTTCAGCCCTTTCTGACTTCATTTGCTATTTTTCATGAATTTACTGATTTTTTCAGCTAAATGACCCTAAAATTGAAAAATACTTCAAATGAACTTTGAAAAGGTTGAAAGTTGGCACGGTATCATAATTTCACCCACATAGCATGCGCAAAAAAGTATAGAGGGTTATGGCAAAAACTGGATGCACTTCGTGTACAAAATGGACAATCTCCTTCGAAGTATCAGGGTTTCGGACGAAAACTCATCTGTTACAAAGGCATTTCATTTTTTAAATAACCTAAGTATTACCAAATTTAATATAATGATAAAACACACTAATATTAAACATAAGAAAAAAGAATCACTGAAAAATATATTTTTAAAGTTAAGTTATTCACAAACTAGTGATTCACACAAATTTCAAATAATTCAAATTTAAACTATTCAAATTTGAAAACCACCGGCACTAACAGAAAGTTTGTAATTTTTTGTACCTAAAGCAAAAAATATTCACAAAGAAACTCTAAATACAGCAAAAAACAACTCAAAAATAAATAAAAGAAAATAAATAAAGCAAAAAAGAAAAAAGAAGAAAAAAACTAAATGAAAAAAATCCCGCCTACTGGGCCACAGCGGCCTGCATACGACTAGAAACCCAACCTCTAGTTGGGCCAGGATGCAGGCCCGCTAGCCAAGTAGGCCCAATAGGTCATCGTAGCAGAGGTAGGCCAAGAAGGCCTGCTTTATAGAGGAGCTCGAGACAGCAGCGGCGGCCGGGCTTATAAGCAGGTGCGAGCGCCCCTCGGCTAGCGAGGTGGGACTAAACTTCTGCGCCCCTCGCCTGACAGCGCACCACCTTTAGTACCGGGTGATGGCTCCAACCGATACTAAAGGGGGGGGGGGTCTTTAGTACCGGTCAGAGCCACGACCGGTACTAAAGGGGTGCCGTTCCCGCCGCTTGTCCTTGCCAAATTTGACTTTTGGTACCGGTTGGTGGCTCCAACCGGAACTAAAGGTCATCCCTATATATACAACACTTATCAAAATTTCAGTTTCTTCTCCTCTGCTTGTTCGACCCTGTCGCCGTTGTCGCCCTTGTCGCGCCTCCCAGTCGACTCTGCGCCGCCCCGTCCCTTGGCGTCATCCCGTGGACTCACTTGCCCGTGGCGGCCCGCCCTCGTCGCCATTGGCCCCGTCGCAAATCCTTGCCTCGTTGTAAATGCCTTGGACCTCGCCTTGCCGTTGTCGCCTTGGACCTCGCCTATAAATCGTCGCCTCGACCTCGCCATTGTGAGCCCCTCTCCCCTCTCCTCCCTCGAATAAAACCTTGGCATGCCCGTGCCATAGGTGCACCTGCAGCATACATACACACACAATTTTTCTGTTTTAGCTATAGATGTTTTTCTGTTTTTAGTTTTTAGTTTTTAGTTTTTTTTAGTTTTTTCTATTTTCTATACAAAGGTTTTAGATGAAGTTATTTAGATACTTTTAGTTCTAGATATATTAATGTTATAATGTTAGTTATATAGAAATGTTAGAATTGTTATAGAAATGTTAGTTATATATATGTTAGAAATTTTAGAAATGTTAGTTTTAGATAGATGAATTACATTAATTTCAAATTGTTAGATGATTGTCGGTGTCAAAACCGGCGGATCTCGGGTAGGGGGTCCCGAACTGTGCGTCTAGGCGGATGGTAACAAGAGACAAGGGACATGATGTTTTTACCCAGGTTCGGGCCCTCTCGATGGAGGTAAAACCCTACTCCTGCTTGATTAATATTGATGAAATGGGTAGTACAAGAGTAGATCTACCACGAGATCAGAGAGGCTAAACCCTAGAAGCTAGCCTATGGTATGATTGTTGTTCGTCCTCTGGGACTAAAACCCTCCGGTTTATATAGGCACCGAAGAGGGTTAGGGTTACACAGAGTCGGTTACAATGGTAGGAGATATACATATCCGTATCGCCAAGCTTGCCTTCCACGCCAAGGAAAGTCACATGCGGACACGGGACAAAGTCTTCAATCTTGTATCTTCATAGTCCAGGAGTCCGGCCAAAGGTCATAGTCCGGCCATCCGGACACCCCCTAATCCAGGACTCCCTCAGTAGCCCACGAACCAGGGCTTCAATGACGACGAGTCCGGCGCGCATATTGTCTTCGGCATTGCAAGGCGGGTTCCTCCTCCGAATACTTCATAGAAGATTTTGAACACAAGGATAGTGTTCGGCTCTGCAAAATAAGTTCCACATACCACCGTAGCGAGAATAATATTCACACAAGGTCAATCTGCTGACGTATTCCGCGTCGTGATATCACACCATGGCCAAGCCTTTATTCGAATCGTTTTTACTGTCCCACCTCAGCGTGTTTAGCGAGGCGGTTTTCTTGGCACGTCTTGTCAAAGCAGAGATCGTGTCCCCTTATTCCGGGATTCTCATCAATACGCGTGTGGGTAAGCCAACCGCGCCATTGATTACGGCGCTTGGGAGATAAGCGAGTTTTATCAGGCCGGTGGGGACGCATAGCTTTGTCCCTCCATATAAGGGGATAAGGATCCACTTTTTCACACACGCCTTCTTCCTCCTTTGCTCATCCATTTCCACGCACTTGAGCTCTAGCGCCCAAGTCCGCACATCCCACCTCCACCTTCTCCAACTATGTCCGGAGCGGGAGGCAAGTGGATGGCCTCCTCCGTCATGGAGGGGAACATCAAAAAGCTGCGAAAGGCCGCATACTTGTCCGACGACATCGCGTATCGGCGCCCCGACAAGGGGCAGCTCATCCCCACCCCCAGGCCCCATGAGAGGGTGGTGTTCCTCCCCCACTTCCTCTGCGGACTAGATTTTCCACTTCACCCATTTGTCCGGGGGCTCATGTTCTACTACGGCCTAGATTTCCACGATCTGGCCCCGAATTTCATCCTCAACATCTCGGCGTTCATCGTGGGTATGCGAGGCCTTCCTCTGCATCTAGCTCCACTTCGGCTTATGGCTGAAGACCTTCAATGTCAAGCCGAAGGTAGTGGGCAGCCGCCAAGCGGAGTGTGGAGGTGCCATGGTGGGCAAGATGGCCAACGTCCTATGGCTCGAGGGCTCCTTCGTGGAGACCATAAAGGGGTGGCAATTGGGGTGGTTCTACATCACCGAGCCGCGCGGCCCTAAATGGGCAGCGGCCCCCGAATTCCGATCTGGCTTCCCTACATGGCTCACCTCATGGAAAGAGACGGGCCTGACGTGGGATAATTTGGAAGAGCTGACCGGACTCCAAACCTTTTTCCGAAACCTGGTGGACAGGAAGCTCAAGCTTGTCAACGTAGTCCAGGTTATGCTCATCCGTCGGATACTCCCATGCCAACAACGGGCCTTCAACTTGTGGGAGGTTGATCCGGCACAACACCGAACCTTGAGCAGGATCTTCGACACTACGTATGAAGATGCCTGGAAGGTGCTGTTCAAGGGGGCCGAGGCTCCCACATCCGCTACCAAAGATCGCGGATTCAGCTCGCAGCATCAAGCCAGCGAGGTAAGCTATTTTACCCTCTACGGGACTCTTGTTTTTCATAGTTTGACTCTATGCTGGATCTAAAACTACCTCACCTTTGACAGGACTGGCAGAAGACGTCCGGACAGATCGACTGTCCGGCTCCCTTACCAGAAGACCCAGCGGACGCCCGATTGACAGGGCTGCTGGCTCCGGCACCTCATGTGGTGCCGGAGAAGAAGGCCAATAAGAAGGCCACGGGAACTCGAAGGAGTTCCCGGCGCCAGGTGTTGTCGGACTCATCGTCCGATGACTCCGAGGCGGACTCCTCCCACGAAGACGAGGAGGAGGAAAAAGAGGCCCCTCCCCCAGCAAGGGGAGAGAAGAAAAGGAAGGCCACCCCAACTGGGGAGGCCGGAGGGTCCAAGAAGGGAAGGACCCTTCCTCCGGACTACGCCGCCAATGCCGACGACGGCGGAGAGGGGTGGCTACCGAGGGCCAAGCCCTTGGTGAAATCGTAAGTGTCCGGACACCAGATGGCGTTCCATTTATCGCACAACATCTTCTAATGCCAAATATAACCATGCAGCCCGCCCAAGGTTGGGCTCGACGATTCGTCGAGCGGCTCCCTGGATTCGTCGGATGTGAATAGCACCTCACTTCCGACCGCCTCATCTCCTCCTGCCGCGGATGACGCCGAGGTGGAGTCCCAAAAGGGGCCCAGCCAGGAGGAGGTGGCGCTGGAGGCGCCGCGAGGCGACCTCCCGGACTCCGAGTGCAAAGGGGACAAAACCCCGAAGGGCTTTAAGTCCGGCCCTGTGCCGGGCTCCGCACTGGAACCTTCAGTGGTTCCGGAGTCCGGCAGGCGACCCCTTCGTAAGAAGGGCAAGACTGCGACACTGGTGACCTCTGCCCAACCGGAGGCACCTGATAATTTGATGGAGGCGCTCAACGGCGCTTCCATCGACGAGGAGCACCGCACTGTTATGAGTGTGGTGATCCATAAAGTTCAGTCCGTCAAGCGCGAGCTGACTGAAGCATGTGCCAGCCTTCTAACAGGCTTTGAGGTATGTATTTAAGATATGTAAAAATATTACCGCATAGACAGTAGCCCCTGATGCTCAGTTGGGTTTTCGGAAAGAAAAGCCGAACTGAGGATCTAAAAGATATACGCAGGAGACTAACATAAGTATGTCAATATGGGAATGCAGGCTACGCTGATGACCTCTGCCGCACTGACTCCGGAGGCTGATTCATTGAAGCAGAGACTCGAGCGGTCCGAGAACAAGCTCGATCTTGCCAAAAAGCAGCTCGAGGACAGGGAAGGTAAGTAATACCTTATGGGAGTATTTAAAAGATGTGGTTGCAAAACATGACAGGAATAACTTAAATATTGCACGGGCCACGAACGAAGTGGCGACCCTGAAGGAAGCTGTGTCCAAGGCCGAAAGCAATGCGGCCGCGGAGCGCACCGAGCGAGAGAAGCAGGAGGCGCGGGTGGTGGAGGTGCGTCAAGAGCTCTAGGCTCTCGTGGAAAAACACGAGAGTTTGGAGAGCGACTCAAAGAATCGAGAGTCCGAGCTCGTCGCGGCCCTTGAGAGCGCCAAAGCCGCTAAGGCCGAAGCCCACAAAGCCCTCCAGGAAATTGAGGCGATGAAGAAAGTAGCGGCGGGTAAGGCATTCTATATGCAAAGCAAGCATGTGAAAGTGAATTATCTATTACTTACCCGAATCCGGAGCTCTCCAGGAGCATTCGCAGATCTGCCCTGCAGTGTGTCTGATGCTGCCGCATCGAGCTGAGGAGGGGAGCTTGAACGAGAAGGTATTCTGGTCTTAGTATGCTGAGGCCGGACACCCGGTGCCCTTGAGCGACCAGCTGAAGCAGCTGGTCGAGCTCCATAAGGTGGCCGAACAGGCCATGAAGGGCCTCGTAGTTCGGCTGTGGCCCAAGGAAGCCATGCCTGGGAGCTACTTCGGGCTGGTGAGGCGGCTGGTGGACGCCTGTCCATGGGTTGAAGTCATTAAGCGCTCTGTCTGCATCGAATGTGCCCGTAGGGCCCTTGCTCGTGCTAAGGTGCACTGGGGCAAGATGGACGCTGAGAAGCTTGTGAGGGACGGACCACCACTGTGCAAGGAGCATCGCAAGCCTGAGAGATATTATGAGGGCGTCCTGAAGGGTGCCCGCATTATAGTGGGTGAATGCTCCAAAGATGTAATTTTTTAGTAGACTCGCATTTGTTATCCTGTACGCTGAAAACTTGTTCATATGCGCTAAGCAACATTTTTGAATTTAAAATATTACCTTCTGTGCGGCCGTTTATTAGATTGAGAGATGGCAAGTCGTCGGCTTCAGCCCCCATGCCACGAGTGCTGGGGTGTTCGGGATAAATTTGAGCGCTCTTGTTCCCATTCTTGGGTCCTTCGAGGGAGGCGCTCAACGCAATGAACAAGGCAACCGGACTATAATGCTTGAACACTCTCACTTAGCCATAGAATTCTATAATTTTAAATTTCGGCGAAGCCCCTTGTATTCGGAAGACCGATTTTGGGGCGCTATCCACGCCTAGGCCGGACAATGCCGACTCCTCGCTCTAAACAGCATAAGTCTCTAAAGACTCGAAAACCTCTCGAACAGCGACCGGCTCTCGCCCTATCATGACGGTCAGTTTTAGCTTTCTCCACTGAGGTGCTTAAGCCAGCTCAACCGGGGCACAATCGCAGTGGTTCTCCCAGTGCTACCTTAGCCGATATAATGGAACATAAGGTACCAAAACATGGGAGCCGGGCAAACCCAACTATTGACCCAAGACATGATTCAGAGCCGATGCATATAATGCTATAAGTTCAGGGTGCCGCACGTGTGAAAGTGTTCGGACTTATCACACCATATTGTGGGGTACTTAAGCCCCTGGTGTATTACCCATACCAAAGTGCACGGTTGCACAATGTCATAACTGAACATATATATATATAGAAAAAAGGAATTCAATAATAGGCAGAAGCTATGTATTGTTTATTCAAAAAGGGCTGCAATAAGAGCAGAACGATACAAATAGTGCGATAAACAAGGAACCGGACTATTTAACATGTCCCTCTCCAGGGGTAAACTGCGGGATGGTATGTAAAGCAGGTATGCTGCTCGTAATAGAGACCACCTGGACACTCGACGTAGCTTTCTGCTTCCCTGGCTGTTGCATCGTGAGTTCGGCGATTCTATTGCCGGACAGGGCTTCATAAGAACGGAGTCCTGAAAGTAAAAAAAGAAAGAAAACAAAGAAAATAATGACACAATTGGGAGCCCCTGGTGCGGTTAAGCCGCATTCTGGGCGTGCCGTGGTCATGCCGCTCCCCCTATGCCCATGGTATTTCCAGAGCGTAATTATGTACGCATAGTACTGGTTTCGCAATTTCACGAGGGCTGGGGTTTGGGCCGCATTGCTATGCGTGCTCGGAACGTGCCAGGCGGTCTTGTTGTAGGTTACTCCGGGCGCAGCGGTGTCCGGGCGTTTAATAGCCGGACTCGAGAATTGCCTTAAGAGGCTGATTTGTACTTCCGCCGCGAGACATGATATGCTCCTCCGTCCGGAGAAGGCGTTCGGTGTTTCCATTGACCGTAATGACTCCTCGAGGACCAGGCATCTTGAGCTTGAGATATGCGTAGTGCGGCACCGCATTGAACTTTGCAAATGCGGTTCGTCTGAAAGCAAGGCGTGATAGCCGCCATGAACGGGACTATGTCGAAGATTAACTCCTCGCTTCGGAAGTTATCCGGGGATCCGAAGACCACTTCAAGTGTGACTGAGCCTGTACAGTTGGCCTCTACACCTGGTATGACGCCTTTAAAGGTCGTCTTCGTAGGTTTAATCCTTGATGGGTCTATGCCCATTTTGCACACTGTATCCTGATAAAGCAGGTTCAGGCTGCTGCCGCCGTCCATTAGGACTCTAGTGAGGTGAAATCCGTCAATGATTGGGTCTAGAACCAATGCGGCGAATCCGCCATGGCGGATGCTAGTGGGGTGGTCCTTCGATAAAAAGTGATCGGGCAGGAAGACCACGGGTTGAACTTTGGGCGGCGGCTCCATCGTGTATACGTCCGTTGTGCATGCTTCCGCTCCCTTTTGGGTATGTGGGTTGCGTATATCATGTTCACCGTCTGCACTTGTGGGGGAAGCCCTTACATCCTCTGTTGTTCGGGCCGGGCTCTTCCTCGTCATTGCTATGCAGCCCCTTGTCATTGTTTTGGCATTTAACTTGCCTGCTTGAACACCCAACAATCCCTGTTGGTGTGGTTGGCTAGCTTTTCGGGGGTGCCGTGTATCTGGCAGGAGCGATCGAGTATTCGGTCCAAATTGGACGGGCCCGGAGTATTTCTTTTAAATGGCTTTTTCCGCTGACCGGGTTTAGAGCCTCTGGATCCGGCATTGACTGCCGTATCCTCAGCATTATCGCCCTTAATGCGGTGCTTGTTCTTGTTGCGACGCGACCTTCCATTGCTGTCCTTGGTATCCGAATTACCAGGGCTCTTGTTCATGTTGTTGATATGAGCTAGCCAGCTGTCCTCTCCCGCGCAAAAGCGGGTCATGAGTGATGTGAGGGCTGCCATGGATTTCGGCTTTTCCTGTCCTAGGTGCCGGGCAAGCCACTCGTCGCGGATGTTGTGTTTGAAGGTTGCAAGGGCCTCTATATCCGGACAGTCGACGATTTGATTTTTCTTGGTTAGGAACCGTGTCCAGAATTGTCTGGCCGATTCCTCTGGCTGCTGAATTATGTGGCTTAGGTCATCGGCATCTGGTGGTCGCACATATGTGCCCTGGAAATTGTCGTGGAATGCGGCTTCCAGGTCTTCCCAACAACCAATTGACTCTGCTGGCAAGCTATTAAGCCAATGTCGGGTTGGTCCTTTAAGCTTGAGTGGGAGGCATTTGATGGCGTGTAGATCATCACCGCGGGCCATGTGGATGTGAAGGAGATAGTCCTCGATCCAAACCGCAGGATCTTTTGTGCCATCATATGATTCAATGTTTACGGGTTTGAAACCCACAGGGATTTGATGATCCATCACTTCATCTGTGAAGCATAGTGGGTGTGCGGCGCCTCTGTATTGGGCTATATCACGACGCAGCTCAAATGAGCTTTGTCTACTGTGTTCGGCCTGGCCGGAGTTGCCATATCCGGCGTGATGGTTATCGTCACATGTCGTGGGGCGCCCACGCGATCTGTAGATCGATCTTGTTGCCTTGCCTTGTCCTCCAATATATCTCGCAGGTCTGGCGCATTTCCCCGCGCCTTGGTATTTTTTGATCGGCGCCGGAGTGCGGTTTGAGTTGAGGGCCGAGAGGCCTCTCTGTCGCGGCCACAAGGTGGCCGGTCAGCCGTATCATGCACTGGTGATGTAGGTTTGGGTGCTTCCTCCTCTACCCGGGGTAGCAGCCTGCGTTTTGGGTAGCTCTTGGATGGGCGCTCGAGTTCATACTCTTCGGCCGCAAGGACTTGATCCATCTGTCGACTAGCAAGTCTTGGTCGGTATGGTATTTGCTGCTTTTTCTTTAGGCTGCTCGCCGTGGCCATAAGCCTACGTTTGAAACGCTCTTTTTCGACGGGATCCTCGGGCACGACAAATTCGTCGTCCTCGAGGCTTGCCTCATCTTCGGAGGGAGGCATGTAATTATCGTCCTCTACCTCTCTTTCTACCACTCTCTCATGAGGGCTGGCTTCTCCATCCTCCTGCGTTGAATCTTGCTGGAGGATGTTGTCTTCGGCACTGTCCCGGGTGTTATTGTCTCCCGTGCCGGAATCATCGTTTTTGCTGTGGCAGGATTTAGAGCGGCGCCGCTGACGCCGGCGCTTAGGCTGTTTCTTGGAGGGGTCACCCTCCGCTGTTCCATCGCCATTCCCATCTTTTTGGATGTCCACCATGTATATGTTGTATGACGAGGTGTCCTTCCAGTGCCCTATGGGCGCTGGTTCTTGGTCGTCTCCTGCATCGTCGTCCATACCGTCGATGTCTTCGGAGTCAAAGTCGAGCATGTCGGTTAAATCATCGACAGTGGCTACGAAGTGGGTGGTGGGTGGGCTTTGAATTTCTTCGTCTTCCGCATCCCAACCTTCCTGACCATAATCCGAACAGGGCTCTCCTGATAAAGAGAGAGACTTTAGTGAATTCAGGATGTCGCCAAAGGGCGAGTGCTGAAAGATGTCTGAGGCACTGAATTCCATGATCGGCGCCCAACCGGATTCAATTGGCGGGGGCGCGGAAGGCTCGGAGTCCGGAGAGTAGTCCGGTACCTTGGAGTCACGAGCTTCGCAAAGGACGGGGTAGGTGTACGGCTTAATCGTCGTAGAGATCGCAGCCCCCGAGGCGGTGTCCAGCCACCCATCCTCGATCGGCGCGGTCCGCTCCAAGCTAAAGGTCAGAGCGGACACTGGTGCGGCCTCCAGGACACTGTTCGACGGCAGAGCTAGGTCATGCTCCTCGAGACAGTGCGGCGCGCTTGGCTGTGGCTCGAACCCGTCGAAGATCAAGTCTCCGCGGACGTCAGCTGTGTAGTTCAAACTTCCGAATCTGACCTGATGGCCAGGGGCGTATCTTTCAATCTGCTCCTGATGGCCAAGCGAATTGGCCCGCAGTGCAAAGCCGCCGAATACGATGATTTGTCCGGGGAGAAAAGTCTCACCCTGAAGCGCATCGTTGTTGATGATCGGAGGAGCCATCGGGCCTAAAGATGACGACACAGAGGAACTCTCAATGAAAGCACCAATGTCGGTGTCAAAACCGGCGGATCTCGGGTAGGGGGTCTCGAACTGTGCGTCTAGGCGGATGGTAACAGGAGACAAGGGACACGATGTTTTTACCCAGGTTCGGGCCCTCTCGATGGAGGTAAAACCCTACTCCTGCTTGATTAATATTGATGATATGGGTAGTACAAGAGTAGATCTACCATGAGATCGAGAGGCTAAACCCTAGAAGCTAGCCTATGGTATGATTGTTGTTCGTCCTCTGGGACTAAAACCCTCCGGTTTATATAGGCACCGAAGAGGGTTAGGGTTACACAGAGTCGGTTACAATGGTAGGAGATCTACATATAAGTATCGCCAAGCTTGCCTTCCACGCCAAGGAAATTCCCATCCGGACACGGGACAAAGTCTTCAATCTTGTATCTTTATAGTCCAGGACTCCGGCCAAAGGTCATAGTCCGGCCATACAGACACCCCCTAATCCAGGACTCCCTCAATGATGATCGATGTTTCTTTAGTTTCTTATAATTTTAGTTATAGAAATTTAGATTTGCATATAAGAAATCACAATCCAATCATTTAAAAAATGTTACTTTTGCGGCATATAGTATTTGTTCTCAACGATGCCCGGCCCACATCCTCGCCGTCGACCCGTTCGTGACGATTTCCTGCTTTAGAGGACCCATGTCCAGGACTGGGCTCCGCCGGGGTGGCATTGGGAGGTGCTACCTTCAGGGGCTCGCCGCTTGGTGAGGAACCCGGCCCTGGGTTCCGTCGTCGACCCTGAGCTCCTTTGGTGGCGTTCGCGTGGGCCACTTTCGGTGCAAAGGGAGCCGGCCCCGCCGGACGTGGTGCGTCGCCGTGTTTGGGAGAAGGACGAGAACGTCCATCGCTACATGGCTGCGATGGACGTCATGTTCTCCAATACCTGGCAGGTTCATTGGGGAGATGACCGGAGCTATGATCCTGTGATGGTTCCTTCTCTTTGGGTGTCCACCACCCGTGCCCCAGGAACCGCTAGTGGCCTAGATTATTTTGTAGTATTCGATCTTTATTAGCTAGCTAGATAGTGATGTATTTGATATATAATATTAGAGATGATGTATTCGAGATTATATATACTATTCGAGACGATGTATTTGAGTTTATATATTATTCGAGACGTTGTATTCAAGATTATATATTATTCGAGACGATGCATATTATGTACTATGATTCAGTTTTTCCTTATTGATTGCATGCATGCATTGTAACTTTAATACTAAATTGTTTTATATTTCTTCTGGATTAGTTAAATAAAAGCTATGGCGGACAATACCGGCAGAGAGGGAGAAGAGGCCCTGTTCGAGATCATACGCTCCCCTCGCGGGCCGGATGATCAGAATGAAGAAGATGACGGCTCCCAATATCTGAACAATACTGGGGAGGGTGATGATATGATATTCGACCGCGACGACCGAATTGATGAAGTCATCAACAATGATTATGATGACGCCGAAAATGTTGATCTTGAAATAATAGAGAACGGCGAGGTCTATTTATATAAGTAGGCATCTGGTGATCATCACATGTTTTTAGTGATTTCAAGATACATTAACGAATCTTTCTTATTTCAGCCCTCCGTATCGAGCAAATCTTCTACAGGCAGCAGGACAGTGCGAGGCCCGAGCAAAAAGTTGAAGGAGGGCGTAAAGTACAACATCGATGCCATCAAAACTGATGGCGAACCACTAGCGCCTAAGAACATTGCGAACAAGTTCGTTCATCAGTGCGGAGTTCTTGTGAAGGACCAAGTCCCGATCTCCCTTCAAGAATGGAAAGAGCTAGCAAAGAAACGTCCAGATCTTACTTTTGTCGACGACAGAGCAAAATCTCTGTTTTGGGAAAAACTGATGGAATATTTCAGCCTACCAGATTATTTCACGGATGCAGATGTGCAGAAAGTCAAGGACGCTGCTCTTAGAAAGATGGCAATTGCAATCAACAACCACAAGAAAACTATATGGGCCAACTATGTCAAAGGAGGAAAGAAGACTCCAGAATTCAAGGGAACACTAGAGAAGCAAAGAGAACACTGGCCCGCTTTCATGAAATTCAAGGAATCAGAATTATCTAAGGAACGGTCGAGAAAAAACAAGGCCAATGCCGCAAAAAAGGAGCAGTTCCATATCTTTGGGGCACTGGTGGCTCTGTGATGTGGCAATGCCTAACTGGGATAAGTCTGAGCAAGAGATGCTGGATGCAGAGGTCACTCCAATTACTAAGAGCTGGCCCTCCAAGTGCAGAACTTGGTTCTATGTGCATGTTGGACCCGAAGACAGGCCAGCTTTAGAAGAAGGCATGTCTTAAAGGATTCGAAGATAAGTTACTTGAAGCAATAGAAGATGCTCGAAAGGGGATGTTCACGCCCAACAGAGAGAACGACGAGGTTACGCGCGCCCTGGGAAATCCTGAACACCCGGGAAGAACACGAGGCAAGGGCGTTGTTCCATCATATGAGGGATTTTCAGACTGGAACGCCGACTATAGAAGCCGTGCAAGAAGGAAGATGGAGGAGGAGAAGAAGAGGAAGCTGGAGGAGGAGCAGAGGAAGCAGGAAGTAGAACGCCTTCAAGGCCTAGAATCAGCGCACGCGGACTTGGCACTCAAATTCCAGTGGCAGCAGCAGCAGATCGACTCACTTAGCCAGGAAAGGGGGTCTCAGCAGCGGCAGCAGCTAGCGGATGATCCAGCGTTGGAGATCACCATCCCATCCATGCCGAGAAGCAGCATGGGTTCCGCCCTGGGCGATGCACTGCGGGATAGATACCCTGTGGATGACATCATGGAGAACACTAACTGTGAGCTACACTTCAAAATGAAGAACATATCCATGAAGGTGGCGGACGCCGTTGCTTATACAAATCAACCCGAAGCAACCTTCCATTGCAACCTGATTCCAGCCGGCTATGCTCGTGTCGTGGTTGATGAGGTGGTGGCCCAATATTCGGGACTAGAGCTTGACATTCCTGGAGGTGACAAGGAGCAGACACTGGGAGAGGCCATACATCATATCATCCTATGGAGAAAGGATTGCATCATATTTCGAAGGCCACCGACACCGCGTCAGCCGACTCCTCCTCGAAGTCCGCCACCACATCAGCAGACTCCCGCTCCTCCAAGTCCACCAACACATCAGGCCACTCCTCCTCCTCCAAGTCTGGCACAGCGCCTTGCCACTCCTGCTTCAAGTCCGACACAGTGTCAGGCCACTCCTCCTGCTTCAAGCCCGGCACCACGTTTGGCCACTCCTCCTCCTCCAACTCAGCCACGTCAGTCGTCTCCACCGCCTCAGCAATCACGGAATAGAGCCGCCGTAGCTATGGTGCGTAGCGGTACAAGTCGAGGTAGTAGAGGAGGTATAGGCAGAGGCAAGCGATTTCAATATGGTCCAAGCCTCGCTCCTCTTCCTCAAAGGCCTTACGACATGACGGAGGAGCAAAACACAGCCATAGTGAAGGCCCAAGTGGATGCCCATTTTGGACCGAAACCGCCACCGCCGCCAAAGGAGATAGTGCCCGAGAAAGTCGTTGACCACTTTATTCATATGGCAAGAAAACCAGCTCCCAAGCCTGTTGACTCAGACTATGAGCGCCAAATCAGGAAGGCACATCCAGCACGACTACAGAAGGAGTCGAGCTCGAGCTCGAGCCAAGCAGCTGGCAAAAAATACGGGAAAACCATTCCCCAGCTGGGAGAACAGGCGGCGCAATCGACCCCCCCGCTTGTTGTACCAACACATGAGAGTACCGGCACTGGTCAGCTGGTAATAACTGGCGAGCATAGATGGCAGGTTGAAATGCTCGGTATCACTGTTGGACAACTCCTCGAGATCGAGCCCATGTCTCCGCTTTGAGAGGAGGACATAAAATGGAAATATGTCCACGGCGAACCTTTGGTCGAGCCTGAGGAGGTCAAGAACCTCCCAACGAGAATGTATGAATTGCATGATTGGTACATGAAAATTACCAAGAGTTCCAATCGAGAGTCCCTCATGGTGAACGTCAAGGAAGAGCATTACTTCCATAAGCTAGCTCTGTCCGTTGAGTATTCAGAACTATTTCAGTTATTCAATCAAGAAGCACTCGACAAATCTCTCGTCAGTTGCTATTGTGTGTAAGTGATTTCTTTTTGCAATTTAAGTCTCAAGCTAATTGTAGTACTCATTGATCGATCATTACCTGTAATTATCCTCACTATATTCTTTTATGTGGTATTATGCAGGATGAAGATGTATAAAATCAAAAAAAAACTGGACGCTATGGCATCGGGTTCATTGACTGAAATACCATTAATGAAGGCACATGGAAATTGAAATGGTATAAAGGAGATGTGGAGAAAAAACATGCTAGAGTTCTTGAAGCGTCTCAATACCAATGAACATACACTACGTCCTTACAACTTTCTGTGAGTCACACTGTCTTGTACTACAAATTCTGTTTTTGCTTACTAACTAGCTAGATGTTAATAGTTAAGTGTATAGGGGTTAGGGTAGTTGATGAGTGTTATGCACATGCCCGCTTAATTAAGACACGCAAACGTGTGCACATGCAGTTACCACTTGATCTTGTTAATCATTAAAGTTGAAGAAGGAACAGTTGAAGTACTGGATTCACTACTTAAAAAACTATATTCATTTTCTTTGTCAGTTCCTGATATCAACTATTTAATAACTCCTTTATTCATTTTCTTTGTTGGCGGGTACAGCTTGGGAAAAGTTCATCAACGTGACTCCAGGCCAATTGCGAAAAAAGCTGTATTGGTTTTGACCCAAGGTAAGTAATTAAGTAGTACTAGCTAGCTACCATCTCTTTAATTCTTGTTTCAATACCATTAATTACCATGATATATTAATTATTATCTGATTAAATTCCATTCTCGTAAAGGCCCTGAAGCAGGCGTCGGGGACTGAAGTGTGTCCATACTACATTTGCGAGAACATTCGCATGATGGCATCCGAAAGGAGCAAATCTGATAGAAAGCTATGGGTACGGTCCTTGATAACACTATTCAAAACTTTTACATCATTATCGATATCTAGTCACACAACTAATACACATGCATATTGATCTCCTTCTTAACAGTTCAATGAGGTGCGGGAGCTGCTCCTACCAGTGGAGCGCATACGAGCACTTCAAGAGGAAATAGCGGGATCTTTGCTCTACCAGGTCATAGATCCTAAAGGAGAATGCCATTACCCGCTACCGCCCCCATGAACCACTCCTAATTGTCATTGTGCTCCGAAGGCACCAAGGCAAATGCCATTGGCTCCGAAACCAACATGTAGGAGAAATTGTATATACCTAATTGTATATATATACACGTGTATGTGTGAATAATGGTGGTTGTGAGACATTCGATGATATATATGTGTGAATAATGATATATATACCTAATTGTATATATATGTATGTACATACATAAACACTATTCTGATCACGGAATCAGAATAATATCCTGATCACGACCTGAACTGCCTGAGTAACACGTCTGAACTTCCCTCTGTACGAACCCGACCTTCGGGCTATCTTTGCAACCGTGGCTTCCCCCGCGAATTATTCTTGTTAGTCATGTTCTATATGATGTTAGTGTAATCTGCAAACGATTTTTAGCAACTAAATACACGTTTTAAATAGGAATCTTGCTCATAGGCGGATTTTGCACTCGGGTCGTGATGAACTCGCGTTTTTTGCAATTTTACTGCGTGAGTTGTTCGACCTGAACTTCCCCTTGTGCTAGGTTGAACTTCCGCCAACATTGCCCAAATGGGGCTTGCTATATATCGTTGGAAAGCTAAATTTTTGGCAAAATGTAAGCGGTTTAAGAGCAGTTTTGAAACCATTTTTTCTTCATACAAAAAACGTGAATCGTATTTTCAATCGAATTTCTAAACCATTTATCGGAATGAGGCATATAATATGGCGTTGAAAATGTGCTACAAAACCGCTCCTTCCACGTGTTGAAAGTTTTCCCTAATTCCCTATGGTGAAAGAGTAATATGAAAAAACGTAAAATTTCGCAAACCGAACAGCCGAGTTTGTATTTTCGATGTCATTTCTGAACAGCTAATCCAATTGAGTCATATGATGTGGCGTTGGAAAACTTACGAAAATGCGCTACTTTTTCATGTTGAAAGTTTTTGCTAATTTTGAACGATTTAAGAGTAATTTAGAAAACGGTACAAGTCCTACCGAGTTCGTATTTTCGAGCTCATGTTTTAACAGTGCGTCTGAATGCAGCAAATGATATGGCGTTCGAAACATTGAACAAATGCGAAACTTTTTGGTATGTATTGTTTCTCCTAATTCTTTATGGTTTTAAGTCAATTTTGAAAATAGCTAAAAACGCATTTTCGCCGTAATTTCTACGAACGTTATCGGAATGATGCAAATAATATACTGTTCAAAAGCTACGGAAAATGCGAAACTTTCTCATGTTGACGACTTTCTTTGATTCCTAACCGTTTTCAAGTAATTTCGAAAACGGCGAGATCATTCGTTCTGCCTTTATCGCGAAACAGATTCGTCGAAAATGCATTGCGTGAAGTACGTGAACTTCTGTGGCAGTTCTGTTTGAACTTCACTTTGTTTTTTGACGTGATGTTTTTCTCCCGTAATTCTCAAACCACTTACCCTAATTGAGCAAATGATATACCGATGGAAAGCTATTAAAAACACGCAACTTTTTTGTGTTGATGAGTTTTTCATACTCGCAACGGTTCAAAATATATTTTTGAATGCGTAAAACAATGTCATTTTTGCCTGTTTTTTACATGTAACTGAAGGTCGGACGTCTCACACTAGAGACCTTGAACTTCACCGGGAGTAGCACGTGAACTTCTAGCAACAAAGTCTTTTAAGCTTTTTGATTTCTATTCTTATTTTCCTATCTGAAACACATTTCGTGTAGTAGTTGAACTTCCCGCTATTTTCATCTTGAACATCTGTCATGTATTTTTGTTCAACCTCTCTCACAAGAATTTTTGATCTTCCCCGGACAAAGCACTTGAACTTCTAGCAACAACTTTTTTAGAAGTTATTTTATTTTTGAACTTCTTTTTTCCATTCTTTAATAACGAGATAAATCTGAGTTTTCTATAATCATCAAACGTCTACACCTTTTTAATTTGGACTTCCTTGTTTTATTTCTTAATTTTTTCTATGAAATTTTGAAGCGCTCTATTTTTAAAAGTTGAACTTCCTGTTATCTTATTTTTGAACTTCTTGTTTTCATTCTTTAATAACGAGGGAAATCTGAGTTTTTCTATAATCATCGAACTTCTCTATCTTTTTAATATTGACTTCCTGGTTTATTTCTTAATCTTTTTTAAGAAATTTTGAAGCGCCATATTTTTAAAAGTTGAACTTCTTGTTATTTAATTTTTGAAACTTCTTGTTTTCATTCTTTAATAACGAGGAAAATCTGAGTTTTCTATACTTCTCCATATTTTTAATATGGACTTCCTGGTTTTATTTTTTAATCTTTTTTATGAAATTTTGAAGCGCTCTATTTTTTAAAGTTGAGCTTCTTGTTATTTAATTTTTGAACTTCTTGGTTTAATCTTTAGTATCGGGGAAAATCCAAATTTTTAAAAAACGGGGAAAATCTTTTTAAAACTTTTTTTGTTGTTTCATTCTTTAGCACGAGAATCTGAGATTTTTATCAAATTTGAACTTCTCTGTTATTTTAATTTGAACTTCTTAGTTTAATTCTTTAGTAACGAGGAAACTCGAGTTTTTTTAACCTCTTTGATTAAAAATTTTGAACTTCTTGTTTTTTTAATAATGTGAAAAATCCGAATGTTTTATAGACATCGAACGTCACCATTTTTAAATTTGAACTTCTTAGTTTTATTGGTTAGTAACGGGGGAAATGTTTTTTTTATATAAAAATGATACATCGTTGTTATTTTAATCTGAACTTCTAGTTTTTATAGAATGGGGAAAATCAGTTTTTATATAATCTTTTTGAATTGCTCCTCTTTTTAATTTAATACAAACCGGTAAAATCCGGTATAAAGATTTTTGAACTACTTTTTTTTACTTCTTGTTCAATTTTTTTGAACTTCCAAATTTATCTTTTAGATATTAAAAACTTCTTTCTTAAACGTTGACCTGCTTCGGTTTTTAAATTTGAACTTCTTATAGAATTTTGTCTCGACATTTTATGCATTTTTTGCTTCTCGATGAAATGGCCTAGGCGGTCCCTTTTTTCATTTGCTCATTTTTCTTCTATACGTGGTACACGTGAACTTCAAAATTTTTGGAACATGAACTTCGCGTGCTATTAATGTTTTTTCATGAAACTCCATTGTTTTTATTTTTTGAATTCGATAATTTTTTTGCTTACATTTTTTGTTTGAACTTCGATATCCGTTACACCTGAACTTTCGAAATCATACTTTTTATACACGTTTTTCCTTGAATCCAACACGTGCAAGAACAATAGGAAATTTTGGGTCAATTAATGCCAATGGGAATCGTTTAAGCCGATTGACTCCACTGGTTATACACTAGTTACATAACGCTGAAAGAAAAATAACTGGTACAACCATCAACAAATGTGCTAAGAAAACATCAGCAGCTTTTTGTTCAGAATTAATGAAAGAAAACAAGAGTAACTACTAAATGAGACTCTTTGTGTATTTCCCTCTCTGAACTTGCAAGTGGTTTAGTTGATGCGGTTCGTTTGATAGCAAGGTGATTCAGAAAAAAAATAAAGTCAACAGCCTGGTGCATGGTCATTTATCTGATAGAACTAAGCCCCTGTTTTTATCATCCCGCTGGAAGGGAGCTTTTAATGCATGAATACAGAGCGAGCAGCCCTGGCAATGAATCGAAGCCAGAGATTACTTTGATAATGCAGAATGAATCGAAGTTGAGCGTTTGCTTAAGTGTTGTCTTCTAGTCTCTACTTTTTATTCTGTATCAGAGATAAATGACAATGTAGTGTAGCTACGGGGAAACTACCTGTAAATTCCATCCATCAGCTATACTCAAGAACGCACCGAGCCACTGTCTTTGTTTATTTTCGTCCATCGTTTTTATTTCTGCACACTTCGCCTCGAGTGTGAGCACTGACAGATAATTGTCAACAGCAAGAGTAGCTGCCACTGATTCTTCAACGGCAATGAGAGCGCGTACTGGGTTGCTTCTTGCTTCCCCGCGATGTGATGTGCGGAAACGGAGGAGTAAAGCTTCAAACAGAATACTGACGTACGTCCCCATCCTCGTTCCTCGTTGATTTGATGCATTCTCGGCTAGCTGATCAGTTGGTTAGTGATCCACTATCGGCGGCCATGGAAACGACAATTTGGAGAAGATACAGGTAGGAAGGTCACATCTTAGCCTAGGGCAGGTCGCCGCTCAGGCCTGGGCAGGTCACCGAGTTTGCTGTGGGAGATCCACGGCCAGCAGCCGGATGGACTGCTCGCACGCAAGGCCTTGGACTGC
Source organism: Aegilops bicornis (assembly GCA_021605145.1). NCBI lineage: Eukaryota > Viridiplantae > Streptophyta > Magnoliopsida > Poales > Poaceae > Aegilops > Aegilops bicornis. The sequence goes on along the minus strand of CM038672.1, from coordinate 553,940,128 downwards.
TCACTTGAGATGGGTTGTTGGGCCACCGGCATGGGCATGGCAGAAGCGAAACAGGGAGGATGCACGGGTGGGGCGGAGCCTAGAGGTCGCGCCCACAGCAGTTGCGGCCTTCCTCATCCACGGAAGCACCTGGATGACCCCGATCCAGATCCTAGATAGGGAAGAACCCGGAGAGGACCTGTGCAACATGGGGATGGTGGAGCAGCACTGGCCAGCGGTGGTCGGGAGGCCTGGCGGGGCACCTGTGCGCCGCGGGGAAGGGTAGCGGCACGCTGGGAGGAGGGGAGGCGGAGCGCCGCAGGCAGGGCGGCGGCACGCTGGGAGGCCGGGAGGCGCGCCGTGGGGTGGGGCGGTGGTGGCGGTGCGATCCAAGGAGGGTGGCTGCAGTGGCGGCGCAATTTGGGAGGGGCAGAGGCGGCGGATTGGTTCAGGAGGGCGGCCGGGGATCGAGGGGGAGGTGATCCGGGGCTCGGTTCCGGACAGGCGGCCGGGGATCGAGGGAGAGGGGATCGTGGGCTCGGTTCTGGAGAGGCAGCCGGGCGTGGGCGCGGTTCGGGGAGTTCGGCAAGATCTCCTCCGACCCTCTATAGGGCCCCGTGATCCAAATAGTTATTCTAATCCCAGAATTAGAATAGTGTCACTATATATATATATATATATATATATATATATATATATATATATATATATGATCGGTTCTACGAGAAATTCTATTTATATACATGCATAATGTGTACAATATGTAGTATCGTAAAATTCCAGCAAACGAAAAAGAACTAAATGGAAAACACAAAATTAAAGGAAAAAGAAATCATGAACCCAAAACCCCCCAAACCTTTTAGTACTGGTTGGTGTTACCAAACGGTACTAAAGGGCTCCCCGCCCCCGGCGCTGGCTCGTGCCACGTGGTGGCCCTTTAGCGGCGGTTCATGCAGAATCGGTACTAAAGGGGAGGGACCTTTAGTCCTCACCCTTTAGTGTCGGTTACAGAACCTGCACTAAAGGGCCTTACGAACCGGTGCTATAGCCCGGTTCTGCGCTAGTGACAGCCCAAAGTAAAGTAGACACTCCCACACATATCCATGCCTTATTATTAGGCTCAACACCCCGTTACCAGTTGCAAAACATATTTGATATACCAGTAGGTGGAGGAAAATTAAAGGCACATCAATCTTACGCCACAGTAACGTAGCCAAATGCGCAGGCTAGAAACAAATGATGAATTGTCTCCTCCTAATCATAGAAACAACATTGTTTACTAGCTTGTCATCTACTCTTAAGTTAGATATCTTATTAATAATAACTCCGCTATGCACAAACCACATGAAAATTTTGATCTTTCGCACTTTGATTTTCCAAATATGCTTCTCAAAATCGGCCCAATATTAAAGAAATGCATATATATAGACTTAATAGTAAATTTTCCTTAAGAAGTTAGCCTCCACTAGAACTTGTCCGGTTCTTTAGTCAATTTTAACCTTTATCTACCTACGAGCTAAATGTAACCAGACGTTTCATTTTTCTCCGATTAGGGCTCTCCCGAAGAGGAAATTCAAGCGAGTCGTTCGCAATATTGTACCAACATAAGCATCTTTCCGTTGTACAATACTATAAAGTTATTGGTATTATAAGGTTAAAGGCGAATTCCCGACCCATACATCCTCCGAAAAGCATGTGGTCTGACTGTCACAAATGATAAACTTACCCATGTTAGATAAAGCAACCTTTGTCCATACCAAACTCTTCCAAAAGGGTGAGCGAAAGTGCAACTATCCCCAGGTGGTTTTGGTAATTCATAACAACATATAGCTCATTGAGCTAATGCTATTCCAAGACAAAAATTTCAGGAAAGCTCAATGAATGGCATGGCATGGATGATGAGAGTGGATCCCTCAAAATATCAAGGACAAAGGATTAGCTCAAGCTCAAAAGCTCAAGACTCTACATTTTACATTTTAGTGATCCAAGATCACATTGAGTCTATAGGAAAAGCCAATACTATCAAGGAGGGATGAGGTGTTGCTTAATGAGCCTTTTGCTTCATGTGCTTAATGATATGCTCCAAAACACTCCATTACTTTCTCACATCCACATATGACCTAAACCTAAAGTCAAACTCGGCCCTACCGATTCTTTCTATCCAGCCCCACCGAGTTCAAATGTCATAGCCACTGCCACAAACCCTAGGCAAATCGGTCTCACCGATAGGGATCTCGGTCTCACCGAGATCGGATTGTAATCTCTCTGTTTCCCTTCGTAACGTTTCGGTCTAACCTAAGTGAGCGATCGGTCCCACCGAGATTACAATGTAAACTCTCTGTTTCCCTTTCGTAACTTTTCGTTTTAACTGAAAGAGCGAATCGGTCCCACCGAGTTTACGTGACCAACTCTCTGGTTAGCTAATTACCAAAGTCGGTCTCACCGAGTTTGTGTAATCGGTCTCACCGAGATTATGTTATGCCCTAACCCTAACCATATAGGTCCTACCGAGTTGCATGTCAGTCCCACCGAAAACCCTAACGGTCACTAGGTTTACTAAATCATTCCGACCGAGTTTGGTGATTCGGTCCCACCGAGTTTGGTAAATTGTGTGTAACGGTTAGATTTTGTGTGGAGGCTATATATACCCCTCCACCTCCTCTTCATTCATGGAGAGAGCCATCAGAACAAACCTACACTTCCAACTTACCAGTTCTGAGAGAGAACCACCTACTCATGTGTTGAGGCCAAGATATTTCATTCCAACCATATGAATCTTGATCTCTAGCCTTCCCCAAGTTGCTTTCCACTCAAATCTTCTTTCCACCAAATCCAAATCCTGTGAGAGAGAGTTGAGTGTTGGGGAGACTATCATTTGAAGCACAAGAGCAAGGAGTTCATCATCAACAAACCATTTGTTACTTCTTGGAGAGTGGTGTCTCCTAGATTGGCTAGGTGTCACTTGGTAGCCTCCGACAAGATTGTGGAGTTGAACCAACGAGTTTGTAAGGGCAAGGAGATCGCCTACTTCGTGAAGATCTACCGCTAGTGAGGCAAGTCCTTCGTGGGCGGCGGCCATGGTGGGATAGACAAGGTTGCTTCTTCGTGGAACCTTCGTGGGTGGAGCCCTCCGTGGACTCACAAGAACTGCTACCCTTCGTGGGTTGAAGTCTCCATCAACGTGGATGTACGATAGCACCACCTATCGGAACCACGACAAAAACATCCGTGTCTCCAATTGCGTTTGAATTCTCCGAACCCTTCCCTTTACATTCTTGCAAGTTGCATGCTTTATTTTCCGCTGCCTATATACTCTTTGCATGCTTGCTTGAATTGCGTGAAGATTGCTTGACTTGCTTAAAGATAGCTAAAATCTGCCAAAGTCTAAAACTGGGAAAAGGTTAGGTTTTTAATTGGTCAAGTAGTCTAATCACCCCCTCTAGACATACTTCAAGGTCCTACAGTGTTTCATTCGGTGTCGTGACGTGGGATAAATTATTAGAATGTAAATACTTGTTACATAATAATTGTATACACACTCTATCCTCTTTGAAAGCCAGTCTGTAAACCATTTACTAAGTAGACATTTATTTCGATTTCATGGTCTTCCTTACCTATACCCCCTTTGTCCTTACCTATACACTACTGGAATCAGCTACTTTGCCATCTGCCAGCTCTTTGCCGTCTGCTAGCGGACGGCAAATAAGCTCTTTGCCATCGGCTACCCAAAAAGCGGACGGCAAAGAACTGGCTGATGGCAAAGAGCAAGGTTACCATCAGCCAGTTCTTTGCCGTCTTCATGACAGCAAAAGATTCGTTACCGTCGGCTAGCGGACGGCAAAGAGAGGAGCCCCCACCGACGAGTTGCAAAAAAAAAACCTAACAGAGGCCCTCTTTGCCGTCCGCTAGGCAGACAAAAGCAGAAAGCCAGACGGCAAAAGGTGGCGGGCAACAAGAGGAGGCCCCGCATGCGTTAGGCGCGCCCACCCCCTCTCTCTCTCTTTCTCTCCCACCTCGCCAGGCCCCTTCGCACCCGCCGCCGCCCTTGGCGCCCGCCCGTCGCCCCACCACCCGCTGCCCGCCGCCTGCCGTCTGGCGCCGCCCGCCCAGCACCTCGCGCCTCGCCGCCCGGCGGGCCAGCGCCCGCCCGAACCGCCCGCCCCCCTCCTCCGCCGCCCAGAGCCGCACGCCCCTCCTCCACCCTCGCCACCACCAGGCGCCCCGCCCGCTTGCCCGCCGCCACCGTTTAGGCGCCGCGCCAGCCTTGCCACCTCCGCGCCCGCCGCCCGGCGAACGCCCGCCGCCCAGCCGCCCGCCCCCTCCTCCGCCGCCCAGGCCGCATACCGCCCCCTCCTCCACCCTCGCTGCAGGTGAGTCTCTTCTTCCTTTTCTTTCCTTTTTTCTTTTTTTTAGTTTTAGGTTTATGTTTAGTTTTAGGTTTATAGGTTTAGTTTTAGTTTAGTATTAGGTTTAGTTTTAGTTTAGTATTAGGTTTAGATTTAGAAGAGGAAGAAGAAGAAGAAAAGAGAGGAGAGGAGGAGAAGAAGAAGAGGAAAAGGAAAGGAGGAAGAAGAAGTAGAAGAAGAAGAAGAAGAAGAAGAAGAAGAAGAAGGCGAAGAATAATAAGAAGAAGAAGAAGAATAAGAAGAAGAATAAGAAGAAGAAGAAGAAGAAGAAGGAAAAAGGAAGAAAAGGAAAAGGAGGAAGAAGAAGAAAAGGAAAAAAAGGAAGAAAAGGAAAAGGAAGAAGAAGAAGAAGACACCCCGACCCCGAGACCCCGACCCGACCCCGACCGACACCCCGACCCCGACCCCGACCCCGACACCCCCCGACCCGACCCCGACCCGACACGGTACGGACCCGACCGGCACCCCGACACGACACCCGACCCGAGACCCCGACCCACCGAGACCCGACCCGACACCCCGACCCGACCCGACCCGACACCTCTGACCAGGCCCTGACCCCGACCCGACACGGTACGGACCCCGACCCGGCACCCGACACGACACCCCGACCCGAGACCCCGACCCGACCCGAGACCCGACCCGACACACCCGACCCGACCCGACCCCGACACCCGACCCCGACCTCGACACCCCGACCCCCAAAGGCTGACCCGACACCCGACCCCGACACCCCGACCCCGAGCCTGACCCAACACCGAACCCGAGCTGACCCGACACCACTGACCCCGACACCACACCCCGACCTCAAACAACACCGACACCGACCACGGCACTACCCGACATCGACAAGACACCCCGACCCAAACAGCACCCCGAGCCCGACCACGGCACCCCGACACCGACAGGACACCCGACCACCGACACCTCCGAAAAGGTGTTCTTTGGCCTTCGAGGCCGACGGGGTCATATATTTGTGAATTATTAGTTAGGTCATATATTTTTCGATTTTGCTATGAAAAACATCATATATAATTGTGTTGATCGTGTAGTTTTAATTGTGTAGTTGTTTCATCGCTGCGAGGTTTGGTGTTCGACGACCTCGCCGTGCGTTTGACGAGCTCTGCCCCTTTGTTCGTGGGTGAGCACAAATGACAACTCCTCCTCCCCCATTAATTATTTGATCTATTCCGATGAAACTTGATAGCTAGCTATATATGTGTCTTGAATCATCGATATCGTAACCAATATGTGTCTCCCGTTCGAAAGCGTCATAGTTATAAATATGCATGCATTTGCATATTTATAACCTTGATTCTTTCGAATTGTCCAACGCTATCCATGGACAGCCCGAGTATGTGTAGATTGGGTTCGTTTTCCCATATGCTTTGCTCCGGATCCGACGCATATATTTCGTCAGTGCCTCCCCTGTTGTTCTCCGGGTACACTTAAGTGATACACATATTATTATTCATGTCGGTCTTTTTTTATGTTGTACTAATTTCGTTTACTGTTTGTCATGGCAGGTGTTGAAAGATGGTGGGCGCTGGTCGGGAGCGTGGTCTCGAGGTCTTCCATTCGAGACGCACCTCTCCGCCGGCGTTCTTTGGACAGTATGGCCACACCACGGGCCCTTCTTCGTCGACCGCGGTGCCCAAAGGGACGAGGTAGGAAGAGAGGAGGTAGGGCACGTGGTCGTGGGAGAGGAGGTAGGGTGACTGCTTCTGGCGCCTTCCTCGCCGCCACCCCATTGTTTCACCCGAGCACGCGTGACTGCTAGGGTGGACTCGTCGAGGAGGAGGCTACACGGACTCCGGTCCACGAGCCTCCGGTCCACGGGTCTTGGGCCTCGAAGTTCGCCCACGTGACCCCGGAGGAGCACACGTCCGGATGGGGTACCTGGCCGGATCAGCCCGAGGAGCCGAGTGGCCATGCTGATGATGGCGGGGAGCCGACTGATCTTGAGGAGGAGGGGGGCACCGTCTACCAGCGTGGTGCCGACTGATCATAGTGTCCGCCGGCCCAACTCCGTCCTTGGAGTTCTTTGCCGGCAAAACTTCCCGGGGTTTGTCCCGTTGCCTGGTGAGGGTCGGCTTCCAGAGCTTGGATTGAGCTGGGAGCACTACGTGGCTGCCCGGCCCCGCGGATGAGATTATCGGCGGTGTCGTAATGCGACCACGAGGGCGTATATGGTGATCGAAAGTTCTGCGTAATTTCTCCTTTACACATTTAAAAATATTCAACTAGCTAGTTATTAATTGTACTAATCAATATTGTCTCATTTGATTGCAGACATTCTACAGGTGTGAGGAGGGATACGAGGAGGACGCGGCACATGTTATCGAGAACGTCTGCAAGCGCCTACTCCAGAACTTACGGCACGAGGCTCGGGTGCAGGCTGTTCGAGACTACTACGCCTTGCGTGGTATCAAGAAGACCAAGCCGGCGTGCCGCGATAAGTTCCTGAGTAAGGAGCAGTACATGAAGGTAATTCTTAAGGCCTTCTCTACTTAAGTTCCTTCAGTTAGTAATTCTTAGCCGTAGCGCTCAAGTTTCTATTTGCTAACTTAGGCGCCTCCGAGATGGTGTGCGGATCGGATGGATTGTTGGGAGGTGTTGGTCGATGAGTGGTGCTCAAAACAATGGCTAGCCCTCCACAACGAGGCCAATGACAAACGTGCCCAAATGGAAGGTGTGCCACACCATCAAGGCAGCTCCAACTTATATCAGTTGGCATGAACTGGGTATGTGGTTTGCTTCATGATTCATGCAATTCATTCATCATGCTAGCTTGATCCCTTTAATTACTAATTTTCATTGTTTCTCTCTTTCAGGCACGCTACAATAAGGCGGATAAGGTGCCAGAGGTGTACGACCTGTATGCCATGGCCCACACTGCCTCTTTCAAGAAAGTCAAGGCTTTCTCTCAGTCTGACCTCGATGATGCAAACAACTTCACCAACATCTCCTCCCACAACAAGCTCGTGAGATATAGAGATGAGGGGAAGGCGAGGAAAGGGGAGGACTTTAACCCGAGCCAGAGCTGTTGATGATATCTGGTGGCGGGAGGTCCCATGGCTCCATAGCCATTGGAGATGGACTTATCCGTTGTCCTAGCACTCTCTCGGAGATCAAGGCGCGCCCGGTCGAGCTCCGCTCCCGAGATAAGGCCTTGTGAACGGCCGGTGCAACTCGCCATCAAGGTTAGTGATACATACTCGATTATCTTTCTCCATTACATTGTGTGCGCTTCCATCAATGATTACAAATGGTCATGTGAGTGGTGTTGCAGGCTGCTATACAGAGTGAGAGAGATAGAACGGAGAAACTTCTGGCGGAGGCGGCGGAGAGGCAGCGGGAGTTGGAGGAGAGGACGACAAAGATGATGGAGGAGGAGAGGGCACGGAATGACATGCAGGCAAGGGCCATGTACGAGCTCCTTGTGGTAAGTTTCTTCTGCAGATTAGCCAAAACATTCATGTAGTGTTTGTCTCATTACTAACTAGTATGACTGAGTCGTCAAAACCAAATGTGCGGTCTGTGTGCGAGAAGACAGGTCAGACCGCTCAGCCTATGCGATGATTGCTCCACAGGACCACGGTGAGTTTTATTTGAATGGACATTACTTGCTAGTCTTAACATTTGAGTGTCATCATGCTAACAAGACATTGGAAATGATCTTTGGTGCAGCGTAACTCCAGACAAGCATCGCACGATCCTTCTCCGACTCTGACACGAGCCACCCCGCTCCTACACCTCCACGGATCTTGGTAAGTTTATCTAGTGTTTTGCTTAACACATGCATAAAGACCTAGACTTAGCTTTATTTCCTCCAATGCTTACCATAATGACATAGACTTAGCTTCTTCTCCTCCAAAATGACTTAATAAGCTTCTTGACCTCCAAAACCATCCATTTTACCTAAGTTAGCTCTAAAGCGATCTGTACTTAGCTTACTTATGTCAAAAATTGCATAATTAGCTTAGTTAGCTCATAGACGATCCATTTTACCTAAGTTAGCTCTAAAATGACCCATTTTACCTAGGTTAGCTTATAAATGATCCAGTTCATCCAAGTTAGCTCAAAAATGACCCATTTCACCTAAATTAGCTCTTAAATGATGAATTTCACCAAGTTAGCTACAAAACGATCCATTTCACCTAAATTAGCTCTTAAATGATCCATTTCACCTAAGTTAGCTCAAAAAGATCCATTTCAACTAAATTAGCTCAAAAGCGATCCATTTCAACTAAGTTAGCTCATAAAGATCCATTTCAACTAAATTAGCTCATAAATGATCCATTTCAACTAAGTTAGCTCATTAATGATCCATTTCACCTTAGCTAGCTCATAAGCGACCCATTTCAACTTAGTTAGCTCATAAATGATCCATTTCACCTTAGCTAGCTCATAAGCGACCCATTTCAACTTAGTTAGCTCATATATGATCCATTTCACGTAAGTTAGCTCATAAATGGCATACTCTTCTTGTTCTAGTCTTCTTCTTGTTCTACTCTTCTTGTTCTAGTCTTCTTCTTGTTCTACTCTTCTTGTTCTAACTTTCTTATTTTTCATTTTGCAGATTTCATTCACTTGACTTAAAGCTTGCATAGATGGAGTGCTCCTTATCCCTTTCTCTTGTTTCTTTTGTATCGTTGAACTATGCATGTATCGTTGGATGAAACTATTGTAATATATATGGTTGGATGCCTCTATGTTGAACTTGTTATGTATGATGGAACTATGCATGTAATATATATGTTTGGATGATGAAGTTATGTGTTGGATATCTTATATGTTTGCTCTGTAATGGCCTTTTGAAATATATCTATATATGTCATATATATTTGTGATGAAAGTTGGTGGATTTAATAAAAAACAGATAAAAGAGCCAATATGCAGGCTCTTTGTCGTCTGCCACCGACAACAACGCGCTCTTTGCCGTCTTCCGCGGACGGCAAAGAAGACACGTGGCATCTAGCTGTGCTTCCTGGAAGCTGACCCATTTGGTCACTTTGCCATCGATGGCGACGGCAAAGAACCTGCACTTTGCCATCGGTGGCGACGGCAAAGAACACGCACTTTGCCATTAGTGGCGTACGGCAAAGACACTAGAAATTTTGCCGTCGGCGGATGACAAAGGACTGCCGTTAGACACTTAACGGACTAACGGCGCAATTATTGCCGTCCGCTCTCTCTTGCCGTCCGTCATGACGGCAAAGGGCCTTTGCCGTCACCGCCAGGAAGCGGACGGCAAAGTAGCTGTTTACCATAGCCTACGTTGCCGGAGCCTGTTGCCGTCCGTGGCTGACGGCAAAGGATTTTGCCGTCCGCCATTCATGCCTTTGCCGTCCGCCATGGCAGACGGCAAAGTAGCTGATTCCTGTAGTGATACCCCCTTTGTACCTCTTCAGGCAGTATTTGGCCTTATTTTGACCACTCTGCCAAATGAGCTGAGATCGACAGAAATCTAATCTTTTCCACACTCCTATTGGCACTTCAAAGAATGAGAAGATGAACATAGGCAAAATCATAAGCATCGAATTCAAGAGGATCAGACATCCATCATAGGACTTCAGGTTACACTTCCAACAACTAAGTTCCTTTTGAAATCTGTCCTTAATACATTTCCACTCTTTATTTGTTAGCTTACAGTGGTGAATTGGTATCCCAAGATAACTAAACTGGGGGTTTTCAATTTCACAGTTGAATAACTGTTGTAGTTATTTTCATCTTCTTTGGTGTGTCCAACGCATAAAAGTTCATACAAAAATTGATCTTAAGCTCGACTCGAAAAGTTAGATTACCAATTTCATAACAATACCATTGTCCATATCATGCTCTATGAAGATGACCGTGTCAAACTATATCGTAAAATGGAAATCGTCCATCCACTAGATTTGGAATTAAACCTCCTACCTGTTCATTCTCATTGGCTCTACCAATGAGGATTGCCAACATATCTGCGACAATGTTGAAAATAGTTGGACATAGAGGATCACCCTGTCGCAAACCCTTCTTGTTCTGAAAATAGTGTCCTACATCATCACTAACTTTAACCCCCGCGCTACCTCCCTGAACATAAGTATGAACCTGATGCCTCCATGAAGCATCAAAACCTTTCATGTGGAATACCTGTTGCAAGAAAGGCCACCTAACTTTATCGGACGCCTTCTCAGAATCCACTTTGAAGACAACTCCATCAAGCTTCTTCGAATGAACTTCATTCATAGCTTCTTGTAAAATGACCACACACTCTAGGATATGACATCCAGTCATGAAGGCTGTTTGTGTAGGAGGAAACACAGAGCAATCCACATTAGTTGATTCATAGATACTTCTATAGAAATCTTCAAAATAATAGCAAATCAGAAGATGGATATGATTTGCTCAATCCTCAATACCTCTTCCTTGTTAGGTAGCAAAGTAATCGTCCAAAAGTTGAGCTTAAACAGTAGAAATAGTAAGTAAACACATCCTAAAACATAGTTAAAAGGTCACCTTTAATAGTCCCCCAACACCTGTGACAATTCTGTTGGGGGAACCTATCAGGGCTAGGTACCTTATTATTCAAAAATATGCTATCGCTTCATATATCTCCTTTTCCATGAATGGTTGTATCAGCACAGCATCCTCCTCTTGATAGAGTTGAGGAAAATCCTCCAATGTGCTTTCATCCATTGACACAAAGTAAGACAAAGGGCTCCAAAAGCTTCTTATAATAATTGGATATGTATAGTTTAAGATTCTCTTTCCTAACGATCGTGCCCTTATCTTGGTCAAGCTGAACAATTCTCTTCTTTCTATGTTACCCATTAGCAACTAAATGGAAAAAACTAACTATTAGTGTTACCTTCCCTACCTTTCCTCACTGTAGCCCGTTGTGCCCATTTAACCTCCTCCTCTCTCACTCTGTTCGGCCTCCTACTTTGCATCATGATCTGCCAAAATGAGAGGTATTGCTTCAGCCTTAATGTCAAGTTCCTCAATAAGGTGGAGAAACCTTCTTTTCAACTTTTGTAGATACCACTAGCATTCTTAGCCCAACCCAGCAAAATGTTCTAAGATGCCGATTTTATTCTGCCACTTCTCAACATTAGAATAACCTATATTTTGTTTGGCCAATCCTAAAGCCACCAACTATAGGTAGCCTCCTCTCTCAAACTGCGATAGTTCCAGAGAGAAGGTCGTCTTTTTCCCACATGAGCCACATCACCGAAGTTAGTATATAAAGGTGTACAATTAGAAAAACCCCTTTGTAACGCTCGCACAATTACTAGGAGAACTTTTGTTGCCATTCCACACTAGCAAAAACTATATCCAATTTTTCATATCTTGGATTTTCAAGATTATTCACCCATGTATATTGTCGACATATAAGAGCTAACTCCCTTGGATCAAGACTTCAATTATGGTGTTAAACATAAACGTCCTACCATGAAGTTATCATTATTCTGCTCGTATCGCCTACAAATAATACTAAAATATCCTCCTGCCAAAATGGGCAAATTCTCGTCCCCACAAAGACAGACTAATTTGGCAAGTAACTCGTGTTTTTGCTCAGGTTGCCCCACCGCATAGATAGCCACAAGGGCCTAATCAAAGCCGTCTAATTTTCATCATACATGAAAATTTACCCCAAAATCTCCCACAACCAAATTCCTCACATCGAGAGATGTCTTATTCACGCCAAGTAAGAACCTGCCTAATCATCCTCGAGGAGGAATGCAATAAAAAATAAAATTCATACCGACCAAAATTGTTCCCAAAAGCTGGGAAGTAAAGTTGGGTCTTCCGGTCTCAAGAACAACAATAAAATCCCATTTTTGTTCCGTAGCATTCTCTGCTTAGAACCTACATTTAGCCAAGTGTAGAGGACCTATGATATTTAAAAATATTCCTCTCATAACTCATCACGGAATTTAGCTATAAACTTTCTCCTAGAACTACGCCGCTCAATGGTAAGATCATAATTTTTCCGCTTAAGGGGACACACAATCTTTTCAGGGGGTATCGGAATGTTCACATGACCTTCCATTTCCCCATGCCCCTAGGATTTCTTGGCACATCTGCATGATATTTCGGATCGTCTACACTGGTAGGAGGGAGATCCTCAAGAAAGTACTAAATCGCCTAGATACCCAACTTACTATCATGTTCGTCGCCCACATGTATGTGGACTGGAAGTGGAGGTAGCACAACACTAATTTATGGGTGTGATAATAAACTAATGAATCCAAAATGGCTAACAGTATAAATGAATTGCATTGGGGATACCAGCTTACAAAAAAGAGCAACAAAAGAGAGAAACAACAACACCCAAACTCTATACGAATGATATGTTCGAAGTTCAAGAATTTTCTCCGAAAAGTATTGAAATATCCTAAATGAAATGCATTTGTATCGAAGAAATGAGAGTTTTGGGATGAGTCCTACACTTCACCCAAAAAAGGTTTCAAGCACGAAACAAGCTTTCACCCCTGTTTATAGATAAAACACAAATGGCCGAACCAATACATGGTGGTGGGGAGAACCCCATACACGCAAATTAAAAGATTGAAAAAAATTACAACCAAGAGGACGTCGAGTAAGCCATCAACTTGAAGTCGAATGAGAGAAACAAGAGGCGCCACACCTCACACGAGGAGACCTAGATTATTGAACTGAAACTAAACCGCACCGCAAAGGAAAACCATCAAACCCCAATGCACTGAACACATCAAGCTATCACCGGAGAGGAAAAGTGTATGCCGTCTTGCTCTGGGTTGGAGCTCTGATCCTTCCAGTGGATAGCAAGCAATGAGGACAATGACGGCGGGGACTCATGTAAATGATAGGATACCAAAAATTTGTACCAAAAAGTTAATTATTCTATCAGGAACTCAGTTCCAAAACAACTTTGAAGAGCTTCGTACCATTATGCACCTGTCATTTCCGGCTAATGATGAAGTCATGGTTTTCTTGAATTCTTTGACACTATACAACGTGACATATAGAAGGGTAGATAAGATCAGAAAAATATGGACCATTTTCTGCACATCCAGAATGGCGCCATTTTGTTAAATCCCTTGTCGGTCCGGACGTCAGACAATCATGAGAGAGACGGTCCGGCCCAAACCCTAGAAGCGCTGCTGAGGCCACCCAAATTTACCAATTTAAAAGAGCGTTGTCGACGAGGCCACTCCGAACCCTAGAAGCGTTGCCGAGGCCACCCCAAACCCTAGAGAAGCGTCGAGGCCACTAATATGATTCCTTGTTGTGATTAGCTAGCTAGGTCTACATTTGCCACTAATATATCCATCTCGCATGTTTTGTATAATAATTTCCATGTTGTAATATTTGCAGAAACTATGGAGCACCGAGACTTGGAAGCAGAGCAGGTGTTGGGGGACATAATCACTGCCGGAGGTGATGTCTCATACTATCTCAACGACACCGATGGTCTGGAAGGAGAGGGTGAAGCAGGCTACAGTGATCATATAATGGAGGAGATAGGACATGATTATGATGGCTCCAGTGACCGAATGCCGGTGGAAGAAGCACACTGTGATGACGGCTCCGGTGACCGAACGGAGTCCAGCCAGGTATATAAATTAATTAAGCTTGTGCTGACTATAGCTAATTGATGCATTAACTGTTTTGGTATGTACACATATTAGCTCTCTTCTTTCTTCTTTTCTAGCCCTCCGGATCGAGCCAAACTTCGGTAACGAGACGAGGCCCGAAGAAAAAGTTGCGCCAGGAAGAAAGGTTCAAGATCACAGAAATCGCGCGCGATGGCCAACTGATTGCAACCATCCGGACCAAGAAAGCATTTTCTGCTCCGTGCGGGGTTCTTGTTAGGGACATGATCCCGATCAGCATCCACTAATGGTATAAGCCTAAGAACGAAGACCTTGAGGTGTCTTATGTCAATGATAGGCAGAAAGCTGACCTTTGGACCGCGCTGAAGGAAAATTTCACCCTACCACCAGAGGAGGATCCAGAGAAGCCAGTTATAAAGCCATTGGTCAAGGCTCATGCTCTTAACAAGATGGCAGATCTATTCAAGAGGTGGAAGAATGAGCTGAAAACAACGTTTGTTGACAAAGAAAAGACTCCAGAATTCACCGGCCGGTTTGAGAAGATCAGAGATCACTAGGACGCATTTGTCGCCCACAAGACATCGAAGAAGAGTAAGAAGATGTGAGCGAGAAACAAGAAAAGTGCTGCGAAGAAGGAGCATCACCATCGATCGGGGTCAGGTGGCTACCTCAAAGCCCGACCGTTGTGGGAGAAGTGGTCGAACCAGAGATATTGAACTGGCCGAACGTTCAAGGACCTGGTTCTTCGGGGTTGGGGTAACCATGGACCCTGAAACTGGGAAGTGTGTTTGGACGAACGAGCAACTGCAAATACCCATCACGAAGCTTCACGAGTCCTGAGCACCCTGGACGGACACGAGGCACGCCAGGCTCCGTTTCATGGAAGGCTAGGTTTCCCAACGCAGGCAGTTACAAAGGCCAGGAGAGGAAGAGGAAAGTGGAGCAGACTCAACTGCAGGCGCTGCACGCTAGGGTACAAGCGCTAGAGGAACGAGAAGCATTTCACGGCAAGCGACCTGCCGAAGCTACCCCTGAAGCTACCCCGCCATCTCAGCGGAGAAGCAGCGTGGCTTCCACCGAGCTGCTTCAGGAGCCTGTCTTCACGGCTCCTGCTAGCTACCCCGTGGATGCTATCACAGAGTCTCAAGATTGCCACCTTATGACGCAATGGCAGAACTTCGGAGTCAAGGCGGTTGTCGGCTCTGTCGGCTCTTCACTGCCTTCCGATTCCAGAAGGATATGCTGTTGTGATGGTTGATGAAATAACAGAGGGATTTGAGGAGCTCGAGCTTGACCACCCTGCCGGTGAAGGGGAGACTCGGCTGGATTCTGCTCTGAAGACTCCATATCTATGGCGGAAGGAGCTCATTAACCTTACGAACTGGACGCCTCCGCCTCCTCCTCCCTCTCCGGCGAGTCAGGGCACTCTGCCTCCTCCTTCGCCTCCTCCTCCGGCGAGTGATCAGGGCACTCCGCCTCCTTCTCTGGCGCGTGGCGGCACTCCGCCTCCTTCTCAGCCAGCACCGGCGCGTCCGACTAGCCAGCCTCCTCCTCCGCCTCATCAGCAAGGGCGGAAGAGAACCGCCGCTGCTCCGGTGCGTCGTAGTCCTTCTTCTCCGCTTCGTAGCAAGGAAAGAAGACAGCCGCCGCCGCTCCAGCCACTCTGGGGTCTAGCAGTACAGCCAGAGGCGGGAGGCAATATAGATTTGGTCCATCTCTCAAGCCTCTAGAGAAGTTACCATACGAGATGACCGAGAAGGAAAACGCGGAGATTTGTCAAGCCCAAGTGAGGGACTTCTTTGAAATGCAAAGAGCTAAGAAACATCCACCTCTGGAGGAGAAGATAGATCCGGTGAAAGCGAAACGCACTCTGGATGCCCTGAAGCAACCACCACCGTCTCCGCCGCAAACCAACTATGAGCGCATTATTGAAAGGACATATAAGGAAGCGTCCCGGTCGGGAAGTACTTGCAGTGATCGAAGGTTAGCAGAACTAAGAAGTGGGAAAAAAAATCCCTAGCTCGGCGAACAAGCGAACCAATCGTTCCCCCGCTCAAGGTGTCTAGCGATATCGTCCGGAATCATCCGGGGATCTTGCCCGGTACCAATCCTACAGATTACATGCATGAGACGATGCACATTTTGATATAATGGAGGTGGACGAATTCAGATACCAGTATGGGAAGCCTCTCGTCAAAGATGGAAATCCTCCTCTAACAACGATGATGCGAAGATTCCATGATTGTTACATGAAAACCTGTAGAGAGTCTGGGAAGGATACTTTGACACTGAGAGTTAAAGAGGAGCACGACCTTGTTGGAATTGATCTGTTGTCTGTTCCATTTGAGGAGTTCTTCCAATTTTTCAATCAAAAGGCCCTCGATAAATTAGCGGTCACTTGCTACTGTCTGTAAGTACTACTTCTGTCACTAAGTCTCTATATATAGCTCAACTCTTTGATTGCATGTACATATAATTATCCTCACTATATTATGCAGATTGAAGATCGCCGAATGCAAGAAAATACAAATCGGTCATATTGGGTTCATTAACACAAATCTCATAGATGAGTTTACGGTTAAATTTCATGCCAAAGTAACCGAGGCCAACTTGCTACGATCGTTGGTAATAAATCAAAACAAAGATATCATACTCTTTCCTTACAACTTCAAGTGAATGTTACTGTCTTGTGCATATTCGGTTTCCCTTATTACTCGAGGTTATAATAATGTAATTGATGAGTTATGCATGCGTGCACAGCTTCCACTATATTCTCCTAGAGATTAAGCTTGAGCAGGGACTAGTAACCGCCTTAGACTTGAGACGAAAAGATCCTGAGGACTATGCGGAGATGACTAAAATGCTCGAGAAGTAAGTTCAATCGATCATTATCGCACCATATCAGCAACTTTGTCCGTTTCCTGATATCAAGTAATTGTTTTCTTTGTCTAGTAGGGTTTGGAAAAAGTTCACCGTACAAGCTCCGGGACTGCCGGGGGAGCTGCGATTTACACACCCGAAAGTAAGTACTACTAGCTAGTTCCGCGCATCTCCCAGTGATTCTAGCGCAAGTTTCATCAATACCACTTAGCATGCTTGCTTATCAGTTTGATTGAACTCTATTTCTTGTAAAGTGGTTGTGGCAGGAACACGGGAATAATTACTGTGGATACTACGTTTGCGTGTCCATCCGCCACACGACCTATGAGCGGGGCTACTCTAAAAAACAATATGAAGTGCATAAGCAATAATATTCACAATTTTATTTTATTACCATCATTTGTGTTGAGTTTCATTCAAATATATGTATTGACCCCTTTCTTCAAATTAGATGTTTCAGATGCGGGATGAACTACTAGCACAAGATCGCATACGAGCAATTCAAGAGGAATTGGCAGGATTCTTTCTTGACCACATCATCAATAAAGACGGAGAATACCATGTGGAACTTGAGTTCGTATGTTAGGGGATTATATTGTAAGAGATCTTATATTGTATATATATTTAGCCAGTAGCGTCGGATAGATATACGAAAACTTGTTGTTCGACCAATCTCTCGGAGAAGGAGAGGTCGATCACTTCTCTCTGTACATGTTCATGACATTCTTCTGTACTTAATGGTTTCCTTCATTTGATTACTACCTAGCGTGTCGAATTCTCTCTGTACATATAGCGCGTAGCGTCGACTAAGCACGGAGATAAGAGAGGACACTTCTCTCTATTAGCTAGCTAACACAATATATGAAACCCCTACATTAACCCCACAAAACCCCCAAAAACCACAACCCCCCACCCCCCCCTTCCTTTAAAAAAACCCCCAGCCCCTGAACTGTTGATGCATGGATGCCTGTTAGTCCCGGTAGGTGCTACCAACCGGGACAAAAGGCCCCCTGCCTGGGCAAGCCGCAGCGGCCACGTGGAGCCCCATCTGTCCCGGTTGGTATAAGAACCGGGACTAAAGGTATTGGGCTTTAGTACCGACCTTTTAGTCCCGGGTCCCGAATCGGGACAAATGAGCCTTTTTTCTACTAGTGCAACGAATCCACTCCATGCCAGAGCCGTAGAACCTTCGCGTGCCGGTGTTTTCCTGTGGCGGCGAGGGGGAGGGAATGCGGGGAGGAGGTCGAAGCTGGCTGTGGCTAGGATTCTCGAGGCCGCTCGTGCTCACCGACCAGGCGAAGCGATGCTTTTTTTTTGCACGAATTAGCAATAGGTTACATCTCACAGAAAATCTCCCGTGTCTTCTCTCTATCCAAAAGATTTCAAGCAAGTGCTTTGATAATTTTCATGTAAGAATCCACATTGCATTTTTCCTATTTCATTTGTTTTTATAATTTTTTATTCCGAATAGACTGGTGGGATGTCTATTCTACGACCCCAACGCTCAAAATTAAATATATTTTTTGAAAACTTGGCCGCCATTAGATCTTAACTAAGGTAATTGGACACAGCTTAATTCTTGATTCCATTAGTAGTTTTTACACAAAATCACATGTAATTAACGTAGTAGAATGAAAGTATGCTATCGCTATCTACTTTGTATTCTTGAGGGACTGAGCCATGGGCAACAGTTGTTCTCTCCATGGAGATGCTGGGTTGCATGCAGTGCATGCGGTCTGTATCATGGGCAACAGTTGTTCTCCAATTAGAGTTGGCTTGCCTTGGGCACATGCAATGGTGCGGACGGGCAAAAACAAAATAGGAATGGAAAAAAACGCAAAACGAAAAAAATATGCTCAGAGTAAATAGGAATGGATGGAGTACAACACTATTTATTTCTTGTAATAATTTGAATTGCTTACCACATGTGATGGGTATGTGTTCGATCTTTGTCCCTGTTAGACCATATATATGTATACCCTCCTGATATATTCCAAGAAGGCATGCATGAATCAGTTATCAGTATACATTTGTGTCGCTGCAGCTGACATAGTGAAGCGCTGAGACCATTGCTAAGACTTGAGAGAGTTAACACACCAACCCAACCGTGGTAACATGATACATGTCATGCATGCCATGCCATGAAGCGTAGCGATGGATTGCAAGCGGCGACCGAGGGAGGGTGTGTGATCGATCAATCGGGATGAGCTCGTTTTGTCGTGCTCCATTGGCAGCTTGCTAGGCACCCACCCGTTTCATCCAAGCATCCAAATCAACGGGCTACATACATGCATACGGCCTGGCTGACAAGGAGTATGCTCCCAACAGTAGAACCACACTATTGCGCGCGAGTATAGTACTAACTGCTGCTGCATGCTGCGATCAACATCATGGAGGTGAGAGCTAGCTAGGGCACGCAGGGGAGCTCAGCTGATGAGCAGAGACATGCCTGCTGCACACCGCGCAGAAAAAAACATGCCCTGGCCGAGCATGCACGCACACACGATGGCAATGGCAGGCCCTAGAATGGATAGCTAGCTAGCTCGCTCAGCTGCGCAAAGTGAAGCTCGAGGCCAGGAGAAACCAAAGGAGGTGCGTGTGAAGTGACTAGAGATATCCTAGAATCTTCCTCCTCCCGTCGTCCTATTGCCCTAAACCCCGTCCCAGCCTGACGGCATGCATGCCATAACTTTTTTCAAAGCCCGGCCGGCGATGGAGCAGTGAGCAGTGCACTCACTCGTACGGCCAGTAGGGCATGCGAGGTCACGGCAATGGCAGCCAAGCAGCAGCTACTGCAAGCAAGCATGCTTGGTTTAGATGAGGTGAGGCCACAGCTATATGGATACGGGAGGAGTGAGTAAGTACTCGTACGTAGTAAAAAAACAGCAGCAACGACCGCAGGCAGCGGCGATCTCGATCGATCGACCGGAGCGGTGGCTGGTGTGACTTATACGAGAGAGGTAAACGAAGCGGGGTGGGTGCTTTTTCCTGGAAAGGAAACTGAGGATTCGTCACATCACCACGCGGGGTCGCAGTCATCGCCAACCTCCACCAGACAGCGACCTTTATGAGCTTATCATCCCAGCCTCTCTCTCTCTCTCTCTCTCTCTCTCTCTCTCTCTCTCTCTCTCTCTCTCTCTCTCTCACACCGCTTACTGCATGCAATGCAAATGCATACCCTCGACTCTCCCTCTCTCTCCCTCTCTCTCTCACGCGCGCACTGGCGCAGCCAAATTAAAGAAAAACAAACAGTAATCTATATAGCCCCCTTGTGATCTGAGAGTTCTCACTCCCATGTACACCCACTTTTACTTCATCTCGATTCCAAAACATGTGTCGGTAGTTCCACACCTACGCTCTCGGCAGTACTCCTCTCTCTCACTCTCCTCTTATCTTCACTCTCTCTCTCTCTTTGGTTGTGTCTGATGGAGATGGAACGAGAATGTGCGTCAAACATGTGGGGCCGTGGGAAGAGGATGTAATTGGCTCGCAGGCACGATGGTGCATTCACGGCTTGCCCGAGCAGGGCCAGGGTACTGAGCAGGAAGAGGGAGGGGTGAGCAGTTAGTCAGTCCCGGGCGTTGGACGTCGTCGCCAACTGGGTGTCGCCATGCACCCCCGCCCAAGCCTTGTGCACGGCATAAATGACACCAAGCTAGCGATCACACAACAGATTCCTGCTCCCATCCCTTGCTGATAACAGCGCGGGCCCGTGTCAGCCGAGATCATATGGACTGCCCGCCCCCGTGTGCACGCGCCAGGCGCGCTGATCAGTCGGTGCTGCGAGATATGTTCCTGCCCCGGCCGCTCCCGATAGAAGACTAGTTCCATCAATGGACCGGCCGGCGAGCGCCTCGCTGCGCAGCGTGCGTATGCAGGACTTGCTAATCGCTACGCATGGCCCATTTGTGCATGCTGCTAGCAGCGTGATACATGCATGAGTGCTCTGATCTCCCATTGCTACTACTCGTGTCGACCGTTCATTCAAACATAACCAAGTGTAAGCATTGGGCATGCATGCATATGCTCCTTCCATGTAGCTTGATCGGAGGAATACGCATGCAGAGCGCTCCACCGGGCTAAGGAACGAACAAAACTATACTTCCCATATTAATACCATATTCCATGCATATGGATTTGACGGGGGATCACCGGGGCTTCCATATCATATGTCTTGTCGGTCGATGCACATACCAAATGGACCAACCTTGCACAAAATTTGTCTTGCCACGACACACCGCTCAGAGGAGTTGCTGGTTGCATGTTAGCTCTATTCGCCTGATAGTCCCAACATTCTTTGGTTTGGTGTTGAGCCATGATACATGCTCCGTATACAGTAGGCTTTGATAAAATTAGATCATTATTTTTTTCGTTGTAATTGTAGCTCAATCAACATAGAAATATTTATTTCTTATTCGAGATAACCATTTGGTCAAGATTTTCTCATTCA
Source organism: Aegilops bicornis (assembly GCA_021605145.1). NCBI lineage: Eukaryota > Viridiplantae > Streptophyta > Magnoliopsida > Poales > Poaceae > Aegilops > Aegilops bicornis. Next base: position 553,918,829 of record CM038672.1, on the reverse strand, counting down.
TGTATATATCCACGGATCCAGATGTTTGAATATGATGGTTGTTACCCGGAAAAAGAAGAAGTATATGATGGTTATTAGCGTTGAGCCGTTGACTACCAACTAGGTATTTTTTCAATCGTTTGAGTACTATTAAAACCTTTACTTTTTATGTTGGTGTATGATTTAAATTCTGGAAAGAATATGGTTTTCACAACAAATAATGACATTAATTCTTCAACTAATCTAAATAACTTGTTATATATATATATATATATATATATATATATATATATATATATATATTCATCACCCAGGGTGCAGAATAACTTATTCTTCACCCGAGGTAATCTTACGATCATTTCATAATTAAATTACGTTTGGAATTCAAATAGTTTCATTCCTATTCATTTACTACGTAATATTTGACATAAGAAAAAAAAATATAGGTCATAAGACAAGAAAATTTGCAGTTTATGTGTATTTTACACTATGTTTTTACGTTTGTAATTTTACATAACATAAAATATTTTTCTGACGATTATATATTTTATTACCGTCTCTTTTTATGTCGAAAATAAGACAAAACTTACGAAACGTAAAATTACGGTGTATTGATGGTAAATTAGAGGGGGTGAAGAATAATTATTCCTCACCCAGGGTGACGAATAGACAATCCCTATATATATATATATATATATATATATATATATCCATATATATATATATATATATATATATATATATATATATATATCAGTACCCAAGTAAGAGAAGTTTGATGGCCCATATTTTAGGACCAGAACAAAGTTATGAAAAATATTCTCGAATATATGAAGTTAACTTTATTTAATCTCAATTAATCGCATCAAGAATACATAGAGAAGCAAGCACTTTGCTAGATTTTGTTTGAGGTGGTACCTTCATGGCAGGTACTTTGGGAAGAGCTATAAAGCTTATTGATGAGATGATGACAAATTATGCACAATGGCACAATGAAAGAGCTCCATATAGTAAGAAGGTAAACACTATTGAGGTTGCACACCCGCTTAGGCCTTGTTCGGTTGAGGTGGTTTTTGAAGGGGAATGGCAGGGTTTGAGGGGGATTAGATCCCCTACAAGCCAAAATCCTTTCCAATCCACTCCAATCCCCTTGGGAGGAGGATTAAACGAACAAGGCCTTAAGGAGTGGTGGCCAGAATCTCTATCGTTAACTCAAGGCACCATGAGGAATACTTTGAACACTCTGCTGCTTCTCATTATATGGAGCATGTGGGGGGGAAGGAATAGACAGGTCTTCGACAATGCCTTCACTCCGTTCACTAGTAGAAAAGGGTCATACGTGAAGCACATTAGTGCCGGTTTGAATTTGAGCTGCTACTAATGTATACATTAGTGCCGGTTCGTGGGGCAGATCAATAGCACCGGTTCGTGGTGAACCTTTAGTACCGGTTCATGCCACAAACCGGTACTAAAGAGGTCATGTCGACTGCTTGGTCAGGCTATGGCCCCACCATCACCATTTAGTGCCGGTTCGTACGACGAACCGGTACTAATGACGTTGTGGCAGGATGTTTTAATTAGTCCCACCTCGCTCCCCTAAAAAGCCTTTTACCACCTTAAATATGTTATTTCTCAAACTATCATAAGCACTTGGTCTTCATTGAACTCTATGTGTAGAATTTGTGGCCTCAATATGAGTCTTCATCGGTTTATAAATCGTTGATGACTCATATTGACAATTCAGATTGTACACACAAAGATCATTGATGATCAAAGTATTTTTTGATGTTATATGATCATATTGACAATTTAGACTGTAAAGAAATATAAGATCATGATGTAAATGCTCTTATATTTTTTGCGTTCAGTATGCACCATTCAAAGTGACGCCATCAACTTTCAACCATTTCTGCCTTCATTTGCTATTTTTCATGCATTGGACCTCTTTTTTATTTTTAATAACTTATTACAACTCCGGACTTCTTCTGTTATGGCAAAAACTAATTGCACGTCGGCATTTCTTTTTTTTTTAACTTTGGTTATAACTCCATACTTTGACCATCAAGTTTTGCAGAAATGAAAAAATAGCAGAAAAGAAAAAATAGCAGAAAAGAAAAAAACTATTGCTGAAAAGAAAAAACTATATAAAACAACTACTCAGAAATAAATAGAACAAAATAAATATAGCAGAAAAGAAAAAACTGCTCAGAAATAAATAGAAGAAAAAATAAAGCAGAAAAGGAAAAAATTATATCTGCTATTTTTCAATCGTTTACAAAATGACCGTGAAATTGAAAATCACTACAAAATGAACTCTAAAAATGTTGAATTTTGGCAAACTAGATGAAAAACTACTCACAAATAAATAGAAGAAAATAAATATAACAGAAAAGAAAAAAACTATACAAAAAACTACACAGAAAGAAATAGAAGAAAAAATAGCAAAAAAGAAAAAAACTACAAAAAAAATTAGGGCGCTGCCCTGTGAGCCTGCTAGGCCACAGGAGTGCAATTACAGGCCTTAAAGGCCCAGCAGACTCACAGTGGCAGCGCAGAATTTAGGCCCACAAGCCTGCTATATAGAGGAGTTCGAAGAGATAGCCGCTGCTGGGTTTATAAACCAGTGCGGCTGCCCTTCGCCCGGCGAGGTGGGACTAAACTTTGGGGTGGCATCGCGAGGCTCTTAGTACCGGTTGGTGGCTCCAACCGGTACTAAATATAACTAGGTTAATGAGTTTTTTTGTTTATTTAATTTTTTATATATTTTGAGTTTATATAAATGTTAGATTAATGACGAATGTTAGATGAATTAGATAGAAAAGTTAAATATATAGTAATGTCTATTTATAGTAAATGTCATCATCGGAGGACGAAAGTCTCCCGGGGGAGTGCGACTGGTGCCACGACGATCGAGGTGAGTGCAACAGGCCTCACCTGGACGATGGTCGGCGCTTCAGCATTAAGCTCGAGGAGACCTTTGAAGTTGAAACGGTACGCAACGACGACAAGTGTTTGTTTTTCATAATTAATCATGACTTCAACTATTTCAACGTGTAATTTTCATCTTTTACAATTCGAGTATAGTTAATCCCATGCCATGCAAGACGCTATGTCTTGGAGAGGATGGATTTTGAAGACCATGAAAATTTTGAAGCGAAGAAAATTCACCTAAGGACCCATCATGATGTGGATTTTGAAGTAAAGTTGTATAATGCTGAGAGCGTAACCCATTTTGGTTGCAAAATTGGGAAGCATTTTGCAAATTGTATGGTTTTAATGAGGGTATGCTTGTCACCATGGATCTTGGTGATCCCGAAATCGAGCAAGACAATATGGACATTTGGGTCCTTGTTGATACTCCTCCAGTTCTACCACTATGTGAGTTTCTCAAACATAGTTAATTATTAATAGAACTTATATTGTTCATTTCAAAATAGTTGACAGCTTATTTCCATTGACAGCTTATTTTGAAGTATCAAAGAATGTGCGTAAGATGGTAGATAGAACTTACTACACCGATGGCTCTGAGTTAACTTACAAGGAGAAAACTCATCTGGTTGGATTTTGTAATGATATTGAGAATTACAATATCTACAATCGAACTCCTCAACATTATGGTCAATACGTGCCACTAGTGCACGTGTTGAACTCTGATAACTACCATGGAGATACCTGGTAAGTTTTATTACTATTACGACATCCGTGCATCTTTTGCATACTTCTAAAACTAGTACATCATTGCTAACTACAAAGTTATTACTATGTTTTTCAACAGAGAATCCCAGAGGATTGTGTGCCTAATTTGATGTATCAGAATGGCGGCAGCCTTCGTGTTTTGAACATATATCCAGGTCATCCTACGAATCTCAACTGTCCATACCGGATTTCTAAAACAAGTGGAGACATGACAATCAAAGGATGGAAAAAATGTATGGACAGTCGTAAGGAGCTTCTTGGAAGCAAAAGGAAGCGAGGCGCAAGAACTGGAGGCAGGATGATCTCCATTCTTCATAATGGAGAGTCGAGGTCTATATTGTTTTATGCTATTTTACCTTAAGTGTGTTTAGGTCCGATCCTACGACAATCGATGATCATGTGCTAAGAACAATTATGTAGGGTTGGGTTCGATGACTATGACGATGATGATCGTATGACTTATTATTAATAACGAGTAGAAGTTGTATGATGATGCTTGATTAATTAGCTAGTAGGACTTGTTATTATATATGATGATGTATGATGCGAGCATGCATGAGTTATTATATATATATCCATGGGTGAAGCGAAAAAGAATTAAAATGGAAAACACAAAATTAAATGAAAAAGAAATCATAAAACCAAAAATCCCCAAACATTTTAGTACGGTTGGTGTTACCAACCGGTACTAAAAACTCCGACCCCGGAGCTGGCTCGTGCCACGTGGTTGCCCTTTAGCACCGGTTCGTGCTGAACCGGTACTAAAGGGGAGGGGGGCCTTTAGTGACCACACTTTAGTGCCGGTTATGTAACCGGCACTAAAGGGCCTTACAAACCGGTGCTATTGCCCGGTTCTGCACTAGTGGTTGCAAATATTCATAGATCAAATCAAAGCAAACACAAGGCAGTGGGCCGAAGCGAGTTTGGGTCGTTTTAGGTTAGATTAATTGTGGTTGTACATTTTTGGAGGATCTTTTCTTGTGTCGTTGTTTTTTGGAAAATTTGTTTTGGTCGTTTGTACTTCATCTCCATATTTAATATAATACATGCAACTCTCATGCATGGTAAAAAAAACTCTATTGAGGACATTGCTTGCTTGAATGATAAGGTTGACATGAGTATGTATATGCTTGCTACTAAACATGTTCCTACTAATCCTAAGCATGTTTATATTGCACAACTTGTTGAACAAAGACAAAACAAGTTAATGTCCACTTTGTTGCAAGAAATAATTTTAATAATAATTCTTATAGGAACAATATTGGTAATAATAATGCTAGACCATATGGTCATAATGCCAAAAACTCTTAGGATAGTAATAATATACCCATTGTTCTAGAAAATATGAGGAACACGGTTTCATTACAACTCAAAAGGAATTTAATACTATTGTTAGTGGATAGCTTGAAAAGATAGACAACATCTCATAATAAGTTGATTTTCCAGCACATGATTCTAAATGCTTAAACTAAGATTTATGCCTCATAAATATGAAATGAGTGAGTCTTTAAAGGTAATACAAGCTCAGATAGATTATACTACTAACACACTTTCTGTGATTACAACTAGAAAAGAAAAAGAAAGGTTACAGAGAGAAGCTAGAAATGCTGAAAAAATGCCGAAGGAGGGATCGAAGAGGTTAAAACATTAGGAACTGTTCAACTCACTATTGTTTATAATCGTATGAAAGGTCTTACTATTTTCAATGAAAATGAAATTGGACTAGTGACGATTGATATGTCTTAAAAGTATCCACAATTTTTGCTTCTTTCATGCTATAATTCTATCATTTTTTTCATCATTTTTTTCATCATTTTGACACCAATTTTCTACTATTTCTAGACAAACCTATTAATTCGGATCCCAGTGCTAGTTGCTAGTTTTCAGTTTTAGACTTTCTAGGAACATCAATATAAAGCTCGAAAAATGTGGGAAACATACAAAAGAATCCATGTCAGTAAGCTTCCATAGGCACCTGCCCCCGGGGGGAGCTATATATGTGGCCCCCATGTTAATAGGAAGTACGGCCAGGGGTAGCCTTATGGGCCCCACAGGACTCTATTCCACTGCCTCTTGAGGCCCATGCCTTTATACTTCTCGGAAAACCCTAAAAATAATTATCGATGATTTTTTAGCCAGCGCACCTCTCTGTTCCATCGCGATCCAATATGGAGGCTTTTTTGTTACTCTGCCAGAGAGGGAAATCATCACGGTGGCCATCTACATGAACTTTATTGCCACCATGATTACTCGTGAGTAGTTTCCTTTGGACCATGGGTCCATATCAGTAGCTAGATGGAATCTCTCCCTTGTTCTTCAATACAATTATCACATGAGATGCCCTACATGATTATGATCTATCTGATGTAATCTTTATTGTGTGTTTGTTGCGGTGTGATGAATTTTCACTTCATGAGAAATCAATATATGTTTTATTCATTGATTTATATGAGTTCTTTGTTGAACAATTTATGGACATATATGTTATTCTAATAGTGTTTCACTAGCCATGTTTAGATGAATGATTTTCAAGAACGGAGTTGCGTATATTAGTTGGTTTCAATCTCACCATAATTTACTTCAATGATAGAAAGTGGAAAAGGCTTGTATTGTCTAGTTGCCACTAAGGATAAAGATATAGTTGTGTAGTTGTCCTTTAAAGACAAGGTGAAGAAAACATACTATCTACGCAATGTCATCATCATTAATGTAGTACTCGGTTTTACTTAATATGATGCATGCTGGATAACAGTCTTGGGGTGGAGTATTAGCTATAGATCTTGCTGGATTAATGGTTTATGAATGTCCGGGCATGGTAACCAAATGAAATTATGCCATGTACGGTCATACTCATAAAAACTTCAAATTAATTTATACACAATTGTAATAGGTTCACGATGCCATGTTATCTTTTATTGGAGAGATGCTTCTTGCAAAACTATGGATCCGGTCCATTCAGTCCAATTGATTTCAACCTTGATCAACGTACTTCTTTTCATTTCATCTACAATCTGAATTTTATTTACTTCCATTGCAATGAATACTTCTAAACACAAGTAGTATTAATCCTGGCAAGTAACAAGTATAGTAAGACTGATATCCTTACTAGTTTTGTTGGGGGTCAAGGCAAAGTTATGTATTTTTGTGTGTAGGTGTTGACTATTTGTCGTAGTCCAAATACTCTTGCTGGCTTGATAAACCCTAAGGTCATCCACCTGAGAGAAATTGTTGCTTGCTACTAATAACACACAAGTATAGGGGGGTCAGTTGTAGCCTTTTCAATACATAAGAATGTCGAATCCAACAAGGAGCTAAACATAGAATTAATATTCTTCCAAGTTATATCAACCACCGATACAATTCTATGCGTGCTAATGCTCACTTTACCTAGAAAAAGAAATAAAAGTAGTTTACATCAAAAAAGATAACTTTGGTATATAATAAAGTAATTGTTGTTTTGGTAGAGACCTTTTGGAGAACAGTGAGGAAATGTTTGTCCCTAGGTATTCAATAACTAGACTGATAATCATCATTGCAGTTTTATCTGAGGGAGAGGCTTAAGCTAACAAACTTTCTATACTAGTATTACGTGTACTTATGATTGAAACTATAGCAAGCATCTACAACTACTAAAGATCATTAAGGCAAAACCTAGCCATAGCATTAGGTTCGAAGTCCCCTTTAATCCCATATGCAACAACTCCTTTACTCGGGTTTAGGTTTCTGTCACTCCTGCAAACTGCTATTTCTGGAGTGTGTGTTTGTTTTCCCTTGAAGAGGAAAGGGTGATGCAACAAAGTAGAGATAAGTATTTCCCTCAGTTAAGAACCAAGGTATCAATCCAGTAGGAGGAACACACAAATCTCCAATAGTTGTACCTGCACAAACAAGCAAATACTTGCACCCAATGCGATAAAGGGGTTATCAATCCCTTCACGGTTACTTGCAAGGATGAGATCTGATAGTCATGGATATAAAAGATAAGTAAAAAGTGCAAAATAAAATAAAAGTAAGTAAATTGCAGCAACATATTTTTGTGTTTTTGATTTTGTACGTCTGAAAATAATATGATAAAAGATAGACCCGCGGCCATAGTTTTCAGTAGAGGCTTCTCTCTTGAAAGAAAGCATACGATGGGAAAACAAATTACTGTTGAGCAATAGATAGAAAAGCCAATAGTTATGACTTTATCCAATGCAATGATCATGTATATAGGCATCACGTCGAAGACAAGTAGACCGACTCATGCCTGCGTCTACTACTATTACTCCACACATCGACCGCTATCCAGCATGCATCTAGTACATTATGTTAACAAGAATGGAGTAACGCCTTAAGAGAAATGGCATGTTGTAGAGGGATAGATCCAATCAATATGAACAAACCCCACCTTTTTATCCGTAATGGCAACATTACAACACGTTTCATGTCCCTTTACATCGCGGGATTGAGCACCACAAGATTGAACCCATTACAAAGCACATCTATATTGCAAGAAAAATCAATCTAGTTGGGCAAACCAAATAAATAGATCGGAGAGAAATACAAAGCTATCTTAATCATGCATAAAAGAGTTAAGGGAAGACTCAGATAATATTCATCGGTAATCTGATCATAAACCCACAATTCATCGGATCTCAATAAACACACCGCAAAAGAAATTACATTGAATAAATATCCAAGAACATCGAGGAGAACATTGTATCAAAGAGAGAGAATAAGCCATCTAGCTACTAGATATGGACCTGTAGGTCTGTGGTAAACTACTCACACATCATCGGAATGACAGCAAGGTTGATGTAGAAGCCTTCGATGATTGAATCCCCCTCCGGCAGAGTACCGGAGAGGGTCCCAGATGGGATCTCATGAAGACAGAAACTTGCGGCGATGGAAAAGTATTTTTGGTGTGCCCCTGGTTTTCATGGAATATTTGGGTATTTATAGACAAAGTGTTAGGGTTAGAAGTGCCATGAGGGGCCCGCAAGCTTGGGGGTGCCCCCCGTGGGGCATGCCCCTGAGCTTATCGCCGCCTCGTGGCCCTTCTGGCCTCCTCCCAAAGCTTTCACGGTGTCTTGTGGTCCAAGAAAAATTGTCAAAAAGTTTCGTTCCATTTGGACTCCGTTTGGTATTGATTTTCTGTAAAGACAAAATTAAGGAAAAAACAACTGGCATTGGGCACTAGATTAATAGGTTAGTCCCAAAAAATGATATAAAATAGCAAAATAATGCATATAAAACATCCAAGATTGATAATATAAAAGCATGGAAAAATTAAAAATTATAGATACGTTGGAGATATATCAAGCATCCCCAAGCTTAATTCCTGCTCATCCTCGAGTAGGTAAATGATAAAAACAGATTTTTTGACGTTAAATGCTACATTAACATATTTATGAGGGAAGATTTCTTTATGTGGCATGCATATTCAGATCCATAAGATTCAATACAAAAGTTCAATATTGACATAAAAAACTAATACTTCAAGCATACTAAAAAAGCAATCATGTCTTTTGAAAATATCATGGCTAAAGAAAGTTATCCATAGAAAATCATATGCTCCCTCTTGTCAACACAAAGTATAAATCTTGCACTACCCTATTGTTAGCCAAGCAATTGGTTCATACTTTTTAACGCGCTTCAGCGTTTTCAACTCTCACGCAATACATGAGCGTGAATCATTGATGTAGCACTATAGGTGGAATAGAAGGTGGTAGTAGACAAAAAAGAAGGGAGAAATTCTCATATCACCTAGACAAATCAATGGATTATGGACATTCCCGTCAATTGATATCAATGTGAGTGAGCAGGAATTGCCATGCAACATATGCACTAGAGCTATAAGTGTATGAAAGCTTAAAAGAAAACTAAGTGGGGTGCATCCAACTTGCTTGCTCATGAAGACCTCGGGCATTTGAGGAAGCCCATCATTGCAATATACAAGCCAAGTTCTATAATGAAAAATTCCCACTAGCAATATGTGAAAGTGAAAAAATAGGAGACTCTCTATCATTAAGAACATGGTGCTACTTTGAAGCACATGTGTTAAAAAGATAGTAGCATTGTCCCTTCTCTCCTTTTTTTTTCTTTTCCCTTTTTTGTTGGGAACTCTCTATTAGGAGACTCTCTATCATTATTTTGTTGGGAACTTTGGCCTCTTTTTCTTGGGCTCATTTGGCCTCTTTTTATTTTATTCCTCACATGGTACAATGCTCTAATATTGATGATCATCACACTTTTACTTACTTATAACTCGAGAAGTACAACTCAATTGAACAACTCAAAATAATGGAACGGTGGAAGTTGCATGGCAATATATCTCGGAATGGCTATGCAAATGCCATAATAGGTAGCTATGGTGGTTGTTTTGAGGAAAGGTATAAGGGTGGTTTAATGCACCGGCAAAAGTTGCACGGTACTAGAGTGGCTAGCAAAAGTGGAAGGGTCAGAGTTCATATAATCCATGAACTCAACATTAGTCATAAAGAACTCACATACTTATTGTAAAAGTTTATTTGCCGTCGAAGCAAAGTAATACTACGCATGCTCCTAGGGGGGAGGTTGCACTAGTAGAAAAACACCTATTAGTCCCGGTTGGCCTTTAGTCCCGGTTCATGAACCGGGACTAATGGGTCGTTACAAATACCTCCACCCATTAGTCCCGGTTCAAACACGAACCAGGACAGATGTGCCTCCACGTGGACGGTCCGCCGAGCCCAGTCAGGGGGGCCTTTGGTCCCGGTTGGTGGCACCAATCGGGACCAAAAGTCCATGTTTTTTTAGAAAAGTGGCCGCTTTAGGTGTTTTGGGGGTTATTTTTAGGCTGTTATTAGCTAGCTAATAGAGAGAAGTGTCCTCTCTTATATCTTCGTCCTTGGTTTATCAACGCTGCTGCTATGTTCATTTCACCCGCTGATATAACATGCTTATGCATGCTCGCATCATACATCATCATATATAATAATAAGTCCTACTAATCATGCATGCATCATCATACAACTTCTACTCGTTATTAATAATAAGTCATACGATCATCATCCTCATAGTCATCGAACCCAACCCTGCATAATTGTTCTTAGCACATGATCATCAGTATCAGGTAGGACCTAATTAAACACCCTTAAGGTAAAATAGCATAAAACAATATAGACCTTGACTCTCGATTATGAAGAATGGAGATCATCCTGTCTCCAATTCTTGCGCTTCGCTTCCTTTTGCTTCCAAGAAGCTCCTTACGAATGTCCATACATTTTTTCCATTCTTTGATTGTCATGTCTCCACTTATTTTAGAAATCCGGTATGGACAGTTGAGATTCGTAGGATGACCTGGATATATGTTCAAAACATGAAGGCTGCCATTCTCATACATCAAATGAGGCACACAATCCTCTGGGATTCTCTGTTGAAAAACATATTAATAACTTCGTAGTTAGCAATGATGTACTAGTTTTAGAAGTATGCAAAAAGATGCACGAATGTCGTAATAGTAAAAAATCTTACCAGGGTATCTCCATGATAGCTACCGTAGTTCAACACGTGCACTAGTGGCACGTATTGACCAAAAAGTTGAGGAGTTCGATTGTAGACATTGTAATTCTCAAGATCCCTACAAAATGCGATCAGATGATTTTTCTCCTTATACACTACAAGAAATATGTCAACTAGTGACCTTTTGTCAGTGACCCTGGAAGAATTGGTCATAGATCTATGACCATTTCACACCAATTGGTCAAAAGCTGTTCGAGGGGCTCCAAACCCTAAACCATTGCGACCATTTTGGTCGAAGGTCGTAATTTCCTTACGAAAAAGGTCACAAAGCAAACAGTGCTAGTCCGCTGCCTTATTTCTAGTTGTTAATGACCAATATAGATGGTCATAACCTTATAGATTGTGGTGGGTTGTGATGACTAGGCGCCACCTCATCAGTTTTGCCTATGTGTCATGTCCATGTGGCAGTTTTTGCCCTAGGTTGTGAAGCAACCTATATTTCTGTCATTCCCAAAATTCCCAAAAAAATCTCATAAATTCTCTGGGTCATATATTCGTCAAATATGTAAAAACCTTCCTTGCCTAGTTCAAAAATAATTCAAAAATATTCATTTTCCTATTGCTCAGAACAACAGTTTGTGAAGGAAGTACTACTTTGGCATGTCCAAATAGTATCCATTTTCTAGAGTGCTTTCCTATGCCCAAATAACCATCCTCCACCAAATGCCAGCTCAATCCATTCATTATTTTGAGCCGAGCTTCAACATTCGTATTTATGTCCAAAGTGTGGTAGTTTGCAAAGCAAGTACCACCTAGGCTCCTCCTTTTGAGCTGAAAATTTGTGAAGACGGTCTTCTTAGTAACTGATCATCCTCACCAAAACTCACGCCCATTAGCCATGTACATTTCCTGTACCGCTAATCAAACACTTGGCTGCTAATTCATGTTTGAGCATCGATCGGTCTCCTCGTGAGAATCTTATGTTGTAATTTTCTTCCTAGCACCTACCTGGGGAGTGCCCAACCCACTAGACATGCCTAGGCCGCCCAAAACACACGGCAACGCCACGGTCACGCGGTGACCACACGGCGGGCATGCGAGTTTACACCTCTAGAGTTGGGGCCCTCGGCCACCGCCCAAACCTCGACGTATCGCCACCAAACCAGAAATGATTTTTGGAAAAAATAGGTACTTATGTAACTAGAAATGATTTTTGGAAAAAATAAATAGCAAACTATGAGGCAGTTGCAGTTCAAATTTGACCCGCTCCAAATTTGAATCATGGAAATTTGTCTTTTTTCACGAGAGGTGGATCAAAACTTTTGCACCCAACCATTTTTTCAATTGTGCATTAAATATGTCCTAGTATTTTTAAAATTGATTTGGTTCAATTTTGCAACAATTATTTGGGAGGTCCTTCACAAAAAACCTCCTTTTGGGCACTTTCGGAAAATGGAAAATGGTTTTTTCGTCCAAAGAAAATGAAAACTTCCTTAGGCAACATTGTTTGCCATTCCAATATGCACCCTTGTGCACAATATGAGATTATTTGAACAAACTATGCCTTAATGTTGCCATAAGATTGATCATTTGGCTTGAAAGCAATGAATCTTCACAGATGATAGCTCATTTCGAGAACACTTTTTAAAATAATTGCCGTATTACAAGTTTGTTATTTTTCACAGGAACTTGGCCACAATGCTGAAGGTTTCCAAATGTTTTGATTTTTTTTAATTTTGTATGCCCGTTTCAAAATGCGGTCAAAACGGCGGGAATGGCCGTTCCTAACTAGTCGTTGAATCTTGGAATATTTTGGTGTTTCTCTGATTAAATAGATACTTATGTACCTAGAAATTATTTTTGGAAAAAATAAAGAGCAAACTACAAGGTAGCTATAGTTCAAATTTGACCCGCTTCCAACTGAATCGGCGGAAATTTGTCTTTTTCATGAGAGGTGGATCAAAACTTTTTACACCCAACCATTTTGTCAATCGTGCATTAAATATGGACTAGTATTTTAAAAAATTGATTTGGTCCAATTTTGCAACAATTATTTGGTAGGTCCTTCACAAAAAAACCTCCTTTTGGGCACTCAAAAAATGGAAAATGGTTTTTTCGTCCAAAGAAAATGAAAACTTCCTTAGGCAACATTGTTTGCCATTCCAATATGCACATTTGTGCACAATATGGGATCATTTGAACAAACTATGCCATGGATGTGGCCATAAGATTGATCATTTGGCTTGAAAGCCATTGATCTCCACACGTGATAGCTCGTTTCTGAGAACACTTTTTTAAAATAATTTTTGTATTACAAGTTTGTTATTTTTCCTAGGAACTTGGCCACATATAATTACACAATGCGAAGGTTTCCCAATTTTTTGATTTTTTTGAATTTTGTATGCCCGTTTCAAAATGCGGTCAAGACGGCGGGAATGACCGTTCCTAGCTAGTGGTTGAATCTTGGAATTTTTTTGGTGTTTCTATGATTAAATAGATACTTATGTACCTACAAATGATTTTTGTAAAAAATAAAGAACAAACTACAAGGTAGCTACAGTTCAAATTTGACCCGCTTCCAAGTGAATCTGCGGAAAATTGTCTTTTTCATGAGAGGTGGATAAAAACTTTTTACACCCAATAATTTGGTCAATTCTGCATTAAATATGGCCTAGTATTTTATAAAAATGGTTTGGTCCAATTTTGCCACAATTATTTGGTAGGTCCTTCACAAAAAAAACTCCTTTTGGGCACTCGAAAAATGGAAAACGGTTTTTTTTCGTCCAAAGAAAATGAAAACTTCCTTAGGAAACATTGTTCGCCATTCCAATATGCACCCTTGTGCACAATATGAGATCATTTGAACAAACTATGCCATGGATGTGGCCATAAGATTGATCATTTGGCTTGAAAGCCATTGATCTCCACACGTGGTAGCTGGTTTCTGAGAACACTTTATTAAAATAATTGTCGTATTACAAGTTCGTTATTTTTACTGGGAACTTGGCCACATATAATGACACAATGCGAAGGTTTCCCAACTTTTTTGATATTTTTTGAATTTTTTATGCCCGTTTCAAAATGCGGTCAAAACGGCGGGAATGACCGTTCTTAGCTAGTGGTTGAATTTTGGAACATTTTGCAACAAATATAGTCCCATTTTGGAACATTTTGCAAAAAAATGATCTAGTCCCATTTTGCAACAAATATATGGTACGTCATTTACAAAAAAAAACTTAATTTAGGCACTCGAAAAGTAGAAAAAAAAAATTTTTGACCAATTTAGATGGTCATAAGGTCGTACTGTATTCTGATTGGTCCGTGGACGTCTTACGCGGATCATGCATTGAACACCGTCCGATGTTCGTGGATCCAACGACAGTCCTCAGCCCTTCCACACCATCCCGAAACCCTAGCTCTGCCCTGTGGTAATTTTGCATCCCCCCCCTCCTCCTTTCTTTCCCTCGATCTCTTCTCCTCCTCTCTTCTTCCAGATCCGCTCCTCTCGATTCCCTCCTCTCCAGCCCTCGCCTCCACCCGCCCATTCCAGATCGCCGCCACCGCCACCTCCCCATCATCTCAACCGGTGAGCCCTTCCTCACCGCATCCCCACCCCCGCGCCCATCCATGGCCACCCCCGCGCCGGCAGGGATGGGGTACTCGCAGGAGAGCTTCTACAGCTCGCTAGGGTCTTCGTGCTCCGCCGCGTCAAGCCCCCTGCTCCGCCGCGTCCTCGCCTACCCGGCCCTCCGCACCGACGTGATCTCAGGCCCGGCCGCGCCCCCCGCCTAACTGGTAAAATCCATAGAATATTAATATGAAGTCCAAATTTGATGATTCAAATTTCAAGTGACTCTATAAATCATGATCTACCTGTTAGTGCAACATGCACATTTTTCTAGAGACCTTTTCTTCACAAATATTTACCAAATCCTATTTTTCCTATTTCTGTGATGAACTTTAGAAAATCACAGAGAGCTCAAACTTGATCCAAATTCGATGATTCAAATTCCTAGATGCTTCTAAGTTCATAACTTAGTTTATGAACATTTTTCTTAATACTTTCTGTACCCCACAAATTAATGAGCCATTTCTTCATGTTTGTCAACTTTGCAAATCCATAGAATATTCATTTGAACTCCAAATCCAGTGAAACCAACTCCTAGATGCTTCTAAAATCATGGTTTGCTAAATGGGTGCCTTTGCTCATTGTTCAAAAATATATTTCTGTAGACTTCTTGCAAATCCATAAGCCCCTTGATTCCATCATATTGAAATGTTCAGAGATATCCACTGATCCAATTGCAATGAAACCACTCTGGTTATTTTTCATATAACCAGAGATGTCCTAGAAAAGTCAAATTAATATTTTTGGAGCACTTATATTTCCTGCCTTGTTGTGTTGCTTATTGTGATTGTTTCCGATGTTAGTTGACGAAGTAGACGGAGTACATGGAGAAGGACCAGAAGATTTCAAGACTCAGATGAACCAGGCAAGCAGCCCTTTGACCATGTCCATGAAACCCTTTTTATGCATGTCATATATCACTTATTATTGTTGCATCGTAATCATGATGAGATGGTAAACCACGTTGGTTGGTTGCCTCTGTTACTTCCTCATTGATACTTGCATTGAGCATGACCCTACCTCCTTATGAGGGTTATGCCGGTGGGAGTAGATAGGATGCTAAAGTAGTTGCTACGCAAAAAGGGACGGGAATATGCATGGTGATGGAGGCAAGTATGTTCCCAAAGACTTTTTGAAAACCCCGTCGGGTGCCACTAATGCCCAAGGGAGATGTTGAGCTAGGTAACCACTTGACAAAGAAGTGGTGTACCGGAGAAGGATATGTGAGCGTGGTTTCAAAAACGGATTGGTTTAAGTTGCGACCGTTATTACAACCTTACATGCGCAACCACTCTACCCTTGTATGGGAAAGGGCATTATTGATTACCTAGGCCGATACTAGCTTGGAGCCCGCATTACTAGTGACGGGGAAGAGTTGGTGCTCTCTCTCGACGGGTCGTGCATGTAGGGCGTGCCAAGAACATTTTTATGGGGCACCGGACACTCCGTTGGTACCGGGTGCTTGTGATATGAGATGATTATGGTGCGTGGCTCCTCGAATATGATATGTGTTAATGTTGGGCAGATGGTTTACTACCAATCGTGTGGACTCCATGTTAGTGTCGTCTAGGGAAAGGTAGTGATCGGTGCTTACCGGGTACTTGAGGTACCGCGGGTCGTGGATGACACGGAAGTTCCCCGGATCTTGTGGGTAAAGTGTGCAGCCTCTGCAGAGTGTAAAACTATTCGAATAGATGTGTCCACGGTCAAGGACAGTTGGGTAACCGCTCTTGGGCTACGTCCATATGTTTACGAGACCTGGTGAGTATGTATCGACGAGTGGAGAGAACTACATGGGTCAAGTCCAAGGACTTGACATGATTGAGTTGGGTTGGTGCCCACTCCATTTATGTTTATATCTATAACTTGTCCTCAGGGATTACATGAATCCTCTTGATGCATGCTATGCAAGTTGTTGAACATGTCATTGCACTCAAAACTAGCTTTCTGCAAAAATTTACCTATATCATGCATTGTTGAATCTTGAACCAAAACATGGGTTGCTTGCGAGTACATTCAAAGTACTCATTGGCTTGCCTCTGGTTATTTTATTGGCCAGGCATGAAAGAACAGGATGTGATGAAGGACCGTTGGTGACGAACATGCGAGCTAGGACGCTTTCCCAATCAGAATGCCTGTAGGGTTAAGGCAGATGGCATGGGTCCAAGTTATCGACGAAGATTTCCGCTGCAATGTTATACTCAAGACTTGACCATAATGGTCCTACTTGTGTAATACAGTATGTATGGATGTAAGCCTCTTGTTATTCAGCTTACGTGGTGTTCGTGAGCATTGATCTCTGGGATCACTGTACACATGCATTCGGTGATCACGACCTATGAGTCGGGGTCCCCATAGAGCTGGTATCAGAGCCATCTTGACTGTAGGAAGCCTTAGTTAGCTTGTTCGTTAGTTAGGATAAAACTATTTCCAAAACTATTACTAGTTTTCAAAACTATCTATACTTCTCTTTCCTTCTCAGATTTCCGAAAACTAATGTATACTTTCCTTATTGATCTCTTCCCCTTCAAAACCTTTGGTCGCTAGAACCATTATGCCCCTGACCACTGGATTCCTTGTACTCCTCGTGGATAATCTAGAAGGAAGATGCCTTGCCAGACATTCACCCACATCTCCTGAACACAAGATTGGCGACATCACAACAAGACGATACCAACAGAAGATACACCCTCGAGGAATGAGGACCTGAAGACCCAGGAGATGGAGACACCCTTGACGCTGCCCCAGGATGATGCAACCTTGGCCTATGATGACCAGGGCATGGGATATGCAAGATCATGATATACATCGCTAGTACATCAACCCTGTCCTTATGATTGTTGCATCGGCAACCACCGGTGGATGAGAACCTAGCCATTTGGTCCACCTCACTATAGTGAGCAGGAAAACGGTTCTCTTCATTCCCCGCTCTTGGTGTTGATGTTGTCATCAACGTAACCGACACGTTGGACCTCTACTATGCCTTGTTAATGTCGTTGCATAAAGGATTACCTACCTAGTACCATCGACGGCTTAGAAGGCAAAAGCGATCATCATGGTTAAGAAGACAAGAGAAGACCAAGTCAAAGACAGCTACAAGGAGCCACCTTCACCCCATCACTCCAAAGAAAGTAGAAGTTGTTGCAGACTCTTCAAGCTCAACCGAGATCGTTTCATCGAACAACTACAAGAGACGTAACAACACACGAGGAAAACCGGAAGATCGCACGAGGCACAAGGCACGACTACTGAGTCCGAGGACCCCTAGGGTAGGATAAGTCGTGTACCCCCTATGCGCAGTCGAGTCCGTATGATGGTTCGAATAGAACCATGACTATGTGTTGCTTGTTTTTATTTGTTTGTGTTTTCATATCAGTTGCCCTTTTTGCCCTAGGCAAAAAGTACGTGACTATATCACCTTACTTCTCTTAATGCCCGTGTTTGGCCCTTTCGGCACTTGTTGTTTGCACTTGCACTATAGAACCCCCTTTTAGGCATCCCCCTCCTCTATGCTACTTTTCCCTCTCATCTCTCTCTCCTCAACTGAAGACCGGCAAGACAAGGTACACCAAGGATTCTACTGCGACAACCAACTAGCAATAAAGACTTACGTACTATCTCCACGACCAAGTGCAACCCTGTAGAATTAGGTTTAACCTTCAAGATTAGAGATCCACTCCTAGACCCTTCAAGACTTCACAAGGTACCCCAGCTCGAATCCTTAACCATGTGCTTAACCCACAGAATTGCAAGAGAACCTGTTAAGCCTCAGTAACCTTACACATACCGGGTTCATTATGGAACTAGTGGATGTAATGAGCAAGCACATTATCATCCTAAGATAGCACCAAAACTGATGATGCCATAGGAGAGACCAATTTGGGGATATAGGAACGGAGGAAAAATGACTTGATGAGTTTATATCGAGACCACGAGGAATTGGTGAGACTTTGGTAGATCACGGGCTTTCATGTTGGTAGATGAACTTGGTGGGATCATGATTATAGATTAGCATAGCTTCCATTATCCCTGAGTAAATTGGATTTATAGGACAATTACGATCGCAAGCTGAAACTCCTGGAAGTGCAAGGATTTGACTTGATCAGATGACATTGATAGGAGATAGTTGATATTACGTAAATAACTTGAGGGAGACATGTAGGATTCCTCGTTGGACATGAGATTTGGATTAAGTAGGTTACCCTAGTGGAGTATGGATGCAGAGTAATTTTACATGGATTGGAGTAAATTGGATTTAGACTGATGATCTTGATCATGATACCATGTTTCTCGGTGGACCATAACTACGAGATTGGAATAATTGTCAGAATTTATTTAGGGATCTATATATGCTTGACCTTGGAGTTACATGACCATGATAATGGAAATTGGTGGACTGACTATAGCAAGGTAGCCCTTTCACTATTTGGTGAATATAGGAGATTAGAAGATCATGTGGGACACCATAGACATTGGATTTGTAGGATTAATGAATTATGTAGCTACTGGGCTTTTGGAGTTGACCTACGCAAGATGATACTTTCAGAGGTATAAGGTGATCTGTTTGGAGGACTAGCTAGAACAATTGGCAGCTCAGGAACTGTGCTCAAGGATGGGATGATGAACATTCACTCGCACACTAGAATTCTTGAAACCCTTACGCCCTACCAAACCACAACATGGCCGGATCCTGACCTTGGTCTTTGGCTCTAGATCGATAAGACCTCGGCCAATACTCAATCGTGACCATCACCAATGCCTCAGCCCACTTTACGCACCCCATAGACTTCATGGAGTGCTTGGACAAGTTAGTTGTCATCTTTCTTTGATGACATACTCGTCTACCAAGACGGAAGAAGAATCGTTGAGCTAGTCAAGGAACATCTCAAGACATCATGTCTAACAGGAAGAACTACACCAACCACCTTCTTCAAGAAGTATACTTCGCGTTAAAGACCATGTGTATCTGCAAGCCACTCCTCTCTAAGGAACCAAGCATTACCATGACAAGGGAACCCACACCAAGATTCAACGGCCCCCTTCGAGATCACTCCAAGATTTAACAATCCCCTCTGAGATCACTATGACACGAAGAGAATACGGTTACCAGTTGGAATTGCCACCTGAGTTACCTGGTGCGCACAACGCTTTCCATGCATCACAAACCCGGAAGTGTTTCCAACTTCCTAACTTGCCCGATCTCTGAGAGGGCAATGACCACCGAGCCATCGACCCCTAGCCCAATCTAACCTACCACGAGCTACCCATTAGCAACCTGGACCAAGTAGAACATTATATACGAAACCACACCATCCAGTGCTTCAAGGATCAAAGGAGCACCGCTCGGAAGCAGGAACAGTATGAGGACGTGAAGACCACCCCACTCAAAGTTTTTGTATCCCTTTCCGCGACTAGTTTGGGAATCTCGGGGACGAGATTCTTGTAAGGGGGGTAGGTCTGTCACACCCAGATTTTCATGGAACAATACTTAAGATGATAAATCATGATAAATTGTGGTTTGGCAAAAACTTTTTGTGTGTTTTGGTCTTTGCTTGATTTGATTTTGTCTACTGTTTGCTAGTGCTCCAAAAATCAAATAAATCCGCCATCTCTTATACTCCTTCTCCTTGATCCAAAACTTCTGCCCAATGATCATGCCATGTGTGTAAGTCAATAAAATAATTTCTTGTAAAAATATTTTGGCCAAAAAGTATTTTCTAAATTTAGTTTTCCAAAAACCCCTGAATTGAGGTTTGCACTTCAAGTACTTAATTAAGGGCAGTAAAAATCTTTCCAAAAATATATTTGACTCCTATTAGATATAGGATACCAGAAACCATAAAAATATGATTTTAAAAGTTATTTTACTATTTTATTTAAAAGCTTTTGCTTAAGGCCAGAAATGGTCTTTAATAGGTTAAAAATTATTTTTATGCTTAAAAAAATATTTGTGAAAATTTAGAGAAACTCAGTGGACATATATTTCCCATATATAGGAGTTTCAACACATGGTCATGTTCAAAATATTGGTCAAATCCCTCAAATACCCTTTCTGGATAGTTCAAACTTTTGAAATATTTACAAAGGAAATATTCTACAAAAATTCCAAGAAAATTCTAGCATGTCACATATGACATGTTTGATGATCTGGACAAGTATCATATCATGGAGAATAGTATGACCCCATGAAATCCCCTCAAAACCATTTCTGTCCATTTTGAAGTTTGAGCAACTTTACATTGCCAAACATGTCCAAATTCTCTCAAACCTTGTGTACATTCTCAACTGGTCTAATAACTCATCTAGACCAAATGGCACAAGTTGGAGAACAAGTTAACTTGATCAAAGAGCCCCAAAACCCTCTCTGACCAGAATCAAATTTGAACAATTCTACATTACCAACTTTCTCTCCTTGATTCCAACTTTTGTGAGCAGGATCACATGACCAAATGAGGCCACCACACCTAGTGGTGCATCAAGGAGAAGTGATTTGATCAACTAGATCTACACAAGTCCATTTCTGCTAATTTCTAGGGTTTACAAAAGTTGCATTGGCAACTTTGCCCAAATGAGCTCAAAATGGGAGGAAGGCCCTAATTGCATGTGCCATTTCACCCTGTGGAGTCTCATGACAAATGGAAATCATCTACTAGCCCAAACCTACATCAAACACCTTCAGGCAGAATTTCAAAATGCAAATTCTAGCCTCTTCCACTAATCTCCTTGAGCCCTGCTTTTTACCACAACCCATCCTAGTTCCCCTCTAGCACCTGGATGCTTTTCTGCTCGAGGAAGCGATGATGAAGGAGGGGAGAACCCCATTTTTCTTCTCTGGACAGCCACTTTTCCCTCCCTTTCTCACCTCTCTCTCACTCCTGGCAAGACCCAGGGCATCCAATGCCTTTTCCCACATTGTTTACTCCCCTGTGCAGCCACTAGACACAAGTGGGCGCATGAGGACGCGAGGAAAAGCCGTGGGTGCCGGCCATATGCGCGCTCTGGAGCACGTCAGCGTGCTCCCGGCCGTTGACGCCGCGTCCCCCGACCACCTCGAGCCTCCCCCTCGCGCCAGTCGATGTGCCTCGATGTCCGCAACACGCCACCACGCTGGCCCCCTCCTTTCCCCCTCTGTCTTTGCCATGCCGCGCGTGCCCAGAGCTGCCCGAGCCCGCCAATGCGTGTGTGAGCTCGTGGCTCCACCCGGAGCTTGCCCCGCTCCTCCTCTCTCTTCCTGGCACCCTACTCCACCCCCACTAACGCCGCTGACAAGTCCTCGCCCTCTCTCCTGGCCTCCCGAGCCGTTGCCGCGGCCACCCATGCGCCGCGTCCACGGTGAGCCGCGGGTCAGCTACTTAAGGCCACCCCCGAGCCCCTTCTCTACTCCCTTGGCCCTCTATCCCTCCCGTGCATCCCCTAGACCAACCCGCACCTCTCCTCGTGCCCTCCATCCACCACCATGGCCGGAACCTTGCCGTCGGCCTCCGCCTAAATTCGCGCCCACCATCCCTCCTCCTCCCCTCTAGACCGCGCTAGAGCACCTCCACCACCACCTCGAGCCTCTCCCGTGCTTCTCCCTCCCCTTCCCATGGCCGTGCTGTCGAGTTCCATCACCACCGTCGGCCTCGCCGCTGCGGCCGATGATGTGCTCGCGTCCGGTCACCCCCGCGGTCGTGGCGCACCTTGTCGGATGCGCCGCTCTCCCCTGAGCCCGCCGGTGTGCTGGGCGTCGCCGGAGGTGACCGGAGCCGCGGGCAGGCGCCGGCAGCAGCCTTCGGCCCGCCTCCTCTGCCTCCTTCCGTCGGCGGGAGGAGGGAGACGACCTCACGGTGGACCCGAAGGTCGGTGACCCGTCTGGGCCCCTCCGTTTAAGTGGAGGCATATTCCGCTAGGCCGCCTTCGACGTGGCCTCCAAGCGGGCGCGCGCGAGAGGCTGGGCCAGGCCCAGTGCGCTGCCCCGCTAAATCTCGCCCAGTGCACGCTGCTGCCTCCCTAGATCCAGCCCATTTAGGTAAATTCCTTTTCTTTTTCTTTTTCTGTGGACTGGTAAAAACCATAGAATATTCATATTAAGTCCAAATTTGATGATTCAAATTTCTAGTGACTCTATAAATCATGATCTACCTGTTAGTGCAACATGCACATTTTTCCAGAGACCTTTTCTTCACAAATATTTACCAAATCCTATTTTTCCTATTTCGTGATGAACTTTAGAAAATCACAGAGCTCAAACTTGATCCAAATTCCATGATTCAAATTCCTAGATGCTTCTAAGTTCATAACTTAGTTTATGAACATTTTTCTTAATACTTTCTGTACCCCACAAATTAAGGAGCCATTTCTTCATGTTTGTCAACTTTGCAAATCCATAGAATATTCATTTGAACTCCAAATCCAGTGAAACCAACTCCTAGATGCTTCTAAAATCATGGTTTGCTAAATGGGTGCCTTTGCTCATTCTTCAAAAATATATTTCTGTAGACTTCTTGCAAATCCATAAACCCCTTGATTCCATCATATTGAAATGTTGAGAGATATCCACTGATCCAATTCCAATGAAACCACTCTGGTTATTTTTCATATAACTAGAGATGTCCTAGAAAAGTCAAATTAATATTTTTGGAGCACTTATATTTCCTGCCTTGTTGTGTTGCTTATTGTGATTGTTTCCGACGTTAGTTGACGAAGTAGACGGAGTACATGGAGAAGGACCAGAAGATTTCAAGACTCGGATGAACCGTGCAAGCAGCCCTTTGACCATGTCCATGAAACCCTTTTTATGCATGTCATATATCACTTATTATTGTTGCATCAGAATCATGATGAGATGGTAAACCACGTTGGTTGGTTGCCTCTGTTACTTCCTCGTTGATACTTGCATTGAGCATGACCCTACCTCCTTATGAGGGTTATGCCGGTGGGAGTAGATAGGATGCTAAAGTAGTTTCTACGCGAAAAGGGACGGGAATATGCATGGTGATGGAGGCAAGTATGTTCCCAAAGACTTTTTGAAAACCCCATCGGGCGCCACTAATGCCCAAGGGAGATGTTGAGCTAGGTAACCACTTGACAAAGAAGTGGTGTACCGGAGAAGGATACGTGAGCGTGGTTTCAAAAACGGATTGGTTTAAGTTGCGACCATTATTCCAACCTTACATGCGCAACCACTCTACCCTTGTATGGGAAAGGGCATTATTGATTACCTAGGCCGATACTAGCTTGGAGCCCGCATTACTAGTGACGGGGGAGAGTTGGTGCTCTCTCTCGAGACGGGGTCGTGCCAGGTAGGGCAGCCAAGAACATTTTTATGGGGCACCGGACACACCGTTGGTACCCCGTGCTTGTGATATGAGATGACTATGGAGCGTGGCTCCGCGAAAATGATATGTGATAATGTTGGGCACGAGGGTTACTACCAATCGAGTGGACTCCATGTTAGTGTCGTCTAGGGAAAGGTAGTGATCGGGTGCTTACCCCGGGTACTTGAGGTACCGCGGGTCGTGGATGACACGGAAGTTCCCCGGATCTTGTGGGTAAAGTGTGCAGCCTCTCCAGAGTGTAAAACTATTCGAATAGACGTGTCCACGGTCAAGGACAGTTGGGTAACCGCTCTTGGGCTACGTCCATATGTTTACGAGTCCTGGTGAGTATGTATGGACGAGTGGAGAGAACTACATGGGTCAAGTCCAAGGACTTGACATGATTGAGTTGGGTTGGTGCCCACTCCGTTTATGTTGATATCTATAACTTGTCCTCAGGCATTACATGAATCCTCTTGATGCATGCTATGCAAGTTGTTGAACATGTCATTGCACTCAAAACTAGCTTTAAAAAAATTTACCTATATCATGCATTGTTGAATCTTGAACCAAAACATGGGTTGCTGCGAGTACATTCAAAGTACTCATTGGCTTGCCACCGGTTATTTTATTGGCTGTGCATGAAAGCACAGGATGTGATGAAGGACACGTTGGTGACGAACATGCGAAGCTAGGACGCTTCCCGGTGTAATGCCCAGAGGGTTGAGGCAGATGGCATGGGTCCAAGTTATCGACGAAGATTTCCGCTGCAATTTTATACTCAAGACTTGACCATAATGGTCCTACTTGTGTAATACGGTATGTATGGATGTAAGCCTCTTGTTATTCAGCTTCTGTGTGTTCAGAGAGCATTGATCTCTGGGATCACTGTACACGTGCATTCGGTGATCACGACCTATGAGTCGGGGTCCCCACAAAAAAGCATGTGTTTTATTGTTGCTATTGCACGATCGATCTAGCTAGAAAGAATTGGTATGAGCCTGCCCCAGATTAGGTTTGGGGGTTCGCGGTGCGGTGCTCATTCACTGTATGAGCCTGGGTGGTCAATCTCGAGTTGAACACAAGCACCTTGTCAGAAGCGTAAAGTGACCTCACTAGCAACAAAATCGTTCTCTCTTTTCCTCTCAGAGCCAAGGCATGTTGTTCTTTCCTTTATACTAATGTACATTATAATAGTAATATGTCATAACAAAATTGTAAAAGGCCCCCGCTGAACATAGGTAGCTACTGGTAATCAGTGTACTAGTACCAGTTTACCAAGGCATGGCGCGATCAATTAAATTATGCAAAGTTCAAGTTTAAGCCACAGTTCAAGTTTAAGCCATAGTTAAGTCTCTCAAGCATATTTCTATAATGTCATTTGAAACAATTATGTAGGATGTTAACTGTCGAATCTGAAAATGCAGGAGTTATGACTGAATTCCCAATCTAGTGGGTAGTGGTGGAATGCTAATTTTCTTATTCTCTTCAGTGTGAGGCTGGGCATGTTTTGTGTTCTCCTTGCCCATCTTCACGGCGATCGCTCGATCGGTGCCCGCCTCATTTGTTTCTTGTTCCTGTGTTTACTCTATTTATCTGTGTGGATGGATGCCTGATAGGCTGTAGGCTGTGGAACTAACTGAGCTACACGGCCTAACTGCTGCCGGTTTGTGTACTGCTGCTAACTATACATGCGCAAGAAACATGTCGATCAGCCGGCCTTCAATGGTTGGATTAATTTGACCAGGAGGTGCATGATTGATCTAGAGCATGTGGCAACTTAAGTTCATCAATCAACTATAGATTGAAGTAATACAATCCTAGGAGCGTGCTGCTATCATATGTCTATACGTGCACGACGTAGATGGCAACTTATGTTCCTAACATTTTCTCGCCCCGAGTTCGTAAGCATGGTATTATATTTTTGTTAGCTAGAACATACAATCTTTGAATTTGCTGAACATTAGTAGCTAACTAAGTTGTGCCCCATTGATGTCTAAATTGTTACATTACATCTAAAAAAGTTAGCCTCAACTAACTATGAAATTTAGAATGTTCAAATTCAGATATTAAGTTCTCAAACTGGACCTGCTTTGGGACTTACATCTAAAAAAGTCGAGATAATTGTGTTTTCCTCGGCAGTAGGTCAGTAGACACGGCTCCTGCTATATATGCTAAGCTGCCGCCAGTGTTTGTGCGATGTTGCCAGCTTAGAGCATCATCTCCATTAGCTGCTGCCTGTTGATGTGCTTGTTGTGGTGTCATGTTCTTCTCCTGAATCTGTTGTGCGCTTAGCTGATTAAACGTACAGTTTTTTTTAGTATTTTAGTCTGACTGTGTTTCTTTTTTTGGCTCAAGTGCTTAACTGACGAGCTTATGTTGAAGTGTGCTGATTTTGCACTATTGAAATTGATAGGAGATACTATGGATGGAAGATTCATTGTTTGTTCTTGCTCACTATGTGCTTAACTGATGATGATTGTTGTTGTTAGGAATTATGATTGCTTGTGTCTTAATTTTTTTTCTTCTATAATGATGATATGAAATGTCATGCAGGTCCTTATTGGTGCTGCTGCTGTTGCTGTGGTTGTCGGAGGTGTTGCTGCCGCATCTGGCGGAGCTGCAGTCCGAGAAGGTCAAGGATAAGATCATCCTCGATGGGAATGCCATTGAGCTCGTCTCCCGCTCTGCCGCCCTCATCAACTAGGTGAATCAAACAGGACCCAGAACCTGTCTTTGTTCATGTGCATGTTGTGCTGCTTGAATAATTTGGTTGATGAGATGCAAATGATATTGTATCATGTTTGCTTATGCTCTTTGCGGAAACTAGTATGCTAGATGTTCTTAGAAATCATTGCAATGCATGTCTTGGATGTTGGATGTCGAGTGTTCTTTCTTTGCGTTGCATATATGGCTGCTTGTGCTGTTCAACATGATGCAAATAGGGCTACTTCGCCATTGTGTTGTTGTTTGTGGTTTGTCCAGCTTTTGGCCTATATAGTCGCTTCTTTCTCTTCATGTATTATTATGTGCTCCATAATGATTTGGTTTTTGCTTTAATATAATCTGCTTCTACATTACATTTCTCCTGTAATCTGATGTGCAATGATTCAGTTTTTGGTTCCATATAATTAATCTGCTTCTATGCTCTTTTCTTGTGCAATTTTCCTTTGTTCTATGCGTCGCCTTTCCAAGGACAACATATATGTGCTTTTCTTACTTGTTTTTCTTTATTTAAGCTTGTAGCTTTTTATGTTCACTCTTTTTCAGGAGCTTCAGGCCTAATCTTTTTGAGTGTGAAGCCGTGAAGCCAAGTGCGAAGCAGCGAAGCCCTACTTAGGAAGATGGTGAAGCAGCAAAGCCATACTTAGCAAAGAGTTTTTTTATTATGTAGTAGAGAGTAAATTGTAATATTGTAACAGATTGTAAAAGACTAATGTAGTGTTATTTTATGAATTATATTTGTCCCGTCCTATTTGAAATAGTGATTATGTATGTTAAAAATATGTGAAATGGAAACTTGACGAGCGGGACCAATTTATGTCCCACTTATGAATATAATCTGAGAAATTTTGAAATTTTTGACATGTGGGACCCATCTGACTAGTGGGACCCGCTCTAAAATAAAACAATTGAAAAATAGAAAATCAATTGATGGAAAGAGGGCCATGGCCCAACAAAAATAAGGCTGCAATACTGGGCTTGGCCCATGAACCCAACCAAAAATTGACAGATAGAAAAAAACAAAAATGGGCTGAATTGTTGGGCTTGGCCCATGTAAAACACTGAACCGGACCGGGCTGATTCTTGTGCCACATCAGCTTGCCATGCTGGATGCCTACGTGGTCTGGGGATGTTGCTTGTGACCAAAAATTTGGTCGTGGAACCAACGACCTTTTACACATCGCAAAGAAGGTCGCTATAGTCAGTTTACGACCACCAGCTTTTGACCTTCTGTTTTTGGTCACAAAAAGGTCACAAATGAAAAACTATGACCTTTCAGTGACCAATAGTGGTGGTCACAAGTTGACATATTTTTTGTAGTGATAAGTTAATTCGGAGCCATCGGTGTAGTGGGTTTTGTCTACCATCTTCCGCACATTCTTTGAACAATCAAAATAAGTTGTCAATGGAAATAAGCTGTCAACTATTTTGAAATAAACAATATAAATTACTTAATAACTATGTTAAGCTCACATGGGGGAAGAATTGGAGGTGTATCCACAAGGACCCAAATCGAAGGTGTCTCTTGCTCGATTTTAGGATCACCAAGATCCATGGTGACAAGCATACCCTCATCAAGACCATACATCTTGCAAAGTGCTTCCCAATTTTTGCTACCAAAATGGGTTACACTCTCAACATTGTACAACTTTACTTGAAAATCCACACCATGATGGGTACTTAGGATAATTTTTTTGGTTTCAAAACTTTCATGGTCTTCAAATCCCATCCTCTCCAAGACATAGCGTCTTGCAAAGCATGGGATAAGCTAGTCGAATTGGAAAAGATGAAAAATATTGTCATGATTAAAATAGTTGAAGTCATGATTAATTACAAAAAAAACTATTGTCATCGCTATGCATCAGTATGAACATCGAAGCTCTCATCGAGCTTAATGTCAAGCGCCGATCTTCGCCCAGCTCAATGAACCTGTCGCAGATACCTCGGTCGTCGTGGCACCGGTCGACTCCCGGCGGTTTTCGCGTCCGAGTACGACATTTCCGGCCTATATTCATAGTTCAAATGAAGGAGAACTTATCCAATATGAGCATTCAATAAGCAAAACCAAATCATAAAATAAGCAAAACAAAATCATAAAATAAAGTAGTATTCAAATTAGCATGCATTCAATAATTATAAGCAAAAGTACATCATATCTTGGTCTTCGTACATCGTCGAATATTATCACTAATATAGCATCACTAATACAACTAGAACCGTAGCGCCCGACGGGTATCGACGCGGGCGGTGGACACCCAAAGATAAGGAACCATCACAGGATCATAGCTCCAAGTGAGATCCTCAAGAACCCGCCAGTATTGTCGAACCTGCCCTCCAATGCAACCATGTAGCGACGGACGTGTTTCGCCCTCCTCACGACACGGTGACGTACCACCTCCGCGGTGTCCGGAAGCCTCGGCACCGCCATCGCCCACGCGACCGCCACCAAACAAGGATCGGGTCAACAACGGGCTGCCTCCTCACCAACCCACGCCCCCGGAAGGTAGCACCTCCCAATACCAGCCATGGAGCCCAGTCCTGAACATGGCCCTGATCATGCAAGCCTCCACCGCCGAGTCGACGACGACGAGGATGCGGGATAGGCATCGCAGACGTCGATGCGGGAACTACTTCTATATATAGTTAAATAAAGTAGTTTTATTAATTAAATAAACTATGTAGTTCAACCACTATACTAAGCATTTACTATAAATAAATAAAGTAGTACTTACTATAAATAAATAAAGTAGCACTTACTATAAATAAATAAAGTAGCACTTACTACAAAATACTTCTATATATAGTTAAATAAAGTAGTTTTATTAATTAAATCAACTATCTAGTTCAACTATACTAAGCACATATTACTATAAATAAATAAAGTAGTACTTACTAAAAACAAAGTAGCACTTACTATATAGTACTTACCAAAAAAATCTAAATAAAATAGTAATTATATTTTTCTAACTAGCTAGTTCAATTATAGTACTTACTAATTCAACTAATTAAGCACTTATTAATTTTCTTACTAATTTAACTAAGCACTTACTAATTGCCTAACATTAATATATCTAATTCATCTATAATGAAAAATATAAAAAACTAACTCATCTAATTAGCATTAATTAATATCTAGCTAATTCAACTAACATTTGACATTAATATCTAATTTTTCTATCTAATTTATCTAACAGAAAACGGATAACGGAAAATACACGAGGCCGGCGCCGCCGACGGTCCGGGGGCGTACAGGGCGGCGACGTACGGGGCGGAGGCGCGAGACGGCGATGAAGGGGACGTCGACGACGGGACGGGGTGTCGAGGGGGACAGCGACGACGTGGGCGGCGACGGCGACAGCTACAGGACGGGCGGCGATGGGGACGCGGGCGACGATGGGGAGACGGCGGCGGCGTCGGCGAAGCGGCGGCAGCGTGGCGAAGCGATGACGGCCAAGGCGTCGGAGATCGAGCAGGAAGGAGATATCAAAGTGGGGATTCGGTTCTGAAATTTTCGTTATATAGCAAAGTCTTTGGTCCCGGTTCGTGGCTCCAACCGGGACCAATACGCATTAGTCGGTTGGTAGCACCAACCGGGACCAAAGGCCTCTTTTCAGCAGCCCAAAGGGCGGGAAGCAGAGGGCTTTGGTCCCGGTTGGTGCCACCAACCGGTACTAAAGGGTGGGCATTGGTCCCGGTTGGAGCCACGAACCGGGACCAATGGCTTTCTGCTGGCACGGTGCGGCACGAAAGTTTAGTACCACCTCGCTAGCTGAGAGGGGCGCGCAGTGGTTTATAAGCCCAACTGCCGCTCCCCTCTCGAGCTCCTCTCCACTGCAGGCTTACGGGCCTACTTACTACTGCTTTTCCTGATGGTCCTAATGGGCCACCTGCGGGCCTGAATCCTGGCCCATGGTGGGTTTCTAGTCGTATCCAGGCCGTGGGGGCCCAGTAGGAGGCACTTTTTTCTTTACTTATTTATTTTATGCAGCTGTTTTTTAGTCCCACCGCCAAGCGAGAGGCACTGCAGCTGTTTATAAGCCCCGAGTGCAGAGACGATGAAGAAGAGGCTCAATGCTCACGTTGGTTCGCTTCAAGCCTTGAGGAATAGGGTAGACTGACGGAGCTATGTGCAGTGCAGTTTACACTATTCAAAGGCTTGAAGTGAATTAACTAGCATTGCGCCTCTTTTTATTTTTAATGACTTATTACCACACATAAATAAAAAAGAAAAATAAATATAGCAGAAAAGAAAAAACTATATAAAAAACTACTCAGAAATAACTAGAAGAAAAAATAGTTGTGATTAACTTTACTAAAAAATGAGCATAGATGCTTATTTTTAATGACTTATTACAATTCAGAAATAAATAGAAGAAAAATGGTTCTGATTAACTTTACTAAAATAAGAGCATAGATACTTATTTTTAATGACTTATTATAATTCATAAAAAAATAGAAGAAAAAATAGTTGTGATTAACTTTACTAAAAAATGAGCATAGATGCTTATTTTTAATGACTTATTACAATTCAGAAATAAATAGAAGAAAAAATAGTTGTGATTAACTTTACTAAAAATGAGCATAGATGCTTATTTTTAATGACTTATTACCACACGTAAAAAATAGAAAAAATAAATATAGCAGAAAAAAAACTATATAAAAAACTATTCAGAAAAAAATAGAAGAAAAAATAGTTGTGATTAACTTTACTAACAAATGAGCATAGATGCTTATTTTTAATGACTTATTACAATTCATAAATAAATAGAAGAAAAAATAGTTGTGATTAACTTTACTAAAAAATGAGCATTGATGCTTATTTTTAATGTCTTATTACAATTCAGAAATAAATAGAAGAAAAAATAGTTGTGGTTAACTTTACTAAAAAATGAGCATAGATGCTTAGTTTTAATGACTTATTACAACTCACAAATAACAAGAAAAAAAATAAATATAGCAGAAAAGAAAAAAACTATATAAAAAACTACTCAGAAATGAGCATAGATGCGCTTATAGAGAAAATTCAACCTAAATTCATAATAAATTTCTACTAACTTCTCAGAAATTCAGTATGAAATTAGGTTAAATTCCCTGTATAAGGGCATCTATTTTCATTTTGAGAGGAGCTCAACATGGCAGAAAGGGAGGGGCTTATAAATCGGTTTGATTCCCCTTCGGTGGGCGAGGTGGGACTAAACTCTTGCCGCAACAAGGACCAACCCTTTAGTCCCGGTTTGTGGCATGAACCGGGACTAAAGGTGTGCCTTTGGTCCCGGTTCGAGCCACCAACCGGGACCAATGGTTGTGGGCCAGGAGCGAGGGGCCAATGGTCCCGGTTCGTCCCACCAACCTGGACCAATAGGTCCAGACGAACCGGGACCAATGGCCCATGTGGCCCGACCGCCCCGGGCTCACTTAACCGGTCCAATGCCCCCATTGGTCCCGGTTCTGGTTTGAACCGGGACTAATGGGCTGGCCGGGCCTGGACCATTACCCTGTTTTCTACTAGTGTTGGTAGGAGTTAACCATCGTGCGCCCCCGACCTTCACGCAAAGGAAGACGATCAAGGATAAATTGTGCTCCAACTTCATCACATAACAGGAAGACCATACGTGCATGCTACATGAATCACAATCTTTAACGCAAATATTCTTACTATTCCACAATTTACTACTAGCATGACTCTAATATAACCATCTTCATATCTCAAAACTATGTAAGGAATCAAACTTCTCGTATATTCAATGATCTTCATGAAAGTTTTTATTATATCCCTCTTGAATACCCATCAGATTAGTACTAAATTCATAATCCAAGCAAATTGCCATAGTACTTATAAGACTCTCCAAATAATATAAGTGAAGAATGAGAGTTCATCAATTTCTTTAAAATATGACGACCGCCGTGCTCTAAAGATATATAAGTGGAGAACTAGAGCAACTGCCTAGCTCAAAAGATATAAGTGGAGCTCAAAGACTATTCTAATAAATTCATGATTAATGTGTGTCCCTCTCAAAAAGGTAATTATAGCCTCAAGTAGTGAATAAAATTATGTAGTGAATAAAATTATAGCCTCAAGTATTTCACCGATGGATTGTACACAAAAGAGGGGAAGCCATCCGGGGCATCCCTAAGCTTAGACGCTTGGTTGTCCTTGAATTTTGCCTTGGGGTGCCTTGGGCATGCCCAATCTTAGTATCTTTCCACTCCTTATTCCTTAGCCCATCGAAACATCACTCAAAACTTGGAAACTTCACAACACAAAACTCAACAGAAAACTCATGAGATCCGTTAGTAAATAAAGCAAATCACCACTTTTAGATACCGTTGTAAATTCATTCCAATTTTATATTAGCATTATATCTTACTGTATTCTAACTTCACCATTGTTCAGACCCCTCGATACAACCCACAGATTCATCGAATCAAGCGAACAACACAATGGAGACATAATCTATCAAAAAATAGAACAGCCTGTAGTAATCTGTACATTAGCCAAACTTCTGTAACTCTAAAAATTCTAAAACATTAGGACAACGTTGGCAATTTGTATACAACCTTGCGTAAAAAATTCAGAATTTTTCGTCGCTCCAGTGCTTTTTAACAATTCTGCTATTGGACGTAAAGGTTTCTATTTTTTCACAGAATTAAATCAACAATCTTCCAAATCATCCCAAAGGTCTTACTTGGCACAAACACTAATCTAAACATAAGAGCACCATCATAACGAAAGTATAATGGTATATTTATTGCAAAACAAAAGAGAAAAATATTGGGTTGTCTCCCAACAAGCGCTTTTCTTTAAAGCCTTTTAACCCGGCATTGATAATTTTAATGATGCTCGCATGTAAGACGGGAATTGAAGCACCAAGAAAGCATCATATAACATGTGAAAAATCACATTTAAGTAACATGTGATAAAATATGACATACTTCCTATGCATAGGAATTTTATAACGAATCAAATTATCAAGACAAGCTATATCTACTATATACAAGGAAGAAAAAAGAAACGATAGCAATCTCAACATGAAAAGAGGTAATTTAGTAAGATGAAGAATTCTACAACCTAATTTTCCTCTCTCATAATAATTGCATGTGGGATCATATTCAAATTCAACAATATAGCTATCACATAACATTTTCTCTAATTGTTCCACATGCATGTAAAGTTGACACTCTTCCGAAATAGTGGGGTTAGCATAAAATAAAGTCATGACTTCTCCAAGCCCACTATTATCAAGAATTTCATAAGATTGATCAATCTCCAAAGTAGTGGGATCATTATTACCTAAAGTCGACACTCTTTCAAACCACTTTCAATATTATTGCAAACATTATTATCAATAACATATTTATCATGAGGCTTAAATAAATTTTCAAGATCATAAGAAGCATCATCACCCCAATCATGATCATTGCAATAAATAGTGGACATAACAAAATCATCGTCCCCAAGCTTGTAGCTAAATTTATAATAACATCATTGCAATCATGCTTTTCATTCAAGGAGCTATCAAGTGTTGTTGTAGTAGCAATAATTTCATTTTTAACATAAGGAACCATAGCAAGTTCATCTCCATAAGAACCATTAATATTGGCGTCATGGCCATAAGAACAACAAGCACCATGTTCAAGTAGAGATTACAATGGGAAGGTAGAGATTACACCACTGCCTAGAGGGTAGAGACTTAGTGATGACGGCGACAAAGTTTTTGTAGTTGATTTCCCTCATGATGGTTACCCAGGCAGCGCCTCCGGCACCACCGGGAGAAAGGGGTAGAGAGTCCCCGTCTTTCTTCTTCTTGCATGGCTTCCCCCTAGACGGCAGATGGGTTTCCCCCTCTGGTCCTTGGGCTTTGATGACCCACAAGTATAGGGGATCAATCATAGTCCTTTCAATAAGTAAGAGTGTCGAACCCAACGAGGAGCAAAAGGAAAGGACAAGTAGTTTGTAGCAAGGTATTTTTTGCACACGCTGAAATTATCGCTAACAGATAGTTTGGTAGTAAGATAATTCGTAACGGGTCACAAGTAAAAAGTGTAACAAAGGTGAAGCAAGGTGGCCCAATCATTTTTATAGCAAAGGACAATCCTGGACAAACTCTTATATAAAGCAAAGCGCTCCCAAGGACACAAAGGAATTATCGTGAAGTTAGTGTTCATGATGCTCATATGATTCGCGTTCGTTACTTTGATAATTTGATATGTGGGTGGACCGGTGCCTAGGTGATGTCCTTACTTGGACAAACCTCCCACTTATGATTAACCCTCTCAAAGCAGCCGAATCATTTAAAGTAGAATTAAGATAAATCTAACCATAGCATTAAACATGTGGATCCAAATCAGCCCCTTACGAAACAATGCATAAACTAGGATTTAAGCTTCTGTAATTCTAGCAACACATCATCTACGTGCTACTTCCCAATGCCTTACCCTAGGACCAAATCATGGTGAAGTGTCATGTAGTCGATCTTCACATAACACCATTAGAGGAAAGACAACATACATCTCATCAATATATCAAATGGATACCAAATTCACATGATTACTTAGAACAAGACTTCTCCCATGTCCTCAGGAACAAAAGTAACTACTCACAAAGCATGTTGATGTTCAATATGAGAGGGGTATTAAATGTGATTAAGGATCTGAACATATGATCTTCCACCAAATAACCCAACTAGCATCAACTACAAGGTGTAATCAACACTACTAGCAACCCACAGGTACCGAACTGAGGTTTTGAGACAAATATTGAATACAAGAGATGAACTAGGGTTTCGGAGGAGATGGTGCTAGTGAATATTAGTCCTCCCACAATGAGAGGATCGTTGGTGATGACGATGGCTTCGATTTCCCATTCCCAAAGGGAAGTTTCGCTGGCGGAATCGCTCCGGCGGGGTTCTAGATTGCTTCTGCCCAGGTTCCGCCTAGAGACGGCGGCGCTTCATTCCGAAAGCCTTCTTATTATTTTTGCTAGGTAAAAACCCTTCATATAGAAGAAGATGGGCACCGAAGGCTGGCCAAGGGGCCCACAAGCTCAGGGGGCGCGCCTTGGGGGGTAGGGCGCGCCCCCAGGCTTGTGGCCACCTGGTGGGTCCCCTCCTGGTATTTTTGCGCCCAATATTTTCTACATATTCCAAAATAATTCTCTGTAAAGTTTCAGGATATTTGGAGTTGTGCAGAATATGGATCTCAGATTTTCTCCTTCTCGGTCCAGAATTCCATGTGCCAGCTTCATATAAGTGTTGCAAAAATAAGAGAGAAAACACATAAGAATTGTATAATAAAGCCAAATAATAGTCTATAACGCAATAAATATCAACATAAAAATATGATGCAAACTAGACGTATCAGCCTCCATGACCCTCGAGGGACGGGGGGGCTGATGCGTACGTCCATTTTTCATCATGTTTTCCTACTGTTATTTATGATGTTTTCATGCATAATAATGCTTTTTGGAGTAATTCGAATGCCTTTTCTCTTATAATTTGCAAGGTACACATAAAGAGGGAGAATTTCGATAGCTGGAAATCTGGACCTGGAAAAGCTACGTCAGGCCACCTATTCTGCACAACTCCAAACAAGCTGAAACTTTACATAGATTTTTTATGGAATATTTGAGGAATATTAGATCCAATAAGTACCAGAGGGGGCCCAACAGGTGGGCACAACCCACCAGGGCGCGCCCAGGTGGGTTGTGCTCACCCAGGCCCACCTCCGGTGACCATCTTCTGGTATATAAGTCATTTTGACCTAGAAAAAAATAAGGAGAGGACTTTCGGGATGGAGCGCCGCCATCTCGAAGTGGAACTTGGAGCAGGAGCACTTTTGCCCTTCGGCGGAGCGATTCTGCCGGCGGAACTTCCCTCTCGGTGGGGGAAATCATCGTCATCATCATCACCAACAACTCTCCCATCTTTGGGAAGGCAATATCCATCAACATCTTCAGCAACACCATCTCATTTCAAACCCTAGTTCATCTCTTGTGTTCAATCTTGTTACCAGAACTATAGATTGGTGCTTGTGGGTGACTAGTAGTGTTGATTACATCTTGTAGTTGATTACTATATGGTTTATTTGGTGGAAGATTATATGTTCAGATCCATTATGCTATTTAAGACCCCTCTGATCTTGCGCATG
Source organism: Aegilops bicornis (assembly GCA_021605145.1). Taxonomy (NCBI): domain Eukaryota; kingdom Viridiplantae; phylum Streptophyta; class Magnoliopsida; order Poales; family Poaceae; genus Aegilops; species Aegilops bicornis. Next base: position 553,881,875 of record CM038672.1, on the reverse strand, counting down.
ATTATCATTTGTGAGTAGTTACTTTTGCTCTTGAGGTCACAGGAGAAATCATGTTTCAAGTAATCATGTCGACTTGATATGTGTTCGATATTTTGATATTACGTATGTTGTGTTTCCCTTAGTGGTGTCATGTGTACGTCGACTACATGACACTTCACCATATTTGGTCCTAAAGGGATGCATTGTGGAGTAGTTAATAGATGGTGGGTTGTGAGAGTGACATAAGCTTAAACCCTAGTTTATGCGCTATTCCGTAAGGGACTGATTGGATCCAAAAGTTTAATGCTATGGTTAGATTTTATTCTTAATACTTTTCTCGTAGTTGCGGATGCTTGCGGTAGGGTTAATCATAAGTAGGACGTTTGCTCAAGTAAAAATAGCACCTAAGCACCAGTCCACCCGCATATCAAATTATCAAAGTAGAGAACACAAATCGAACAACATGATGGAAGTGGCTAGATGAAATTCCCGTGTACCTTCAAGAACGCTTTGCTTACTATAAGATACCATTTTGGCATGTCCTTTGCCTCAAAAGGATCGGGCTATCTTGCTGCACTTTTGCTACCATTATCATTACTTGATCGATACAAAATATCTTGCTACAAAACTACCCTGCTTACAATTTCAGCACTTGCAGACATTACCTTGTTGAAAACCACTTGTCATTTCCTTCTGCTCCTTGTTGGGTTCGACACTCTTACTTATCGAATAGGGCTACAATTGATCCCCTATACTTGTGGGTCATCAAGGCAATTTTATGGCACAGTTGCCGGGGAGTGAAGAGCCTTTGGTAAGTGGAATTTGATAAGGAAACATCTATATAGTGTGTTGAAATTCACTGTCACTTGTTACTAGGGAAAACAATCCTTTGATGGGCTTGTCTGGGGTATCTTCACCTCGACCGGAATCACAATTAGCTACCCCTCAATCTACTGCACCTACTAAATTTTTTGAATATTAAATTCCTTCAGGTATGATAGAACAACTGCTAGCTAATCCTTATGTAGGAGATGGAACCGAACATCCCGATATGCACTTGATATAAGTGGAACAAATTTGTGGATTGTTTAAGCTTGCAGGTTTACCTGGAGATGATGTTAAGAAGAAGGTTTTCCCTTTATCTTTGAAGGGAAAGGCATTAGCATGGTATAGGCTATGCGATGATATTGGATCTTGGAATTGAAATCGATTGAAATTGGAGTTCCACCAAAAAAATTATCCAATGCATCTAGTTCATCGTGATCGGAATTATATATATAATTTTTGGCCTTGTGAAGGATAAAGTATCGCTCTAGCTTGGGGGAGGCTGAAGTCAATGTTATATTCATGCCCCAATCATGAGCTCTCAAGAGAAATTATTATCCAGAATTTTTATGCTCAGATTTCTCATAATGATCGATCTATGCTTGATACTTCTTGTGCTGGTTCTTTTATGAAGAAGACCCTGGAATTCCAGTGGGATCTTTTGGAAAGAATTTAACGCAACTCTGAAGATTGGTAACTCGATGAAGGTAAAGAGTCAGGTATTAAGCTTAAGTATGATTGTGTTGAATATTTTATGAATGCCGATGCTTTTCAAAATTTTAGCGCTAAATATGGACTTGACTCTGAGATAGTAGCCTCCTTTTGTGAATCATTTGCTACTCATGTAGATGTCCCTAAAGTGAAGTGGTTTAAATATCACCCACCTATTAAACAAGAAATTAAAGAACTGGTACTAACAAAAGAAGAAACTATACTTTATAATGTTGATCCAGTTGTCCCTACTACTTATATTGAGACACCACCATTCCCTTTTAGGATAAAGAAACATGCTAAAGTTTCAACTGTAGTCAACAAAAGTTATATTAGAACACCTAAACCTGATGAACAAATTAAAGTAGAACCTAGTGTTGCTATGGTTAAGGATCTCTTGGAAGAAGACGTAGATGGGCATGTTATTTACTTCTGTGAAGAAGATGCTAGAATTGCCAAACCTAATAAAAAGGATAAACATAGACCTGTCGTTGGCATGCCCGTTGTCTCAGTTAAAATAGGATGTTAGGACCCCGATTCCAAGTTACATTTGTCTAGCTGGTAACACCTCATATCACTTTTCGGCCTCACGCACGGTATTCCCACGGGTGTCGCCTTACCATGGCCCGGGACAGTTTGCGCCTTTTGGCTCACGTATATGATAATGTTGCTAGCATCCATATGACAGAGAACCCGGGCCGACATGACTAGTCGTGAACCCAAAGTGGCACTAACTTACGTGGACAGGCATACATGAATAAACATCGAGCATGTTGGTTAGCAGCGTGCGAATTCGGGCTGTAGCACTGGGCTAACAGGACTCTGGTGAACCGGGCTGTAGCAGGCTAGGCAGGAATCCTGATGTCACCCCGTGACATTTCCCCGAAGGGACAGACACATGAACGAAGTGAATCACATGCCGACCAGTCAAGTGTTCCGGAGCAGTAGTGCTTGGCTAGCAGGACTCCGGTGAACCGGGCTGTAACGGACTACTATGGCTCATGGAAGCACAAGACTACATTTCCCCATAAGAGAGGCTACCAAGGATAAGCAACTAGGTTGTCGGATCCCACACATACCAAGCATTTCAATTATACACACAATATGCTCGATATGTGTAAATACAACATGACATCACAACAAAACTCTACGACTCAAATTATTTATTCATTAGGCTCCGAAGAGCCAAGTATTACAAACACGGGTCTCATGACCCCACATACAGAGCATACAAGCAACAAGCGGAAGCAATACTTGTCTGTAGTACGCATAACTACAAATGAAGAAGGCTGAAAAGCCTGACTATCTACAAGACCCCCCCCCAAGGGTACAAGATCGTAGCTGAGGTAACAAGATAAACGTCGGAGTCCACGCGGAACTACTAGTGAGACTGAAGTCTCTCTGCAAAACATTAAATAAGCAAACATGAGTACAAATGTACCCAGCAAGACTTACATCATAACTAGCTACATATGCATCGATATCAATAAAGGGGGGTGGTGGAGTTTAACTGCAGGAAGCCAGCTTGGACTCGGTGGCTATCCTAAACTACGACTGTTGGTAACTCTTTTGAGGTGGCGCACACGAGTCCACATATTCACCATATAAATACACCACTATGGATCCGCTCCCGTCTCCCTATGATAAGGCCATCCATAGCACTCAGCCTTATCTTGCGCATGTTAGAGTATCTACTTTCACTTGTCTATGAACTGTACAGGCAACCCAGAAGTCCTTTACCGCGGACACGGCTATTCGAATAGATGATGTTAACCCTGTAGGGGTCTACTTCTTCACACACGCTCTCGCCACCTACCACCATGAACACGTCGTTTATCTCGGCAATCTTCAAGCGGAAGCCTGGCGAGGGAGTCGACCCCGACCTGACTAACCACACAAGTCTCTATTCCAGGTTTATCACCTATTCGGGTTCCATCCGCAAGGAGATCTGGCCGGGGTGTCGCTCACGGCCCCAAATGATGTGAGTAGGGTTCCCAAGCCCACCATCCGGGTGCCACTTGGTACACCGTGCCACTGTGCCTAGTTTGTCCCAAGCCCACCTGTACCGGGTGCCAGTTGGTAGACTACTAACACTACCTACAAACACCAGAAACTAGTTGCAACTCCTGGACAGAGATCAGGTTGATTAATAAGTTGAGAGAGCTTGGAGCGCCCGGTGCCCATGGTGTGGCAGTAGCTGTTCATGTATCACAAACATAGAACTCAGTTCCTGAGGACGGTTTCAATGAGACAACCCACCATGTACTCCTACATGGCCTCTCACCGCTACTTTACCAAATCGTGTTCACACGCTTAGCTCTCAACAGTAGGACATGTTCACAACTCTCCTATTCATCCCCGATGAATCAGACATGACACAACTCTAAGCAATAGCAGGCATGACAAACAAGCATGAATGAGTAGGCACATCAGGGCTCAAACAACTCCTACTCATGCTAGTGGGTTTCATCTATTTACTGTGGCAATGACAGGTCATGCAGAGGAAAGGGGTTCAACTACCACAGCATGTAACAATTGTAGCGTTGTTGTCCTAATGCAGTAAAGGAGAGCAGGAGCGAGAGAGTGGGATTGTATTGGAATGAACAAGGGGGTTTTGCTTGCCTGGCACTTCCGAAGATAGCATTGGGTCTTCATTAGTGTCAACAATCACAGCGTCGGAACAACGTCTACCGAGGGGGAACAACACCGGCAAACAAAGAATAAACACAATCAATGCAATGCACAATATGATGCATGAACATGGCATGTATATGTGATGTTGTTTGTGCTAATGCAACAACAACAAGTTCAATGGAGCTCATTTGAATCAAGGATTCAAATGCAACTCCAAACTTAAGCATTTTAAATGCCCTTTATGTGTTTTCATCTATACAATAGGTTTAGGTTGGTTTTTCATGCATGAAATTAGTACATATGGATAGATTGAATTTTTCTGATAATTTTTCATATATAAATTATTTAATTCTGAACTATGGTTGATTTTATATGATTTTTAGAAGTTTATACTATTTTCTTGAATTTCTGAATTAAGAATAAAACCAAAAAAGCCTATTACTGCATCAGCATGGCGTCATGCTGACCTCAACAGGTCAACATACACGATCCAGGTCAAACCTGACCAGTGGGACCCATTGGTCAGTGACCCAGTGTCAGTTAGTGACACAGACAGGTGGGTCCGGTTAACGGCCACATGAGCGAGGTCAACGTCGACGCGTGGGGCCACTGTGATTAACTTAAAGTAAACATGGGTTAAACCATGGTTAGTTAAGGGCGTGGGGCCCATATGTCATTGACACGCGACACTAATTAAACGCGATTAGCACCTATACTAAAGGTGCCACATCAGCCACCGGAGACCAGGGGATAGCCCTTGCTCTCGCGCAATCGGAGGACCAAGTGGGAAGTTGCGGGGTCACCGGAACTCATGCTTGCGACGATCTTTGGCAGCGGTGGTGTTCGGCACATGTGGGCAGTGGTGCTACGGGGCACGGGCGAGTCAGAAAAAGGGCTAGGCGGACTCCTGGGGGAACCAGGAGCTCATTGGCATGCCCAGCAATGACAACACAGGCTGCAGTGGTGGCGCACGACAAGGCAGTCGCCGGCGAGCTTCGGCCACGGTGGCCCGTGGGGTTAGAGGAAGAAAACGACCGAGGGGATCGAGGGGTTGGGAGCAGGAGCTCACGACGAGGCGGAGGAGCAGATTGTCGGGGATTTGAAGCTTCTGGAGCACCGCGGAGGAGATCAGATTCAAGCCGGCCCCGCCGTCAACTAACATTTTTGTGACCTTGAGGTTGCGGATGGTTGGAGAGACCAACATCGGCAAGCACCCGACCGCAGCTATGCGATCAGGGTGGTCCTCAATATCAAAAATGATAGGCGTGCTGGACCACTTCAGAGGCTTGCGTGACTTCACGGATGGTTCCGCTGCATTGACCTCCCGTGATCCATTGCTTGAGTTGGCGGTGGGAGGTATGCAGGAAGCACCTCCGTCAACGCAGAACCTCCGTGGCTTTCTCAAACTCCAGCTCATCGGCGCCGCTGCCCTCCATATCTTCGTCGTCATCATCATCTTCATCCTTGTCGCGGACGCGGGGAGGTCGATCTCCTTGACGCTGCTTGACTTTGCCGCAGGCCCCTCCCCCGGCCGACGCTTTCTTGCTTGCTCCCCAACACCTTCTTGGCCTTTCTCCTTGTCGCTACCGCCGTACTCAGCTCTCTGCTGTTTGACAAGCTGCTCGACTTTCTTGCAGCTCTGGAGGTCGTGGGCCCTTGGTGCGATGGATCTTGCAAGATCGCTTGTCAAGGTGCCCGCTTTGTCGGCCGCCACCGACCGGTGGTTGGCGCTAACGGCAACCTCCTTGCCGGAGACACCAGCCTTGGCGTTCTTGTCGCCACCTCCATTGCCGGACCGCTTAACAGCTAGCACTTCTCCGGCCTTCTTCTTCCTGTTGCCTCGCCACGGCCCTTCTTTGCCGGGCGGTGTCATCACCGTCGATCCTCGCTTCGCATTCTCTCACGGAGTCTCCTCCTTCCCGAAAGGCGACACTTGTCGGCCAAGGCGTACAGCTCGCTGACGTCCTTGACTTTGCACATCGCCATCTCCTCCCTCATCTTGCGGTTCCGCACATTCTGATGAAATGCGCTGATCACCGCGGCAGGGTGGACGTCTGGGATGTTGTAGTGCACACGGCTGAATCTCTGAATGAACTTGCGCAGGGACTCTCCTTCCTTCTGGGCGAGCAAGTGAAGGTCACTCTCTTGGCCATGAGGTTTGTGGCCACCTGTGAAGGCGCCAACAAACCGATGGCACAGATCTGCCTAAGAGGATATGGAGCCGTCCGGCAAGTGCATGAGCCAAGATCTCGACGTTGGGCTTGAGCACGAGCGGAAGTAGTTGGCAAGGATCTTGTCGCCCGTCCCCCGCAGCCTGCACCGCGATGGTGTAGATGCCGAGGAACTCCGACGGGTGCGCCCTGCCATCATACTTCTCCGCACGCCTGGTTTGAAGTTTTTCTCGCTGGGCCACCGGACTTGCCGCAGCTCACGAGTGAATGCAGGGGCAACCTACCATCTGACAAGTCGCCTGCTCCTCCGGGCGCGTGCATGTCAACAGAAGGCCCAGCGCTTGTCGGATCGACGCCGCTTTCTCTTCGGGCGCCGATGCGAGTTCGGCGTCCTCTTGTTGTCGCTCATGAAGAACTTGGCGCTGATCGCGGGCGAAGCTCATGGATCCGGACGACGCAGTGGAGTCGCTGTCGAGGTGGATCCGGCGAGTCGGCGATCTTGGCCTTCTTGGCGGAGAGTGCACGGTGGTTGCACCTCCGACAGCCTGCCGCCATCGGCTCGCGTTTTGTCGCCTCGCCGCGGCAATGATGGCGTTGGTGGTCATGAGCGTCGCCGCTGCTGGCAAAGCCGATGAGGCTCTGGATAGTGGGCCTCCACCGTCGACCTTGTCGGCCGTTGGAGGGTAGTCGAGGAGCGCTTGAGCTCTCGCCGTAGCTTCGCTGGAGTAGTAGGCAGCATTCGAGAACGGTGCGAGGAGCGGACACGCCGGACTTCTAACTACGCCGAAGGAGCAGCGCCCGTCCGGCGCATCAGATCTCACTAGTGCCGCATGTTGGCGCCGCATGCTGGTCTTGAGGGTCTCGATCCACGAACGTATGGCGCCAGAACGCCATGACGTTGTTGGTCCCGCTGCCTCTCGAGATGGGCGCGGGGATGCGCTGACGCCGAGGTTTGCGGTGCCTTGTCCTTGGACTTGGCAACGCCGCGAGCACCTTCGTCGGGCGCCGTCCCTCCGCCACCGTCTGCCCCACCACCCGCTTGCTGCGGTGAGGGTGGGTACGACGCGGACGGATTCGCCGCCGCCAAGCCTTCTTCTTCGGTGGCATGTTGAGGAAGATGTTGATGATGCTGCTCGCGTGAACGCCGGATCGGATTCACACGGCCTCGAAGCACTTCTACCCGGGCGCCAGAGATGTCGGGGAGGCTGATCGTACCCACGGACACCTATGGGGCCGGCGGAGCAGGCCCCTTGTAGTTCGGAGGGGGGCGGAGGTCACACGAAGAGCGGATCGAGGCGATGCACAGGAGCGGTTTACCCAGCTTTGGAGCTCTCCGGAGAGATAAAACTCCTACTTCTGCTTGTTTGATCTATTATGTTCTTGCTAGGGAGCAACGAGGGCTACAAAACCTAGCGTGAGTCTATCTGGTCTTGAGTGGGTCGAATGAACCCAACGAGACGAACTCGCCAACTGAATCGAACGGAACCGAACCCTTTCACGTTGCACTCGGGCCTCCTTTTATATGCTCAAGGGGTCTCGGCGGTGGCAACATAGGCGGGGTACAAATGTAAAACAGGAGTTGGTACACCTACTTGAACGGTGTATAGTGCAAAATACCTAACTCGGCGGCAAGGGACAAAAGCAATAAATGCCCGTCGTTGTCGCCCAAACAAAGGTAACAGAGACCATCAGTGCGCCCGCCGCCACGATGGCGAGCCTGTCAGCGCCGCTTATCGCTGCTCTCCATCGGCTGCATGACCGCTCGACACGCGCCCATGGAACGGTCCCATGGCGACACGTCGCTGGGTGAGCTGGAGCGGAGACGGAGAGAAGTTGCATGCCGCGGCAAGCGCCTTGCCGCGGCCGAATCCTTGTCGCGCCCGGAGACTTGTCGCGCCCCGAGCCTTCCCGGCAAGCTCCTCTTGCCGGGGCCTTGTCTTCTGCGTGCCTGGAGTGGCCTTCCCGACAAGCTCCTCTTGTCGGGACCTTGTCTATGCCTAGAGAGGCCTTCCCGGCAAGCTCCTCTTGCCGGGGTCTTGTCTTCTGAATGGCTGCGGAGAGTCTTGGCGACGCCTTGGCGAGGCTTGCCGGGACGCCGCGATCGCTGCAGACAAGTTCGGGGTACTAACGTACCCCTACTTTAGTACACCGACACAGATTAGTGAGCTGGGGGTCGTCTTGTAGTCGGCGAATCAAGCGGCGGCATCCGGCGGTTCCCATGGTTGAAGACGACCAGATGGCAGCGATGCAGGGCCTCCGGCAAAGCGTGGCTTGACGAGGTGGAAGAGGGCGACAAGGCGGATCCCTGGGACGCGTCGGTGAGGCGGGGAAGAGGCTCTGGGCGCGGCAACGGCGAGCGGCGGCGGCGTCTGCGTTCGGTGCGTGCGATGGAGAGAGCCAGGGGAGGGGATGGGGACGAGAGAGAGCGAGAGAGAGACAGGGGGCAGCGTGGCATCGTCCAGGGAGGCCAGCCAGGCAGGGAGGAGGTGGGGACCTCGGTTGCGCGGGCGTCGACACACCTCTCCCTACTGGCAGAGGTTGAAGACGAACGCTTCGGGCAGCGGGCTGGGTCACCAGCTGGGCCGTCAGGTAGGCTGCACCAGGTAAGCCTCTTTCCTTTTTATTTCTGCTTTCTATTTTCTGTAATTTGTTTTGATTTAGTTTTGGACACTAAATCATTTTTTTTGCTTCTGATAGTTCTTGTAGGGAGTAGTTGTATTATTCCGAAGCCCTCCACCAAAGATCAGAATTATTGGACATATATTAATTAATTAACAAATATATATCCAATGCAAATAGTTATCGATTTAATTCAAAGGCCCAAAATAAATATCAGTGAGATTCCAAAAATATTGTTTTGAGTTTTACCTCTTGCCAATATTTTGAGAGACTAGGAGGAACATTTTCTAGGACTTCTTTGTAAAGATTTTAAAGTTGATTATTTCTGAAGTGATTTAAGAGGGTTTCAACTAACCTCAATTCAATTTTCAGAAATTTTAGACACGAAGCATGAGTGCAGATGCAACTATTCACTCAGGTATTCTAGGGCTGCGACAACTCATCCCCACTAAACAAGAATCTCGTCCTGAGATTCAAGACGTGAGGTAAGAAGATAGAGGGGACACAAGGCTAACACAACTTCATGATCCAATTGTCCTTCTCGAAGATGTTGATTCATTGCTTCAAATTGATTTTGACATCTTTGTTTTCGAGATCTTCATCCAACATGACAATGAGAAGAAAGGGAAATTCTAAAGAATCAATCTTCTAGAAGATCGAGCAAATCAAAATCAACTCATGGAATGTGACGTGGAAAACATCTCTTGAGCTGGGACACAAAACATACATCAAGATGGATGGATAGTAACAGATGACAAAAGCTCGATTTGGTAGGCAGCCATTCCATGCTTAGGAAGATGGTGCACTAGATTCAAAGTAGCGAGGAGATAACTGCCTTGATTCTATAATGGGACACCTTGGGGAGGGTGACTAGCGGAGTAATCCCTTAAGTGGAAAAAGAATTACTTTTGATACAAAGATCATTGAAACTCTCTAAAGAGCCTAAGGAAAAGCACAACGATCTTGTGAAGGACCTTGAAGAAATGGCATACTCATACTAGAATGGATGATGTGGACTACCTTGTTGAAGACAACGATGTGGATGATTTTTTTTGCTTATCATCGTAAATGGATGAGACCCATGGTAGGACCACTTCTGAAGATGATCCTGAACAGCACTTACTGAGAGGGCCAGCCCATGGGAAATTGGCACAATGGCGGTGCAAGCTAGGAACAAAATGCAAATGTTTGGAATGTTCCAACCATCATATCTGCCTGAGATTCAGATCTGGTTAGTAACAGGATACTTCAGACTCAACATGTCTTCAAAAGAAAGTTTGCAACACAATTCGACGAGATGGCATTGCGAGATTCTGGGGGAGTGAACTACGATAGCAAGCTCCAAAACATGAGCCGGTTCTGCTACATACATGTGAACATGTTGTCCAATACAAGCATGACCACATAGTAGTCTTACAACGAAACACTACCGAGTTCCGATTGGGAACCATCATTGCGGAGAGCGAAGTCCTTGTATAAGCCCGGGTCATAAGAAGGAACTTCTTTTCCTTGATCAAGTCAATCAGTGGCTTTGTGTGCTAGGAATACATATGGGATGGAGATGACCAGTCTATCAAACCATAGAATACTTCGCACTTGCGTGACTGACTTGGGACGATTCCAGAAGAGGCAAAAAAAAAACTTTCTCGAATTCACGGCGGCAACTTGCTTCAAATGCACATGAACTAGAGGAAGTCACTTCTTTCATCCAAACATATACCTCATGAATGGAACACGAAGGCAATGCTTAAAAAGTTTCCAACACTATTTAATGTTCAACATGAATCATTGCCAAGATAAAATGTTGCTGATGGGCTCAACAACAGGTCATTGGGATTTCCATATAACTGGAGTTCCACAATTATGTGAACATGGTGATAGCACTGGGCAGACCCAAGGATATAATGGTGCATGCTCGAGGGGTCAACCATGAGTGAGACAACATTATGAATATCATTTGTTCTAATTTGATTTGACTATAGCCCTTACTCAATCAAAGTTTGGATAAGATGATAGGTCCATTAGCTGAACACGAAGATCAATCAATGAACATCTCATCTTTCTTCAACACACACACACACACACACAAGGATATCCCTTTGAAAATGAACTAAATCAGGCAGCTTTTATCCTCCAACTCTCCAAGTTGTTGTTCAGCTTAACCAACTAGCTTAGGGGTACCCGACACAGATTCTTGGAGAAGGGGTGGTTACAAGGAACCAAATTGATCACGAGCTCAACATAGCGGTCAGGGAATAGCCTGGCGATACTTCTGAGAAGATTTCAGAAAATCATGAACCACCGATATGTTACTAAGATCGAGAACAATCTTGCTTTTGAGGCAAGATGATGTGGTCAAGAGAGTGATGGATTGACACAATCCTAACCCATTGATCGAATAGTGCACCGAAAATAAGGACTAGGTAGCACAATCAGTCCTAGTATGGTGATTCAAATAACCAACACACTAAGAACGAAATTATTGTCCTTTAACTACCAAGCAACGAGGTTGCTAGGAGTATTGATTTCACACATCAGGATTCATCTGTCGGCATTCCGGTTACAACAACACAGGGACCGAGGAATGAACAATGATGGCAAGAAGTATCACTGCGTCAAGAATTCATAAGAGATGGTGCAATTCCCATGACATTCTTGACATAAGATGGTATTACTCCAAGATAGAACAGAACAAAATCTCGATGGCATTCTGATCTGTGGAATACAACTACTTTGACCCAATCCTAGAAGTGGATAAGGTACTGGAGTTTGTTTCTCCTAGTCATTCCGGAATAGAATGGCTTGACAGGCCACAAGAATAATAGGCATCGATAACATGAATGCATAACTAATCTTGACCAACAATTGATAGACTAAGGTCGGAATACAATTAAAGAGAGACAACTCAAAGGAACATATGGTTTTCTAAGTTGTGGATGCATAGATTTACTATGTTAAACAATTTCAACATATTTCTTCCAGATAAACCATGCAGAAAGGTAGGACTGGCAGATTCACAATGTAGAATGGATTACTCATCAAGAGCACTCTGGTTGTGATCTTTTGGTTCAAAAGTACTTATGCCATAAGCAGTTCATGGTATTTGGAAGAAGGAAATACCACGGACCTCGAGAACTATCGCAAAGGTTACTAATATCCTAAAGGAACTAGCAAACACTATCACCAAGAAGTAAGTAGGGTGAATCTCGGGTTCAAGAACCCAGGAGTAGAATACCTACTAAATAATAACATCACGGGATGCTTTCGAGAATAATGGCCAGAATCATCACACTAGGAATATAAAGCATTGCTAGATTACTGGGTGATTCTCTAAGACACCTATGGCCATAATAATAGTTCCAACATATATGTCAAGGCAACAGAGTACCTCAACTCACCGATTAGTGTGGTTAAACTGGCCCAAAAGGACATCGGGAACTGGGAGGAAGGATTTGCAAATGCATCAGATTATTTAAAAACCTGGGATGACTTGGACATCATAACAGCTGTAAATGCTCAGAAAGATTTCAGACATCCTACAAAATGGTGGCATAACCACTCAACGTCACAATATCAAGGTTCTGAGATCAACTGACAACGCATGGAAGTAGTAGGAACTGAACTGAGGCTTGAGTCCGTCAATCCTATAAGTCTACGGATTAGTAACACGTGATCGTAATAGACAGAAGAGAAAGCCTAGTTCTTAATCCCCATAGAAAAGAAGAGGATGACTCAGATCAGAAGGACATAAGGTAAAGGAGGCAAAAGAGCCTTACGTTCCCTTCCACAATCAATTCCCTTACATAACTAAAGCATTTCTAGACTCAACTTCGACCAGTTTGGCTTGGTAATCCTACAGGAAGTCAGGCTCTGATAACAAAGCTGTCAGGATGCCAATTCCAAGTAACATCGATCTAGACGATAACACCTCATATCACTTTGCGTCCTCACGCACGGTATTCCCACGGGTGTCGCCGTACCATGGCCCGGGACCGTTTGCGCCTTTTGGCTCACGTATATGGTAGTGTCGCTAGCATCCATATGACAGAGAACACGGGCCGACATGACTAGTCGTGCACCCAAAGGGGCACTAACTTATGGGGACAGGAATACATGAATAAACATCGAGCATGTCTGTCAGCAGTGTGCGAATCCGGGCTGTAGCAGGCTAGGCAGGACTCCGGATGTCACCGCGTGACATTTCCCAGAAGGGACAGACATAGGAACGAAGTGAATCACATGCCGGCCAGTCAAGTGTTCCGGAGCAGTAGTGCTGGGCTAGCAGGACTCCGGTGAACCGCGACGTAGCGCACTACTATTGCTCATGGAAGCACAAGACTACATTTCCCCATAAGAGAGGCTATCAAGGATAAACAACTAGGTTGTTGGATGCCACACATACCAAGCATTTCAATCATACACACAATATGCTCGATATGTGTAAAAAGAACATGGCATCACAACAAAACTCTACGACTCAAAGTATTTATTCATTAGGCTCCGAGGAGCCAAGTATTACAAACACGGGTCTCATGACCCCACATACAGATCATACAAGCAACAAGCGGAAGCAATACTTGTCTGAGTACAGACAACTACAAATGAAGAAGGCTGAAAAGCCTGACTATCTACAAGACCCCCCAAGGGTACAAGATCGCAGCTGAGGTAACCAGCTAAACGTCGGGGACCACACGGAACTACTAGTGAGACTGAAGTCTCTCTACAAAACATAAAATAAGCAAACGTGACTACAAATGTACCCAGCAAGACTTACATCCGAACTAGCTACATATGCATCGGTATCAATAAAGGGGGGTGGTGGAGTTTAACTGCAGCAAGCCAGATTTGACTCGGTGGCTATCCTAAACTCCGACTGTTGGTAACTCTTTTGAGGTGTCGCACACGAGTCCACATATTCACCATATCAATACACCACTATGGATCCGCTCCTGTCTCCCTACGAGAAGGCCATCCATATCACTAACCCTTACCTTGCGCATTTTAGAGTATCCACTTTCACTTGTCTATGAACTGTACAGGCAACCCAGAAGTCCTTTACCGTGGACACGGCTATTCGAATAGATGATGTTAACCCTGCAGGGGTGTACTTCTTCACACACGCTCTCGCCAGTTACCACCATGTACATGTCGTGTATCTCGGCAACCTTCAAGCGGAAGCCTGGCGAGGGAGTCGGCCATGACCTAACAAACCACACAAGTCTCTAGTCCAGGTTTATCGCCTATTCGGATTCCATCCACAAGGAGATCCGATCGGGGTGTCGCTCATGGCTCCAAACGATGTGAGCAGGGTTCCCAAGCCCACCATCCGGGTGCCACTTGGTACACCGTGCCACTGCGCCTAGTCTGTCCCAAGCCCACCTGTACCGGGTGCCACTTGGTAGACTACTAACACTACCTACAAACACCAGAAACTAGTTGCAACTCCTGGACAGAGATTAGGTTGATTAATAAGTCGAGAGAGCTTGGAGCACCCGGAGCCCAATGTGTGGTAGTAGCTGTTCATGGATGACGAACACAGAACTCAGTTCCTGAGGACGGTTTCAATGAGACAACCCACCATGTACTCCTACATGTCCACTCACCACCACCTTTACCAAATTGTGTTCACACGCTTAGCACTCAACAGTAGGACATGTTCACAACTCTCCAGTTCATCCCTGATGAATAAGACCTGACACAACTCTAAGCAATAGCAGGCATGGCAAACAAGCATTAATGAGTAGGCACATCAGGGCTCAAACAACTCCTACTCATGCTAGTGGGTTTCATCTATTTACTGTGGCAATGACAGGTCATGAAGAGGAAAGGGGTTCAACTACCACAGCATGTAACAGGTGAAGCGTTGTTGTCCTAATTTAGTAAAAGAGAGCAAGTGCGAGAGAGTGGGATTGTATCGGAATGAACAAGGGGTTTTTGCTTGCCTGGCACTTCTGAAGATAGCATTGGGTCTTCATCAGTGTCAACGATCACGGCATTTAACAACGTCTACCGAGGGGGACCAACACCGGCAAATAGAGAATAAACACAATCAATGCAATGCACAGTATGATGCATGAACATGGCATGTATATGTGATGTTGTTTGTGCTAATGCAACAGCAAGAAGTTCAATGGAGCTCATTTGAATCAAGGATTCAAATGCAACTCCAAACTTAAGCATTTTAAATGCCCTTTATGTGTTTTCATCTATACAGCAGGTTTAGGTTGGTTTGTCATGCATGAAAATAGTACAGATGTATAGATTGAATTTTTCTAATAATTTTTCATATATAAATTATTTCATTCTGAGCTACGGTTGATTTTATATGATTTTTAGAAGTTTATACTATTTTCTGGAATTTCTGAATTGAGAATAAAACCAAAAAAGCCTATTACTGCGTCAGCATGGCGTCATGCTGACCTCAGCAGGTCAACAGACACGGTCCAGGTCAATCCTGACCAGTGGGACCCATTGGTCAGTGACCCAGTGACAGTTAGTGACACAGACGGGTGGGTCGGGTCAGAGGCCATGTCAGCGAGGTCAACGTCGACGCGTGGGGCCACTGTGATTATCATAAACTAAATAGGGGTTAAACCATGCTTTGTTAAGGGCGTGGGGCCCATATGTCATCGACACGTGACACTTACTAAACGTGATTAGCAACTATACTAATGGTGCCACGTCAGCCACCGGAGACCAGCCGGCGGCGACCACATGACACGGCGGGGGCACGCTGGACTTGCGCTAGAGGCGTCAGCTTGGCACGCTGTGGGAACCAGGGGATAGCCCTTGCTCTCGCGCATCCAGAGGACCTAGTGGGAGGTTGCGGGGTCAACGGAATTCATGCTGGCAACGAGCTTTGGCGGCGGTGGTGTTCGCCACATGTGGGCAGCGGTGCTACGGGGTGCGGGCGAATCATCAAAAGGGCTAGGCGGAATCCTGGGGGCACCAGGAGCTCGTTGCCATGCCCAGCAACGACGGCACAGGCTGCTGTGGTGGCGCATGACAAGGCAGGCGACGGCGAGCTTCGGCCGCGGTGGCCAGTGGGGTTAGAGGTAGAAAATGACCGAGGGGAGAGAGGGGTTGGGAGCAGGAGCTCACGGCGAGGCGGAGGAGCAGATTAGTGAGCTCTGGGTCGTCTTGTAGTCGGCGAATCGAGCGGCGGCATCCGGCGGTTCCCAAGGTTGAAGACGACTAGATGGCAGCGATGGAGGGCCTCCGATGAGGTGGAATAGGGCGACGAGGTGGATCCCTGGGACGCGTCGGTGAGGCGGGGAAGAGGCTCTGGGCGCGGCAATGGCGAGCAGCGGTGGTGGCTGCGTTCGGTGCGTGCGAGGGAGAGAGCCAGGGGAGGGGATGGGGACGAGAGAGAGCGAGAGAGAGACGGGGGGCAGCCTGCCGTCGTCCAGGGAGGCCAGACATGCTAGGAGGACGTGGAGACCTCGGTTGCGTGGGCGTCGACACGCCTCTGCCTACTGGCAGAGGTTGAAGACGACTGCTTCGGCTAGTGGGCTGGGTCACCAGCTGGGCCACCAGGTAGACTTCGCGAGGTAGGAGGCCAGGTGAGCCTCTTTCCTTTTTATTTCTGTTTTCTATTTTCTGTAATTTGTTTTGATTTAGTTTTGGACACTAAATCATTTTTGTTGCTTCTGATAGTTCTTGTAGGGAGTAGTTCGATTATTCCAAAGCCCTTCACCAAAGATCAGAATTATTGGACGTATATTAATTAATTAACAAATATATATCCAATGCAAATAGTTATCGATTTAATTCAAAGGTGGAAAAGAAATATCTCTGAGATTCCAAAAATATTGTTTTGAGTTTTACCGCTTGCCAAATATTTTCACAGACTAGGAGGAACATTTTCTTGGACTTCTTTGAAAAGATTTTAATGTTGATTACTTTTGAAGTGATATATAAGGGTTTCAACTAACCTCAATTCAATTTTCAGAAATTTTAGACATGAAGCATGAGTGCAGATTCAACTATTCACTCAGGTATTCTAGGGCTGTGACATAGGAGATCACTGTTATCATGATTTATGTGACATAGGTGCTAGTGTGAGTGCTATTACTTATTCCTTATATCAAGAAATTATGAATGACATAGCACCCGCAAAGATAGAAGACATAGATGTTACTATTAAACTTTCTAATAGAGACACTATATCAACAATTGGGACTGTTAGAGATGTTGAAGTCTTGTGTGGGAAAATAAAATACCGTAGTGATTTTCTTGTTCTTGGTTCACCACAAGATGACTTTTGTCCCATTATCTTTGGTAGACCTTTCTTGAACACCGTTAATACTAAGATAGATTGTGAGAAACAAATTGTCGGTGTTAGTTTTGGTGATGAGTCTCATGTGTTTAATTTTTCCAAGTTTAGTAGAAAGCTTCATGAAAAAGAATTGCCTAGTAAGGATGAAATAATTGGTCTTTCTTCCATTGTTGTGCCTCCTACTGATCCACTAGAACAATATTTGCTAGACCATGAAAATGGTCTACATATGCATGAAAGAAATGAAATAGATAAGTTTTTCTTTGAACAACGTCCTCTGCTTAAACACAATTTGCCTATTGAAACTCTAGGAGGTCCTCCTCCACCTTAAGGTGATCCTGTGTTTGAATTAAAACAATCGCCAGACACTTTGAAATATGCTTATCTTGATGAAAGGAAGATATATCCTATTATTATTAGTGCTAACCTTTCAGAACATTAAGAAGAAAGATTATTGAAAGTTCTAAGGAAGCACCGAGCTGCTATTGGATATACTCTTGATGATTTAAAGGGCATTAGTCCCACTCTATGT
The DNA here is from genome assembly GCA_021605145.1 of Aegilops bicornis. Taxonomy (NCBI): domain Eukaryota; kingdom Viridiplantae; phylum Streptophyta; class Magnoliopsida; order Poales; family Poaceae; genus Aegilops; species Aegilops bicornis. The sequence continues at coordinate 553,864,126 of CM038672.1, read as the reverse complement.
CAGCACACGATTAATATGGAACCTGATGCTAAACCCGTTGTTGATCACCAACGTCGGTTAAATCTGAAAATGAAAGACGTGGTAAGAATGGAAATATTAAAACTTATAGAAGTAGGTATAATCTATCCTATAGCTGATAGTAGATGGGTAAGTCATGTTCATTGTGTTCCTAAGAAAGGAGGTAATACTGTTGTTCCTAATGATAAGAATGAACTTATTCCACAAAGAACTGTTACAGGCTATAGAATGGTAATTGATTTTAGAAAATTAAATAAAGCAACTAGAAAGGATCATTACCATCTGCCTTTCATTGATCAAATGCTAGAAAGATTATCTAAGCACACACATTTTTGCTTCCTTGATGGATACTCTGGTTTCTCACAAATACCCGTTTCTCAACCTGATCAAGAAAAGACCACTTTCACTTGTCCCTTTGGAACTTATGCTTATAGACGTATGCCTTTCGGTTTGTGAAATGCACCTGCTACCTTTCAAAGATGTATGACTGCTATATTCTCTGACTTTTGTGAAAAGACTGTTGAGGTTTTCATGGATGACATCTCTGTTTATGGGAAGTCTTTTGATGATTGTTTAAGCAGTCGTGATCGAGCTTTGCAGAGATGTGAACAAACAAATCTTGTCTTGAATTGGGAGAAGTGCCACTTTATGGTTAATGAAGGTATTGTCTTGGGACATAAAATTTCTGAAAGAGGGTATTGAAGTGGACAAAGCTAAGGTTGATGCAATTGAGAAAATGCCATGTCCTAAAGATATCAAAGATATTCGTAGTTACCTAGGTCATGCCGGTTTCTATAGGAGATTTATCAAAGTCTTTTCTAAAATTTCTAGGCCTCTTACAAACCTTTTGCAATAGGATGTTCCTTTTGTTTTTGATGATGATTGTTTAGAAGCCTTCGAAACACTCAAGAAAGTCTTAATTTGGGCACCTATTGTTCAACCACCTGATTGGAACTTGCCTTTTGAAATTATGTGTGATGCTAGTGATTATGCTGTTGGTGCTGTTCTAGGACAAAGAGTTGATAAGAAATTGAATGTCATTCATTATGCTAGTAAAACTCTAGAAAGTGCTCAACGACATTATGCTACTACTGAAAAAGAATTCCTAGCAGTGGTGTTTGCTTGTGATAAATTTAGATCTCACATTGTTGATTCAAAAGTAATTGTTCACATCGATGATGCTGCTATAAAATATCTGAAGGAAAAGAAAGATCCTAAACCTAGACTTATTCGATGGGTTCTCTTGCTACAAGAATTTGATTTACATATCACTGACAGAAAAGGAGCTGAGAACCCCGTAGCTGATAACTTGTCTAGGCTTGAAAATATGCTTGATGACCCACTACCTATTGATGATAGTTTTCCTGATGAGCAATTAGCTACAATAAATGTTGCTCATAATACTCCTTGGTATGCTGACTATGCTAATTACATTGTTGTTAAATATTTACCACCTAGTTTCACATACCAACAAAAGAAAAAAAATTCTTCTATGATTTGAGACATTACTTTTGGGATGACCCACATCTTTATAAAGAAGGAGTAGATTGTATTATTAGACATTGTGTACCTGAGCATGAATAGGGACAAATTCTATGAAAATGTCACTTCGAAGCATATGGAGGGCATCATGCTGGAGATAGAACTGCTCATAAGGTATTGCAATCTCGATTTTATTGGCCTACTCTCTTCAAGGATGCCGGTAAGTTTGTCTTATCTTGTGATGAATGCCAAAGAATAGGTAATATTGGTAAGCGTCAAGAAATGCCTATGAATTATTCACTTGCTGTTGAACCATTTGATGTTTGGGCATTTGATTACATGGGTCCATTTCCTTCCTCTAATGGGTATACACATATTTTGGTTGATGTTGATTATGTTACTAATGAAGGAAATATGCCCTAGAGGCAATAATAAAGTTATTATTTATTTCCTCATATCATGAAATGTTTTTATTATTCATGCTAGAATTGTATTAACCGGGAAACATAATACATGTGTTAATACATAGAAAAATATAGTGTGACTAGTATGCCTCTACTTGACTAGATCGTTAATCAAAGATGGTTGAGTTTCCTAAACCAAAGAAATGAGTTGTCATTTGATTAACAGGATCACATCATTAGGAGAATGATGTGATTGACTTGACCCATTCTGTTAGCTTAGAACATGATCGTTTAGTTTACTGATATTGCTTTCGTCATGACTTATACATGTTCCTATGACTATGAGATTATGCATCTCCCTATTACCGGAGGAACACTTTGTGTGCTACCAAACGTCACAACGTAACTGGGTGATTATAAAGGTTCTCTACAGGTGTCTCCGATGGTACTTGTTGAGTTGGAATAGATTTAGATTAGGATTTGTCACTCCAATTGTCGGAGAGGTATCTCTGGGCCCTCTCGGTAATGCACATCACAATAAGCCTTGCAAGCAATGTGATTAATGAGTTAGTTGCAGGATGATGCATTACGTAACGAGTAAAGAGACTTGCCGGTAACGAGATTGAGCTAGGTATTGAGATACCGACGATCGAATCTCGGGAAAGTAACATACCGATGACAAAGGGAACAACGTATGTTGTTATGCGGTTTGATCGATAAAGATCTTCGTAGAATATGTGGGAGCCAATATGAGTATCCAGGTTCCTCTATCGGTTATTGGCCGGAACCGTGTCTCGGTCATGTCTACATAGTTCTCGAACCCTTAGGGTCCGCACGCTGAAAGTTTGGTGATGATCGGTATTATGAGTTTTTGTGTTTTGGTGTACTGAAGGTAATTCGGAGTCCCAGATATGATGATGGACATGACGAAGAGTCTCGAAATTGTCGAGAAGTAAAGATCGATATATTGGACGACTATATTCAGACACCGGAAGTGTTCCGGGTGGTTTCGGAGAAAACCGGAGTGCTGGAGGGTTACCGGAACCCCCCGGGAGAAATAGTGGGCCTTATGGGCCTTAGTGGAGAGAGAGAGGGCTGGCCTAGGGCAGGCCGCGTGCCCCTCCCCTTCTGGTCCGAATTGGACTAGGAGAGGGGCGCGCCTCTTCCTTCTCCCTCTCCCCCTTCCTTTCCCCCTCCTAGTAGGAGTAGGAAAGAGGGGAGTCCTACTCCAACTAGGAGGAGGACTCCTCCTGGCGCCCCCTACAGGGGCCGGCCGGCCTCCCCCCTTGCTCCTTTATATACGGGGGCAGGGGGCACCTATAGACACACAAGTTGATCTATTGATCTCTACCAGCCGTGTGCAGTGCCCCCTCCACCATAATCCACCTCGATCATATCGTACCGGTGCTTAGGCGAAGCCCTGCGTCAATAGCATCATCATCACCGTCATCATGCCGTCGTGCTCACGAAACTCTCCGGTGAAGCTTTGCTGGATCGGAGCTCGCGGGATGTCATCGAGCTGAACGTGTGCTGAACTCGGAGGTGCCATGCGTTCGGTACTTGGATCGGTCAGATCGTGAAGACGTACGACTACATCAACCACGTTGTGCTAACGCTTGCGCTTTTGGTATACGAGGGTACGTGGACACACTCTCTCGTCTCGTTGCTATGCATCACCATGATCCTGTGTGTGCGTAGGAATTTTTTTGAAATTACTACGTTCCCCAACAACTAAATGGGTAGAAGCTATTCCAACCAGTAGTGCTGATCACAACACCTCTATTAAAATTCTTAAGGAAGTTATTTTCCCAAGGTTTGGAGTCCCTAGATAGTTAATGACTGATGGTGGTTCACACTTTATTCATGGTGCATTCCGTAAAATGCTTGCCAAGTATGATGTTAACCATAGAATTGCATCACCTTACCATCCTCAATCTAGTGGTCAAGTTGAACTTAGCAATAGAGAAATAAAATTAATTTTGCAAAAGACTGTCAATAGGTCCTGAAAAAATTGGTGTAAGAAATTAGATGATGCACTTTGGGCTTATAGAACAACATATAAAAACCATATGGGTATGTCTCCTTATAAAATGGTTTATGGAAATGCTTATCATTTGCCTCTTGAGTTAGAACATAAAGCATATTGGGCGCAATCAAAGAACTCAAGTATGATTTCAAACTTGCCGGTGAAAAGAGGTTATTTGATATTAGCTCTTTAGATGAATTGAGAACCCAATCCTATGAAAATGCCAAATTATTTAAAGAAAAAGCTAAAAGATGGCATGATAAAAGAAACCAAAAGCGTGAGTTCAAGGTCGAAGAATATGTTCTATTGTACAACTCTAGTTTTAGGTTCTTTGAAGGAAAACTCCTCTCCAAATGGGAAAGACCTTATGTTATCGAGGAGGTTTCTCGGTGTGGAGCTATCAAAATAATTTATGCCGAAGGTACTAACCCGAAGGTTAACAATAAAACATTATATCTCTGGTACGCCCATTAATGTTGAAAGTAATATTATCCAAACATTGACACCAGAAGAACACATAAGAGAGTCCTTCCCGAACACTCCAGAATCGTGAAAAAAGAGGAGGTATACGTGATACGCTAAGTAAATAGACTCCGAAAAATCCGCAATTTTTATTAGTTTTGGTATATTTAGAAATTTAGGAAAATAAGAAACTACCGGCAAAGTACCCTTGGTGGGCACAAGACACCAGGGCACACCTGGCTTGCCAGGCGCGCCCAGGTGGGTTGTGCCCACCTGGGGCACTTTCCGGACTCTGTTTTTCTATCGTTTGTTGTTTCCCAAGATAAAAAATCTTTATATACCCCCTGAACCTGTAGACCACCGTATTACGGAGAAATCTTATATTCTCTGTTCTTGCTGTTTTCGGTTAGATCTGTCAGGCAAGGCATCATGTCTTCCTCCTCCAACAACATGGAAGAGGATGCTTGGATGATGAAGATTGAGCTAAAGAGAGAGGAGCCCGTAGAAGCCATCAAAGGAGACAAGAGCAAGTTGACTACTGGAGATCAAGTCTCAGTGGTCGAGAAAGCAATGCCGGCAGAGGAAGAAGAAGAAGATATCCTTAAACCTTACTATGCTAACCTTACCCCTACTGAGATTGAAGCTTTTCGTATCATTTAAACGGTTCGTGTGAAAAATAAATATCTCACTCGTGAAAATATTCTGCATAGAGAGCACATCATTTTCCTCCGGGGCATCATCTCTAGATTGGAGAACGTCCTGATATTGAAGGACAAGATTGCTACTTCACCACCACCACCTTCTTTTTCATCACCAAAAGAAAATTGGGTATCGGGTATGGGCACTCCCCTTGGCTTCCGCCAAGCTTGTGGGACGTGCCCTGGTATCGTATCATCCCCACTATCTTTTGCCTTTACTTAATTTAGTTTGATCTTTTTCTTTAGGTGAATAAAATTTTAGTTCAATGCTTTCTTTTCGAGAGTTTGCTTAGTGATCTATACTTGTAATCGTGTGCGAGATATATAATAAAGTTTAGTTTGAGTTTTTGCTTTCTTTACTTTCATGTTGCAATAAAAAGAAAGGAAATAAATTAAAAAGATCATATGCTAATCTTATGGTAAGGGATGACACCACATAAGGAAAAGTATAAGTAGAAAATTTTATTAGAGGTTGACAAACATAGCATTGGTCAATGATGCAACTCATGAAAGAATTAATAAGGGAAGAGAAGATTCACATATAAAAACACTATCCTATAAATCTTTTGTGATTGTGAGCCCCCATCAAAATATTATATGCCAAAACTGTTGACGTTGGACAAGGAATACAACGTAATGATTTATATTTGTTCATATTCACATAGAAGTTATATTGTCATAGAACCTTTAATATGTGGTGCTTGCCCCCTATCTTTGCTAGCAAAAAATTCCGCACTAAGTAGAGATACTACTTGTGCATCCAAAAACCCTTAAACCCAAATCTTATTTTCAAGAGTCCACCATACCTACCTAGGGATTGAGAAAGGTCCCTCAAGTAAGTTGCCATCGGTGCAATAAGGCAATAAAAATTGCTTCTAAAAGTGTGAGATCATTTAGCTTAAGATAAAATTGAACATTGTACGAACTTGTGATGGTGAAGAATAAAAGCGACAGACTGCATAATAAAGGTTGCCATCACAAGGGGTTGAGCATACAAACAAATAAGCGCATGGCAACCTCTGCTTCCCTCTGCAAAGGGCCTATCTTTTACTTTTATGTGTTTACTTTTATGCAAGAGTGAAAGTTTCTTCTCTCTACTTTCTCATTTGGCAAGCATCATGTGGTGAGGAAAGATCTAGGCACATATGTCCAGTTGAACATGGGTGGCATGAGTTATTATTGTTGACATCACCCTTGAGGTGAATACATTGGGAGGTGAAACTATAAGCCCCCATCTTTCTAGGTGTCCGATTGAAACATTTTGCTCATGTCTATGTGGTGAGTATTAGAAATCATAGAGGACTATATGATGGTTGAGTATGTGGACTTGCCTAAAGGCTCCGATACGTGACCCTTCCTGAAAAGATGATGAATTGTAGTTGCAAAGTTGACTAAGAACATAGTTTGTTGGTTTCTAATAGATTTTATGCTTTATACTTCAATTGTGTGATGAATCATCACTAATTCATGGGAAGTCTATGATAAAAGTTCCATGTTAAAAGCCTTATGTTTAGTTTATTGCAGTTATAATAATCAACATGATGCTTCTATGTCTGTATTTTATTTTTATCGACACCTCTCTCTCTAAGCATGTGGACATGTTTTTCGATTTCGGTTTTCACTTGAGGACATGCAAGGTCTAAGCTTGGGGGAGTTGATACGTCCATTTTGCATCATGTTTTCCTACTGTTATTTATGATGTTTTTATGCATAATAATGCTTTTTGGAGTAATTCTAATGCCTTTTCTCTCATAATTTGCAAGGTACACATAAAGAGGGAGAATTCCGACAGGTGTAAATCTGGAGCTGGAAAAGCTACGTTAGTCCAGCTATTCTGCACAACTCCAAACAAGCTGAAACTTTATGGAGATTTTTTATGGAATATTTGAGGAATATTGGAGCCAATAAGTACTAGAGGGGGACCACCCACTACTAGGAAAAGGGCTATAGATAGGATTGATACTAATGGCGCACCATGGAAGTAGTGCGCCACTACTATATACTAATGGCGCACCTGTTGGTGATGCGCCATTAGTGTGGAAGACACTAATGGCGCACAAGAAACAGGGTGCGCCACTAGTATTAATTTTTTTTCCATTTTTCCATACATACTAATGGCGCATCAGGTAGAAGTGCGCCATTACTAGTTCTAACTAGTAATGGCGCTACAGGCAGACAGTGCGCCATTACTGTAATTTTTTTATTCTTTTTTTTGCAAAACTACTAATGGAGCACCGTTTCACAATGCGCCATTACTAGTTTAAACTAGTAATGGCGCACTTTTGCCCGGTGCGCCATTAGTGTATATATTTATTTCTTATCTTTTTTTGCAAAACTACTAATGGCGCACCACCTGCAGGTGCGCCATTAGTAACCAGGGTTACTAATGGCGCATTTGCGGGTGGTGCGCCATTAGTAACCTGGGACACCAACAAGATATTTTGGACAGCCCCACACCTACCTACTAACTTTCCCCACTTCATTCCCTCCATCTCCTTCTCCAAGCTTTCGGCTGCCTCCTCCTCCTCACCTCATTTCCACCATAGATTCATCAAAATTAAGTGGTGAAATTACCTTTTTTTGATAGGTAAGTAAGGGGAAAGCTATGTTCATGATGTAGATCTACTTTTTTTCTCCCTAGCTCGCTCCAACAACGTGCATATGCACTTTTTGTGGCCTAGCTAGATCTATGTATGTTTGTGGTGATGCATGTGTTTGTGGTGTTGCATATATGTTTGTGTTTGTAGGTACCGGTATTTGAAATGCGATAGTTGCCAATATTTTGCCGGAATGTTTTGATTCATTTCCGTTTCAAGTAGAATTTTGGCACTATGCATTCTTTTTGGTCCTTTTTTAGGGAAGGTCATGCCAAATTTTTTCTTGGTTCTAAAATATCCTTTTGCTCTACCTCAAGCGACCATGGTCCGCACGATGACCGAAGGCATCGTGAATAGGTTTTGAGCTCATGAAGGCCGAGAGATGCTTCAAAAGAACGAGACGGAGATAAGATGTTCATGTCGAAGATGCAAGCTGAAGAGCCTTATTGCGGACCCGGATTCCGGGCAAGTGCGGGAACACCTGCTATTGCATGGTTTCATGGATGGCTATCGGTGGCAAGGTGATGAAGATGACTATGAAGTCGTCCATGGGGGCCGGGCAAGAAATGAGGAAGGGCAACAAGACAAGTACCACCGCGACGAGGGCGGGCGAGAAGACGAAGAATCTCCAGGACATGATCACGACGGTGATGCTATACACAGTCATCATGTAGAAGATGTCGTACATGATGATGAGGAAGATCAAGACGAAGGGCATGATCATGAAGATGAAGATGCCGGAGCAGACGACGATGGAGGCTGGGTGCAGGACCCTCATTTTCAAGAGCTGCTTCTCAAGCAGATGGATAACACAAGAGCTGCCGCCCGAGAGAAAGCCAAGCTGGATCAACTGGAGATAGACGCGGTTACTCCATTGTATGAAGGATGCAGGCCGAGGATACCCTTTGAAAGTAACGCTCATGGCTCGGAGATGAAGGTAAAACACAAAATGACCGACGCATGCTTCGACGAGAACATGTCATTCTGGCACGAACGTCTTCCCAAGGGGAACAAGTGCCCGACCAGTTTCGAGGAGGCGAAGAAAATCGTGTGTCCTCTGGATTTACCGCACGTGAAATACCATGTGTGCATGAACAATTGCATCATTTATCGGGACGAGCACGCGGAGTCTACCATATGTCCGGTGTGCGGCGTCACTCGATACAAGAAGAGGAAGAAAGCTCCTCGAAAATCGGTGTGGTACTTTCCGATCACTCCTCGTCTGCAGCGGTATTTTGCGGACCCTAAGGTAGCAAAGCTCCTGCGTTGGCATGCAGATAGGGAGGAGAAGAAGCGGGAAGATGATGGCAATAATCGGGAGATAAATAAAAAAGACAAGATGCTGAGTCACGCTAAGGATGCGAGCCAGTGGCAAGCGTTGAACTTCGAATACCCAGAATTTGGGAAGGATCCAAGGAACATCGTGCTGGGCGCGAGCACCGATGGAGTCAATCCGTTTGGCAGCCAGAGAAGCACACATAGCACCTGTCCTGTGTTTGTGTGGATGTACAACCTTCCCCCCTGGTTGTGCATGAAGAGGAAGTACATTCACATGAGTATGCTAATTGAAGGGCCAAAACAACCAGGAACGACATCAATCAGACCGGGCTGCTCAAGGAGGAGCTAGACACGCTGGAAAACGCCAGCCAATACGTGGACGCCGCAGAGAAAGAATATTTCCCTATGAGAGCCGCACTGCTCACGACGGTGCACGACTATCTCGGTTACGGATATCTCGGGGCAGGTAGTCCACGGATTTTCTGGATGCGTAAGGTGCATGGATGACACAACGTATCGGCAGCTAGATAGAGATCCCTGGTCTTTGAAAACCGTGTTCATGGGACATCAAAGGTGGCTTCGCGACGATGACCCGTGGAGGAAATGCAAGGATCTGTTCGATGGTGAAACCGAACCCCGAAAACGCCCGTGTACGAGGAGCGGCGAGGAAATAGACGAGCTGTTGAAAAATTTGAAAGACTGCCCACTGCCGGGAAAGAAGCAAAAGGCGCCGGAGCCGGGAATGAAGCGAAAGGCGCCAGAGCCGCTGTTGAAGGTATGGAAAACGAGGCCTGTTTTCTGGGACTTTCCGTACTAGAAGATCCACCGTGTGCCTCACAGCCTTGATGTCATGCATATCACGAAGAACGTGTGCGAGAGTCTGCTTGGTACCCTGCTCAACATGCCAGAGAGGACCAAAGATGGGCCGAAAGCAAGGGCGGACTTGAAATCAATGGGCATCAGGCAGGAGCTTCACGCTAATGAAGATGATGATGATGATGATGATGATGATGATGATGATGAGGCGAAGCAGGACAAAGAATGTCGTCGCAAAGGAAAAAAGGCCAAGAAGACCGGAAATGACTACCCTCCCGCGTGCTTCACTCTAAGTCAGGAGGAGATCGAGCAGTTTTTCACCTGCCTCCTAGGAGTAAAACTTCCTTCTGATTACGCTGGGAAGATAAGCAGATACCTAGCCCAACAAGCGAAGTTCAACGGGATGAAGTCTCACGACTGTCAAGTCTTGATGACGCAGACATACTTCCGATTGCAATCCGTGGGATCATGGACGCGCACGTCCGTGAAACGCTATTTGGCCTATGCAACTTTTTCGACGTCATCTCTCGGAAGTCGATTGGCGTGAGGCAACTCAGAAGGCCACAGGAAGAGATCGTGCTGATACTATGCGAGCTTGAGATGTACTTCCCGCCCGCATTCTTTGACGTTGTGGTGCATCTGCTGGTCCATATCGTGGAGGATATCATCCAACTTGGGCCGACGTTCCTGCACAGCGTGATGCCGTTCGAAAGGATGAATGGTGTCATCAAAGGATACGTTCGCAACATGTCACGTCCAGAGGGAAGTATAGCCAGGGGCTTTCTGACCAAAGAGTGCATCTCCCATCGCATCGAATTATCTAGGCATCGAGAACCCCGTTGGTCTGCCCGTCAATAGGCACCTCGGCAGGCTCGCTGGATGGGGTCACCGTGATGGTCGCCGCGAAATGCATGTCACTTCGAGGGTCCACTCGCCGACTTTGAAAGAGCAAACCTAGTCGCGCTACAACACATAGACGTGGTCGATCCTTGGGTGGTATAGCACAAAACATTTATTGAGAAGACGTTCAATGACCGAGGCAAACAGAGGACGGACGGAGATATAATCAAAGAGCACAACTCATGTTTCACGCGTTGGTTCAAGCAGAAGCTTCTGTCGTACCCTTTACATGAGGATTCTTCCGCGGAAGCACAACTCATATTCGGCTTGTCACAGGGCGCCGAGCACAACCTGATGACCAATGAGGCGTACGATATCAACGGCTACACATTCTACACCGAGAACAAGGACATGAAGGGCGATGGTTATCAGAACTCCGGGGTAACGATGGAATCCTACGCCGGCAACGACAAGGACATATACTACGGAAGGATCGAGGAGATCTGGGAGCTGAGCTACGCTGGAGAGAAGGTCCCGATGTTCCGTGTCAGATGGGACAAGAGCGTCCTAAAATAAGACCAGTATTTCACCACCATGGTTATACCCGAAGCCAAATCCAAGACCGCGGGCGCAAACGTCACCGCGAAAAATGAGCCATGGGTACTGGCTTCCCAAGTGGACCAATGCTTCTTCATGATCGACCACAAAGCCCAGTCGTGTTGTCGTGAGGAGAGGCAAAAGGAAGATCATCAGAATGGATGGAGTAGCCAATGAGCAAGACTTCGACAAGTACGGCGACCCGAAGATCGAACATGACGACGACGATGAAGTAGCAGCACACACCACAAGAAGAAGCAGGACCACCCTACCTAAAGGACGCCCGTTCCACAGAACAACTCCATTTTCGAAAAAGAAGGGCAAGAAGATTGTGAACAGATAGCTAGCTAAGATCGATTGTATTTAAATCGTAGTCTTCATTTCTCGGTTGTATTTCATTGGCACTTTTTGATATCATGAATATTTTTAAATTTCATGGGCACTTTTTGAATTCATGAGGACACTTGATCTCGATCCCCCTCCATCTCGATCTCGATTCCCCCTCCATCTCGATCTCGATCCCCCTCCATCTCGATCCTACCCGCACACTCCCCTGCTAGCTCCACCGCCGCCGACGACCCACCGCAACCCTGCCCCGCTCCACCGCCGCCAACGGGCACCCCCCGCACCCTCCCCCGCTCCACCGCCGCCGCCGATGATATTTTCAAGTAACAAATTTGAACATATTTTTTAAAAATTTATTACTGTTTTTATAAAAAAATATTACTGTTATGATTTAAACAAGCTTGAACAAATTTAATCACAAATAAATATAAAAAACAGCATTTAAAATGCATAAAAAATATTGGGGAGCCTGGGAATCGAACCCAGGACCTCCTGGTGTGTGTGCTGCGTGCTGACCAGTCGGGCTAGTGGGTGGGTTCTGTTGTAGATAGGGTTAGGTTGTAGATAGGGCTAGTGGGCTAGATTAAAACAAAATTCTAATGGCGCACCGAGGGGTGGTGCGCCATTAGAATAGTCGTACTTATGGCGCACGAGGGGGTGGTGCGCCGTTAGAAAGCTTCCCCCCCACACTAAATCCCCAATCTCTCTAAACTCTCCCCTGCCTCATCGATCTCACCCGCTGCCCCCCGTGTTCGCCGTCCCCCTCGCCGCCCCCTCGCCTCCTTCGCCGTCCCCGAGCCGAGCGCCGCCTCCCTCCACCTCCCTCGTCGTCCCCGAGCCGAGCGCCGCCTCCCTCATCGTCCCCGAGCCGAGTGCCCTCGACGTCCTCCCGCCCAAGCGCCCCTCCCCCCGTGGCCCCGCCTGCGCCCTCGATGTGCTCGCCGTCCAACACCGCGTGGCCTGCCCAGGAGGACCGCCGCCGTCTTCCTCTTCGACTACGAGGACCCGGATGAGCTCGGACGCCCAGGAGGACCGCCACCGCTTGACACCCTCGACCGCGCGGCTTGCCCAGGAAGACCGCCACCGCTCGACGCCGAATTCGCGCCACCTCGACTAGCTCCGGCTGCCCCGAGTCGCCCTCGACCTCCCAAGTGAGCACCCGAGCCGCTTCCCCCTCTTCCCCCTCTTTATTTCCTTTTGATGTGTTCTAGGGTTGGGGGTTGGAGAAATTTGGACAAGGAAAGGGGGTTGTAGAATTAAGTAGCTAGGGTTTTCCAAATGTTCAAATCTCTGAGCTTGCATTTAGATGCATTTTAGAGGATACTAGTCTCAACTAAGCATCCGCCTAGAGATTCCTTCTTTAAGTAGCTAGGCTCAATTAGTGAATTTTCCAGTGAGTTTGGATTCATGCAACAGTATGAAACATTAATTACTATTCTTTCTGGCCACTAATGATAGATGTAACATGTAAGAAGTCCATAATTGATTAATGGATCTGTTATTTTGATAGTTTGTTTAGTGTTGCACCTTTTCCTTCTACAACTTGCAGATGTGCACACAGTTTCTTGTGTTCAGTTTAGGAGATGGTCCTTGGGAAGCATAAATAAAACATTATTGGCAAGTGCAGTCTTGTGACTCCTAGGTATCTACAAATGAGTAGATGAATATTTGTTACCAGGAGGGGTTACAATATCTTTCAAACTAATGTTGTTATCATGATCATGCTTTCTAATGGTTTGATATCACCCAATGTTTGGCATGGAAACTACAGAGGTACTATGTAGTGTTGTATTACTTCTTCCGGATTCAGGGTGTTTAAATGTGCATTAGTTCTTCTGATAATTAATGGTTAAAGTCCTTTGACAAGAATGTGAACAATAAGAGATGTAACAAATCCCGTAAGTAGAACCATGTATCTTTTCTCTCTACAATTCTCATGCAACAATATGGAACTAATTCTTTAAGTAGTTAATGAGAACACTTGGTCCATATTCATTTGCAAAGGTGAACATACATTTTCACCGTTCTTATAATATTTGCTTGATGTCAAATTATGCTATGAGGATATTAGTCTAAGCCCAGTCTTGGATGCATTGTTTTATCCTGCGGTGGTTAAACCGGTTCTGAAAATTATCTAGTTTGACTTGTACTTGTCCAACTATCATAATCTATTCTTTGACCATGGCAGTAGCTGACATTTTGTTATGATAATTTCAGTATATATCTTACTGTCCTTTGCTGATCTCGTTGTATTTTCAATTCACAGGCAACTCTCCGACGAAGTCTCCTCCAGGTAATATATGTCTCATGCTTTCTAAAGAGGTATACTGACTAAACTATCCACTTGCTATGCTTAGCTGCTCTGTTGTCTGAATCGTGACACTTTGCCTGTCATAATGCAACTAAGCATACTAGTTTTTTGTAGTGAGACAGTAAGATAGTGAGACAGTAAGAAGGAAACTTCCCAGATTATGTAGAAAGAAAATACTTGGTTTGACAGCAAGTACCATGACATGAATCAAAAAACACATACGGTGTGAAAAATAAAATGGCAGAAACACAGGAGGTTCTGGTTTGCTGTATCTCTACCAGTTTGGGTTGGTGAATGTGGATGATTTTTTTATCCTGTGAACTCATTGTACTGCTACAAGAATTTGGTATCATCATGGTGTAATTTTGTTAACATTCTGATTTTGTTAGATAGTGGCTACACTAATCTAAAGTGATACAATTTTCCTTCCCATTTGGTATCATCATGTTCAGTGTATACAATTATAACATCATGTGGGGTTTTTTAAGTCTGTTTACAGCTCTAGCACACTTCTCTTACAATGTTCAGTGTGTATGTCTGAACTTGAATGTTGCAATGCTGTTTTCTTCAGAGGCTACTGTCAAAAACTTGAGCTACTGTCTTGCAAAGATGATGATCATCTTGCTAGTTTGCTGGGTTTTGTCTCCGACCAATGTGTCGTGATGAATTTGCAGGTACCCCGAGAGGCCCTTGAGTTTGCGGAATGTCGATTAACTTCCGTTACGGCAAATTGGTACTCCATATGTCCTATTTTCAGCAAAGTTCATGCAAAAATTTCCGTGAATTTTAGCATGACTTTGCTAAAAATAGGACATATGGGGTACTTATGACTAATGCATGGGCCGGTATCTTAGTACTTAGTTAAGTAGGATCAACTGCCCCGCCATTCTTGCTGCATTAAACCATAGGTGGCAATAGAGCCAAGTGATTAGGCCCAACTTAGAATTCTCCTTAGCATTGATAAACCCTAGATGATAAACCCAACATAGGTGGCAATAGAGCCAAGTGATTAGTGCCAAGTGATTAGGCCCAACCTAGGGTGCCTCGGCATCGATAAACCCTAAATGATGAAAACTTAACTTGGCTGCCCGGATGCCTCGGTGTCGATGAGAACCTAAATGATGTATGCTTAGGCTTTTAGGGTGCCTCGGCGTCGACAAACCCTAAATCATGAAAGCTTAGGCTTTTAGGGTGCCTCGGTGTCGACAAACCCTAAATGATGAGACCATGATCTTGTTCCTTGACAATAACCAACTTTTTGACCAAACTTTTTCCTATTTAGAGAGAAACATGGCCCACAACGATGAGGCCGGTGGTTCGGGCGGCAAGCAATGCAGGAGCTGTCCCGGAGATGGAGGAACAACCTCACCGCTATGAGGACGCCGCGGAAGACACCGATCCTGATTACACAACCCCTAGTGGCGTCGGGGATGACACCACTGATGGTGCCGCCGAGGATGCCACCACTGATGATGCCGGCGCACACATAGATGGCAGCCAACCGAAGAGGCAAAGGAAGGACCGGCGCCCGAATGCGCTCCGCACCCTCAAGGAGGAATTCACTCAAGTGGACTCCGATGGGAATCCAATGGAGCACAAACATATAGTCAATGGGTACTCGGTTCAGCTCGGGTGCATTCTCCGGAGCACCGTCTCGATCAACATCGAGAACCTTAGGCATAATGACCGAGGGAATTTGCGCAACCTCCTCTTCACGAAGCTGCACGAACGATACAAGTTCCCCGCCGAATTTGAAAACACACGCCTCTCAGGGAATAAAGTGAACAGTGCCGCCCTCACGAAGATGAGCACGACCCTGTCTACATGGAGAAGCAAGGTGAAGAGAATGATTGATAAAGGTGATAGTTATGAGAAGATCAAGGTAAAATATCCTTTGATGAGCGAGGATGAGCACAAGGAGTTCAAGATCAAGTGCGAGAGCAGTGCAACCTCCGAATCAAGTCAGTGGGGGAAAGAAATGCGGGAGTTGAACTTAGGGGAACACAAACTCGGTACCGGCGGTTACAGAGTGGCGGAGCCTGTATGGGACAAGGAGGACGCGGAGCGTGCCGAGCAAGTCCTACTGCCCCGCTTCGAGAAATACAGCGGTGACAAGCAGACCAGGAACTATGTCAGGGCCCGGTACAAGGAGGACCCGATAACAAAGGATCTTACCACGGATCCGAAGACCAGGGCGCTTGAGCTTGTTCTGGTAAGGAATACACCACCGCGTAATTAGCTCCATATGGTTGCACTCTAATTAATCCCCAATATTTCTAAATGGTTCACGTTCCTTTCGGAGGACACTGAATGCAGTAGCGCGGGGTCGTCTCAAAGCTCCCCTTTCGACACCCCTTTAAATAGGGCGTTGAACGTAATGAAAAACAAGGATAAGCTCACTAAGCCGACGTCAGCTGGTCGTGTGGCCGGCAAAGGCTTTTCCACAAAATAGGGGTCATACTATACTGCTGGTGTGCGGAAGGAGAAAAAGACCAGCTCGGAAAGCCAGACGCGCGAGGTTGAAGAAGTCAAGGCACAAGTGGCGCAGATTCCAGAGCTTGTCCAAGAGCAAGTGGAACAACAACTGGGAACGAAGCTCAACGCCATGGTGCCTACATTGATTCATGGGCTGACGACATGGATTGCAGGCGGCCAACAGGGGCCTCCCCCGGTTCCCAGCTTCACGGCCAGAATCGCGACAGGCCAGCAGCGGCGCCATTGGTGTCTCCGGCGGCGGCGCCATTGGTGTCTCTGGAGGAGGCGGTATTCGTGTCTCCAGCGACGGCACGGGCATTGGAGCTTAATGCACCCGGGTGTACGCCGGCCGGCACCTCGCCAGCCAGCGCCCCCTCTGTCAGTTGCACGCCCGCCGTTGGCAATGCCTCGACATTAGCCGAGCTCGACGGCATCACGGTAACTAAGCCTCTCGGCCGATGACTTCATCTCCTTGCCTTTGACTGGGCATCCCTGACGCCTACACATGTTTCGCAGGGCACCGCCAACGTTCCTTGCACTCTTCTGCACTTCGTAGGCGCCGAGTTGGTCGATGTCGCCAAGGCAGAATCGTTCAACCGGGCAACCCCATGTTCCACGGTAATCCGATGCCACCCACAGTGTACAGGGTTGAAGTGGTTCGGGTGCTGCCAGGATGCCACCCACGGTAATCCGATTCGACCCGCTGGGTCCGACGATGAAGATGAGATGACCCTCAGCGCCTGCGTAAACTGGCCCCTGCTTTAGCCGAAGAGCCAGATTCGTTTGGGGGCGGGGGACACCATCCCATTGCATAAGACCGCCGGTCGTGCGGCGACAAGCCATGGCAAGAACGCCAGAACGCTACCGGACCTGCCGGACATCCCTATGGCACAGGATCCGGACAGCCCTATGGCAGGATCCGTGACGGCGATTTACAACGACGACGGTACATTTACCAAAGTTGATAAGTACTTTGCCGAACATGGGTACCGACGAAGTTCTGCGGACCTTTTTCTCAAGAACCGAACCAAGACGACCGCGATCTAGCTGGTACGGCGGAGAAATCCAATTGCAATAGGCGTCGTCTGGCGTTCAGTTCTCAGGACACGCCTCCAGCTCCTGCCTTCACCGAGCCTCAGATAGCTGAGGTGCAAAATATTATAAGCCCCAACACGCTCAAGAAGGCGGTCTGTGAGCAGAACTCGGTCCCATTACAGGATATCAAGAAGAAGGGACGGAAACGAAAGACTAACAAGGGCACGGTGCGAGCCAGCCGGCACCGAGTTCGATCCGTGCTCAGGACGGGCCACCTTCACCTACGGATATCTCGAGGAGGGTGCATGTGGCGGGTAGGGCGATGCTATCGCCAAATATGCTGAATGCTGCAACCGGTGCTATGCGGAGTCTGCACGACAGTGTTCTTTCTTTGGAGAAGCGGCGTCTGAGAGAGAATGATGTGGCATACCAGGTTTTCGTGGCCAAGGTGCCGGAGGGCAAGGGCTTTGTGGATGGCGACATCGGGGGTACGATCGTCCTGCGGTTTGATAACATTTTGCTATGTTTAACCTTCATCCGCTGCACTACACCTTCGTTCGGCTATTTTCGCTGAGTATGGAGATGCGGATCATTAGAGACAAGACCCCGGACATCGTGATAGTCGACCCCTTCTACATGCGTGCCAAGCACTTGAGCAGCGCCTGGGACCGCCAAGTTGCGAAGTTCACACCTCGAAGGCGCTATTCTGGCAAACCCAGATAAGGATAACTTCCTTGTGGCTTACTTTCCGAGTAAGTCATCCCTTAACCGCCCGTAACATATGATTTCTTAGATTTCGATCGTTCTTTTTTCTAACAATCCGTGTTACGTAATCGACACACATTGCACACTCATCCCCTAAGCCTGAAATATTCCATGGCCACGTATTTCGACCCGAACTGTAACTCCAAGATAGACTACACAAATGTCAAGAAAGTTCTTGATGATGTTCTCCCGGCCACGCCAAATCTAGAGGCACCTTCACCGGGGCAGTTCGTAAGTACAGCAAGCACACCGTCTCACACAATACGAAGTTCTGCTGCGTCAAGCAACCGCTTTGGATCGAAGGATGCCTACTATGCCCTCCATCACATGCGGGCGATCGTAAGGGACCATCATAACCTTCTGCTACCAGATAGTCTCAAAGATTGGGCCGCGAGGTTGTCGGCAACCCAGGACGCGGACCTCAGACAAGAATTTTTTCGCATCCAGTCGGAGTTTGCGGACATCATCCATCAAGATCTCCTTCATACCTCGGGGCAGTTCTTCCACAGATATCAACCGTCCAACAGTGAGATAGATGAAACGCTACAAATGCAGGGTGACAACAACCGCGATTTCATGACCATCACGACAGACGGTGGCTTCATCCACGCTCCTGTTCGATGAGTCGAGTCGAAAGTAGTGATGTGTAGTTCTGAAACATTGATTGGCACATGTTGTAATTAAACTTTAATGAATTCGTATGTCTCTTTGGTTTGGACAGTCGTTCAACTTATATGTAATCGATGCTATTTATTAGTAGGACCATGAATCGTGCTATTAATGTCTTGCTTTTCTCTTCCGATCCTTTTGTTGCATACTTACATATTGCTTATGTATTGTCTCGTTGTTTGGCTTGTGCATAGAGATGTAAATGCGTATGTCGTGGTATACAAGGGTAAGGTTCCCGGAGTCTCTGACGATCGGGAGGAGTGTCGAAGATAGGTTCACCATTTCAGCGGTAACAGTTACAAAGGGTACACCACTAGGGCGGAGGCCGAATCTAGATACGCCCGCTATCTAGCGGGAGAGAGGAGGGCGTTGGAGGAACCGGATGAAGACCAGTTTGATTGCGATGATGCTCATCGTGATGACCGCATCTCTCTTCTATGTGATGGTAGTTTAGATGATCGATATCGACTTGTAATGTGAAGACAAACTCGATACTCGCGGTCTTGAGACTTGTAATGTTTTATCTTTGTTCGGTCTTTTGAATTCGGAGACTAATATGATGAATTGTTTTCGGAGACTAATCTTCTATTGTATTCGATGAATCTGATGTTGTTGTGTGCTGCTGTCTATATTCTGTCCAATAATATATTTTGTAACCTGTGCAAAAATCAGAAAAGAAAAAAAAAACCAAATATTCATACTAATGGCGCATCACCACCAGGTGCGCCATTAGTATGCCAAAGGAGACTAATGGCGCATCAACACAGAATGCGCCATTAGTATGACAAAGCACATGCTTACGTATGGCCCCCCGGGAGGCACACTAATGGCGCATGGTTTTACATACTAATGGCGCACTGCTTGGTGCGCCATTAGTACACCAGATACTAATGGCGCACCAGTGGTGTGCCATTAGTAAAGAATTCTAGTGGCGTGCTACTAATGGCGCACTGGTAATGCGCCATTAGTAGGCAAAACCAGTGCGCCATTAGTAGGCCTTTTCCTAGTAGTGACCGGGTGGGGACAACCCAGCTGGGCGTGCCAGGGAGCCCAGGCATGCCTTGGTGGGTTGTGCTCACTAGGTGTCGGTGGGAACGACACCTATGGGATCACTGGGATCCCTTCTACGGTTGGCGGGCGCGGGGTTGTGCAAAGAGCGGGTCTAGAAGCTAGCACGAGGATCGTTTACCCACGTTAGGGCCGCGAGGATGCGTAATACCCTAGTCCTGCTTTGGTGTATATTTGAGTGTTCTTGAGCCCTTGAACTAGCTACGATGTGTGCGTCATCCAAAAGATCCGAATCCTTCCTCAGTACGCCTCAGGCCTCCTTTTATAGTGAAAAATGGTCTCCACAGTGGCACACATGAGGTGGAAAGGTATGTACAGAGTACAAGCTTATTGCTTGTCATTATAGGACAAAGCGCATTAAATGCACTACTTACGTGTCCACTTGCTTTATCGGACGCGGTAACGAGGCCCGTCCAGTCCGTCGCCGCTCCGCCTTGGTCCAACACACGTCCAGGCCAACGAGGCATGCAGCGCCATGCAGGCTGGCAGGCTGCTGAGCTAGCGTGGTGGTAGGGTCTTCACTAAGATCTGCATGCCACCATGCAGGTGATTGACTAGTTAGATTATGACCCATGTACTGCCACGTGGGTACTTGCTTTAGTCGGTGGGTCAGCCGCTGAGCTGGGGCGGCGATGGTGCGGCAAGATCTTGCCGCGGTCTTGCGGGTGGGCATCCTCGGCAAGGAGCCTTGCCGGTGCTCGTGGGAATCCTCGGCAAGGAGCCTCACGGTTGTCTTGCCTTCTGGTTCTCATCTTGGCTTCGTAGGCTCTTTGTCTTCACAAAGATCTGCATGCCACCATGCAGGTGCTTCCCGAGCCTTGGTTCCAACGTTGTCGATGGTGTCGAAACTCTTAGGCTCAAGGGTGGCTGCAATGCTGGTGTCGGGGCGACTTGCCCCAGCAAGGCTCTTGACGGGGATGCGTAGGCCGCCCCGGCAAGGGTCTTGCCGGGGGAAAGCCCATCTTGTTGCTCTGTCTTTTGCACCTCTAGTTGGAGCGCTGCTCAGGTAGTGTTGTACTTCTGCTTCCCTCCTCTGCCCTGCTAAGTGTGTCCGCAGGTGTGGCTCTGACTGCCCGTGCACAAGTAAAGGGGTATAAAAGGGAGCCCCTACTTTTGTACACCGGCAGGAGCACCCGGGCCTGGGCCACACAAAAGCGCAACGTGTTGTTGGGCTAGGCCCAGAAAGGTGCACGGGCACACGGGCGGTGGAGTTTTACTTCGGTAACTTCCTCGCCTTTTGCGATTCCCCACGACCTGTATTGAAGGCGTGTTGTGGGGGTCGTGTGCGACAGCATGCTTGCGTTACTCCGCAGTTTCAATAGTAAAGAGGCGGTCCGCATTCTCCTCACAAAAATAGAGGAAGCTGCAAAGGCGCGACTCATTTACTAAGTAGACTTGGGTCGTGGCCATCATGGCACCAGCACCCTATGATCACGGGGCGGGAAATGGCCGCTCCACTTGCCATCCGAGTCCTGTCTCGCCCGCCACGTGTCCTCCATGCAACATGGAGGGCAGGTAGTGGACACACAAGGCATGGGTTTTAACGCTGGGGCGGGGGGTGGGGGGCATCGCTGATTGGGGCAGCGGGTCGGTCCTGCCTCCTCGCGCATCCGGTGGTTGGATTGGCCGATTGGGGCGGTCGCGCCCGGGCTTGTTCGGCCTCGTCCCTCTATATAAGGGGAGAGGGACAATGTCTTCTCGCACCCATCTTCTCTCAGTCCCTTTCCCTCCCTTCGTCATGGCGAGAGGGTGTGGTCGTGGCCGTGCCCCTGGGGAGGCAACCAGGTATTCCTCCCGCCAAAAGGTGGCGGTGGTCAAAGAAGAGTCGGACTTCCAAGGTGAAGGCCACGCTAGAGACAGAGGCGCCGGCTGGGGCCGCGGTCAGTGAGGTGGTCGAGGCAGAGGCGGGCGTGGACGAGGGAAACCCGTGTCGTCACCATCTCCGTCGCCATTTCCCCCTGCCTCATCGAGTGGTCGGGGATTCGGCACTGGAATTTATCCTGCAACTGCTCGGGCCACCGCGCAGCCGCCTTCGTCTTCCCGAAGCGTATGCGAGGGTGCAAGAGATCGACCGGCCACCAAGGCTAAGGCTCCACATGGAGGGGTGTTGCCATGGCGACATGGGGGTGAACACAGGGTTCCCCGCCCCTCATGTGATGCTTCTTTGTCGGGGCTGGAAAACCTTCGCACGTGCCCATTGCTTGATGGATGGGCACGTCCTCTACTTCAAACTAGCGAAGAGCGACCTACTCTCCGTCAAGGTCTTTGGGCGCTCGGGACACAGGCTAGGGTGTTGTGCCGAGATCTCTACTGATATAGAAATCTCCTCTTTGGGCGAGAGTGAAGAGCAGGACAGCGGCAGCGACGACGAGGGTAGCGGGCAGGAGGATGACAGGTTCGACTAGGCGTCAGACACATCCTGGGCGATGTAGGCAGCACCATCATCTGCATCACCAGCTCCTTGAACTTCTCGGGGTCGCCTCCTTGGGTGGTTGGCGTGGGAAGGCCCGTGAAGACGAAGAAGGCGGGTGGCGAGCCATCAAGTCGGAGTACGCGGGCACCGACGCCTTCATCGCCTATTCCCGGCCTGCTGCCTCATCTTTCAGCTCTTCTCCCGGCACCATCATCACCAGCCCTCTTCTGGATGGCCACCGGGATGTTCTCTTGGTATCTTCTGCTGCTCGTACCTCGCCTAGGCACTCCTTTTGCCCTTCTGCCTTCTTGTTCTATTTCCTGAGGAGAGGGACAAGAAAGGGATTACGAGCACCTAATCTCTTTTTAGTTTTTAAGCCTACATGCCTTTGTAATATTTAAACCTTGTAACCTCCTTGCTCATGTATGCATTCTATATGAATTGTACTTGTTAACAACGCATTAATGAAGAGAAGGGTGTTTGCCGGGATTCTTTTGCATGTGGGGAAGGCCCACACTTTGGAGCGAACCCTTGTTATCTTAAGATAAACATCGTAGCCCGGCAACAGGCCCGACACACTATATGAATTGTACTTGTTATCTTAAGATAAACATCCTTGTTATCTTAAGGAGCGAATTCTATGGCTCGACTACACTCACGACCTTGGCGGAGGTAGGGGCAAAGTAGGATTAGGCCCTTCGCTCGTTCCCTTCCCACCGCACTACGATCAAGTTCCGGCCCAAAGTAAGGTTTTTGAACATGGAAAAAGGGAGCAAGATGGTATAAGAGTGAGCAAAGTCTCGTACGTTCAAGTTTCATACGCAAGTATAGAGTGGGGGACAAAAGACGTGTTGTCAGATTATGTAGCCCCGGCAACTTTGGCTTGTCGGGGTCGGAGCGTCGACATGTTCTCTTTCTTCTGAAATAGCTCAGCAGATATGGCCATGCACCTTGCGAACCAAAAAATGAGTTAAAGGAACAGGGAGACGCACACTCGACCTCTAGGATAGGGGTTAGTCGCCGCTAAGCACTATCAACCCTAACACAGAGAGAGAGACTCAACCTAGCATGCATGCTAAAACTTAGGGCGCCTGCGCTTCATTTATTTATGCTCAGGCTCTGCGCCTAGCTTTGTACAAAGGGTCACATGCCTTGCCGGCAAGGCTTGTCCAGAAGGTGGTCTGCCGGGGGGTCCGGCAACCGCGCCTTACGGGTAAAACTTGCGAAGATGTTCGATGTTATAGGAATTACTCACTGTCATACCATCTTCGATCTCAAGGCGGACTGCGCCGGGTCTGGTGACTCGTATTCCCAATAAGGGCCTTCCCACTTCGGCGTCAACTTGTTGGAATTCTTGGCCGACTGAACGTGCCGAAGAACATGGTCACCTTCCTCAAACCATCGAGCATGAACCTTGCGGCTATGGTAGCGGCGCAAGGCTTACTGGTAGCGCGCTGCTCGCACAGCTGCCCAAAGACGATCTTCCACAAGGAGCGTTGCGTCATCTTGCCGCAATTGCTTTTGCTCAAGCTCATCATAAGCGAGCACTCGGGGTGACCCGTATGTGAGTTCCGTGGGGAGAACTGCTTCTGCCCCATAAACGAGGGAGAAGATTGTCTGGCCGGTGGCATGATTTGGTGTCGTTCTGATTGACGAAAGCGCTGGCAACTCATCAATCCAGCGTCTTCCGCACTTGTGTAGCCTGTCAAAAGTCCTTGTTCGAAGGCCTCACAACACTTCAACATTTGCCCTCTCAGCCTGGCCATTGGTTCATGGGTGTGCAATAGAAGCAGAACAGACCTTGCTGCCGAGGTCTTGATTGCATTGCATGAAGGTGCGGCTTGTGAACTGTGTGCCGTTGCCGGTGATGACTCTATTTGGCACACCAAAACGGCAGACCAACCCTCTGAAGAACTTGACGGCTGATTGTGCTGTCACCTTTCTCACCGCTTCCACCTCTGGCCACTTTGTGAACTTGTCGATTGCAACGTACAAGTACTCAAAGCCCCGGACAGCACGGGGAAAGGGGCCTAGTATGTCGAGCCCCCAGACCAAGAATGGCCAGGAAAGAGGGATTGTTTGAAGGGCTTGGGCTGGTTGATGAAGCTTCTTCGAATGGAAATGACACGCTTCAAACTTGGTTACTAGTGCCATTGCATCCTGGAGGACAGTGGGCTAGAAGAAACCCTGTTGGAATGCCTTGTCGATAAGGGCCCTTGACCCTATGTGGGAGCCACATACACCTCCGTGTATTTCTTCCAACAGCTCTTGTCCGTCCTCCCGAGGAATGCACTTCAATTTCACGTCGTTTGGTCTTTTTCTGTACATGACTTTATCGACGAACTGATACATGGTAGACCGATGGGCTACTTTCTCCGCTTCTTACTGTTCCTCGGGGAGCTCCCCGGTTTGGAGAAATCGAATGGTATGTTGTGCCCATGCCGGAGGATGAGACTCGACGGCAAGGACCAAAGGCATCTCTTCTGCCATGGGGGCGGCTGTCTCCACGACCGGGGCTTGGTGCCCTGCGGAGTCTGTTCCACCACGGCAGGCTCAGTGTCCTCAACAACATCTTTGCCGGTGGCTCCTGGGAGCTCAGCGGGAAAGTACTTGTCGGGGCCTGATTTCCTCTGCTTGTTCTGCTCTGTCGATGGTTTGACGGATGGTTGAGTTAATCAAAGCATAAAGGTACCTGGTTCCACAGGCAGTTTGAGGGCAGCATGTTTCGACAAGTAGTCGGTGATGCCGTTCTCCGCTCGGGGAACATGCTCCGCTAGTACACCGTCAAAACGCTCCTCCAACTTCCTCACTTCATCTACATATGCCTCCATCAACGGGCTCTGGTAGTCCTTGTTAACTTTCTTGACGACAAGCTGTGAATCACCCCTGACGACGAGCTTCTTGATTCTGAGGTCTGCCGCGATCCTGAGACCGGCAAGCAATCCGTCGTACTATGCAGTGTTGTTTGTTGACATCTCCCTGGGAAAGTGCATCTGGACCACATACTTGAGGTGCTCTCAGGTGGGTGCGATGAGTAGCACACCAGCACCAGCGCCTTGCAGCGAGAAAGCCCTATCAAAGTAACATGACCCAGTCGCTACCCGTTTCTTTGCCGGGGAGAGTGGTCTCCTGACTTTCTTCGTCAGGCATTGAGATCCATTCCGCGATGAATTATGCCAAGACTCTACTCTGGATTGTCGAAGTACTTTCGAACTTCAATCCGAAGCTTGACAGTTCCAAGGCCAATTCCACAACCCTCCCGCTTGCGTCTGGGTTATGAAAGATCCATTGCAACAGGAGGCGGGTGACGACGGTGATCTTGTGTGCTTGGAAGTAATGACACAACTTCCTCAAGGCCATAAGGAGGCCGAATAGCAATTTCTACACACCGGAGAACCTTGATCTAGCCCCCTTCAAGAGGGAGTTGACAAAGTAAACCGGGTGCTGCATCGTCTTCTTATTCTGCACTACTTCATTTGGTTGTGTCGCTTCTCCTACGGTGGTGTCAGATTCTATCGGGCGCTCTGCCTCGCCACTGGTCAGCCTTGCCATCGCTATTACTTCCGTATTGACCTCCCTCTACGCCACTAGCGCAACACTGACCACTTGATTTGTTGCCGCTAGATACAACAGCAACAACTCTTGTGGTTTAGGCGCAACCAGTATTGGCTTAGAGGAGAGGTATTTCTTCAAACCCTGCAGCGCTGCTTCGGGCTCTGGGGTCCATTCCATTGGGCCCGCCTTTTTCAAAATTTTAAAAAAGGGAAGGGCGCGCTCAGCAGACTTGGAGATGAATCTGCTCATGGCGGCAACACAGCTAGCAAGCCGACGCACATCCTTGATCTTCCTGGGCGCCTCAATCTGCTCAATAGCCTTCATCTTGTTTGGATTCGCCTCGATCCCATGCTATGACACAAAGAACCCAAGAAGTTTGCTGGACGGAACGCCGAAGACACACTTCTCTGGGTTCAGCTTAAGGTTGATCTTGCGCAAATTTGCAAATGTCTCTTCTAAGTCTTATATGAGTGTTGCCTTGTCCTTGGTTTTGACCATTATGTCATCCATATAAGCTTTCATATTTATATGTAGCAGAGGCTCAAAACCAATTTGGACTGCTCTTGCAAATGTCAAACCAACGCTCTTCAACCCGAAAGGCATTTGTATAAAACAATACGTACCACATGGGGTGATGAACGCAGTTTTCTCTTCGTATTCTCTTGTCATGAAGATCTGGTGGTATCCTGAGTAAGCGTCAAGGAATGATAGCAAGTCACACCCGGCCGTGGAGTCTACAATCTGGTCAATGCGCGACAAAGGGAAAGGACCTTTTGGACAAGCCTTATTGATGTCCGTGTAATTAATACACAACCTCCATTTCCCATTTGCCTTGGGCACAACTACCGGATTGGCCAACCACGTTGGGTGAAGCACTCCTCTGACCAAGCCTGCCGCTTCCAACTTCCTAATCTCCTCTGACACTAGTAGAAAAAGGGTCATCTATCCCGGTTGGTAAGGGCCTTTTGTCCCGGTTTTTGAACCGGGACTAAAGGGTCGTTACTAATGCCCTAGCCCTTTAGTCCCGGTTCTTTCACGAACTGGGACAGATGGGCCTCCACGTGGCCGGTGCAGCGAGCCCAGGCAGGAGGGCCTTTGGCCCCGGTTGGTGGCACCAACCGGGACCAATAGGCATCCACGCGTCAGCATTTCACGGGCTGGGGTTTTTGTTTTTTTAAAGGGGGGGAGTTGGGGGTTTTGGGGGGTTAATTTAGGTGTTTCATATATTGTGTTATCTAGCTAATTAATAGAGAGAAGTGTCCTCTCTTATCTCCGTGCTTGGTCGACGCTACGTACTATATACGTATAGAGAGGACTAGACACGCTAGCTAGTAAGCAAATGAAGGAAACAAAAGATCGTCATGAACATATGCATACAGAGAGAAGTGATATCGACCACCTCTCGTTCTCCGAGAGATTGGTCGAACAACAAGTTCTCGTATATCTATCCGACACTACCGGATACATACATACAATAATTATCTCTTACAATATAATTTCCTAATTATTTATGAACACAGAGTCCACATAGTATTCTTCGTCTTCAGCGATCACATGGTCAAGGAAGAATGCCGCCAATTTCTCTTGAATTGCTCGCATACGATCTGGTGGTACGAGTTCATCCCGCATCCGAAAGATCTAATTTGAATATAGGGGTCAATACATATATATATATATGCATAAATGAAACTCAACACAAATGATGGTAATAACATAAAATTGTGAATATTATTGCTTACGCACTTCATACTGTTCGTCTGAGTACCCCCGCTCACAGGTCGTGTGGCGGATGGACTCGCAAACGTAGTATCCACAGAAATCATTCCCTTGTTCCTGCAACAACCACTTTACCAGAAATAGAGGTCAATCAAACTGATAAGCAAGCATGCTAAATGGTATTGATGAAACTAGCGCTTGAATCACTAGGAGATGTGCGGAACATGCTACTATAGTACTTACTTTCGGGTGTCTAAATTGCAGCTTCTTCGGCAGTCCCGGAGCTTTTTTGGTGAATTTTTTCCAAATCCTGCCAGACAAAGAAAACAATTACTTGATATCAGGAAATGAACAAAGTCGCTGATATGGTGGATAATGATCGATTTAACTTACTTCTCGAGCATTTGAGTCATGTCCGCATAGTCCTGGGGATCTTTTCGTGTCTCGAGTCTAAGACGGTTACTAGTCCCTGCTGAAGCTTAATGTCTAGGAGAATATAGTGGAAGCTGCGCATGCATGCATAACTCAACAGTTACATTACTATAACCTGGACTAATAAGGGAAACCGAATATGCACAAGACAGTAACACTCACTTGAAGTTGTAAGGAAAGAGTATTATATCTTTGTTTTCATTTATTACCAATGATCGTAGCAAGTTGGCCTCGGTTGCATCTACGAGATTTGTGTTAATGAACCCAATATCACCAATTTGTCTTTTCTTCAATTCAGCAATCTTCAATCTGCATAATATAGTGAGGATAATTATAAATACATGCAATGAAAGAGCTGACCTATATAGACAGACTTAATGACAGAAGTAGTACTACTTACAAACAGTAGCAAGTGACCGTTGATTTATCGAGGGCCTTTTGATTGTAAAACTGGAAGAACTCCTCAAATGGAACATTCAACAGTTCAATTCCAATGAGGTCAAGCTCCTCTTTAACTCTCAGCGTCAAAGTATTCCTGCCACCAGACTCTCTGCAGGTTTTTATGTACCAATCATGGAATCTTCGCATAATCGTTGTTAGAGATCTTTCATCTTTGACGAGAGGCTTCCCGTACTCGTATATGTGTTCCTCGATCTCCAAGAAATCATAATGTACATCGTCGGGCAGGTAATCTCCAAGATTGCTATAACCGGGAACCATCCTCGGATCATTAGCGATGATGTCGATAGACACCTTGAGCGGGGGGCACGATTGGTTCGCTTGTTCGCCGAGCTGGGCAATTTTTTCCCAGCTCGTCGTTCTTTTAACCTTTGATCAGTGACAGTACTTCCCGACCGTCGGTGTCAAAACCGGAGGATCTCGGGTAGGGGGTCCCGAACTGTTCGTCTAGGTGGATGGTAATAGGAGACAAGGGACACAATGTTTTTACCCAGGTTCGGGCCCTCTCGATGGACATAAAACCCTACTCCTGCTTGATTAATATTGATGAAATGGGTAGTACAAGCGTAGATCTACCACGAGATCAGAGAGGCTAAACCCTAGCCTATGGTATGATTGTTGTTTGTCCTATGGACTAAAACCCTCCGGTTTATATAGACACCGGAGAGGGCTAGGGTTACACAGAGTCGGTTACAATGGGAGGAGATGTACATATCCGTATCGCCAAGCTTGCCTTCCAGGCCAAGGGAAGTCCCATCCGGACACGGGACAAAGTCTTCAATCTTGTATCTTCATAGTCCAAGAGTCTGGCCAAAGGTTATAGTCCAGCCATCCGGACACCCCCTAATCCAGGACTCCCTCAGTAGCACCTGAACCAGGCTTCAATGACGATGAGTCCGCCGCACAGATTGTCTTCGGCATTGCAAGGCGGGTTCCTCCTCTGAATACTTCATAGAAAATTTTGAACACAAGGGTAGTGTCCGGCTCTGCAAAATAAGTTCCATATACCACCGTAGAGAGAATAATATTTACACAAATCCAATCCGCTGACGTATTCCGCAGCGTGACATCACACCACGGCCAAGCCTTTATTTGAATCATTTTTACTGTCCCACCTCACCGCACTTAGCGAGGCGGTTTCCTTGGCATGTCTTGGTGAAGAAGAGATCGTGTCCCCATATTCCGGGATTCTCAACAATACGGGCGTGGGTAACCCAATCGTGCCCGTTGGTATGTCTCCTCCATCGAAGGCAAGTCCCAAATGGTCACGGGGAGGGCTCTTGGTATCCAACCTCTTTATGAAGAGACCAAGAATCGACTCCTTTCTTTCAATCTTAATCGGGTCCGCCTCTCACCTTGAGTTCCAACACCCAAAGCTCCAGATTCGGGTGCTTCGGACCTTCGATGATGTCCGGTTCCGACCTTCAAGGCTGGTGGATGCCTTCCTCCGTTACGTAAGAAGACGTGCTAAAGCTAAGAGATGCCAGGTATCTGACCGGTGAAATCTCGCATAGGCTGCCAACTCAAGGGCAGGTTATTCCCTCTCCCAAGCCTGGTGAGAGCATGGTGTTCGCGTCTCACTTCCTTCGGGGGCTTGGTTTCCCGACGGACCCCTTCGTGAGGGGGCTCATGTTTTATTATGGGTTGGAATTTCACGACTTGGCTCCGGAGTTCATCCTCCACATCTCATCATTCATTGTCATGTGCGAAGCCTTCCTCCGTATTACTACTCACTTCGGATTATGGCTTAAGACCTTTAAAGTAGAGCTGAAGTTGATCGAGGGGCAGCACGCGGAGTGCGGAGGTGCTATTATAAGCAAGAATGCTGACGCTCCATGGCCCAAGGGCTCTTTTCAAGAGGAGTTCAACTTATGGCAACGAGAGTGGTTTTATATCACAGCTCCCAGGGGCACCAAGTGGGTGGCGCCACCTGCCTTTCGCTCGGGTCCCCCACCACAGCTAATGTCATGGGTCAATAATGGGTTTGACTGGGGGCCGTCCAAGGGCGTACCCTTGCTGCAGGGCCGCATTCGAGATCTCCTAGAAAGAGACATCAATCTGGTCGTAGTGATGCAGGCCATGTTGATTCGCCGCACCGTGCCCTGCAAACGTCGCCCCCTCCGCCTGTGGGAGTTTAATCCGGAGGGACCACGAGCCCTCCAATATTTTACGGGCGCGACGCCCATGGAGATGTACAAATTGTTCTTCGGATCACAAGCAATGTGTCCAGACTCGACCGAGGACGCATGTCTGAGCTGCAATCGCCCGGATAATCAAGTAAGTAGCCCTGTACTCGGACACGTTATCCGTATATTTATCACAAAATTGCCCTTAAAAGAGCTGTCCCTTAAACAGGAGTGGATATCGAAAGAAAAGCTAATCAGGTGTCCGGCCCCCCTCCCTGAGACCACGCCAGATCCCATGTTAACCAGGATGCTGGAGGTTGCGCCTTTGAAAGAAGGCAAAGGGGGGAACAAGGAAGCTACCGCCTCCCCGAAGGAGGCGGTTAGGAAAGGAGGAATCGAGAATTCCTCTATCCAGGGGAAGAAGAGGACCGCCTCTGAAGACCCGGAGACCATGGTCTCAAAGCGGGGGAAGAAATCTTCTTCAGAGGGTCCTACGCCGGGGGATGCCTCGGCCGTACTGTGCCCCCAAGGGGATCAGCCCTCCACTGAGCCGTAAGTAGAGAGGGGAGCTTTATTTAAAAATGAGAGACATCCCTGTTCTATTTCTGAGGAAGATAATCGAAATTTTACTTTGTAGTTCGGATCTCAGCCCTTCTCAGCAGAGCTCGTCTTCAGGGGATCTTCGTGCGGAGAAGATGGAGAGCGGAACGCCTCCCCCTGCCGTACCGCCTTGCGAGGCGGGTGACCCTGAGGTGTCGTCACGGAGGGTTTCTCCTAATCCGGCAGGGCCGGAGGGCAGTCGTATGGCCCCCCAAAGCCCACCGTGTCCGGCCTTCGAAAAAGGCCATCGGACGAGTCCGACACCGTCTGGTGCACGGTCGGAGGAGCTGAAGGATCTGCTCGGGCGAGCGTCTATCTCAGAAAAACACCGTGCGTTGATGGGTACAGTGATTGAAAGGATTTCATCCCCGGAGAGCAGGTTGTACGAGGCCGTTGGGAGTTTACGCACAGGTTTTGAGGTACGCGGAATGATGTACCATTTAACAGTTCCGCATATATAAGATGTGCCATGTGTAGATAGTAGCCCCTGAGACTCGGTGCGTTGTCAAAAATGACGGCGTGCTGAGGATCATAATCTCAGGTATAATATGTCGCCCTTCGTATGTAGGTGGCGAAGTGTTCGGTGGCTAGCCGGACTGATGAATTTGCCGAGCTAAAGCGGCAACTTGACGTGGCAGATGCCGACATCGCGCTTGTCAACAAGCGGTTTGACGAGGCACAAGGTATGCAATTTCTCCGGAGACACCTGGTAAGAGGAGCTTGATGCCCGTATCTTACAATATATGCGCTTGATGCAGATGGTGCCGCTGCCATGGAGAGGCTTCGGGCGGAACTTGCCCGAGCCAAGGAGCAGGCTAGGAAAAGCGATGCGGCTGCCGTAAAGGCGGCGGAAGAGCTGAGAGCCAAATAGGCTGCTCACTGCCGAAGCAAGAAGGAAATGGCCGAGATGGCTGTGAAGTTAAAAAATGCTGCCGACCGCTGCAAGTTCCTCGAAAAAGAAGATCGGGCGGAACAGAAGGACCTAGAGAAGACCAATATCGAGGCCAAGGATACTCGCTCTGCGATGAGAGCTATGAAGGATGAGCTACGTCAGGCCGGAGATATCGCGGCTGGAAAGCCCTTTTTGCTGCGGATGAAGTTCGGCGATCCTAAATATGCTCCGTTGGACCGGCTGTGGAGTGCGGTGAACACTTATCTGGACTTGGCGGCGAGTGCATGAATGGCGACGAACACTTCTGAGATCAAAAGGATCACGAAATGGAAAAGCTTTTTTGGTCACAGTTCCGCAATCCAGAGCGCCCACTTCCATTACCCGATCGTTTGGCCGCATGGGCGGAGCTGAATAGGTTATTCGGACTCGCCATGAAGTATGTCGTGAGTCATCCATGGTCGGAAAGGCCCGAGCCGAAGAGTTATTTTAGCTTGGTGCAGAAGTTCCTTGGTGCGGTGCCGCATATCAATGCAATGAAGAGGTCCGCGTGCATAGAGGGTGTGCGGATGGCTCTTGCCCGTGTCAAAACATACTGGGCGGAGATGAATGCTATCGCTGTTGCATCCCAAGATTCGGACAGGAGCCGATTACCTGCCGAGCACTATTTTCAGGAAGTTCTGCAGGGCGCTCGTTTAATAGAGACGCAGTGCTCGAAGGATATTATGTTCGAATAACATGTATTATTGTAAAGCAATGTTTCGAGGGAATATAAAAGATTTTTATACTTGTGCCTTCAAGAATTAAAATACCTCCTGTGCGGCCGTTAATTTATATGTATATATTACCTGAAAGATGGAAGTCTTCGGCTTCAGCCCCCACGCATATAATGCGGGGGTGTTCGCAGAAGGCGCATTTTCACACTTGATCCAACGTCTTGGTCCAATTCAGGAGGTGATAGCGCAGCGAACTAGGCCACCGGACTATAATGCTTTATCACTTTCACTTAGCCATAGGAGTTTGACAGTGGAGCTACTATATAGCCCCTAGGGGCACCGCGCTCACCCGAATTCGGGGCGCGTGTGTGCCTGGCCGGGAAATGGGCCTTCATTAATGCAGAGGAATTCTAAAGATTCCGGCGGGTCATCAGTGGTTGACCGGTCTCACGCTATATCATGATGATCGGTTTCGGCTTTCTCTCGAGGTGCTCGCCTATCCGAACCGGGCACTGTCGCGATAGTTCTCCTGGTGCCGCCTTAGCCGATAGAGCGGAACGTAA
This sequence comes from Aegilops bicornis, assembly GCA_021605145.1. Taxonomy (NCBI): domain Eukaryota; kingdom Viridiplantae; phylum Streptophyta; class Magnoliopsida; order Poales; family Poaceae; genus Aegilops; species Aegilops bicornis. The sequence continues at coordinate 553,830,771 of CM038672.1, read as the reverse complement.
AGCAGCAAAACACAGGAGCCGGGAAAACCCAGCATTTGACCAAAGACATGATTCGGAGCTGATGCATATAAGTCCAAACTCACGACGCCGAACACTCCCTAAGGTATTCGGTCTTTATGAAAATGGGCTGAACAACGCCCTTGGTAATAAGCCCCTGGTGTCCAGTTACGTGCAAAATTCTGATGTGACCACATGCCAAGACGCCAGCCTCCTCCTTGGTTATACCGAAAAACCGGGGAATGTGTATCAACAAGAGACAGTGAAAAAGGTTTACGCAGGGTCTTAATCTAAAAAGAATCCTTGGAACGGGTCCCTACTGCACGTCTGCACCTGTGTCTCCGTTGTACCGTATCCTGGACGGGTGTAGCACGGTGTTCATCTGTAAAAAGACGAACTTATTGAGAAAAATCGTGCGAAAATGTAAGTTATATTAAATAAACGAAGTGTAATTCAAAAAATGGGTAAAGTTGAGCATTTATTGTCTCTCGTTGTACATCTGTGAGCCCCTTGTCTTTGGGGTAGGCGGCTAAATGCGCCCTTGTAAGTTTTACGCCGGACTCGTCTAGCCATGTCCGGGGTCTGAACGACCTGTTTAGGTGCTTTGATTAGTGAAGCCGGTTTAGTGTGTCGCTGTCAAAGCAGCCGCACAGTCTTCCTCGTTCGAGGAACACTCAATGTTTCCCTTTAATGAGATGATGCCCCGCGGACCGGGCATTTTGAACGTAAGAGATGCATAATGCGGTATTGCGTTAAAGCGGGCGAAAGCTTCGCGTCCCAGTAGTGCTTGATAGCTACTTGTAAATGGGGGGATGTGGAAGGTTAGCTTTTCACGGCGGAAGTTGCCGGGGGTGCCAAACATAACTTCTAGTAGGAGAGAACTTGTACAATGGGCATCTAGGCCTGGCGTTACCTCTTGAAAGGAAGTGTTGCTATGGCGAATTTTTGTTGGGTCTATCTCCATTTTGTGGATGTGTCCTGATATAGCGGGTTTAGATCGTTGCCGCCGTCCATTAGGACTTGTGTAAAGCAGAGTCCGTCAATTACGGATCTAATATCAGGGCAGTCCAGCATGCGTTCCAGATACTTCTAGAGTAATCCTGATGGTCGAAGGTGATTGGTTTTGACAACCAGTGGTGGGACTCCTGCAGGATAGGCGGATGGCGTATCTCTATAGGCGCCACTCTGTGTTTCCCTTTTGTCACGTGAAGTGAGTTTACTATTTTGACTTCTTGTGGGAAATTCTTTTGTTTTCTGGTACTCTGCTTGTGGGGTTCGTCATCGTCCTCGCTTAGTGTGTCGAGCCCCTTGTTTTCGGTGTTGAGTTTGCCAGATTGCTTGAAGACCCAACAATCTCTGTGGGTATGGTTTGCAGGCTTCCCGGGAGCATTGTGGATTTGGCATATCTTGTCCAAGATTTTGTTTAAATTAGATAGCTCGTCCCTGTAATCCTTGAGGGGCAGCTTTTTCTGATTTTGCCGAGAGCTTTTGAATCTGGCGTTGACTGCCCTGCTCTTCGAGCTGTTTCCCTTGGTCCGGCGCTGGTCCTTGCTGCGTCGTGGTTTCCCGTCTCCATCCCTAACTTCGGATGTACTTGGGTCGCTGGTACTGCATCTTGCCAACCAGCTATCCTCTCCTGCGCAAAAGCGGGTCATGAGGCTTGTTAATGCGGCCATTTTTCTTGGCTTTTCTTGGCCGAGGTGTATGGCGAGCCACTCGTCTCGAACACTATGCTTGAAAGCTGCTAGGGCTTCGGCGTTCGGATAGTCGACTATTTGGTTCTTTTTAGTAAGAAATCTGTTCCAGAGTTTCCGGGCTGACTCTCCGGGTTGTTGAGTTATATGGCTTAAATCGTCTGCATCCGGAGGTCGGACATAGGTCCCTTGAAAATTTGCCCGAAAAGTCTCCTCGAGCTCTTCCCAACTTCCAATGGTGTTTTCGGGAAGGCTTTTAAGCCAATGCCGGATTGGTCCTTTGAGCTTGAGGGGTAAGTATTTTATGGCGTGGAGGTCATCTCATGTGTATGTGGAGGATATAATCCTCAATCCAGACTCCAGGGTCTGTTGTTCCGTCGTATGCCTCTAAGTTTACGGGCTTGAATCCCGCTGGAAATTCATGGTCCAGCACCTCATCGGTGAAACATAGGGGGTGTGCGGCGCCCCTATATTTGGGTGTGCCGTGATGCTCGGATACTTATTGCGTTGCATTGCTTACTAAAGCTTGCTTTCTTCGCCCGTAGATAGATCTGGCTGGGCCATCTTCTTGATGTGAATCCCTGTGCGGATCGCGTGCCGTCTTGTGTGCGGCGCCATTTGCCTCTTTATATTGGCCATGGGGTTGTTTATCCAACCAGGTGGCTTTTTTATTTTTTGATTGTGGGGGATCTAAGGCCTCTTCGTCAAATTCTGGCAGTAATTTTCGCTTCAGGTAGTTCTTTGTGTGGCGACTGTCGCCGTATTTGTCTGCGGTGTTGAGTACTTTGCTCCATCTAATTCTGAGTGCATCTTCCGCTGTTTTGAGCTTCCGCTTCTGCTTTTTCAGGCTACGCGCAGTGGCGACGAGCCTTTTGTGGAGGTTCTTCTGCTCCAGCAACTTGTCCGGTGTGAGGTCGTCCGGACTGTTATCTTCGCCGGGGACGGGCTGTTCGGTTTGTTTATCCAAGTTGCCCTGTTCGGACGGTTGCTCCATGGCATGTTCGTCTTCCGCCGGTTCACCCTGCTCTATGGCTGGGTCTGTATGGTTGTTGTCTCTGTCGACGTAGGGTTTAGAGCGGCGCTTACGTCGCCGCTTTGGCTGCTTTTCGAGGGAACAATCCCTCATTGCGTCCCTTTGTTCCTCGTCGTCGTTTCCTTTAGGTGTGTCCACCATGTATATATCGTGAGATGAGGTGGTTGTCCAGTGCCCTATAGGCGCTGGTTCTGATAAATCTCCTAACTTCGTCGTCCATACCGTCGATGTCTTCGGAGTCGAAGTCGAGCATGTCGGTTAAATCATCGACAGTGGTTACGAAGTGGGTGGTGGGTGGGCTTTGAATTTCTTCGTCATCCGCATCCCAACCTTGCTGACCATAGTCTGGCCAGGGCTCTCCTGATAAAGAGAGAGACTTTAGAGAATTCAGAATGTCGCCGAAGGGCGAGGGCTGAAAGATGTCCGCGACGGTGAATTCCATGATCGGCGCCCAATAGGATTCGATAGGCAGGGGCGCGGAGGGTTTGGAGTCCGGCACCTTGGAGTCACGGGCTTCGCAGAGGACAAGGCTGGTGTTCGGCTCGATCGCCGTAGAGATTGGGGCCCCCGAGGCGGTGTCCTGCCACCCGTCCTCGATCGGCGCGGTCGGCTCCGACCTAAGGGTCAGAGCGGACATGGGTGCGGCCTCCAGGGCACTGTTCGGCGGCAGAGCTAGATCATGCCCATCGTAACAGTGCGGTGCGCTCGGCTGTGGCTCGACCCGTCGAAGATCAAGTCTCCGCGGACGTCAGCCATGTAGTTCAAACTTCCAAATTTGACCTGATGGCCAGTGGCGTAGCTTTCGACCTGCTCCAGATGGCCAAGCGAATCAGCCCGCAGTGCAAAGCTGCCGAATACGAAGATCTGTCCAGGGAGAAAATTCTCACCGTGGACCGCGTCGTTGATGATGATCGGAGGAGCCATCGGGCCTAAAGATGACGACACAGAGGAACTCTCAATGAAAGCACCAACGTCGGTGTCAAAACCGGCGGATCTAGGGTAGGGGGTCCCAAACTGTGCGTCTAGGCAGATGGTAACAGGAGACAAGGGACACGATGTTTTTACCTAGGTTCGGGCCCTCTCGATGGAGGTAAAACCCTACTCCTGCTTGATTAATATTGATGATATGGGTAGTACAAGAGTAGATCTACCACAAGATCGAGAGGCTAAACCCTAGAAGCTAGCCTATGGTATGATTGTTGTTTGTCCTACGGACTAAAACCCTCCGGTTTATATAGACACCGGAGAGGGCTAGGGTTACACAGAGTCGGTTACAATGGGAGGAGATCTACATATCCGTATCGCCAAGCTTGCCTTCCACACCAAGCAAAGTCCCATCCGGACACGGGACGAAGTCTTCAATCTTGTATCTTCATAGTCCAGGAGTCCGGCCGAAGGTTATAGTCCGGCCGTCCGGACACCCCGTAATCCAGGACTCCCTCACCGATCGCTCTGCTTCGACAAATGTTTTTGCAATAATGCGCTCATTGTTGCCTTTCGGCGGAGACTTTGGTGGTTTTGTCAGGGCAGCCAGAGTGCGCTCCGCTTTCACCGGATCTACCTTCTCCTCCGGAGGCGGATGTTTCTTTGCTTTCACCCCTTGAAAGAAGTTCGTCACTTCGGCTCGCACGATCTTCGCTTTCTCGTCCGGGGTCCTCTCGTATGGTAACTTCTCTGAAGTCTTTAGAGAAGGACCGAATCTGTATTGCCTCCTGCCTCTGGCTTTACTGCAGCTGCGGCTGTCTTCTTTCCTTGCTTACGAGGTGGAGGAGAAGGACTATGACACGTCGGAGCAGCCGGAGCAGCGGCGGGTCTCTTCCGCCCTTGCTGACGAGGCGGAGAAGGAGGAAGCTGGCTGCTCGGGCACGCTGGCGCAGGCGGAGAAGGAGGCGGAGTGCCACCACGCACCGGAGAAGGAGGCTGAGTGCCCTGATCACTCGCCGGAGAAGGATACAGAGGAGGAGGCGGAGTTCCCTTACTCACCGGAGGAGGAGGAGGAGGAGGCGTCCAGTTCGGAAGGTTGATGAGCTCCTTCCGCCATAGGCATGGAGTCTTCAGAGCAGAACCCAGCCGAGTCTCCCCTTCACCGGTAGGGTGGTCAAGCTGGAGGTCCTCAAATCCCTCCGTTATTTCGTCCACCATCACCCTAGCATATCCTTTTGGAATCGACGACAGTGAAAAGTTGCACCGGGTTCATGAGGTCGAACAGAGCCGACAGCCGCCTTGACTTTGAAGTTTTGCCATTGCATCATAAGGTGGCAATGTTGAGACTCCGTGATAGCATCCACAGGGTAGCTAGCAGGAGCCGTCAAGACATGCTCCGGCTGAAGCAGCTCGGTGGAAGCCACGCTGCTTCTCCGCTGAGATGGCAGGGTAGCTTCGGGGGTAGTTTCGGCAGGTCTCTTGCTGCGAGCTATGTCTCGTTCCTCTAGCGCTTGAACCCTTTCGTGCAGCTTCTGAATTTGGGTCTGCTCCACTTTTTTCCTCCTCTCCTGGCATTTCTAACCGCCTGCATCCGGAAAACCAGCCTTCCACGGAACGGAGCCTGGCGTGCCTCGTGCCGTCCAGGGTGCTCAGGATTCCTGAGGGCCATTGTGAGATCGTCGTTCTCTCTGTCTGGAACGAACGACCCTTGCTGCGCTGCATCGATATACTACTGTAGCCTCCTGACTGGTATTCTCATTTGCTCGTCCGTCCAAACGCACTTCCCTGATACAGGGTCCAAGGTTCCGCCAGCCCCGAAGAACCAAGTCCGACAACGGTCTGGCCAGTTCATTGTCTCTGGTTCGATCCCTTTATCAAGCAGATCATTCTCAGCCTTGGCCCACTTAGGTCGGGCTTTGAGCTAGCCACCTGACCCCGTGCGATGGTGAAGCTTCTTCTTCGCAGCATTTTTCTTGTTTGTCGCTAACATCTTCTTACTCTTTTCCGATGTCTTGTGAGCCACAAATGCGGGCCAGTGATCTCTGATCTTCTCATATTTGCCGATGAATTCTGGTGTCTCTTCTTTGTCGACAAACGTTTTCAGCTCATTCTTCCACCTCCTGAATAGGTCTGCCATCTTCTTAAGAGCATGAGACTTGATTAATTGGTCTTTAACTGGCTTCTCCGGATCCTCCTCTGGCGGTAGGGTGAAATTTGCCTTCAGCTCAGTCCAAAGATCATATTTCTGCATATCATTATCATAAGACACCTCAGGGTCTTCCTTCTTAGGCTTATACCATTGGTGGATGTTGATCGGGATCTTGTCCCTAACAAGAACCCCGCACTGAGAAGCAAATGCTTCCTTTGTCCGAATGGGTTCAATCGGTTAGCCGTCGCGCGTGATTGCTGTGATCTCAAACCATTAATTCGAGCGCGTGATTGTTGTGCTCGATCCGGAGGGCTAGAAAAAAGAAGAAAGACGAGAGTTAATTAATATGTGTACATACCAAAACAATGAATGCATCTGTTAGCTAGTCAGCACAGGCTTAACTAATATATTTACCTGGCCGAACTCTGTTCGGTCACCGGAGCGGTCACCACAGGCTCCTTCTTGCACCAGCATTGGGTCACCGGAGCCATCATAATCATGTCTTTCCTCCTCCATTCTTCGATCACCGTAGCCTGCTTCTTCACCATGTTCTTCCAGACCATCATTGTCGTTAAGATACGACAAGACATCACCTCCGGCTAAGATTATGTCCCCCAACACCTCTTCTGCTTCCTCATCTCGTCCGTGCTCCATTGTTTATGCAAATATTACAACATGGCAATTATTACACAAACATGACAGCAGGTGGGTATATTAGTGGAAAACGTAGAACTAGCTTATTCCGGGTTTGGGGTGGCCTCGGCAACCTTCAAGGGTAGGGGTAAGGCGGGAGGGGGTAGGAGACTGACATCGTTTTTTTCTAGGGTTTGGGTGTCCTCGAGAGTTTTGGTCGAGCGAGAGGGCCGGGGGGTGCTCCCGTGGTATAAGTTATCATGGTCGAAGTTATCCGGGAGGGTTATATCGACAAGGGCGACATACATACATGGGAAAATAATGTTATCGGGGAGGGATAGGTGAACCCCCCTCGTGTTGAAGTTATTGGGACACGAGGTATATCGACAACGACATATCCGATAAAAAATAAGAAGACGAAGAAGAAATAAAAAGAGGAGAAGAAGAAAGGAATAGAGGAGAAGATTGAAGAAAAAAACAAGAAAAAAAAGAGGAGAATAAGAAAGGAATAGAGGAGAAGAAGACAAAATAGAATATTCTATTTTCTCTTCTTCTCCTCTATTCCTTTCTTCTTCTCCTCTTCTTTTTCTTCTTTTTTCTTATTCTTATTAATTTCTCCTCTTCTTCTCCTTTATTCCTCTTCTTATTTTCCTTTTACCTCTCATTCTTTTTCTTCTTCTTCCTTCTTAATATCACTTAGCAACTTTTGCAACGACAGGGGGTGGAAGGTGCTCCCGTGGTCTAAAATCGGTCTATGCACGATAGAAAATTATGACAAAATACATGAAGTAGTACTGCTTGTTTTTTTCTTAAAATATTCAAATAGAAAACTTAGAAAAAAAGTAAAGGTTTTGCCTAATGCATTGTTCATATGAATATATAAACATTTGCATATTCTACAATAATTAGTATCACCAAAAAAATCTATGAACAGAAAAAAATCCTAACTTTTCAAAAAATCTATCTTTTGCATACATGAACATATATATACGCAAAGAACATACAAACATATATACATATTTATAAAAATGCAAAAAACAAAAAATATAAAAAAAGGACATATAAACAGATATACACACATACATATACTCACACATATACATATAATTAGGGAAAAAACATCATATATATGTGGAAAAAAAGAGGGAGGAAGGGGGCGGTGCCGGCCGGCCTGATCAGAGGAGAGGTGCGGCGTGGTCGGGGTAGGGGCAGAGGCACGACACGCATCAGGGTAGAGGCGACAGCGGCGTGGTCGGGGCAGGGGCAGAGGCAACGGCGGCATGGTCAGGGAAGCTGGGGGGACGACGACGTGGTCGGGGCAGGGGCACGCGACACGGTCTGGGCGGGCCGCAGGCGGCGTGCTCGGGTCAGGGGAGGTTGCGCGTCGAAGACGCAGCAGAGGGCGGCGACAGCATCGAAGGGGCGAGCTCGGGCAGCCTGGCGGCGTCGTCGGGTCGGGGCAACTGATGGAGAGATGAATATGAAAAATGCCAAGTGTTTTCTTATATACTGAGAGCATTGGTCCCGGTTCGTGACACCAACCGGAACGAATGCGAACTTTAGTCCCGGTTGGTGCCACCAACCAGAACCAAAGGCCTCTTTTCAGCAGCCCAAAGGGCGGGAAGCGGTGGCCTTTGGTCCCGGTTGGTGGCACCAACCAGGACTAAAGGGCTGGTATTGGTCCTGGTTGGTGCCACGAACCGGTACCAATGCACCCTTTTAGTCCCGGTTGGTGGCACCAACCGGGACCAAAGGCCTTGCACAGCGGGGTGGTGGTGGGTGTTTAGTCCCACCTCGCTAGTTGAGAGCGTCGACTACCTGTTTATAAGCACTGCTGCCTCCTCTCTCTCGAACTCCTCTGAAGTGCAGGCCTATGGGCCTAATTTGACACTGCTTTACCTGTGGGCCTGCTGGGCCTTCTGCGGGCCTGAATCCTGGCCCAACTAGCTGGGTCTCTAGTCGCATTCAGGCCATGGTGGCCCAGGAGGTGGCATTTTTTAATTTTTTTCTAGCTTTTTTGTTTTCTTTGTTGCTTTATTTATTATTTTGTTCTCTACTTACAACAAAATAATTACTGTTGCTGTTTTATTTATTTTATTAAGTTTATTTATTTTATTTTATTTTATTTTGTTTCTACTTATTTATTTTATAAAAGTTTATTTTATTTTGTTTCTACTTATTTATTTTATTTTATTTTATTTTGTTTCTACTTATTTATAAAAGTTTATTTTGTTTATACTTATTTATTTTATTTTCTTTTTTGCTTTTTGTTTATTTTATGAAAATTCTTTTTGCTTTTAATGTTTCGAACAGAAAATACTTTGATAATTTTAGTTGCATAAATTCTATATAATTTTAGTTTCAATAATACTAGAGGTTTATAAAAGCTTTTTAGTTTATTCCTTTAGTACCGGTTCTTTCTGCCCTTTCTGAATGCATTTGTTATTTTTTGATGCATTCATTGATTATTTTGAGCTATAAGACCTTGAAATTGAAAAGCACTTCAAATGAACTCTGAAATGGTTGAAAGTTGGCATGGTTTCATCATTTCATCCACATAGCATGTGCAAGAAAGTTGAGACGGTTACGGCAAATACTGGATGCACTTTGTGTACAAAACGGACAATGGTATCATACTCGTCTGTTACAAAGTTGGCATGGTATCATCATAATAGTTGCGGGAGAAAGTCTTCACTTTTTCTTCGCTTGTGTAATTTGCTTATTGCACCGTAACCATGGAGAATCTTCATCGTTTATCAGGATGCTTGGGTCAGCCTTGACTTTGAAGGGAGTTATTTCATGAAACTTTTCATAATCTTCAGACATGTCTTTCTTGCCCTCTACTCCGGCGATGTCTCTTTTTCCGGAAAGAACAATGTGGCGCTTTGGCTCATCGTATGATGTATTCGCTTCCTTATCTTTTCTTTTTCTCGGTTTGGTAGACATGTCCTTCACATAGATAACCTGTGCCACATCATTGGCTAGGACAAACGGTTCATCAGTGTACCCAAGATTTTTCAGATCCACTATTGTCATTCCGTACTGTGGGTCTACCTGTACCCCTCCTCCTGACAGATTGACCCATTTCCACTTAAACAAAGGGACCTTAAAATCATGTCCATAGTCAAGTTCACATATTTCCACTTTGTAACCATAATATGTGTCCTTTCCCCTCTTGGTTGCTGCATCAAAGCGGACACCGCCGTTTTGGTTGGTGCTCTTTTGATCTTGGTGAATCATGTAAAATGTATTCCCATTTATCTCGTATTCTTTGTAAGTCAATACATTCAAAGATGGTCGCCTGGACAACAAGTACAACTCATCACAAACAATGTTGTCACCTCGGAGACGTGTTTCCAACCAACTGCTGAAAGTCCTGATGTGTTCACATGTAATCCAGTCGTCGCCTTTGCTCCGCTTCCGGGTGTTTGGTGCGCAGACTGTTCTTGTGTTCATCGACATACGAGGTCACCAAGGTAGAGTTCTGTAGAACTATGTAGTGTGCTTGTGACCAAGAATACCCGTCCCTGCATATTATTGAGTCCCCTCCAAGCGTGCCTTTTTTCCAAATGGTCCTCCCCTCATACCGCGATTTAGGGGGACCTATCTTCTTAAGGCCAGGAATGAAGTCAACACAAAACCCAATGACATCCTCTGTTTGATGGCCGATGGAGATGCTTCCTTCTGGCCTAGCACGATTACGGACATATTTCTTTAGGACTCCCATGAACCTCCCAAAGGGGAACATATTGTGCAGAGATACGGGCCCCAGAATTACAATCTCGTCGACTCGATGAACTAGGACGTGCGTCATGATATTGAAGAAGGATGGTGGGAACACCAGCTCGAAACTGACAAGACATTGCGCCACATCACTCCTTAGCCTTGGTATGATTTCTGGATCGATCACCTTCGAGAGATTGCATTGAGGAATGCACATAGCTTCACAATGGCTAATCGGGCGTTTTCGGTGAAAGCCCCTCAATGCAAACGGAAGCAGTTGCATCATAATCACGTGGCAGTCATGAGACTTTAGGTTCTGGAACTTTTTCTCTGGAATATTTATTATTCCCTTTATATTTGACGAGAAGTCAGTCGGGACCTTCATGCTGGGCATGCATTCAAAGAAGATTTCTTTCTCTTCTTTCTTAAGAGCATAGCTGGCAGGACCTTCATACTGCTTCGGAAGCATGCCGTCTTTTTCGTGCAAACGTTGCAGGTCCTCCCGTGCCTCAGGTGTATCTTTTGTCTTCCCATACACGCCCAAGAAGCCTAGCAGGTTCACGCAAAGGTTCTTCATCACGTGCATCACGTCGATTGAAGAGCGGACCTCTATGTCTTTCCAGTAGAGTAGGTCCCAAAAGATAGATTTATTCTTCCACATGGGTGCGTGTCCCTCAGCGTCATTCGGAACAACTTGTCTGCCGGGACCCTTTCCAAAGATTACGTGTAAATCATTGACCATAGCAAGTCCGTGAAAACCGGTACGCATGGCAAGCTTCTTCCGGTGATCTGCCTCGCCTTTGAAATGCTTGCCTTTCTTTCAACATTGATGGTTGGTCGGAAGAAATCGATGATGGCCCAGGTACATATTCTTCCTGCATTTGTCCAGGTATATTCTTTCAGTGTCATCTAAATAGTGCGTGCATGCGTGATATCCCTTGTTTGTCTGTCCTGAAAGGTTACTGAGAGCGGGCCAATCGTTGATGGTTACAAACAACAACACGTGCAGGTTAAATTCGTCCTATTTGTGCTCATCACACGTACGTACATCGTTTCCATTCCACAGCTGTAAAAGTTCTTCAACTAATGGCCTTAGGTACACATCAATGTCGTTGCCGGGTTGCTTAGGGCCTTGGATGAGAACTGGCATCATAATGAACTTCCACTTCATGCACATCCAAGGAGGAAGGTTATACATACATACAGTCACGGGCCATCCATGCTTAAACCAAACCATACGTTCCTTGGTTCACCTGCAAACTCAGCCCAGTACTTTCTCTCGATTTTTGTCCACTGCGACCCGTCAGCTGGTGCTCTCAACTTCCCGTCTTTCTTATGGTCCTCACCGTGCCATTGCATCAACTTGGCATGCTCTTCGTTTCTGAACAGATGTTTCAACCGTGGTATTATAGGAGCATACCATATCACCTTCGCAGGAACCCTCTTCCTGGGGGGCCCGCCGTCAACATCACCAGGGTCATCTCGTCTGATCTTATACCGCAATGCACCGCATACCGGGCATGCATTCAAATCCTTGTACGCACCACGGTAGAGGATGCATTCATTATGGCATGCATGTATCTTCTGCACCTCCAATCCTAGAGGGCATACGACCTTCTTTTCTGCGTATGTACTGTCGGGCAATTCGTTATCCTTTGGAAGCTTCTTCTTCAATATTTTCAGTAGCTTCTCAAATCCTTTGTCAGGCACAACATTCTCTGCCTTGCACTGCAGCAATTCCAGTATGGTACCAAGCTTTGTGTTGCCATCTTCGCAATTGGGGTACAACCCTTTTTGTGATCCTCTAACATGCGATCAAACTTCAGCTTCTCCTTTTGACTTTCGCATTGCGTCCTTGCATCGACAATGACCCGGCGGAGATCATATTCATCGGGCACATCGTCTGGTTCCTCTTGTTCTTCAGCAACTTCCCCCGTTGCAGCATCATTGGGCACATTGTCTGGTACCGCCTGATCTTCAACAGCTTCCCCTGTTGCAGCATCACCGTATTCAGGGGGCACATAGTTGTCATCGTCCTCTTCTTCTTCGCCATCTTCCATCATAACCCCTATTTCTCCGTGCCTCATCTAAACATTATAGTGTGGCATGAAACCCTTGTAAAGCAGGTGGGTGTGAAGGATTTTCCGGTCAGAGTAAGACTTCGTATTCCCACATTTAGGGCATGGACAACACATAAAACCATTCTGCTTGTTTGCCTTAGCCACTTCGAGAAAATCATGCACGCCCTTAATGTACTTGGAGGTGTGTCTGTCATCGTACATCCATTGTCGGTTCATCTGCGTGCATTATATATAATTAAGTGTGTCAAAAACCATCACAGAACATCATGAATAGATAATTAAGTGACCAAATTAATAGAAGTTCATCATCGCATTAAAACCAAAGTACATACATAGTTCTCATCTAACAACATATAGCTCTCCAGAGCATCTAATTAATTAAACCATACATTGAAACTATGTAAAACATTTCAATGCGAAAACAAATGGGATCATAATCGCAACCAAGGTAACAATTGATCCAACGGCATAATGATACCAAGCCTCATTTGATTGGCATATTTTCTAATCTTTCTAATCTTCAAGCGCATTGCATCCATCTTGATCTTGTGATCATCGACAACATCCGTAACATGCAACTCCAATATCATCTTCTCCTCCTCAATTTTTTTTATTTTTTCCTTCAAGAAATTGTTTTCTTCTTCAACTAAATTTAACCTCTCGACAATAGGGTTGGTTAGAATTTCCGGTTTACATACCTCCTAGATAAATAAAATCTATGTCACGTTGGTCGTCATAATTTTCATAAACAATAAATGAACCAATAGTTATAAAGATAATATATACCACATCCGAATCATAGACAGGACGAGGGTCGACGGGGGCGGATACCAAAACCATGACACTATATAATAACAAGCAATAAAATAGTAAGAAAATAAGACAAGTATCTATCTAAAGTAAGAATTTTTTTCTTTCAGAAATAAGATAAGAACAAGAGGCTCAGCACGGTGGTGCCGGCGACAAGATCAGCGTGGGCGATCAACGGCGGTGAAGACGGGAATGGAACGTGACGGGCCGCTAAACCTAGACAAATCTCAAGGAAAATGGAGCTTTGGGGTCGAGCTTCGAGAGGAGAAAGCTTATCTAGTGTGGCTCGGGCATTTCATCGAACACCTCATGTTCATAGGAGGTGAGGTAGAGCACCACAAAGCCCTCCCCTCGCCGGCCAGAGAAAAATAGAGCACTGGAGTGCTCTACTCGCGGGCGAGGGGTATTGATACGTCTCAAAGATATCTATAATTTTTTATTGTTCCATGATATCATATTATCCATCTTGGATGTTTATGGGATTTATTTTACACTTTTATATTACTTTTGGGACTAACCTATTGACCCATAGCCCAGTGCCAGTTCCTGTTTTTTCCCTTGTTTCAGTGTTTTGAAGAAAAGGAATATCAAACGGAGTCGAAACAGAATGAAATCTTCTGGAGAAGTTATTTTTGGAAGGAAAGCAACTGTGGAGACTTGGAGTCCACGTCAAAGAAGCAACTAGGAAGCCACGAGGTAGGGGGGCGCCCTCCCCCCCAGGCGCGCCCTCCACCCTCATGGGCCCCTCATGGCTCCCCTGACGTACTTCTTCTTCCTATATATATCCATATACCATAAAAACATCGGGGAACAGAATAGATCTGGAGTTCCACCGCCGCAAGCCTCTGTAGCCACCAAAAACCAATCGGGACCCTGTTCCGGCACCCTGCCGGAGGGGGGAACCCTCACCGGTGGCCATCTTCATCATCCCGGCGCTCTCCATGACGAGGAGTGAGTAGTTCGCCCTCGGGGCTGAGGGTATGTACTAGTAGCTATGTGTTTGATCTCTCTCTCTCTCTCTCTCGTGTTCTTGATTTGGTACGATCTTGATGTACCGCGAGCTTTTCTATTATAGTTAGATCTTATGTTCCTTCTCCCCTCTACTCCCTTGTAATGGAATGAGATTTCCCTTTGAAGTAATCTTATAAGATTGAGTCTTTAATGACTTGAGAACACTTGATATATGTCTTGCCGTGCGTATCTGTGGTGACAACGGGATATCACGTGATTCACTTGATGTATGTTTTGGTGATCAACTTGCTAGTTCTGCCCATGAACCTATGCATACGGGTTGGAACAGGTTTTCGTCTTGATTCTCCGGTAGAAACTTTGGGGCACTCTTTGAAGTACTTTGTGTTGGATTGAATAGATGAATTTGAGACACTTATAGTGATTTGTGTTGGATGGAATGAGATAGTGTTTTGGTTGATTTGTGTCTTAAGGTGTTATTCTAGTACGAACTCTAGGGCTGTTTGTGACACTTATAGGAATAGCCCAACGGATTGATTGGAAAGAATAACTTTGAGGTGGTTTCGTACCCTACCATAATCTCTTCGTTTGTTCTCCACTATTAGTGACTTTGGAGTGACTCTTTGTTGCATGTTGAGGGATAGTTATATGATCCAATTATGTCATTATTGTTGAGAGAACTTGCACTAGTGAAAGTATGAACCCTAGACCTTGTTTCCTAGCATTGCAATACCGTTTACGCTCACTTTTATCATTAGTTACCTTGCTGTTTTTATATTTTCAGATTACAAAAACCTATATCTACCATCCATATTGCACTTGTATCACCATCCCTTCACCGAACTAGTGCACCTATACTATTTACCATTGTATTGTGGGTGTTGGGGACACAAGAGACTCCTTGTTATTTGGTTGCGGGGTTGTTTGAGAGAGACCATCTTCATCCTACGCCTCCCACGGATTGATAAACCTTAGGTCATCCACTTGAAGGAAACTTGCTACTGTCCTACAAACCTCTCCACTTGGAGGCCCAACAACGTCTACAAGAAGAAGGTTGCATAGTAGACATCAAGATCTTTTCTGGCGCCGTTGCCGGGGAGGCTAGGTAAGCGGCACTCACACCCCGTCAACTAAGCTCTTTTCTGGCACAGTTGCCGGGAAGGTGAGTGCTTGAAGGTATATCTTTAGATCTTGCAATCGAATCTTTTAGTTTCTTGTTTTAGCACTAGTTTAGTTTATAAAAGAAAACTACCAAAAAAATGGAATTGAGTTTGTCTCATACGCTTCATCTTTTTGACATCTTTCGTGAGAATGATGGAAAGGAAAATTGTGCCAAAGTGTTAGAAGAAGAATGCATTAAAATGTTTGGCACTAAATCTTTGAATGATGAGCATGATTGCAATGTTGTTAGTATGAACTCCTTGAATATCCATGATGCTAATGATATGCAAAGCCACAAGCTTGGGGAAGCTATGTTTGACGAAGACGATATATTTTTTCCCCAAGCTTTGATGAGAAAATTTACTAGGATGAAAGCATGCCTCCTATCTATGATGATTATTGTGATGACGCGTATGCTTTAAAGAATAATGATAACCATGAAACTTGTAATCTTGATCTTAATTTTCAATCATATGATAGTTATTTTGTTGAGTTTGCTCCCACTACTATTCATGAGAAGAATTCTGCCTATGTGGAGAGTATTAAAAATTCTATACTTGTAGATCATATGCTTGTAGAAATTGCAATAATATCAAGTTTCCTCCCTATGTGCTTAAAGTTTTGAAGTTATGCTTGTTTTGCCTTCCTATGCTAGTTGATTATTGTTCCCATAAGTTGTTTGCTCACAAAATCCCTATGCATAGGAAGTGGGTTAGAATTAAATTTGCTAGTCATATTCTTCATGATGCTCTCTTTATGTTTCAGTTCTTATCTTTTTGTGAGCATCATTGAAATCATCATGCCTAGCTAGGGGCGTTAAACGATAGCGCTTGTTGGGAAACAACCCAATTTTATTTTAGTTTCTTGCTTTTTGGTTATGTTTAGTATTAAATAATCCATTTAGCCTCTGGTTATATGTGATTTTATGTTTTAATTAGTGTTTGTGCCAAGTAGAACCTTTGGGAAGACTTGGGTGAAGTCTTTATGATCATGCTGTAAAACACAGAAACTTTAGTGCTCACGATATTAGCTAAAAGTTTTTACCTGAGAGTGATATATAGTTGATTCTTTTTTAAGATGATCACTAGACAAATTCCTCAGGTCCACAAATTAATTTTATAATTTTTGGAGTTCCAGAAGTATACGTGTGATACAGATTACTATAGACTGTTCTATTTTTGACAGATTCTGTTTTCATTGTGTTGCTTGCTTATTCTGATGATTCTATGGCTAGTAAAATAGTTTATAAACCATAGAGAAGTTGTAATACAGTAGGCTTAACACAAATATAAATAAAGAATGAGTTCATTACATTACCTTGAAGTGGTGTTTTGTTTTCTTTCGCTAACGGATCTCACGAGATTTTCTGTTAAGTTTTGTGTTGTGAAGTTTTCAAGTTTTGGGTAAAGATTCGATGGACTATGGAATAAGGAGTTGCATGAGCCTAATCTTGGGGATGCCCAAGGCACACAAGGTAATATTCAAGGAAAACCAAGAGCCTAAGCTTGTGGATGCCCCGGAAGGCATCCCCTCTTTCGTCTTCGTTCATCGGTAACTTTACTTGGAGCTATATTTTTATTCACCACATGATATGTGTTTTGCTTGGAGCGTCATTTTATTTTCTTTAGCTTTGCTTGCTGTTTGAATAAAATACCAAGATCTGAAATTATTAAATGGGAGAGTCTTCACATAGTTGCATAATTATCCGACTACTCTTTGTGCTTCACTTACATCTTTTGAGTTATATAGTTTTGCTCTAGTACTTCACTTAGATCTTTTAGAGCACGGTGGTGGATTTTTTTATAGAAACTATTATTCTCTCATGCTTCACTTAGATTATTTTGAGAGCCTTAAATAGCATGGTAATTTTCTTAAATAATCCTAATATGCTAGGTATTCAAGATTAGTAAAAGCTTTCTTATGAGTGTGTTGAATACTAAGAGATGTTTGATGCTTGATGATTGTTTTGTGATATGAAGGTAGTGATATTAAAGTTGTGCTAGTTGAGTAGTTGTGAATTTGAGAAATACATGTGTTCTAGTTTGCAGGTCACGTAGCATGCACGTATGGTAGAAGTTCTGTAACAAATTTGAAACATGAGGTGTTCTTTGATTGTCCTCCTTATGAGTGGCGGTCGGGGACGAGCAATGGTCTTTTCCTACCAATCTAACCCCCTAGGAGCATGCGCGTAGTACTCTGGTTTTTGATGGCTTGTAGATTTTTGCAATAAGTATGTGAGTTCCTTATGACTAATGTTGAGTCCATGGATTATACGCACTCTCACCCTTCCATCATTGGTAGCCTCTTGATTGCCGTGCATTGCCCTTTCTCACATTGAGAGTTGGTGCAAACTTCGCCGGTGCATCCAAACCCCGTGATATGATACGCTCTTTCACACATAAACCTCCTTATATCTTCCTCAAAACAGCTACTATACCTACCTATTATGGCATTTCCATAGTCATTCCGAGATATATCGCCATGCAACTTTCCACCATTCCGTTTATCATGACACAATCATCATTGTCATATTGCTTAGTATGATCATGTAGTTGACATAGTATTTGTGGCAAAGCCACCGTTCATAATTCTTTCATACATGTCACTCTTGGTTCATTGCATATCCAGTACATCACCGGAGGCATTCATATAGAGTCATACTTTGTTCTAGTATCGGTTTGTAATCATTGAGTTGTAAATAAAAAGAAGTGTGATGATCATCAGTTAATAGAGCATTGTCCCAAAAAAAGACAAAGGCCAAAAAAAGAAGGCCCAAAAAATAAAAAAATAAAAATAAATAAAAAGGGGCAATGCCACTATCCTTTTTTTTCACACTTGTGCTTCAAAGTAGCACCATGTTCTTCATATAGAGAGTCTCTTGTTTTGTCACTTTCATATACTAGTGGGAATTTTCATTATAGAACTTGGCTTGTATATTCCAACGATGGGCCTGCTCAAGTGCCCTAGGTCTTCGTGAGCAAGCAAGTTGGATGCCCACCCACTTAGTTTCTTTTGTTGAGCTTTCATACATTTATAGCTCTAGTGCATCCGTTGCATGGCAATCCCTACTCCTTGCATCAACATCAATCGATGGACATCTCCATAGCTCATTGATTATCCTCGTTGGTGTGAGACTTTCTCCTTTTTTGTCTTCTCCACATAACCCCCATCATCATATTCTATTCCACCCATAGTGCTATGTCCATGGCTCGCGCTCATATATTGCGTGAAAGTTTATAGGTTTGAGATTACTAAATTATGAAACAATTGCTTGGCTTGTCATCGGGGTTGTGCATGATGAGAGCATTCTTGTTTGACGAAAATGGAGCATGACTAAACTATATGATTTTGTAGGGATGAAATTTTTTGGCCATGTTATTTTGAGAGGACATAATTGCTTAGTTAGTATGCCTGAAGTATTATCATTTTTATGTCAATATGAACTTTTATCTTGAATCTTTCGGATCTGAATATTCATATCACAACTAAGAAGAATTACATTTAAATTATGCCAAGAAGCATTCCACATAAAAAATTCTGTTTTTATCATTTACCTACTCGAGGACAAGCAGGAATTAAGCTTGGGGATGCTGATACGTCTCCAACCTATCTATAATTTTTGATTGTTCCATGCTATTATATTATCCATCTTGGATGTTTATGGGCTTTATATTACACTTTTATGTTACTTTTGGGACTAACCTATTGACCCAGAGTCCAGTGCCAGTTCCTGTTTTTTCCCTTGTTTTAGTGTTTCAAAGAAAAGGAATATCAAACGGAGTCGAAATGGAATGAAATCTTCTGGAGAAGTTATTTTTGGAAGGAAAGAAACTGGGGAGACTTGGGGTCCACGTCGAAGAAGCAACGAGGAAGCCACGAGGCAGGGGGGCGCGCCCTCCCCCCAGGCGCGCCCTCCACCCTCGTGGGCCCCTCGTGGAACCCCTGACGTACTTCTTCCTCCTATATATACCCATATATCCTAAAAACTTTGGAGAACAGAATAGATCTGGAGTACCACCGCCGCAAGCCTCTGTAGCCACCAAAAACCAATCGGGACCTGTTAAGCACCCCTACCGAAGGGGGGAACCCTCACCGGTGGCCATCTTCATCATCCCGGCGCTCTCCATGACGAGGAGGGAGTAGTTCACCCTCGGGGCTGAGGGTATGTACCAGTAGCTATGTGTTTGATCTCTCTCTCTCTCTCGTGTTCTTGATTTTGCACGATCTTGATGTATCACGAGCTTTGCTATTATAGTTAGATCTTATGTTTCTTCTCCCCCTCTACTCTCTTGTAATGGATTGAGTTTTCCCTTTGAAGTAATCTTGTCGGGTTGAGTCTTTAATGACTTGAGAACACTTGATGTATGTCTTGCCGTGCGTATCTATGGTGACAATGGGATATCACGTGATTCACTTGATGTATGTTTTGGTGATCAACTTGCGTGTTCCGCCCATGAACCTATGCATAGGGGTTGGCACACGTTTTCGTCTTGATTCTCCAGTAGAAACTTTGGGGCACTCTTTGAAGTACTTTGTGTTGGATTGAATAGATGAATCTGAGATTGTGTGATGCATATCGTATAATCATACCCATGGATACTTGAGGTGACATTAGAGTATCTAGGTGACATTAGGGTTTTGGTTGATTTGTGTCTTAAGGTGTTATTCTAGTACGAACTCTAGGGCTGTTTGTGACTTATAGGAATAGCCCAACAGATTGATTGGAAAGAATAACTTTGAGGTGGTTTCGTACCCTACCATAATCTCTTCGTTGTTCTCCACTATTAGTGACTGAGGGAGTCCTGGATTAGGGGGTATCCGGACAGCCGTACTATATACATCGTCCGGACTATTGAAGCGTGAAGATACAAGACTCAAGACTTCGACCCGTGTCCGGATGGGACTTTCCTTGGCGTGGAAGGCAAGGTTGGCGATCCGGATATTATATTTCCTTCCTTGTAACCGAATCCATGTAAACCCTAGCCCTCTCCGGTGTCTATATAAACCGGAGAGGTTGGTCCTTAGAAGGCCGATCACAATTGCAATCATACCATCATAGGCTAGCTTCTAGGGTTTAGCCTCTATGATCTCGTGGTAGATCTACTCTTGTACTACCCATATCTTCAATATTAATCAAGCAGGAAGTAGGGTTTTACCTTCATCGATAGGGCCCGAACCTGGGTAAACATCTGTGTCCCTTGCTTCCTGTTACCATCAGCCTAGACGCACAGATCGGGACCCCCTAACCGAGATCCGCCGGTTTTGACACCGACATTGGTGCTTTCATTTGGAGTTCCTCTGTGTCGTCGCTACAGGGCTCGATGGCTCCTCCAGTCAACGTCAACAACACGATCCTGGGTGAGACCTTCCTGCCCAAACAGATCTTCGTGTTAGGCGGCTTCACCCTGCGGGCCAACTCGCTTTGCCATTTGGAGCAGATTGACAGCTACGCCCCTGGCCATCAGACCAGGTTCGGAAACCTGAACTAAACGGGGGACGTTCGCGGAGACTTGATCTTCGATGGATTCGGGCCTATGTCAGGGGCACCAGACAGTCACGACGAGCATGTCTTAGACCTGCTGTCGGACGAAGCTTGGGGTATTACCCCCGCAATAGCCCTGGACCTAAATCCGGAGCAGGCTGCGCTGCCTAAGGACGGAGGGATGGACCCCGCCCCGCAAGTCGCGCACTCATCGGCGATGGAGCCGAACACGGGTCTCACCTCTGTGGTGACCTGTGACTCCGGACCCTTGGATTCGTATCCGTACGAGGGTCCCAGTCCGCGCACTCCTGAGCCAGCCGAGCCAGGTTGGGCTTCGGTAATGGAGTTCACCGCTGCAGATATCTTCCAGTACTCGCCCTTTGGCGACATGCTGGACTCATTAAAGTCTCTCTCTTTGTCAGGAGGCTAGGGCCCGAACTATGTCGGGCTCGAGTGGGAGGCAGGTGATGAAGGAATTCGTTGCCCACCCACCACCCACTTCATTACCACGGTCGATGATTTAACCGAAGTACCGGACTTCGACTCCGAAGACATCGACGGCATGGACGATGATGCAGGAGAAGAACATGACCAACGCTCACTGGGCGGTGGACAGTCACCTCTTCTTATGATATATATATGGTGGACACTCCGAAGGAAACAAATGGCGATGAGGCAATGGAGGATAAAACCTCAGGGAAAGAAGCAAAGAATGGGCGTCGTCGGCGCCACTCCAAGCCCCGCCGCAGTAATACCGGCCCAGGAGACGAAAACAATCTGAATGGCGCCGAAGAAGAATACAACCCTGATCAGCCCGCTTTTGAGCAGGCCGAACAGGAGGATGAGCAGGTTAGCCTAGAAGAACAGGCGACGGACGAATACCCGGAGGAGGACAGCTACATGCCCCCCATAGAGCAGGAGCGCTTCAAGCGCCGGCTTATAGCCACTACGAGGAGCCTGAAAAAGAAGCAGCAGCAACTCCAAGCTTATCAAGACCTGCTCACAGATAGATGGACTGAAGTCCTGGCAGCCGAAGAATACGGACTCGAGAACCATACGGCTGACCGGCCACCTCGTGGCCGGGATAAAACGGCATATCAATCCGCATACCAGCCAACACCCCCACGCCAACATACTATGGCCTGGGGCAACAAATCAGGACAGCCAAGATCGATCAACGGATCGCGGGGGCGCGCCTCGACACGCGACGACGACCGTCACGCCGGATACACCTTCAACAAGTTCAGCCGGGCCGAACATAGTGACCCAGAGCAATTCGACCTGCGTAGCCACATAGCCCGACACAGAGGCGCCGCGCACCCCCTTTGCTTCACTCACGAAGTGACGCATCATGAATTCCTAGAAGGGTTCAAACCCGTAAAAATTGAATCATACGATGGCACAACAGACCCTGTGGTATGGATTGAACATTTCCTTCTCCACATTAACATGGCCCACGGAGACAATCTACATGCCATCAAGTATCTTCCCCTTAAGCTCAAAGGACCAGCCCGACACTTGCTAAACAGCCTGCCAGCAAATTCCATTGGCAGTTGGGAAAACCTGGAAGACGCATTCCTCGATAACTTCCAGGGCACATATGTGCGACCACCAGACGTCGATGACCTGAGCCACATTACTCAACAACCCGGAGAGTCAGCCAGGAAATTCTGGACTCGGTTCCTAACTAAAAAGAACCAAATATTCGACTGTCCGGACGCCGAAGCCCTGGCGGCTTTCAAGCGTAATATCCGCGACGAGTGGCTCGCAAGACACCTCGGCCAGGAAAAACCCAAGTCCATGGCAGCTCTCACAACACTAATGACCCGCTTTTGCGCGGGCGAGGACAGCTGGTTGGCTCGCAGCAGCACTATGCCAAATTCTGGCACTTCGGATGGCCGTGACAACAACGGCAAGCCACTGCGTAACAGACATACGCGACGGAACAACGGCGACAACAATGAAGACACGGCAGTCAACGCCGGATTCAGCGGATCCAAGCCCGGTCAGCGGAAGAAGTCGTTCAAAAGAAATAATCAGGGACCGTCCAGTCTGGACCGCATACTGGAGCGCTCGTGCCAAATACATGGCACCCCGGACAAGCCAGCCAACCACACTAATAGAGATTGCTGGGTATTCAAACAGGCCAGCAAAATAAATGCTGAAGACAAGGACAAGGGGCTGCACAACGACGATGACGAGGAGCCCCGATGTCTGAACACAGAGGGACAGAAGAAATTGCCCCCCCCCAGGTGAAAACTGTCAACATTATCTACACCAGGCACATCCCCAAGCGGGAACGGAAGCGGGCACTACAGGACGTCTATGCGATGGAGCCAGTCGCCCCAAAATTCAACTCATGGTCAGCTTGTCCGATCACCTTTGATCGTAGGGATCACCCTACTAGCATCCATCACGGCGGCTCGGCCTCATTGGTCCTAGACCCAATCATTGGTGGATTCCACCTTACGCGCGTCCTTATGGACGATGGCGGCAGCCTGAACCTGCTTTATCAAGACACAGTGCGCAAAATGGGCATTGACCCTTCAAGGATCAAGGCCACCAAAACCACCTTTAAAGGTGTGATTCCTGAAGTAGAGGCCCGTTGCATGGGCTCTATAACATTTGAAGTGGTCTTCGGATCCCCGGATAACTTCCGAAGCGAAGAGTTAATCTTCGACATCGTCCCTTTCCACAGTGGTTACCATGCACTGCTCGGACGAACCGTGTTTGCTAGATTCAATGCGGTAACACACTACGCATACCTCAAGCTCAAGATGCCAGGACCACGCGGGGCCATAACAGTAAACAGAAATACGGATCGCTCTCTCCGAACAGAAGAACATACTACAGCTCTCGCGGCGGAAGTACAATGCGCCCTCCTCCGACAAACCAATCCGGGCACCGTCAAGATAGTCTGGAGCACCCCGCAACAGGATCATCAGGCACGCAGAGAGAGCGACTAGCAGTTCGGCCTCCGCTTATGCCCAATCAGAGCACCATTCATGCCACGGGTACACAATTACGCACTCAAGATACCATGGGCGAAGGCGGAGGCGCAACAACGACTCAGTCAACAGCGCGGGATTACCGCCACATACCTTCATAACCCGTCCTTCTTCTTTTTCAGGACATTGCGTTAGAGCAGCCTCTTCAGAAGAGTCGGATTGCCGGACTTACATAGGAGAGAAAACCAAGGAGGAAACAGGCTTCACGCACAGAAGGAAACACCCAGGTGGAATCTATTCGCGATCATTATACCTGTTTTATATATCCATACGCGGCCTGCTCCTGGATAGGATATGTTAAATAGTCCTATTTATCTCCGCTTAATGCATTCATTGTAAACATACGCTTAAACGTATTTTCATCAATGGGAGATTATATATAGCGTCAGCTCATTATTCTTATTTGAACATTTTTCTTACAAATGTTTCTGTGATATTGCATCCGTACACTTTGGTACGGTCCATTTGCCAGGGCTTCCTATGGTGCCCCGTTCTATGGCAAATAAAGTCCGAACACTTTGAACAGTGCGGCACCCCGAACTTATAGCACTATATGCATCAGCTCTGAATCATGTCTTGGGTCTACAGTTGGGTTAGCCCGGCTCCCTTGTTTTGGTACCTTACGTTCCGTTATATCGGCTAAGGTAGCGCAGGGAGAACTACTGCAATTGTGTCCCGGTTCTTCCGGACGAGCACCTTAGTAGAGAAAGCCGAAAACTGACCGGCATGATGAGGCGAGAGTTGGTCGCTGTTCGAGATGTCTTAACATCCATAAAGATTTTTTCTGCTTTAAGCGATGAGTCGGCCTTGTCCGATCTAGGCGTGTATAGCGCCCCAATTCGGCCTTTCGGATTATAGGGGCTTTGCCAAAATTTAAAATAGTAGACTTCTATGGCTAAGTGAAAGTTGTAAAGCCGCATTGTCCGATTGCCTTGTTCGTTGAGCCGGACACCTCCTTAAGGGACCAAACATTTGGATAAAGAGTGTCCGGGTTTTCCACGAACACCCAGTACTAGTTACGTGGGGGCGGAAGCCGATGACTTGCCTACTTTCAGAATTTTATAAACAGCCGCACAGAAGGTAATATTTTAAATAACAAAAGCGCTATATAGTGAAAGTAACTTCGTCTTTAAATTACAAACATGACAGAAGTGAATTCATTCTAAAATGGTGTCCTTGGTACATTCATCGGCCACGAGACGAGCACCCTTCATAACGCCATCATAATACATCTCGGGATGGCGATGCACCTTGCCCTCTGGCGGCCCGTCCTTCACCAGCTTCTCCGCGTCTAGCTTGCCCCAATGCACCTTGGCATGGGCAAAGGCCCGGCGGGCACCCTCAATGCAAACGGATCGCTTGATCACTTCAAGCCTCTGACTGGCATCCACCATCTGCTTGATCAGGCCGAAGTAGCTAGTGGGCGGGAGCTCACCAGGCCACATCCGGACTATGAAATCTTTCATAGCCACTTCGGCCGCCCTCTGGAGTTCGACCAACTGCTTCAGCTGGTCACTCAGAGGCGTTGGGTGTTCGGCCCCAAAGATACTGGGACGAACAGCTTCTCCGTTGAGCTCCACTCCTGCGCCGCGGTAGAACTCCGCTGACATCGACACGCTGCGTGGCAGATCTGCGAATGCCCCTGGAGAGCTCCGAATTCGAGTAAGTAAAAGAAACGCCTCCTCCACATGTTTGCTTTATATAAAGAATTTCTTACCCGCTGCTATCTTTTTGGCCTCCTTGATTTCCTGCTGTGCCTTCTCGGCTTCGGCCTTGGCGTCTTTTATACTCACAAGGGCCTTCGTAAGCTCGGCCTATTTCGCCTTCAGATCATGCTCCATGGACTCGAACTTCTTGCCGAGGTCCTGGAGCTCTTGATGTACCTCACCCACGCTAGCACTTTGCTTCTCGCGCTCTTTGCATTCCAAGGCCGCCTTGTCTTCGGCCTCGGATAGCGCTTTCTTCAGGGACGCCACTTCGGCGGTGGACCCTGTCACACAGTGACGACGCTTTGTCGTCAGACTAAACAATTTTATCTATGTTTACATACATAAGAGCGGAGAATCACTCACCTTTGCTCTCTTCGAGCCGCCTCTTCGTGAGGTAGAGCTCTCCTTGCGCCTTCTCTAGGCCCCGCTTTAGTTCGGCAACCTCGGTTGTGCGGGCAGCAGCGGCAAGCAGCACGGCCTGCTTATTCACATAAACGCTTATTAGACTCCTGCGGACTATAGTTGACCCTCCGTTTGGCTTTTCTTGCTGAACACCAAACAGAGTATCAGGGGCTACTACCTGTCGGGTGGTAATTTCACACATTTTTATTACTTACCTCGAAGCCCGTCAAGAGGCTTGTGCAGGCTTCGGTTAGTCCGCTTTTGGCGGACATAACCTTTTGAATCACCGCACTCATAAGAGTACGGTGCTCTTCATCTATGGAAGCGCCTCGAAGCGCTTCCACCAGACTATCCGGCGCCGTTGACGCGATGGAAGTCCTCGGCACGGGCGGCTCGCCCTCCCTAACGAGGGGCTGCCCGCCTGAGTCCGGAACCGTCGGAGGTTCCGGAGCAGCGTTCGGTCGAGAGTCCGCCTTGGTGCAGCTCTCATCGACACGATCCGCGGGGATCTTGAACCCCACATGTCCAACATTTGGAAGTACGCCTTGGGGCGTCTCTAGGGTCACCTCCCCCTGCTCAGGGAACCTTCAGGACAACACCTCCGTGTCATCCACAGACTGAGGAGTGGTGGCCGTCGGGAGCGAGTTCATCTTTGAAGGGCTCAGAGACCCATCCAAAGACGACACCTCCGGATGAGCCCTGGCCGGACTGCATATATGTTCGGCGTTATTAAACAACTATGAAGTAAAATCACGGTAGAGTGCGGACAATTATGGTCGCGCCAGGGGCTTCCCCCTGGGCAGCCACCCTTCATTGCTATAAGCGGCCGCGGTGGAGTATTCCGGAAGGGACATCTTCCTCTTCATGGGCGTCCCAGCCTCCCCCTTCGGGGCGGGCTTCCTCTTTTTCTCCTCCCCAGTGCGGGGAGGTAGAGTTTCTTCTTGCTTCCCCCCGCCACCGAGGGAGGAATCTTTCTAGTCGTCGTCAGAAGATGTGGGTATGACGGCCTTGCACCGATGGCCTTTTTTGCCCCCTGGTGCGCCTCCTCAGGCCCCTCATCATTTCCGGACGGGGCGTCTTCTTCTTCCTCCTCCCCCTCGTGGAAGGAGTGTGCCTCGCCGTCTTCGGACGAGGCCTCGGCTAACCTTTACTGGAGACCCTTTGGGTCCCAGGCCTTCTTATCGGCCTTCTTCCCGGCGCCTCGTCTGGCGCCCGGGCTTATCTCCGTCGAGAGAGCATCAGTGAGCTTTACGGCAGCCAGCCGGACGGTCAATCTGCTCCGCTATCTCCACATAATCCTGAGAAAATATGCACAATTACTTAAGACTCCCCATGAGTATACTTTGGGAAGGACTGAATCCGGTGATAGCCTCAAAACTCACCTTGCTAGGAGGCTGCGCGGCGTGGAGCCCATGGTCCTCGGATGTGGGAGGAGGTACTTCGGAGGCCTTGAACAACGCCTTCCACGCGCCTTTGTGCTTCATGCCGTAGAGCCTCTGAAGCATCTGGTGTTCGGCCGGGACGAACTCCCACAGATTGAATGCCCGCCTTTGGCACGGCAGAATCCGTGACGAGCATGACACGGATCACGTTGACAAGCTTGATGTTCTTGTCCTTCATGCTCTTAATACAGGTTTTGAGTCCGGTCAGCTCTGTAGGTTCGCCCCAGGACAGGCCCTTCCTCTCCCAGGAAGTGAGCCGCATGGGGGTGCTGGATTGGAACTCGGGGGCCGCTGCCCAGTTGGCGTCGCACGGCTCGGTGATGTAGAACCACCCCGATTGCCACCCTTTCACGGTTTCCGCAAAGGAGCCGTCAAGCCAGGTGACATTAGGCATCTTGCCCACCATGGCCCCTCCGCACTCTGCTTGTTGGCCGCTCAAGACCTTCAGCTTCACGCAGAAGGTTTGCAGCCACAAGCCGAAGTGGGGCTTGATGCGGAGGAAGGCCTCGCATACGATGATGAACGCCGAGATGTTGAGGACGAAATTTGGGGCTAGATCATGGAAATCTAGCCCGTAGTAGAACATGAGCCCGCGGACAAAGGGATGAAGTGGAAATCCCAGTCCATGAATGAAGTGGGCGATGAACACGACCCTCTCGTGGGGTCCTGGGGTCGGAATGACCTGCCCGGCGTCTGGTAGCCTGTGCGCTCTGTCTGCGGCCAAGTATCCGGCCGCCCGAAGATTTGCAATATGTTTCTCCTTGATGGTGGAAGCCACCCACTTGCCTCCTGCTCCGTACATGTTTAGCTGTGCAGAGAAGACTTGGGATTGGGCGCTGGAGCTCGAGGGGGCAATAGTGTGCAAAGGAGGAAGAAGGCGTGGGTAAAAAATGGGGAAATCTTGTCCCTTTATAGAGGTGACAAAAGCGGTGTGCCTCCCCACTTGCCCGTTGTGAATCGCTTGCTTCCCAAGTGCCACGATTTATGATGTGGTGGGATTACCCATACCCATATTGATGAGAATCCCGTGATAAGGGGACACGATCTCTGCTTCGACAAGACGTGTCAAGGAAACCACTTCTCAATATGCGCTGTGGCTGGTTGTGGGAAAACGGTTCGAATAATGACCCGACCGTAATGACACGTCGCGTTGCCTAAAAAGTTGTCAACAGATTGCATTTGTGAAATACCATTCTCTCTACGGTGGCATGTGAAGATCATTTTGTGGAACCGGACATGGTTCAAGTGTTCGATAACTACTTTGGAGTAGTCGGAGGAGGAACCCGCCCTGCAATGCCGAAGACAACTGCGTGCCGGACTCATCATCATTGAAGCCTGGTTCACGGGTTACTGGGGGAGTCCTGGACTAGGGCGTACCCGGACAGCCGGACTATATACATCGTCCGGACTATTGAAGCGTGAAGATACAAGACTCAAGACTTCGACCCGTGTCTGGATGGGACTTTCCTTGGCGTGGAAGGCAAGCTTGGAGATCCGGATATTATATTTCCTTCCTTGTAACCGACTCCATGTAAACCCTAGCCCTCTCCGGTGTCTATATAAACAGGAGAGGTTGGTCCTTAGAAGGCCGATCACAATTACAATCGTACCATCATAGGCTAGGTTCTAGGGTTTAGCCTCTACGATCTCGTGGTAGATCTACTCTTGTACTACCCATATCTACAATATTAATCAAGTAGGAAGTAGGGTTTCACCTCCATCGAGAGGGCCCGAACCTGGGTAAACATCTGTGTCCCTTGCTTCCTGTTACCATCAGCCTAGACGCACAGATCGGGACCCCCTACCCGAGATCCGCCGGTTTTGACACCGACAGTGACTTTGGAGTGACTCTTTGTTGCATGTTGAGGGATAGTTTTATGATCCAATTATGTTATTATTGTTGAGAGAACTTGCACTAGTGAAAGTATGAACCCTAGGCCTTGTTTCCTAGCATTGCAATACCGTTTACGCTCGCTTTAATCGTTAGTTACCTTCTTGTTTTTCTATTTTTAGATTACAAAAACCTATATCTACCATTAATATTGCACTCGTATCACCATCTCTTCGCCGAACTAGTGCACCTATACAATTTACAATTGTATTGGGTGTGTTGGGGACACAAGAGACTCTTTGTTATTTGGTTGCAGCGTTGTTTGAGAGAGACCATCTTCATCCTACGCCTCCCATGGATTGATAAACCTTAGGTCATCCACTTGAGGGGAACATGCTACTGTCCTACAAACCTCTGCACTTGGAGGCCCAACAACGTCTACAAGAAGAAGCTTGCGTAGTAGACGTCAGGTATATATAGGCACCTCATTGGTCCCGGTTTGTGGCATGAACCGGGACTAAAGGGCAGCCTGTGGTCCTGGTTCAAGCCACCAACCGGGACCAATGGTGGTGGGCCAGGAGCGAGGCCCATTGGCCCGGTTCGTCCCACCAACCGGGACCAAAGGGGCCAGAAGAACCGGGACCAATGCCCCCATGAGGCCCGGCAGGCCCCTGGCCTCACGAACCGGGACCAGTGCCCCCATGGGTCCCGGTTCTGGACTGAACCGGGACTAATGGGCTGACCCGGCCTGAACCAAAGCCCTCTTTTCTACTAGTGTGTGATGAACTCTTGCCGCTCTAAAGCTTGCTTCCTGACGTTCTGCTTGATGGGTTGCGCATGAGGACATACTACAAGATGGTGCTCAATCACCTCCCTGGGAATGCCGGGGATGTCGGATGCTTGCCATGCAAACACATCGACATTCGCCCGCAGGAAGGTGACGAGCGCGCCTTCCTATTTGCTGTCGAGGGTGGAGCTTATAGTGAAAGCCCCTCCCGTGCCATCCTCCTTGATGGACACCTTTTCGGTCTCTGGTGGTGTAGCTCTGGATTTCTTGCTTTTGCCGGTGGAGCTCTCTGGCACGCCCTTGACAGGAGCACAGCACTCCGAAGAGGTTCGCTTACCGGTCTTCTTCCCCCCGGGGCTTCAGCGGCAGGAGCAAGTGCCTTGGCGGCAGTTCCTGCAACTGCCTCTCGGTAGACTTGGTCAGCGCAAATCAGCGCATCCTTCTTGTCGGAGGGGACGGTGATGATAGTCATCGGCCCAGGCATGTTCAGCGTGTTGTAGGCGTAATGTGACGCTGCCATGAACTTGGCTAGTGCTGGGCGGCCGAGGATCCCGTTGTAGGGTAAGGGGATCTCGGCAACATAAAAAAATCCTCTATGTCCTATAGTTCAGCTCGCCTCCAAATGTTACGGGCAGCGTGACCTTACCCTTCGGCTGACTTCTTCCTGGGTTTACTCCTTGAAACGTGCCCGTCTCTTCGAGGTCTCTGCAGCCTTTTGATCACAATGGGCGAAATCAAGTTCAGCCTTCGGACGAGGCCTCCGGCACAACCTTACGCTGGAGACCCTTTTGGGTCCCCGGGGCCTTCTTATCGGCCTTCTTCCCCGGCGCCTCGTGCGCGGGACCAAAGATCTCCGTCGAGAGCATCACTGGCTTTACGGGAGCGGAGCCGGACAGTCAATCTGCTCCCCTGTCTCCACATAATCCTGAGCAAATATGCACAATTACTTAAGACTCCCCCATGAGTATACTGGGAAGGACTGAATCCGGTGATAGCCTCAAAACTCACCTTGCTAGGAGGCTGCGCGGCGTGGAGCCCATGGTCCTCGGATGTGGGAGGAGGTACTTAGGAGGCCTTGAACAACGCCTTCCACGCGCCTTTGTGCTTCATGCCGTAGAGCCTCTAAAGCATCTGGTGTTCGGCCGGGACGAACTCCCACAGATTGAATGCCCGCCTTTGGCACGGAAGAATCCAGCGAACAAGCATGACCTGGACCATGTTGACAAGCTTGGTGTTCTTGTCCTTCATGCTCTTAATACTGGTTTTGAGTCCGGTCAGCTCTGTAGGTTTGTTGGCACAGATCCGACCAGGAAGAAATGGAATCTGCTGGCAAGTGCATCAACCACGACATGATGTTGGGTTTAAGTGCCAACGGGAAGTAATTGGCAAGCACCTTGTCGTCGCGAGCTCCGACCGCCTGCATCGCGATGGTGTAGATGCTGAGGAAATCCGATGGGTGGGTCTTGCCGTTGTACTTCCCGCCAACACTAGGCTTGGACGTGCAGTGAGTGGGCCACAGGAACTGCCTTAGCTCACGGGTAAAGGCCGGGTAACCCACCTTGTAAGGTAGGCCACCAGAGCCCCCGGGAGCTGGGTGGTCCATAGTGGGCCCTGCTCGCCCATCCGACTGATAGCGCGCTCCGCGCTGCCGCTTGATAATTGTTCGAGCGTCTTCATGGGCTTGCTCCGGAAGAACTTGGCGATGATCGTGGTGGGTCCGTGGGTCCGAAGACGCTATGGAAATTTTATCAAAAGCATCGTCCTGACGGACCGGCACCCACGGTAACTGGCGTGGAGGAGGAGAATGCACCATGGCTGCGGCGCCTCCAGTCTTTCCACCACTGGCATGCAGTGGATCGACAGAGCGTCGGCATGAGGGCCCCATTGGTCATGGCTCGTCTTTGTTGGCGATGCCGACGAAGCTCTGGATGGTGGCTCTCCACTCGTCGAGCTTTTCCGCAGCGGGAGGGAAGTCGAGGAGCAACTGCGTGTGCGCTAAGTGTCGGAGTAAATGACCACGGGTAGCCTTGCCGGCTCCCCCGGCTCTTCCGAAAAATTACAGGTCGATCGAGCCTTCAAGCATCCAAGGTATGGGGCCGCCTTCCCTTGGCCGGCTACCTCCCAAGCCGGCTACCGATAGGCGGCCCGACCCTTAACCCATGGGAGGAAAGCCATCAGAGGGCCAACTCAAAGAAGCCGACCACGAGAAGGCCGACTCCAAGAACCCGACCCCCCTGGCAGGCGGCCAAGATCGTACCCTCAAATTCTGCACCCACATAACGCTGACGAGATGGGGTGTGGCTACAGCAAAGCTTGCCACCCCCCGAATCCCGGAGCATGCGCGGTTGCCATGTTGACCATGATGTCACTGTTGCCATGTCCGGCGCGGCACTGTTGCCATGTTGACCATGATGTCACGCACGACGAGCTGTCAGAATGGCCCACAGGCGGCGTGCCCCTGCGGTCAGAGATACGCCCGAAGGCGGCCCGGACTCCCCCCGCCGGCCCGAGGCAAGGCCGGCTCCCAACAGCCAGCTAGCTCCCTCCCTCGAAGGAGGCACCTCATTAAGGAGACAAGACGAGGTAAGGCTACAGTGATCGCCGCCCGGTGGCAACTATCAGCCATGCTTACCGTCAAAGACCGCATCATCAGGAGTGAGGCAACAGTAACCGCCCCCGACAAGGCCCCCGAGCGGTGGGACCAGCTTGTCGACCAGAAAGCCGACAGCCAGCGGGACCCACCAGTCGGCGGGCCCCAGCAGCCAGCAGAGAAGACGTCGATCATAGACACTGTCGGTTAGGGCCTGCGCCCAGCCGGATTACCATTGTACCCCTCGGGAGTAGGCCTATATAAACCCCCCCAGGGCACCCATGCAAAGGGTGGATCTCTTAGAGTTTTAGATACCGCATAGAGGGAAGAGGAGAGCTAACCTAGCCCTTCTTCTTCCTCTCGCCGAACAGCTCAAGGAGCCTCTTGTAGCCACTTGTTAACTTAGTGATCATGCGGAGACCCCGCAGAGCAGCAGTAGGGGTGTTATCTCCACGGAGAGCCCCGAAGCTGGGTAAGATTCGCCGGTGTGCATGTCTTCGCCTTATCCGATTTCCAGGCACCGGCGACGTCTTATAGGCTCCCACAATGATAAGGCACCCGTTGGCATATGTCGCACCTACCACCCAACATTTGGCGCCCACCGTGGGGCCAGGTGCACCATCGTCCGGAGACCTGTTCTGGACGGGAACACTCTTCCTTCCCAGCGAGCGTAGCCAGCCCGGCACGCCTGATGGTGCTTGCCCCGACGTGCTGCAAGGTGTCACTGACGCCTGCGCGGCGAGCTGCCTCGCCGATCTTCTTGGCGAGGCTCGCATCTCTGACGAGCCCGCATCCAACGCGGGTACAGGCTGCCTCGAGAGCCACCTCGTCAGCCTCCTCGACCAACTCCACGCCTCCAGCGAGCCTGCTGTTGATTTGGAGTCGATTGGCTCCACCGACCCGATGCTTGTCGACTCCGACACGGCATCGCTCGACGCCTTCCCCCCCAACGTTGTGATCTTCAACGACCCGCTCCCTCGAAGTCGACAGCCGTGGCGGCGCCATCACCGAGGTGTTGGTCATCGACCACGGCGCCGCTCGGCGAACGCCCACGATGCCCCTGAAGCGGCATTGCACGACCTGTCCGTCCCTCTCGCCGCCGGCGTCGACACCGAGACCTTTGGAGAGCCGCGCCGCCTCGCCCTCATCGGCGAGGGCCGTAAGATAGCTTCCATGAGACACCTCACTGAGGCTCACCAGCTCGAAGTCGACAGCACCGCCTTTGGCACGCCGCCCCCTGATGGTCCGAGCCGAGTCGTCGTCATCAAGAAACGTGGCGCAGCCATCACCGACATGCTGGGAGTAGACCGCCCAGTCTACGCCACGCCCCTCGAGAACCTACGCGCCGCCCAGGCGACCGTAGACGAGCTGAATGGACTAGGGGCCGATGAGCTCTCCTACATGGCCAGACGCATCCAGCAGCTGATCGACGCGGCAGCAGAGCGGCATGAAGCCGGCGTCCGCGCCGAAAGCCCTCCCTGACTACGAGAGCACGGCGCGATCTCACGAACGCCGACTGCTGGCAACACCCGTGCCAGGAAAGAAAAGGAGCCAGCTGCCAGCCGCAGCCGGACTCGAATCTCCATCAAGCGCGACGCAGAAGGCCGCCCTTGATCCGTGGAGCGACGAGGCAACCCGCCTCCTCCTCCGCCTCGCGGGGAGAGATATACCACCCCGCCGCCTGTCACGCATCCGACTCTCAGCGGCCGACTAGGTCGTCGCCAAGGAGTCGGCGAGAACGACGCTCGCCATCGGATCGACCACCTAGCGCGATCCTTGGCGCTAGAAGAAGAAGACGATGTCGGCCCACCTTGCTTCGGCCCCCGCATCCGCGACGAGCCCTTCCCCAAAGGGTTCTCGCTCCCAAGAGACACGCCCAAGTACAACGGCTCTGTGAAGCCGGAAGATTGGTTGATCGACTACTCCACTGCGGTTAGCATAGCAAACGGCAACAGGCGTGTTGCCGTGAAGTATGTCCCCCTCATGCTCCAAGGCACGACGCATACCTGGCTCAACAGCCTCAAGCCTTACAGCATCAACAGCTGGCTGGATTTCACGGAAGCCTTCTTCCGCAACTTCACCAGCACTTACAAGCGGGCTCCCAAGCCCCGACAGCTCTCCTTATGTGTTCAAGGGCCCACTGAATCAACTTGCGACTACCTCACGCGCTGGGCCGAGCTCCGCAATTCCTGCGAGGGGGTGCACGAGGTTCAAGCCATAGAGTACTTCACCGCCGGGTGCCGAGAGGGCACCCTTCTCAAGCACAAGCTCCTCTGCGATGAGCCGACTACCCTCGACGAGCTACTGGTCATAGCAGAAAAGTACGCCACGGCCAACTCTTCAATGAAGACCGAGCTTCGGGTAGACACCTCTGGGAAGGTGCTCAATCTGGCTCCCAAGACACCGGCAGGGGACTCCAGTCGACGCCCGTATCAAAACGACAACAAACGCAAGGGCCCTATGCCGCCTTCAACCAGTCGGCAGGTGGCCACAGTCGAAGACGAACAACCCGAGGGGCGGCCCGCTCCCAAGAAGCAGAAGGGCGGCAGGCCGGCCTTGCAGCCGGCTTTCTCCTATGAGCAAGCCCTCAACGCCCTTTGCAAGTTCCACAGCGGCGCGAAGCCGTCCAACCATACGACCCGGAAATGCCACTGGCTCACCCGAATCACGAAAGGCGAAGGGTTGGTGCCGCCTCTGCCTGCTGGTCAGCCGCCTCCGGCTCCTCAGCAGCCGGCCGCTCGACCTGCAGTCGGGGCCGTTCAAGACGAGTTCCCCGACGAGCATGCCGCCTATGTCGTCTTTACAAGCCAGCCCGATGACCGGCGCAGCCGGCGCTGACAGCACCAAGAAGTCAACGCGGTCACCTCCAACAACCCCGAATACATGCACTGGTCAGAAAGGCCTATCAGCTAGAGCCGGGCCGACCACCCAGAGGTGATGCCGTCCCCCGGCTCTTACGCACTGGTTTTGGATGCCACCCTAACAGCAACGCAGCGTGCTGCCCGTTTCTCCCGCGTGCTGATAGATGGCGGGAGTAGCATCAACATACTGTACCGTGACACCATGGAGTAGCTGAACATCAAGACGAAGCAGCTCATGCCAAGCCAGCCGTGTTCCATGGCATCGTACCCGGCCTGTCCTGCTCACCAATCGGCAAGATCAAGATACATGTCCTCTTTGGGGACAAGGATCACTTCCGCCGAGAAGCAGCATGGTTTGAGGTAGTGGATTTGGAGAGCCCTTACCACGCGTTGCTTGGACGACCTGCTCTGGCCAAGTTCATGGTTGTACCCCACTACGCCTACCTTAAGATGAAGATACCGAGTTCCAAGGGCATCATCACCATAGCCGGCGACGACAAGAAATCCTCCGAGGGCGCAGCAGCCAGCAGCCGGCTGGCCGAGTCCCTCGTGATCGCTGAAGACAAGAAGATGCTGGATCGAGTCGTGGCCATGGCCGGCAAGCGGCCGGCCCTGTCCCCTAACCCCAAGGAATGTGAGGCCCAAGGTTCTTTCCAGCCGGCCAAAAAAACGAAGAAGATACCTCTGGACCCAGAGAACCCGAAAAAGTTTGCCGTCATTTGGGCGGACTTGGACAGCAAATAGGAAGGCGAGCTCCTCGATTTCCTCCGTGAGAATCGGGACATCTTCGCATGGTCCCCCAAAGACATGCCGGGTGTCCCGAAGGAATTCGCCGAGCACAAGGTACACGTCCGAGCAGATGCAAAGCCAGTCAAGCAGCGCCTCCGCCGACTATCGGAGGAGAAAAGAAGGATTGTAGGAGAAGAGATAGCCTAGCTTTTGGCAGCCGGCTTCATCATGGTGGTGTTCTTTCCGGAATGGCTTGCTAACCCGGTCCTCGTGCTGAAGAAGAATAACAAGTGGTGCATGTGTATAGACTACACTAGCCTCAACAAAGCCTGCCCTAAAGATCCCTTCCCCCTACCACGAATTGATCAGGTGATAGACTCCACAGCCGGATGCGAGCTGTTGAGTTTCCTGGGTGCTTACTCAGGGTACCACCAAATAAAGTTGGATCCAGCTGACCGCCTGAAGCCCGCCTTCATCACACCATTCGGAACTTTCTGCTACCTGACTATGACATTCGGCTTGAGAAATGCCGGTGCCACTTTTGATCATTGCATGCAGAAATTTTTCCTCAAGCAACTCGACAGAAATGCCCACGTCTATGTAGACGATATTGTGGTGAAGACGGAGAAGTGCGGCACCTTGCTAGAACACCTCAAAGAGACGTTTGAAAACTTGCGCCGGTTTCAGATCAAGCTCAACCCCGAGAAGTGCGTGTTCAGAGTACCAGCCGACCAACTTCTAGGCTTCCTAGGCTCCGAACGCGGCGTCGAATGCAACCCAGTAAAGATCAAGACCATAGAGAGAATGGAGATTCCCACGAAGCTACGAGGCGTCCAGAAGTTTACTGGGTGCCTGGCCTCTCGGAACCGTTTTATCAGCCATCTCAAAGAGAAAGCTCTCCCCCTCTACCGACTCATGAATAAGACCACTCATTTCGTGTGGAACGACCAAGCCGACCAAGCCTTCCATGAGTTGAAGAAGATGCTGGCCACACCGCCTG
Source organism: Aegilops bicornis (assembly GCA_021605145.1). Taxonomy (NCBI): domain Eukaryota; kingdom Viridiplantae; phylum Streptophyta; class Magnoliopsida; order Poales; family Poaceae; genus Aegilops; species Aegilops bicornis. Next base: position 553,793,756 of record CM038672.1, on the reverse strand, counting down.
TCTTGGTTCAACGCCTGGAAGAAGGCCGAGCTCAGCCAGTCCAGAGACCGGTGTATTGTTTAAGTGAAGTGTTGTCCTCCTCGAAGTAGAACTACCCGCACTACCAGAAGATGTGCTATGGTGTGTACTTCGCCGCCAAGAAGCTCAAGCCCTACTTTCAAGAGCACCCCATCACGGTCGTGTGCACTGCAACACTCACCGAGATCATAGGCAGCGGAGATCCACCCGGCCGGGTGGCAAAATGGGCCATTGAGCTGGCCCCTTACACGATCTTCTACCGGCCGCGGACCGCCATCAAGTCCCAAGCATTGGCCGACTTCCTCGTTGACTGGGCCGAGACCCACTACCTGCTGCCGGCCCCCGACTCCACTCATTGGCGGATGCACTTCGACGGGTCCAAGATGCACACCGGCTTGGGAGCCGGCATCATCCTCACCTCTCCCAAAGGCGACAAGCTCAGATACACATTGCAAATTCATTTCGCCACCTCCAACAATGTGGCCGAGTATGAGGCGCTCATACATGGGCTCTTGCTAGCCAAAGAACTCGGCATTCGCCGGATCCTATGCTATGGCGACTCAGATTTGGTAGTCCAACAATCATCTGGCGACTGGGACGCCAAGGACGCAAATATGGCGAGCTACCGCTTCCTCGTTCAGCAAATCAGTGGGTACTTTGAAGGATGCGAGGTCCTCCACGTGCCACGAGCCGACAACGAGCAAGAAGATGCCTTGGCACGAATAGGCTCCACTCGACAAGCTATACCAACCGGCGTCTCTCTCCAACCCCTCCTCAAGCCGTCTATCAAGCCGTCTCCGGAATCCGACTCCTTCTTCGTACCGTCTAATCCCGACGCAGTCGGAACCGGCTGGGGGAACCGAGCAGGCGGCTCGGGGACTTCAATAAGCGGCCCGGGGACTTCAATAGGCGGCCCGGGGACTTCAACAGGCGGCTCGGGGACTGCCATAGTCGCACCCGGCCCGGGGACTCCAGAGCCCGGCCCGGGGACTCCAGAGCCCGGCCCGGGGACTCCAGAGCCCGGCCCGAGGACTACGGCAGTCAGCCCGGGAACTGCATCGACACAACAGGCGGTGGCTGACTCCAGCTCTTCACCACCCAGCCCACCCGCCCTGGTCGCAGTAGCCGTGTTGGCAATAGAAGAAGTCACAGCTCCATCATGGGCCCAGCCCATCCCCAACTTCCTGGTAAACAGAGAGCTGCCGACTGACGAGATCTCGAAAAGGCAAGTCCAACACCGAGCTGTAGCATACACAATAGTTAACCGAGAGCTCGTTAGGCGCAGCGTCACTGGAGTCTTCCAGCGCTGTGTCGAGCCAGAGAAGGGCGTAGCAATCCTCAAGGACATTCACCAAGGAGAATGCGGCCACCACGCAGCCTCAAGATCACTCGTCGCCAAAGATTTCCGCCATGGTTTCTTCTGGCTGACTGCTTTGGACGACGCCAAGGAATTAGTCAAATACTGCAAAGGGTGCCAATTCTTCAGTTCCAAGTAACACCTACCGGCTTCTGCACTCAAGACCATCCCCTCACACCGGCCTTTTGCGATGCAGGGGCTGGACATGGTGGGCCCGTTCAAGACTGACAAGCGGCGGCATGACACATACGCCGTCATTTGTGGATAAATTTACCAAGTGGATTGAAGCGAAGCCAATCAAAAAATTGAATGGGCCGACTGCCGTAACATTCATTGCGGATATGACAACCCAACACGGCGTGCCACACAACATCATCACCGACAATGGCACGAATTTTGCCAAGGGAGCACTGGCACGTTTCTGCGCGACAGAGGGCATCCGACTGGACTTAGCGTCCGTTGCCCACCCGCAGTCAAACAGCCGAGTTGAGCAAGCAAACGGACTCATCCTCTCTGGCATCAAGCCCCGACTGGTCGTGCCATTGGAGCGTTCGGCCGGCTGTTGGCTCGACGAGGTTCCGGCCGTCCTCTGGAGTCTGCGCACTACCCCGAACAAATCAAATGGCTTCACTCCTTTCTTCCTTGTATATGGTGCCGAGGCCGTCATCCCAACTGACATCGAGTTCGACTCACCTCGGGTCACCATGTACACCGAGGCAGAGGCCAAGGAAGCACGAGACGGCGTCGACCTGCTGGAAGAAAGCCGGCTGTTAGCCCTGAGCCGTTTCGCCATCTACCAGTAGGGTTTGCGCCGCTACCATAGCCGGAAGGTCAAGCCAAGATCCTTCTAAGAGGGTGACCTTGTGCTCCGGCTGATCCAGCGAACAGCCGGCCAGCACAAGCTCTCGGCACTTGAGAAGGCCCCTTTGTCATCAACAGAACATTAGGCAATGACTCCTACTACCTGATCGACGTGCAGAAGCCGAAGGCACGCAAGAGAGATGATTACGACAAGGAGTCGGAACGACCATGGAAAGCCAACCTCCTCCGAAGATTTTACAGTTAAAATGCAGTATGTGCCATGCTACCTTTTGCATTAAGTACGAGACAATGGGCCCCCCGAGGAACACTCGGGGACTACCCTCCTTTTACCTATGAACGATGAGTATCATGCCTATGATTATGTTACTACATTCATTTTTTTTCGTCCGGCACTGGGTTCGACCAGTCGGCCCGGGGACTTGCCGCCTTAAGTTATATCCAAGTTCCACCTGTAGTCAAACAAGTATAGTGTGCCGGCACCCAAGCCCTCTCTTGTCGAAAGCCGCAGCTCGAAGAATCGGCTTTCCGGCTGGCAAGGGTCAAAGGCAAGAAAGGATTCCCACATGAAAAATGGCCAAGGACTAACGAACTTATATAAGGAAAACCGGCTTCCCCCTGCCGACCGGCTGCAAGAGCAGCCAGCTAGCCGGCTTCCCATTATCCCTGCTACAATCTAAGAAAGCTCGAGTATTTGCCTTCCCAAAGCGGCCAAGTCCTTTCCCCAGCCATGCATCGCAGAGCATACATTTTCTGGTCAGGAAGGCGGCGACCAAGGGAAGGAGGCAACAGAAACAACCGAAAGGATGAAAAGTAAACATGAATGGAAGCCGAAACACATGCATGATTATATTTACACAAAAGGCCTTCGAAAGGCCATCATTCAACATAGTTTGAATACACCCCCAGTTGGTGGAACTGTTCAAATTTGATAAAAAAAAGTTGTTCAAAGAGTAACAGGCAGGCAAGCAAAGACGGCAGGTCAGGCCAAGGGAACGACGGGCGAGTCGGGCAGGTTGGTGGAGACGGCAGTGTCGGCTGGAGTAGTGGCGGACTGGCGAGTCTCGGCCTGATCATCACCTTTGGCGGGGCAGCGCGCATGCGCAGCGCTGCCTCGTTACTAGAAACGCAGTCAAGCCGAGGCTGGCTGGTCAACCGCCGTCCGGCACGGGCGTCTTCGCCATCCTCCCCTCGTCCTCTTCGCCTTCGTTCGGAAGCAATCTCCTCCGCCGAGTCTTCACCTCCTGTCGGGTCCAACCCGAACCACTCCTCCGGCTGAGCGATGCCGTCATCATTCACCTCAGGGCAAAGACACTGGTGTCGGTGTAATCGGCGATCGCCGAAGCACGCTGGATGATAGCCGGCCGCACCTCCACCAGCTCTTCATCGGCCTCCTGACGCTAGGTGCTCAGCCGGGCCAAGCGCAGCCCAGGATACCAGGATCAGACGAACTCCAGCACCCTCCTGGCGCCTGACCGAGCTGCAGAAGCCTTCCAGGCCTCGAAGCAACCAACGACAATCTCCAGCCAGTCGGCAGTCCGACTGGGGGTGCGGGGAACCGCCTCGCCAGGCCAGAGGGCGGCCAGCACTTGCGCCCCGACACGCTGAAGACGGCGGAGCATGCGGTGAGCCGGCTGCAGCCGGGCCTGAATTGCCAGAAGCTGCTCCTCAAGTGTCTTGCTGGCATCCGGCGCGATCTCGACCCCTGCCTGCCGGCATGCATCGCGGTGGGCCTCGATGTCTTGGGAGGCGGCGACGGAGTAGCCGGGGAAGTAATCTCTGCAAATAAGAAAAAGTAGCACAAAGTGAGAAGACAAATCAGATGACAAAGGGCAAGCAAAAGGATGAAAAGGAAGGCGGCCTACTATCGATCAAATCCTCGACCCGTCCATAGCCTTCACTAAGAGCTTGCTTCGCCTCAGCCCAGCCTGCCGCCTCGGTCTCATATTCGGCTTTACGGGCGGCCTCGCTGTCCTGCGCCTTCTTAAGGGCCACCTTGTGGCTCTCCTCCTGGTCGGCCAGTTTCTTGGCCAGGCGGTCGCGTTCCTGGGCTAAGGCGTTGCACTCGGCTTCCTTGGCGCAAAGGGCGGTCTGGACCCCGCCTAGCTGCTCCCTCAAGTCGGCAATGGCCCCTGCAGATATGAAGAAGAAGAAAGAAGCAATAAGGAAGAAGTCGTCAGGAAAGATCCGACCCGGCGCAAGACAGTCGGCCCGAATCTCGGGGACTACACCCGCAGTGGAGTCTTGTTGGCCCCCACATGAGATAAAAAATAAAGCACTTACTCCGGCTCTCGGTCGGTCGGCGGTCTTGGCTCATCTCACGGGCACAGGAGTTGAAGGCAGCAGCGGAGATTGTGATATTCCTGCAAATAGGATGGAGGTGCAAATAAGAACAAGACCATCATCGAAGTTTGCTAAGAAGTTCCAAGCCGCCTGGTCAGCAGCCGGCTTGGAACTCGAGACTACACCAGTGGAGTGTTGTGGCATACGGAAGAAATCAAGAAACAATCAACGAGAAGCAGGAGCACTCACCCAAATGACCGTCCGCGTCGTGAGGAACTCTTGGGTGCATCGCTTCAGTGCGGCGGCCTGGGCCTAAAGCCGGCTCTGGACCTCCTGCGCCGCCACGTTCAGCTCGGCCGTCCCATCGTCGGGTGCCCACTTAGACGAAGGCCGAGCTGGCGCCTCCAGCCTGTGTCCTGGCCGGGCGAGTGGCGCCCGACTTTCTGTGGCTCGTGGCTGAAGTCGCCTCCCAGCGCCCGGCAGGAAGACGGCCCGAACCGCAAGATCCGCCCCCACAGTCGGCTCGCCTCCAGCCGGCTGCTCGAACGGCACGACAGGCCGGCCGCCTTGGCCCGCTCTTGTCGGCGCCGATTATAGCGCCTCCCCCTCCAGGACGATCACGTCGTCCTCCCCCCTCTCCATCACCGGCTTGTCGCGGTCGGCTTCCTCCGACGGGGGCACTGGGATGTCGGGAGCCATGGTGCGAAGGGGGATGATGAGCTGCGGAGGCTGATTGCGCAGGGCCTCCGCCTCCCTCTCCGTGGCCGTGGCCTCCGCCTGAGCCTTGGCCGCCGCATCAGCCTGCGCCCTGGCCGACTCCCCCGTCGCCTCCCGAGCCGCCCTCATCTTCTCCGCCTCCCACTCCTCCCGTGCCTCCGGCGCGTTATGCTCCGTCACCTCCAGGAGATCGGCGCAAGGATCCACGCGGCGGGAGCTTGTAGACCCTCCCGATGTTCCGACTATGGAGGCGGCAGGGACCCGCTCGAGAGAGAGAGAGCGGCGCCATGTTCAACAAGTCAAGAAGAAGGGGCTTAGAAGAATATCAACCAAAGAGAAGGAAGAAAGGTGTGGGAAAACCGACACTTACACCGAAACCGCCTGCGGCTGCTTCACCACCTTGCGGAAGCGGGCCGCCTTTGTGGCCGCCTCGTCCCGCTTGGTCGCGGCCGCGGAACCCTAGGGATTCTTCGGCCGACTACCAAAAAGAGTCGACGCGCCCCGGCATTTCTGCGCGCCGCCCCGAGCAGCCGGCGCGGTAGATGGGCCTGCGCCCTGACGATCGGGCGCCGGCTGACGACGCGGAATGACTTCGGCCTCGTCGACATCCGGCCAGTCCCCGAAGCCGGCTCCGAGCTTGGGGGCGCCCGCCTCACCACCTCCTCCTACGACGGCATCATCCATGGTGGCCGCCTCCAAGTCCGGATCGTCAAGGTCGTCCGCCTCACGGTCGGGCAGAAACTGACGCTCCGGCCCCGCGGCCCCTGCCGCCGGTCGAAGAAGAGGGCTCTGCTAAAAGCAAGCCGGCTGGTCAAGAGTCGGCCATTATGAGCCCGGCGACAAGAGAAGAAGGAAAGAAGGGGAACTTACCGTAGGCGGAGGATGGGCTCGAGAGTACGGCTCCTTGCCGTACCGCCATTCCTCGGTGAGCTTGCAGTTGGATATGTAGTTCACCATGTAAGATACCTCAGCATGAGGCATCTCCTTGTTGCTCAGCCGGCTCGGGTCGAAGCGGTCGCTTATCTGGCAGATCATGTGTGGTCGGCCATGGAGCGGGAGCACCGGCGCTCCACGGCGGCTACTGGTCGGCCCCGACCAGGCCCGGTGAATCATCACACGGAGCTCTGGCGGCGGCAAAGAGAATGGAGACATCGTCTGGCTCGGGTAGGACCATGAGGGCTGCCTCCCGGCGGGGCTGACTCACGTAAGGCGGCCAGATTAGCTGAGAAGTCACCTTGCGGCGATGTTCTTCCGCGTAAAAGTAGGATTGCTGCGGAGCTCCACCGTGGATCAGCGGTATGGGCGAAGCGGGTTGTTGTCGGCTGACCTCCGCATGGTGATAAAGGCACTTGACTGCCGCGAAGCACGCCCGTGATAGCGGTCTCGAGCTTGCATTGGAAGAACTCCACCCAGAGCTCGAGGGTGGAAGAACGCTAAGAAAACCTTCGCCTGGTGGCGAAGGCCGCCAGCAACATCCGCGGTGTTGGGGTGAGGTGATGCGGCCGGAGATGGTAAAACTTCGAGGAAGGCGGAAGAACCCGCTCGCCCGGCAGGTCGAGGCAGCCAGCAGTCAGGCGAAAGCGAAGATTACCCGCTCGTCCTCCTCCGGCGCCGGCAAGACCTCTGTCTCCGGCGCGAGGCGGCCGCCATGTCTTGCGGAGCCAGTCGATGTGGTCCTCGTGGACGTTGGAGCCTTCCCAAGAGCTGGACAGCGCCATGGGAATGAGGAAGAAACGGGAGAGGCGCGACGGCGAAGGGCGCGCGACCCTGCTGCGACAGAAACACGGCGAGCCAAAGAGGTTGGCGGAAGGGCAGCGCGGCGGCAAGGCTCTGCTGCGACGGAGAAGAGGAAGAAGAAGAAGAAGGGATGGAGCGAGGGCGAGCGTGCGAGCGTCTGCCGCTCCCCCTCCTCCCGCTACTTATAGCCTCGCATGGCGAAGCCGAGGAGGCGAGGCGTGGGGGAACGTGGGATTAACTGCGCCCACTCCCCCTACGTCCCGCGATTATCGCGAGGCATGCAGAAACTGCCGCTAGAAGGTGAGCGGTCCGTTCGGGCCGCAGAAGATCTGCACTTGGGCCGAGGCCTAGGAGTGGCGGGCCCGAGCCTGCGGCAACGTCCCGTTGCGCGCGTGGGCTGGCAGGCCATTCCTGCTGACGGCAGCCACATGGCGCACAAGTGGCGGGCAGTCAGCGCGCCACTCGGCTCGCGTACCACCTAGTCCCCGCTTTCAAGACGCCAAGCCTTCTAAAAAGGACGCACCTAATCGAAGCTGGCTCCTAGCTGCCGGCTCTTCAGGATAGGAAGCTGATCAAGCTTCTCGTCCTCTCTTCTGCCTCGAAGCTGATCAAGCTCCTAGCTGCCGGCTCTTCGGAGTAAATGACCACGAATAGCCTTGCCGGCTCCCCCCGGCTCTTCAGAAAAATTACAGGCCGATCAAGCCTTCAAGCATCCAAGGTATGGGGCCGCCTTCCGTTGGCTGGCTACCTCCCAGGCCGGCTACCGATAGGCGGCCAGACCCTAAACCCACGGGAGGAAAGCCATCAGAGGGCCGACTCCAAGAAGCCGACCACGAGAAGGCTGACTCCAAGAAAGTAGCCCCCACAGCCGAGGCGGGCAAGATCGTACCCTCAAACTCTGCACCCACATAGCAGCGATGGGGCAGGCGTGGCTACTGACAAAAGCACGCTGCCACCCCGAATCCCGAGCATCTGCGGTCATAGTGCCTTTATGCAGGCGGCCATCCTCGTCCGGTGCGACACTGTTGCCATGTTGACCATGACGTCACCCACGACGACCTGTCAGAATGGCCCACAGGCGGCGGGCCCCTTCGGTCAGAGATACGCCTGAAGGCGGCCCGGACTCCCCCAGCCAGCCGGAAGCAAGGCCGGCTCCCAACAGCCGGCTAGCTCCCTCCCTCGAAGGAGGCGCCTCATTAAGGAGACAAGATGAGGTAAGGCTACAGTGATCGCCCGCGAGGCGGCTGCTAAGCCATGAATTACTCGTCAAAGACCTCATCATCGAGTGAGGCAACAGTAACCCGCCCGACAAGACCCCGGCGGTGGGACCCGGCTTGTCGACCCGTGAAGCGGGCAGCTGGGGACCCACCAAATGGTCAGTGGGCCCCAAAGAGTCGGCGATCATAGACACCGACGGTTAGGGGCCGCACCCAGCGTGATAGCATTGTACCCCACAGGGAGTAGGCCTATATAAACCCCCCAGGGCACCCATGCAAAGGGTGGATCTCTTAGAGTTTTAGATACCGCATAGAGGGAAGAGGAGAGCTAGCCTTGCCCTTCTTCTTCCTCTCGCCGAACAGCTCAAGGAGCCTCTTGTAGCCACTTGTTAACTTAGTGATCATGCGGAGACCCATGAGAAGCGGTAATGGGGTGTTATCTCCACGGAGAGCCCCGAAGCTGGGTAAGATTCGCCGGCGTGCATGTCTTCGCCCTATCCCGTTTCCAAGCACCGGCGACGTCTTATTGGCTCCCACAATGATAAGCAACCCGTTGGCATATGTCGAACCTACCACCCGACACTAAGGCCTCTGCTGGCGTGGGCGGTGGCGAAAGTTGCCTGGATCGTAATGCGCTCCGACTTCTAACCACGTTAGAAGGAGCTTTACCACGGCCTTGCGGCTGCACGCCATTTTCGCCAGCGCCTCGGCATGCATGCTGGTCTTCCACATCCCGTGAATGATGCATAGGACTCTTCCCGGAGTGGCGCCCGTGGTCACTGGCGCGGTGCCGCTGCTCGTCGTGCTCAACCTGAGAGGAGCGCGTTGCGGGCGATGGCGTTGGCGTCTTGGAGGTCGCCATGCCGCCTGTAGGTGGCACGACGCCGCCCCTGGAGGGCCCCGTGCCGCCAGCGGGGGGCACGACTCCATCTCTAGACTTGGTGCGTGCGGCTCGTTGCCTCGTGCACGGACGACGCCGCTCGCCAAGCTTTGGCTGCCAGGGCGATGTGGGTGTTCATGGGCCGTGCCTCGGCTTCCATCCGCGACCACCCCGTCACCCGCCCGCACTGGTACGGGCCGTTCGGCTCCGGATGAACCCATCGCCGTGACCGTTCGGCTCTTGAAGAACTGCTAAACTAACTGCTAGACCAGATTTTCACAACCTCTTCCCCCTTACCTGGCGCGCCAGAGATGTCGGTGGGAACGACACCTATGGGATCACTGAGATCCCTTATACGGTTGCCGGGTACGGGGTTGTGCAAAGAGGGGGTCTAGAAGCCAGCACGAGGATCCACTACTAGGGAAAACCCTAGTAGTAGCGCTTGAAATATGCATAGCAATAGCGCCAGGTCAAGCGCTATGCAAAGGTGCTACAACTAACTAGTAGCAGTAGCGTTGGAAAGGGAGCGCTACTGCTATACCTAGTTAGCAGTAGCGCTTTCATTTGGACAACGCTACTCCTACTTGTAAGTAGCAGTAGCGCCTGTTCTAAAAAGCGCTGCCTCTAAATTTTCCGGCATTTTAAAAAATACAGCTTATTTTCATTGTGTGTTCCTATATACAATACTTTCATCACATGATTTTATGACCATGATTAGTTATTATATATAGCAGTGGGTGAAATGAACGTGGAATAGATTCAATTGGAGGCAACATGTGGAGCATGTCGAAAGTACTACTCTAATCCAAACTTGATCTAGTTTGTATTAGTAGTACTTTCGAAGTGCGCCACATGTTGCCTCCATTTGTATCTAATCCAGGTTCATTTCACCCACTGTTATATATAATAAGTAATCATGCTCATATAACAACTTAGCATCATGCATCGTCGATCATAATAATAAATAACTCATCATTGGTATCATAATAACTAGTCATACTCATCATGATCGATCATACACTACTAGAAAAACCACTACTAATGGCGCACCTAATTTGGCTATTAATGGCGCATCTGTGGTGCGCCCTTAATAGCACGCCATTAGTAATTTTTACTAATGGCGCACCACACAGTGCGCCATTAGTATCTCTGTGCTACTAATGGCGCACCACCTGGTGCGCCATTAGTATATGTAGGGTGCGCCATTAGTATGCCTCCCGGGGCATGTATACCAGTGCTTTGGCATACTAATGGCGCACCACCTGGATGCGCCATTAGTAACGCGGCATACTAATGGCGCACTACCGATGATGCCATTAGTAACCATGGCATACTAATGGCGCCGACAAGTGATGCGCCATTAGTATGCTTTTCATACTAATGGCGCATCGTCATGTGATGCGCCATTAGTATGAATATTAGGTTTTTTATTTTCTGTTTTTCGCATACGGGTTACAAAATGTATAATTTGACAAAATATAGACAGCGCACATCAACAATAGATTCATCGGATACAATAGAAGATTAGTCTTTGAATACAATTCATCATATTAGTCTCCGAATACAATTCATCATATTAGTCTCCGAATTGAAAAGACCGAACAAAGATAGAACATTATATTACAAGTCTCGAGACCGCGAGTAGCGAGTTTGTCTTCACATTACAAGTCGATATCGAGCATCTAAACTACCATCACATAGGAGAGAGCTGCGGTCATCACGATAAGCATCATCACGATGAAACTCGTCTTCATCCGGTTCCTCCAACGCTCCCTCCCCTCTCCCGCTAGATAGCGGGCGTATCTAGATTCGGCCTCGGCCTAGTGGTGTACCCTTTGTAACTGTTACCGCTGAATCGGTGAACCTGTCTCCGACACTCCTCCCGATCATCGTAGACTCCGGAACCTTACCCTTGTACACGACATACGCCGCCATCGCTATGCACTAGCCAAACGAAGCGTTAGTACCAATTCACAGACAATACATAAGCAATATATAAGTATGCAACGAGCGATCGGAAGAGAAAAGCAAGACATTAATAGCATCGATTACATCTAAGTTGAGCGACTCTCGAAACCAAAGAGACATACTACAAGTTCATTAAAGTTTAATTACAACATGAGCCAATCGATGTTTGAGAACTAGACAACTTCGACTCAAGGGACGGAGCGTGGATGAAGCCGCCGTCTATCGTGGGAGTCATGAAAGAACGGGCGTTGTCATCCTGGATTTGTAGCATTGTGTCGATGTCACTGTTGACGGTTGATTTACGAGGTAGAACTGACACGAGTTACGAAGCACATCTTGAAGCATGATTTCCCAAAACTCCGACTGGATGCGCAAGAATTCTTGTAGGAGGACCGCGTCCTGGATTGCCGACACGCTCGCGACCCAATCTTGGAATTTACTCGGTAGCAGAAGTTGATGATGGTCCCGTACGATCGCCCGCATGTGATGGATGGCGTAGTAGGCACCCTTCTGACCGCCAGGCGGCTGCTTGACGCAGCGAGCGTCGTATTGTGGGAGAACACGTGCTTGCCGTACTTACGAATAGGCCTGGTGAAGGTGCCTCCAGATTTGGCGTGGCGGGAGAACATCATCAAGAACCTTCTTGACATTTGTGTAGTCTACGTTCATCGACGGCCCGGGTCGAAATACGTGGCCATGGAATATTTGGTGCTTAGGAGGATGAGCGTGCAGCGTGTGTCACTGCAGAAAACACGGAATGTTAAAAGAAAAGCGATCGAAATGTAAGAATTCATATGTTACGGGCGGTTGAGGGAGGACTTACTCGGGAAAGTAAGGCACGAGGAAGTTATCCTTATCTTGGTTTGCGAATGGCGCCTTCGAGGTAAGAACTTCGCGACTTGCGGTCCCAGCGCTGCCCAAGATCTTGGCACGCATGTAGAAGGGGTCAACTATCACGATGTCCGGGTCTTGTCGCGAATGATCCGCATCTCCATAGTCGGGGAAAATAGCCGAGCGAAGGTGTAGTGCAGCGGATGAAGGTTCAACATAAGCGTGGATGTCATCAAAACGCGGAGACGATCGTGACGCCCGATGGAGTTATCCACAAAGCCCTTGCCCTCGGCACCTTGGTCACAAAACCGGTATGCCACATCCTTCTCCACGAGATGCCGCTTCTCCAAAGAAAGAACACTGTCATGCAGACTCCGCATAGCACCGGTTGCAGCATTGAGCATATTTGTCGGTAGCATCGCCCTACCCGCCACATGCACCCTCCTCGAGATATCCTGCGGTGAAGGTGGCCCGTCCCCGAGCACGGATCGTACTCGGTGCCGGCGGCTCGCACCCTTCTTAGTCTTTCTTTTGCGTGCCTTCTTCTTCTCCTGTAATGGGACCAAGTTTTGCTCACAGACCGCCTTCTTGAGTGTGTTGGGGCTGATAATATTCGCACCTCGCCTATCTCGAGGCTCGGTGAAGTCGGCAGTGAGGCGTCTCACGAGAGCTGAGCGCCCAGACGGCGCTGTTGCAACTTGGCTTCTCCATGATACGAGCTAGATCGCACACGTCTTTTGTTGGGTTTGGTTCTTGAGAAGGAGGCCCCATGAAGTCGCCATCGTACCCATGCTCGGCAAAAATCTTGATCGGCGTTGCCAAATGTATCATAGTCGTCGTCGTCGTCGTTACGATCCTGTGCCATATGCATGTTTGGATCGATGGCATAGGGATGTCGGCACCGTTACGGCGGTCTTGCCATGGGGCCGACTTGGCGCTTACACTGTTGGCGGTGTTGTCTTTGGGGTGGTGTCCCCGCCCCCAGCGAATCTGGCTCTTGACCCAAAGCGAGGCCAGCTTCGAGTGACGGCGAGGGTCATCAAGTCATCATCGTCGGCCTGACGGGTCGATTCGGAGGTAACAAGTCGTCGCCTGGCGGCAGCACCGAACCAGTTGAACCCTAAACAAGTTGGGTGGCATCTGGTACCGTGGAACAAGGGTTGCCCGGTTGAATGATTTTGCCCTTGGCGACATCTACCAACTCGTTGTTCACGAAGTGGAGGAGAGTGCACGGAACGTCGGCGGGCGCCTGCGAAAACATGTAGGGCGTCGGGGATGCCCATCAAAGGCAAGGAGAGGAAGTCCTCGGCGAGAGAGGCTTAATTAGTTACCGTGATGATGGCGTCGAGCTCGGCTAATGTAGAGGCACCGCCAACGGCGGGCGCGATTGACCGGAGGGGCGCTTGCTGCAGAGGTGCCGGCGGCGTACACCGGGTGCATTAAGCTCCGTCTTGGCGTCAGAGACACCAATGCCGCCTCCGCCGGAGGGCACTAATGGCCCCGCCATCGCATTATGCGAGTTGCTGGCCGTGAAGCTAGGAATCGGGCGGCCCTGTTGGCCGCCTCGCAATCCTACTCAACCCGAGATCAAGGTAGGCACAAGGGCGGTGATCGTCGCTCCGAGTCTTTGTTCCACTTGCTCTTGGACAATCTCGGAATCCGCGCCACCTGTGCCTTGAGTTCTTGAACCTCTCGCTACCGCTTTCCGAGCTGGTCTTTTCTCCTTCCGCACACCAGCGGTATAGTATGACCCCATTTTGTCGACAAGCCTTTGCCGCCACCACGACCAGGTGGCGTCGACTTCGAGCTTATCCTTGTTCTTCATTACATTCAACCCCTATTTAGAGTGGTGTCCCAAGGGTTGCTCTGAGTCGACCCCGCGCTACTGCTTTCAGTCGCCTGCGGAAGGAATGTGAACCATTTAGAAATTCGGCTTTATTAATTAGAATGCAACCATATGGAGCTAATTACGGGGGTGTATTCCTTACCAGAACAATTTGAAGCTGATGGTCTTCGGATCCGTGGTAAGCTCCTTTGTTTTCGGTCCTTCTTGTACCGGGCCCCGACAAAGTTCTGGTCTACTTGTCACGTATGTATCAAAGAGGCGGTAGGCCTTGCTCGGCACGGTCGAGAAGCCCACAGCTATGCTTCCTTACGGACGTGACATGTTGCGAACGTATCCTTTGATGACACCATTCATCCTTTCGAACGGCATCATCTTGTGCGAGGAACGTCGGCCCGAGTTGGATGATATCCTCCACTATATGGACCAGCAGATGCACCATAACGTCGAAGAATGCGGGCGGGAAGTACATCTCAAGCTCTCATAGTATCACCACGATCTCTTCCTTTAGCCTTCTGAGTTGCCTCACGCCAATCGACTTCCGAGAGATGACGTCGAAGAAGTTGCATAGGCCAAATAGCGTTTCACGGACGTGCGCGTCCATGATCCCACGGATTGCAACCGGAAGTATTCGCGTCATCGACACGTGATGGTCGTGAGACTTCATCGGCTGAACTTACATTGGCTGGGTCTAGGTATCTGCTTATCTTCCCAGCGTAACCGTAAGGAAGTTTTACTCCTAGGAGGCGGTGAAAACTGCTCGATCTCCTCGACTTAGAGTGAAGCACGCGGAGGGTAGTCATTTCCGGTCTTCTTGGCCTTTTGCCTTTGGCGACGACTTTACGTGTCCTGCTTCGCCTCATCATCATCATCATCATCATCATCATCATCATCATCATATATAGCGTGAAGCTCCTCCCCGATGCCCATTGATTTCAAGTTCCGCCCTTGCTTCGGCCCATCTTTGGTCCTCTCGGCATGTTGATCAGGGTACCAAGCAGACTCTCGCATTACGTTCTTCGTGATATGCATGACATCAAGGCTGTGAGGCACACGGTGGATCTTCCAAGACGGCAAGTCCCGGAAAACAGACCTCGCTTTTCCATACCTTCAGCGGCTCTGGCGCCTTTCGCTTCTTTCCGGCTCTGGCGCCTTTTGCTTCTTTCCGGCGGTTGGCGGTCTATCCAATTTTCAACAGCTTGTCTATTTCCTCGCCGCTCCTCGTACACGGGCGTTTTCGGGTTCGGTTTCACCATCGAACAGATCCTTGCGTTTCCTCCACGGGTCATCGTCGCGAAGCCACCTTCGATGTCCCATGAACACGGTTTTCAAGACCGGGATCTCTATCTAGCTGGCGTCATGAAAAATCTGTGGACTACCCGCCCCGAGATATCCGTAATCGAGATAGTCGTGCACCGTCGTGAGCAGTGCGGCTCTCATAGGGAAATATTCTTTCTGCGGTGTCCCACGTATTGGTGGCGTTTTCCACAGCGTGTCAAGCTCCTCTTCAGCAGCCCCAGATACTGATTGATGTTGTTCCCTGGTTGTTTCGGCCCTTCAATTAGCATACTCATGTGAATGTACTTCCTCTTCATGCACAACCAGGGGAAGGTTGTACATCCACACAAACACAGGCCAGGTGCTATGTGTGCTTCTCACGGCTGCCAAACGGATTGACTCCATCGGTGCTCGCGCCCGGCCACGATGTTCCTTGGATCGTTCCCAAATTCCGAGTCTTGAAGTTCAACGCTTGCCACATCGGCTCGCATCCTTAGGGTGACTCAGCATCTTGTCTTTTTATCTATCTCCGGATCATTTGCGTCATCTTCCCGCTTCTTCTCCTCCCTATCCGGCGTGCCAACGCAGGAGCTTTGCTACCTTAGGGTCCGCGAAATAGCGCTGCAGACGAGGAGTGATCGGAAAGTACCACACCACTTTCGAGGAGCTTTCTTCCTCTTCTTGTATCGAGTGGCGCCGCTTACGGACATATGGTAGACTCTGCGTGCTCGTCCCGATAAATGATGCAATTGTTCATGCACACATGGTATTTCACGTGTGGTAAATAGAGAGGACACACGATTTTCTTCGCCTCCTCAAACTGGTCGGGCACTTGTTCCCCTTTGGGAAGGCGTTCGTGCGAATGACATGTTCTCGTCGAAGCATGCATCGGTCATTTTGTGTTTTACCTTCATCTCCGAGCCATGAGCGTTACTTCAGCGGGTATCCTCGGCCTGCATCCTTCATACAATGGAGTAACGCGTCTAACTCAAGTTGATCCATCTTGGCTTTCTCTCGGGTGGCAGCTCTTGCGTTATTAAATGCCTTGAGAAGCAGCTCTTGAATATGAGGGTCCTGCACCCAGCCCATCGATGGTCCAGCGTCGTGCGCTCCGCCGGCATCATCATCTTCATGATCATGCCCGTCGCCTGCTCCGCATCTTCCTCATCATCATGTCCTGCATCTTCTACATGATGGTGTGTACAACATCACGATCGTGATCATCTCTGAGGATTCTTCGTCTTCTCGCCCGCTGAGCCACGGTGGTTGTCTTGCTGCCCTTCCTCATTTCTTGCCGCCCGCATGGGCGACTTCGTAGTCATCTTCATCACCTTGCCACCGATAGCCATCCATGAAACCACGCAACGGCGGTGGTCCCTCACCTGCCCGGAATCCGGGTCCGAAATAATGCTCTTGAGCTTGCATCTTCGACACGTAAATCTTATCTCCATCTGGTTCTTTTGAAGCATCTCGGCCTTCGTGAAGCTCAAAAACCTATTCACGATGCCTTCGGTCATCGTGCGGACCATCAATGGTCGCTGCGAGGTGAAACAAAAGCGATATTTTAGAACCAAACAAAAATTTGGCATGACTTTCCCTAAAAATAGGACCAAAAAGAATGCTTAATGCCAAAATTCTCGTCGAAACAGAAATGAATCAACATTCCGGCAAAATATTGGCAACTATCGCATTTCAAATAACGGTACACCTGCAAACACAAACACATATGCAACACCACAAACATATGCAACACCACGAACATACATAGATCTAGCTAGGCCGTAAAAAGTGCATGTGCACATTGTTGTAGGGAGAACAACCTAAATATAGCTTCCCCTTACTTACCTATTAAAACAAGGTAATTTAACCACTTAATTTGAATGAATCTATGGTGGAAATGAGGTGAAAAAGAGGAGGCACCGAGACAAGGAGGAGGTGGAGAGAATGAAGTGGGGAGAAAGTGAGTGTGTGGGTAGGAGAGGCTGTCCCAAATATCTTGTTGCTGCCCACTTACTAATGGCGCACCTCTTGCATGGTGCGCCATTAGTAGTTACAACTACTAATGGCGCACCTAAGCGGGATCGCCATTAGTATGTTTGGAATAGGCACTAGTTCAAAAAAATTCTATACTAATGGCGCACTCCACCGCACAGTGCGCCATTAGTAGTTACAACTACTAATGGCGCACTTGGGCAGGATCGCCATTAGTATGTTTGGATAGGCGCACTAGTTCAAAAAAAAATTCTATACTAATGGCGCACCTTTGCACAGTGCGCCATTAGTAATTACAACTACTAATGGCGCTTTTCGGGCAGGATGCGCCATTAGTATGTTTGAATAAGCGCACTAGTTCAAAAAAAATTCTATACTAATGGCGCACCTTTGCACAGTGCGCCATTAATAGTTACAACTACTAATGGCGCACTTGGTCGATGCGCCATTAGTATGTTTGAACAAGCGCACCGATTAAATTTTTTGATACTAATGGCGCACCTTTGCCAGTGCGCCATTAGTAGTTTAAACTCTAATGGCGCATCAGATGGTTGTGCGCCATTAGTATATACTAATGGCGCACCAGCTTTCTGGTGCGCCATTAGTGTCAATCCCATCTATAGCCCTTTTTCTAGTAGTGATACAACTTCTACTCAATACCACATCATCATCATAGTCATCGAACCAATCCTACTTAGGTGTTCTTAGCACATGATCATGAGTATTATTAACTAGGACCTACTACCTTCTCCTAGGTAAAATAGCATAAAACTATATAGCCCCTGACTCTCCATTATGGAGAATGGAGATTATCCTATGTCCATTTCTTTCCTTTCGCACAATCTTGCTTCCAAGAACCTCCTTACGACTGTCCATACATTTTTTCCATTCTCCGATTACCATGTGTTCATCGGTTTTGGAAACCCGATATGGACAGGTGAGACTTGTTGGATGACCTAGCTGTATGTTCAAAACATCAAGGCGACCATTCTGATACATTAAATGAGGCACACAATCCATAAGGATTTTCTATTGAAAAACATAGTAATAACTTCATAGTTAGCAATGTAGTACACTTTTAGAAGTATGCAAAAGATCCGCAGATGTCGTAATAGTAAAAAATCTTACCAGGGCATCTCCATGGAAGTTACTATTGTTCAACACGTGCACTAGTGGCACATATTGACCATAATTTGGAGGAGTATGATAATAGGTATTGTAATTCTCAAGGTCAGTACAAAATGCAACCAGATGTTTTTGTCCTGATAAGTTAATTTACAGCCATCGGTGTAGTGGGTTTTGTGTACCATCTTCCGCACATTGTTTGAAGAATGAAAATAAGCTGTCAACTATTTTGAAATAAACAATATAAATTAGTTAATAACTATGTTTGAGAAACTCACATAGCATATCCTCATAAAACCATATTGTCCATATTGTCTTGCTCGATGTCAGGATCACCAAGATCCATGGTGACAAGCATATCCTCATAAAAACCATATTGTCCATATTGTCTTGCTCAATGTCAGGATCACCAAGATCCATGGTGACAAGCATATCCTCATAAAAACCATACATCTTGCAAAGTGCTTCCCATTTTGGGCAACCAAAATGGGTTACGCTCTGAGAATTGTACAAATTTACTTCAAAATCCATACCATGATGAGTCCTTAGGTGAATTATCTTTGTTTCAAAACTTTCATGGTCTTCAAAACCCATCCGATCGAAGACATAGCATCTTGCATGGCATGGGATAATCTATTCAAATTGTAAAAAGATGGAAATTACATGTTGAAATAGTTGAAGTCGTGCTTAATTAATTATGAAAAAAACACGTTGTATTTGCGTACTGTTTCAACATCGAAGGTCTCCTCGAGCTTAATGCTGAAGCGCCGATATTCGTCCAGGTGAGGCCTGTCGCACAGACCTCGGTCGCCAGCTGCACTCCCCCGGGGGACTTTCGTCGTCCGATGATGTGACACTCCAAAAATATGCTTTGGCTTTCTTCAAAAAATTTGTTGGATTTGAAGAAGGTCTTCTAAACCCTTCCAAAAATCTCTCTCAAAAGCCTTTTCCCTTTAGCAAATATTTAATTTTTGCATCTCCTTCAACTCTGGTGTTGGGTTTTTAAATTTTTCTTCTGATTGCCCTCCCAAATTTTTCTTCTGATTGCCCTCCCAAATTTTTCTTCTGATTGCCCTCCCAAATTTGCTCAAAATTTGAAGAAAAATCTTTGGAGTTAATTTTTCTTTCAAAAAGAAAACCCTAGGAGTTTTCATCTTCTCCCAAATTTGAAACCACTCATAATTTTACCATGCACCACATGGTAAAATCTTCCCAAAAACCTCTCCTTGCACTTTGGGCAATCCAAACATTCTGTCTCAACAAGTTCAACCCTTTTCTGAATATTATTTCATTTATTTCTCCTCCCAAATCTTTTCTGTCCATTATTTTGAGCCTAGGAAATTTGCAAAGCAAGTACCTAGATGCATTTGAGTTTTGACCTCAAACCAACTCCCCTGGATACTCCTTGGTACCCACAACCTAGAACAATCAAGATCCACTCCTCTTCTGTTCAAAGATTTCAAATTCTAGGATCTGCAAGTTTGGACCAGATTTGTCAAATTTGGTGAAATTCATATCTTCTCTGCTCCAAAAATTCCACAAAAATTCAGGCAGCCTCTAGATCCACCAAAACCCAGCTCAAGGAAAAATCCCTACAGGCCTAAATCATTCTGTCGAACACCTTGCATGCACTATTACTGTTCATCTTCAGTTAAATTCAGATTGCAGTGTCATTCTCCGTCAGAGTTTCAGTCACATGCCCACAGTGCACTTGGCACGTTGCTCACAGCCTAGCCTGCTTGTCCGGAGCTTCGGGGCGGCGTGCTTGGCGCGTTCACAGCATCGGTGGCACCTGGCGGCGCCTGGCGGCGTGTCTTCTGGCGGCAGAACCACCGTAGCGGCCGACGGGGAGCAAAAGCGGGGCATAACGCCGTTCGGCGCCGCCCAAACCTCTGGTAGCTCCAGCGTAGCCATTTCCTTGCCAAAGACACGCGCATGCAGCACCGTCGCCGTGGCACAGCAGCCTTGTGAATCGGCGTTCTCTGCCGCCAACGGACGTCGCGGCCGTTCCGTCGAGGACAGGCGATAACCTCTCCCACCTTGCTGAGTTGGACACTTTGGGATAGCACCGATGCCGTCTAGTCGATGCTCAAACTCCTAAGCCGACCGTGCAGCCACAGGCCGCCAATAATCGCTTCACGGAGAACCCCATTCTCGGCAACCGCCTGGGCGGCTATATATAGCACCCGGCGCTCGCCCCGCACACCTCCGCCACCTCACTAGTGCTCGCCAAGCCCCGGGAAGGGCCTCGAGGGGCTCTTCTTCCCCGACTCCGGCCACCTCGTTCTGCCACGGCCTCCACCTCGATTCACTCCGGTGAGGCCGTCTTCGGCGCCCTAACCTCGTCAGCAACCCTCTTGGGCAACTAAGAGTCTAACCCCCACTCCAATTTAATCTTCACAGCTCTCTCCGACGAGGTCCACGACTGCCCGAACCGCCGTCTGCCGGAGCAAGGGCCGCGGACGACACAGTGCTCGCCCGCGACCACTTCCACCTCCCATAGACGCGGAAGGACGTGCTGATCACAAAGGTACCGTCCGATCACTCTGCCTCACCGTGGATCGCCGCCGGCGACCACCGCACCTCTCGGGTGCCGTCGCGCCCTGTTTCCCTCTTTTAACTTTTCAAACCTGACAGGTGGAGCCCGCCTGTCAGCCTCTTAGTCGTTTCTTTTAAACGAACCTTTTTCTGGACTTTTCTACAAAGCCCCATGGAAGTTTTCTGTTTCATTACAGAGAGGTCCCTGGACCAAAACCCTTCTAACTTTTTAACATAAAGGAATTTTTGAGTGATTCTTTTTCTGTCCTCTTCAAAATTTTGTCTAGTTTTTTATCATGTTTATTTGAAAAAAATTTGGATTAACTTTTTGTACCCCACGGTATTTATGTCAGCGCGTGTGTTTTGTGTACCATAGATACCGAAGGAGGTGACGGAACCGCGAACTTCTCCGAGCTAGACCCCGACTACTCCGAACCAGGCAAGCAATGTTTGAACTATTGATATGATGAGTGTTTCGGCATGTTTGCATTAATTTTTGTATGATGGCACGTTCGTGAGCATCTCGATGATAGTTTATCTCGTAAGAGTTGAGGCAAATGAGCTCGGTAAATCCATGAGTTGTTGGAAACTTGTTGCATGGCCATGAGTTAGCATGAGTATGGGTAAGATGGCAGTGTTGTAGCATGCCAGGCTTATGCCAGATCGTTGACCCCGTGTCAACACAAATAAGTCAGGTTCTCGTCCGTCTCCCCTTTCGTACTACCACCTGTTTCCCGCAAGGGATACGGCTTAGTAAGTTGCAAACCACTTCTTGTTACACACCAAATCGAGAGGCCGGGATGAAGGTTCCATGGCCCTGGATTAAAGCCTTTCATCCGGTCAGGGGGCATGGGTGTTTCCGGTTGGGATCGAGAGGGGGGCACCCCTTAGAGCACGCATATATAAATTTGATCCCATGCTATTCGAGATTGTGATCTCCCCATCTCAAAGTTTTTCTTAAACGTTGTCTAGGGTGATTCTTGGCAACGTGAGGTATGATGGGTGTGTACTAGCTAGTTGTGTTTCTTCCGAAATACTGTAAACGGAACTAGTCCTTCATGACTACGGAAATCCGTTGGCTGTGGACAATTTTGGTACAAACTCTGCAGAGTCGAAATTCTTGAATTCAATTTATTCATGTCCGAGTACCGTGTTCATCTTATCTTGTCAAGTGTTAGTTTAGGTGACAGAAACTCCTGATAACCATATGAGTGTTATATGTTTATTTCCGGTGAATGGACTAACCCGCTTACGGTCTTGTGATGAATATTTTCCGTGAGCACAATATCTTGTCAAGTTGTGAATGATGAATTATAAGCCCTTTCTGCGATGTCGCTCAGACGTCCGACTGCGGCATTGTTATTATTTACTTTTTGTTATAAGCCCTTTTTGCGATGTCGCTCAGACGTCCGACTACGGCATTGTTATTATTTACTTTTTATTATAAGCCCTTTCTGCGATGTCGCTCAGACGTTCGACTGCAGCATTGTTATTATTTACTTTTTGTTATAAGCCCTTTTCGCGATGTCGCACAGACGTCCGACTGCGGCATTGTTATTATTTACTTTTGTTATAAGCCTATTCTGCGATGTAGCTCAGACGTCCGACTGCGGCATTGTTATTATTTACCTTTTGTTATAAGCCCTTTCTGCGATGTCGCTCAGACGTCCGACTGCGGCATTGTTATTATTTACTTTTTTTATAAGCCCTTTCTGTGATGTCGCTCCGACGTCCATTGCGGCTGCACGCATGTATTTTCTTTCAATATAAGCCCTTTTTGAGGTGTCGCTTAGGCCTCGACCGTGGTGGCATGTTTTACTTATTTGTCCACCCTTCGAGGCGTCGCTTCAGACACCCGATCGGTTTGGAGTTTTTCTTCTTTGGGTTTTCGAGCGGACTACCGTCGATTCCCTTTTTACTTACTTTGCTATACTGATTAAATTGCACATTGTTAAAATTAATCATGTCGCATTCATGCATTCATTTGTTATATCTTTTGCCCGAACTGTCTTGCGAGTACTTTGAAAGTACTCACCTGGCTTGTTGATTTGGCGAGATCTTGTGAAAGGCGATCTCATGGATGAAGAGTTCGATGGCGAGTCCGACGCCTAGAGGAATCCGGTCGGTCTCGTGCGACCCCTGGATTAGTCATTGTGATATATTCGCTTCCGCTACCCAAATAAATTCATCGAGCCTCACCTCGACGCTCAATGAGCCGCCAGTGCAGTAGACTTATTAACCGCTCCACTGTGTTATTCCACCAACCACTCATTTCTCGAGTCAGTAGAATTTCCACCCCACACCATTGTGTCATATCCGCCATCATGTATAATTATTGGCGTGTTTGTAATAATTGGTTGGGCATCTTCAGTCCGACCCTGTAATATTGTAATGCTACTGGCTTATTGTATCAAAGTTTTGTCTACCGGTATGGGGATTTTCCTCATATTGGACTTCATAGGTCGGTTGTTCAATAAATATTTTTATTGAAAAACAGGTCATGACAGATGACGACATTTCCTACATTCATAATTCAAAGATTAAACTTGTACAATTCAATATATGTACTATAAAAGTAAAATTAGATCATTATTATTCGTCGCGGGTTGACTATTGGTCTTCCAAGTCTATATGGTGGAGACTCTCCCTCACTGATTCCTCTCTGACATTTGCGACCGTCGGTGATGGCCGTTACTCCTCCTTCCCCTAGTACATAACAAAGGTCTAGCACAAGGAGAAGAAGGAGAAACGACCCCCACGACAACAGTCGGGATTCTTCGTCCTCTCTCATATATGGTGGATACACTCCCTCATAGATTTTTCGACCGATGGTCGTTATTCCTCCTTCCCCTAGTGCATAACAAAGGTCTAGCACAAGGAAAAGAAGGAAAAAACAAACCCCACAACAATAGTTGGGCTTCCTCGTCCTCTCTCATATATGGTGGATACAATCCCTCACTAAGCTTTCGACCTTCGGTTATGGAGCCTCGACAGACTTAAAGTCAACAAGAAATGTCGTTTAATTATATTTCGAGAAAATCCAGGCCACTCGATATTTCCTACATAGTATAGCACAAGTCATGCCAGAATTCACGGAAAAATCCGGCATGACCTTTTCTAAAAAAGACATATCGAGTGCCTGAAATTTGCCGAAATGGAAATTAATAAACACTCCGGCAAAACATAGGCCACTATAGGAGGTGTAACCTGCAAACTTGGCCGGCCTCTTGGGCAAGCACATATCCTATTTGAGCAACACAAGATATACATGTTTACATCTACATCATATGAGCATTCAAACTTGATGGAGTAGTTTTCCAATTTGAGCATTCAGTAAGCAAAACCAAATCGTAAAATAAATTAGTATTCAAATTAGGATTCATTTAATAAGAAAAACGAAACCATCTCTTTCGTCCTTACATCATCGAATATTATCACTAATAGATCTCGAATAGTATCATACATATAACATCACTAATATAGCTAAAACCGTAGCGAACGACGGGCATCGGCGCGGGCGGTGGACACCCAAAGAGAAGTAACCATCACAGGATCATAGCTCTAGTGAGATCCCTGAAGAACCTCCCAGGTATTGGAGAACCTGCACTCCGATGCAACCATGTAGTGACGGACGTGCTCGTCCTCCTCGCTGACACGGTGATGTACCACCTCTGCGGAATCCTCAGGCCCTCGCACCATCACTGGCCCACGCGACCGCCACCAAAGAAGGTTCGGGTTAACGACGGGCTGGCTCCTCACCAAGCTGCGCCCCCCGGAAGGTAGCACCTCCCAGTACCAGCCCGGCGGAGCCCAGTCCCGGACATGGCTCCTCACCAAGCCCAGGCCTCCTCCACCGAGTCGACGATGAGGATGCGGGATAGGCATCGTTGACGTTGATGCGGGAATAATTGCTTTAACTAAAAAATAACAACAAATGTGACACCTAAAACACCTAAATTCTATTATCTGCACCTAATTAAAAACCTACATTTTGAACATGATTCGATCATAACTAGGTTTCATACTACATTATTCTAAGATTAAACACCTAAAATACCTAAATTAAATGAACAATATGGGGTGGCTGTTCTCACCTCGATCGAGGTCGGAGGGGGTCGGTGACGATGGACGGCGTAGGGGATGATGCAGTGGCTCCAAAAGCTACATTTAATTATTCTATTCAAATTTACTTATAATTACCTATTCTATACAAATTTACTTATTCAAATTTGCTAAAAAAAATCCTATTATATTAGAAGACCTACATTTACTTATTTTTTCCATTTCACATTTGATTCTATTCAAATTTACTTATTCAAAATTTCAAAAAATTTCCTATTCTATTCAAAAGACCAACATTTACTTATTATTTTCAAATTACTTATTCAAATTTTCTAAAAAAAATATACTAAAAACCTACATTTACTAAAAACAAAAACCTACATTTAACAAAAAATAAAACCTATTTACAGAAAGGGGGAGGAGGAGGTGGGAGGAGTCCAGGAGGAGGAGGAAGGAGGAGGAGGAGTGAGGAGGAGGGGAAGGAGGAGGAGGAGAGAGCAGGAGGGGGAGGAGGAGAGAGGAGGGAGGAGGAGAGAGAAGGAAAGGGAAGAGGGAGGAGGAGGGGGCCACCGAAGTGGGAGGAGGAGGAGAAGGGGGCCACCGGCACCGGAGAGGGAGGAGGAGGAGGAGGAGGGTGGAGGAGGAGGAGGAGGAGGGAGGGATCAACCTTGGGGTGGAGGAGGAGTACGGCGACGACGACGGTGCTGGCGATGGCGGCGAGGGCGACGGAGGCGACAGAGGCGATGAGAGAGTGTGAGGGGGAGAGTGATGTGGGCGGGCCGGCCGGTTTGGATAAGGGCCCTTAGTGGTAGCGCATGTCCGTACACTACTAGGAAAAGGGCTATAGCTAATATGGACATTAATGGCGCACCGCATATGTGGTGCGACACTGCTATATAGCAGTGGCGCACCATGTGTAGGTGCGCCATTAGTTTCCATATCACAAATGGCGCACCACACCCACGGTGCGCCACTACTAACAATTTGTTTTTATTACTTTTCCAAAACTAGTAATGGCGTACCAGGGCATAGTGGACCATTACTAGTTTTAACTAGTAATGGCGCACCACACACTTTGTGCGCCACTACTAACAATTTTTTTTACTTTTTTTTTCAAAACTAGTAATGGCGCACCAGTGTATAGTGCGCCATTACTAGTTCAAACTAGTAATGGGGCACCACAACCACGGTGCGCCACTACTAACAATTATATTTTTTATTTTTTTGTAAAACTAGTAATGGCGCACCACATAACAGGTGCGCTATTAGTAACCAGGGTTACTAATGGCACATTTTTAGGTGGTGCGCCATTAGTAACCTGAGAGAAGCTAGATATTTTGGACAGCCACCTACCACACTCACTTTCCCCACTTCATTCTCTGCACCTCCTCCTCCAAGCTTGTCTCGCATGCCTCCTCCTCCTCGCCTCATTTGCACCATAGATTCACTCAAATTAAGTGGTTAAATTAATTTTTTTGATAGGTAAGTAAGGGGAAAGCTTTCTTTATATTGTAGATCTACCTTTTTCTCCCTCCAACAATGGGCACATGCACTTTTTATGGCCTAGATCTACGTATGTTTGTGGTGTTGCATATGTTGGTGTTTGCAGGTACCGGTATTTGAAATGCGATAGTTGCGAATATTTTGCTGGAATGTTGATTCATTTCCGTTTCGGCGAGAATTTGGCACTATGCATTCTTTTTGGTCCTATTTTTAGGCAAAGTCATGCCAAATTTTTTTTGGTTCTAAAATATCGTTTTGCTCTACCCTGCAGGCGACCATGGTCCGCACGATGACCGAAGGCATCGTGAATAGGTTTTTGAGCTCCGCGAAGGCCGAGATGCTTCAAAAGAACGAGAAGGAGATAAGATGTCCGTGTCGAAGATGCAAGCTGAAGAGCCTTATTACGTTCCCGGATTCCGGACAGGTGCGGGACCAAATGCTCTTGCGTGGTTTCATGGATGGCTATCGGTGGCAAGGTGATGAAGATGGCCATGAAGTTGTCCATGGGGGACGGGCAAGAAATGAGGAAGGGCAGCAAGACAACCGCGGCGAGGGCGGGCGAAAAGACGAAGAATCTCCAGGACATGATCACGACGGTGATGCAGTACACAATCATCATGAAGACGAAGATGCCAGAGCAGAAGACGATGGACCATCGATGTGCTGGGTGTAGGACCCTCATATTCAAGAGTTGCCTCTCAAGCATACGGATAACGCAAGAGCTGCCGCCCGAGAGAAAGCCAAGCTGGTTTAACTAGAGATAGACGCGGTTACGCCACTGTATGAAGGATGCAGGCCCAAGGATACCCGCCTGAAAGTAACGCTCATGGCTCTAGAGATGAAGGTAAAACACAAAATGACCGACGCATGCTTCGACGAGAAAATGTCACTCTGGGACAAATGTCTTCCCAAGGGGAACAAGTGCCCGACCAGTTTCGAGGAGGCGAAGAAAATAGTGTGTCCTCTGGATTTACCGCACGTGAAATACCATGTGTGCATGAACAATTGCATCATTTATGGGGATGAGCACGCGGAGTCTACCATATGTCCAGTGTGCGGCGTCACTTGATACAAGAACAGGAAGAAAGCTCCTCAAAAAGTGGTGTGGTACTTTCCGATCACTCCTCGTCTGCAGCAGTTTCATGGACCCTAAGGTAGCAAAGCTCCTGCGTTGGCACGCGGATAGGGAGGAGAAGAACCGAGAAGATGACGGAAATGATCCGGAGATAAATAAAAAAGACAAGATGCTGATTCACCCTAAGGATGGAAGCCAGTGGAAAGCGTTGAACTTCGAACACCCAGAATTTGGGGACGATCCAAGGAACATCGTGCTGGGCGCGAGCCCTGTCGGTGTCAAAACCGGCGGATCTCGGGTAGGGGGTCCCGAACTGTGCGTCTAGGCGGATGGTAACAGGAGACAAGGGACACGATGTTTTTACCCAGGTTCGGGCCCTCTCGATGGAGGTAAAACCCTACTCTGCTTGATTAATATTGATGATATGGGTAGTACAAGAGTAGATCTACCACGAGATTAGAGAGGCTAAACCCTAGAAGCTAGCCTATGGTATGATTGTTGTTCGTCCTACGGACTAAAACCCTCCGGTTTATATAGACACCGGAGAGGCCTAGGGTTACACAGAGGCGGTTACAATGGGAGGAGATCTACATATCAGTATTGCCAAGCTTGCCTTCCATGAAAAGGAAAGTCCCATCTAGACACGGGACGAAGTCTTCAATCTTGTATCTTCATAGTCCAGGAGTCCGGCCAAAGGTCATAGTCCGGCCATCCGGCCACCCCTAATCCGGGACTCCCTCAGTAGCCCCCGAACCAGGCTTCAATGACGATGAGTCCGGCGCGCAGATTTGTCTTCGGCATTGCAAGGCGGGTTCTTCTCCAAATTCTGTGTACTTGCTGAATAGTGTCCGACTTCTCGTGAATATTATGCTCCTTTGCTTCCACGCCCAATAATGGCCGTCTTCCACGTGTTAAACGAATGCGAAAAGCCAGGGTGTTTTTACATTTACACCCCTAGCTGCGCAAATAAGCTGCCGTATAAAAGAGACGAGGATTTAGATCCGAATCACACCATCTTCCCTTTGCGAGCATCCATCGGAGCGCATCTGACAGAGATCCATTCCATCATGGCCAGTCGACGCAGCTCCTCCTCTCGCCCTCCCAATCCTCAGCCTGGAGGTTGGGAGAGATGTTCAAATCCGCAATGAGCTAGTGACGCTCCAAACCAAGGGATTCCTTCCCCAGCCTTCATGGTCCCGATTCGAGCCGGACTACGCCCGTAATGGCGAAAAGCAGGCGGAGAACGTCCCCAATCCCTCCAAAGGAGAGCGGGTATGCCTTGTCCCTTATTTGATAAGGGGGCTCGGATTCCCAATTCATCGATTTCTCCGGGGGCTCCTGGACTTCTACGGCCTCCAGTTGCACAACCTCACGCCTGCCTCCATTTTGCATATTGCGGGCTTCGTAGCCCTTTGCGAGTTGTTCTTGGGCGTCGAGGCTCATTTCACGCTGTGGAAGAAGCTGTTCTGCCTTGTGCCCCGTTCTCAGGAGGGGTCGATATATCAAGTGGGCGGAGCCGAACTATGCCCCGTTCTGCCTTGTGCCCCGTTCCAAGGAAGGCGTCCGAAGACTGGCCTTCAGAATGGTTTTATATAGAAGACGTCCCCCTACCGGACCCTGTTCGGATCAGCCTCCCCGTCTTCAATAATGCTCCCTTGAAGAAGCACCTAAGCTGGCGTCCACGGAGCCCTCAAAGGGAAAATGACAAGGACCTCCTTTACCTGATGAGCCGGATAAGGTTGTTAGCTCATTCTGGACTGACCATGATCGGGGTCATGGCCACATGCATTATGCGGGGGGTGCAGCCGCTTCAGTATAGAGGCCACCCCATGTGGGATTTCAACGGGGAGGATGATGCCACCCGCTGCGGCCGTAAGGGCCGGGATCGGTTGCTGCTCTGACGAAGGCCTTGTCCGCATTATACAAGGGAGAAGAGGAGGAGTTCCTCTGCGTCAATCCGCAGGACGGATTTTCTATGTACAATCCTCCAAGCTGGGTAAGCGGACACTTTTTTCGCCCATCCGTTCCATATTCCCATAGTTAAGTACCTTATCTTGTGATTTCAACGCAGGAATTGCGCCGGGCCGTGAAGGACATAAACAA
Organism: Aegilops bicornis; assembly: GCA_021605145.1. Taxonomy (NCBI): domain Eukaryota; kingdom Viridiplantae; phylum Streptophyta; class Magnoliopsida; order Poales; family Poaceae; genus Aegilops; species Aegilops bicornis. The sequence goes on along the minus strand of CM038672.1, from coordinate 553,764,410 downwards.
GCCTCCTCCACAACCCGGGGATCCGGAACGGTCCCTCGATCCGGCCTCCCAAGAGGATCCGAACATAGCCGTGGAGCTGATTGATGGGGTATTTTATCAACTGAGCATCGACAATGCCTTGGTTGCCATTACGGCCGATTACCAAGGAATATTTCCGGCCTCGCAGGTAACTGAGACCGAAGTCCCAATACTTTGAAAATGATCCATCTGTGCTTATTTTTGGTCACCGTATACCAATGGTGTTTTGCAGGGGGAGCCCTTGAGGCAGAAGGCCGAGCCTGCGATGGCTAGCCAACAAGGGGCAGCAAGGCCCAACAGGCTCAAAGGAAGTGCGGTCTGGATTGAGACGCCAGCGCAACGGTATGGTGTGCCATTTATTCCCAGGTTTTATTTCCGGAAGGCATACTAACGCTTGTGCTCTCTTCAGAAAAAATAGCGCTCGCCGGACTATATCCGGAGAGGTTACCAATCGAGCCTCCACCAGCCAGGCTCCAAAGCCAGGTCCAGAAGCGAAGGCGAACACGAAGCGTGCATCGGACGCTCCTCCGACAGAGGATGCCGACAGACTGTCTGCCACCAATTCCGAGGTAGAGAGCGCCATGGATCACAGGCGTCGCCGGACAGTTCTTCGTGACGCATGTTTCTCCCAAGAGGCATTGAATGCCTTCAATTCGGGAGATGCGCACCTCCGTGCCGCTCAAAATGGTCTAGCCAGAGCCACAGAGCAGTATGTGAAAGACATACGGGTGAGAAATTTTTGATGGTTATATATGCCAGTAGCCCCCGAGACTTGAAACGGTTATAATAACTGATTTAAGGATCATTTGTTGTGCAGGATGTTACAAAAAAGAATACCTAACTGTCCCGGGAGCTGGAAGAGTGCAAACCCCAACTTAAGGCCGCACTAGCCGCTGCAGGGGAGGCAAACGAGACCCCCTCTGGTAATATACGCTTCGAAAGATAAGTATGTTATGAAGTGCGGTGTGTGTGTAAATCTGACGATATCATTGTAGATGGCGCCGAAGTGGATCTGGACAAGCAACAACTCTTGCGCCGGTTAAAGGCTGGCGAGAGCGTGCTTACGAGGGTGAGGCACGAGAAGAATAATCTCCAAGATACCCATCTGGGCGAGGAACTTAAGGATGTTCGTGCCCAGCTGTCGGACTCCGTGAAGGAGAATCGACGGCTTGGACGCGACAGTTTTAGTAAGTGCTTGAACGAACATTGAAAAAGAGTTTGGCGAGGAAGTCGACTAACAGAGTTATGTCTGTAGGTATGCTCACAGGTTGTCCTGCAGAGGAAATGCCGGTTCTGGGTGACCTTCTTCCCGAGCTCTTACAAGCTGCATTTAACGAGTTCGACGGTGATGAAAGGCATCGCCTGTGCCTTGTGGCCATCTCTGTCTCCCTGCCCAAGGCCTTGGAGAGCTTGTAGAGAGGCTTAAGGGAGCGCGGCGGCGCTTCCGATTATGGAAGATATCGGCCTGCCGTCAAGGCGCCAGGGAGGCCTGGGCCATGGTGAAGACGCGGTACACGAAGGCTGACCCAAACGACATGGCCGAGGTCCGACCTGTGGGGCCCGATGGGAAGGAGATCCTGTGAGCTTAGTGTACGGCCAAGTAGAATTGGCCGCAAATTATGCCCAACAGGACTGTAAACTAGACAGCCTATTAGAAGGTATTGAGGAGGAATACACACAGTCAAATTGACTATGTAATTTAAGATGACATGTAAAAATGCCTTCTAGCCGGATTGTCGATCGTTTGTCATGGCGGACCTTTTCGCTTCAACCTCGGGACCCTATAGTCCGGAGTGTGTCCGAATACCCTCACGGTTATGTAAGAACTGGGGCATGCATGGAGACCAGGCGTAGGGGTCATTAGTGCTGGAACACACAAGTGCCCAACTAGTTATGTTATATTACATGGTTAGTAATAAACATCTTCCAGGGAGAATAGTTCCGTTAGAGGCATGCCCTAATGTGCATGTCCGAACTGCGGAAAAAGCAGAAAAGCATCTGGAGGCAGATAAATAAATAAGTGAAAAATCATCTTTAGTTCACCGACCGAATATTCCCTTAAGAACGCTAGCTTTCGGCTTCACCGATCGAGGTACACATCCATTGACCAGCGGTAATAATCAGAGAGGTGCTCCCTTTACCACCTAGCCGAACAATCGGGAGCGAGGGGTAAGCCGAGAGCGAGCAACCCAGCATGGCCAAAACTTAAGTCATATCGATGCATATAATGGTGAATAAAAGGTACATGCGGAAGCGTGACACATGTGTTAGGCATGAAGCCTGTACAAATAAGCTTCTGTTAAAGAAGCCCCCAGGTATAATGAGCGCGGATGGCGCGTCAAGTGAGTGCGAACAATGCGCGGATGAGTCTTTAAAGGCTGTAAGAGAAAAAAGAGGGAGAAGGAGAGAAATATAAGAGAACTAATGTGTAAAAAATAGACAGAGGAAGGAGACGAACTCAGAATCCAGCGCTAGGCGAAGAATCTTCAGAGACGGGCTACGTTCCATGGGTTCGGCTTGAGTAGGTTATCCGATGCATCTCGCAGACGGTACGCTCCACCGGTCAGGACTTGGTCGATAATAAAGTGTCACATCCTAGTTAGTCCATGCATGAGAGTGTTGCATCATGTTTACCTTTCATCAGAAATTTGAAATGGGGAAGACAGAACCCCCAGAACCCCTCTGAATCCAACTAGGGTTTACTAATTTTTTTTTCAATGAACCTGAAATGCCCTTTTAAAATGTTCATCACCTTTGCCTTGGTCCTAAACCACTGTCAGAAGTGATGCACAGATTTCTAGGTCACTCTAAGGTCACTGGATTAAATCTTTAGCTATTTGAATTTGGGCATTTAAATTATATAAAATATTTCAAATGCTCAAATAATCCCAAACTAAAATGTTCCATGTTGGATATATTCCAACTAAGGACTAGGTGCAGTTTGGTGATTTTTGGAGTTGCCTAGGTATTTTTAGAAATGCAGCAAACCTACAGAAATAATTAAAAAAATAGAAATAAAAGGGAAACCACTTACCTGGCCGCAGCCCACCTGGCAGCCCAGCTGGCCGGCCAAAGACAAAGGTTGGCCCATGCCAACAGCTGCTTCGCCGTCGCCACGCAAGCACAGAGGTGACGCCCGCGAGCGTGAGCTCACCACGACGTCAGCTGCTTTCCGCCCGCGCCACCGAGCACCTGGGTGAGCTCCACGTCGCTGCCCCGACCCCGTGGACACCTCATTCGCCCCCTGCCTCTCTCCCTCGCTCTCCCGCACCATGGCCGAGGCACCTGCTGCCGCACCGCCGACGTAGTCGCGTCCACCGTCGTCCCTGTACCGAGCCACCGTGTCCAACCACTCCTCCGTCGTCAACTCCGTCGAACAGCCCGAGCCCCGAGAGCTCGCAAGCCCTGCTTCGTCTTCCTCGAGCTCGTCTTCACCGAGCATCGCCGGAGATCCCCATTGCCATCGCCGCCGCATCACCTCGTCCCCGACCTCGCCGACTGCTTCGTCGCACTCGCCATGAGCCCAGCTACCTTCCCATCCTTCTCGTTCTCACTCTCGAGCCCCGCATCGACTGCACCGAGCTCGGCCAGACTGGCCGCCATCAAGACGCCACCGTCGTGGCCACAGCCACGTTGGCTCGACTCCGAGCACACCATCGCACTCACCGCACTCCCAGGAGCCCAACGCACCTCACCTCGTGCCCTGCCGTGCCCCGTAGCGACGGGTTCGTCCTCAGCCGACTCCGGTGACCGCCAAGCTCGTCGCCGGCGACATTTCCGGCCACCCCGAGCCCAACCACCACCACCAAATGTCGTGGTTTGTCTCCGTCTACCCGTAGATGGTCTCCACCGTCCATTTGGTCGCCGGAATGCACAATCACACTCTTGCCGCCAGGTTCGCTTCGGCCGGGCGTGACTAAACATCGGCGGGGTTTGACCTCACGACATAGTTGACTAGGTGGGGCCCCTCGCTAATTAACCTAGTTTAGGTTTAATTAAAATTAGTTAGCCTAATTAGCTACTTGACATGCGGGACCCACTGGTCAGTTGACCTGACGCCCCGTTGACCCCTCGACGTCACTCGACGATCACTGATGCAATAATTAATTTCTGGTTTTATTTGTTTACAGGAAATTCTAGAAATTGTTGCAAACTTCAAAAAATCATAGAAATTTTACTATAACTCCAAATGCAAAGTTTTATATATGAATTTTGATCAGAAAAATTCAATATATACATTGGTAATGGTTTCATGCATGACAGAACAAGTTAACCTTGCTGTTTAAACAGAATAAGATAATGCACCTTTATGGCTATGTTAAATGATCTAACATTTGAATCTTTGATTCAAATGAGTTCATTCCTTTCTGTTCTAGCTTGCATTAGGCCAACACACATTCATATTGCCATGTCATAGCTTGCATCATATTGTTGCATATTGTCATGTGTTGTTTATGTTCGGTGTGTCTTTCGTGATAGGTTCTGCCTCCGAGGATAACCCCGAATATCCGTCTGAAGGGCAGTATCCTACTACCACTACATCAGCAAGCAACCCATTGATCATTCCGATACAAACCCATGATCTCGCTTCTGCTCTTTTTTACTGCATTAAGACAATGCAATTCAAACTGTTGTGTGTTGCGGTAGTTGAACCGACTTCCTTTGCATGACCTGTCATTGCCACAGTAACTAGATGAAACCCACTAGTATGTGTAGGAGTTGATTGAGCCATGTTTGTGATTCCTACCATGCTATGCTTAGAGTTGTGTCAGGTCTGGCTCATCGGGATGATGAACTGGAGTGAAAGGTTGTGTCGGTTTCGAGAGTGAAAGTGTTGAACACGATTTGGTAAAGGTATCGATGAGAGGCCATGTAGGATTACGTGGTGGGTTGTTTCATTGAAGCTATCTCTGAGAACTGAGATATGTGTGTGTGATTTAAGACTTAGCTACTACCACGCATTGGGCCCAAAACCAATGGACCCTCTCGACTTATTAACCACTCTTGTCCTCAGTCGGGGAGTTGCAAGTAGTTTCTGGTGTTTGTAGCATCTTTGGGGAGCCGCACGCATGGCCTTGACCTTAGGGGTGGGCTGTGTTGCGGTAGACACGTGGCACGGTGTACCGATTCGCCCGTTTGGTGTGTCGGGAACCCTGCACACATCGTTCGGGGCCGTTAGTGGAAACCTCGGCCGGACTCCCTACGGATGGAACCCGAATAGGCGATAAACCTGGACTAGGGACTCGTGTGTTTAGTCAGGTCGTGGTCGACACCCTCGCTGGGCTTCAACTTGAAGGTTGCCGAGTACATGTCGTGTAGCGGCGATAAGTGGTGAGAGTGTGAAGAAGTACACCCCTGCAGGGTATTAAACTATTCGAATAGCCGCGTCCGCGGTAAAGGACTACTGGGTCACCTATAAAGTTCATATACAAGTAAATGGATACTACTAAAAGCCTCAAGATAAGTGTGAGTACCGCGGATGGCCCTCTCGTGGGTTGACGAGAGAGGATCTACGCTGGAGTATTGTGATGGTGATTAGTGGACTCGAGTGCGACAAATGATTTTCAAGTAGTGTCACGTAGGATAGCTTAGCCAAGAGACAAAGCTGGTTGCTGCAATAACTCCATTACCTTCTTGAGAATATGCATGTATAATAGGATTCTGTTGTAAGACTTGCTGAGTACCTCTGTACTCATGTTTGCTTAATTAATGTTTTCAGACGACAACACCGCCCCCTCCGATGGGTTTTATGTAGACCTTGACGTCGACGAGTGAACTAGCCACCCAGGTGGTGATCCAAGGCTTGTGAAGGGCCACTGTAGATTGAAGGGCTTCATCAAGCTTTCTTTCTTTTTAGTATCAGTACTAAGACTAGTTTGCTTCCGCATGTGCTTGTATGCTTGTATGACTTGAGTGTTGGGTCATGTGACCCCTATCTGTATGGATATGTTATGTATGGCTCCTCGGAGCCCCTTAAATAAAGTACTTTGAGTTGTAGAGTTTTGTTGTGATGCCATGTTGTATGTACTCATATCGGGCATATTGTGTGTATGATTGAAATGCTTGGTATGAGTGCGATCCGACAATCTAGTTGTTTATCCTTGGCAGCCTCTCATATGGGGAAATGTAGTCTAGTGCTTCCTAAGCGATAGTAGTCCGCTACAACCCAGTTCTCCGGAGTCCTGGTAGCCCAGCACTACTGCTTTGGACACTTGACTGGCCGGCATGTGTTTCACTTCGTTCCTATGTCCGTCCCTTCGGGGAAATGTCACGCGATGATATCCAGAGTCCTGCCTAGCCTGCTACAGCCCGGGTTACTGGAGTCCTGTTAGCCCAGTGCTACAGCCCGGATTCATACGTTGCTGACCGACATGCTTGATGTGATTCATGTATGCTTGTCCCCATGGGTTGGCGCCGCTTTGGGTTCACGACTAGCCATGTCGGCCCGGGTTCTCTGTCATGTGGATGCTAGTAACACTATCATATACGTGAGCCAAAAGGCGCAAACGGTCCCGGGCCATGGTAAGGCGACACCCGTGGGAATACCGTGCGTGAGGCCGCAAAGTGATATGACGTGTTACCGGCTAGGTCAGTGTGACTTGGAATCGGGGTCCTGACATAAAGGGACCTTCCCATTTGGGCTTGAGTTTGTCCTTTTTCTTGTCCGGCAGGCGTAGAACTAACTCGCCAACGTTGTAAGTTTTGGCCCGTACTTCTCTGCTTTGATATCGTCGAGCCTGCTGTTGATAGAATGCAGAACGGGCTTTTGCCACGTCACGCTCCTCCTCCAAGGCATGTAAACTGTCCTGCCGATCGAGCTCGGCTTCTCTTTCTTCGTACATGCGCACGCGAGATGAGTCATGAATTATTTCGCAGGGCAGAACTGCCTCTGCGCCGTATACCATAAATAATGGTGTGAATCCGGTGGTGCGATTCGGCGTGGTCCGCAGCCCACAGAGTACGGAGTCGAGCTCCTCTACCCAGTGCGTGTTAGATTCCTTGAGGGACCGCACTAATCTAGGTTTGATGCTGCTCATGATTAGACGATTTGCTCACTCGACTTGACCGTTAGTTTGAGGGTGATAGACTGAAGCATAGTCGAGCTTGATGCCCATGTTTTTGCACCAGAGTTTGACCTCGTCGGCCATGAAGTTCGTGTCATTATCAGTGATGATGTTGTGTGGGACGCCGTAACGGTGTACGACCCCTGATATGAAGTCTATCACCGGTCCGGATTCGGCCGTCTTAACAGGCTTGGCCTCTATCCATTTTGTGAATTTATCCACCATGACCCGTAGGTATTTTTGCTTGTGGGTTCCTCCTTTAAGGGGTCCAACCATGTCAAGCCCCCAGACCACGAAGGGCCAGGTGATGGGTATAGTTTGGAGGGCGGTGGGTGGCATGTGGCTTCGATTAGCAAAGAGCTGGCAACCGATGCATCGTTGGACTAAGTCCTAAGCATCTGCCTGGGCCGTCGGCCAATAAAATCTTGTACGGAAGGCCTTGCTTACGAGGGCACTGGCTGCGGCATGGTGCTCGCCGAGTCCGGCATGAATTTCAGCCAGAAGATTCCGCCCTTCCTCTTCGGAGATACACCTTTGAAGGACCCCGGTGGTGCTTTTCTTATAAAGCTCTCCCTCATGGACTTTATATGATTTACATCGCCGCACTATGCAGCGTGCCTCGTTTTTGTCCTCGAGAAGTTCCTGCCTGGTTAGGTAGGCTAGGAATGGTTCCATCCACGGGGCAATGACTGCCATTATTACGTGGGCTGAATATGTTACTTTGTTGGCAAAGCCTCCAATTGTGTCAGAATTTTCGGTGTCGGGAAGTGCGGTTGGGTCCGGGCTGTTATTTCTGGACTCCCATAATACGGATGGCTTGAACAGCCTCTCTAAGGAGATATTGGGGGGGACGGCATCGCGCTTTGCGCCAATGCGTGCCAAGACGTCTGCTGCCTGATTGTTTTCCCGAGCTATATGGTGAAATTTGAGCCCTTCGAACCGAGCTGACATTTTTAGGATGGCGTTGTGATAAGCTGACATTTTCGGATCCTTGGTATCAAAGTCTCCATTTATTTGGGATATCGCGAGGTTCGAATCCCCGCGCACCTCTAGGTGTTGAATGCCCATGGATACTGCCATCCGGAGACCATGTAAAAGGGCCTCGTATTCGGCTGCGTTGTTGGAGTCCGTATACATTATCTGGAGTACGTATTGAACTGTATCTCCTGTTGGGGATGTCAGAACGATGCCAGGCCCCAGACCAGCCAACATTTTGGTGCCGTCGAAGTGCATGATCCAGTTGGAATATGCGTCGTACTCTTTAGAGACTTCGGCTTTAGTCCATTCGGCGATGAAGTCGGCCAAAACTTGCGACTTAATTGCTCACCGTGGTTTATAGGTTATGTGGAACCGGAGCAGCTCAATGGCCCATTTGGCAGTCCGGCGCGTCGCGTCGCGGTTGTTTATAATGTCGTTAAGAGGTACTTCGGAGGCTACTGTTATCGAACACTCCTGAAAATAGAGTCGCAGCTTCCGGGATACCATAAACACCGCGTACGCTATCTTTTGATAATGTGGATACCGTGACTTGCATGGAGTGAGGACAGTGGACACATAGTAAAATAGTTTTTGAAGGGGGAACTTTTGTCCGTCCGTTTCTCGTTCGACAACGAGCACCGCGCTTACAACCTGATGAGTTGCCGCGAAGTATAATAGCATTGGTTCGCCCATGTTGGGCGCAGCTAGGACCGGGTTTGTTGCCAATATGGCTTTTATTTCTTCGAGTCCGGCCGTGGCGACATCCGTCCACTCGAAGTGTTCGGTGCGCCGGAGGAGGCGATAAAGGGGTAACGCCTTTTCTCCCAAACGGGAGATAAAGCGGCTTAGAGCCGTCACGCATCCAGTCATTTTTTGTATTTGCTTGAGGTCCTTTGGGATATACAATTGTGACAGAGCTCGGATCTTGGCTGGGTTTGCTTCAATTCCTCTACTGGATACGATGAAGACCAAGAGCTTTCCGGCTGGTACGCCGAGAACACATTTTTCCGGGTTAATAAGCTTGATGTCATATGTTGGGAGATTATCAAACATGAGCCTCAAGTTGTCTGTCACGCCCAAGATGCGACCCTATCCTAAAGGAACTCGAAGGTCCCACCAAGGATAGAAGCGCATCTTGAAGACGCTTTTGCAGGGTGGATATCATTACATCAACATTACATAATAGATGGGGATACATACATAAGGCACAAATGCCCCAAGAATACATCAACATCATACAAGAGATCAACATCCGCCTACGGATGAAACATAAACAGAAACTCAAACAATATCCACCCTGCTAGCCCAGGCTGCCGAGCTAGAACCTATCCCCTGATCGAAGAAGAAGCAGAAGAAGAACTCCAAAACAAACAACATCGCTCTCGCGTCATGATCATCGCAAACCTGTACCTGCAACTGGTGGTGTAGTAATCTGTGAGCCACGAGGACTCAGGAATCCCATTACCATGGGTATCAAGATTAGCAAAGCTTAATGGTAAAGGAAGGGGTAAAGTGGTGAGGTTGCAGCAGCGACTAAGCATATATGGTGGCTAACCAACGCAAATAAGAGCGAGAAGAGAGCAAGCGGAACGGTCGTGAAGCTAGCAATGATCAAGAAGTGATCCTGAACTCCTACTTACGTCAACCATAACCCAAAACCGTGTTCACTTCCCGGACTCCGCCGAAAAGAGACCATCACGGCTACACACGCGGTTGATGCGTTTTAATTCGGATCTGGTGTAAAGTTATCTACAACCGGATATTAACAAATTCCCATCTGCCACATAACCGCGGGCACGACTCTCGAAAGTTTAAACCCTGCAGGGGTGTCCCAACTTAGCCCATGATAAGCTCTCGCGATCAACGAAGGATATTCCTTCTCCCGGGAAGACCCGATCAGTATCGGAATCCCGGTTTACAAGACATTTCGACAATGGTAAAACAAGACTAGCAAGACCGCCCGATGCTACCGACAATCCCGATAGGAGCTGCATATATCTCGTTCTCAGGCAACACGGATGAGACATCCTACGAGTAAAACCAGACCTCGAAGTTTCCCGAGAGGGCCCCACAGTCTGCTCGTTTCGGGCCAACACTTAGACAAGCATTGGCCCGGGGGGGGGCTAAATAAAGATGACCCTTGGGTTAATTACTCCCAAGGGAAAAGTAGGTGGTGGTGAGACAAATGGTAAAACCAAGGTTGGGCCTTCTTTGGAGGAGTCTTATTCAAAGCGAACTGTCAAGGGGTCCCATAAATCACCCAACCACGTTAGGGACGCAAAATCCGGGAACATAATACCGATATGACGGAAACTAGGGCGGCAAGAGTGGAACAAAACACCAGGCATAAGGCGGAGCCTTCCACCCTTTACCAAGTATATAGATGCATTAATAATATAAGAGATATTGTGATATCCCAACATAAACATAATCCAACATGGAGGAATCTTCATCTTCACGTGCAACTAGCAACGCTATAAGAGGGGCTGAGCAAAAGCGGTAACATAGCCAAACATCGATTTGCATAGGAAAGGTGTCAAAGGTTAGAGGTACATGGCAATATGGGAGGCTTGAGAAGGTGATCGGTAGCGCAGCATAGCGATAGAACGAAGCAACTTGCATAGCAATGATAGTAGTGAGATCCAGGGTAGCGGTCATCTTGCCTGAAATCCCGCTAGGAAGAAGAACGAGTCCATGAAGAAGACGAACGGATGAAGCTGAACCAAGCGTAGACGAACGAATCCTCACGATCGCAACGAAACGGGAACTATCGAGAAGAAAGACACAACATAGTAAACACACCACACATGAACAAGGCATGATGCACAAAGAAGCATGATGCATGACAAGACTACATGAAGCTACTCATGCCAAGAGATGATGCAAACAAGATCAACACATCAAAGCAAGTTTAAATGAGGCCGGGAACAACATATAACAATTCCGGTAAGTCCTCATATGCAAATCTCGAAATTGGTCCAGATCTGAATAAATCTTATATTGAAGTTGTTAAACAACAAGTTAAGGTGCACCAAGATGATCTACACGAAATTCTAGTCAAGTTACATATAAAGTTCATTTACTTTGGAGCTACGGCCTAGAAGATATGAGCAAAACAAGTTAAACATGGCATTGATTCAAAATGCATCCAAACATCACGCAAACACCTCAAAATAAGGATGCAACACGATAATATGAAACTACATGCAAAATCAATCAAGTTTCATATAGAGCACACTCAAAACGGAGCAACGGTTCAACACATACACCCTATACAAGTCATAACAACAATGTCCAAAACAGCAACTAGGCATATTGCAAGCATCAAAACGCTATGCTACAACATCTCAACGTGAAAAAAAAGGCATGGGCATGATGTAAAGGTAATGCATAACAAAACATGAACACTGAGCTATCTCCAGAAACTAATAGAACATGCTCAAAAAGACATGGCAAGATTGCAAATAATAACAGTTTCAGTCATTAGCAGAAATAACATCAGGTTGCAATGTTTAGAGCTATCAAAAGACATGTTACATTGAACTTAACATGGCAAACAAAGGCATGGAATGAATCTACTAATTGCATAGAACAAAAGTTCTTTAGTGACCATGAGCCAAAAAGGACCATAAGATATGATGGCACCCATGTAAACATGGCAAAAGATATGACAGATTCATACATGGCAGGAACAACAATAAGTAGGCATGTTGGTGAGCTTCAACCACTCACCGCAGAGAAATAAATGGCATGTCAACACAACTCACAGTAAGAAGACATGTTTATGAAGCTAAGAATGGAAATAACAAGTTCATAGGGTGCTTGGATCACTGACAACAAACATGGCAACATTGAACTTAATGTTAACAGGCTGACAGCAACATTATTTAGCAAGTTTGAGGGCAAGATAACAACAAGTTACAGCAGACTATAATTGCAACAAAGGGAATTAATGGATAGAGCAAGACATGTATAACAAAACATCCTTAGTGAACATCTCCAGATTATTCATAGAATGACTTTTAGCAGCAGGTTTACATAGCATCATAATATAACAGAGTCAGCCTAGCATAACAGCAACAGCAAGTATCCTACTTACCAAGCTCGATGGACTCACTACAAGACCCACAAAAATGCATGGACGGCTCCACTGTGAATATGACATGACATAGTTCAAAACACATGTAGACATCAACCTCAAAGGATGCACACATCAAATGCAACAAAAATGACAAATCATCAAGTTATAACAGTTTCAGCAGATTAACATCATATAATACTCTTGAAATGAAGATTCAGGCATCAAGATGAACTCAAATGAACATGGTGCAATTGAATGAAATGAAGTACTTGTTGAGGCGAACAATTTGACATATTACACGGACGAAACGGAGCTACGGATGCAGAGGAACAACAGGTCAAACATGGCATGAAAATAATTGCAGAATCGGGGACTTGGACGAATTTTGGAGGGGGAAAGTCAACCTCGTCGCGTATCTCGCCGGAGAGCTCGCCGGAGAGGAGAGGAGGCGGCCGGAGGACGAGGGAGAGGCCGGGAGGAGCGCGGGACGGCCGGATCCGGTCCGGCCCGATCGGATCCGCGGCGACGGCGGTGGACGTCGGCGGCGCCAGCGATGGCGAGCGGCAGCGCCGAGGAGGAGCCGGCTCGCTGGCTCGGGAGGAGGAGGCCGCGACCGGCGCGGCGGCGCCGGGACGGCGGCGGAGGCGAAGCGGTCCGGCGCGCTGGCGGCGGGCGACGCCAGCGGCGGGCGCTGGAGGCCGGCGGCGAAAGGCGAGCAGCCGCATGGCGGTGGCAACTGGCTCACGCGGGCCCGGATGGGTTTCGCGGCAGCGCGCGTGGGAGGCGCGGCGAGACGCGTGGCGGCGCGGGATTGGGCCTGGAGGCGGCCAGGGTGACGTGTCGCATCGTGATTGGTCGGGGTGAGATGGCAGCAGGACGTGTCCGGCGGCGGAGTGGACATGTCCGGCGCGCGGAGGTGGAAGAGGCTAGGGTTTGCACCGCAAATTTCGGAGGGGAAGGTGTATTTATAGGTAGAAGGAGCTATGAGAGTCCAAATGAGGAGCGGTTTTCGCCCACACGATCGTGATCGAACGACCGAGAGCATGGAGGGGAGTTAGCTGGGTTTTGGGCCACTTTGGAAGGGCGTTGGGCCGCAAAGAGAAAGGGGGGTTTCGGGCTACGCGGTTAACCGTTGGATTATCAAACGGACTCCAAATGGCATGAAACTTGACAGGCGGTCTACCGGCGCTATACCAAGGCTGCTTGGCAAACCTCGGTCCATTCCGAGAATGTTTAACACCCGCACACGAAAAGAGGCAAAAGGGGGCGCCGGGGAACATAGGATGCCGGATTACAAAACGGACAACGGGGAAAATGCTCGGATGCATGAGACGAACACGTATGCCAACGCGATGCACATGATGACATGGTATGAAATGCATATGATGACATGGCAAAGTGCAACATGCAAGCACATGACATGGCAAAGACGGCGAATAATTGGAAGACACCTGACGCATCGAATCCGGGGCGTTACATTGTCTACTAGAGTTTCGACATGCTTGGTTTTGACGACCACATCATCTACGTATGCCTCCACTGTTTTGCTGATCTGGTTTGCCAGACATGTCTGAATCATGCGCTGATATGTTGCGCCGGCGTTTTTGAGCCCGAAGGGCATTGTGTTGAAGCAGAATGGGCCGTATGGGGTGATAAATGCCGTTGCGGCTTGGTCAGGCTCTGTCATCTTAATTTGATGGTGGTCGAAGTATGCGTTCAGGAAACACAATGAATCGTGTCCTGCGGTAGCGCCGATAATTTGGTCGATGTGAGGGAGGGGGAAGGGATCCTTTGGGCAAGCCTTGTTGAGGTCCTTGAAATCGACGCATAGGCGCCAGGATTTGTCCTTCTTTGGTACCATCACCAGGTTTGCTAGCCAGTCCGGATGTTTTATATCTTTGATGAATCCGGCCTCCAATAGTTTGGCTAGCTCCTCTTCCATGGCTTGTCTCTTAGGTTCAGAGAAACGCAAAGAGCCTGTTTGACTGGCCCGAATCCTTTTAGGATGTTTAGGCTATGCTCAGCCAGCCGGCGTGGGATTCCTGGCATGTCTGAAGGGTGCCAGGCAAAAATGTCCCAATTTTCGCGTAGGAATTCTCGCAGTGCGGCGTCTACATCAGGGTTTAATTGTGCCCCGATGGAGGCCGTTTTTGTAGGGTCCGTTGGGTGGACATGGAATTTGACTATTTCGTTCGCTGGTTTAAAGGAGGTGGACTTGGATGTTTTATCGAGTATCAAATCGTCCCTGTTCAACATGGAGCGCAGCGCAGTCAGTTCCTCGGTCGCTAGTGCCTCAAGGGCTAGTGCGAGTGTCTTATTTTCGGCGCGGAGTGCTATGTCCGGGTCACTAGCGAGAGTGATGATTCCTTTTGGGCCCGGGCATTTTGAGCTTCATGTACGCGTAATGGGGTATTGCTTGAAAAATTGTGAATGCCTCTCGCGCTAATAGAGCGTGGTATCCGCTGCTGAACGGGACCACTTGGAACGTGATCTCCTCGGACCTGTAATTATCCGGCGTGCCGAACACCACATCCAGTGTGATTTTTCTTGTGCAGCACGCTTCCCGACTGGGTATTATTCCTCTAAAGGTTGTGCTGCTTCGCTCAATGCGACTCCAGTCTATTTCCATTTTTCGAAGGGTTTCCTCATAAATGAGGTCCAATCCGCTGCCACCATCCATGAGTTCCTTGGTAAGGCGAAAGCCGTCCACTATTGGACTGAGGACCAATGCTGCTAGTGCTCGAGCTGTTCGGAATTTAGGTTCGTCACTGGCATTAAAGGTAATAGCCGTGTCACTCCATGGATTTATTGTTGCTACTTGGTAGACTTCGGCAAGGCTGCGGAATGTTTGTTTTCGCATATTATTTGATGCGAAAGTCTCGAAGACTGTTAATACCATACTGGTATCCCTGGGCTGGTGCTCTGTGGATGCTGGGGTTAGAAGCTCTTCGCCACTTTTGGCCACCTGCCAGAGTATCCAACATGCTCTAAGGCTATGAGTTGGTGTGGCGCCCTCTGTACTATGAATTTTACAGGGTCCGTTGAGCCATCCCTCCTATACGGTTCCATGCCCTGTAGGGGCTTTTTCTTTTTTGGTGTTTAACCCGGGTGATTGGCGATAATGCACCCTTTTATTTCGGACTGGGTTTCTATTCGGGATCGGATTGTCCCAAAATCTTACTTTGGTTTTCCAGGCGCTTTCCATCGCACAGTACTTTCGTACTATGGACGCCAAGTCAGCCAAACATGTAATTTCACGGCGACCTATGGCGTTGAGGATTCCCTTGTCCATGAAACTATTGCAGAAGAATGAAATTGCGTCTTCGTCGCGGCAGTCCTTTATCCTGTTCATAACCAGGAGGAATCTGGCCCAGTAATGATGTACTGTTTCGTCGGGCTCTTGGCTAATTTTGGATAGATCGCCTATATTCGGGTAGGTGGGTGGAATTAGATCCGAAACCTCACCCAATCTGAGGCTCAAGGGCCAAGGAGTTTCCGAACTCGGAAGCTTGGATTCTTGGATGTTGTCCAATGAATCTAACCCGTTGCCTGACTCTAAGTTCAGGTCTTGAGTGTCGTCCTCCCCTCCGCGGGTATCCGACTTGGAGGGATCGGGAATCCGGACATAGCTAGTCCTTAAGATAGATGAAGGGTCGCCGCATTGTTCCTCCACCATAGAAACATGATGGGTGACCTGGGGAGAGTTAATCTCTCTCAGATCGGGTTTAGGCCCAATCTAATCGTAGTCTGTAGAGACTCCAGGGCGGCGATGCGATCCAGGAGCTCGTTTAAGGAAGAGAGCTCCGTCGGATCCAACTGCTCGGGGAGTTCCGAGTTGGCGTGAAGATTGCATTCGATGACCCGAGAATTCATCGTCAGCGCGGCGGCCGAACAGGCGGTCATAAGGAAACCGCCTAGCCGGAGAGTTTGGCCGATAGCCAAAGCACCTTTAGCAATAGTGCCGTCTTTAAAGACGGGATGAGGCATCCTTCCTGTTGGCGACGGCACAGAGGAACTCTTAATGAAAGCACCAATGTCGGTGTCAAAACCGGGATCTCGGGTAGGGGGTCCCGAACTGTGCGTCTAGGCGGATGGTAACAGAAGACAAGGGACACGATGTTTTTACCCAGGTTCGGGCCCTCTCGATGGAGGTAAAACCCTACTCCTGCTTGATTAATATTGATGATATGGGTAGTAGAAGAGTAGATCTACCACGAGACCAGAGAGGCTAAACCCTAGAAGCTAGCCTATGGTATGATTGTTGTTCGTCCTACGGACTAAAACCCTCCGGTTTATATAGACACCGGAGAGGGCTAGGGTTACACAGAGGCTGTTACAATGGGAGGAGATCTACATATCCGTATCGCCAAGGTTGCCTTCCACGCCAAGGAAAGTCCCATCCGGACACGGGACGAAGTCTTCAATCTTGTATCTTCATAGTCCAGGAGTCCGGCCAAAGGTCATAGTCCGGCCATCCTGACACCCCCTAATCCGGGACTCCCGCAAGCCCCGATGGAGTCAATCCGTTTGGCAGCCAGAGAAGCACACATAACACCTGGCCTGTGTTTGTGTGGATGTACAACCTTCCCCCTTGGTTGTGCATGAAGAGGAAGTACATTCACATGAGTATGCTAATTGAAGGGCTGAAACAACCAGGGAATGACATCAATCTGTATCTGGGGCTGGTGAAAGAGGAGCTAGACACGCTGTGGAAAACGCCAGCAAATACGTGGGACGCCGCAGAGAAAGACTATCTCGGTTATGGATATGTCGCGGGGCAGGTGGTCCACGGATTTTCTGGATGCGTCAGGTGCATGGATGACACAACGTATCGCTAGCTAGATAGAGATCCTGGGTCTTCGAAAACCGTGTTCATGGGACATCGAAGGTGGCTTCGTGACGATGACTGATGGAGAAAACGCAAGGATCTGCTCGATGGTGATACCGAACCCCGAAGACGCCCGCGTACGAGGAGCGGCGAGGAAATAGACAAGCTGTTGAAAAATTTGAAAGATTGCCCACTGCCGGGAAAGAAGCAAAAGGCGCCAGAGCCAGGAAAGAAGCGAAAGGCACCAGAGCCGCTGCTGAAGGTATGGAAAACGAGGTCTGTTTTCTGTGACTTGCTATACTGGAATATCCTCCGTGTGCCTCACAGCCTTGATGTCATGCATATCACGAAGAAGTGTGCGAGAGTCTGCTTGGTACCCTGCTCAACATGCCAGAGAGGACCAAAGATCGGCCGAAAGCAAGGGAAGACTTGAAATCAATGGGCATCAGGGAGGAGCTTCACGCTAATGATGATGATGATGATGATGAGGCGAAGCAGGATACGGGAAGTCGTCGCAATGGCAAAAAGGACAAGAAGATCAGAAATGACTACCCTCTCGCGTGCTTCACTCTAAGTCAGGAAGAGATCGAGCAGTTTTTCACCTGCCTCGTAGGACTAAAACTTCCTTACGGTTATGCGAGGAAAATAAGAAGATACCTAGACTCAGCAAAGCAGAAGTCCAGCAGGATGAAGTCTCACGACTGTCATGTGCTGATGACGTAGATACTTCCAGTTGCAACTGTGGGATCATGGACGCGCATGTACCTGAAACGCTATTTGGCCTATGCAACTTTTTCAATGTCATCTCTCGGAAGTCGGTTGGCGGAGGCAACTCAGAAGGCTACAAGAAGAGATCATGGTGATACTATGCGAGCTTGAGATGTACTTCCCGCCCGTATTCTTCGATGTTATGGTGCATCTGCTGGTCCATATTGTGGAGGATATCATCCAACTAGGGCCGACGTTCCTGCATAGCATGATGCCATTCGAAAGGATGAATGGTGTCATCAAAGGATACGTTCGCAACATGTCGCGTCTAGAGGGAAGCATAGCCAGGGGCTTTCTGACCGAAGAGTGTATCTCCTACTGCACGAATTATCTAGGCATCGAGAACCCCGTTGGTCTGCCGTCAATAGGCACCTCGGCAGGATCGTTGGATGGGGTCACCGCGATGGTCGCCGCAAAATGCATGTCGACTTCGAGGGTCGACTCGCCGACTTTGAAATAGCAAACCTAGTCGTGTTAGAACACATAGACGTGGTCGATCCTTGGGTGGTAGAGCACAAAACCTTTATTGAGAAGACGTACAATGACCGAGGCCAACAGAGGACATACGGAGATATAATCAAAGAGCACAACTCATGTTTCACGCATTGGTTCAAGGAGAAGCTTCTGTCGTACCATTTACATGAGGATTCTTCCGCGGAAGAAAAACTCATATTCGCCTTGTCACAGGGCGCCGAGCACAACCTGATGACCTATGAGGCGTACGATATCAACTACTACACATTCTACACTGAGGACAACGACATGAAGAGCGATGGTTATCAGAACTCCGGGGTAATAGTGGAATCCTACACCGGTAACGACAAGGACAGATACTACAGAAGGATCTAGGAGATCTGGGAGCTGAGCCATGCTGGAGAGAAGGTCCCGATGTTCCATGTCAGATGGGCCAAGAGCGTCCTAAAAGAAGACCGGTATTTCTCCACCATGGTTATACCCGAAGCGAAATCCCAGACCGCGTGCGCAAACGTCACCGCAAAAAATGAGCCACGGGTACTGGCTTCCCATGTGGACCAGTGCTTCTTCATTACCGACCCGTCAGAGCCCAGTCGTGTTGTCGTGAGGAGATGCAAAAGGAAGATCATTGGAATGGATGGAGTCGCCAATGAGCAAGACTTCGACAAGAAAGGCGACCCGAAGATGGAACATGACGACGACGATGAAGTGCCATACACCACAAGAAGAAGCAGGACCACCCTACCTAAAGGACGTTCGTTCAACAGAAGAACTCCATTTGCAAAAAAGAAGGGCAAGAATATTGTGAAAAGATAGCTAGCTAAGATCGATTGTATTTAAATCGTAGTCCTCATTTCTCGATTGTATTTCGACATATTGAAATGATATTTCTTCGTTTCTAGTCCTCATGAATATTTATTTATGTTTATTCTGGTATTGAATTTCTAACTCACAAAAAGTATTGAATTTGTTAATATTTTTTGAACTCATGAATATTTTTAATTTTCATGGGCACTTTTTGAATTCATGAATATTTTTTCAAATTTGATGATATTTTTTCATATTCATAAATGTTTTACCAATTCATAAATTAATGCAACAAAAAATCCTGAAAAAATTGATGATATTTTCAAATAACAAATTTGCTGATATTTTTCCGTATTCATAAATATTTTCAAATAACAAATTTGATGATATTTTTTCACATTCATAAATGTTTTCAAATTTGATTGTCATTTTCTAAAAAATTTTAGATGCAACTAAAAATAATAATAAAAAGTTACTAATGGCGCACCAGGAGAAGGTGCGTCATTGCTATCAATGTACTTATGGCGCACCCCTAGGAGGTGCGCCATTGGCATACCAATTTTTATGATATTTTTTCAAATATTTTCAAATAAAAAATTTGATGATATTTTCAAATAACAAATTTGATGCTGTTTTTTCATATTCATAAATATTTTCAAATAACAAATTTGATGATATTTTTTCACATTCATAAATGTTTTCAAATTTGATCGTCATTTTCTAAAAAAGTATTAGATGCAACTAAAAATAATAATAATAAAAAGTTAGTTATGGCGCACCCCTCGGAGGTGTGACATTGCTATGGATGTACTTATGGCGCACCCCTAGGAGGTGCGCCATTGGTAACCTTCCCCCTCTTCCCTCCCTCGCAAGATCCCTCTCGCCCCCCGCGCCAGATCCCCCTCCATCTCGCTATCGCCCTCGCCAGATCCCCCTTCCCCGCTGCCGATGACCCCCCACACCGGATGACCCCCGCGCCCGCTCCGCCGCCGGAGTCACCGCCGGAGCACCAGGAGAGGAGGCCCGAGCACTTCTTCTTCCTCCGACCGACCCCATCTGGCCGTTGCCACCGCTGCTACGGTCCATCCCCGCGGCAACCAAGGTGTCCACAAGCCCCGTGGTGAGCTCCTCCCTCGCCCCCCTTTCCCCCTTCGATTTAGATGTCGTAGGACACCGACTCCATCATGCCCGAACCCTACTGTTGTTGCACGGAATACGGCCTCGCCAAGCGCCGGGCTTCCTTCTGCTGCCCCGTCCTGCTGCACGCGTCGTGCCCGGCCGCGCCTCTGAAGTCCATGGCCGCGAGCCCCGCCTCACCTGGCTGGTAGTCCTGCGCCCATGCCCACCTTCCTGACCCCTGTGCCATCCCACCTTTCATGGCTGGCCGCCCTTTGCCTCACATCCACCAGGAGAGGAGGCCCGAGCACTTCTTCTTCCTCTGACCGACCCCATCCAAGGATCTGCATTGTTTCATCAAATTTGGTTAGATGTTGGATTAGTATGAGCAAGCAAGTCTTCAGTAAGTTGCTCATCTGCTTTGTTTCTTAGGTCTTTTTTTCTTTATTCTTCAGAATTTTGTTTCTTTTGTTCTCTAGATTGAATTAGTGCTTGGTGAGAATAATAAACAAGTAACTGTTGGTAGCTCAGGTAGCAAGCTCCTGTATGTATCTACCAGTGGATTGTTTGATGGGTGTGTCAATTGTCTATCACCATGGATGGAATTGATCAATGGAAAAAAATAAGCACACATAAGATGCATCTGCATCTGTCTGACCATCCATCATCATCCTGTCATCTTTGTTTGTGACTTGTGACTGCTACTTGCTACGTCTCTGTCTTTGCATCCTAGTACCATGCCACTCATAGATATTATTATCTACCATTGTTCATTTGTTTGCAAAATTCCGGTGCTCAGCTACTTGTTTTCGACCTTTTTAGCAAGGATTGCATCGCATTGCCACTGGTTCTTCTTATGCTGCTGGCACTGTGTTGTGTTGTATGTGCGATCAGCTGTGGAGGTAGAATAATCGTTGGGAGTGGGGGCTCTACTGTACTTGTGGGTGGCAAACCAACTTTGTCATGCTGACAGGAAACGTGTCTGGCCCTGCATTTGCCTGATTGCTCTGGTTGGTAGCGTTTCTGATATAATTATCAGGACGATTGCATTTGATTAGTAGCCTTTTCCTTTTCATCATCTTTGTGGCCAAGTGGGGTAGGAGGGTTATCTTTGTGGCCACATCTTGCCAAGCACTGCTGCATCGCGATTGAGCACCTGGCAGTCATGGAGGAACGAACCAAACGTAGAAGGCCATGGTACTTGGCCGTACGGCAGTTCTGCTGTCTGTCATACGAGCCGCCTCCACTCGGACATAGACGCCACACGAGCATACTGCACGCTTAGCACCGCCTCTACCTTCAGTTTAGGGCTGGAATTCGAGCCGAGTCGAGCCAGCTCGGCTCGACTCACTAGAGCTCATTTTGTTAACGAGCTAGCTCGACTCGACTCGTTACTATAACGAGCCCAAATCCAAGATTGGCTCGACTCGTATAACTCGCGAGCTGGCTCGTTTAGCTTGTTAAGCTCGTTAAAGATGATTATGTATATATTAAACATATATATCACTAAACAATTGTAATTTGCTTGTAACGCATGAGTCTCCTATGAAGCTAGGACTTCCCCGCCTGGGCCTTGTGTTGTGCGCCTGGGATGTAGGCTGTTTAGTGGCTGATCTTTCTTTGTTTTAGGAGTGGCTAAACTATTGTATCGAGCCTAACGAGTTACACAATTACTCGTGAGATTGGCTCGTTTAACTTGGTCTATAAACAATCTTAAACTAAAGCTCGGCTCGACTCGTTATTCTTCGAATTCGAGTCGATTCGAGCCGAGTCACGAGCTACTTGTTTAGCTTGCGAGCTTCGAGCTTTTATTCAAGCCCTACTTCCGTTGACTGCAATGGTGAGTTCTGAATACTCTACTCATTTTGGGAGGCCCCGGCCAGTTTACTTCGATTATTCATATACAGCCTGAAAGTTCAGTTATAGAAGCTTCCGTAGCAGTACATGTATCTTGCCCCGTTGAAACATGTAGTAGCAGTAGTAGTCCTCTGTAGTTATGCAGCAGCCTGAACCGTGGAGATTCACTCTCAAAATAATCATATTGCTTTCCTTTTTCACATTGTATCATCATCCTGGTACATATTCAGTCTGTGTATGTGTATCAGTGTATGTGTTCAGCTTGTGTTGCTAGATGATACAAATGTGTAGTTCTCAGTTTTCATGTATATACAGGTCACGAAGTTGAAGTCCATATAGATCACCACAAACTGAGCAAACATGCCACAAGTAAATAGTGTTGGTGGCTCTAGAAACAACATTGTTAGAGAAGTTTCCCGAGAGGTGGGATAATCATTTTGCAGGTACCACGAGAGGCCCTTGAGTTTGCCGGAATGTCGATTAACTTACGTTCCGGCAAATTCGGGTACTCCATATGTCCTATTTTCAGCAAAGGTCATGCTGAAATTTTCCCTGAATTTTAGCATGACTTTGCTAAAAATAGGACATATGGGGTACTTGCGACTAATGCATGGGCCGGGGTATCTTAGTACTTAATCTGTAGATTTCCAAAATTGTTTCTTCACAATTATTGGTAACTAGTTGTATTCCTCTATCTGAGATATTCTGTGTACATGCAATATATATACAATCAGTGGGATAAAAAGCCACGAGAAAGTAGAGCTGGACATGTAAGATGCAATCTACTAATGCTTCATTATAACCCTGTTATGCTCAGCCCAACACTCCCAGTCAAGATAGGTGATAGATAGATATTGTTCCCATCTTTTGTTACAAGCTAAATTATGTTCCTTGACTCCAAAACCCTTAGTTAGAACATTTGCTACTTGATTCCCTGATATTACATGATTTAATTGAATTATAGCATCATAGAACTTCCCCTTAATAAATAAAGGATCTATCTCCACATACTTGGTTCTGTCGTGTTGGATCGGGTTACTGGTTATGCTTATAGCTGATTTATTATTACGCCACACCTTCAAAGGACCTTTTCCCAGCACCTTTATTCTAATAGAGGATTTCTACCCATAATATTTCACTAAGTCCTAGTGACATAGCTCTATACTCTACTTTAGCTGTTGATTTGGACACAACTAATTGCTGCTTAAACCCCTTCCCAGGACTGCATCTTAGATACGGCAAAATAGGCTATAGTGCATCCATATGTCCACTCCTAGGATCAAGCATGTATCTGTCTACCACACTTGCGGCCTAGGCAATGCCAGGTCTTATATGCCTTAAGTATAGGAGTCCCCCAACAAATCTGGCATCTCTTAGTACATTCTAAGAGATTTGCAGATTCCAAGGTAGATTCTATAGTTGCAAACAAGTAAGCTTGAAATAGGAATGTAAATATGTGCACCTGATTCAAGTTAAAGAAGATTAAAGTTGCATATTGCAATAAAAATGTGATAAAGAGAGCACCACCTATATATATTGAGTATTGATTCAGCATCACATGCTTTTTTGGAGATTGATATAGCAAAAATATTTGAAGAAGAAGATCAGGGGTACCTAGGAAATATCACAAAACATCTCTCAATTGATCCCGAAACACCTAGGCAATATCGCAAACATCTCTCAATTGTTCCTTGACAATAACCAACTTTTTGGCGACATTCCTCGAGAATTAGGTTATTTGGTCAACTTACAGATCTTGTTCTTGACAATAACCAACTTTTTGACCAAACTTTTTTCCTATTTAGAGCGAAACATGGCCCACAACGATGAGGCCGGCGGTTCGGGCAAGGCATTCTGGGAGCTCTCCCAGGAGATGGAGGAAGAACCTCACCGCTATGAGGACGTCCTAGAAGACACTGATCCTGACTACGTAACCCCTAGTGGCGTCGGGGATGACACCACTGATGGTGCCACCGAGGATGCCACCACTGATGATGGCAGCGCACGCACAGATGGCAGCCAACCGAAGTAGGAACGGAAGGACCGGAGCCCGAACGTGCTCGGCACCACCAAGGAGGAATTTACTGAAGTGTCCTCCGAGGGGCATCGAACGGCGCCCAAAGAATTAGTCAAGGGGTACGCGGGATAGCTCGGGTGCATTCTCCGGAGCACATTCTCGATCAACGCCGAGAACCTAAGGCATCATGACCGAGGGAATTTGCGCAACCTCCTCTTCACGAAGCTCCACGAACGATACAAGTTCCCCGGTGACTTTGCAAACACACGTCTCATATAGTGAACAGTGCCGCCCTCACGAAGAATAGCACGACCCTGGCTACTTGGAGAGCCGCGATGAAGAGTAGGATTGAAAAACGTGATAGTTATGAGAAGATCAAGGAGAAAAATCCTTCGATTAGCGAAGCTCACTACCTGGAGTTCAAGATAAAGTGCCAGAGCAACGCAACCGCGGAATCAAGTCAGTGGGGGAAAGATATGCGACACTTGAACTTAGGGGTCCACAAACTCGGTCTCGGCGGTTACAGAGTGGCGGAACCTATATGGGACAAGGAGGACGCGGAGCGTGCCGAGCAACGCCTACCGCCCCTCTTCGATAAATACTGTGACAAGTAGAAAAGGAACTATGTCAGGGCCCGGTACAAGATTGACCTGGTAACAAAGGAGCTTACCACGGATCCGAAGACCAAGGAGCTTGAGCTTGTTCTGGTAAGGAATACACCCCCGCGTAATTAGCTCCATATGGTTGCATTCTAATTAATGAAGCCAAATTTCTAAATGGTTCACGTTCCTTCCGCAGGACAATGAAAGTAGTAGCGCAGGGTCGTCTAAGAGCTCCCCTTGGGACACCACTTTAAATAGGGAGTTGAATGTAATGAAAAACAAGGATAAGCTCAGTAATCCGTCGTCAGCTGGCCGTGTGGCCGGCAAAGGCTTGTCCACGACATGGTCAGAATACTATACCGCTGGGCGAAAGGAGAGAAAGACCAGCTCGGAAAGCCAGGAGTGCAAGGTTCAAGAACTCAAGGAAAAAGTGGTGCGGATTCCTGAGATAGTCGAAGAGCAAGTACGAGACAACTGGGAGCGACGATCACCGCAATTGTGCCTACCTTGATTGAGGAGGCTGCAGGCGTGGATTGCGGGCGGCCAACAGGGGCCGCCCCCGATACCCAGCTTCACGGGCGGCAACTCGCACAACGCGCCGGTGGTGCCATTGGTGTCTCCGGCGGAGGCGGCATTGGTGTCTCCCGAGGCGGCGTCGGCATTGCAACTTAATACACCTGGGTGTGTGAAGAATACGCCGGCCGACACCTCGGCAGCAAGCGGCCTGTCCGTCACTTGCACGCCCGCCGTTGGCAGTGCCTCGACATTACCCGAGCTCGACGCCATCAGGGTAACTAATTAAGCCTTCAGCCGATGACTTCATCTCCTTGCCTTTGACTGGGCATCCCTGACGCCCTACATGTTTTCGGAGGGTGCCGCCGACGTTCTATGCACTCTCCTGCACTTCGTGGTTGGCGAGTTGATCGATGTCGCCAAGGCCAGAATTGTTCAATCGGGCAGCCGCGTGTTCCACGGTAATCCGATGCCACCCACCATGTATAGGGTTCAACTGGTTCGGGTGCTGCTGGGCTGCGACGACTTGTTACCTTCATTTTCGACCCCCTGGGGCGACGAAGATGATGTGATGAACCTCAGCGCCTGCTTAAGCTGGCCCCTGCTTTGGGCGAAGAGACAGATTTTGGGGCGGGGGACACCACCCCACAAACAACACCGCCAGTCATGACGGCGCCAAGCCATGGCAAGACCGCCGCAACGCTACCGGACATGCCGGACATGCATATGGCACAGGATCCGGACATGCATCTGGCACAGGATACGGATGACGACGACGACAGTACATTTACCAACGTCGATAAGTACTTCAACGAATATGGGTATGGTGACGAATTCTTGGGGCCTCCTTCTCAAGAACCAACCCTGGAAAAGACGATCGCGATCTAGCTGGTACCGCGCAGAAACCCAATTGCAACAGGCGTCGTCTGGCATTCAGTTCTTAGGAGACGCCTCCAGCTACCGCCTTCACTGAGCCTCACATAGCCGAGGTGCGAAATATTATCAGCCCCAACACACTAAAGAAGGCTGTCTCTGAGCGAAACTCGATCCCATTACAGTAGAAGAACAAGGGACGGAAAAGAAAGAATAACAAGGGTGCGAGCCAGCCGGCACCGAGTACGATCCATGCTCAGGATGGGCCACCTTCACCTAAAGGTATCTTGAGGAGGGTGCATGTGGCGGGTAGGCCGATGCTACCCACTAATCTGCTCAATGCTGCCACCGGTGCTATGCGTAGTCTGCATGACAGTGTTCTTTCTTTGGAGAAGCGGCGTCTCTCCAGAATGATGTCGCATACCCGGTTTTCACGGCCAAGTTCCCAGATGGCAAGGGCTTTGTGGATAGCTCCATCGGGGGTATGATCGTCATGCGGTTTGATGACATCTTCGCTATGTTTAACCTTCATCCGCTGCACTACACCTTCGTTCGGCTATTTTCGCTGAGTATGGAGATGCGGATCATTAGAGACAAGACCCCGGACATCGTGATAGTCGACCCCTTCTACTTGCGTGCCAAGATCTTGGGTAGCGCTAGGGACTGGGAACTCGCGAGTTCATACCTTGAAGGTGTCATTCTGGCGAACCCAGATAAGGATAACTTCCTCGTGCCATACTTTCCCGAGTAAGGCATCCCCTCACCACCCCATAACATATGATTTCTTAGATTTCGATCGTTCTTTTTTTTCTAACATTCCGTGTTTTGTGCAGTGACACACATTGCACACTCATCCTCTTAAGCTCGAACTATTCCATGGCCACGTATTTCGACTCGGAATGTCAGTCGATGAAAGTATACACAAATATCAAGAAAGTTCTTGATGATGTTCTCCCCGGCTACGCCAAATCTGGAAGCGCCTTCAGGTCAACATGGCAATGGGTACCCGCTACCCATGAACACGGCGGGTAAAAACCCTATTAGGGTAAGGGTATGGGAAATAAAAATACCCATGGGTTTCTAAATGGGAAAAAAGTTGTACCCATCGGGTAAGGCGGGTACGGGTACGGTAAGGTAATACCTACACCCGTGAACCCGCAAACCCGTATACTACCGCACCATGTCAAGCAGGTCACATGTGTCATTGACTAGATTCAGAAAAAACCTAAGTTACCAGGCGCTAAGTACAACTTCTCAAGTAGATTTGTTCTCGTCTTCCTCCTCGCGCCTCCAGCCACCTTCAAAAGGGAAATGTTTGGGTGTCGTGGCGACTACAAGGTGGGACATGGTCATGGTCGCGGTTGCACTATGCAACGTCTGGCTACTCCTACGAGAACACATGTGCTCTGCCAATGACAAGTGCAGAGCATGACAAGCGTCCAATTTGGTGATGCTTCGCACTTAACACTTTTTTTGAATATCTATGTTGCATGAATGTGTTGATGATGGTCTATTGACGAATGTGTATGGTGTATGAATGGATTATTTGAATGACTTCATGATTGTTTAGTCAACTTTGAACATGCTGATATAAATATCGACATGGGTATTTTTACCCGTGGGTATTACACGTACCCAGCCGGGTACGGGTATGGGAACAATTTGAAAGCCGAGGTACAGGTACGGGTTTGGGCAGAAAATATTGAGACGGGTACGGGTTTGGGCACGCATTACCCATACCCATACCCTGCGGGTGCCCTGTGTACCTTCAGGAGGCCAATTTTTAGGTACGACAAGCACGTGTTCACCAACGTAACGACGTTCCCCTGCATCAAGCAGCCGCCTGGTGGTAAGAAGGATGCCTACTATGCCCTACATCACATGCGGGCGATCGTACGGGACCATAATCACCTTCTGCTGCCAAATAGTCTCAAAGATTGGGTCGCACGCTTGTCAGCAATCCAGGACGCGGACCTCGGACAAGAATTCTTTCGCATCAAGTCGGAGTTTGCTCGGGGCAGTTCTACCTCAAATATCAACTGTCCAACAGTGAAATAGAAACAACGCTACAAATGCAGGTTGACAACGAACGCACATTCATGACCATCACGAAAGACGGCGTCTTCATCAACGCTCCGGTCCCTGAGTCGAGTCGAAAGTAGTGATGCTATGTAGTTCTGAAATATCGATTAGCTCATGTTGTAACTAAACTTTAATTAACTTGTATGTCTCTTTGGTTTGGACAGTCGTTCAACTTATACGTAATCGATGCTAGTTATTAGTAGGACCATGAATCGTGCTATTAATGTGTTGCTTTTCTCTTCCGATACTTTTGTTGCATACTTATACATTGCTTATGTATTGTCTGTGAATTGCTACTAATGTTTTGTTTGGCTAGTGCATAGAGATGCCGTCGTATGTCGTGTACAAGGGTAAGGAGATAGGTTCATCGTTTCAGCGGCAACAGTTACAAAGGGTACACCACTAGGGCGGAGGTGGAAGCTAGATACACGCGCTATCTAGCGGGAGAGAGGAGGGAGCGGAGGACGAACCGGATGAAGACCGGTTTCATCGCGATGATGCTCATCGTGATGATCGCAGCTCTCTTCTATGTGATGGTAGTTTAGATGATCGATATCGACTTTTAATGTGAAGACAAACTCGCTCCTCGCGGTCTTGAGACTTGTAATGTTCTAACTTTGTTCGGTCTTTTGAATTCGGAGACTAATCTTCTATTCTATTCGATAAATCTGCTGTTTATATGTTGTGTTGTCTATATTCTGTGCAGTAATATATTTTGTAACCTGTGCAAATATCAGAAAAGAAAAAAATTCCTAATATTCATACTAGTGGCGCATCATACTGCACTTTAGTGGTGCACTTCAATAAACAAATTAGTGGCGCATTAACTAGAAGTGCGCCATTAGTAACCTAGATCACAAGGTAAATATGGCCCCCTGGGAGGCATAGTAATGGCGCACCGTTTTACATACTAATGGCGCACTCCCAGGTGCGCCACTATTGTCTGGTATACTAATGGCGCACCAGGGGTGCACCATTAGTACTAGTGACTAGTGGCATGATGATAGTGGCGCACCTGTAGTGCGCCCTTAATGGCCAAAACAGGTGCGCCACTAATTAGCCTTTTCCTAGTAGTGGTAAAAAGCGTACTTCTAAAGTTTATATCAGTAGCGCTTTCTGTGGAAAAGCGCTAATGCTAAAACCAATAGCAGTAGCGCTCTCTGTAAAAATGTGCTACTGCTAACGCTAAGCATGTAAAAAATTTCAAAAATACATTGGTCATCGATGATCTTTTTGTGTAGAATCTAAATTGTCAATAGGAATCTTCTCCAGTTTAAGAACCGGTGAAGATTCCTATTGCGGTCACAGATCCTACACATAGAGTTCAATGAAGACCAAGTGGTTATGATGGTTCGAGAAGAACCATATTTAAGGTTGTAAAAATTCTATTCGCAGATTGAGGTGGGACTAAACTTTGGTCTTATTAGGAGGGGACTGAATATATCATTAGCGCTGGTAAGGGAAAAAGCGTTGTTGCTAACATCAATAGTAGAAGCGCTTTCTACCAATAAGCGCTACTAGTATCCCTAGCATACCTGGAACGGTCTGTCAGTTTTAGTAGTAGCGCGCTTTCTATGTCCAGCGCTACTGCTATGCTCACATTAGCAGCGCTTGTAGTTCCCGAGCGCTACTGCTAAGTAGCAGCAGCGCTTACTATTTTACAACACTACTATTATGCTACTGTGTATAAGCATTTTCCGAGTAGTGATCGTTTACCCAGGTTTGGGCCGCAAGGATGCGTAAATTCCTAGTCCTGCTTTGGTGTATATTTGAGTGTTCTTGAGCTCTTGAACTAGCTACAGTGTGTGCGTCGTCAAAAAGATCTGAATCCTTCCTCAGTACGCCTCGGGCCTCCTTTTATAGTCAAAAGGGGTCGCCACAGTGGCACACAGGAGGTGGAAAGGTAGGTACAGAGTACAAGCTTATCGTCTGTCATGACAGGACAAAGCGCATTAAATGCGCTACTTAGGTGTCCACTTGCTTTATTAGGGGCGGTAACGAGGCCCGTCCCGTCCGACGCCGCTCTGCCATGCTCCGACACGTGTCTAGGCCAAAGAGGCATGCAGCGCCATGCTGGCTAGCAGGCTGCCGAGCTGGCGTGGTGGTAGGGTCTTCATGAAGATCCGCATGCCACCACGCAGGTGTTTGACTACTTGGATTAGGATCCATGTACTGCCAAGTGGGTAATTTCTTTAGTTGGTGGGTCGGCCACTGAGCTGGGGCGGTGATGGGGCGGCAAGGTCTTGCTGCGGTCTTGTGGGTGTCTTCGGGAAGGAGCTTCGCCGGGGCCTCGTGGGCATCCTCGGCAAGGAGCCTCGCGGTTGTCTTGCCTTCTGGTTCTCATCTTGGCTTTGTAGGCTCTTTGTCCTCACAAAGATCTGCATGCCACCATGCAGGCGCTTCCCGAGCCTTGGTTCCAATGTTGTCGATGGTTTCGGAACTCTCAGGCTCAAGGGTGGCTGAAATGCTGGCGTTGGGGCGACTTGCCCCGGCAAGGCTCTTGTTGGGGCTGCGTAGGCCGCCCCGGCAAGGGTCTTCCCAGGGGAAAGCCCATCTTATTGCTCCGTCTTCTGCGCCCCTGGTTGGAGCGCTACTCTAGTAGTCTTGTAATTCTGCTTCCCTCCTCTGCCCTGCTCTGTGTGGCCGCAGGTGCGGCTCTGACTGCCCGTGCACAAGTAAAGGGTTATAAAAGGGAGCCCCTACTCTTGTACATAAAAACCAGTCCCACCTCCGGTGCCCATCTTCTGGTATATAAATCATTTTGACCTAGAAAAAATAAGGACAGGTGTCGGTGTCAAAACCGGCGGATCTCGGGTAGGGGGTCCCGAACTGTGCGTCTAGGCGGATGGTAACATGAGACAAGGGACACGATGTTTTTACCCAGGTTTGGGTCCTCGCGACGGAGGTAAAACCCAACTCCTGCTTGATTAATACAGATGATATGGGTAGTACAAGAGTAGATCTACGACGAGATCAGAGAGGCTTAACCCTAGGAGCTAGCCTATGGTATGATTGTTGTTCGTCCAATGGTGTCAGGACCCCGATTCTAAGTCACACCGATCTAGCCTGTTACACCTCATATCACTTTGCGGCCTCACGCACGGTATTCCCACGGGTGTCGCCTTACTATGGCCCGGGACCGTTTGCGCCTTTTGGCTCATGTATATGATAGTGTCGCTAGCATCCATATGACAGAGAACCCGGGCCGACATGGCTAGTCGTGAACCCAAAGTGGCACTAACCCATGGGGACAGGCATACATGAATCACATCGAGCATGTCGGTCAACAGCGTGTGAATACGGGCTGTAGCACTGGGATAACAGGACTCCGGGAACCCGGGCTGTAGCAGGCTAGGCAGGACTCCGGATGTCACCGCGTGACGTTTCCCCGAAGGGACAGACACATGAACAAAGTGAAACACGTGCCGGCCAGTCAAGTGTAGTGAGCAGTAGTGATGGGCTAGCAGGACTCCGGTGAACCGGGCTGTAGCAGACTACTATGGCTCAAGGAAGCACTAGACTACATTTCCCCATAAGAGAGGCTGCCAGGGATAAACAACTAGATTGTCGGAACCCACACATACCAAGCATTACAAACATACACACAATATGCTCGATATGTGCAAATACAACATGGCATCAGAACATAACTCTATGACTCAAGTATTTATTCATTAGGCTCCGAGGAGCGAGATATTACAAACATGGGTCTCATGACCCAACATACAGAGCATACAAGCAACAAGCACAAGCGGAAGCTTAACATGTCTGAGTACAGACATCTATAAATGAAAAAGGCTTAGAAGCCTTACTATCTACCAGATCCTGCCGAGGGCACAAGATAGTAGCTGAGGTAACAAGCTAAACGTCGAAGTCCACGCGGAACTACTAGCGAGACTGACGTCTCTCTGCAAAACATAAAATAAGCAAACGTGAGTACAAATGTACTCAGCAAGACTTACATCAGAACTAACTACATATGCATCATTATCAACAAAGGGGGTGGCGGAGTTTGACTGCAGCAAGCCAGCTTTGACTCGGTGGCTATCCTAAATTATGACTGCAAGTAACTCTTTTGAGGTGGCGCCCACGAGTCCACGTATTCGCCAATCAATACACCACTATGGATTCGACCCCGTCTTACTACGGGAACGCCGTCCATAGCACTCACGCTTATCTTGCGCATTTTAGAGTATCCACTTTCACCTGTCTATGAACTGTTATAGGAAACGCAGGAGTCCTTTACCACGGACACGGCTATTCGAATAGATGATGTTAACCCTGCAGGGGTGTACTTCTTCATACATGTTTCCACCACTTAGCGTCTGCACACGACATGTGCTCGGCAGACTTCAAGCGAAAGCCGACGTGGGTGTAGACCACAACCTACCTAAACACTCAAATCTCTAGTCCAGGTTTATCGCCTATTCAGGTTCCATCCGCAGGGAGTCCGGCCGAGGTTTCCACATACGGCCCCGAACGATGTGTACAGGTTTCCGGGACACCAAACGGGCGCCCGGCATGCCCGGCCACGTGCCTACCGCAACACAGCCCACCCCCACGGTTAGCGCTGCGTGCGGCCCCCAGCATACTACAAACACCAGAAACTACTTGCAACTCCTGGACAGAGGACAAGGGTGATCAAGAAGTCGAGCGGGGTCATATTTCAGGGCCCAATGCATGGTAGTAGCTAAATCATGGATCACAAACACAGAACTCAGTTCCTGAGGACGGCTTCAATGAGACAACCCACCATGTACTCCTACATGGCCTCTCACCACTACCTTTACCAAATCGTCTTCACACGCTAAGCTCACACATAGTAGGACATGTTCACACAACTCCAATTCATCCCCGATGAATCAGACCTTACTCAACGCTAAGCAGTAGCAGGCATGACAAACAAGCAAGTATTAGTAGGCACAACAGGGCTCAAACAACTCCTACTCATGCTAGTGGGTTTCATCTATTTACTGTGGAATGACAGGTCATGCAGAGGATAAAGGGGTTCAGCTACCGCAACAAGTAACAGATGAATCGTTGTTGTCCTAATGCAGTAAAGAGAGCAGGAGCGAGAGAGTGGGATTGTATCGGAATGAACAAGGGGGTTTTGCTTACCTGGCACTTCTGAAGATAATATAGTTCTTCATCGGTGTCATCGAACTCATCGTCGGTACGTCGTCTACTGAGAGGGGACAAATACCGGCAAACTAGAAAGAACACAATCAATGCAATGCACTATATGATGCATGATCATGACATGTCAAAATGCAGTGACTTGAGCTAATGCAACTAGCAGCAGATTAAATGAAGTTGGTTTGAATCCAAGATTCAAATTCAAACTTCATATGTGAAATTCAAATGCCATTTAATTGATTTGACCTGATCAACAGGTATAAGTTGTTTAAGCATGCATGAAAATGGTGCAGATGGATAGATTGCATTTTTCTGATCATTTTTCATATATAATTTGTTTGATTTGGTGCTACGGTTGATTTACTATGGTTTTTAGAAGTTAGCACTACTTTCTGGAATTTCCTGAATAACAATAAATCCAGAAAATAAGTTATTGCGTCAGCATGACATCACCCTGATGTCAGCAGGTCAACTGGGCGCCTCCAGGTCAAACCTGACCAGTGGAGTCCACTGGTCAGTGACTGGGGCTGGTTAGAGTCGATGACATGTGGGCCCAGTCAACAACCATGTCAGCTTGGTCAACTCTGACACATGGGGCCCTTTGGGTTATGAACTAATTTAAGCAGGAAATTAAACTAACCTAAGCAGGCACTGGGGCCCACATGGCAGTGGCCCTCGGGAGGGTTTAGAGGGGTCATTAGCGCTAATTAAGTGTGCCACGTCAGCACGCCGGCGGTTAGACGACGGTGACGACCCAGGACGGCGGTGGCTCACCGGAGTGGCGCTATGGGCTGCGGTTGGACGCGGGAATTGCATCAGGAGGTAGCCCATGCCCGCGCGCATCTAGGGAGACCAAGGGAAGGGGTTGGGGTGGAACGAGCTCACCGGAGTCGA
The DNA here is from genome assembly GCA_021605145.1 of Aegilops bicornis. Lineage (NCBI taxonomy): Eukaryota > Viridiplantae > Streptophyta > Magnoliopsida > Poales > Poaceae > Aegilops > Aegilops bicornis. The sequence continues at coordinate 553,730,302 of CM038672.1, read as the reverse complement.
GCTCGTGGCGGCGCCGGCGTTCGGGTGTGACGCGAGCGACAGCTAGCGGGCACGGGAAGGTGAGCTGGGGAGTGCTACGGGCTCGTGGGGAGGCACTCAGTCCAGTGGTGTGGTCTACTGCGACCTTCAGCAGCCGTAGCCACGGGGGTGACATGGCCGGCGGCGAAAAGCTCTCGGTCTTGTTGCGGACGGCGGCTAGAGAGGGAGCTAGGGCACGGGGAGAGGGGAAAACAATGGCGGAGCTCACAGTGGGTGCAGCGGTGGCCTCGGCGAGCTCGGGGAAGCTCGGGAGTTGGCGAATCAACTTAGTCCGTCCTCGGTGGACGAGGAGGGGAACGGCGGAGCTGGCGTCGTCCAGGGGCTTCCGGCATTGGGTGGCTCGGTGACGTGGAGGAGAGGGACTAGGCGGAGCTCGTGGACAGCTCCAGGGGGCGAGGGAGAGGCGGTGGCCGGGGTGGTGCGAACGGCGGCGGCGGTGGCGTTCGGTCGCACTCGGGGAAAGAGCTACAGAGCGAGGGAAAGAACAGAGAGTGAGGGGAGAGGCAGAGGGGGCTGTGGGGCATCTCCAGACGCGTCGGGGGCGCCTCGGTGGCAAGCAGGAGGTGGCCAAGGTGAGCGCGCGCGCGCGACAACGAGCTGCTCCTACTGGTAGGAGGAAGACGATGCGGTGGGGCGGTGGCTGGGCTCTCTTCAGTGCTGGGCCACAGCTGGGCCGACTCGGCGGGCTGCACAGGTAAGTGGCTAGGTACTTCTCTCTCTTTTCTATTTTCTGTTTTTCTAATTTCTGTAATTGTGTTTGGATTTATTAAAAATGCCAGAGCATTTCCAAAAATCATGCAACTGACTCTGGCCACTGTTTGGAATATTTCCAACAGTAAACATTTCTGTTTGTGATTATTTGGGCATTTAAAATATTTATAGAAATTAAATGCCCAAATGCAAATACTTAATGAATTGATTCAAAAATCTAGAGTGGCCTAGAAAATGTGCACCATTTTTGGCAGAGGGTCTAAACCAATTCAAAAATGATGAACTTTTCTGAAAAGCATTCTGGGTTCATTGAAAATATTTATGGTTGACCCTATTTGATTTAATCTTGGTGCTAGGGTTTATCATCCCCATTTCAAGTTTTCTGGAAAAGTAAACATAATGCAACACCCTAATGCAAACACTTAAGCATTACCAGAACTGGGGATGTGACATATGGACTAAAACCCTCCGGTTTATATAGGCACCGAAGAGGGCTAGGGTTACACAGAGTCGGTTACAATGGTAGGAGATCTACATATCCGTATCGCCAAGCTTGCCTTCCACGCAAAGGAAAGTCCCATCCGGACACGGGACGAAGTCTTCAATCTTGTATCTTCATAGTCCAGGAGTCCGGCCAAAGGTCATAGTCCGGCCATCCGGACACCCCCAAATCCAGGACGCCCTCAGTAGCCCCCGAACCAGGCTTAAATGATGACGAGTCCAGCGCGTAGATTGTCTTCGGCATTGCAAGGCAGGTTCTTCTCCAAATCCTGTGTACCTATTGAAAAGTGTCCGGCTTCTCGTAAATATCGTGCTCCTTGGCTTCCACGCCCAATAATGATCGTCTTCCACGTGTTGAATGAATGTGAAAAGCCAGGGTGTTTTTACATTTACCCCCCTAGCTGCACAAATGAGCTGCCCATATAAGGGATGAGGATCTAGATCCGAATCACACCATCTTCCTTCATGAAGCTTTCATCGAGCGTGTCTCGATGTAAATCCATTCCATCATGGACAGTCGTCGCGGCTCCTCCTCTCGCCCTCCCAGTCCTCAGCTTGGAGGTTGGGAGAGATGCTCCATCCCGCACAGCGAGCTAGTGACGCTCCAAACCAAGGGACTTCTTCCCCCAGCCTTCATGCTTCCGGTTCGAGCCGGACTCGCCACCTGTAAGGGCGGAAAACAAGCGGAGAGCATCCCCAGTCCCTCCCAAGGAGAGCGGGTATTCCTTGTCTCTTATTTGATAAGAGGGCTCGGATTTGCAATTCATCCGTTTATCCGGGGGATCCTGGAGTTCTACGGCCTCCAGTTGCACAACCTTACGCCTGCCTCCATTCTGCATATTGCGGTCTTCGTGGCCCTTTGCGAGCTGTTTTTGGGCATCGAGGCTCATTTGGCGCAGTGGAAGAGATTCTTCTGCCTTGTACCCCGTTCTCAGGAGGGGTCGATATATCAAGTGGGCGGAGCTGAACTATGGCGCATCGCCTGGACCAGATACCTATCTGGAACCCCGAAGAAGGCGTCCAAAGACTGGCCTTCGGAATGGTTTTATATAGAAGATGTCCCCCTGCCGGACCCTGTTCGGATCGGCCTCCTGGAGTTTAGTAATGCTCATTTGAAGAATTGCCTAAGCTGGCGTCCACGGAGCTCTCAGAGGGAAAATGACAGGGACGTCCTTTACCTGATGAGTCGAATAAGGTTGTTGGCTCATTCCGGACTGACCATGATCGGAGTCATGGCCATATGCATTATGCGGGGGGTGGAGCCGCTCCAGTATAGAGGCCACCCCATGTGGGATTTCAACGGGAAGGATGATGCCACCCGTCATGGCCGTAAGGGGCCGGGATCGATCGCCGATCGGATGAAGACCTTGTCCGCATTGTACAAGGGAGAAGAGGAGGAATTTCTTTGCGTCAATCCATAGGACGGATTTTCTATGAACAATCCTCCAAGCTGGGTAAGCGGTCATTTCCTTTTGCCCATCCGATCCATATTCCCATAGTCAAGTATCTCATTTTGTGATTTCGACGCAGGAACTGCGCTAGGCCGTAAAGGATATAAACAACCCGCCCCCACAACCCGAAGATCCGGAACGGTTCCTCGATCCGGCCTCCCTAGAGGATCTGGACATATCGGTGGAGTCGATCGAAGTGGTATTTCACCAACTGAGCATTGATAATGCCCTGGTTGCCATTACGGCCGATTACCCCGGAATACTTCCAGCCTCACAGGTAACTGAGACTGAAGCCCCAGTACTTTGAGAATGATTCATCCGTGCTTATTTTTTATCACCGTATACCAACGGTGTTTTTGCAGGGGGAGCCCTTGAGGCCGAAGGCCGAGCCTGCGGCGGCTAGCCAACAACGGGCAGCACGGCATAGCTGGCTAAAAAGAAGTGCGGTCCGGATTGAAACGCCGGCGCAACGGTATGGCGTGTCACCTTATACCCAGGTTTTATTCCGGAAGGCATACTAACGCTCGTGCTTTCTTCAGGAAAAAGAGCGCTCGTCGGACTATATCCGGAGGGGTTGTCAATCTAGCCTCCGCCAGCCGAGCTTCAAAGCCAGGCCCAGAAGCGGAGGCGAACACGAGGCGTGCGTCGGATGTTCCTCCGACAGAGGATGCCGACAGATTGTCCGCCACCAACTCGGAGGTGGAGAGTGCCATGAATCACAGGCGCCGCCGGACAATTCTTCGTGACACATGTTTCTCCCAAGAGGCATTGAATGCCTTTAATTCGGGAGATGCGCACCTCCGTGCCGCTCAAGATGGTCTAGCCAGAGCCACGGAGCAGTATGTAAAAGACATACTAGTGAGGAAATTTAACAGTTATATATGCCAGTAGCCCCCGAGACTTGAAACAGTTAGAATAACTGATCTAAGGATCATTTATTGTGCAGGATCTTACAGAAAAGAATACCCAACTATCCCAGGAGCTTGAAGAGTGCAAAACCCAACTTGTGGCCGCACAAGCCGTGCCAGGGGAAGCCAAAGAGACCCCCTCTGGTAATATACGTTTTAAAAGATAAGTATGTTGTAAAGTGCAGCGTGTGTATAAATCTGACAATAACATTGCAGATGGCGCCGGGATGAATCCGGACAAGCACAGGCTCTTGCGCCGTTAAAGGTCAAGCGAACGTGCTTACGAGGGTGAGGCAGGAGAAGAATAATCTCCAAGATGCCAACACCCAGCTGGGTGAGGAACTAAAAGATGTTCGAGCCCAAATTGTCCCGACTCCGTTAAGGAGAATCGGCGGCTTCGACGCGGCGTTTTTAGTAAGTGCTTAAACGAACTTTGAAAAAAGTGTTCGGCGAGGAAGTTGACTAACAGAGTTATGTCTGTAGGTATGCTCACAGGCCGTCCTGCAGATGAAATGCCCGGTTCTTCGGGTGACCTTCTTCCCGAGCTCTTATAACCGCATTTAACGAAGTTCGACAGTGATGAAATGCGTCGCCCAGTGCCTTGTGGCTATCTGTCTCTCGCCTCAAGGGCTTGGGGAGCTTGCAGAGAGGTTCCAAGGAGCGCGGCGGCGCTTCCAATTATGGAAGATATCGGCCTGCCGTCAAGGCGCCAGGGAGGCCTGGGCCACGGTGAAGATGCGGTACATGAAGGCTGACCCAAACCACATGGCCGAGGTTGGACCTATGGGGCCCGATGGGAAGGAGATCCCTGTGAGCTTAGTGTACGGCCAGGTATAATTGGCCGCAAAGTATTCCCAGCAGGACTGTAAACTAGACAGCCTTTTAGATGGCATTGAAGAGGAATACAATCAGTCAAATTGACTATGTAATTTAAAGGGACATGTAAAATGCCTTCTAGCCGGATTGTAGAACGTTTGTCATAGCAGACCTTTTCGCTTCAACCTCGGGACCCAATAGTCCGGTGTGTGTCCGAATACCCTCGCGGTTATAAAAACCGGGGCATGCATGGAGACCAGGCGTAGGGGTCATTATTGCTTTATCAGACAAGTGCCCAACTAGTTATGTTGTATTACATGGTTAGTAAGAAACATCTTCCAGGGAGAATAGTTCCGTTAGGGGTTCCTTTCCCTGGGAGGCATGCCCTAAAGTGCATGTCCGGACTGCAAAAAAAGCAGAAAACATCTAGGGGCAGATAAATAAATAGGTAAGAAATCTTCTTTTTGTTCACCGACCGAATATACTCTTAAGAAAGCTACCTTTCGGCTTCACCCAGTCTGAGGTACACATCCGGCTGACCCGGCAGTAACAATCGCAGAGGTGCTCCCTTTACCACCTAGCCGAACAATCGGGAAAGTAGGGGTAAGCACAGGAGCTAGGCAACCCAGCTTGGCCAAAACATAAGTCATATCGATGCATATAATGGTGAATAAAAGGTACATGCAGAAGTGTGACACATGTATTGGGCATGAAGCCCTTATAAATAAGCTTCTGTGAAAGAAGCCCCCAGGTATAATGAGCGCGGATAGCGCGTCAAGTGTGTGCGAACAATGCGCTAACCAGCCTTGAAAGGCTGGGAAGAGAGAAAACAGAAGGAGGGAGAAGGAGAAAAATAGAAGACAGCTAAAGTGTAAAATATGGACAGAGGAAGGAGACGAACTCAGAATCCGGCGCTAGGCGTAGAATCTTCGGAGACGGGCTGCGTTCCATGGGTTCGGCTCGAGTCGGTTATCCGATGCATCTCGCAGACGGTACGCTTCCACGGTCGGACTTGGTCGATGATAAAGGGACCTTCCCATTTGGGCTTGAGTTTGTCCTTTATCTTGTCCGGCAGGCGAGAACTAGCTCGCCAACATTGTAAGTTTTGGCCCGCATTTCTGCTTTGATATCTTCGAGCTCGCTGTTGATAGAATGCGGAACGGGCTTTTGCTACATCACGCTCCTCCTCCAAGGCGTCCAAACTGTCCTGCCGATCGAGCTCGGCTTCTCTTTCTTTGTACATGCGCACGCGAGGTGAGTCATGAATTATGTCGCAGGGCAGAACTGCCTCTGCGCCGTATACGATAAAGAATGGTGTAAATTCGGTCATGCGATTCGGAGTGGTCTGCAGCCCTCAGAGTATGGAGTCGAGCTCCTCTACCCAGTGCGTGTTAGATTCCTTGAGGGACCGCACTAATCTGGGTTTGATGCCGCTCATAATTAGACCATTTGCTCGCTCGACTTGTCCATTAGTTTGAGGGTCATAGACTGAAGCGTAGTCGAGCTTGATGCCCATGTTTTTGCACCAGAGTTTGACCTCGTCGGCCGTAAAGTTCGTGCCGTTATCAGTGATGATCTTTGTGGGGGACACCGTAGCGGTGTACGACCCCTGATATGAAGTCTATCACCGGTCCGGATTCGGCCGTCTTAACAGGCTTGGCCTCTATCCATTTGGTGAATTTATCCACCATGACCAGTAGGTATTTTTGCTTGTGGGTTCCCCCTTTAAGGGGTCCAAACATGTCAAGCCCCCAGACCGCGAAGGGCCAGGTGATGGGTCTAGTTTTGATGGCGGTGGGTGGCATGTGGCTTTGATTAGCAAAGAGCTGGCATCCGCCGCATTGTTGTACTAAGTCCTGAGCATCTTCCCGGGCCGTTGGCCAATAAAATCATGTACGGAAGGCCTTGCCTACAAGTGCCCGGGCTGCGGCGTGGTGCCCGCCGAGTCCGGCATGAATTTCAGCCAGAAGATTCCGCCCTTCCTCTTCGGAGATACACCTTTGAAGGACTCCGGTTGTTCTTTTCTTGTAAAGCTCTCCCTCGTGGACCTTATAGGCTTTAGATCGCCGCACTATGCAGCGGGCCTCGTTTTGGTCTTCGGGAAGTTCCTGCCTAGTTAGGTAGGCTAGGAATGGTTCTGTCCACGGGGCAATGACTGCCATTACTGCGTGGCTGAGGGTGTTATTTCATTGGCAGAACCACCAACTGTTTCAGAATATTCGGTGTGGGGCAGTGCGGTTGGGTCCGGGTAGTTATTTCCGGACTCCCGCTCCCATAATACGGATGGCTTGAACAACCTCTCTAGGAAGATGTTGGGGGGGAAGGCATCGCGCTTTGCGCCGATGTGTGCCAACACGTCTGCTGCCTGGTTGTTATCCCGGGCTATATGATGAAATTCGAGACCCTCAAATCAAGCTGACATTTTTAGGACGACATTGTGATAAGCTGCCATTTTCGGATACTTGGCATCAAAGTCTCCATTTATTTGGGATATCGCGAGGTTCGAATCCCCGCACAGCTCTAGGCGGTGAATGCCCATGGAGACTGCCATTCGGAGGCCATGTAGAAGGGCCTCATATTCGGCTGCGTTGTTGGAGTCCGCATACATTATCTGGAGTACGTATTGAACTGTATCTCCGGTTGGGGACGTCAGAACGATGCCAGCTCCCAAGCCAGCCAACATTTTGGAGCCGTCGAAGTGCATTATCCAGTTGGAATATGCGCCGTACTCTTTAGGGAGTTCGGCTTCGGTCCATTCGGTGACGAAATCGGCCAAAACCTGCGACTTAATAGCTCGTCGTGGCTTATAAGTTATGTTGAATGGGAGGAGCTCAATGGCCCATTTGGCGATCCGGCCCGTCACGTCGCGGTTGTTTATAATGTCGTTAAGAGGTACTTCGGAGGCTACTGTTATCGACCACTCTTGAAAGTAGTGTCGCAGCTTCTGGGATGCCATAAACACCGCGTACGCTATCTTTTGATAATGCGGGTACCGTGACTTGCATGGAGTTAGGACATTGGACACGTAGTAAACGGGTTTTTAAAGAGGGAACTTGTGTCCGTCCGTTTCTCGTTCAACAACGAGCACCGCGCTTACAACTTGATGAGTTGCCGCGATATATAATAGCATTGGTTCTCCCATGTTGGGCGTTGCCAGGACCGGGTTTGTTGCCAATAAGGCCTTTATTTCTTCGAGTCCGGCCGTGGCGGCATCCGTCTACTCAAAGTGTTCGGTGCGTCGGAGGAGGCGATGAAGGGGTAATGCCTTTTCTCCCAAGCGGAAGATGAAGCGGCTTAGAGCCGCCACGCATCCAGTCAATTTTTTTATTTGTTTGAGGTCTTTTGGGATATCCAATTGTGACAGAGCTCGGATCTTGGCTGGGTTTGCTTCAATTCCTCTACCGGATACAATGAAGCCCAAGAGCTTTCCGGGTGGTACTCCGAAAACGCATTTTTCCGGGTTGATCTTGATGTCATATGTTCGGAGATTATCGAATGTGAGCCTCAATTCGTCTACTAGAGTTTCTACATGCTTGCTTTTGACGACCACATCGTCTACGTATGTCTCCACTGTTTTGCCAATCTGGTTTGCCAGACATGTCTGAATCATGCGCTGATATGTTGCGCCGGCGTTTTTGAGCCCGAAGGGCATTGTGTTGAAGCATAATGGGCCGTATGGAGTGATGAATGCCGTTGTGGCTTGGTCAGGCTCTGCCATCTTAATTTGGTGGTAGCCGGAGTATTTGTCGAGGAAGCACAGTGAATCGTGTCCTGCGGTAGCATCGATAATTTGATCGATGCGAGGGAGGGGGAAGGGATCCTTTGGGCAAGCCTTGTTGAGGTCCTTGAAATCGACGCATAGGCGCTAGGATTTGTCCATCTTTGGTACCATCACCTGGTTTGCTAGCCAGTCCGGATGTTTTATATCTCTGTTGAATCCGGCCTCCAATAGTTTGGCTAGCTCCTCTCCCATGGCCTGTCTCTTGGGTTCGGAAAAATGACGAAGAGCCTGTTTGACTGGCTTGAATCCTTTTAGGATGTTTAGGCTGTGCTCGGCCAGCCGGCGTGGGAATCCTGGCATGTCTGAAGGGTGCGAGGCAAAAATGTCCCAATTTTCGCGTAGGAATTTTCTTAGTTCGGCGTCTACATCAGGATTTAATTGTGCTCCGATGGAGGCCATTTTTGTAGGGTCCGTTGGATGGACTTGGAATTTGACTATTTCGTCCGCTGGTTTAAAGGAGGTGGACTTGGATCCCTTATCGAGTATCACATCGTCCCTATTCACCATGGAGCGCAGCGCAGTGAGTTCTTCGGTCGCTAGGGCTTCGGAAAGTGCCTCAATGGCCAGTGCGGCTGTCTAATTTTCGGCGCGGAGTGCTATGTCCAGGGCACTAGCAAGAGTGATGATTCCGTTGGGCCCGGGCATTTTGAGCTTCATGTACCCGTAATGGGGTATATCTTGAAAAATTGTGAATGCCTCTCGCCCTAATAGAGCGTGGTATCCGCTGCTGAACGGGGCCACTTGGAACGTGACCTCCTCGGACCTGTAATTATCCGGCGTGCCGAACACCACATCCAGTGTGATTTTTCCTATACAGCATGCTTCCCGACTGGGGATTATTCCTCTAAAGGTTGTGCTGCTTCGCTCAATGCGGCTCCAGTCTATCTCCATTTTTCGGAGGGTTTCCTCGTAAATGAGGTTCAATCCGCTGCCGCCATCCATGAGTACCTTGGTAAGGCGAAAGTCGTCCACTATCGGACTGAGGACCAATGCAGCTGGTGCTCGGGCTGTTCGGAATTTAGGTTAGTCACTGGCATTAAAGGTAATAGCCGTGGCACTCCATGGGTTTATTGTTGCTACGTGGTAGACTTCGGCAAGGCTACGGAGTGTTCGTTTTCGCGTATTATTTGATGCGAAAGTCTCAAAGACTGTTAATACCGTCTTTGGTATACAGGCTGGTGCTCTAGAGCTAGAAGCTCTTCGCCACTTTTGGCCACCTGCCGTAGTATCCAACATGCTCTAAGGCTATGAGTTGGAGTGGCGCCCTTGTACTATGAATTTTACAGGGTCCATTGAGCCATTCCTCCAGTACGGTTCCATGCCCTATAGAGGGTTTTTGCTTTTTGGTATTTAACCCAGGTGCCTGGCGATGATGCACCCTTTTATTTCGGACTGGGGTTGTCTTTAAGGCCGGATTGTCTCAAAATCTTGCTTCGGTTTTCCAGGCGCTTTCATTCGCACAGTACTTCCGTACTATGGACGCCAAGTCGGCAAAGCGTGTAATGTCGCAGCGACTTATAGCGTTGAGGATCCCGTTGTCCATGCAATTATTGCAGAAGAATAAGAATGCGTCCTTCTCGCGGCAGTCCTTTATCCTGTCCATAACCAGGAGGAATCTGGCCCAAAGAATGGTGTCTTTGTTCTGCGGGCTCTTGCCGAATTTGAGATAGGTCGCTTATGTTTGGGTGGGCGGGTGGAATTAAATCCGGAACCACACCCGATCTGAGACTTAAGGGCCAAGGAGCTTCCGAACTTGGAAGGTTGGATTCTTGGATGTTGTCCAATTAATCTAGCCCGCTGCCTGACTTTAGGTTCAGGGCTTGAGTGACGTCCTCTCCTCCGCTGGAATCTGGCATGGAGAGATCGGGAATCCGGACGTAGCTAGTCCTCAAGATAGAAGGAGGGTCGCCGTATTGTTCCTCTACCAAAGCAACGTGGTGGGTAACCTGGGGAGAGTTAATCTCTCTCAGATCGGGTTTAGGCCCAATCTGATCATAGTCCGTAGCGAATCCCAGGGCGGCGATGCGATCCGAGAGCTCGTTTAAGGAGGACAGCTCCATCGGATCTAACTGCTCGGCGAGTTCCGAGCTAACGTGAAGATTGCTTTCGATGACCCGAGAAGTCATCGTCGGCACGGCGGCCGAACAGATGGTCATGAGAAAACCGCCTAGCCGGAGAGTTTGGCTGACAGCCAAAGCTTCTTTAGCAAAAGTGCCGTCTTTAAAGACGGGATGAGGCATCCTTCCTGACTGCGCCGACACAGAGGAACTCTCAATGAAAGCACCAATGTCGGTGTCAAAACCGGCGGATCTCGGGTAGGGGGTCCCGAACTGTGCGTCTAGGCGGATGGTAACAGGAGACAAGGGACACGATGTTTTTACCCAGGTTCGGGCCCTCTCGATGGAGGTAAAACCCTACTCCTGCTTGATTAATATTGATGATATGGGTAGTACAAGAGTAGATCTACCACGAGATCAGACAGGCTAAACCCTATGGTATGATTGTTGTTCGTCCTATGGACTAAAACCCTCCGGTTTATATAGGCACCGAAGAGGGCTAGGGTTACACAGAGTCGGTTACAATGGTAGGAGATCTACATATACAAACGCCAAGCTTGCCTTACACGCCAAGGAAAGTCCCATCCGGACACGGGACGAAGTCTTCAATCTTGTATCTTCATAGTCCAGGAGTTCGGTGAAAGGTCATAGTCCGGCCATCCGGACACCCCCTAATCCAGGACTCCCTCAAGAGGACTTTTGGGACGGAGCGCCACCGTCTCGAGGCGGAACTTGGGCAGGAGAACTTTTGCCCTCCGGCAGAGCGATTCCACCGGGGGAACTTCCCTCCCGGAGGGGGAAATCATCGTCATCACAAGTACCACCAACTCCACCATCTTGGGAAGGGGAATCTCCATGAACATCTTCGACAGCACCATCTCATCTCAAACCCTAGTTCATCTCTTGTGATCAATCTTGTTACCGGAACTATATATTGGTGCTTGTGGGTGAAAAGTATTGTTGATTACATCTTGTAGTTGATTACTATATGGTTTATTTCGTGGAAGATCATATATTCAGATCCATTATGCTATTTAATACCCCTCTAATCTTGAGCATGATTATCATTTGTGAGTAGTTATTTACTTTTGTTTTTGAGGTTACAAGAGAAATCATGTTCCAAGTAATCATGTAAACTTGATGTGTGTTTGATATTTTGATAGTACTTATGTTGTGATTCCCTTAGTCGTGTAATGTGAACGTCGACTACATGACACTTTACCATATTTGGGCCTAAGGGAATGCATTGTTGATTAGTTAATAGATGATGGGTTGTGAGAGTGATAGAAGCTTAAACCCTAGCTTATGCGCTATTCCATAAGGGACCGGTTGGATCCAAAAGTTTAATGCTATGGTTAGAATTTATTCTTAATACTTTTATCGTAGTTGCGGATGCTTGCGAGAGGGTTAACCATAAGTAGGAGGTTTGTTGAAGTAAGAACAACACCTAAGCATCGGTCCACCCACGTATCAAATTATCAAAGTAGCAAACACAAAGCGAATCAACATGATGGAAGTGACTAGATGAAATTCCCGTGTACCTTCAAGAACGCTTTGCTTACTATAAGAGACCATTTTGCCCTGTCCTTTGCCTCAAAAGGATTGTGCTATCTTGCCGCACTTTTGCTGCCATTATCATTACTTGCCCATTACAAAATATCTTGCTATCAAACTACTATGTTACTTACAATTTCAGCACTTGCAGACATTACCCTGCTGAAAACCACTTGTCATTTCCTTCTGCTCCTCGTTGGGTTTGACACTCTTACTTATTGAAAAGAGCTACAATTGATCCCCTATACTTGTGGGTCATCAGGGGCCCTCCAAGATTAGAACTCTATCTCTTTGTTTTCTTCCCTATTTCCTGGCTCTGTTTTCTTACCAAACATCGTTTCTTAAATATCTACAGATCCATAACTCCGACCGGGATGACATTTTAACATGATTTTTTTAGATATTAGCTTACTTGCATTCGAAGGACAAATCTAACCGATATACGAATAGGCCACAAGTGCACCTGGCGTGCCCTAGGGGGCCTTAAGCTTGTGAAGCTTCCCCCTTGCGTTGATTCTTGCACTAAAACTTCACGTACAATCCACAAAAAATCTCCATCAATTTTCATCGTGTTTTGACCTGCAAAGATATGGATTTTCTTCTAAACAAAGAACATGCAACAAACAAGAACTGGCACTATATTAAATAGTTGATATCCCACATGTTGTTGCGGGAATATTTTGCAACATATTTCAATATGATTCATTGTATTAAACATGACATTTGAAGTAAAAGTATAAAAAGCTGAAACTGAAACTACATATAATTTCTTATGTTCGATTACTGTATAGTTGTAAAATATTTCTTAAATAGCATAATAGAATGAAAATTCTTATGCATGTTTAATTTGCATGCTGAGATGAGTCTTCTTTCCATGCATGTTTAATTTGCATGTTGAGATGAGTCTTTTTTTCATGCATGTTTGATGATGAAGTGACATGCTTGCATGTTGAGAGACATATGATAGTGGGGGTGGGCCTTTTCTCATGCATGTTGTGAGATGATGCACTACTAGGAGAAACCTTATAGATAGAACCTTAGCAGTAGCATGGGGTAAAAGCATAGCACTACTGCTATATAGCAGCAGTGTTGGTCATGAACAGATGCTACATGTAGTACCGTAGCAGTCGCGCTGGACAGCCACCCCGCGCTGCTGCTAAGTTGTCCCAACCTTAGCTCATGGGGATACCCATGTAGTAGCGCGACCTAGGTAACCACCACTACTGCTAAGCCCCTGTATCAGTAGCGCTGGCCCAGAATAAAGCGCTACCACTATGTGTGTACTATGCTAGTAGGTGGGCCCAACTTAGCATTAGCGCATGATACGTAGCCGACACTACTCGTGTGACCCAGAGTAGTAGCGCTCGTCCCTAGCGCATGCTGTTGCTAAACCAAGCTTATCGTCTTATCCGTGCAGCTGACCCTCAATCTCCCTCTCCCTCTCCACTCTCTCCTCATGCCGCGCTACAATTGCCCGCCGCCACCGGAAGAGATCGCCCGCGCTCCTGCTCCTCCTCCACCGATGTATGCCCTCCCTCCATCCTCCTCCCTCCCTCCTTCCACCTCCCTCTCCCTCCCTCCCTCCTGCCTCCTCCCTCCCTGCCTCCTCCGTCCTCCTCCTTTCTCTACCTCCCTCCCTCCTGCCTCCATCCTCCCTGCCTCGTCCTTCCTCCTCCTCCCACCACCTGCTTTCCTTCCTCCTTACTCCTCCCTCCCGGCCTCGTCCTCCTCCTCCCTCCACCTCGCTCCCTCCCTCCACCTCCCTCCCTCTGTCCCCCTACCTCCCTCCCTCCCTCGTCCCTCACTGTTCCTACCTTCACCTCCTTTGTTTTTGAATTTTTAGTAAAAAAATAGTAACAGAAATTAGTTACTTAATACTTAATACTTTCTAGTTTACTTAATTAGTTTAAATTTTAGTTGGTAGAAACATGTATTGGACACTTAGTTGGTAGAGATTATAACTAGTAATAGAATAGAAAATTTAATAATAGAATTGAAAATAAATTATAGTAATAGAAAGTTTTAGTAAAAAAATTAGTAATAGAAATTTTTATGTGTAGAACATTTTCAATACAGAAATACATTGGAATGCTATATGAGCAATTTTTAGGTATCACATTTAGTAATAGAAGTTTGTAGTAAGAAAATTTAGGTATATCACTTATAGTAATAGAAATTTTTAGTTATGTCAATCTCACATTGCCAAATTTTGAGAGAGAGAGAGGCCTAGTTTCTATACTGAACCATTATGTATGAGCACCAAGTTTGAATGCTCATGTGTGGCGTGGGGTAGATCACCGACGAGCCGGTGGACTATGCCCAGAAGATCAGCAACGTCACCCGCGCCCGGTCGACAACCATCGTCCGTAGTGAGTAAACATGGTCTATTGGGTTGCCTAAATATAAAAAAAATGAAGTTTTCATAGATGCTTTTATAGATGTAGTAGTAGTAGATGAGTAGTTGTGACAATGTGAAGCAGGTATTTTTTAAACAATAATTGATTCGTCTAGCTTTTTAAGTTTAACATCTCTGTATGTGTATGTATCGTAGGACAAATCTAAGCGGCCCATGTTTTGCTGGAGTGTTTATCCATTTCCGTTCCGGCAAATTTCAGTCGCTCGATATGTCCTATTTTGGTAAAAGTCATGCTGGATTTTTCTATGAATTTTAGCATGACTTGTGCTATAAAGTAGTGAAATATGTAGTGCCCGTGATTTACCGGAACTGGAACTAAATGACATTCCGGCAAACCATAGGTAACTTTTGATGTCTTTACTCGATATATGTAACAGGTTGACGTCATTCTGTCGGGGTTCCTTGTGTGACTTTTGGTCTATTCTCGAGGAAGGATGCCGACTATTGTCGTGAGGGCCGCTACTATTCCTTCTTCTCATCATATACCTTGGTAATGCAAGAGAGAAGGAGGGGAAGCGACCAACACCGACGGTCGAATTATTTTTGAGGGAGTGTCCACCATATACTGTCGAAATATGAGACAGGAAGAATCTCGACTGTTGTCGTGGGGGTTGCTTCTTCAGTCAAAGGTGCTAGATATTTTTGTGTAATGCAATTTCAAATGAATGGTGGTGCGACCATCACCGATGGTTGCAATTTTTAGAGAGAAAGAATCCAGACTGTTGACGTGGGGGTTGCTTCTCCTTCGTTCCCGTGTGCTAGACATTGTGGTGTAATGCACTCGGGAACGAAGGGAGTGCCCACCATATACACCACATGAGATGAGAGTCTTCAAGGAAAGTCTCGACAGTCCGAAAGTGAACCCGTGGTGAATAGTGATTTGTGTGTTGAGTTCCTGGTAATTACCGTCAATTTATAATATTTGAATTTTGAACACGGGAAATGTCTGACGATGATAGGATCCCGGAGTTCGAATAGTGCTACAATGACGGCGGTATATGCGACCTGATGCCTCACCTGCAAAATTGTCGGTACTTCACTGTCAAGCTAGAAGAGACCTTCGATGTTTGTACGGTATGCAATGACGAGAAGTATTTCTTCGTAATTAATTGTGACTTGTGATTCTTTGGTTCCAGGTGTAATTTCTGGATTTTTTCAATTTGAGTAGTACATCCCCTACTATTCAAGACCTTATATTTTAGAGAAGCTTGGTTTCCAAGACTTTGAAAATATGGAGGCGAGGAGAGCTTACCTTAGCAGTAAGCATGCATGGTTATGCTTTTCAAGTTAAGCTTCACAATGAGCTTAATAACTCCTATTTCGGTTCCTCAAATTGCGAGCTCTCTGCAAGGCCTATGGATTTGTGGAGGATGTGCAAAGAACTTTATATATTCATCCCAAAGATGAAGACGTTTAGGATAATATCGATATTTAGCTCGATGTCGATATGCCTCCTGTTTTTTCCTAAATGTGAGTTTGTCAAGCTAATTTTTTAAGTATTTTTTATTTAAAAACCTTTGTTGTTCATCACGACTAAACTTGTTTATTCATAATTGTCATCATATTTCTTATCTTCAAAAAATACTCGGAAAGTTGTGGACATAATGTACTACAAGTATGGCTCCGAGCTTAATTGTGAGGAGAAAGGATATATTGTCTCATTTATAGATGAGGTTGAGACTTTTTAGACCAAACACTTTCTCATCCAAAATTATACTAGACACGTGCCACTAGTCCATCAGTTGCTTGATGGTAACCTCATTGCCAAAAACTTGGTATGATTTTGTTGATGATGGTAACTTTGTTGCATACATTCTTTTAAGTAAACTACATTGCTAACTGTATATGTTCCTATATTGTTCAACACAAGCTCCCGAGCGAGGTTGTGCCTCACATGATGCTTACCGAAGGGAGTATGTACATGGTTAGCTTACGACCATTTTCGACGACGGCTCACCAAAGTGCATATTCTATTTATTTGAAAGATGGAAGGATCAATATCAAGGCCTTCACGCAATCGATTGGAGACAACATGCGTGTGCGCAAGCCAGAAGTTGGTGATAGGTCGATCTCCATTCTCCATTCTCCATTCTCCTATTTTACGTTATTTTACCTAGGAGAGAGGACTAAGTTCTAGGTAGTAAGAACAATTAGTTAGTGTTGATTATGACTATGATGATGATGATGATTAGTTATTATGATGATGATGATTTATGTGATACAATGTGTTATGTAGAATGATGAGTTGTTATATGACTCATAGATGATGATTATGAGGAGTTGTTATGATGATGAGGAGTTGTTATGACTATGATGACAATGGTGAGTTGTTATATATTATGATGATGTTGATGATGATGAAGAGTTGTTATTATGATCATGGGTGAAAGAAACGCGGATTAGATCCAAGTGAAACACGGATTAGATTCATGTGGATGTATTCCACTTGAATCTAATCCACGTTTCTTTCACCCAATGACATAATAACTCATCATGATCATGAAATCATATGATGAGACTACTTTATAAACCTGTACAAATAAAGTGCAAATGCGCAGAAGAAAATAAAGATATTGGAAATTGTAGAAGTAGTGCTGGTTATAAACATGCTACTGCTAGGTAGGGTAGGAGAAGCGCGGGTTGGAACAATGTTGCTGCTTGGTAGGTTAGCAGTAGCGCTGGTTCAACCAACACTACTACTATCCAATAGTTGTAGCGCTGTACCACTAGCGCTGGACCCATCGCTACTATAGGGTTTTCCTTAGTAGTAATGTGGCATGCTTGCATGTTGACTGAAATAGTTTAATCGGGGCTAGCTATTTAGATATGCAAGATAAGTTTGAAAATAATATAATTGTTGCCAAAAGTATGTGGTTGTAGTAGGATAATCGCATGAAAGAATAAAAAATTATAGATACGTGAAAGACGTATCAGCTAGAAACCATTGTACTTGGGGGGGCAACACCTTCCTAGGTTAGAGGAAGCAATGCTTTTTCTGGCATCATTGCCGAAGATATACTTGCTACCACCATAGTTCCTACACTCCTTTACTTTACTCCTTATTATCGCCCTTGCTTAGTTACTTTTTATTATTTGTTATCATGCTTTTCTTCTTCGTTTTTTACAACAAGGAGTTACTTTTGTTTTAGGCTTGAAATCATGCCTACTTCCGCATAAAGTTACAAACAATGTGACTTTTCAAGTACTAATAATGATGAACTCATTAGCACACTGATTACTAAACGAGATACTAATGTTGAATCCTATTAAATCAAGTCTACTTGAATTTGATAATGAAAGAATAATTATTTTGTTCCTATAATAAAGATACCGCTTCATACCTAAATAATTTGTTTAGCTATGTGATATGAAAATGTATAAAGTGGAAGCCGACATTCTCAAATTAAATATTTTGGCATATTCATTAAGAGCTAGGGCTAAAGAATGGTTCTTACCTCTGCCTAAGAATAGCATTGATTGATGCACTGAATGTAAAAATGCATTCATGGGAAAATATTATCATCTTGATAAAATTATTCAATTAAGTAATTTTATCATCAATTTTACCCAATTTGATCATGAACATGCGAAATAATCTTTGAAAACATTAAAAACAATGACTATGAATTTCCCACACATGGTTTAAGTGAGTGGATGATTTTGCGGAAATTCTATGATATATGTCTAGGTATTATTTAGACTCTACTACAAGTGGCACCTTTTTGGCTATCACCTTAACTGATCCTACCAACCTTCTTAATTGTCACACATCAAACTACACCTAATGGCACACCGAAAGAGTTCTGATTGGCAAGAAGGTAAATTCTATTGAGGGGGTCTCTTGGATGAATGAAAATGTGGATATTGAGGGGGTAAATATTGCACTTGTTGAATGAACTAATGATCTAGTAGATGTAACCTTCATTAATAGAAATAATTAAGTAACAACACTAATACAACGACTTCGATAATAATTATGCGAGATCATATAGTAAAAACTATATTCTATAGAAACATTTTATTTCTTTAATAAAGTTCCAAGAGTTTCCTTTAACATGTCAAGTTTGAGATTGTATGTGTTGATGTGCTGAAATTGAAATTTTGATGCCGCCATCAGATTTTACACAAATTAAAAGAAGGTGCTAAAATCGCTAAAATAATGTACAGACTAGACATATATGAGCACTATATTATGTACTAAATTTGTGTATTTGTTTGAGACACATAAGTTTTATAGATATGCGATGTTTACATACTATTCCGTTCTGATGAATTCCTATTTAATTTATCTTTAGTTGTGTATGTTTGCTTTCTATTGTTCCTATAGGGGTGTAAGAATTTTAAAATTGTGTTCCCTCTTCATAATTTAGAAAGGTAAAATTAGGTACAATTTTTCTTTGGACTAACCTATATCACAAAGTTTGTGTAAGTTTTGTGTGGATGAAGTTTAAGGACCCAGGGGAGGCAGTGATACTAGCAAGCTTGCTTCAAGCTTGGGGATGCACAAGGCCTTCTTCCTCAATAACCATCGGTTTTTCTCTATTGGGCCTATGTTTTTTACTTTTTCACATATTTTTAGGATGCACAATCGTGTGGGACGGGGTCTCTCATCGCACTGAATGTGATGTAGTGAGCATGTGGATTATTATGCCCATTGCATATGTAGTCTACGACAGAATTGTGTGTTGTTGTTTGTCCACCCCACGCGCTTATTTTTTAGCAATCGTGTGTGTTGCAACTGGTCATTGCCCATGGACCTTAGTACAGAATAATGTGCAATGAAATGACCAAATAATCAGTTTCTTAGCCCATTATTAATTTATTCCCACCCAGAAGGAAATTCACATTTAATATCCAAGAAATGTTCACCATGATTTCATATCGAGCAAACAATATGTCGGTGTATAGAAGTAGGGGCTCTCCTTTTGACCCCTTTACTTGTGCACGTGCAGTCGGAGCCACGTGCCACGGCCACACTTAGCAGGGCAGAGGAGGGAAGCCGGAGAGAAGCCAAAACACAAGACAACCAAGACAACGCCAAGATCAGAAACACAAAGGGCAAGAGGGCGAGGTGGAACCCCCCGGCAAGACCCTTGCCGCGGCCACCGCGGCCCCGGTGAGAGATTTGCTGGGGCAACTTGTCCAACGCCAGCAGAGCGAGCTACCCTTGAGCCCAAGGGTTCCAAACACCGTCAACAACTACATTGGAACCAGGGGTCAGCAGGCACCTCCGTGGTGGCATGCAGATTTTTGTCAAGATCATAAACACACAAGGTTAGATGAGGATCAGAAGAAGACGACCCTCGGTGGGATCCTAGCCAAATAAATCCACAAGACCCTTGCCGAGGGCATCAGCGGGGCCACTGCCAGGCCCGCACCGGGCAAGACTCCACCGCCGTCCCCAACAGCTGCTAGCTCAACCAGCTGGGCAGGCACCTGCGTGGCGACGGGCGGCATCTACACCGACTCAACAAGCACCTGCGTGGTGGCATGCGACCCTTCGTGAAGACTCCACCACCGCACCAGCCCAGGAGCCAGCCAACATGGCGCCGGAAGGCCTCGTCAGCTCGGACGCGCGTCGGAACGAGGCGAGGCGGCGACAGCTGGGACGTACTTCCTTGCCGTCCCCGATAAAGCAACGGGGCGCGTCTGTGGCACATTAAATGCGTTTGTCCGACGGTCCCAGAGGATGGGCTTATCGACCGTAGACCTTTCCACCTCCCGTGTGCCACCGTGGCAGCCCCTTTTCCCTATAAAAGGAGACCCGAGGCGACCAGGAGAGGGGTTCGGCTCTTTTCGGCAAGTTGCAACCCGTAGCTACCTCAAGAACACAAGAACACTCTATACATCCACCAAAGTAGGACTAGGGTATTATGCATCTTCGCGGCCCGAACCTGGGTAAACGACCCGTGTCCTTTCAGTCAGACCTGCTCTTTGCACAACCTCGCGCCCCCCTACCGTAGAAGGGATCCCAGTGACCCCATAGGTGTCGTTCACACCGACATCTTTGGCGCCCCAGGTAGGGGGCGCAGTTGTGGAAATCCGGTCTAGCAGTTCTTCATCGTCATGGCTCCCAAGAACAAGGCGGCCACGGCGGTCGGTACGTCGGGAGTCGGACGGCCCGTACCGGTGCACGCGATCAGCGGGCCGGTCGCGAACAGGACCCGAGGCGCAGCCCGCGAGCACCAACATCGCTCTGGCAGTCAGAGCGTGACGAGTTACGTTGTTCGTGCGCAAGACAACGGGCCGCAAGGCCCAAAATTCAGAGACGGAGTTGGCCCCCCCGCAGGCTGCACGGGGCCCTCCGGGGGCATCACCGTACCACCCACGGGCCGCGCGGCGACCTCCAAGACGCCCGCCCCGGCGCCCACAACGTGCTCTTCCTAGGGTGTGCGCAACGAGCAGTGTCACCACGCCGGTGACCCTGGACACATGCCAGCGGTGGAAGGACCCGGGGAGCTGCAGCCACAGTGCACTCTCCTCCCCCGCGCCAGTTGCCGCCGGTGCCGGTCCGTCGTGACGACGCTTGTGATAATATTTCCATAGTGTCGTCCGACCCACGGACCTGCCGCGACCAGCGCCAAGTTCTTCGAGAACGAGCCCATGAAGACGGTCGAACCACCATCGAGCGTCGGCGCGATACACTCCACCAGTCGGACAAGCGGGCAGGACCCGCTATGGACCACCTAGCACCGGGGGGCTACGGCGGCCTACCTTACGAGGTGGGTTGCCCAGCCTTTACCCGTGAGCTGCGGCAGTTCTAGTGGCTGTCCCACCGCATGTTCAAGCCCGACGTCGGTGAGAGGTACAACGGTAAGACCCATCCGTCAGAGTTCCTCATCATCTGCACCATCGCGATGCAAGCTGCTGGAGCTCGCGACGACAAGGTGCTTGCCAATTACTTCTCGTTGGTACTGAAGCCAGACATCATGTCTTGGTTGATGCACTTGCCGGCGAATTCCATTTCTTCTTGGTCGGATCTGTGCCATGAGTTCGTTGGTGCCTTCACCGGAGACCACCAAGCTCTTGGACAGGCCAGTGATTTGCATATCATTCCCCAGAAGGAAAGGGAAACCCTGCGCAAGTACATACAGAGGTACAGCCGGGTGCAGTACAACATCCCTGATGTTCGTCCCGCCGCCGTGATTAGCACATTCCATCAGAACATGCGCAATCGCAAGATGCGTGAAGAGCTGGCGATGAACAAGGTTAAGGATGTGGCCGAACTTTATGTTCTGCCCGATAGGTGCGCCCGGGCTGAAGAGGGAAGGAAGTACCTCGGCGACGACGCCGACATGGAAACAAACTCTAATGATGAAGACACCGCCGCCCCGACGAAGAAGGGCCGGCATCGCAACATGAAACACAAGGGAAAGGCCGTGCTTGCCGTCGAGGGATCCGACGAAACCCGACGGTGCCAAGAAGGCCAAGGCAGACGACCCGGACAGGGAGATTGCCGGGTGCGCCCCCTGCCGGTCCTTGGCAGCTGCCGACAAGCCAGGAGGCTCCGACAAGCAGTATTGCAAGATCCACCGCACCAAGGGCCACGACCTCCGAATCGCCGACAGTCGACTTCGCTTTGAAAAGCAAAAGGCCGAGTATGAGAGGCGGAAAAAGGAGAAGGGTCAGGATGGTGCCGAAGGATCCGACAAGAAGCGTGGCGGCCAAGGATGCCGCCACGGCAAGGATAACTAGCAAGAGTGCCCCGCTCGGGGCCGCGACAAGAAGCAGGAAGACGATGATCATGACAAGGACGACGAGTCCGGCGAGCAAGAGTTTCAGAAGGCTACGGAGGCCATGTGCATCGATGGTGTCGCCTCACTGCACACTTCTGACCGCCAGCTCAAGCAGTGGGTGCGTGCGATCACAGCAGCAGAGCCATCGTTCGACGCTCAGAAGCCGCTGAAGTGGTCGAGCACGCCCATCACCTTCGACGCCGAGGACCACCCTGATCGCACCACTGCGGCCGGGTGTTTGCCGTTGTTGGTCTCAACAACTATATGCAACCTCAAGGTCAACAAGATGCTGGTTGACGGCGGGGCCAGTCTGAACTTAATCTCGCCCGTTGTGATCAAGAGGCTGCAAATTCCCAACGGAGACCTCGAGGAGACGGGCAGATTTCGAGGGGTCAACCCGGGAAGGAGCCAGCCGAAGGGGAAGGTCACGTTGCCTGTGACGTTTGGAGGCGAGCTATACTACAGGACGAAGAGGATTGTCTTCGATGTAGCATCCCCTTGCCCTACAACGGGATCCTCGGCCGCCCGGCACTAGCCAAGTTCATTGCGGCGTCGCATTACGCCTACAACGCGCTGAAGATGCCCGGGCCGATGACCATCATCACCGTCCCTTGTGACAAGAAAGATGCGTTGATCTGCGGCGACCTACTCTACAAGGAAGCAGTTGCAGCAGCTGCCGCCAAGGCACTTGCTCCTGCCGCTGAAGCACCGGGAGGGAAGAAGACCGGCAAGACCTCTCGCACCCACTCCGGCAAGCGCACCTCATCGCAGTGTTGCGCGACCATCGAGGATGTTCGAGAGAGCTCCACCCGCAAGAGCAAGAAATCAAGAGTTGCACGGCCACAGACCAAGAAGGTGTCCGTCAAGGAGGATGGAACGGGAGGGGCTTTCACCATAAGCTCCACCATCGACAGCAAATAGGAAGGCGCGCTCATCACCTTCATGCGGGCGAATGTCAACGTGTTTGCTTGGCAAGCATCTGACATCCCTGGCGTTCCCAGGGAGGTGATTGAGCACCACCTTGCTGTCTGTCGTCATGTTCGACCTGTCAAACAGAAGGTCTGGAAGCTGGCTTTGGAAAGGCAAGAGTTTATCACAGAAGAGATCAGGAAGTTGGAAGGGGCAGGCTTGGTGAGAGCAGTGCTCCATCCGACGTGGTTGGCCAATCTGGTGGTGGTATGCAAGGCGAACGGGGAGTTGAGGCTGTGTATTGATTACACAGATATCAATAAGGCTTGTCCCAAGGACCCTTTCCCGTTGCCGCGCATCGACCAGATTGTTGACTCCACGGTCGGGTGTGATATGTTTCCATTCCTTGACGCCTACTTAGGATACCATCAGATCTTCATGACAAGAGAAGACGAAGAGAAGACAACATTCATCACCCCATGTGGTACGTATTGCTTTTTACGGATGCCTTTCGGGTTGAAGAGTGCTAGCTCAACGTTTGGAAGAGCAGTCCAAATTGGAATTGAGCCCCAGCTGCATAGAAACATGGAAGCATACATGGATGATATAGTGGTCAAGACCAAGGACAGGGCAACACTTGTACAAGATCAGGAGGAGACGTTTGCAAATTTCCACAAGATCAACCTCAAGTTGAACCCTGAGAACTTTGTCTTCGGAGTAGCGTGTGGCAAACTTATCAGGTTCTTTGTGTCACAACGTGGGATCGAGGCGAACCTAGAAAAGATCAATGCTATTGAGCAGATTGAGGCACCCAAGCGGATCAAGGATGTGCATCGGCTCGCTGGCTGCGTTGCCGCCATGAGCAGATTCATCTCCAATTCCGCTGAGCGTGCCCTCCCCTTTTTGAAAATCCCGAGGAAGGCGGGCCCAATGGAGTGGACCCTAGAGGCCGAAGCAGCGTTGCAGGATCTGAAGAAATACCTTTCCTCTACGCCAATACTGGTTGCGCCTAAACCACAAGAGCCATTGTTGTTGTATATGGCGGCGATGAATCAAGTGGTGAGTGTCGCGCTGGTGGCACCGAGGGAGGTCGATGAAGAGGCTGTGGCGACGGCAGGGCCGGCGGATGGCGAGCCAGAGATTCCCCCGGCAGGGCCGTGTGCCGGCAAGGCGGGACCCCCGGCAGGGTTTGACGTTGGCAGGCCAGAGCCTGCGCAACCAAGAGAAGTAATGTAGAGGAAGAAGAGGATGCAGCACCCGGTTTATTTTCTCAGCTCCGTCTTGTAGGGGGATAGGTCGAGATACTCCGGTGTGCAAAAATTGCTTTTCGGCCTCCTTATGGAATCGAGGTAGCTGCGTCCTTACTTGCAAGCACACGAGATCACTGTTGTCACCCGCCTCCTGTTGCAACGGATATTGCGTAATCCAGACGCAACCGGGAGGATTGTGGAGTGGGCCTTGGATATGTCGAGCTTTGGTTTGAAGTTTGAAAGTACTTCAACGATCCAGAGCAGAGTCCTGGCGGAGTTCATTGTGGAGGGGACCTCAACGCCCGACGTAGAAATCTAGGAGACCGCTCTCCCCGGCAAGGCAGCAAGTCGTGACTAGATCATGTAGTTTAATGGGGCTTTCTCGCTGCAATGCGACAGTGCCGGTGTGCTGCTTGCCACACCCACGGGATAGCACCTCAAGTATGTAATCCAGATGCACTTTCCCTGGGAGATGTCCACAAACAACACTGCTAAGTACGAGGGGCTGCTTGCCGCTCTCAGGATCGCAGCACACCTCGGGGTTAAGAAGCTCATCATCAGGGGTGATTCGCAGCTTGTCGTCAGACAAGTCAACAAATATTATCAGAGCCCATTGATGATGGAGGCCTACGTAGATGAGGTGAGGAAGCTGGAGGAGCGCTTCAACGGTATACAAGCAGAGCACGTTCCCCGAGCGGAGAACGACATCGCTGATTACCTGTCAATGTGCGCTGCATTCAAGCTACCTGTGGAACAAGGTACTTTTTTTGCTTGGGTTAACTCAACCATCCGTCGAACCATCAACGGAACGGATCAAATGTAGGAAATCAGGCCCTAGCAAGTACTTTCCCGCTGAGCCCCCAGGGGCCGCCTGCAAGGGTGTTGCCGCGGATTATGAGCCTGCCGAGGAGCGACTGACTCTGGCAGGCCATCAAGCCCTGAACGTGGAGATGGCCGCTCCCATGGCAGAAGAAATGCCTTTAGTCCTTGCCTCGAACCCCAGGCTCCGGCATGGGCACGACATACAGTCCGATTCCTCCAAACATGGGAGCTTCCTGAAGAGCAGGAAGAAGCGGAGAAATTAGCCCGTCGTTCTGCCATGTATCAGTTTGTCGATGACGCCTCGTACAGGAAGAGACCGAACGGTGTGAAATTGAAGTGCATTCCCCGGGAGGAAGGACTGGAGATGTTGGCGGAGATACACGGAGGCATATGTGGCTCTCATGTGGGGTCGAGGGCCCTTGCCGCAAGGCATGCTCCGCGAGGTTTCTTCCGCCCACCGCCTCCAGGATGCAACGGCACTAGTAACCAAGTGTGAAGCGTGTCGGTTCCATTCGAAGAAGCTTCATTAACTAGCTCAAGCCCTTCAAAAAATTCCTCTTTCTGGCCATTCTCGGTATGGGGGCTCGACATCCTGGGCCCTTTCCCCCGCGCTGTCGGGGCCTTTGAGTATTTGCACGTTGCGATCGACAAGATCATAAAGTGGCCGGAGGTGGAAGCAGTGAGGAAGGTGACAACACAGTCAGCCGTCAAGTTCTTCAAGGGGCTAGTGTGCCGTTTTGGTGTGCCAAACAGAGTCATCACCGACAACGGCACGCATTTCACAAGCCACACCATTATGCAATACATCCAAGACCTCGGCAGCAAGGTCTGTTTCGCTTCCGTGGCACATCCACTAGGCAACGGCCAGGCAGAGAGGGCAAATGCTGATGTGTTGCAAGGCCTGAGGACAAAGACTTTTGACGGGCTGCACAAGAGTGGAAGGCGCTGGATTGATGAGTTGCCGGCGGTTCTTTCGTCAAATCGAGCCACCGGCCAGACACCCTTTGCCCTGGTATACGGGGCAGTAGCAGTTCTCCCCATGGAACTCTTATACGGGTCACCTCGAGTGCTCGCTTATGACGAGCTTGAGCAAGAGCAATTGCGGAAAGATGACGCGACGCTCCTTGAGGAAGATCGTCTTCGGGCGGCTGTGAGAGCGCCATGCTACCAGCAAGCCTTGCATCGCTACCATAGCCGCAAGGTTCATGCCCGAAGGATTGAGGAAGGCGACCTTGTTCTTCAGCGCGTTCAGTCGGCCAGGAATTCCAACAAGTTGACGCTGAAGTTGGAAGGCCCTTATCGGGTAATACTAGTCACCAGGCCCGGCGCAGTCCGCCTGGAGACCGAAGATGCTGTCCCAGTGAGCAACTCCTGGAACATCGAACATCTTCGCAAGTTTTACCAATAAGGCGCGTTTGTCGGGCCTCCCGGCAAGCCACCTTTTGTACAAGCTTTGCCGGCAAGGCATGTATCCCTCTCAGACAAAGCCAGCGAGACCCCGAGCATAAATAAACGGTTACCGGGCGCCTAAGTTTTAGCATGCATGCTAGGTTAAGTCTCTCCCTCGGTTAGGGTTGATAGTGCTTAGCGGTGATTAACCCCTAGCCTATAGATCGAGTATGCGTCTTTCTGTCCTCTTTGGTTCGCAGGGCATGTGGATACTTCTGCTGAGCTGCTTGGGAGAAAGAGGACGAACCGGTGCTCCGGCCCCGGTAAGCCAGGACTGCCGGGGGGCTGAACACACAAGGATCTAACCATGGCAAGCCAAGGTTGCCGGGGGCTGTGGATTCAGATAAGTCCTTCATCCCCTGTTGCGCATTTCCGTATGGAACTGGGACAAATGAAACCTTGTTTTACTCCAAGATCACCGTGCTCCCCCTTTTTCTTGTACCCAAGTCCCTGCGACAGTACCGGGTCATAGACGCGGTGGCAAGGAAATGAACCACTACTGGAATTAATTTATTTGTAGTCTACCAGTTCTTTGTCGTCCGCTGGCAGACGGCAAAGAAGGACTTTGCCGTCCGCTTACAGAAAACGGAAAACAAAGAATAGGATAATGGCAAAGAATGTCTTTGCCATCAGCCTGTTCTTGGTTGTCCCCTAGCGGACAGCAAAGAATCTTTGCCGTCCGCTGGCTGACAGCAAAGAGAGAGCTGGCCCCCACTAACGAGCTAATTGGAAAAAGCTTAACGGCCCCCCTCTTTGCCATCTGCTAGCAGACGACAAAGAGAAAACAAAGCGGACGGCAAAGGGTGGGCGGACGGAAAAGAAGTAACCTAACTAACGGCCAAGCGCCACCCCGCCCCTTCCTCTCTGTGTTTCTCTCCATCTCTCGTCCTACGGAGCCCACGCCGCCCGCCGCTGCCCCCGCCGCCCCCACCACCCGGCCGCCCGCCACCCACCGCCGCCACCACCCGCCGCCCCCATCGACCCACCACCCCGCCGCCCCACGCTGATGCCTCGTCAACCCACCACCTCACGCCTGGCGCCCACCACGTCATGCCTCGACCGCCCCACAACCTCGGCGCCTCCCACCCCGGCGCCCCCACCACCCGCCACCACCCGGCGCCACTGCTGCCCCATCGCCTCTTTCTCCGGCTGCTCAAGGCCATTTCACCACCCGCCCGCCTCCGGTGAGTTATTTTTTTCTATTTTTTTCTTTTTTGTTTTTTAATTGTTAGTGTTAGATTTAGTGCTAGATATGTCTTACTGGTAGATTTAGTGTTAGATTCAGTTTAGTTTTAGTGCTAGAATATGTATAAGGGGAAGAAGAAGAAGAAGAAGAATAGGGGAGAAGGGAGGAAGAGGAGGAGGGAGAAGAACAAAAAAAAGAAGAGGAAGAGGAAACCCTAAACCCTAGTTTTAGTTATAGTTTTACTTTAGTTTTAGTTTCAGTTTAGTTTTAGTTTTATTTTTAGTTTAGTATATTTTAGATTAGTTTTAGTTTTAGTTTTAGTTTTAGTTCAGAAGAAGAAGAAGAGTAGAAGGAGGAGGAGGGAGGAAGAGGAGGAGGAGGAAGAAGAAGAAGAAGAAGAAGAAGAAGAAGAAGAAGAAGAAGAAGAAGAAGAAGAAGAAGAAGAAGAAGAAGAAGAAGAAGAAGAAGAAGAAGAAGAAGAAGAAGAAGAAGAAGAAGAAGAAGAAGAAGAAGAAGAAGAAGGAGAAGAAGAAGAAGAAGAAGAAGAAGAAGAAGAAGAAGAAGAAGAAGAAGAAGAAGAAGAAGAAACAAGAGGAGGAGGAGGAGGAGGAGGGAGGAAGAGGAGGAGGAAGCCCGACCCCGACACGCCACCCCGACACCCCAACCCCCACCTCCGACACCCTAACACCAAACACCGACCCCGACACCCCGACACCCCGACCCTGAAGCAACACCCCGACAGGGTCATATATTTGTGAATTATGAGTTAGGTCATATATTTTCCGAATTTGTTATGAGAAACATCATATATAATTGTGTAGATCGGGTAGATTTAAACATCATATATATTTTTTGATTTTGTTACAAAAAACATCATATATTATTATTCATGTCGGTATTTTTTATGTTGTATTAATTTCGTTTACTCTTCGTCATGGCAGGTGTTGAAAGATGGTGGGCGCTGGTCCGGAGCACTCCGAGGCCCCTTCTTCGTCGACGCGTGGTGGGAGGTCTTCCATTCCACCCGCACAAATTCGAAGAGCATTGCTGGACAGTATGGTGACACCGTCGGGCCCTTCTTTGTCAAGCGCGGTCCCAGTAGGGGACGAGGAAAGGGAGGGAAGAAGAGAGGAGCTGGAGCACGTGGTCGCGAGAGAGGAGGTAGGGTGACTGCTAGGGTGCCTTCCTTGCTGCCACCCCCAGCTGTTTAACCAAAGCACGTGACTTCTAGGGTGGACTCGTGCGAGGAGGAGGCTACACAGACTCCGGTCCACGAGCCTTGGGTCCACGGGGCTTCGGCCCATGAGAGTTGGGCCCATGAGACCCTGGACGAGCACACATCTAGATGGGGTACCTAGCCGAATCAGCCTGAGGAGCCGAGTGGCCAAGCTGATGATGGCGGGGAGCCGTCTGATATTGAGGAGGAGGGGGGCACCGTCTACCAGCGTGGTTGTACACGACTCCTGTCGGTGTCAAAACCGGCGGATCTCGGGTAGGGGGTCCCGAACTGTGCGTCTAGGCGGATGGTAACAGGAGACAAGGGACACGAAGATTTTACCTGTGTTCGGGCCCTCTCGATGGAGGTAAAACCCTACTCCTGCTTGATTAATATTGATGATATGGGCAGTACAAGAGTGGATCTACCACGAGATCATAGAGGCTAAACCCTAGAAGCTATCCTATGGTATGATTGTTGTTCGTCCTACGGACTAAAACCCTCCGGTTTATATAGACACCGGATAGGGTTAGGGTTACACAGAGTCGGTTACAATGGTAGGAGATCTACATATCCGTATCGCCAAGCTTGCCTTCCACGCAAAGGAAAGTCCCATCCGGACACGGGACGAAGTCTTCAATCTTGTATCTTCATAGTCCAGGAGTCCGGCCAACGGTGATAGTTCGGCGATCCGGACACCCCCTAATCCAGGACTCCCTCAGTAGCCCCTGAACTAGGCTTCAATGACGACGAGTCCGACGCGCATATTGTCTTCGGCATTGCAAGGCGGGTTCCCCCTCCGAATACTTCATAGAAGATTTTGAACACAAGGATACTATCCGGCTCTGCAAAACAAGTTCCACATACCACCATAGAGAGAATAACCTTTGCATAGATCTGCTGACATATTCCGTGGCGTGACATCACACCACGGCCAGGCCTT
The DNA here is from genome assembly GCA_021605145.1 of Aegilops bicornis. NCBI lineage: Eukaryota > Viridiplantae > Streptophyta > Magnoliopsida > Poales > Poaceae > Aegilops > Aegilops bicornis. The sequence continues at coordinate 553,700,557 of CM038672.1, read as the reverse complement.
TATACGAATCGTTTTTACTGTTCCACCTCAGCGCGTTTAGCGAGGCGGTTTCCTTGGCACTTCTTATCAAAGCGGAGATCGTGCCCCCTTATTCTGGGATTCTCATCAATACGGGCGTGGGTAACCCAACCGCACCATTGATTACGGTGCTTGGGAGATAAGCGAGTTTTACCAAGATGGCGGGGGACGCAAAGCTTCGTCCGTCCATATAAGGGGATAAGGATCCACCTTTTCACCTACGCCTTCTTCCTCCTTTGCTCATCCATTTCACAAGACTCGAGCTCCAAATACCAAGTCCAGACATCCCTCCTCAACCTCTTCTAGCCATATCCGGAGCGGGGGGCAAGTGGATGGTCTCCTCCGTCACGGAGGGACAAGTCAAAAAGCTGCGGAAGGCCGGATACTTGTCCAGCGACATCGCGCACCGGCTCCCCAACGAGGGGCAGCTCATTCCCACCCCCAGGCCCCATGAGAGGGTGGTGTTCCTCACCCACTTCCTCCGTGGACTAGGTTTTCCACTTCACCCATTTGTCTTGGGGCTCATGTTCTACTACGGCCTGGACTTCCACGATCTGGCCCCGGATTTCATCCTCAAGATCTCAGCGTTCATCGTCGTGTGCGAGGCCTTCCTCTGCATCGAGCCCCACTTCGGCTTATGGCTGAAGACCTTCAATGTCAAGCCGAAGGTAGTGGGCGGCCACCAAGCGGAGTGCGGAGGTGCCATGGCTGGCAAGATGGCCAGAGTCCTATGTCTTGAGGGCTCCTTTGTGGAGACCATAAAGGGGTGGCAATCGGGGTGGTTCTACATGACCGAGCCGCGCGACCCTCAATGGGCGGCGGCCCCCGAATTCCGATTCGGCTTCCCCACATAGCTAACATCATGGAAAGAGACGGGCCTGACGTGGGGTGATTCGGAAGAGCTGTCCGGACTCCAAACCTGCGTCCGAACCCTGGTGGACAAGAATCTCAGGCTTGTCAATATAGTCCAGGTTATGCTCATCCGTCGGATCCTCCCATTCCAACAACGGTCCTTCAAATTGTGGGAGTTCGATCCGGCACAGCACCAAACTCTGAAAAGGCTCTTCGACACTACGTACGAAGATGCTTGGAAGGTGTTGTTCAAGGGCGCGGTGGCTCCCACATCCGCTACGAAGATCGCGGATTCAGCTCGCAGCGCCAAGCTACCGAGGTAAGCTATTTTGTCCTTTACGTGACTCTTGTTTTTCATAGTTTGACTCTATGTGGGATCTAAACTCCCTTACCTTTGACAGATCGGCGTAACACGTCCGGGCAGGTTAACTGTCCGGCTCCCTTGCCAGAAGACCCAGCGGACGCCCGCTTGACGGGGCTGCTGGCTCCGGCACCTCAGTGGTGCCGGAGAAGAAGGCTAAAAAGAAGGCCACGGGGACTCGAAGGAGCGCCCGACGCCAGGTGTTGTCGGACTCATCGTCCGATGACTCTAAGGCGGAATCCTCCCCTGAGGACGGGGAGGAGGAAAAAGCCTCTCCCAGTGGGAGAGAATAAAGGAAGGCCGCCTGATCGGGGAGGCCGGAGGGTCCAAAAAAGGAAGGACCCTTCCTCCGGACTTCTCCACCGATGCCGACAACGACGAGGAGGAGTGGCCACCAAGGGCCAAGCCGCTGGCGATATCGTAAGTGTCCGGACTCCGGAATAGCTCATGACTTTTTGTTTGTCGCATAGTGTCTTCTAACGCCGAATATAACCATGTAGCCCGCTCAAGGACGAGCTCGCCGCTTCGTCGAGCGGCTCCCTGGATTCGTCGGATGTAAATAGCACTTCACTTCCGACCGCCTCCTCTCCTCGTGACGCAGACGACACCGCGGTGGAGTCCTAAAAGGGGCCCAGCTAGGAGGAGGTGGTCCTGGAGGCGACGCAAGGCGACCTCCCGGACTCCGGGCGCAAAGGCGAGACCTGAGGGCTCTAAGTCCGCCCTCAGGCCGGACTCTTTACCGGAACCTTCAGTGTTTCCGAAGTCCGGCAAGCGGCCCGTTCGTAAGAAGGGCAAGACTACAACGCCGGTGACCTCCGTCCATCCGGAGGCACCGGATAGCTTGCTGGAGGCGCTTAACGGCGCCTCCATCGACGAGGAGCACCGCACTATTATGAGTGTGGTGATCCAGAAAGTTCAGTCAGCCAAGAGCGGGCTGACTGAAGCTTGTACCAGCCTTCTAACAGGCTTTGAGGTATGTTTAGAATATGTAAAAATATTACCGCATAGACAGTAGCCCCTGATGCTTAGTTCGGTGTTCGGAAAGAAAAGCCGGACTGAGGATCTAAAAAGATGTACGCAGGAGTCTAACATAAGTATGTCAATATGGGAATGCAGGCTGCGCTACTGACCTCTGCCGCACTGACTGCGGAGGTCAATGCATTGAAGCAGAGCCTCGAGCGGTCCGAGAACGAGCTCGGCCTTGCCAAGAAGCAGCTCGAGGACAAGGAAGGTAAGTAATACCTTATTAAAGTAATACCATATAGAAAGGATTTGGTTGCAAAAATGACAGGACTAACGTGGGTATTGTAGGGGCCACGAACAAGGTGGCGACCCTGAAGGAAGCCGTGTCCACGGCCGAAAGCAAAGCGGCCGCGGAGCGCGCCGAGCGAGAGAAGCAGGAGGCGCGGGTGGCGGAGGTGCGGCAAGAGCTCCAGGCTCTCGTGGAAAAACACGAGAGTTTGGAGCGTGACTCGAAGACTCGAGAGTCCGAGCTCGCCTCGGCTCTTGAGAGTGCCAAAGCCTCTAAGGCCAAAGCCCAAAAAGCCCTCCAGGAAATTGAATCATTAAAGAAGATATCGGCGGGTAAGGCATTCTTTATGCAAAGCAAGCATGTGAGAGTGAATTATCTATTACTTACCCGAATCCGGAGCTCTCCAGGAGCATTCGCATATCTGCCCGTGGTGTATACGATGCTGCCGCGTTCTACCGCGCCAAGGAGGGGAGCTCGACGGAAAAGGTGTTCTGTTCTCAGTGTGCTGAGGCCGGACATTCGGTGCCCCTGAGCGACCAGCTGAAGCAGCTGGTCGAGCTCCACAAGGTCGCCAAACAGGCCATGAAGGGACTCGTAATTCGGCTGTGGCCATTGGAAGCCATGCCTAGGAGCTACTTCGGGCTAGTGCGGCGGCTGGTGGACGCCTGTCCATGGATTGAAGTCATCAAGCGCTCCTTCTACATTGAAGGTGCCCGTCGGGCCCTTGCCGATGCTAAAGTGCACTGGGGCAAGCTGGATGCTGAGAAGCTTGTGACGCATGGGCCACCAAAGGGCAAGGAGCATCGCAAGCCCGAAATGTACTATGAGGGCGTCCTGAAGGGTGCCCGCTTTATAGCGGGTGAATGTTCAAGATGTAATTTTGAATAGACTCGCATTTGTTATCCTCAGACGCTGAAAACTTGTTCATATGCGCTAAGCAATGCTTGTGAATTTAAAATATTACCTTCTGTGCGGCCGTTTATCAAATTTGAGAGATGGCAAGTCGTTGGCTTCAGCCCCCATGCCAAGAGCGCTGGGGTGTTCGGGATAATCTTGAGCGCTCTTGTTCCCATTCTTGGGTCCTTCGAGGGAGGCGCTCAACGCAACAAACAAGGCAACCGGACTATAGTGCTTGAACACTCTCACTTAGCCATAGAATTCTATAATTTTAAATTTCGGCGAAGCCCCTAGTATTCGGAAGATCGAGTTCGGGGCGCTATCCATGCCTTGGCCAGACAATGCCGACCCTCGCTCTAAGTGGCATAACTCTTTAGGGACCCGAAAAAACCTCTCGAACAGCGACCCGCTCTCGCCCCATCATGACGGTCAGTTTTAGCTTTCTCCACTGAGGTGCTCAACCCAGCTCAACCGGGGCACAATCGCAGTGGTTCTCCCAGCGCTACCTTAGCCAATATAACGGAACATAAGGTACCAAAACATGGGAGCCGGGCAAACCCAACTATTGACCCAAGACATGATTCGGAGCCGATGCATATTATGCTATAAGTTCGGGGTGCCGCACTTGTAAAAGTGTTCGGACTTATCACACCATATTTTTGGGGTACTTAAGCCCCTGGTGTATTGGCCGTACCAAAGTGTACGGGTGCAACATGTCATGAATGAACATATATATAGATAAAGAAAGGAGTGCAATAATAGGCAAAAGCTATGTATTGTTTATTCAAAAAGGGACTGCAATGAAAGCGAGCGATACAAATAGTGCGATAAGCAAGGGATGGGACTATTTAACATGTCCCCTCGAGGTAAGCTGCGGGATGGTATGTAAAACAGGTATAATGCTCGTAGTAGAGACCACACGGACACTCGACGTAGCTTTCGCTTCCTGGCTGTTGCATCGTGAGTTCGGCAATACTAGTGCCGACAGGGCTTCCGGAAAACGGAGTCCTGAAAGTAAGAGAAAAGAAGAAAGAAAAGAATGACACAATCTGGAGCCCACAGTGCGGTTGATCCGCATGCAGGCGTGCGTGGTCATGCCCCTCCCCTTATTCCCATGGTATCTCCAGAGCGTAGTTATATGCGTAGTAATCGGCTTCGCAATTTCGCGAGGGCTAGGGTTGGGGCGGATTGCTACGCTGGCGTGTTCGGATCGTGCTGCGGTGTTGTTGTAGGTTACTCCGTGCGCAGCGGTGTCCGGACGTTTAATAGCCGGACTCGAGAATTGTTGTGAGAGGCTGCTTTGCACCTCCGCCGCGAGGGCCGCCATGTGCTCCTCCGTTCGGAGAGAACGTTCGGTGTTTCCATTTACCGTGATTACTCCTCGAGGGCCTGGCATCTTGAGCTTGAGGTACGCCAGCGTGCGGTACCGCATTGAACTTTGCAAATGCGGTTCGTCCAAGCAGCGTGATAGCCGCCATGAACGGGACTATGTCAAGATTAACTCTTCGCTCGAAAGTTATCCGGGATCCGAAGACCACTTCGAGTGTAATCGAGCCTGTACAATTGGCCTCTACACCTGGTATGACGCCTTTAAAGGTCGTCTTTGTGGGTTTAATCCTGAGGGGTCTATGCCCATTTTGCGCACTGTATCCTGATAGAGCAGGTTCAGGCTGCTACCGCCGTCCATCAGGACTCTAGTGAGGTGGAATCCGTCGATGATTGGGTCAAGAACCAATGCGGCGAATCCGCCTTGGCGGATGCTAGTGGGGTGGTCCCTTCGATCAAAGGTGATCGGGCAGGAGGACCATGGGTTGAATTTCGGGGCGACTGGCTCCATCGCATATACGTCCCTTAGTGCATGCTTCCGCTCCCTATTGGGTATGTGGGAGATAGTGTGGCGCGCTTGGCTGTGGCTCGAATCCGTCGAAGGTTAAGTCTCCGCGGATGTCGGCCGTGTAGTTCAAACTCCCAAATCTGGCCTGATGGCCAGGGGCGTAGCTTTCGATCTGCTCCAGATGGCCAAGTGAATTGGCCCGCAGTGCAAAGCCGCCAAATACGAAGATCTGTCCGGGGAGAAAAGTCTCACCCTGGACCGCGTCGTTATTGATGATCGAAGAGCCATCGAGCCTAAGGATGGCGACACAGAGGAACTCTAAATGAAATCACCAATGTCGGTGTCAAAACCGGCGGATCTTGGGTAGGGGGTCCCGAACTGTGCGTCTAGGCGGATGGTAACAGGAGACAAGGGACACGTTGTTTTTACCCAGGTTCGGGCCCTCTCGATGGAGGTAAAACCCTACTCCTGCTTTATTAATATTGATGATATGGATAGTACAAGAGTGGATCATCCACGAGATCAGAGAGGCTAAACCCTAGAAGCTAGCCTATGGTATGATTGTTGTTCGTCCTACGGACTAAAACCCTCCGGTTTATATAGACACCGGATAGGGTTAGGGTTACACAGAGTCGGTTACACTGGTAGGAGATCTACATATCTGTATCGCCAAGCTTGCCTTCCACGCCAAGGAAAGTCCCATCCGGACACTGGACGAAGTCTTCAATCTTATTTCTTCATAGTCCAGGAGTCCGGCCAACGGTGATAGTTCGGCTATCCGGACACCCCCTAATCTAGGAGCCCCTCAGCTCCCGTCCATGCCGGCAACCCGCGAGCAGAGGTGGTTGATTTTCCGTGATGGGGAGAGGTAAGTGCATTTAATATTTTTTTAACTTCTGCATTCACGTTCCTCAAATATCTAACGCGTTGGCCTTGTCATGCTGCAGGGGTTGGGATCACCATGAGAAGGTCCGCCAGCCCAACTCCGTCCTTGGAGTGCTTTGCTGACAAAACTTCCCGCGGTTTGTCACGTTGCCTGGTGAGGGTCGGCTTCCAGAGCTTGGATTGAGCTGGGAGCACTACTTGGCTGCCCCGGCCCCGCCGGGTGAGATTATCAACGGTGTCTTGTGCGACACGAGGGCAGACGTGGTGATCAGAAAGTTCTGGGTAATTTCTCCTTTACACAATTAAAAATCTTCAACTAGCTAGTTATTAATTGTACTAATCAATATTGTCTCACTTGATTGCATACATTCAACAGGTGTGAGGAGGGATACGAGGAGGAGGCGGCAAATGTTATCAAGAACGTCTGCAAGCGCCTACTACAGAACATACGGCACGAGGATCGGGTGCAGGCTGTTCGAGACTACTACGCCTTGCGTGGTATGAAGAAGCCCAAGCCGGCGTGCCGCGAGAAGTTCCTGAGTAAGGAGTTGTACATGAAGGTAATTCTTAAGGCCTTGTACTTACTTCCTTCATTTAGTAATTCATAGACGTAGCGCTCAAGTTTCTATTTGCTAACTTAGGCTCCTCCGAGATGGTGTGCAGATAGGATGGATTGTTGGGAGGTGTTGGTCAATGAGTGGTTCTCAAAATAATGGCTAGCCGTCCACAACGCGGCCAATGACAAACGTGCCTAAATGGAAGGTGTGCCACACCATCAAGGCAGCTCCAACTTATATCAGTTCGGGCGGAACTGGGTATGTGGTTTGCTTCATGATTCATGCAATTCATTCATCATGCTAGCTTGAGCCCTTTAATTACTAATTTACGTTGTTTCTCTCTTTCAGGCACGCTACAATAAGGCGGATAAGGTGCCAGAGGTGTATGACCTCTATGCCATGGCCCATACTGCCTCTTACAAGAAAGTCAAGGCATTCTCTCCGTCTGACCTCGATGATGCAAACAACTTCACCAACATCTCCTTCCACGACAAGCTCGTGAAATATAGAGATCAAGGGAGGGCAAGGAAAGGGGAGGACTTTAACAAGAGCCAGGGTCCCATTGATCCAGAGCTGGTGATGATAGCTGGTGGCGGGAGGTCCCATGGCTCGATAGCCATTGGAGATGGACTTATCCATTTTCCTAGCACTCTCTCGGAGATCAAGGCGCGCCAGTCGAGATCCGCTCCTGAGATAAGACCTCATGAATGGCCAATCCAACTCGCCTTCAAGGTTAGTTATACGTACTCAGCTATCTTTCTCCATTACATTATGTGCGCTTCCATCAATGATTACAAATGGTAACGAGGAGTGGTGTTGCAGGATGCTATACAGAGTGAGGGAGATAGAACGGAGAAACATCTTTTGGAGGCGGCGGAGAGGCAGCGGGAGTTGGAGGAGAGGACGGCAAAGATGTTGGACGAGGAGAGGGCACAGAATGAGAGGCAGGCAAAGGAAATGTACAAGCTCATTGTTGTAAGTTTCTTCTGCTGATTAGCCAAAACATTCATGTAGTCTTTGTCTCATTACTAACTAGTATGACTGAGTCGTCAAAACCAAATGTGCAGTCTGTGTGCGAGAAGTCCGGTCAGACCGCTCCACCGATACCAGAGATTGCTCCTGGGACGACGGTGAGTTTAATTTGAACGGACACTACTTGCTAGTCTTAACATTTGAGTGTCATCATGCTAACGAGACATTGGAAATGATCTTTGGTGCAGCGTAACTCCAGACAAGCCTCGCATGATCCTTCTCCAACTATCGGCACGAGCCAGCCCGCTCCCACACCTCCATGATCACGGTAAGTTTCTCTAGTGTTTTGCTTAACAAATGCATAAAGACCTAGACTTAGATTTATTTCGTCCAAAATGACTTAATAAGCTTACTGACCTCCAAAATCATCCATTTTACCTAAGTTAGCCATAAAACGATCTATACTTAGCTTTGTTTCCTCCAAAATGACCAAAGTTAGCTCTAATATGTTTAGTTAACTAGGTTTGCTCAATAATGACATGTACTTAGCTTACTTATGTCAAAAATGGCATAATTAGCTTAGTTAGCTCATAAACGATCCATTTTACCTAAGTTAGTTCTAAAATGATCCATTTTACCTTAGTTAGCTCATAAGCGATCCGTTTTACCTAAGTTAGCTCTAGAATGACCCATTTTACCTTACTTAGCTCATAAATGATCCATTTTACCCAAGTTAGCTCTAAAATGACCCATTTTACCTAGGTTAGCTCCAAAATGATCCATCTTACCTAGGTTAGCTCTAAAATGATGCATTTTTACCTAATTTAGCTCATAAGCGGTCCATTTCACCTAGGTTAGCTCATAAACGATCCATTTCACCTAAGTTAGTTCACAAACGATCAATTTCACCTAAATTAGCTCATAAATGTCATATATTCTTCTTCTTCTTCTTCATTTTCTTCTTCTTCTTCTTCTTCTTCTTCTTCTTCTAATCTTCTTCTAGCTTTCTTATTTCCCATTTTGCAGAATTCATTCGCTTCACGGAAGCTTGCGTAGATGGAGTGCTTGTTTGGATGAACTATGTTTCTTTTGTATCGATAAACTATGCATGTATGGTAGGATGACACTATTGTAATATGTATGGTTGGATGCATGTATGTGGAACTTGCTATGTATGGTTGATGGAACTATGCATCTATGATGAAATTATATTTGTTGGATATCTCATATGTTTGTTGTGAACTTGCCATGTGAAAAATATATATGTATCATCTATTTGCTGTGAAAATGATTGGGTATAAGAAAAAACAGAAAAAAAAGAGGCAATGCAGGCTCTTTCCCGTCTGTCACCGATGGCAACGGGCTCTTTGCCGTCCGCGGCGGACGGCAAAGAAGCTACGTGGCAACCACCTATGCTTCCTGGTAGCTGACCCATTTGGTCAGTTTTCCTACAGTGGCAGACGGCAAAGGCTTCATGCTATTTGTCATCAGCCACGGACGACAAAGACTGTCGTTAGCCACCTAACGGACTAACAGCGAATTTATTGCCGTCGGCTTTCTTTGTCGTCCGCCGGTGATGGCGAAGGCTCCTTTGCCGTCCGCGTCAGGAAGCAGACGACAAAGAAGGTCTTTGCCGATCCTTTCTTTGCTGGCACCTTTTGCCATCCGCCTTCCATGCCTTTGCCGTCTGCCTTGGCAGACGGCAAAGTAGCTGATTCCTGTAGTGAACGAGGGGCCAAACTCTACTTCGCCCCTGCCTTCGCCAAAAGTGTGAGAACGGTCGACTAAAGTCAGGGGCGGCAAGGGCTATTGTCGGGCGACAATGTTTATCCTAAAAATAACAAGGATTCGTTCCTTGGCATGGGCCAGGCTCACGCACAAAGAACCCGGCAAGCACCCTTTTTCACTAAAAACATCCCATACAGGTATAGTTCATACAGAATTAAAAACATGAGCAAGGGGATTACAAGTCTTAAAATTAACAAGTGCCCGCAAACTTACAAACTAAAAAGAGATAAGGTGCCTGTAATCCCTTTCTTGTCCCTCTTCTCAGAAGGTGGAACAAGACAGTAGGAGGGAAAAAAGAGCGCCTAGGCAAGGTACGAGGAGCAGAAGGCACCAAGAGAACATCTTGGTGCTGGTAAAGGAGCTGGACGACGGGGCAGCGGGCCGACAATACGTGACGAAGGCGTCGGTGCCCCCGGACTCCGACTTGACGGCTGCCACATGCCTTCTTCGCCTTCTCTGGGCCTCCTACGCCAGCCGCACAAGGAGACGACGGGGAGCGCCCCGATGGAGAGCTTGGCGAGGAAGGCCCTTGACAGGGCGCGTGGACGGGGGAGGGGCAGCGTGGTTAGTCGGAGTCGGGAACATCATCCCGCCGTTCGACTCCCTCGTCGTCGTTGTCCCTGTCCTCCTCGTCACTCCCGCTCGGGGACGAATCTTCATCATTGGAGGAGCTCTCCACACAGCACTTTAGGCGGGTTCAAAGATCTCCAAAGACCTTGACGGAGAGCAGGCCGCCCTCCATTAACTTGCAGTAGAGGACGAGCCCCGCCGTCAGGCTGTGGACGTGAGCCAAAGTCTTCCATCCGCAAAAGAGGTACATGACGTAAGGAGCGGGGAAGTCGATGTCGACCCATGTGCCGTCGTTTCCGCAGCTCCTCATGTGCATCCTGAGGGTCTGGGGCGGATCGAACTCCATCTCCCGAGCAAATGGGGTAGGGAGGCGAAGACGACACCGTGATGGCCGGCGCAGCCTGATGAAAAACTCGCGGGGCTGGTCCCCGACGTGGCCCTCCATCACGGGCGGCAACAATGGCGGAGGCACTTGAGAAGGGGGAACGCGTTGTCGAGTGGCGACCCTCACTGCCACCGTCGAAGGCCCAGCACCGCCTCTCGCCATGGTGGTTGGAAGAAAGGAGCGAAGGTGGAAGAGGATGGATACTGAGAGAATGTGGGATGACATCCCCCTCCCCCTCCTTATAAAGGGGCGGGGTCGAGGCTCGGCTGCCCCAATCAGCCAATCCACCAATCGGAGGCGTAGGGAATCAGGACCGACTCGCTGCCCCAATCAGCGACGGCCCGGTTTCCCGCCTCCACCGCCTGCCACCTGCATGTAGGACACGTGGCGAGTGAGCAGGATCGAGAGGACGGGTGAGGCGACCATTCCCCGCCCCGTGATCGTGGGGCGTGGGTGCCTTGAAGACCGCGACCCAAGTCCACTCAGTAAATGAGCCGCGCCTCCGCGCCTCCCTCTTTTTATGGGGAAGGCGCGAGCCGCCTCTTTACCACGATATGAGGCATGCATGCGGGAACCGCCCCACGCATGACCCCCACTTCACGCACGACTCTCCACGTCACCCGTTCAATGCGGGTCGTGGGGAAGCGCAGAGAACGAAACAGTCACTACGGTGAAAATCCGCCCCACCTGCCCGCGCACAGTTCTCGGCCTGGCCCAACAACGCGTCGCGCTTATGTGTGGCCCAGACCCGGGGGCTCCTATCGGTGTACAAAAGTAGGGGCTCTCCTTTTGACCCCTTTACTTGTGCACGGGCAGTCAGAGCCACGTGCCACGGCCACACTTTGCAGGGCAGAGGAGGGAAGCCGGAGAGAAGCCAAAACACAAGACAACCAAGACAACGCCAAGATCAGAAACACGAAGAGCAAGAGGGCGAGGTGGACCCCCCCCCCCCCGGCCAGACCATTGCTGGGGCGGCCTCCGCGGCCCTGGCGAGAGCTTTGCCAGGGCAACTTGCCCAACGCCAGCAGAGCGAGCCACCCTTGAGCCCAAGGGTTCCAAACACCGTCAACGACTACATTGGAATTAGGGCTCGGGAGGCATGAAGATCTTTGATCATAAACACAAAAGATCAGATGAGGATCAGATGACGACGACACTCGTCGGGATCCTAGCCGAGGAAATCCAAAAGACCCCCGGCAAGTGGCTTGCCGGGGACGATTTCAACGCCACGGCAAGACCCTTGCAGGGCCCCCGTCAAGAACCTTGCCGAGGGCATCAGCGGGGCCACTGCCAGGCCCGCACCAGCCAAGACTCCACAGCCGTCCCTAAGCAGTTGCTAGCTCAACCAGCTGGGCAGGCACCTGCGTGGCGACGGGCGGCCTCTACACCAACTCAGCAAGCACCTGCATGGTGGCATGCGACCCTTCGTGAAGACTCCACCACCGCGGTAGCCCAGCAGCCAGCCAACATGGCGCCGCAAGGCCTCGTCAACTCGGACGCGCATTGGAACCAGGCGAGGCGGCGACAGCTGGGACGTGCTTCCCTGTCGTCCCTGATAAAGCAAGGGGGCACGTTGGCAGCACATTAAATGCGTTTGTCCGACGGTCCCAGAGGATAGGCTTATCGACTGTAGAACTTTCCACCTCCTCTGTGCCACTATGGCAATCCCTTTTCCCTATAAAAGGAGACCCGAGGCGAACAGGAGAGGGATTCGGCTCTTTTGGGCAAGTTGCACCCCGTAGCTAGCTCAAGAACACAAGAACACTCAATACATCCACCAAAGCAGGACTAGGGTATTACGCATCTTCAGGCCCCAACCTGGGTAACGACCCGTGTGCTTCCTGTCAGACCTGCTCTTTGCACAACCTCGCGCCTGCCGACCGTAGAAGGGATCCCAGTGACCCCATAGGTGTCGTTCCCATCGACACGATATGTTTCATATCCATCAAATTCCTACCAAGATTTGATAATTGAGATCACATGACTCCGCGGTACAGAAACACCAAATTAAACAAGTACTGGAGAATTCACATGTAACATCTAATACCTTTTTCAATTAGCATAATAGGTGGTAAATAGATAGATGAATTTCAACTTTAGGCATGCGCATGTTGTTGATCGCCTACTCATTGTTCACCCTCGTGAGGAAGACCTCAATATTGCACCGTTAGTTCTACATGAATACCGTCCATGCCTCTTGAGAGTATATGTGGTTTGAATCATAATTATCAGTGAACGGCTTTAGAAGCACTAAAAACAAAGATATGCCAAAATATGTTGTCTAAATACTAAAATGTTGTGCGTAGGAAACAATGAGTAATATATTTAGTATCATCCTATAATTGAGTGATATCTTATTCATTGCACAAACAAAGATTTTGTAGTTTTTCATTGCTAATTTATGTATTCCAACAATCTTTCTGAGTTTCTTGTCTTGACTATTTCCATGGACATCTCATTTCCCCATATAAAAAATGGGTCGACCAGTGGGTCCAAACCTCTAACACCAGGAGCTAAACGCAAGACCTAGATATTAGAAATTTTATTCCATTGCACAATAATGTGCTATTAGACAAAGGACCATGTGCAAACCTCAATGGTAAACATCATTGTCTCCCATTGTTTCCCTACAATCACATAAAGTAGATGTTGACTAGCACTACTGCAGGATGGTCAAAATGCGACACTAAGATCAGTGACCCTTCGACGAAACTGTGTGCGATGCCATACACAAACGGTGGTGTAAAAAACCCATCAAAAAAGGTGCAAAATGTTAGGAAAGCATGAGGCTCGAAGCCCTTTCTCATTTCGAATTTCATCTTAGCATGAAGAGATTAACGAGACTTCTTTCTCTTTTGAGTTTTTCTGGCGGACCTGCCGCGCATTCCTCGAGCTTGCACCCGCTCGACGCCTTTTTCATTGTTCGTTCTGAGGTGGATTCGAACCACTCTCTCCGTTTGGATTTCGAGTCCAAAAGGCCCGGCGAAAGAGGGAAAAGTGAGCTCTTCTGGGAAGTGAGTTTCAAAGCTTTGATTGGACGTGAAATGATAGGAAATATGCCATGCAGAAAATCCAGGAAATATTTCCTGGATTTTCCCCTTCCTTTTCTCCGATCATAAATAACCTGATCTCTTTCTTTCTAATTCATCCCCTTCTTTCTAATTCAAAAAAGAAAGGGATAAGGCAGGCTCGCAACTTACAAAGGGCACTCGCTGCGATGATGGATGCGTCAAACACGGTTCAAATTTTAGTTGTGTGTGCGATGCAGGGCATACGGTTCAAATCAATTAACTGTTTGGGATGAGGAGGAACAAAAAGAAATGGGCAGCCAGATGAAGGCGTGTGCGATATACAGCATACGGTTTCAATAGGATGAACTGTGTGTGATTAGGCAACACAATGGAAATGGTTCAACTAAAAAAGATGTGTGTGATACGCGGTAAACAGGTCCGTAATCAGAAATGTGTGCGAAGACCAATAATAATAGATACGATTGTTGCTAATAAGCCGTGTGATTTGCTTTGTCTACAGTAGAATAACATGTGTATGTATATATATATATATATATATATATATATATATATTAGTGAAATAAACATCCAATTACATAAGTGACTATACAGATCATTCGCACACACCTCAATAAACAATTGCATGCATTCTAAAGTAGGAGAAACGTTCGTCTAGTCATCTACTTCTTGTGACGCTCCAACCACTGCTCTATGGCTCGATCCCTCATCTGGCGCAGGAAGAAGACACTTCCTCATGTCAACGATCCGCCTGTACATCTCGTAGCTTGTGTATGCGTCCATGGCCGCGTACTTGACAAGTTGTTCATCCAGTCTCTCATGCTAGACACTGTGCCAGGCGTTCTTGTCCTTATTGCTCTCATTCTTCATCTTCATGTAGTAGGGGTCCACGATGGCCGAGGCGAGGTCAACCAGGGAGTTCAGTTTGTTTTTTTTTGATTCCTCAGACCTTGTAGTGGTGCAGGATGTTGAAAAGATTCGGGCATTTCAAGTCTGAAACCCTGAGCGCATTTGATAAACTTTAGTCGGAGCTATTGATAAACCTGGAGAAACGCTCGCAAGGCCTTGTGGCAAGGTTGTAGTGGTAGACGAGGAAGTCATGTTGCACGCACAACTGGGCGACGAGAACATTCTGATCGTGCCTGGCAAGACCGATGGTGTACTCGAGGTCGAAGCTGACCACTGGTTACTTCTCCTCGGCAAGGAACTGCTCCATAGTTTGGATGGAGCTCTCCACCAAGACCGGATCGTTCGTGTACACCACCGAGAGGGGCTTCCCCCTCACGTGGGTGTCCCCTACGTGATGCATGGTGAACTGCCCGCCGTTGTCGTCTTCGGCCGCTGGGAGTGCCATTGGAGCCATGGGGAGTGCCATTGGAACCGCTGGATGTCCTCTCTAAATGTGTTTGTTGTGGGTGTGCTTATTGTGTCGTGTGACGCGAGATATATAAGGTAAATGGCCGTTGGAACAAATGGGGGCCAGGCGGCCTGGATTCTCTGCGCGTCTGCATGGCAGTTTTTGTAGCGGGTAATTGCATCATCGCGTCGCGCCTGGCGCAACCGCATGCACACGAACATGCGTGATCGTGCGCTGGCCGCAAACACTGTCAGCGTGTGTCGAGGGACGTGGGCAGAGCACCTGGAGGGACGCGAGAGCAGAGCGCGCACGGCGGCGTGATGCGAGCAGAGCGCGTCGCGGCCGCCTGAACCTCAAGCAACCACATGCATAGAGCCGTTGAACACGCAGGAAATGGTCGCCTACAAGCCGGCCGACAGTTGCGTCGCTGCGTAGAGAGCGGCCGTGTGCTACCACCTCCGTCTAGTCTATAGTCCCCTTTATATTATGTGCCATACTTAGCCCTCAAACTTAATCCACAAAATGTTAATTCATGTTATAAAAATTATATAATTGGAAACTATGTTCAAATACGAATCCAACTATATAATCTTTGGAAAGATACATTCGTATTTTATTAGTTAAATCATACTTATAAACTAGGACGGGGGTATAGTAGGTAATTAAATCGCAAACGTTTTATATTAACCGTGTGTGTACGTGGCCTTTGGTCCTCCTCTCGCACGTCTTGTCACCCCGCTGCCGCAGACGGCTTATGGCGCAAGCTTGCGCAGCTCGCGCGGGCGTTCTTTTGGCCAAATGGTGGCGACAATGAATCGTAGGTCAGATCGTTCCCACGGAACCTTGCAGGTTCCCGCCCGACTCGGTGAAATCCCCCAAAATCCCAATGCTTGCCGGCCTGCTAGAAAATCCTCACGGCCCGCGAGTCCTGTGTCACATTTTCCCCTCCCTCCCAGTAGCCTATCTCGTTTACTTTTCCCATAATCACCAATGGCACCAGTCCGTCGTCGTTGCTCAGCCACTCCGCCGTCACCAGAGGACAGCTCCATCTGGGAGGCTACACCGCGGCGTGGCGCAGCCCCCGGCGCAGTGTAGTGCGCGTGGCGTCCTTGTTGGGTGTGCGTGGAACACCCACCACACGCTCCGCCGCCGGTGCCCATCGGCAGCTGCTGCCAGCCGCCATTGCTGCCACACTACCGTCGAAAGCCAGGGCCATCGCCAGCTCCGCCACCATGGCCCAAAGGAGGGAGGTCGCCGTCGTGGCTGCCACCCCACTGCCGGCCACCGTGGCCATCACCCGCTCCGCCACCGCATGGGTCCTAAGCATGCACCCAAGGACACAAATTTGTTTTTTCAACCAATTTATATGCACTGGAGCATGTGCATGTAGTTCAAATTTTAATTATGCACATAAATGCATTAAAAACTCAGTTAATGCACAAAAATGTCCAAACGAACCCCCAAAAATCACAAAAATTGACACAACACTCCTGTTATTCTATGTTGACACGAGAAAAATTTTGAAAGCAATAAGAGGCTGTGGATATCGTTTCGTCCCCAAAGGTGGCACGTTCCCTACCGAAACCATCATGCTTGTTGTGAGAAGTTCTGGTTTGTGAGAAGCAGGTACCCAAATTTGCCCCAAATGGGACAAAAAATTTACCAAGGCATGTTGATGCCGCTCCATGATAGCATGCCAAGTTTCATGAATTTCAAATGAGTTTTGGATTTACTAGAATTAAAACACCACGTATCTCAATGTTTTGCCAGCAATCAACGGTGCCCTGGTGTTTGAAATTCATTACCGTTTCTTGAATGGGACCAAAGCAAGCACCCAAGGACACATATCTGATTTTTCAACCAATTTATATGCACTGGAGCATGTGCATGTAGT
Source organism: Aegilops bicornis (assembly GCA_021605145.1). NCBI lineage: Eukaryota > Viridiplantae > Streptophyta > Magnoliopsida > Poales > Poaceae > Aegilops > Aegilops bicornis. The sequence goes on along the minus strand of CM038672.1, from coordinate 553,683,906 downwards.
TCAAATTTGAATTATGCACATAAATGCATTGAAAACTCAGTTAATGCATAAAAATGTCCAAACGAACCCTGACAAATCAAAAAATTGACACAACACTCCTATTGTTCTATGTTGACATGAGAAAAAATTTGAAAGCAATAAGAGGCAATGGATATCATTTCATCCCTTAAGGTGGGACGTTCCCTACCGAAACCATCTTCCTTGTTGTGAGAAGCTCGGGTTTGTGAGAAGCATATACCCAAACCTGCCCCAAATCGGAATTTTTTTACCAAGGCAGGTTGATGCCGCTCCATGATAGCATGCCAAGTTTCATGAATTTCTGACGAGTTTTGGATTTACTAGAATTTAAAACCTAGGCATCACAATGTTTTGCCGACAATCAACGGTGCCCGGATGTTTGAAATTCATTACCATTTCTTGCTTCGGACCTAAGCATGCACCCAAGGACACATATTTGATTTTTCAACCAATTTATATGCATTAGAGCTTGTGCATGTAGTTCAAATTTGAATTATGCACATAAATGCATTGAAAACTCAGTTAATGCATAAAAATGTCCAAACGAACCCCGAAAAGTCACAAAAACTGACACAACACTCCTGTTGTTCTATGTTTACACGAGAAATTTTTTGAAAGCAATAAGAGGCAATGGATATCGTTTTGTCCCCAAAGTCGGGACGTTCCCTACCGAAACCATCATGCTTGTTGTGAGAAGCTCTGGCTTGTGAGAAACATATACCCAAACCTGCCCCAGATGGGACAAAAAATTTACCACAACATGTTGATGCCGCTCCATGATAGCATGCCAAGTTTCATGAATTTCAGACGAGTTTTGGATTTTCTAGAATTTAAAAAGCAAGTATCTCAATTTTTGCGGCCGAGTGATGGTGGCAGGGTGTTTGACATTCATTCCCATTTATTGCATGGGACCTAAGCAGGAAACCAAGTACAGAAATTTGAATTTTTCAACTAATTTATATGAATTAGAGCATGTGCATGTAGTTCAAATTTTAATTATGCACATGAATGCATAGAAAACTCAGTTAATGTATAAACATGTCCATTCGAACCCCAAAAAATCCCAAAAATTGACACAACACTCCTGTTGTTCTATGTAGACACTAGGAAAAAATTTGAAATCGAGAAGAGGCAACGGATATCGTTTCGTCCAGAAATGTGAAATGTTCCCTACCGAAACCATCACACTTGTTGTGAGAAGCTCGGGTTTATGAGAAGCTTATACCCAGACCTGCCCACAAATGGGACAAAAAGATTACCATGGCATGTTGATGCCGCTCCATGATAGCATGCCAAGTTTCATTAATTTCGGACGAATTTTGGATTTACTAGAATTACAAAAGAAAGTACGTCAACGTTTGCTAGACAGCCACGGTGCCGTATTGTTCGAATCATCCCCATTTGTTGCATGGGACATAATCATAAACCCATGGACACATATATGATTTTACAACCCATGTTGGTGCACTGGAGCATGTGCATGTAGTCTAATTTTGAATTGTGCACCTGAAATGGCTAGAAAACCAATTTATGTATATAATGTTCAAACGAACCCTGAATAATTCCAATTATTTTATGACACACAAATATATGCATTTTTACTACAGATAAAAGGTGTAGCAATTCAAACACCGTCCATTGACGCTGTGACCCCATTATGTAATTCAAATCAACATGAAAAATCAAGTAGATCGCACACATTTTATTATCACCAACCATGTGAGATGTAGCACAAAATATCTTGGAGCACCGTCGGTGTATATATAGTATGCCAATGGCTTATGCAAGAAGGTGCGTCGGCTACAGTCCACAGCCGGCGTCTCAAGCACACTAGCTTGCTCCCCAAATATCATTTCACTGTTCAATTGTCGCCGGTGAAATATGGGCACGTGGACCCGTGTCGTGAGGGCAACTTCAGTGGCCCACTCTAGCGAGAGTGCGGCCGCAGCCGCCATGCATGTGCTAACAAGGTGCATGAGCTGTGATGCATAATCTGCGGCGGCGGGAGGCAGCCCAAATGGCCGCAGTTGCTTCTCATGTGGCGGTAGCAACATCTGCCTCGGAGATAGCAACTGGCGAGAGCGGCACAACAGCTGTCTGTTCCGCAATGGCGGCCTTAGTTCTGATGGAGGCCGCCCACGACCATCTCGAGGCCGCCCACACCCAGCTCATGGAGGTCACCACAAAAATCGAACGAAGCTTCAACGACAACGATCGACAACCCACGGCCGAAGAGTTGGCAATCAGCGAGAGCGCTCGAGCAGCCGTCCGTTCCTCTGCCGCATACCTTGCGACGACGGAGCCCGTCCAGACCCAGATCACGGCCGCCCACACCCAGCTCGTGGCGGCCTTTTCCAAAGAGATGGCGGACGCGGATGGCGAGATGCTTGCGAGGTATGGTGCGATGGATGCCATGGATCCCCTTCCCCAGGAGACCGTCGGGTGCGAGCTGGACATGGAGCCAGCAGCGAAGATCGATGAGCACCAGCCGTAGTACCAGTAATCTTTGTTTTGTTTAATTAAGAGCGTCGGTCTTTAATTTGTTAGAGTAATGTTTAGGTCAGCTAGCTTTGTTTAATTTCTGAACTTGCTCGATTAAGAAGTGTGGGTGTGTTGTAGTCTCCTCTGTGTACCCTAATTATGAAAAGACGTGGATGACCCCTGTAACCATGGAAATTCGAACCGAAATTTTTGACGTTCAAACTCATCACACACGGGTTAAGCTATCTGAATTGTTTGTGATGTTCAAATATCGTACACAGTTCTGAATAAGGGACCGTGTCTGATGACACTTTGCACGCCAGTTTTTTTCTCTAAAGCGATTCCAAATTATCGGCTTTCGTGAAAATATCTACCTCCCCGCCCCTCCCCCTAACCAAAAGCCACATTTCCCCTATTTCCACCTTCCTTTCAAGTGGAAACCTTCACTCCTTGCTTGCAGCGCCGCCTTCTCGCCGGTGACCCTCCTTCATGCTGCTCCGCCTCTATCTAGGCAGGTAATCCACACCCGACCCCCATCCTCCTCCTCCTTCCACATCCCACATGCCCCGACCGCCGGCGCGAGCGCGACACCTTCCACCCAAACCACCAACTCCTCCACAAAATAAGTGGAGAAGCAAATCGCGGCCGCATGCGCGGATGAGGTCGCGATGGCTGCCATTCATGCCGACCCCTAGATCTTGGAGGAGCACCTTGCCATTTGCTAGCTATGCCGGTTAAGCATGCTCGGTTTACACGTTGCGTGTGCTGCTCCTTCCTTTGCTTCACACATTCTTGTGAATTGTGCTATCTAATTTTACAATGCAATATGTTGCTCTAGTGTATATGTTATGTATGTCGTGCAGTGTGGTGCTCACTTATTAAATGTTTCATTAATTATTTTTCATCTTCAGCTAACTGCTTGGTTCAATTCTAAAAATATGATGTTCAATTTTTCAGGCTGCAATTTTGTATTGTCTTCCATGTGAGAAATAAATTGAATTTATCTTTACAAAATACCTGAGAAACGAATACAATTGCTATATTTCCAAGTTCTCAAGCATGCTTTGTTGGTTATACATTGTACAATGTGGTGCTTAGTTAACGTTTGGTTCAGTTGTGCTGTGGTGTTTAGTTAACTGTTTGGTTCAATTCTGCAATGCGGTGTTCAATAGTTGTGGGTGCATTATGTTATTGTATACCATGTGAGGAATAAATTGAATTTGGCTATAGTAAATACATGAGAAAGAAATACAATTGCTATACTTCCAAGTTGTTAAGCATGTTATATTTGGTTAACTGTTTGGTCTTCTATTAGGAGTATGTTATATTGTGCAATGTGGTGCTCAGTTAATGTTTGGTTCATTTGTTGTGGTGTTTAGTTAACTGCTTGGTTCAATTCTGCAATGCGATGTCCAATTGTCATGGATAGAATTTTGTATTGTTGTCCATGTTAGGAACAAATCGAATTTGGCTGCACCTAATACATGAGAAACATATACAAGTCCTATATGTCCTGGTTCTTAATCATGCTTGGTTTGGATAAATGGGTTTTCCATGTGCCTTGAATTAATCTGATGAATCTTCAATGTGCTTATTTTTCATCAACATATTTTACTGATAGCATGCGAACCCTTACTTAACCTGATGAATAATTACCTTATATGTGTTGCAGGGAAACAATGGGAAGCACTGAGGTTTATAATCGAGGTTAGTACGTGCATGGTCCATTATCTAATAGAACATTATTGTGCAATTGCAGGAACCATTCTAATATTTAGGTTTTTAACAATTTGGTCTTGCACATATAGGTCCTGCTGTCGGAGGTTTTGACCCACTGTTCGACCCTTTTTGCATATGGGGAAATGAATTGTCCATTAATATCAATCAAACCAAGAAACTCAGAAAGATTGTTAGGATAAAGAAATTAGCGGCAAAAAACAACAATATCTTTGTCTGCATAATGAAGAAAACACCGGTTCACTACAAGATGGTACTAACTATTATACCTTGCCTTTTTTATTCCTTTGCCCCAATTCCAATATAGAGAAGATATTTATGCACATCCTTGTTTTCAGGCCTTTCCAAAGTAGTCGACTGATGATTACCTCTCAAACCACCTCTATGGTCAGGAGGCGAGGAAGATTTTCATACAACACCCATGGTTCATTATTGAAGTGTTCCAGAAGAGGACGAAGGACGGACAGTCAATCATCTACAGGCACTGGCCTAAAGTTGCAAAGACCTTCAACATGAATGAAGGCTCAATATTTGCCTTCCGCTTCGGCAGTTTTCCAGATCAGATGCATCTGTCTATATATCGTCTATGATGCTAATTTTGAAAGGTTCTACATGTTGCATGTGAAACTTGGTGTTGGTGCAGTTGTATAATGGGGTAGTTGAGTGCTGAAGCTATATCATGTTGTACTCTGATGTATTTCAATTATTTCTGCTTCCTTAATATGGAAATGAAATATATTATGTGCGTAATATGAATGTCAATTAGATTAATAAATGGATTATTAATAATAGGGAAATTAGCCTGCTAATGGCGAATTAGCCTGCTAATTGGGTTTTCCTATTTCGAACGGTTATTGAATAAATACCATGGCCGATGACCTCAAGCAACGCACACAGTTTATAGGAATAAACCGTGTTTGATCAATGAACAATCACACACGAATTTCTCTAGAAAACTGTTTGTGTTAGCCCACATTGCGCAAACGTTTATCACATAAAAACTGTGTGTGATGGATAGCCTTTGCCACACAGTTTCTTCTATGGACCGTGTGTGATGCATTGAATAACGCAAACGATTTAACGGGAAAAATTGTGTTTCATGTACCTATGAACGGAAACGTTTTCCTTGGAGCGACTGTGTGGGATGTACATATGAATGGAAACGTTTAGCGGGGACTGACTTGTGGGATGTACTTGCGACCGAAAACAATTTCGCCCATATTTGAGCACTCGTCGGTCGCACATGACCTCATTTTGCCGAGCGTGTGTGCCAGGAGGGCATATCCTCGACGGTTTATGGATCGTGTGGGAAGGACCCCCCTATTGCCCACACTCACTAGGTGACCGTTCCAAATGTCGTCGCGGAAAGGGATTAAAAACCGTTTGTATAGCACCGACGCGTACTAGTGTAGGTCAAATAATAATTAGCATGCTATCCATATATAATAGGTTGATTTGTAATAAATACGACACAAATCAAATAGATTTTAACCATGAAAAAACAAGTTAAGTACAACATGCATAACACCCTAAATATGGCAGTTATATATGTTTCTCACGTATCTAGTATTGCCAAATCTGATCTTTCATAACATATACTCCCTCCGTTCCAAAATAGATGACTCAGCTTTATACTAACTTATACTAAAGTTAGTACAAAGCTGAGTCATCTATTTTGGAATGGAGGGATTACAAATTTACAAATTTGAACCCTGCTAATTTAACTAAATGGTGTACAATTGAACATCAAATCGCAAAACAGACAAAATAGTGCAATTCAATAACACATTACACTATAGAATATTGCATACATACTTTGAGATCATATTGCATATTAACGTATTACATTGCATAAGTGACAAGAACTTATAGATGAAAGTCAGGAGAAGCACTTGCTTTAAATAACAAATCCCAGCAAAAAGTCAAACAAAGATAATTAACATTCCATAGTTAGCTAAAAATAGGTCTTAGTAAGTGAGCTACTCCTCATAGTTAGAAGAGATGATGGTGGGCTCATTCCCCTTGAAAGAGAGTGAGGGATTGACATGATGAGTTCACTCCCCATCACTCAAAAAGATGACGATTGGCACTACCTCGTCCGGGTGGGTTGCCTAGGTGAGTCTAGGCATGATCATGTTGGCTCTGGACTTTAGGAAAGCATGAGAACAAAGAGAAAACACCTCGTAGTCATCATTGGCACCAACCGTGGACTCGCAAAATCCAGGAAGCCTATCATTTAAAGCATCCACATTCAGCGGCGGCCGCTTGAGGCATTTATGGTCCTCGATCATCAGGTGGTCCTCCAAGTATGGGGGTTGGCATCCATTGCAGCATCATCGGCACGTGCGATGCAATTTGCATGTCCGTGGCAAAATACTCCTCGAGTGATCGACCATGCATCATGGACTGATGATATCCAAGTGCAGGAAATATTGTAGCACTTTGATAAGTGGAGGATTTAAGTATGGAGTGTCGAAACCAAAAGGAGCTAAAGGTAGGATTCTTATTCTCCCGGGTTCTATCTGCCAATGATAAAACACTACATACACTGAACGTTGCGTTGCCTAGACCTTCTAGTAAAGGATACTTTGCAAATTTGAAAGAAATTGGGTGTGGAGTAGCGCGGTAAGTTTTGTGGTGATATTAGACCGATAATCGTGCATTGCAGTTTTAGATGTGGGAAAGTACTGTGCTACCATGATAAAATATCCATTGATCACATGTACTTGATACTTCTCCAACGTATCTTTAAGTTTTTATTTATTCTATTATATTATATGTTTTGGATGTTTTATATGCATCAATATGCTATTTTATATTTTTTTGGGACTAACCTATTAACCTAGAGCCCAGTGCCAGTTTCTGTTTTTCCTTGTTTTAGAGTTTCGCAGAAAAGGAATACCAAACGGAGTCCGAATGGAATGAAACTTTCGCGATGATTTTTCATGGACCAGAAGACATCCAGAGGAATTGGAGTGCACGTCAGGGAAGCCACGAGGCAGCCACAAGGAGAGGCAGAGCCTAGGGGGGTAGGGCACGCTCCCCACCCATATGGGCGCCTCATGACTCCACTGACCTATTTCTTCCGCCTGTATATTCTCAAATATTCAAAAACCAATGAGGAGAGCCACGAAAACACTTTTCCACCGCCGCAACCTTCTGTACCCGTGAGATCCCATCTAGGGGCCTTTTCCGGCATCCTGCCGGAGGGGGATCGATCATCGAGGGCTTCTACATCAACACCATTGCCTCTCTGATGAAGCGTGAGTAGTTTACCTCAGACCTACGGGTCCATAGCTATTAGCTAGATGGCTTTTTCTCTCTCTTTGATTCTTAATACCGTGTTCTCCTCGATATTCTTGGAAATCTATTCGATGTAATACCTTTTTGCGGTGTATTTGTCGAGATCCGATGAATTCTTATATGCATGATTTGATATCTTTGCAAGGATCTTTGAACTATCGATTTGGTTTGGCCAACTAGAGTGGTTTTTCTTGCAATGGGAGAAGTGCTTAGCTTTGGGTTCAATCTTGCGGTGCTTGATCCTAGTGACAGAAGGGGAACCAACACGTATTGTATTGTTGCCATCAAGGATAACAAGATGGGGTTTTCATCATATTGCTTGCGTTTATCCCGCAACATCATGTCATCTTACTTAATGCGTTACTCTGTTCTATGAACTTAATACTCTAGATGCAGGCAGGAGTTAGTAGATGTGTGGAGTAATCTCTATCTCTATCTTCTCTATCTCTTCTCTACTTCTCTATCTCTACTACCTAAAAGAAATAGAGTGTTCCGTTTCCCACCTTACGTCGTCGCGACCTTCGTCCGTTGTCGCTCATTCCGCGCAACCGCACATGGGCCAAGCCCGCAAAGCCCACATCTATCTCATCTCACACAACGCACCCACACATGTCCATGCCCGCAACTCAACCTCGTCTTTATGCAGGTATAGGGTTAGCGACGGCTTCATCCCCACCGCCCCTCGGTTCCTTGGCCGCCGCTAGCCATCCTCGGCCCCACCGCCGAGCTTGTCCAAGCATGGTCCTCCACCGACCGTTTCAGCCCCTGTACTCCGCCACAACAACCTCCTCCGGGGCCGTCCCGACGCCAACCAGGGGCACAACAGCACAGCGTCGGTTAGACCAGCCACCGCGGGAGAGCCACACCATCTCCACCTCATCGGCCAGCCTACCTCTGGAAATTGCTGGTCGTTGCCCCAGCCATCGGATGTAGGACGATGCCCCCAAGCCCGTGCCTTCCTATTGCGCCTATGGATCCTCGCATTGACCAGATCCGAGCACCTCCGGGGTCGCCTTCGCATCTCTCTGGCACCTCCACCAGAACCTCTTAGGCGCCTTCGCTTGTATGATCTGATGTAAGTGGTTTGACACGTTTCTTCATTGATTGGGATTGTATTGTTTCTAGATGAAGCCTCACAAGAAATTTAGATTCTTCTTGGTATAATGGAATCGGTTGTTGATTGATTAGCCAATGTATATTTGAGTCATCTATGTCCGCAAGTGTATCTTCATTTCATAAAAAAGTAGGGTGTCCTAATTGCTAAACCAATAAAGTTAAAATAGTTGTGGTGTATTTCATGATTTCAGAAAGGGTACAAGTATGCATACATGGTTTTATTTTGTCTTTTCAGGTTTAGGTTATTGGGACCCAATTCTCGGATCCGTTTTCATCCCCCTTTGGTTTGTTTCATAAGGATATTTCTATTCAGTGCATACATGTTGATTTGTTCATGTGTTTAAAAGTAAAGAGGGTTGATGTGTTTAAAATTAAGAGGGTTCATGTGTTTAAAAGTAAGAGGTGCAGCATGCTAGATGTCCTTGCAGGAGTAGCCGAGGAGAGGATCTTCCTAGCGATTTGGATGTACGGAGTTTATGATAATCTGAGACCTATTTGGTTTTTGTACTGATATCAAATTTTCTCCTTTCTATCTGAGAGGTCATTTGATATGCTCTTTACTCCTGATTTCAACTTTTCACAGTTTGTTGTTCTTCCAGGATTTCAGGGAGTATGGACCACTATATGGTCAAACGAGATGCGATTCTTGAGTGTTGTTATTCGTGGCGTCTTGCTGCCATTTTAATGGTCAGAATCCATGAACTGCTGAGACCTCGATTATCCACTGTAGGTCATGCCTTCTGATCAAAAGTTCGCAGTCATTGAGATATTTTTCTCCATGCCTGTTTTGTTGCTCAAATTTCTACTTTCATCTACGTATGAGTATTTAATGAATGTACTCTTCTCCATGGTGCGTCTATGAGGGTAGAAATTTCATGCTCCCAATCTGCTTGGCCAGAAGTAGGTTATTTGGTGATTTCTTATTATATGCTTGTATTTTTATTATTGAGCATAGTTAAACTTATTATATGCATGTATTTTTCAGCTTGTTCAGGCTTGTAGATGACTTCTGAATTGGTGAGTAATTTCGAGAAGTGGAGCTGCACTCAAGGTTCGAGATGTAGTTTATGTCGATTGGATGAGTTGTTTGACTCTTTGGCATGTTCTTTTAGATGGTTGTGATCAAAACTCTTGGCGCCATCAGCAACACTTGAGGGCTTGAGGCTCCTCTTCATAAGCACATGAGTTGCAGCAAGCAGAAATTGGAGAGGCAAACCTAATATTTTAGTTTTCATTATGAGCTAATCTGGACCATGTCTGAGTCCACCATAGTTCAAACAAGATCTATGGACTGAAGGTTGGATTGAGTTCCACTATTCGAGTTAACATGTACATTTTTACATTTTCTCTGATTTTGATTGCATGCTTGGGCAAGAGGATAGGAAGAGAGGCTTGCATCTGGAGATGACAAGGGTGGTCACCTGGTGCAACTAGAAGTTTAGTTTCATATGTGTGATGATATTGCTCGGGTAGTATCTTGGCGGAGCCTCGTGGAGGCCAAAGGGGTCATGACCCCCATGTGAGTCCGACATATGGATAATTCTCCTTCCAATCCAATTAATAATTATATATGTTAGGTTTAGAGCATTACATTGGTTCACCGGAAGGATATACACAAACTTAAGCGGTTTGAGTGGATGTACCTACAAAGACTACAAGCAGCCGTGGTTTTCAATTTCAGTTTTAGAAAAATTTCAGCACCAACCGAAATCACTGAAATTCTGTAAATTTCAGTGATTTCAGTTTCCATTTCAGCCAAATAACCGAAATATTCACTTGAATTCAATTAAAAAATTGAAAATTTTAAAAAATATTTTGAAAAATATTGGAATTGTTGTGCTATACTGAAATTACTGAAATATTTTGGCCGAAACGTAATATTTCAGTGTCTGCTGAAATTACTGAAATTCAGTGAATTTCACCGAAATCTCACTGAAAGTGAAAACCATGCAAGCAGCTTGATTGATTGTTGTGTATGAACAACTTACTGCTTGCTACTGCACAGAATGCTCGCTTTGCTTGCTGCATCATTAGATGTACTCGATTCTTGAAAAGAATAGTTGGATTCATTTGGGTGCTTCTTTGCATCTGCTGGCACAACATCAATTCGCCATCTGCTTGTTGCTGCACATGCATGGAATGGCTCATCATGTTGTTCTCAACTGCCAATATGCCGAGTCGACGAAGGCCGATGGGCTGAACTGCCAGAGGATGGAAGAAGCAAAATATGTTCGATTACCATGTAATCTTCTATGATTCACATGTCTTCATGGGTGGCAGGCGTAATGCTTAGTAGGTATAGATTATATGTTCACAAAGGTAGCAAAACACATTCATACGAAAACTACTTTGAAGCTAGACAAATTTTCCCTGTGCTAATTTTTAGCATAAGGTACTAAAATATCCTATATACAAATATGATTTCTACTAAAATTTTGTCAAGATAATTTCTTGTACTAAAATTTGCCGTGTTACTCCTGTACTGAAATGTACCTTCTTACTAAAGTTCCATAGGGAGGAGAAGGGAGCAAAGGGCCCGAGGAGAAAGGAGCCAGCTCAGGAAGAAGTTCACTATCATCTACTCCCTCCGTTCAGAATTACTCGTCCAAGAAATGAATGTATCTAGATGTATTTTAGTTGTAGATACAAGTAATTCCGAACGGAGGGAATACTTATGTTGAGATGGGCTTCATGTAACTCGTAATTCCGAACCACTGCTGCGATTCCAGCTGAAACGTAACATCCAACAGTATGGCAATATAAGGAGGTATACTTAATAGCTATATCATTTTATTTTAAACTTTTTTGAATTGTATATGATGAAATTTAGCCCTGTACATAGTCTTCCATTTTTTTTCATGGTATGGGTGGCGTAGATGATGATGGCTTTTGTTCCTGTTTACAAAAGATGTGGAGCATGAACATAAAAAGTGTGAAGTTTTATAAAAATTGCAACCTACATCTAATAAAAAAATTGCAACCTGCATAAAAGATTCAAACCCTCTTCCCCTCGCACGGTACTATACATTTCTTTTCTATCTTACGTTGTTCAAAATTTGAAGAGTTGGTGGGTGAGCTGCAAGGGGATTGTGTGTCAGATGCGCCATTGGCAGAGATGGAGACCTAGGGGAGGTGAAAAGGCATAAATAGTTGATAATATCAGACATAATTAGTGTTTAACCACTAAAATATTTATGGTCCCGTTGCAACGCACGGGCAATTCACTAGTAGTATTAAATGTTGGCAACAGTCGGTCTACTTAACAAGGACGTGATGCCTATATTCATGATCATTGCCTTAGATATTGTCATAACTTTACGCTTTTCTATCAATTGCTTGGTAGTAATTTGTTCACCCACCGTAATATTTTCTATCTTGAGAGAAGCCTCTAGTGAAACCTATGGCCCCCAAGTCTATTTTCCATCATATAAGTTTCTGATCTACAATTTTAGTTTCCGATTTACTTCCTTTGCAATCTTTTACTTTCCGATCTATAAACCAAAAATACCAAAAATATTTACTTTACCGTTTATCCATCTCTAGCAGATCTCACTTTTGCAAATAACCGTGAAGGGATTGACCACCCCTTTATCGTGTTTTGTGCAAGTTGTTGATTGTTTGTGCAGGTATTCGGTGACTTGTTCGTTGTCTCCTACTGGATTGATACATTGCTTCTCAAAACTGAGGGAAATACTTACTCTACTTTGCTGCATCATCCTTTCCTCGTTAAGGAAAAAACCAATGCAAGACCAAGAAGTAGCAGTACTTACGATTGAAACTCCTAGCAGGCATTCACAACTAGTAAGAATTTATTGAGGTAAAACCCAACCATAAAATTAAGATCTAAGGGTCCTCTTTATCCCATATGCATCAACACCTATACTCGAGCTCGGTAATTTTTTTGACTCTGACAATGGTATGAGTATTTATATCAACATCCTACTAACCCTTAAGTATGATCCACATACGCACACTCGCATATCGTGCGCACTAGAGGACAACATCATATCACAATTCGTAACATAAAACTAAAAATATCTCAGTATATCACTAATGACCATCGGACAGAAATAAATCTAGTGAGACATAATAGCTATGTGATAACCCACAAGCGAAGGGGATCAGTTGTAGCCTTTTAGATATGTATGTGTGTCGAACCCAACGAGTATCTAAAGGTAGAATTAATATTCTATCGAGTTCTATCAACCACCGATACAACTTTGCACCCACTAAATGTTTGCTCTACCTAGAAACAAGAAATAAAACTACTTTTGCGGCAACGAAAAGATAGATTTGAGAGAATATAAAGGACTAGGAAATAAAAGTTAGGTGTTGATTAAATAAAAGTAAATTGAAGAAAAGTATTTTGAAAGAACAATAAAGAAAGGATTGTCCCTGGGCAATTGTGTATGAAACAATAGTGATAATCCTCCATTTCAGTTTTTTATGTAAGAGCGGCCTATGATAACAAGTAGCAAAATCTATTGCCTACAAGTTCTTCTGATTGAAACAATAGTGATACAAGCATCCGCAAAACCACACCATAGCATTAAGTCCAAAGGTCCTACTTAATCCTATATGCAACAACCCATTAACTGGGTATGTGTTTTAGTCACTCAACCCAGCTCTGAAAATGATGAGTGCTATTTTTACGCTCATCAAAACTGATTTTAAACCGAGATATTAAATAAAGTTTTATATATTCGCTCTAATATTGCAATGATTAAGGAACGCAAAGGATTGCAAATATCCTATCTTTGCTTTGTTTCCACGGGAAAGGGGCTATTTATGGACGAAATCAAGCCAACACATGGAAAGGAGTAAATAGGAGATCGAGTGGGAGGCGCAAACGAAGAAACAGAGCAAACGACAGTGTTCCATATGACCGCATATGCGTAGTCATATGGCATGCTAGGGTCGCCCTTTGATCCACCACTATAAATACCGGGAAGGGGCTGATACGTCCATTTTGCATAATGTTTTCATACTGTTATTTGTAGTGTTTTTATGCAATATAATACCTTGAGGAGTAATTCTAATGCATTTTATCCCTAAATATGCAAGGTTTATACAAAGAGGGAGAACACCGACAGCTGGAATTCTGGTCCTGAAAAAGCTGTCAGAGATACCTATTCTGCACATCTCCAAATGAGCTGAAATTTTAAGGAGAATTATTTTGGAATATATAAAAAATACTGGAGGGAAGAACTACCGGAGGGGGCCACCCAGGTGCCCAATAGGCACCAGGGCGTGCCCTGGTTGGTAGTGGACTCCTCGACCCACCTTTGGTGCTCATCTTCTGGTACATAAGGTCTTTTGACCTATAAAAAATAGAGACTTTCGGGACGGAGCGCCGCCCTCTCGAGGCGGAACTTGGGTAGCAACACTTTCTCCCTCTGGCGCAGTGATTCCTCCAGGGGAATTCCCTCCGGGGGGAAATTGTATGCATCGTCATCACTAACAACCCTCTCATTTTTGGGAGGCCAATCTTAATCAACATCTTCAACATCACCATCTCATCTCAACCCCGCGATCATCTCTTGTGTTCAATCTTTGTATCAAAACCTCACATTGGTACCTGTGTGTCACTAGTAGTGTTGATTACATCTTGTAGTTGATACTAGATGGTTTATTTGGTGGAAGATCATATGTTTAGATGCATTACGCTATTTAATATCCCTCTGATCTTGAGCATGAATTTTATTTTTGAGTAGTTGTCTTTGTTCTTGAGGCCATGCGAGAAGTCATGTCGCAAGTAATCATGTGAATATGATATTCATTCGATATTTTGATGATATGTAGGTTGTGATTCCCTAAGTGGTGTTATATGAACGTCGACTACATGACACTTCACCATCTTTGGGCCTAAGGGAATGCATGGTTGAGTAGTTATTAGATGATGAGTTGCTAGAGTGTAGAAGCTTAAACCCTATTTTACGTGTTATTCCATAAGGGGCAGATTTGTATCCATATGTTTAATGCTATGATTTTTTTCGACTATAAACAGTAGGGTAAAACCCCACTGCAATTTTTATATTATAGAGCAAAGAAACAAGTAGTCTTATAGGCTTGAGGTAAGCCTACAGAAAAAAAGAAAAAATAAGGCAAAGAAAAAAAGAAAATTACAGCAGGGTCTGAAGCCAGAGATTGAAATGATTCTCATGCTTCTTCTTCATTCTGAACCTTAATAGTTTTAGCTCCTCCAGGAAAATGAACTTCCATCCTTGAAAAGATGGAGCAATGTTTTCAAAAAAATTGTTGTTTCTGGTTATCCAGATGGCCCATGCACCAAGAATGATGATCTCCATGTAGAAGGGGTACTTTAGTTTATCCTTTAGATCTTGAAATGCTTCCAAAGACTTGACAGATTTGGTGTTCTTGTTGGACAAATAAAGTCCCAAAGACCTTTGTTGTACAAATGGGCATCCCCAAAAAGATGATGAAGTGTTTCCTCCTGTTGACCGTCACTAACAAAGACAGTTGTATGCTTCCAGAACAAAATTCTTCCTTCTAAGCAGGTTCCTTGTGTTAACTCTGTCATGAAGTAGTTGCCAGAAAAAGACTTTGTGTTTTGGCTGACATGAGCTTTGCCATATCCAGTTGAAATGAGGAGGTGTTTGCTTGTGACCTATTAGCACTTTATATGCCTTGATGGATGAATATATTTCATTTCCCCAGATATAACTCCATGTGTCTAAAGATCCCAGAAATTCAGATTGCCTCATAGTGATGCAAATGTCCTCCATTTCTAAGAATTCCTCATATGCCTCTGTTGTCAATGGTAGGAAAAAAAGGTCTTGAAGGTACTCTGTCTGCAATACCTGTTGGATATTCAACTGGGGATTTCTCACAAAGGAGTACAGGTGATGGAATTTGTGTTTGAGTACAGCATGTTGCCAAAGATCATCCCGGAAAGAAGCACTGACCCCATCTCCCACATTACATCTAGCAATAGCCCTGTAATGATCCAGAAGTACCAAGTTTGATTTCCACCAAAAAGAACCCACCATGTTGTCACCTGGCAATTTCCCATCATTATAGTGGGTTCCCCAAATCAAGTTAACCCACGGTATGTCATGTATGTCGAAACATTTATGCAAATTTTTCGTTAGCAGGGTTATGTTATGGGAATATATATCCAATACACCTAGGCCTCCCTGATCTTTGGGTCTGCACACAGTGGTCCAAGCTACTAAAGCAGGTCTGCGGTCTTCCATATCTGGCCCTCTCCAAAGATGTGTCTCGGGTATTTCCTTTATCTGTTTTCTTTATTGTGATTGGAATATCCAGACATGTCATGAAGAAGACTGCTAGAGAGGTTAGCACTGATTTCACCAGCAGCAGTTTCCCAGCCTGTGTCATGAAGATAGATATGCCTGCTAACCTTTTAGCAATCCTGTTGACTAGAGGTAAACATTGTTCCACAGTGGGCTTGTAAATTCCCAATGGAAGTCCAAGGTAATTGAAAGGGAAGTGTCCTCTAGCACATCGTAGAGTGTTTGTGAAAAGTTCAACCCTGTCTTCATAAATGTTTAGAGGAACGAGAAATGACTTCCCATAATTCACTTTGAGTCCAGTAGCAGAAGCAAAAGTGTTGAGGAAAGCTTTCAGACAAAAGAGCTGCCTAGTATCTGCTTGCATAATCACCAGAGTGTCATCTGCATCCTGCACAATTGGGAAATGTAGACAAGAGTTTACTTGCAGTGGTGCAGAGAGTAAGTTCATCCGCATTGCTCTGTTAAGAATAGATTGCAACAGATCAGCTGCCAGCACAAAGATTAGTGGAGAGTAAGGATCTCCCTTTCTTACTCCTCGTTTGATGTAGAATTTTTTCACGGGACTCCATTGATGTCTGAGAAGATGTTGCTGTTGAGGATAGACTTATCATCCAAAGGATCCATCTGTCACCAAAACCCTTGGCCTTAAAAATGTCAATTATTGCTGCATGCTCAATTGTATCAAATGCTTTTGCAAAATCCAGTTTAATAACTAAAATTTCCTCCCTGGACTTGTGGCATTGCTAAATATATTCATAGACCCATCCTAAGTAGTCTTGTATCACCCTGTCTTTGAGGAAGCCATACTGATTGATATGCACCATTTGCAGTATTACCCTATGCAATCTATTTGCGAGAAGTTTTGTAATGATCTTGAGCACCCCATTAAGCAGAGAAATGGGTCTAAAGTCATTTGGAGTGAGTGGCACTTCTTTTTTAGGAATTAGGGTGATGAAAGAAGAATTAATGCTCTCAAGGTTGACATTTCCGACATGAAAAGCCATTATAAGTTCAATGACATCTAGTTTTATTATATCCCAGCAAGCCTTGAGAAACTCATTATTGAAACCATCAGGACCAGGTGATTTATCATTAGGCAAATTCTTGACCACATCCTCAATTTCCTCCACAGTGAAAGGTTTTTCCAAGTCAGTGAATATGAGAGGATCCACTATATTTTCATACAAGTCCTCTAGATTAAAGTGCATAGAATGCCCAGTGGTCTGCCCCAATCTACCCTTGAAAGCCTCCCATAGAATTGTTGCCTTTCCTTCATGGTCAGTGACTTCAACTTGGTTCTTGTTTACCAGCATAGCAATTTATTTATGCCTGTGGTTAATAGAGGCTTTTGTGTGAAATAATTTTGTGTTCTCATCCCCTCTTTGCTTCCAGTAAATTTTCTGATTGTTGAGCACTGTCAATAAGAATTCCTTCAGTATGTCCCTGCAATTTTTTTCAAACACTGACAAAGCCCTCTATTCCTCAATTAAGTCCCAAAGGAAAATAATATCATTCAACTTTGCAATCTGCTTTTTGTGACATGATAAGGATTTAGCCCAAAGTTTTAGTTCTCTTCTGACATTCTTGAACTTAGCATTAATCTTTTTAGCACAATCAGTATGACCCACTGGGATGTTCCAAGCGTCGTGAACCACTTGCTTGAAGGAACTGTGGTTGAGCCAGTAATTTTCAAACCTAAACACTTTGGACTTTGGAATCGTTGTGCCAATTTTTATCATACATGGGAGGTGATCAGATATGGGTTTAGCCATGGGAAGAAGCAGTAGAGTGCGGATAGCTAGTCATCCAAGCGGCAGATGTGAAGAACCAATCTAGCTTCACAAGTAGAGGATTGTCCTGCATGTTACTCCAGCTAAATTATGCGCCTTTGAGAGGGAGTTCAATTAGACCTAATTCACTGATGGCTTCATTAAGCGTAAGCATTTCATTAACATCACCTCCAGGTTTATTTACGTCTTGAGTTTCTAATGAAATTAAAATCACCCATGATAATCGATCCACATCAAGAGGCATTTGAATATTTCCAAACCATTCAATGAATTCAATCTTTTCTTCATGATTGCAGGGGCCATAAATGTTTGTGAGAATCCATGACTTGGAGGAGGTGTTGCAGGTAAATTTAATGGATAAAGAAAATTTATTTTGAAACATCCATACTCCAGTAAATAACGCACCATTCCAAGCTGTGAGGATGCCACCAGATGCCCCAATTGATGGTAAGTATTCAAATTTATTGAATCTCAGTGGGAAAACTTTATGAATATATGCTAAGTCAAAGATCTCTCTCTTTGTTTCCTGTAAACACACAATCCCAGCTGCACTTTCTTCAACTTTTTGCTTTATAGCTAACCACTTTTCTGGAGAATTAATACCTCTCACATTCTAGTTCAGTATATTCCGAGTTACATTGTTATTCATTGAAAACCAGACATATGTGTTCTTGAACACTCAGGTCCAACCTGGTGTCTATCCCCATTTAATTTACATTGATTCACTGAATAATCAGTTGTCATACAAGTAGACCCATCATGCAAACACTGCACATGAATTGATTGACTCCCATGGCATTGCAACAAGTAATTCATAAGAAAAAGGATAGCAACAAAAGGAATAGCACATTTTATCTCCATAAGCGAGCAGCACAGTTTACACACCAATCCATTACAGGCAAGGAACAATAGATGTCGTTCTGAATAATCAGGCACTATGGAGCAAGTTTTGGTCTTAGGATTATTTGCAAACATAAAGAAAGGAATTTCCAAAAGAGAACAGTAGGACACTCTGCTATTCCAGCTAATCTGTTGTGGCCTTGTCATCATCAGGCAATCTTGGATGTGTTGTCCTGCCCAGTGACCTTGGACACCTTGGCCACCTCTTCATGCCCCTTCTTTTTAGGCTTCTTGGACAGCTTTCCGTGCAGCTCTTCATCAGCAACCTTACAGAAAGACTTTGTTAGGTTTTTCACCACAGAATTCTGAATAACAGATGGGATTGCATTGCATGGCAAACAAGATCTAGTATCACAAGATTTTCTCCTATAACCCATGTTATCTTTTTTAATCCTGTCACTCCTTCTTACCTCAGTTTCAACCAGAGGCTCCTTGTCCCTTCTCTTCCTTGAGATAGCCTCCTCAAGTGGAAGAAATTTGTTTGGGGAGACTTGTTGCAGAGGACTGCCTGCTCTAGTGGAAGAGTGTGCTGCAGGACTAACACCTTCATTTTCTTTTCCCAACCCCAGGATGAAATCCTTGCAGGTTGGTGCCTGGGAAGCAGAACATCCATCAGGTATATGAAATAGCATTGTGTCCTCTTGTTTGCAATTGGCAGTCAATATTTTCCACACATCAGACTTTAGAAGTTTCATTGTCCAACTAAACTTATCCGGGGATAACAACAAAATTATTATGAAGTTGAACCAACTTACTGGTATTTCAATTTTGAAAGTGTTCTCAGTTCCTCGAGTTGCTGGTGCAAAATGCTTAATCCAGAGTCCAAGACCTTCTTCAGACATTAAATGAGCTCCATCAATAATATCCAAAGCATGATTGTGAGCAGGTTCATGTAAGTCAAGCATGTTAGGAGAGCTTGGTAATGAGAAAGTTCCATAGTTACCTTTATTGATATGATCTGTAGATGTGCCAACATAAGGAATTGGGACATCTTCCTTGCCCTTCTCATCAGGAAGCATATTGAGGGGAGAAGGATCTTTTTCTGCCTCACTCTGATTGGCTGTGTCTCTGTCATGCATAGGAATTTCAGCAACTACATTTACTTCCCTAACATTGAGCCCCGCATTCATGTTGTCCACCTGCAGATCCAGTTGTGCTTCGTCCTGGACCTGAGGTAACAATGCTGGCTCCAATCTTTGGATTCTCGGCTGAATATTTTGCAAATTGTTCTGAGGCACCTGTTCCTCCTCATCTTCAATTGCATTATAGGCCAATGCAATGTTTAACAACCCTTGACCAACTTGTGGGGCCTAAATTCCCTGATTGACTTCTTCACTTGCAGAGGGTGAGGGAGTTCCGGACTAGGGGGTGTCCGGATAGCCGAACTATCATCATCGGCTGGACTCCAAGACTATGAAGATACAAGATTGAAGACTTCGTCCCGTGTCCGGATGGGACTTTCCTTGGCGTGGAAGGCAAGCTTGGTGATACGGATATGTAGATCTCCTACCTTTGTAACCAACTTTGTGTAACCCTAGCCCTCTCCGGTGCCTATATAAACCGGATGGCTTTAGTCCATAGGACGAACAACAATAATACCATAGGCTAGCTTCTAGGGTTTAGCCTCTTTGTTCTCGTGGTAGATCCACTCTTGTAACACACATCATGAATATTAATCAAGCATGACGTAGGTTTTTACCTCCAACAAGATGGCCCGAATCTGGGTAAAACATCGTGTCCCTTGTCTCCTGTTACCATCCGCCTAGATGCACAGTTCGGGACCCCCTACCCGAGATCCGTCGGTTTTGACACCGACATTGGTGCTTTCATTGAGAGTTCCTCTGTGCCATCACCATCAGGAAGGATGCCTTTTCCCGTCTTTA
The DNA here is from genome assembly GCA_021605145.1 of Aegilops bicornis. NCBI lineage: Eukaryota > Viridiplantae > Streptophyta > Magnoliopsida > Poales > Poaceae > Aegilops > Aegilops bicornis. The sequence goes on along the minus strand of CM038672.1, from coordinate 553,663,401 downwards.
AAGACGGCGCTGTCATCAAGGGAGCTTTGGCCGCCGGCCAGACTATCCGGCTAGGCGGTTTTCTCATGACCGCCTGTTCGGCCACCGCTCCGACAATGACCTCTCAAGTCATTAAAAGCGATCTTCACGTCGGCTCGGAATTCGCCGAGCAGCTAGATCCGATTGAGCTCTCCTCCGTAAATGTGCTATTGGATCGCATCGCCGCCCTGGGAGTCGCTACCGACTACGATCAGATTGGGCTTAAAACCGATTTGAGAGAAATTAACTATCCCCAGGTTACCCACCACGTTGTCGTGGTAGAGGAACAATGCGGCGACTCTTCTTCTATGTTAAAATCCAACTATATGCGGATTAGGATCCTCCATGCCGGATTCCCACTGAGGGACGGACGCCAATCAAATACTGAACCTAAAGTCAGGCATCGGACCAGATTTGTTGGAAAGCGCTCAGCAAACCAAGCTTCCGAATCCGGAAGCTTCTTGGCCTTTGAGCCTCAAACCGGGCGGGGTTCCGAACTTAATTCCACCCGCCCACCCAAACATAAGCGATCTATCTCACATACGGCAAGAGCACGATGAAGCGATTACATCATTCTTGGGTCGATTCCTCCTGGTTATGAACAGGATAAAGGACTGCCGTGAAGAAAGCGCGATTTCAATCTTCTGCAAGAATTGCATGGAAAAGGGAATCATAAACACCATCAGTCGTCGTGAAGTTTCACGCCTCGCTGACCTAGCGACCATCGTACAAAAATACTGCGCGATGGAGAGTGCCTAGAAAACCGAAACTAGGTTTTGGGACAATCCGGCCCTGAATACAAACCCAGTCCGAAATAAAAGGGTGCTTCATACTCAAGCACCTCGGTTAAAAACCAAAAAGCAAAAACCCCTAAAGTGCGGAACCGTCTTTGGAGGGATGGCTCAACGGACCTGCAAAATCCACGATATGGAGGGCGCCACTCCAACACACAGCCTTCGGCGTGTTGGATACTACGGCAGTGGCCAAAAGTGGCGTGGCTTTTAGCCAGAAACCAACCCAGCGATGCAGTACAATATTAACGGTCTTGAGACTTTCGCATCAAATAACATGCGGAAGCGAACAATCCAGACCTCGCGAAGTCTACCAAGTAGCAACAACAAATCCATGGAGCGACACGGCTATCACCTTCAACGCCAAATGACGAACCTAAATTCCGAACAGATAGAGCACCAGCCGCATTGGTCCTTAGTCCGATAGTGGACAGTTTCCGTCTTACTAAGGTACTCATGGATGGCGGCAGCGGATTAAACCTCATCAATGAGGAAACCCTTCAAAAAATGGAAATTGACTGGAGCCGCATTGAGCGCAGCAGCACAACCTTCAGAGGGATAATCCCTAGTCGAGAAGTATGCTGCACAGGAAAAATCACACTAGATGTAGTGTTCGGCTCACAGGAGAATTACAGGTCCGAAGAGGTCATGTTCCAAGTGGCCCCATTCGGCAGCGGATATCGCGATTTGTTAGGGCGAGAGGCATTCACAATCTTCCAAGCTATACCCCACTACAGGTACATGAAGCTCAAAATGCCCGGACCCAATGGGATAATGACTCTCGCCAGTGATCCAGATACAACACTCTGCGCTGAAAATAAGACAGCCGCACTGGCCCTAGAGGCATTGTCCGAAGCCCTAGCGGCAGAGGAACTAACTCCACGATGGATAGGGACGATGTGATACTCGATAAGAGGTCCAAGTCCACCTCTTTTAAACCAATGAGGCGAAATAGTCAAATTTCAGGTCCATCCAACGGACCCCACAAAGATGGCCTCCATTGGGGCACAATTAAGTCCTGATGTCGAAGCCACACTACGAGAATTCCTTCGGGAAAATTGGGACATTTTTTCCTGGCACCCTTCAGACATGCCAGGAATCCCACGCAGGCTGGCAGGAGCACATCCTAAATATCCTAAAAGGATTCAAGCCAGTCAAACAAACTCTTTGGCGATTTTCTGAACCCAAAAGACAGGCAATGGGAGAGGAGCTAGCCAAACTCTTAGAAGCCAGATTCATCAGAGATATAAAACATCCGGACTGGCTAGCCAATCTAGTAATGGTACCAAAAAAGGACAAATCACAGGCGCCTCTGCGTCGATTTTAAAGACCTTAACAAGGCCTGTCCAAAGGACCCTTTCCCCTCCCTCGCATCGACCAAATCATCCATGCTACCGCAGGGCACGATTCATTGTGCTTCCTCGGCGCATACTCGGATACCATCAAATCAAGATGGCGGAGAAAGATCGAGCCATAGCGGCATTCATTACCATATGGGCCATTCTGCTTCAACACAATGCCCTTCGGACTCAAAAACGCCGGCGCAACATATCAGCGCATGATTCAAACATATCTGGCTACCCAGATAGGCAAAACAGTAGAGGCATACGTAGACGATGTGGTCGTCAAGACCAAACACGTCGGAACGCTATTAGAAGACTTGAGGGTGACATTTGACAACCTCCGAGCATATGACATTAAGCTCAATCCGGAAAGCTCTTGGGCTGCATCGTATCCGGTAGAGGAATTGAAGCAAACCCGGCCAAAATCTGAGCTATGTCACAATTGGATATTCCAAAAGACCTCAAGCAGATACAAAAACTAACTGGATGCGTAGCGGCCTTAAGTCGCTTCATCTCCCGTTTGGTAGAAAAGGCTCTACCCCTCTACCGCCTCCTCCCAAGACACCGAACATTTCGAATGGACGGATGCCGCCTGGTGGACTCGAAGAAATAAAGGCCATCACGGCAACAAATCCGGTTACGGCGCGACCAACCTGGGCGAACCTATGTTATTATATATCGCAGCAACACATCAAGTTGTCAAGACGGTACTCGTCGTTGAACGAGAAAGCGAAGGGCACAGATTCTCTCTTCAAAAACCGATGTACTACGTATCCACTGTTCTAACTCCATGCAAATCTAGGTACCCACATTATCAAAAGATAGCGTGTCACGGTGTTCATGGCATCCGGAAGCTGCGACACTACTTTCAAGAGTGTTCAATAACGGTGGCCTCCAAGTACCTCTCAACGATATTATAAACAATCACGGCCTTAGCGGGCAGGATTGCAAAATGGGCTATCGAGCTCTTACCATTTGACATAACCTACAAACCACGGCGAGCTATAAAGTCGCGAGTTCTTCCTGACTTAAATGCCCGAATGGACCAAGCCGAACTCCTTAAAAATGCAGTAGCGTACTCAACTGGATCATGCATTTTGACGGATCCAAAATGTTGGCTGGCTTGGGGCTGGCGTCGTCTGGCGTCCCCAACGGAGACACAATCCAATACGTACTTCAAATAATGTACATGGACTCCAACAACGCGGCCGAATCTGAGGCCCTTCTACATGGCCTCCGGATGGCAATCTCCATGGGCATTCAACGCCTAGAGGTGTGCGGGGATTCAAACCTCGCAATATCCCAAGTAAATGGAGACTTTGACGCCAAAGATCCAAAAATGGCAGCTTACCGCAACACCGTCCTAAAAATGTCAGCTCGGTTCAAAGGACTCGAATTCCACCATGTAGCCCGGGATAACAACAAGGCAGCAGACGTGTTAGAACGCATCTGCGCGAAATGAGACGCTGTCCCCCCAAACATCTTCCTGGAACATCTCTTTAAGCCATCCGTATTATGGGAAGAGGAGTCCGGAAATAACAATCCGGAGCCAGCTGCATCACCTAATTCAGACCATTCTGACACAATCGGCGGCTCAGCCAATGAAATAACACCTTGACTCACGAAATAATGGCAGTAATTTCCCGTGGACAGAATCCATTCCTAGCCTACTTAATGCGGCAGGAACTTCCGAAGACCAAAATGAGGCCCGCTGCATAGTTCGGCGATCTAAAGCCAACAAGGTCCATGAGGAGAACTTTATAAGAAAAGCACAACCGAGTCCTTCAAAGGTGTATCTCCGAAGAGGAAGGGCGAAATCTCCTGGCTGAAATTCACGCCGGACTCGGCCGGCACCACGCTGCAGCCCGGGCCCTTGTAGGCAAGGCCTTCCGTACAGGATTTTATTGGCCGATAGCCCGGGCAGATGCTGAGGACTTAGTCCAACGATGCGTCGGTTGCCAGCTCTTTGCTAATCAGAGCCACATGCCACCCACCGCCTTCAAAACTATACCCATTACCTAGCCGTTCGCGATCTGGGGGCTTGACATGGTTGGACCCCTTAAAGGGGGAACCCACAAGCACCAATACTTATTGGTCATGGTGGACAAATTCACCAAATGGATTGAGGCCAAGACGGTTAAAACGGCAGAATCCGGACCGGTGATAGACTTCATATCCGGGGTAGTACACCGTTTGGCGTCCCCACATGCATCATCGCGATAACGGGACGAACTTCACGGCCGACGAGGTTAAACTCTGGTGCAAAAACATGGGCATCAAGCTCGATTACGCTTCAGTCTATCACCCCCAAACTAACGGTCAAGTCGAGCGAGCAAATGGTCTAATCATGAGCGGCATCAAACCCAGACTAGTGCTGTCCCTCAAGAAATCTAACACGCACTGGGTAGAGGAGCTCGACTCCGTACTCTGGGGGCTGCGGACCACGCCAAACCGAACTACTGGATTCACACCATTTTTCATGGTGTACGACGCAGAGGCAGTTCTGCCCTACGATATAATTCATGACTCACCTCGTGTGCGCATGTACAAAGAAAGAGAAGCCAAGTTGGATCGGCAGGACAGTTTGGACGCCTTAGAGGAGGAGGCGGGGCGTGGCAAAGGCTCGTTCAGCATTTTATCGCCAGCAGGCTCGAAGATATCAAAGCAGAAATGCGGGCCAAAACTTACAATGTTGGCAAACTTGTTCTACGCCTGCCGGACAAAAAAAGGACAAACTTAAGCCCAAGTGGGAAGGTCCCTTCATCATCGACCAAGTCCTGACCGGCGGAGCATACCGTCTACGTAACGCATCTGACAACCGACTCGAGCCGAACCCATGGAACGCAGCCCGTCTCCGAAGATTCTACGCCTAACGCCGGACTCCAAGTTCGTCTCACTCCCCCGTCCACCTTTTTATATTTTTTACTGTCTCTTGTCCCCCTCCTTCTTCCCACTTTTTTTCAATACCTTTTATAGGCTGATTTGCTCTTTGTTCGCACACACTTGATGTGCTCCTAGCACTCATTATACCTGGGGGCTTCTTCAACAGAAGCTTATTCACACGAGCTTCATGCCCAATACATGTGTCATACTTCCACACAAGCTTCAACAGAAGTTTTGGCCAAGCTGGGTTGCCTGGCTCCTGTGCTTACCCCTACGTTCCCGATTGTTCGGCTAGGAGGTAAAGGGAGCACCTCTGCGATTGCTACTGCCGGGTCAGCCAGATGTGTACCTCAGACTGGGTGAAGCCAAAGCTAAGCGTTCTTAAGAGAATATTCGGTCGATGACTTGAAAGATGATTTATTACTTACTTATTTATCCGCCCCGGATGCTTTTTACGCTATTTTCGCGATCCGGCATTGCACTTTAGGGCATGCCTCCCAAGGAAAGGAACCCTTAACGGAACTATTCTCCTGAAGATGTTTCTTACTAACCATGTAATATAACATAACTAGTTGGGCACTTGTGCGATAAAGCAATTATGACCTGACGCCTTGTCTCCATGCATGCCACAGTTCTTTTATAACCGTAAGGGTATTCGGACACACTCGGACTGTTGGGTCCCGAGGTTGAAGCCAAACGGTCATAAAGACAAACGATCTACAATCCGGCTAGAAGGCATTTTACATGTCATTTCAAATTACATCGTCAAACCGGTGATTGTACTCCTCCTCAATCCCATCTAACGGCTGTCTAATTCTGATCTGTTGGGAATATTTCACGGCCAATTCTACTTGGCCGTACATCAACTCACAGGGATCTCCTTCCCATCAGGCCTGCAGTCCGACCTCGGCCATGTGGTTTAGGTCAGCCTTGGTAACGATGTCTTCGCCATGGCACAGGCCTCCTGGCGCCACGGCAGCCGATATCTTCCACAAGCGGAGTCGTCGCCGTGCTCACGAAGCTTCTCGCAAGCTCACCAAGGCCCTCGGGTAGGGAGGCGGATGGACATAAAGCATGAACAGCGCCACTCGCCGCTGTCGAACACGTTCGAGCAATTGCACCAGCTCGGGAAGTTGGACACCCGTTGACTCACGCATTTCCTCCGCAGGGCGACCTGTGAGCACACCTAAAGGCATATTTCTGTCAATCGACTTCCTCGTCGAATTCTTCTTTTCAAAGGAATTTGTTCAAGCACTTACTATAAATGCCGCGATGAAGCCGTTGATTCTCCTTCACGGAGGCAGACAGCTGGGCCCGAACACCTTTCAGCCCTTCTCGTCGCTGGGTGTTGGCATCTTGGAGCTTGTTTCTCTCCTGCTGCACCTTCATAAGCACCCTCTCGCCGGCCTTTAGCTGGTGCAGTATCTGTTCCTTGTCCGGATCTAGTCCGGCGCCCTCTGCAATATTATTGTGGGATTCACGCCGCACTTTGTTAAATAATTATCTTTTCAAAGAACGTCTTACCAGTGGGGGTCTCTGTGGCTCCCCGTGTGGCGGCCAGTGCGGCCTCAAGTTGGGCCTTGCACTCTTTGAGCTCCTGGGACAGATGGGTATTCTTCTCCGTAAGATCCTACATAATAATTGATCCTTAAATCAGTTATTTCAACTATTTTAAGTCTCGGGGGCTACTGGCATATATAGCTATTAAAATTACTCACCCGTATGTCTTTCACATACTGCTCCGTGGCTCGTTAACCCATCTTGAGCGGCACGGAGGTGCGCGTTCCGCATCAAAGGCATTTAACGCCTCCGGGGAGAAACACGCGTCACGAAGAACTGTCCGGCGACGCCTGTGATTCATGGCGCTCTGCACCTCAGACCGGGTGGCGGACAGCCTGTCGGCATCCTCCGTCGGAGGAGCGTCCAGCTCATGCCTTGTATTCGCCTCCCCTCCCGGACCATGCGTTGGAGCATGGCTGGCGGAGGCTTGATTGGCAACCTCTCCGGACACTGTCCGGCGAGCGCTCTTTCTGGAAAGGTTATGAGCATTAATATACCTCCTAGGGATCCTTCCCTTAAAGATAGCGGTGCTCCCTACCGTTGCGGCGACGTTTCGGTTCGCGTTGCACTCCTCTTCCGCCTGCTGGGCCGGACTGACCCTCGTTGGTCGGCCGCCGCGGGTTCGGCTTCCTGCCTTGAAGGCACCTCCTGCGATGCACCATCAGTATGGGATGGTCAGAATTGAGCACGGATCAAATGATGGTGTCAAGACCTCGGTCGTAGTCAGCTGGGAGGCCGGAAACAAACCGGGGTAGTCAGCCGTAATTGCGACTAGGGCATTGTCTGTGCCACGTTGGTGGAACACCCCGTCAATCAGCTCCACCTTTATGTCCGGATCCTCTCCGGAGGTCGGATCAAGGGATCGTTCCGGGTCCTCGGGCTATGGAGTTAGGCTTCGTATGCCCTCCATGTCCCGGCGCAGCTCCAGCGTCGAAATCACAGAGTAAGATACTTGACTTTAAAAGTATGGATCGGGTAGATGAACATCCGCTCACTACTAGGAAAAGGCCTACTAATGGCGCACCTAATTTGGCCACTAATGACGCATTAGTGGTGCGCCATTAGTGCCACGCCATTAGTATATTTTACTAATGGCGCACCAGAGGTGCGCCATTAGTATCTGATATACTAATGGCGCACCACAGGATGCGCCATTAGTATATTCAACAGTGCGCCATTAGTATGCCTCCTGTGGGGCCATGTATACCAGTGCTTTGGCATACTAATGGCGACAACGGCATGATGCGCCATTAGTAACCCGGCATACTAATGGCGCATCGCTTAATGATGCGCCATTAGTATCCTTTGGCATACTAATGGCGCACTATGATGTGATGCGCCATTAGTATGAATATTAGGTTTTTTATTTTTTATTTTCTGTTTTTTGCACAGGTTACAAAATGTATAATTGGACAAAATATAGACAGCACACATCAACAACAGATTCATCGAATACAATAGAAGATTAGTCTCTGAATACAATTCATCATATTAGTCTCTGAATACAATTCATCGTATTAGTCTCCGAATTGAAAAGACCGAACAAAGATAGAACATTATATTACAAGTCTCGAGACCGCGAGTAGCGAGTTTGTCTTCACATTACAAGTCGATATCGATCATCTAAACTACCATCACATAGAAGAGAGTTGCGGTCATCACGATGAGCATCATCACGATGAAACTTCGTCTTCATCCGGTTCCTCCAACGCTCCTCCCTCTCCCACTAGATAGCGGGCGTATCTAGATTCGCCTCGGCCCTAGTGGTGTACCCTTTGTAATCATTACCGCTAAATCGGTGAACCTGTCTCCGACACTCCTCCCGGTCGTCAGAGACTCCGGGAACCTTACCCTTGTACACGACATACATACGTCGGCATCGCTATGCACTAGCCAAGCAAACGTTAGTACCAATTCACGAGACAATACATAAGCAATATATAAGTATGCAGCGAGCGATCGGAAGAGAAAAGCAAGACATTAATAGCATCGATTACATCTAAGTTGAACAACTCTAAAACCAAAGAGACATACTACAAGTTCATTAAAGTTTAATTACAACATGAGCCAATCGATGTTTCGAACTAGACACATCATCACCGCTTTCGACTCGACTCAAGGGACCGGAGCGTGGATGAAGCCGCCGTCTATCGTGGGAGTCATGAAAGAACGCAGGCGTTGTCAGCCTGCATTTGTAGCATTGTGTCGATTTCACTGTTGGACGGTTGATTTACGAGGTAGAACTGCCCAGTGCGAAGGACATCTTGATGGATGATTTCCGCAAACTCCATTTGGATGCGAAAGAATTCTTGTCGATGTCCGCGTCCTGGATTGCCGACACGCTTGCGGCCCAATCTTTGAGTTTACTCGGTAGCAGAAGTTGATGATGGTCCCGTACGATCGCCCGCATGTGATGGATGGCGTAGTAGGCACCCTTCTGACCGCCAGGCGGCTGCTTGACGCAGCAGAATGTCGCATTGTGGGAGAACACGTGCTTGCCGTACTTACGGATAGGCCTGGTGAAGGTGACTCCAGATTGGGCGTAGCCGGGGAGAACATCATCAAGAACCTTCTTGACATTTGTGTAGTCTACGTTCGATTGACGGTCCGGGTCGAAATACGTGGCCATGGAATATTTGGGGCTTAGGAGGATGAGCGTGCAATGTGTGTCACCGCAGAAAACACGGATTGTTAAAAGAAAACGATCGAAATCTAAGAATTCATATGTTACGGGTCGGTTGAGGGAGGACTTACTCGGAAAGTAAGGCACGAGGAAGTTATCCTTATCTTGGTTTGCCGAATAGCGCCTTCGAGGTAAGAACTTCGCGACTTGCCGGTCCCCAGCGCTGCCCAAGATCTTGGCACGCATGAAGAAGGGGTCGACTATCACGATGTCCGGGGTCTTGTCGCGAATGATCCGCATCTCCATACTCAGCGAAAATAGCCGAATGAAGGTATAGTGCAGCGGATGAAGGTTCAACATAGCGTGTATGTCATCAAACCGCAGGACGATCGTACGCCCGATGGAGTTATCCACAAAGCCCTTGCCCTCTGGCACCTTGGCCACGAAAACCGGGTATGCCACATCCTTGGGTTCTTGAGAAGGAGGCCCCATGAAGTCGCCACCGTACCCATGATCGGCAAAGTACTGATCGACGTTGGCAAATGTATCGTCGTCGTCGTCGTTATGATCCTGTGCCATATGCATGTTTGGATCCAGTGGCATAGGGATGTCCGGCACCGTTGCGGCGGTCTTGCCATGGGGCCGACTTAGCGACGGCACGACTGGCGGTGTTGTCTTTGGGGTGGTGTCCCCCGCCCCCAAACGAATCTGGCTCTTCGGACAAAGCAGGGGCCAGCTCAGGCAGGCGCTGAGGGTCATCACGTCATCATCGTCGGCCCCGACGGGTCGATTGGGAGGTAACAACTCGTCGCAGCCTGGCAGCACCCGAACCAGTTCAACCCTAAACAAGTTGGGTGGCATCTGGGTACCTTGGAACAAGGGGTTGCCCGGTTGAACGATTTTTCCCTTGGCGACATCGACCAACTCGTTGTTCACGAAGTGCAGGAGAGTGCACGGAACATCGGCGGCGCCCTGCGAAAACATGTAGGGCGTCAGGGATGCCCAGTCAAAGTCGGCGAGTCGACCCTCGAAGTCGACATGCATTTTTTCGGCGACCCTCACGGTGACCCCATCCAGCGAGCCTGCCGAGGTGCCTGTTGACGGGCAGACCAACGGGGTTCTCGATGCCTAGATAATTCTTGCGATGGGAGATGCACTCTTGGTCGAAAGCCCCGGCTATACTTCCCTCTGGATGTGACATGTTCCGAACATATCCTTTGATGACACCAGACATCCTTTCGAACGGCATCATGCTGTGCAGGAACGTCGGCCCGAGTTGGATGATATCCTCCATGATATGGACCAGCAGATGCACCATAACCTCGAAGAATGCGGGCGGGAAGTACATCTCAAGCTCGCATAGTATCACCACGATCTCTTCCTGTAGCCTTCTGAGTTGCCTCACGCCCGATCGACTTCCGAGAGATGACGTCGAAAAAAGTTGCATAGGCCAAATAGCGTTTCACGGACATGCGCGTCCATGATCCCACGGATTGCAACTGGAAGTATCTGCATCATCGACGTGACGGTCGTGAGACTTCATCCCGCTGAACTTCGCTTCGCTGGGTCTAGGTATCTCGCTTATCTTCCCACAGAATCGTAAGGAAGTTTTACTCCTAGGAGGCGGTGAAAAACTGCTCGATCTCCTCCTCGACTTAGAGTGAAGCACGCGGAGTTTCCGGTCTTCTTGGCCTTTTGCCTTTGCTACGACTTCTACGTATCCCGCTTCGCCTCATCATCATCATCATCATCATCATCATCATCATTAGCGTGAAGCTCCTGCACGATGCCCATTGATTTCAAGTCTGCCCTTGCTTCGGCCCATCTTTGGTCCTCTACGGCATGTTGAGCAGGGTACCAAGCAGACTCTCGCACACGTTCTTCGTGATATACATGACATCAAGGTTGTGAGGCACACGGTGGATCTTCCAAGACGGCAAGTCCCGTAAAGCAGACCTCGTTTTCCATACCTTCAGCTGACTCTGGCGCCTTTTCGCTTCTTTCGGCTCTGGCGCCTTTTGCTTCTTTCGGCGGTGGGCAGTCTTTCCAATTTTTCAACAGCTCGTCTATTTCCTCGCTGCTCCTCGTACGCGGGCGTCTTCGGGGTTCGGTTTCACCATCGAACAGATCCTTGCGTTTCCTCCACGGGTCATCGCCGCGAAGCCACCTTCGATGTCCCATGAACACGGTTTTCGAAGACCCGGGATCTCTATCTAGCTGGCGATACGTTGTGTCATCCATGCACCTGACGCATCCAGAAAATCCGTGGACCACCTGCCCCGTGAGATATCCGTAACCGAGATAGTCGTGCACCATCGTGAGCAGTGCGGCTCTCATAGGGAAATATTCTTTCTCTGCGGCATCCGACGTATTGGCTGGCATTTTCCACAGCGTGTCAAGCTCCTCTTTCAGCAGCCCCAGATATGATTGATGTCGTTCCGGGTTGTTTCGGCCCTTCAATTAGCATACTCATGTGAATGTACTTCCTCTTCATGCACAACCAGGGGAAGGTTGTACATCCACACAAACACAGGCCAGGTGCTATGTGTGCTTCTCTGCTGCCAAACGGATTGACTCCATCGGTGCTCGCGCCCAAAGACGATGTTCCTTGGATCGTTCCCAAATTCTGAGTCTTCGAAGTTCAACGCTTGCCACTGGCTCGCATCCTTAGGGCGACTCAACATCTTGTCTTTTTTATGTATCTCCAGATCATTTGCGTCATCTTCTCGCTTCTTCTCCTCCCTATCCGCGTGCCAACGCAGGAGCTTTGCTACCTTAGGGTCCGCTAAATACCGCTGCAGACGAGGAGTGATCGGAAAGTACCACACCACTTTTCGAGGAGCTTTCTTCCTCTTCTTGTATCGATTGACGCCGCACACCGGACATATGGTAGACTCCGCGTGCTCGTCCCGATAAATGATGCAATTGTTCATGCACACATGGTATTTCACGTGCGGTAAATCGAGAGGACACATGATTTTCTTCGCCTCCTCAAACTGGTCGGGCACTTGTTCCCCTTGGGAAGACGTTCGTGCGAATGACATGTTCTCGTCGAAGCATGCGTCGGTCATTTTGTGTTTTACCTTCATCTCGAGCCATGAGCGTTACTTTCGGCGGGTATCCTCGGCCTGCATCCTTCTTACAATGGAGTAACCGCGTCTAACTCAAGTTGATCCATCTTGGCTTTCTCTCGGCAGCTCTTGCGTTATCCGTGCGCTTGAGAAGCAGCTACGGAATATGAGGGTCCTGCACCCAGCCCATCGATGGTCCAGCGTCGTCGCTCCGCCGCATCATCATCTTCATGATCATGCCCGTCGTACGCTCCGGCATCTTCCTCATCATCATGTCCTGCATCTTCTACATGATGACCTTCGTGATCATCTCACGGGATTCTTCGTCTTCTCGCCCGCCCGAGCCGCGGTGGTTGTCTTGCTGCCCTTCCTCATTTCTTGCCGGCCCCATGGGCGACTTCGTAGTCATCTTCATCACCTTGCCACCGATAGCCATCCATGAAACCACGCATAGCGCAGGTGGTCCCGCACCTGCCGAATCCGGGTCCGCAATAAGGCTCTTGACTTGCATCTTCGACACGGATATCTTATCTCCGTCTCGTTCTTTTGAAGCATCTCGCCTTCGCGGACCTCAAGAACCTATTCACGATGCCTTCGGTCATCGTATGCGGACCATGGTCGCCTGGGTAGAGCAAAATGATATTTTAGAACCAAGAAAAATTTGGCATGACTTTCCCTAAAAATAGGACCAAAAGAATGCTTAATGCCAAAATTCTGCAAACGGAAATGAATCAACATTCTGGCAAAATATTGGCAACTATCGCATTTCAAATACCGGTACACCTCTAAACACAAACACATATGCAACACCACAAACATATGCAACACCACGAACATACATAGATCTAGCTAGGCCATAAAAAGTGCATGTGCACATTGTTGTAGGGAGAACAACATAAATATAGCTTCCCCCCTTACTTACCTATTAAAACAAGGTATTAACAACTTAATTTGAATGAATCTATGGTGGAAATGAGGTGAAAAAGAGGAGGCACCCGAGACAAGGAGGAGGTGGAGAGAATGAAGTGGGGAGAAAGTGAGTGGGTAGGAGAGGCTGTCCAAAATATCTTGTTGCTGCCCACTTACTAATGGCGCACCAGAACTAAATGCGCCATTAGTAATCCAGGTTACTAATGGTGCACCTTCTGGCGGTGCGCCATTAGTAGTTTTGCAAAAAAAAAATATTAAAAAAAATACTAATGGCGCACTGATCCACAGTGCGCCATTACTAGTTTAAACTAGTAATGGCGCACGGTTGATCAGTGCGCCATTAGTAGTATTGCAAAAAAAGGAATAAAAAATATAATAAAAAAACAACATTAGTGGCGCACTTGCCGACGGGTGCGCCATTAGTACTTACAACTAGTAATGGCGCACTTTGCCCGGATGCGCCATTAGTATGTTTGGACAGGCGCACAAGTTCAAAAAAAAATTAATACTAATGGCGCACCCTGGGCCTGGTGCGCCATTAGTAGTTTCAACTCTAATGGCGTATCAGCAGGTGGTGCGCCATTAGTATATACTAATGGCGCACGCACTCTCTGGTGCGCCATTAGTGTCAATCCCATCTATAGCCCTTTTTCTAGTAGTGGCTTACCCAGCTCCGAGGGTTATTCATAGAAAATCCGTTCAACGGATTCGTCCGGAGGAAGTCCTCCTCCTCTCCCTTGTACAAGCCGGACAGGATCTTTGCCAGATCGGCTGCCGAGCCTGGCCCTTTGCGACCATGACGGGTGGCGTCATCTTCCCCGTTGAGATCCCACATAGGGTGGCCCCTATATTGGAGTGGCTGCACCCCTCGCGTAATGCACGTGGCCATGACTCCAATCATGGTCAATCCGGAGTGGCCCAGTAACCTAATCCGGCCCATCAGATAATGGACGCTCCTATCATCTTCCCGTTGAGGGCTCCGCGGGCGCCAACTCAGGCGTTTCTTCAAGGGAGCATTGTTGAACTCCGGGAGGCCGATCCGAACTGGATCCGGCAGAGGGGCGTCCTCCATGTAGAACCATTCCGAAGGCCAGTCTTCGGACGCCTTCTTCGGGGTGCCGGATAGATATCCGGTCCCGGCGATGCGCCATATTTCGGCTCCGCCCACTTGATATATCGGCCCCTCATGAGAACTGGGTACGAGACAAAACAATCTCTTCCACAGCGCAAAATGGGGCTCGATGCCCAAGAACAGCTCGCAAAGAACTACGAAGCCCGCGATGTGCAAAATGGAGGCGGGCGTGAGGTGGTGAAGCTGGAGTCCGTAGAACTCTAGGAGCCCCCGGAGAAACGGATGTATGGGAAATCCGAGTCCCCTTATTAGATAGGGGACAAAGCATACCCGCTCCCCTTTGGAAGGGTTGGGGACGCTCTCCGCCTGCTTTCCACCCTTGTAGGTGGCTAGTCCGGCTCGAACCGGAACCATGAAAGCTGGGGGAAGATATCCCTCGGTTTGGAGTGCCACTAGCTCGCTGTGTGGAATCAGGCATCTCCCCAATCTCCTGGCTTAGGGCTAGGAGCGCGAGGGGAGGAGCCGCGTCGGCTATCCATGATGGAATGGATTTTTGTCAGAGGCGCTTCAATGAGAACTTGCGGATGGAGGATGGTGTGAGCTGGATCTAGATCCTCGCCTCTCTTATAGGCGGCTCGTTCGCACGGCTAAGGGGTGGAATGTAAAAATACCCCAGCCTTTCGCATTCGTACGACACGTGGAAGAAGGCCATTATTGGGCGTAGAAACCAAGGAGCGCAACATTTATAAGGAAGCCGGACACTATTCGATGGGAACATGAAGTTTGAAGGAGAACCCGCCTTGCAACGCTGAAGACAATATACGCGCAGGACTCGTCGTCGCTGAAGCCCGGTTCGGGGGCTACTGAGGGAGTTCCGGACTAGGAGGTATCCGGATAGCCGAACTATCATCATCGGCCGGACTCCAAGACTATGAAGATACAAGATTGAACACTTCGTCCCGTGTCCGGATGGGACTTTCCTTGGCGTGGAAGGCAAGCTTGGCGATACGGATATGTAGATCTCCTACCTTTGTAACCGACTTTGTGTAACCCTAGCCCTCTCCAGTGCCTATATAAACCGGATGGCTTTAGTCCATAGGACGAACAACAATCATACCAGAGGCTAGATTCTAGGGTTTAGCCTCTTTGATCTCGTGGTAGATCCACTCTTGTAACACACATCATCAATATTAATCAAGCAAGACGTAGGGTTTTACCTCCATCAAGAGGGCCCGAACCTGGGTAAAACATCGTGTCCCTTGTCTCCTGTTACCATCCGCCTAGACGCACAGTTCGGGACCCCCTACCCGAGATCCGCCGGTTTTGACACCGACAGAGTGTGATAGAGAAAGCAGACCATCAGACAAAGATATATTTGTTGTAATGCTGCTATTAGGAGCATCCTCCTCTGGCAAAACAGGAATGACAGCTTGCTGCTGCTGTGGCTAGAAAGGCTCGGGTTGTGGAAAGGCCCAATGCTGTTCCTGCTCTGCTTGTTCTTCCCAAGCATCCCAGTCCTCATTCTAAGCATGGATATTGTGGTCTGGCAGAGGTTGAAACCCTGGAAAATCATTGGCATGTTGTGGTATGGGGTGTGGGTCCACACCTTCAGGTGGGATAGGGTCTTCATCTGCAGGTCCACCACCCAGCATTTCCTCCAGAAGTACTTCAGCAGAGCAAGTCCAGGAATCCTCCTCAAATCTCTCTCCTTCAGACCAACGTATGCTATGATTAGATTGTTATCTTAAGTCTTCTTTCGTAGTTGCGGATGCTTGCGAGGGTGTTAATAATAAGTGGGAGGCTTGTTCAAGTAAGAATAGCACCAAAGCTCCGGTCCACCCACATATCAAATTATCAAAGGAGCGAACACGAATCAAACCAACATGATGAAAGTGACTAGATGAAATTACCATGTGTCCTCAAGAATGCTTTGCTTATTATAAGATATCACTCCGGCCTGTCCTTTCCTACAAAAAGGATTGGGCTACCTTGCTACAATTTTGTTACCATTACCGTTACTTGCTCGTTACAAATTACCTTATTATCAAATTGCTTCTTACGGACAATTTCAGTGCTTGCAGAAATTACCTTGCTAAAAACTCCTTGTAATTTCCTTCTGCTCCTCGTTGGGTTTGACACTCTTACTTATCGAAAGGACTATGATTGATCCCCTATACTTGTGAGTCATCAAGACTCTTTTCTGGCACCGTTGCCGGGGCGTGAAGCGCTCTTGGTAAGTGGAAATTGGCAAGGAAAAACTTATACTACATGTTGAAATCTACTGTTACTTGTTACTATGGAAAACAATCCTTTGAGAGGCTTGCTTGGGGTATCTTCACCTCGACCGGAAACACAAAGAGTTGCCCCTCAACATACTACACCTACTTAAAACATTAGTTATGAAATTCCTTCGGGTATGATAGAGCAACTACTAGCTAATCCATATGCAGGAGACGAAATGAAGCATCCCCATATGCATTTAATACATGTGGGTGAAATTTGTGGATTGTTTAAGCTTGGAGGTTTACTCGGAGATGAAGTTAAGAAGAAGTTTTTCCCTTTATCTTTGGGGGGAAAGTATTGGCATGGTATAGGCTATGCGAATTAGAGCTTGGAGTTGGAATCGATCGAAATTCAAATTTCACCAAAAGTTTTATTCTATGCATCTAGTTCATCGTGATCGGAATTTCATATATAATTTTCGGCCTTGTGAAGGGGAAAGTATCACTCTACCTTGGGGGAGGCTTATGTAAATGCTAAATTCATGCCCCAATCATGAGCTCTCAAGAGAAATTATTATTCATAATTTGTATGCTCGGCTTTGTCGTAATGATCAATCCATGCTCGATACTTCTTGTCCTGGTTCTTTTATGAAGAAGACTATTGAATTCAGTTGGGATCTTTTGGAAAGAATTAAACACAACTCTTAAGATTGGGAAATCAAAGAAGGTAAAGATCGGGTATTGAGCTCGAGTTCGATTGTGTTAAATCTTTTATGAATATCGATGCTTTTCACAAGTTTAGCACTAAATATGCACTTGACTCTAAGATAGTAGCATCTTTTTGTGAATCATTTGCTACTCATGTTGATGTCCCTAAGGAGAAGTGGTTTAAATATCATCCCCCTATTAAATAAGAAATTAAAAAACCAGTTATTGTTAAAGATGAAACTATCATTTACAATATTGATCCACTAGTTCCTACCGCTTATATTGAAAAAACACCTTTCCCTATTAGGACTAAGGAACGTGCTAAGGTGTCAACAGTGGTTTGCAAATGTAATATTAAAGCACCTAAACCCTCTAAACAAATTAAGGTAGAACCTAGTGTTGCTATGGTTAAAGATCTCTTGGTTGATAATATTGATGGGCATGTTATTTATTTCTATGATGAAGTAGCTAGAATTGCCAAACCCGATACTAAAGATAAGAACAAGCTTGTTGTTGGCATGCCTGTTGTCCGAGTTAAAATAGGAGATCATTGCTATCATGGTTTGTGTGATTTGGGTGCTAGTGTGAGTGCTATTCCTTTTACCTTATACCAAGAAATTATCAATGATATAGCACCCGCTGAAATAGAAGAAATAGATGTCACTATTAAAATTGCTAATAGAGATACCATCACACCACTTGGGATTCTTATAGATGTTGAAGTCTTGTGTGGGAAAATAAGATACCCTACTGATTTTCTATTTCTTGGGCCCCTACAAGATGACTTTTGTCCTATAATATTTGGTAGACCTTTCTTGAACACTGTTAATGCTAAGATAGATTGCCATAAAAAACAATCAGTGTCAATTTTGGTGATGTGTCTCATGAGTTTAATTTCTCTAAGTTCCGTAGACAACCTCATAATAAGAATTACCTAGTAAGGATGAAATAATTGGTCTTGCTTCTATTGCCGAACCTCCTACTGATCGACTAGAACAATATTTGCTAGACCATGAAAATGATACGCACTTGCATGAAAGAAATGAAATAGATAAAATATTCTTTGAACAACAACCTATCCTTAAACAATATTTTCATATTAGAACTCTAGGAGGTCCTCCTCCACCTAAAGGTGATCCTGTGTTTGAATTAAAGAAATTGCCTGACACTTTGAAATATGCTTATCTTGATGAGAAAAGGATATATCATGTTATTATTAGTGCTAACCTTTCAGAACATGTAGAAAAGAGATTATTAAAAATATTGAGGAAGCACCATGTTGCTATTGGATATACTGTCGATGATCTTAAGGGCATTAGTCCCACTCTCTGTCAACACAAGATTAATATGGCGCCAGATGCTAAACCTGTTCTTGATCAAAAACAACGATAAAATTCTAAGATGAAGGAAGTGGTAAGAACCGAAATACTAAACTTCTGGAAGCAGGTATAATTTATCCTATAGATGATAGTAGATTGGTAAGTCATGTTCATTATGTCCCTAAGAAAGGACGTATTACTGTTGTTCCTAATAATAAAAATGAATGTAACCCACAAAGAAGTGGCTGGCTATAGAATGGTAATTGATTATAGAAAATTAAACAAAGCTACTAGAAAAGGTCATTACCATCTAGCTTTCATTGATCAAATGTTAGAAAGATTGTCAAAGCACACACACTTTTGTTTTCTTGATGGATACTCTGGTTTTTCTCAAATACCTATTTCACAACCTGATCAAGAGAAAAACCACCTTTTCTTGCCCTTTTGGAACATATGCTTATGGACGTATGCCCTTTGGTTGATGCAATGCACCTGCTACCTTTCAAAGATGTATGACTGCTATATTCTCTGACTTTTGTGAAAAGATTGTTGAGGTTTCCATGGATGATTTATCCATTTATATAACTTCTATTGATGATTGCTTAAGCAACCTTGATCGAGTTTTCTAGAGATGTGAACAAGCTTTATGGTAAATGAAGGTATTGTCTTGAATTGGCAGAAGTGCCACTCTATGGTAAATGAAGGTATTGTCTTGGGGCATAAAATTATGAACGAGGTATTGATGTGGATAAAGCTAAAGTTGATGTAATTGAGAAAATTTCATGTCCTAAAGACATTAAACGTATTCGTAGTTTCCTCGGTCATGCTAATTTCTAAAGGAGGTTTATTAAAGAGTTCTCTTAAGTTTCTAGGCCTCTTACTAATCGTTTGTAAAAGGATGTTCCATTTGTTTTTGACGATGATTGTGTAGAAGCCTTTGAAACACTTAAGAAAGCCTTAACTTCTGCACCTATTGTTCAACCACCTGATTGGAACTTGCCTTTTTAAATTATGTGTGATGCTAGTGATTATGCTATCGGTGTTGTTCTAGGTCAAAGATTTGATAAGAAATTAAATGTTATCCATTATGCTAGTAAAACTCTAGACAGTGCTCAAAGAAATTATTGTACTACTGAGAAAGAATTTTTAGCAGTTGTGCTTGCTTGTGATAAATTCAGATCTTACATTGGTGATTCCAAAGTAATTGTTCACACTGATCATGCTGTTATTAAATATCTTATGGAAAAAAAGATGCTAAACCTAGACTCATTAGGTGCTACAAGAACTTGACTTGTATATTACTTATAGGTATTGAGCTGAGAACCCCATAGCTGATAACTTGTCTAGGTTAGAAAATATTCTTGATTACCCACTACCTATTGGTGACAGCTTTCCTGATGAACAACTAGCTGTAAAAAATACTTCTCATAATACTCCTTGGTATGCTGACTATGCTAATTATGTTGTTGCTAAGTTTGTAGCACCTAGTTTCACATACCAAGAAAAGAAAAAAATCTTCTATGACTTGAGACATTACTTTTGGGATGACCCACATCTTTATAAACAAGTAGATGGTATTATTAGATGTTGTATATCTGAGCATGAACAGGAAAAAATCATACGGAAATATCACTCCAAAGCTTATGTACGACATCATGCAGGAGTAGAACTGTGAACAAGGTATTACACACTACTAGGGAAAACCCTAGCAGTAGCGCGGGTATTTTTTCTATCTGTAGCGCGGGATGCTGCGCTACTAATAAGGCGCTACAACTAACATGTAGCAGTAGCGCGTGTCATCCAACGCTACTGCTATACATGGCTAGCAGTAGCGAGCTGTAGTGCAACGCGCTGCTGCTAATATCTGCAGTGCTTTTTAGCAGGAAGCGCTACTGGTAAGGGAGCGCTACTGCTAACTTTATTCCCCTCACTACTGTTAGTTTTATTAGTTCCTGTTTTTTTTCTGCATATTTGTTTTGTATTTGAACATGCTTTATACAATAATCTTTAGAATATCATACACATACAAATGTAATCATAGCATATACATACAAATAGTCCCATCAAATCATGTCATCATCATAATCATCATCCAACACAAAGTGGTCTCTCGTCATCATCCTGAAAATAGCAATACAAGTTTCGATTACTTGCAACTACATCATCATCAATCTAAACAATGATATACGTGAGAAGAGCTATCACTATGAGTGAGAGCGGAACTATGCAGTACATGAGTTTATATCCCTCTCTCGCATTAGCGTGAACCTAAACTAACCATCGGTGTCGCTGAAACCGCACACACTTGAGCTCGACACTGGCCACTCGTCAGATACTCCTAGCGTAGCACTTCTTCTCATTAGATGATCTATGCTCTTGCATTGTCACATGAGTCGATGATATGCAACATATATAGTTGAGCAAATGTAAAGAGATAGACTTGGCAAAAATAGAAGCAACATATCATAAGCATAAATAAAAAAGTTCATCGTACCCAAAATGCCCTAACTAGAGTGATCTTCGCTAGTCGAGGAGGACGATTTAATTACATCACAAATAAGGTTTCATCGTGCATAACTCAAAGTTTTGTCATACGCAAACTATAGACTAAACGGACACATTGTCATATATCAACAATCACTCCAACATGTCGTGCCATCCTTCCAGGTCAGGGAGATAGTCCCCGAGCTTAGTGAAAGGCTTCAGGTCGAGACGCTGAGCGGCTACGCGTGTTCAGACGTCTTCCCGCGACATTTGTCCTTCTTCGTAGAACATCCCTGTTTTTTCGACGACCTCCTTCATGATGATTTGGGCAAGTTCGCGCTGGATGTGATAGAACTCAGCTCAAAGTCGATGATCCTCGATATCTCCTAAGTTCTTTGCCCATTGCAGAATGTGGGCATCGCCGGATCTAGGTGACATGTGAAGGTTCTGATGATCCCGTCTGTAATCCAGTATGTGGTGTAGGACATAGAATCCATCATTACGAGAATCAATCGATTGCTGGATGCAGCAGAAGTTAGTCTTATGGCCGAAGGCGGGCCTGTCGTGCCTTTTCTTCTTGTCCTTTACCTATCCACCCCATGCTATGTCTGTAATCCAGTATGTGGTGTAAAACAGACTTGATCTGGGTGTAATCCTTTTTGGTAATGTTCTTCGACGAGTCCAAGTAAAGAGCGTGGGAGTATCGAGGGTAGAGGATGATGAGGACCGCGCGCCCGCTGCTACGCAAAATAAGTACACCTCAAATTAATTAGCCTCCACCGTGCAAATGAATGATTGAAATCGAAGGAAGGATATCCGCGCGGATGACTTACAAAGGATGAAAAGGCATGAGCAGCGCCTCCTTGTCCTTATTGGCGAGCATGAAACTGGCGATGTAGTCCCTCGGGTATTCACGGTGCTCTGCGCAGACTCCCAAGAAGCCCTCGTGCATGAAGTACGGGTCAGCGACACAGATATAAGGTATCTGCTCAACCCCGATGAGGTAGTTCATGTGCAAGGCATAAAGGCGGACAAACGTAAAATCCAGCTTCTTCACGTGAAACATGTCGAAGATGTAATCGAATCGATGGAAGAACTTGTCTGCGGCACATGTGTGGAAGTACAAACTTTGCCGCGGCACGTTAACCACGTAGAGTAGGTATCCTTGATTTTTTGAGGCGATGAAGCCTTTCTCTATCCGCAGCACATCGTCATGAAGTCTACTTAGATCGTCGAATCATGCCCCTAGCGTTGCTTTAGGTAGGATTGGTTCACCGGGGATATACCATTTTGCTACACCGCCGATATCTATACGGTCTTGAACCAGAGGCTGCTGAGGCGGCTGGATCATAGAAGCAGCTTTGTTGCCTTTCCTCGGTCGCTTCCTAGGCTTCTTTGCTACCATCTATAATATGTTCAACCTCCGGAGGCGGCAATTCAGGCACCGACTCATGACGCTCAAACCCTGAGTAGGTGCCAGTATTGAAATACTGTTCAGTGTCATCCTCAGCCTCATCTATGGCGACGTCACCAGTGATTAATTGGGTAGGTGGGGTGTTGATTTTCATACCTAACTGCATGCTCGTGGGTGTGCTCCTGGCCACCTCCGGGCGAAGCAGACTCTTTTTCCACAACAGGACCCACCCATTGCAATCACCAAGCCGCCGCGGGTTATCTTCGTCATCCCCCCTAGTTCCGATGGAGCCCAATTCTCGTGGCCTGGTTTGACACTGGCCACGGAAACCTTGAAGACGTCCGGGGGGATCGGCCGGCCGTTTAACAATGGTTCCTTCGGCTTCATTATCGTCGCCTTCCCCACGTCCACCTTCTGTTCGCTGATGGTGTACAATATGGTGCACGGGGTTCCATCGGCCTGCAAAGATATGGCTGCGATGTGAGACATCCGAAAGGCAACGGAAACGGGAGATTATACATTTATTGAAGAGGGCCGTTGTGACAGATACCGTGAGGGCGTCGAGCTCAGCCAAAGACGAAGCACCGCCGAGAAAGTCCGGTGCGGGAGCCGGTGCAGGAGCAGGTGCAGGAGCATGTGCAGCTGCAGGTGTTGGTGCAACGCTAGTCGAGTTACTCCCTAAGAAGTCAGCAAGGGGAAAGTCCGCTGCAGTTTTTCTGGACTTTGCCTGCTCCAATGAAAACAACCGGAACCAAGAAAGTAGACATATATGCAACCACCTGTTTAGTGGAAGCTACCGTTGTTGCGACTGTCTCAGATGATTTCTTCTCAACTGCAATCTCAACCTTCTTGTCGATGTTTTCTTCAGTTAACTTCCGTCTTTCCTTTCTCTCCTCCATGGTCCCATGGTAGTACTTCTTCCACGTGGCATCGTCTCCGACACCGTGCACGTGTCCATATGACTGTCGAGTCTCCATCGGGAGTCCTTTCAATATGTTCAACGCCCGGTTGAATGGAGTGTCCCACTTCAGCCTCGCCAACGCCTCAGACGGCGAGTCTCTTTCGGCCTTAATCCTGTGCTGCTCTCTCTACAAAAGGAACAAGGATCGTTTACAAATATGAATAGCATGCAGTCGAATTGATCAAAAACTAAAATTACCAACAGTCTCATGAACTCCATCGTGACCGGGTCCGTCTCGAAAACCTTCATGACTGAGTCCCAATGGTGTCGTGCCCTGAGGACGTCACGCTCCGACGGGACGGTGAAGTCTGCCAAGGGGTCTGGTATGCCCAGAATCTCGTGTTCCGCATCTTCCATGGCCCATATGGACCTCTTCCCGCCGTAACCACGGCTTCCGAAGTGGTGGCACCCCATGTTCCTCTCTTGAAGTCCCTTCATGTACTTTGACTTTTTTTTGGCAGCTTCGGCCTCGCAAACCGCCTTGAATATTTCAAAGTGCTCTTCCGTGATTGTCGGATTATCCTTTACAATCTAGGAGTAGGGTTCCTTTTTGTTGATGATCCGATGTTGCACCCTTGCTTTCCAGGCGGCCAACGCGTCGCTAAACTTTCTCATGGCATGTTTGTTTATCTTGTTCATTGCCGGGTCCTTATCTGGATCTTTATAAACCTTTTCATTCTGTCCTGGGAGCAAGAATATATTGTGCAGCTTCTTTAGGAGGGAGGGCCTCATATTATCTATCTTCTGAAGTTTCTCATCGTTGATGGTGGCGGTTGTCCGTATGATGCAGCCTATTTGATTGCCATAGCACGATCGCGCTTCCTCGGGCGCTATTGGCTCAAAAATGCCGTCATCCATCTCCGTGACCACCAGTCTAGTAGTCATGAGCTGGTTTGGGCGCCGTGGCCTCTTTGCTTTCGGTTCTAGACCGGCTAAGCTAGTCTCGGCGCTGGTGTCAGTCTCATCGCCGGTCTGCATGTCGGTATCAGTCCCTGATGCGATAGGTGGGCCCAGCAACAACATCCGTCGATCGTCGGCTTCCCACAAAAATTCGTCTGTCGCCAGGTAGACGTCGTCTTAATCAACAGAAACCCATCCTTCATCGTTGCTAGCCATGTTTCCTACGATTAAATCTAGTAAATTAATTCTAGACCTAATAAAATGAATAATGACATAAAAAGGCCTATGTTTTGCAGGAACGTTGACTCCTTCCCGGTGCGGCAAATCCTAGGCACTCGATATGTCCTAGTCTGTAGCACAAGTCATGCCAAAATTCACGGAGAATTTCGGCATGACCTTTGCTAAAAAGTGGAAAAATCGAGCACCTGAAATTTGCCGGAATGGAAATTAATCAACATTCCAGCAAAACATAGGCCACTCGGCTTCATTCCCTGTAAACAGTGTTCAAATATCCATCTTCAACACCGCAACACATGTCCAAGTATACACGAGCAACCACATGTCCAAATATACATGTCCAAATTTCACAAGCTAATTCAAAAACTAAGTGTAGAAGAAAATTCATTTAACTACTAATAGAACAAAATTCAGTTAACTTTAGTGCTCTATAATGATGAAAGGAAAAAATTCAGTTAACTACTAATTTCATTCATTTAGGTTATTCATTTAACTTCACCTAATTAACCTATTGTACCACTACTACTAGCAGCACTACTAACCTAATTAACCTAGCAAAACCCTACTGCCCTAACTAAAAAACATCTAATTAACATCTACTAGTACCACTACTGCCCTAACCTAATTAACATCTACTGGCATCACTATATACTACTAACAACACTGCTACAACATTTTCTTCATTTTATCCTTTTAAAAAAATCTATGAAAACAAAAACCCTAATTAAACCCTATTTCCCTAACTAACTTTTGCTGTAAACCAATTTTTTTGCTCTAAACTAATTTTTGCTCCAACATCTACTACTTAACATATTTTGCTGTAGACTAAATTTGTTGCTATAAACAAACTTTTGCTCTAAACTAATTTTTGCTCTAAAATGCAGAGAGAGGTGGGTGGGGGAGGGGTGGGGGCTTACAGAGAGGGGAGAGACTGTGGAGGGGAGGTGCTCGGCGATGGAGGCAGGGGCGGGGAGGGCGGGCTCGGGCTCGGGCAGCGGCGGTCCTGGGCAGGCTCGGGCTGCGGTGAGGTCGAGGGCGGCGGCGATGAGGTCTAGGGCGGAGACGGTGAGGTCGAGGGTGGCCTCGGGCGGCCGCGCTGAGGCTGAGGGCAGCCTCTGGCGGCGGTGGTGAAGATGAGCGCGTCCTCAGGGGGAGACGGTGAGGTTGCGGGCATCGACGCCGGCAGGAGACGGCGGCAAAGTGGGGCAACAGCGGATTGGGGAGACAGCGGCGAAGTGGGGCGAGGGATTTGGGGTTGAAGTGGTGGCCGGGGAGAGGGAAACCGCTGGTTAAGTGAAACATAATGGTAGCGCGTTACTGAAAACGCGCTATAGCTAAGTTAGCTATAGCGCGTTTTAGTAAACGGGCTACTGCTATGCCTTTCTCCTTTTTTTCCCTTTTACATTTATTTTTCTTTGCATTTTATTTTTTTCCTTTATCATTTTTATATTTGTTTCATTTTCATTTACTTTTCTATTTGTTTTTCATTTTATTTTATTTTCGTTAGTAGTAGCGCCTTACACCTAAACGTGTTGCTACAACAATATTAGCGGTAGCGCTGTTTCCGAAAGACCGCTACTACTATGTGTAGCCTATCGACTTACACTAGTAGGGAAAAGCTTATAGGCAGTCGCTTACTAGTAGTGGTTTATTTTGACTGGCTCTACTGCCACTTACTAGTAGCGCGTTATATTTACCCAGGCTACTACTAATTATTACTTGTAGCGTGTGGCTTAAAAAACACGCTACTAGTAACTATCCCCAATCGTGTCCCACAGACAGGTCAATAGCAGTAGCAAGGGTTTGCTGGTCCGCGCTAGCACTAGAAACGGAGTGGTAGCATGGGTCATGTCATGATCTACAACTAACCCAGCCCAGTGAGACAACCAACCCAGCCCAATGAACAGCCTCCATCTCATTTTCTCGTCTGTCTCCGACGAACCCTTGCCGCCACCACCAACGCCGGGCGACTTCGGCTACTTCCAGTGGCCCTTGCTGGAGCGCAGCACACCCATGAGCTCTCCTTGCATGGTGCTTCCTTCCCTCCGGCCAGATCCAATCCTCGTGGCTGCTAGAGCTCGCGCGTGACCCCTCCCCGCGGCTTGGGTTTCGACCGCCTCCAAATCCGACGAAGTGAGCTCCCTTTTTCCCTTGATTCATGCCCTCTCCCCTCCGCTTCTTCCTTCTCTCCACGCCCCCTCACTTATTTCTTCGATTCGGTGCAGCAGCCACCCTCCACCATGGACGAGGACGACCACCACGGCACGCACATGGTCGAGCTCGCTGCCGGTCTGCTACGGTGCATTGCTAGGCCAACGACCTCCGCCTCCATGGATCCTAGCTCGGGTAAGCACCCCCACCACCATGGACGTTTCACTTTCTTCCTCTGCCCCTCTTCTCTATTCTTGCATGAATGCTCTGGTTCCAGTCAGCGGCACAACCAGAGCCACACAAAGGCGTGAGCAATTTTGTAGGCATGTCACCTAGCTTGATTCAGATTCTGCAGATGTGCTCGCCTCAACTAATAGTCAATATTGTTTATGCCATAAACCAATCTGATGTACTATTCCCTTGACAAGACTTGTTATTTCAACAGTTGATTTGTCACTCTGTACCTCACAAGAGCTGCTGAAGTTCATCTACTTAGTCACCTTGCCAAACGGCGAGGCCGATACGCAGCATGATCGCGGCCACCCTAATTGCTTGCATGGTACCTCCTGCACCTGCCATATGTATGAAGATTAATTCAACTATAAAGATGTTAGAACTCCCGATGTGGTTAGATATATGTAGGTAAGACTGTTGGGTTGAACAAAATAATTTATCTATAGACAAGACTTAACATACAATGAGCTCTTGACCAATTTTAGAACATGACCTCACATAGATTGATTTAGTAAGAGTTGGCTGCATAGCAAACTGGCCTAGTTCATTTGAAGAGGGATTCTCAGTTATTAGTATGAAATAGACAATATTAGGAAATTATGATCAACCTTCTGAATATCAGTTGAGGAAATATTTATGTTTGAGATATCTAGCTTCGTCGCCATGTGAGCTGGAGTTTGTGGTATTTGTGATAGTGCTAGCAAAGTATCAGCAAACACTTTGTGCTTCGTGTAAGAATTTGATGACTACAAGAACCCATAGTTCACTTGCAACTTTAAGTCTTGTACTGGGACGAAGTAAGGAGCAGTTTTTAGACAGAAGATACATACCATGGTTACATTGGTTCTTGTTTCACGATCCATCAGAAAAAATGAGCACTAATAGCAGAAAGATGTCGTCTTTTCTTGGCATGCCACAGTGATGAAGGGACAGTCCGACCAACACGCTTGTGTATGGCTGAAAGTAGGAGACTTATAATTGAAATGTAAATTTGGTGCTGTGCCGATGGCTTAAGAAAACATCTGAACCTTGGATGTCCTAAGAGCAAAAACACCAAAATCAATAGTATATTCACGGACAAGCTAAGTTAGATTTGTTGTAAAAAACTATTACTATATATATTAGTTTTTAAACACACTAATATATTGTTTGTTATTCAGTTGCTAGTTGCTATTTGCTAGTTACTTATCAACCATGCTACTCATTTTTAGGAGGAGTGTTAGTATCAGTTAGCTTTTCTTGGAGAATAGTAAGATTGTGCATTAATCTTCTATATGTTGTTATTGGTATTTTGTATGTAGTAATTTGCCAAGGTTGTTGTTACCATGGAGGTCAACGGTCGTCACAAGCCTACAGGAGAATATATCGATAGAGAGTGCAATGGTGTAGTTAATGTGTAGCCAACGTCCAGTATGATATCATAATCTTGAGGGAAGCATTTGAATTTAACCTAGTAGATCTTGAGCTCTATGATTGAAGTGTCTATGTTGAATACTTCTAAACTAAACAGTTTATTCAGAATTATGACACATGTTGAGTAAAGCATTAATCTTGATATTGATGTTTAATGTTTCCCCTCTTACAGATTCTTGCTTAGAGAAACCAACCTCATTTTCTGAGAGTTCGAGAAATGTGGTGTTATACTGAGACATCACTTTGGCCCAAGAGAGGGTAATTGGATGCACTTCCTCTGCTACCGGATGACATCCACTAGGCGACGGAGCTCCCCACGGCAACGGCGTCCATGAAGCGTCGACGAGCCAGCAAATCTCGTCGGCAGGTAACTAGTCTATCCTCTGTTCATCTCTTCTTGTGAATCCTTGTAATGCTACAGAAAAATGGTTAATGGCTGAATACTTCTGATTCGCAACAAAAGTGAATGCTCTTGAAGTTTTTTGTTATATACAAATACATTGCAAGTTTATTTGCTGATTTGGTTCTCAACATTCATTTGAAGCTTAGGAAAGGTTAACCTGTAGGTTAGGCCCCTCTGCTTTTCTAGACAAGAAAGAAACGTTTCCATAGTTTCTAGGTGCAGATTGAGTTCGGTTGATGATCCTAAATAGCCTGGGAGAGTGAATGCTTCAAGGATCATTGAGGGGGTCCTGGACTAAGGGGTCCTCGGGCATCCGGCCTATTATCCATTGGTCCAGACTGATGGGCTGAGAAGACATGAAGACCGAAGACTATACCCGTGTCCGGGTTGGACTCTCCTTGGCGTGGAAAGCAAGCTTGGCGATCAACTATGAAGATTCCTTCCTATGTAACAGACTCTATGTAACCCTAGATCCCCTCGGTGCCTATATAAACCGGAGGGTGTAGTCCGGATAGGACACATTCATTACCATAGTCATACAGGCTAGGCTTTTAGGGTTTAGCCATTACGATCTCGTGGTAGATCAACTCTTGTAACACTCATATTAATCAAGATCAATCAAGCAGGAAGTAGGGTATTACCCCATAGAGAGGGCCTGAACCTAGGTCAACATCGTGTCCCCCGTCTCCTGTTACCATCGATCCTAGACGCACAATTCGGGACCCCCTACCCGAGATCCGCCGGTTTTTGACACCGACAATGGTGCTTTCATTGAGAGTTCCACTATGCCATCGATGAAAGGTTCAATGGCCCCATCAATCGTTTATAGCGACGCTGTCCAAGGAGAAACCTTCCTCCCCGGATAGATGTTCGTATTCAGCGGCTTCGTACTACGGGCCAACTCGCTTGGCCATCTGGAGCAGATCGATAGCTACGCCCCCCGGCCACCAGATCAGATATCGAAACTCGAACTATGTTGCGGATATCCGTGGGGACTTGATCTTCAATGGATTTGAGACCACGGCGATCGCTCCCCCTCGCTCTGATGAACTTGACTTAAATCTGTCATCAGACCGGATTCAGGAGATGGTTCCTATAACCGCTACGGCCTTAGATCCGGAGCAGATTTCACCATCTGAAGCCAAAGAGTCCGTGGCGTTGGAGCCGCACACAAACTCAACACTAGGAAATATCAGCGTCAATGGAATTCCGGACTCGTCTCCAGCTATAAGTTCCGAACCACGCATGCCCCTGGTCACAGAGTTGGATCGGTTATCAATCTTCGAGTTCAGCGCCGCAGATATCTTCCAACACTCGCCCTTTGGCGATGTGCTGAATTCATTGAAAAATCTGTCCCTAGCGGAGGACTCGCGGCCAAACTATGTCCGGTTCAAGCTAGAGGCTGATAATGGAGAATTTCGCTACCCACCCACCACCCACTTCATAGCCACTGTCGAGGTCTCAACCGACGTGCCTGGTTATGGCTCCAAAGACATTGACAGTATAGACGACAATGCTGACAAGGAGCAAGGACAAGACCCGCCAGTCACCGGACGTGGGACGACCACCCCTTCGTACAACGTGTACATGGTTGATACACCTAAAAAAGCTCACGACGATGACAAAGGAGATCAAGTTGAGAATAAACCTCCTGAGACAAAGTCTAAGTACCGGCGCCCCAATCACCGCTCCAAGTCACATCGCAGCAATGCGGGCACCGGATAAAATAGTACTCTGGACGATGCCGAAAACAATGAAGACCCTGTTGGAGCATGATCCGAACAGGACGAACAGGAAAATGGGCAAGCCACCCCCGATGAACACAGCCTGCCTAGCAACAATTCGTAGGACGACAACTACCTCCTGCTCTCCGAAGATGAGGTAAGCCTCGACGGCGAAGACTTCATCGTACCCGAAGAGCCCCTCGAGCGGGAGCGCTTCAAGTGTAGGCTAATAGCTACTGCAAGGAGCCTGAAAAGGAAGCAGGAGCAGCTTCAAGCTGACCAAGACCTACTCAACGACAGATGGACCGAAGTCCTGGTCGCCGAAGAATACGGCCTTAGTGGCATAGCAAAATTCTACCCAAAGCACAGATTGCTATACCAGTCCGACGATGGGGCGTTGGAGCCTGTACCATCGTCACACAATGCGGCAGGTCAACGACAACTCTGTCTGGATAAAGAGACAACTCAAGGCGAACAGCAGACCGCCCCACCTCGCAGTAAAGGCAGGAATAATGCGGATCACGATCGCCCGGACGACCTGCAGCGGGACTTGGACAATAGAGCAGCATACACAAGACCGATCTACGGATGGCGCAAGCACGCCTCGACAGGCGATGATTCGGAGTTACGTCGCAGTGTGGCCCAACATAGAGGCGCCGCACACCCGCTTTGCTTCACTGATGAAGTAATGGATCATGAATTCCCCGAAGGATTCAAGCCCGTCAATATTGAATCGTACGACGGGACAACCGATACCACGGTATGGATAGAAGATTTCATTCTCCACATCCATATGGCACGTGGGGACGACCTCCACGCCATTAAATACCTCCCACTAAAGATAAAAGGGCCAGCTCGGCACTGGTTAAACATCCTGCCCAAAAATTCCATAGGCAGCTGGGAGGACTTGGAAGAGGCCTTCCTCGATAACTTCCGAGGAACATATGTCCGGCCACCGGATGCCGATGACCTAAGTCACATTGTCCAGCAGCCCGGAGAGTCAGCCAGGAAGCTCTGGACTCGGTTCTTAGTAAAAAAGAACCAAATCGTCAATTGTCCGGACGCGGAAGCCCTAGCGGCTTTCAGACACAGTGTCCGGGACGAATGGCTTGCGCGCCACCTCGGCCAAGAAGGACCTAAATCCATGACAGCCCTCACTGCTCTGATGACCCAGTTTTGTGTGGGAGAAGACAGCTGGCTCGCTCGTAGAAGCAACAGTGCCAGTGGCACGGGCACTTCCGAAATCCGAGACGGCAACGGTAAGCCACGACGAAGCAAATACAGTAGTCGCAACGATGATGAAAGATCATGTGACACAGCGGTCAACGCCGGATTCAGCAGTCCCAAGCCCGGTCAACGGAAGAAGCCATTCAAGGCAAATGGAGACAAACCATCCAACCTAGACAGGATATTGGACCGACACTGCCAGATTCATGGCCACCCCGATAAACCAGCTAATCATACCAACAGAAAAAGCTGGGTCTTTAAACAAGCCGGCAAGCTCAACGCCGAACACAAGGGGAGAAGGCCGCCAGGCGTCAGGGATGACGGAGAGGTTCACCAACGAAGTACCGGAGGTCAGAAGCAATTTCTGCCCGAGGTTCAACCACTCCCGGAACGGAAATAGCAACCCATCTTCCGCCGCCCACTCTGTACACCTACAAAGTTTGTACCGCGCATACATCATTACGCACTCAAGATACCATGGGCATTCGCGGAAGCACAATACGGACAAGCCTGCAAGCACTCCAGTACCTTATTATTATTATTATTTAGTTTCTCTTTATTTCCTCCTTCTCTATCCTTTAAAAAGAGGTCGCGAACAGGATAAACATCTGAAACTGGCTCTATCAGGAGTCCGGATCCGTACACTCACCTAAGGGGCTATTCCCATCAAGGATTCCCCCCACCGAGTACTGGCGGCGCAGACGTGCGTCAGGAGGTCCAAAATAACTTTTGTAGACCGCACTCTCTATTTTTTGAGCCTGTACTATGCATGTTCCTCCGCCTCCGACCCTGAGCATGTAAAATAGCCGGGAGGATGGATTATATATATAATAAGTAATCATAGGCATATCGCTCAGTTCCGAGTAAACAGTATCCGAACTAATCATCCGTGTTGTCTTGCCACTGAGTACGGCTCACATGGTTGTTCGGTATGCGAACAAATGAGTTTCCAGCAAAATCCCGAACAGCTCTACATCGTACTTCGGCATCGCAAGTTTGGCCTTATATGCATCAACTCCGAATCATTGTCTTGGGTCAATAGTTGGGTTGCCCGGCTCCTGTGTTTGCTGCCCTACGTTCCGCTCTATAGGCTATGGTAGTAAAGGGAGAACTACTGCGATTGTGCCCTGGTCTAAACCGGACAAGCACCTCAGTAGAGAAAGCCAAAAACTGACTGCCATGAAGCGGCGTGAGCTGGTCAACCACTTGACGACTTCTTGGAATCTTTAGCGATTCTCCGTGTCACACGAAGGATCTTTTTCAGATCAAATATGTAAGGCACCATACGCTACATACACACCAGGGGCTATGTCGTAGTCCCACCATAAAACTCCTATGGCTAAGTGAAAGTGTTAACGCCCTATAGTTCGATTGCCTGGTTCACCGCATGATCTCCTCCTTCATGGACCAAGACGTTGGATAAAGAGTGATTAAATGCTTTCCCGAACACCCCCGTACTTCCTACGAGGGGGTTGAAGCCGACGACTGGAAACCTTTCAGATTATACTAAAACGGCTGCACAGGAGGAATTCAGGCTTTCGAGCAAAACATAAAAATAGATTTACTATAAAATTGTCTTTTACAATTCCCATACATCTCACTCGAACATTATGTCTTTCAAGCACTGACCCTCTATCAAGCGGGCGGCCTCTAGGACGTCTTCAAAATAATGCTCCGGTTCCGGACGGTCCTTGCATTTGGGTGGACTCTTCGTCGCAACATCGATGGCCTTCATCTTCCCCCAGAACGTCTTGACTCGGGCAAAAGCCATCCATGCACCCTCAATGCACGTTGACCGCTTCACAGCGTCGATACGCGGCACCGCGTCAACAAACCTCTGCACCAAACCAAAATAGCTATTCGGAAAAGGCTCGGTTGGCCACAACCGGATTATGACATCCTTCATGGCAGTGCCGGATATCCTATGAAGTTCGGCCCATTGGGACAGCTGTTCGTTGAGCAATAGAGGGCGCTTTGACGCGCCAAACTGCGACCAAAAAATCTTCTCTGTTGCATAGCCATCTCACGCTTGGTAATACCGCGCCGCATCGGAAGAACTCTTCGGCAAGTCCAAGAACTCGTCCGGAGAAATCCACACTTGGTTAAGCTGAGCATAGTTTGGGTCACCGAACTTAGTTTGCAGCAGAAATGGCTTTCCAGCCGCAATCTCCCTAGGCTGCCGAACCTCCTCACGGACTGCTCTGTATTCCGATCGAGCTTCCCTCGCCTCTTGTGAGGCCTTGTCCAGTTCATCCGTTAAGGCTTTATTCTCCTTTTCCAGAAGTTCACAACAGAAAGTGGCATTTTCTAGTTCAAGCGCCACCATGGATATCTTCTCCTCGTCCTGGCGCCGTGTAGCTTGTTCCGCTTTCAGCTCGGCTGATGCCTTTTCGGCAGCAGCATTGCTACGCCGGGCTTGCTCCTTGGCCTGGGCCAGCTCCGCTCAAAGACCTTCAACGGTGGTAGCACCATCTGTAGCCATGCATAATCCAGCATACAGATTTTAGCGTCATGCTTATACCATTAAAATATATATGGATTGCACCAAATATATACCTTGCCACTCGTCAAGACGAATATTGATTAATGCAAGTTCATCCCCTGCCGCATCAATCTTCCGCTGCAGCTCGGCAATTTCCATATTCCGGGAAGTGGCCAAGGGGGAAGCAGTCTGTGCTCAAAGTTTATCAAGTTAGTCCTCAAGCGATCCTTTTCGATCCTCCATTTGCTTCCTCAGGGAAGACAACCCGAGTCTCAGGGGCTACTACCTATACACTAGCACATCTTCACAAATGAAACATAGCTGAAAACATTATGTCACAAACCTCGAAGCCCTTCAGTAGGCTCGCGAAGGCTTCATTTAATCCGCTTTTCGCGGACAAAACCTTCTCAATCACTGTTCCCATCAAGGTACGCTGCTCCCCCGAGACAGATGCTTTCCGCAATATGTCCCGCAATACATTCGAAGTCTCCAGGTCTCCGGAAGCTGCTCCAAAAGCAGAATCATCCTTTGAAGTAATTTGTTCACCCATCACCAAAATCACTGTCAGCTGTGAACCAGACAATCCGGGGCCTTTGTTATCATCAGCCCCGGTGTCCCGGATGGTCGGAGGCCCACCTTCGGGTACTGCCTCTTTTTAACCCTGGTCTAAAGGGACCCTCCGCAATGACACTTCAGAGTCATCCGCCTTATTGGGAGAAGAGGTTAGAGGAGGCGTTTCGCTCTCCATCATCTCTGGGAGGAGACTTCCCGTTGAAGAGGATCGCCCAGAAAAACTTTGTGCCGACCTGAAAAAATGTATGGACGCGTTACGTATATCTTCGGTAACAACAGCGGAGCGGGAAGCTAATATATACTCCGGATTGACTTAAAGGTTAGTAGAGGTCTTATTCCCTTGTTGGAGTTGTTTAACGACGTCGCTTTCCAAACCCAAGCCGCTCGATGGTGGCACCTTGCTCTTCTTGGAAGACCGCCCCTCCCAATCTTCGGAGGAGGCCCTTTTCCTCCTGCTTGGAGAAGGGATATTGGGTCCTTTTCCGGCTCCGTCTTAAGGTGAGGAAAGGTCGATTTCTCCAGACCCAGTGTCTGACTTACCTCCTGAACCAAGGTCATCTTGGGTATTCGCGCTCTCCCCTGCTGATGCCTGGTATGGCGCCGAGACCAGCATCCTTGTTAACACAAGAGTGGCTGAGTCTTCGGGAAGGGGAGTCGGACACCTAATCTGTTCCACCTTGCCACTAGGTATCTGACTATAAGGTATTCAGTAAACTGGTACTTACCGGGGTATCCGGATGGTTACAGATTAGGCCGACATCTTCGGTGGTGTCCGGCCATTGCCTTCGTTTCCCGAAGAATAATCTCCACATTCCTTCATGCGTTGTGCTGAAGAAGTGCTGAAGAGTCCGTGGCCCTTCTGGATTGAACTCCCATAGGCGGAGAGGCCGTCGCTGGCACGACAGGCTCCGACGAACTAGCATTACTTGAATGACGTTGGCTATGTCGATGTCCCTCTCAATGAGGCTTCAGATGCGACTTTGCAGATCTCACACATCATTCGTTGATCCCCAATCTAGCCCCTTGTTAATCCATGATGCAAGCTGAATTGGTGGGCTGGATCGAAAGGCAGGCACCGCTGTCCACTTGGAGCCACGGGGCTCGGTGAGATAGAACCAAACCTGCTGCCATAAATCGGAAGATTTGGAGAAGGATCCTTTCAGCCAAACAGCGCTAGCAAGCTTGCTCACAGTAGCGCCACCGCACTCAACTTGCTCCCCTTCTATCGCTTGTGGCTTCACGCCAAAAGTCTTCAGCCACAAACCAAAGTGCGGAGGAGTTCGGAGGA
Source organism: Aegilops bicornis (assembly GCA_021605145.1). Lineage (NCBI taxonomy): Eukaryota > Viridiplantae > Streptophyta > Magnoliopsida > Poales > Poaceae > Aegilops > Aegilops bicornis. The sequence continues at coordinate 553,627,370 of CM038672.1, read as the reverse complement.
AGGCTTCGCACGTGATGATAAACTTCGAGATAATAAGAATAGAGTCCGTGGCCAGATCGTGAAAATCTAGCCCGTAATAGAACATGAGCCCTCGGACGAAGGTGTTAAGTGCAAAGCCTAACCCATGGAGGAAGTGGGATACGAACACGACCCTCTCGCCCGATCTGGGGGTGGGAATAACCTGCCCCTCGGCAGGAAGACGATGATGGATTATTGCGGTCAGATACCTCGCCGAACGAAGCTTGGCAATATCTCCCTCCGTGACAGAAGAAGCTACCCATCGTCCTTGACGGCTAGATCCGGACATGATTGGGGCTTGAGGCAACCGAAACCCGGGTGTTGGAACTCGGAGTCGCAGGGGTCGAGGAAGAAGCAAGCGTGAAAGAAAAATACGGGTCTATACCCCTATATAAAGGCTGCAAATATCAAACGTCTCCACCTGGGCCTCGAAACTTGCCTATTCCCATGGAGTTGTACCCAAACGACGGTGGGATTACCCACGTCTGGGTTGGCAAGAATCCCCTAAAGAAGGGGAGACACGATCTCCGCTTGGATAAGACATGCCAATAAAACCACATCTCGAGACGTGGGACGGTGGGCCAGCTAACGGCTCGAAAATAATGGCCGACATGGTTGCCCGGGGGCTGCAGATCTAGATAAGTCTTTCATCCTCTATCATGCATTTCGGTACGGAGCTGGGACAGGTTAAACCTTGTTTTATCTCCAGGCTATTGTGCTCCCTATTTTCCTATACCTAAGGATTATCTCCTGGGTCCAGATTTGGTTGTAGCCACGGCGGCAAGGAGATAGAATGAGGAGCCTAAGCCCACTTCATCCCTGCCTCTGCCAAGGGCGCGAGAATGGTCGAGCGAAGTGAGGGGGACGACAAGGCCTGTTGCCGGGTGAAAAATGTTTATCTTAAAAAGTAACAAGGATTCGCTCCTTGTCGCGGGGTCCACCCACGAACAAAAAACCCGGCAAACATCCCTTTTTCATTAAAAACATCACACACAGGTACAGTTCATACGGAATGAAAAACATGAGCAACGGGATTACAAATTCTAAATTTAACGAAGGGCCGAAGGCTTACAAACTAAAAAAGAGATGAGATGCCCGTAATCCTTTTCTTGTCCCTCTCCTCAGGAGGCAGGTCAAGAAGGAGAAAGGGAAAAAGGGGCGCCTAGGCGAGCTACGAGCAGCAGAAAGCACCAAGAGAACACCTCGGTGGCTACCCAAGGGTGGGCCGGTGATGACGGTGCCGAGAAAGGAGCTGGAAGAAGAGGTGGCAGGTCGCCGGACACGCGACAAAGGTGTCGGTGTCCGTGTACTCCGAGTTGATGGCCTTGCCGCCCGCCCTCTTCTTCTTCCATAGCCTCCCGACACCAACCGCCCAAGGAGATGGTCCCGAGAAGTTCAAGGGGCTGGCCCCTCCCTCGGCAAAACTCCGCCGGAGGAGCGGCCAGGTGCACATGCTGCTGCTGCTGTACCCGCCCAGGTGCGGGGCGTTTGACGCCTATTCGGACTCGTCCCCGTCATCTGCCCCGCTATCCTCCTCGTCACTCTTGCTCGAGAAAGAGCTTCCATCATCGGAGTCTCCATCGGAGGAGCTCTCCACGCAGCACTTCAGGCGAGTTCCAAAATCTCCGAAGACCTTGATGGAGAGCAACCCATCCTCCATTAATTTGAAGTAGAGGACGAGTCCCGTCATCAGGCTGTGGATGCGAGCAAACGTCTTCCATCCATGGCGGAGATACATGACCTGAGGAGTCGGGAAGTTGACATCGACCCGCGTGCCCCCATTCCCGCAGCCCCTCATGTGCAACCTCAGGGTCTGGGCGGGTCACGCTCCATCTCCCGAGCAAACGGGGCAGGAAGACGAAGACGGCGATGCGGAGGCCGGAGTAGCTTGATGAAGAACTCACGCGGCTGGTTTCTAATGTGGCCCTCCGTCGGGAAAGGCATCATTGTCGGGGGCGAGCTCTTTCCCGAGCTCCACGACCTATGCCACGGCTTCGCCCACGGCCTCGCCCCCTCCCCCTTCCCCTCGCGGCAGGCTCCACCATCGCGGGCTCAGGAGGAGGAGGGAGCGCTGTCAAGCGGCGACCCTTGCCGCCACCGTCGAGGGACCAGGGTTCCCTTCTCCATGGCGGATGAGAGGAAGAAGCAGAAGGAGGAGGAGATAGAAGATAGAAGAATGCGGGATGCCATCCCCCCTTCCCTCTCCTTATAAAGGGGTAGGGTCGGGGCTCGGCCAATCCAGCCACCAGAGGTGCAGGGAATCGAGACCGGCCCGCTGCCCCAACTAGCGACGGCCCGGTTTCCCTTCTCCATCGCTTGCCACCCCAAGCGCATGGAGGACGCGTGGAGAACGTGTAGAACCGAGGGGATGGGTGAAGCGGCCTCTCCCCACCCCGTGATCTTGGTGTGTGGACGCCTTGAAGACCGCGACCCGGCCCATTTACTAAATAGGCCGTGCCTTTACGCCTCTCCCTCTTCATGGGGAAGGCGCGACCCGCCCCTGTATCGCGATGTGACGCATGCCTGCGGAAACAGCCCAACGCATGTGACCCACGTCACGTACGCACCCCTCCACGTCGCGCATTCAACGCGGGTCGTGGGGGAGTGCAACAGATGGAAAATTACCGCGGTAAAAACCGCCCCTCCTGCTCGCGCACCGTTTTGGGCCTGGCCCAACAACGTGTCTGATGTCTACTACACAACCTTCTTCTTGTAGACGTTGTTGGGCCTGCAAGTGCAAAGGTTTGTAGGACAGTAGCAAATTTCCCTCAAGTGGATGACCTAAGGTTTATCAATCTGTAGGAGGCATAGGATGAAGATGGTCTCTCTCAAGCAACCCTGCAACCAAATAACAAAGAGTCTCTTGTGTCCCCAACACACCCAATACAATGGTAAATTGTATAGGTGCACTAGTTCGGCGAAGAGATGGTGATACAAGTGCAATATGGATAGTAGATAAAGGTTTTTGTAATCTGAAAATATAAAAACAGCAATGTAACTAATGATAAAAGTGAGCGTAAACGGTATTGCAATGATAGGAAACAAGGCCTAGGGTTCATACTTTCACTAGTGCAAGTTCTCTCAACAATAATAACATAGATAGATCATATAACAAGCCCTCAACATGCAACAAAGAGTCACTCCAAAGCCACTAATAGCGGAGAACAAACGTAGAGATTATGGTAGGGTACGAAACCACTTCAAAGAGTTCGTACTGGAATAACACCTTAAGACACAAATCAACCAAAACCCTAATGTCACCTAGATACTCCATTGTCACCTCAAGTATCCATGGGCATGATTATACGATATGCATCACACAATCTCAGATTCATCCAACCAACACAAAGAACTTCAAAGAGTGCCCCAAAGTTTCTACCGGAGAGTCAAGAACGTGTGCCAACCCCTATGCATTGGTTCATGGGCGGAACCCGCAAGTTGGTCACCAAAACATATATCAAGTGGCACATGATATCCCATTGTCACCACAGATAAGCACGACAAGACATACATCAAGTGTTCTCATAAAAGACTCAATCTGATAAGATAACTTCAAAGGGGAAACTCAATTCATCACAAGAGAGTAGAGGTGGAGAAACATCATAATATACAACTATAATAGCAAAGATCGCGGTATATCAAGATCGTGCCATAGAGAGAACACGAGAGAGAGAGAGAGAGAGAGAGAGAGAGAGAGAGAGATCAAACACATAGCTACTGGTACATACCCTCAGCCCCGAGGGTGAACTACTCCCTCCTCGTCATGGAGAGCACCGGATGATGAAGATGGCCACCGGTGATGGATTCCTCCCAGGTGCCGAACGGGCTTCCGAGAGGTTTTTTGTGGCTACAGAGGCTTGCAGCAGCGGAACTCCCGATCTATCTTGATATTCGATGGTTTTAGGGTACGTAGGCTTATATAGGCGAAAGAAGTCGGTCGGGAGGTGTTCGAGGGGCCCACGAGACAGGGGGCGCGCCCTACAGTGGGGGCGCCCTCCTATCTCGTGGCTGCCTCGAGGATCTTTTGACGTGAACTCCAAGTCTGCAGGATCATATTCCTCCCAAAAATAACGATGCCGAAGGTTTCATTCCATTTGGACTCCGTTTGATATTCCTTCTCTTAAAAATACTGAAACAGGCAATAAAACATCAATATGGGCTGGTCCTCCGGTTAATAGGTTAGTCCCAAAAGTAATATAAAAGTGTATAATAAAGCCCGTAATCATTCAAAACACATAATAAAATAGCATGAATTCTTCATAAATTATAGATACGTTGGAGACGTATCAGTGTCGCGCTTATGTGTGGCCCAGGCCCGGGGGCTCCTGTTAGTGTACAAAAGAAGGGGCGCACCTTTGTACCCCTTTAACTGTACACGGACAGTCAGAGCCGCGCCCACGGCCGCACTGACCGGAACAGGGGAGGCGAACCAAGGTAAAACCGAAGTCCAAGACAGCCAAGGCAATGCCAAGGCCAAGAACACGAAGAAGCAGAAGGATGAAGCAGGCTCCCCCGTCAAGACCCTTGCTAGGGGGGGGGCTCGCCCACACCAGCGGAGTGAGCCACCATCGAGCCCACGGGTTTCAACTCAACCAACCACGTTGGAACTCGGGCTAGGTAGGCACCTCCATGGTGGCATGCAGATCTTTGTCAAGACCAACGAGTATTCAAGATCAGATGAGGATTAAAATACAACGGTCCTTGGCAAGATCCTTGCCGAAGAAAGCCATAAGATCCCCGGCAAGATCCTTGCCGGGGACGACAGCGCGCCACGCAAGACCGTTGCCGGGCCACCCGGCAAGGCCCTCCCCGAGGACGCCAGCAGGGCCACTGCTAGGCCCGCACCATCCAAGTCTCCACCACCGTTCGCATGCAGCTGCCAGCTCAACCAGCTAGGCTGGCACCTGCATGGCAACATGCAGCTTCCAGGCCAGATTGGCAAGCGCCTCCGTGGCGGCATGCAGATCTCCGTGAAAACCCTACCACTGCGCTACCTCAGCTGCCTACGTGCCTACATCGCGCCGCACGCATCGCTGGCCAGGGCGCGTGTTGAAGCGAGGAGGAGCAGCCACGGACGGGACGGGCCTCGCTCCCATCCCCGATAAAGCTAGGGGACACCTAAGTGATGCATTAAATGTGTCTTGTCCTGTAATACGAGCGATCAGCTCGTAGCACTATACGCCTTTCCACCTCCTGTGTGCCACTGTGGCAGCCCCTTTCGACTATAAAAGGAGGCCCATGGCGTACTAGAGAAGGATTGGGCTCCTTGGAACGGCTCAGCCACCATAGGTAGTTCAAGGGCTCAAGAACACTCAATACATCCCCCAAAGAAGGACTAGGGTTTTACGCATCCTCGCGGCCCAAACCTGGGTAAACGATCCTTGTGCTGATTACTAATGCTGCTCTTCTCGCAACCCCGCGCCCCGGCAACCGTAGTATGGATTCTTGTGATCCCATAGGTGTCGTTCCACACCGACACTCCGGCGGAGCGATTCCACTGGGGGAAATTCCGTTTAGGAGGGGGGAAATTGAAGACATAATCATCACCAACAACCCTCTTATCTTTGGGAGGCCAATCTTCATCTACATCTTTAACAACATCATCTTATCTCAAACTCTAGTTCATCTCTTGTGTTCAAAACCTCAGATTGGTGCTTGTGGGTGACTAGTAGTGTTGATTACATCTTGTAGTTGATACTAGATGGTTTATTTGGTGGAAGATCATACGTTCAGATCCATTATGCTATTTAATATCCATCTGATCTTGAGCATGAATATTATTGGTGAGTAGTTGTCCTTGTTCTTCAGGCCACAAGAGAAGTCATGCTGCAATTAATCATGTGAATTTGATATTCGTTTGATATTTTGATGATATGTATGTTGTGATTCCCTTAGTGGTGTTATGTGAACGTAGACTACATGACACTTCACCATATTTGGGCCTAAGGGAATGCATTCACTGCTAGGAAAAGGCTTATACATAGAAGTTTACCAGTAGCATGTGTTATGGACCCCACGCTACTGATAATTACCAGTAGCGTCCGTTATAAACCGTGCTACTGGTACAACATAGTAGCAGAGTGGGTTTCTGGAGGCCACACTACAGGTAAGTTTCCCACAGCACACCACCCGACCAAAAAATACTTGCAGCGTTTGTAGTCTAACTAGCGCCACTGTTAAGAAAGTAGTTGTAGCGCCTGTGCATCTAGACGTGCTACTGCTACTTCTATGGGTAAACTTATACCAGTAGCGTTGTTTTTGTACAAGCGTTATAGCTAGTTTTACGTACCAGTAGATATTTGGGCTGGCACTCATAGTTGTAGCTTGCTTTGGCTCCCCGCGCTACTGCTATGGTCGCCAGCCACCTACCACCTTTCCCCTAATTCCTCCCCTTTCTTCTTCCTCTCCCCCTTCCTTTCTCCCCCTTTCCTTGCACCTTGCTCGTTCCTTTCAATGATCCCCCTCCACCACCCCTCCATTAGAGCCCTCCCTCCCCCACTTCTTTGCTCTCCACCACCCCCTCTTCTTTGCCATCCACCACCCCCCTCCATTAGAGCCCTCCCTCTCACTCATCTTTGCCCTCCACCACCCCTCTTCTTTGTGCCTTCCACCATCACCCCATCCATTAATGCCCTCCCTCCCCCTCTTCTTTGCCCTCCACCCCCTTCCATTAATGCCTTCCCTCTTCTCTTCCTCTCCTCTCCCACTATCAACCTAGCTAGCTATCTCTCTCTCCCTAGCTAGCTAGCTATCTAGTTAGAGCTATATATCTAGAGCTACTAGATAATTCAGAAGAAAGGTGCTTGATATCCCTCTCAACACATAGGTGAGCAAAAAAAGGTGTTTGTGTGGATAGGACCACAACTATATATATACGGGTGATATGAGAATATATATACCGATTTGTGTGTGGCATAATTTGAGTTGCCTACATTGTGTATTTGATGAAATAATGTGGGTGACATGAGTTGCTTATGTTTTGCCGAAATGTCGATTCAATTCCGTTTCGGCAAATTTCGGGCAAACTCAATATGTCCTATGTTTAGAGAAGGTCATGCCAAAATTTTGTATGAATTTGATCCATGCATGCATATATACGTGGTTATAATATTTTCTCCGCGTGCAGGTGATCATGAAGGTCAATGGAAGGATGGTGGAAAGATACTGGCAATCCGCTGTGGACGACATGTATGGAAAAAGACTGAATGATGTTTTATGTCCGTGTCGAAAATGCAAAGGAATAGTCAGGCTCGACCCCTTTGAGGGTGGCACATTCAAGGCGCACCTCCTCATGCATGGTTTCATGCATGGCCATACTCGGTGGATAAGTGAAGATTATGATGATGATGATGACGACGGAGCAGGAAATAACGACATGGGGCCAACAGACGAAGAGATGACCGATTATGTGCCCGAAGAGGAAGACGGCCTCGGAAATGTCGATGGCGAAGAGGCAGTTCAAGGTGGAGAAGACGCGGACACGCCGCCGTCTTCGTCGCTACTAAGTTTGTCTTCGAGAACTGCTTCGCAAGAAGAGGACTAGCGACAGAGCTACTTCTAGAGAGGAGGCCAAACTGGCGCAACTGGAGGTAGACTCGATGACTCCTTTGTATGATGGTTGCAATCCCGAGGTGAACCCGCCTGATTTTCACACTAGAACTTCTAAAAGACTAAGGCAAAAACAAATGGATGAGATACAAGCCCGGATGAGCTTAAGTATCTGAAGAAGGTTCTTCCCGCGGGAAGCCTATGTCCTACTAGTGTCGAGGAGGCAAAGAAAATCGTGTGCCCTCTTGATCTGCCACACATTAGATACCACACATGCATCAATGATTGCATCATATATCGGAACGAGCACGCGGAAAAAACAATCTGTCCAAAGTGCAAAGCTTCACGATATAAAAAGGCCAGAAAGAAAGCTCCACAGAAAGTTGGTACTTTTCGATCACTCCGCGTCTACAGTGGTATTTCGTAGATCCTAAGGAAGCAAAGCTTATGCGCTGGCACACGGAGAGGGTGAGACAGATGACGGAGATGAGCCGAAGCTGAGACACCTCGCAGATGCTAGCCAGTGGAGAGCATTAAATGCTGAATTTGATTTTTTCGCAAATGATCCAAGGAACATCGTGCTTGGTGCTAGTAGTGATGGCATGAATCCATTTGGCAACTAGAACACCAATCATAGCACATGGCCCTTGTTTGTATGGATGTACAACCACCCCCCTGGTTGTGCATGAAGGAAAAATACATACACACGGCTATACTTATTCAAGGGCCGAGACAATCGGGAAATGATATAAATTTGTATCTCGGGTTACTGAAAGAGGAGCTACATACCTTATGGACAACGCCGGCCAAGACATGGGATGCAAGAAAAGGAGAGTATTTCTAACATGAGAGCCGCGCTGATCACGACGGTGCAAGACTATCTCGGTTACGACTATCTCTCCGGCGAGGTCCGCCACGGATATTGCGGATGCACGAGGTGCATGGATGATACAACTTCTTTGCAGCTATCAAAAGAAGGCGGGTCTTCGAAAATCATTTATATGGGGCATCGAATATGGCTCGAGAAGGATGACTCGTGGAGAAAGCATGGAGACCTATTCAATGGTAAGGATGAGCATCGAGGTCCTCCACGTAAGCGTAGCGGTGCAGAAATATATAAGTTATTGAAGAACTGGGAAGAGTGCCCCTCGCCGGGAAAGACGAAGAAAAAGGCGCCGGATCCCCTGCTGAAGGTATGGAAGACGAGATCTGTTTTCTGGGACTTGGAATACTGGCCCATACTCCACAAAAAATATCTTTGAGAGTTTGCTTGGAACATTGATGAACATGCCGGAGAGGATCAAGGATGGGCCGAAGGCAAGAAAAGACTTGGAATTTTTTAATATCAGGAAAGATCTCCAAATGCCCGGTAAAAGGTCGTCAGAGGAGATCGAGACGGAGACGGAGACGGAAGATAGGGGCAAAAAAGTAAACAAGAAGGAATAACAATATTGCCCCCCCCCCCTCTTGCTTCACCTTAGATCTAAAGGAGGTCGATCAATTGTTCAAGTGCCTTGCCGGAATCAAAGTTAGTTCTGTATACTGTGGGAAGATAAGCAGATATCTAGACACTAAGAAAAAAAGGTTCAGTGGGATGAAGTCTCACGACTGTCATGTGATGATGACGTAGTTACTCCCGGTTGCACTTAGAGGGATTATGGACACACATGTGGGTGAGACACTTACTGACCTATGCCACTCTTTTATGCTATCTCTCGAAAGTCGATCAGTTTCAAGCAACTCCATAGGCTACAAGAAGAGATCGTTGTCATACTGAATGAGCTAGAGATGTACTTCCCGCCCGCGTTCTTTGACGTCATGGCGCATCTATGTGTCCACATCATGGATGACATCATCGACCTAGGACCGACATTCCTGCACAACATGATGCCGTTCGAGAGGATGAATGTTGTCATCAAAGGATTCGTTCGTAACATGTCCCGGCCAGATGGAAGCATAACCCAGGGATATCTGACCAAAGAGTGCATCTCTTTCTGTGAGAGTTATCTAGTAGGCAGCAGAGACCCTGTTGTTGGTTTGCCAGTCAACATGCACCGTGGAAGGCTCGAAGGCGAAGGTCACACCAAAGGTCATAGGGATGTGAAGCTGTCACGCTCGAGCCGACAAAATGACCTTGACAGGGCAAACTTGGTAGTGCTACAACACCTAGATGTGCTAGAAGATTTCGTGACACTACACAAAGAGACCATCGGAAAGAAGTATCGTGATTGTGGTGTGCACAGAACGGACGCTGTAGTTATTAGAGAGCACAACTCCACTTTCTTGCGTTGGTTCAAAAAGCGAGTTCTGGCTAATCCCCCGGAAGAGGGTTGTCCGAACGGAACGCTCATATACGCCTTAGCACATGGCCCCTCGACCAACCTCGTGACTTATCAAGCATACAATATCAACGGATACACGTTCTACACGGAGGAGAAAGATATAAACACTGATGAACAAAACTCAGGGGTGACGATGGTAGCCATGACCGGGAATGTAATTGAAAGATATTACGGAAGGGTCGAAGAGATATTGGAGCTTAACTACTCCGGATTGCATAGCGCGACGCTGTTTCGTGTCAGATTGGCTAAGAATGTATAGAGAGAAAACTGACATTTCACTACCATGTGTATACCCGTTTCCGATAGCGGTACCGTCAACGCCATCGCCAAAAATGAGCCATGGGTACACGCTAAGCACGTGACACAATGTTTCTTCATAACTGATCCGATCAATCCCAGCCATGTTGTTGTGAGGAGAAGCAAAACGAGCATCGCCGGAATAAATGGAGTCGCCAACGAGGAAGACTAAGACCAGTACGGTGATCCGATGAGGGAAGATGATGCTGATGACGATGAAACATGCGTCAAAAGAAGAATGAAGACTACATTACATATGAAAGATCGTAATCCCTGGAAAAGGAAAAGTCATGACCATCGGCTCAATTATTCGACAACCAACAAAAGAGGGAAGAAGATCAGTCTGAAGCATCGTCATCACCCAAGCTGACAAACTAATCCACAAATTTTGTGTGTGTCTAGCTATTTTGTATACCGCCGATAGCGGCCGGTCAAATGATGTAATATATATTATACTAATTATTATCTGGAGGGTAACAGTGGTATTGCTCCAACAACAGACAAAATTAAACGCTAGCTAGAGCTATATATACCCCTGCTATACAAACTTTGTACAAATGCAAATGAAAAGTAAGAAAAAGAAAAGTGCAAATGAAAGAAAAAAAGAAAAAGAAAAAGGAACTAATAAGTTGTAGAAAATGAAATGAAAGAAAAATAAAAATAAATAGGAAGGAAGTTTGTGGAATATGAAAAAAAAAGAAAAAGAATAATAAAAATAAAGAGAAATATAAATAAAATAAAAAGGAAGAAAGTTTGTTGAATATGAAAAAGAACAAGAAAAATAAAAAGAAAAAGAAAAATAAAAAAGAAAAAGAAAAAGAATAATAAAAGTAAGAAGAGAAATAAAGATAAAATAAAAAGGAAGGAAGTTTGTGGAATATGAAAAAGAAAAATAAAAAGAAAAAGAAAAAATAAAAATAAAAAGTTAGCAGTAGCGCGTTTTCGCTAGGGCGGCGCTATAGCTAAGAAAAATAAAAATAAAAAAGAAGAAGAAAAATTTAGCAGTAGCGCGTTTTTGCTAGGGCTGCGCTATAGCTAAGAAAAAGAAAAATAAAAACTTAGCAGTAGCGCATTTTTGCTAGAGCAGCGCTATAGCTAAGTTAGCTATAGCGCGTTTTGCCAACACGCGCTATAGCTAAGTTGCGTATACAGAGCCACTGCACCCATCTCTTTCCTCTGTCTCACTCTTGCTCGATCCGATCGATCCCCTTTCTCTATGCTGCCTCCCCATTGCCGATGTCAAGACCAGACTGACACACGCGTCACGCCACGCCACGCCGTCGGCCTTGCCGCCTGACACTCCCTCCCCCCATGCCGCTCCATCCCCAAAGGTCCACCCGCAGGCCCGACCCCTCCCCCCGTGCCTCCCCTCTCACCCGAGTTCTCCCCTCCACCGGCCGGCGCCCCTCCCCCGAGCAGTCTCTCCACCAGCCAGCGCCCCTCCCACCAGCAGTCTCTCTCTCTTCTCTCTTTTCTCTCTCTCTCTCTCTCTCTCTCTCTCTCTCTCTCTCTCTCTCTCTCTCTCTCTCTCTTACCGGCCGTACGTGTTCTCTGCAGAAGGTTTGGCTCCTCTGGAAGCAAGGTGCTCGGCAAGGAGGAGAAGGACGCCGGACGCAAGGTGCTCGACAAGGAGAAGAAGGACGCCGGACGCAAGGTGCTTTGCTCCTCTTGCAGCAAGGTCCATCCCTCTCCCGCCACCCTCTACCTCAAGATCTAGATGCCATCATCATCAATATTGCATCTTCTGTACATATTGCATCTTCTACACTTGCTTCATTGCTTCATTACACTTGCTCTGTTCCTCTTAAGAAATGCTACTGTGAAATCCTCTTAAGGAATGCTACTGTTAAATCCTCTTAAGAAATGCTAAACTAGCATCACTAGTTAACTTCTTGCACTGACTCCCTTGTGATCACATTTTAACAGACCTATATATGGCAGATAATTAACCTGCCTAGCTAGGCTTCAAATCTTCAGGCTTGCTTGTCAGAAAGACATCTTGCATGGTTAATTAGTGCTCTGCTCTAGGTGTGGGGCTTAATCACTCACTCATAAGATGGGTCCAAGCTAACTGTAGCTAGCTAGGTCTCTGTTAGCTCTGCTCATTAAGCCACATAGGAAGTACATTAGTGTTATATTTGTAGATTTGTACAGTTCAAGTGACTCTGACTCCTTAGTCTAAGTGAACTTCGTGGTCAAGTACCTCCACCCTCCGGTCTTTTAGGTGTCTGTTCTTACAAAATCGTTAGGTGGTATACACAGATAGATGCAGAATGTGATAGCTGCAGTGCTACTGCAATTTTGAAAATAAACTTCTGCTCCCTCTCTAAGAGGGAATCTTTCTAGGTTTGATAAGTACAGTGAACTTTGGTCATATTGCTATAGGTAGTGAAGCTAAACTAATGCTTTGCCTAGATAATTAAACTAAACTTATTACTTGATCTAAGGTTGTGAAACATAGCATTTTCCTATGGGCCAACCAGTTGGTAACCATCAGAGCTCATTTTGTGGCAGCCATATTTTTTGGTTTTTGGTGGCTTTTGTTCATGGACTGCAATAATGTAAGTTGCAGCGTAGGACTCATTTTGTTAGTACCTGAAGTTTACTTGCATTGACCATGACAGTGACATAACTAGTGGCTGTGTGGTACCTAGATTGGCCAAAGACAAGTGTGGATGCTCATGCTGCTTTGATTATGACTGCCCTGTTGCTACCACGACAGCGATAAATTTGGTTGTTGATTCATTTCCCGATTGCGAGTGACCTATGTTTTTCCGGAAATGTTGATTCATTTCCATTCCGGCAACTTTCAGGCGCTCTATATGTGCACTTTCTAGCAAAGGTCATGACGAAATTTTCCGTGAATTTCGGCATGACTTGTGAAAGAAAGTTGGACATATCGAGTGCTCGAGATTTGTCGCGACGGGAATGAAACGACATTTCCGGGAAAATAAAGGTCACTTCTTTTCATTATTCACTTTATTATATAAAGCTCGATAATTAATCGACTATGACATTGAACCCTAGGAAACATGACCGACACCGATGAGGCTGGAGGTTCTCAGTCCCAATTAAGTCGAGCACACGCCTACCTCGACTTTCTGGGATCAGGAGAGACAGCAAGCTGGGTGTCCGGACCCCCTTGTCAAGATGGATGACGACAGTGGAGGCGCAGGCGCTGACACTGATGCCACCAACGACAGTGGCACTGAGACTGGCGCTGATGATGTTCCTAACTACAACACGAAAGGTGGGACCTCCCAAGCTAGTGAGGGACAGAAGGAAAAGAGGACACGACTCCCAAATGAGCTCGGCACCGGAAGACTGGTGGTCACGGCGGTGCACCCTGGCAAGTTCGAGCCAATAGAGCCGCGGGAAGTGGCAGCGTTTTACGGCAACCAACTAGCATGCATCCTACGGGATACAACTAACATCAACACCACGAAAATATGGAAGAATGAAAATTTGAAGAAGCTGCTCCTAAATAGGTTGCACGCAAGATTCCATGGTCGGAATGACGATGTCGACCCATGGGATGATGATGCCATTAAAAAAATCAACAACAAAGCCCTAGGGAAGTTCAGCAACGCATTGAGCGCTTGGAAAGCTAGGGTGAAAAAGGCGATTGAAGTAGACCATGAAACCTATGCCGAGATTGTTGCAGACAATCCGAAAATTAAGATAGAGGACTTTGAAAAGTTCAAGGAGACTTGCAATGAAGAAGCTGTCGAGGCCAGGTCGGAGAGAGGCAAGCAGCTGCAGGCAAAGAACATGGGGAACCACCGCCTTGGAAGTCGTGGTTACACGGGAAAGAGGCCCGTGTGGGCTAAGCAGGACGCCGAACGTGAACGTCGGGGGATCACAGACCCATTGGCTGAGTTCACCGACCAGCAGGAGCACGACTTCGTCAGGGCCCGGTTCTCTTGGGACCCCAAAAAAGATTATTTTTCACCGACGGGCCGACTAGGAAATTCATGAGATTACTAGTAATTATCCTTTTACCACCTTAGATATTAGCTTCTAGTCAATGAAGTCTACTACATTCTAGTCGCATTCGTAAATGATTCATGGTCCATTTAGCAGAGAGAGCAACACAAGCTTGCGGCCGAAAGCAACTCGTCGACTCAGTCGACTCAGTTGTCGGCGAAGTACAGGTGGGACAATCCTTTCAACCGGGCCATGAACATAATGATGGGACACCCGCCCGGCCAGCAGCCATAATATGGACGTGTGCACGGCGCCGGGGATGGCGCCACATGGAAGTACTATTATAACGAGGACACCGGCCGAGGCCAAAAGACAGAGAAACAAGTTCAGTCAAGTGACTATCGACGAGAAGGTGGCGCGGGCGATGGGGAAAGCAAAAGATGAGACCAAAGCTGAGATAATTGCTGCCTGTAGAGATGATATGGTGGCTGCCTTTACAAGCTTGATTCCAACTGTGGTCACATGGGTGCAACAAAATCCAAACGCGCCACCAAGTGATTTTCCCATGCCCAGCTTCACCGGGAGCAACTCAATGAACACCAAACCCATACCTGCACTCTACTATGGCAACCGTGACCAAGACCTCTCTTCTAGCACTCGGCCCCCGCACCCAGCCTCTCACAAAGAGCCCTAGCTCCATCTCCGGCTTGAATGTCGGGCCGTCGACATTGGCTGAGCTCGACGCCCTCACGGTAAATACGCGTCGCACCTTCATCAACTGAACTAATTAATTAATCTTTAGTTGCCATTCTTTTTTGGATCCCTGACGCCGCACGTATATGTCTTTGTAGGCCGACTCCACTCCGTGCACCCTCCTTTACGACATGAAGGGCGGGTTAGTGGATGTGGGGAAGGGTACTATAGTCAAGCCTAAGGATCAAATATTTCACCGTCAGCAGATGCCTGATAACACCTTAAGGGTCTCCGCGGAGAGTGTGAAAGCGGGCTACAAGGGTTTCCCTCATCCGATACAAACCGATGGAGAGGAGGACGAGACCCCCACGCAGCTTGGCCAATGCAAAAATTTGCCGATCCTGTGGCCAAAAAATCTTTTTAGTGTCGAGGTGGCCGGGAGCACACTAACGGGACCTCAGGAAGGTATGACCACAACACCACCTACACAAGTATAACCATCATCTATGCTGCTTGCTGAGATCGAGAGACATGAGAAGGAGGGCCAACTGTTCCGGCAGATGATGCCATCTGCCCCATGGAAGAGGATATGGATCATGACATGGAGGTGGCCGATGATCCTAACCAGTATTTCAATACTGCCTTTGACAACGAAGTAACAATGAGTCAACCATATGAATATGAGATGCATGTACCAGAGTTTAACGCCCTCGGAGTGCAAGAAGTTTTTATTCATGCAATCCTCACAGGACATGCCTCCAGATGCCGGCTCCACCCAAGCTCAACTAATTAGCCAGAGTCGTCCAATGCTGAGCCCGACAACACTAGGGGTGGAGCTCAAGGAGGGTCTGACATACCCACCAGCACCTGAGCGCAGCAAGAAGAAGCAGAGGAAGAGAACGATGGCGAGAAAATCCAATAAAGCTGGCAATGTTGGTTCTAGCAGCCAACCGCCTTCGACCAAGGTTGACCATGTACCGATGAAACATGCGCCATTAATCCGTGTCGCGGGAGAGCCAACGGTACCGGCGAATGCACTAGCTACCATAGCAGGGGATCTCGGGACACTCCATGATCATGTGATTTTGACAGAGAGAAGCCTCCTCGCCTCAGATGATCCAGGATACCCACTTTATACAGTTCATGTGCCGAGCAGTTGAAAGATCTATGTCCACACATGCCCCGCGGACCTCTTCTTCCTGAGGTTTGTTTACATCTTCCAGATGTTTCAAATGAGGACACTCGATTTTACATGTGTCCGCCTGTATGCGCTGCACTTGAACTACATCGTCAGGAGAGAGCAAGTCACTGGTCTTGTGGTCGCGGACCCATACTACATGCATGAGGGCTTCTTGTCAATCAACGACGCCAACCGTCAATATGAGAGTCAGTACATCGAAGAATTCTTGGTCAGCAATGAGGACAAAGAAACGATTCTCCTACCTTATCATCCCAGGTAAGTCATCCGCGGATAGCACTATAACACATACGTGCCTTTCAATAGTTACTTTGCACGCATGGAGGCTAACTTGATCGTGTATTTTGCGCAGCGGGGGTTGTCATGCCATTCTCGTTGTTCTTTACGCGCGTTACTCTCGCGCTTTATATTTGGACCCGTCGAAGAACATACAGAAGAAAGATCACACACACATAAAGTATGTTCTGGACAGAACTATGATGGGCTTCAGCATGCGGGGTGGCTACATCCAATGCAAAACAACAAATAAGGCCGGGCTATGTTTCGGCCACAAGACTAATTTCTGTTGAATCTAGCAACCGGAAAGAAGTGAGAATGATGGATTCTACGTCATCCATCTAATGATGGAGTACAGAAGGGATGTGCAATCACTTTGCATGAAATCTTCATCCGGTACGCATATCCAGAGATGGGCCGAATCCTTTGGAGCCGTGTTGGATAATCAACTTCATAATGATTTCTACCGGATCCAGCAGGAAATTGCGTCCATCAACATGAAAGATGTCCTCGAAGAGAATGGGATGTTCTACGGCGGCCCAATATCGCGAGCTGACGTCCGAACTCAAGATTACCCTACAGCACAGGACATGACGCCTTTCACTAAGCTTGGGTGCACCCTTCCGGATATGGACAGATGGGAAGAGTGCACTGCTTAAAGACAATGTGTCTGTTTAGTTACTTGTTACTTTTTGTAGGACGAAACTTGGAATCTCTCAATACGACGAAACTCTTAGGTGTATGGTGCCGCGCTCTAGTTAATTACTTTCTGTACGATGAAGTTTGTTAACTATGTTTACTCCATATGTTGCTTCTATTTCAAAACTGTTTTGTTGAATTCTCTTCATGATATATATACATGCATCTCTGATAGGTATACAGATCAACGATGGAAAGGAAGTGGTATGCCGTGTATGTAGGGCATGTTCCGGGTGTGTATGATGAGTGGCCAGAGTGTCAGGCACAAGTCTCTGGCTTCTCCGGCGGAAGCCAGAAAGGGTTTGATAGCAGAGCGGAAGCCGAAGCTAGTTACTTGAGATTCATAGCACAACAGGGGATTCAGAACCAGCCACTCCAAAAACTACTACATAATACCTCTTTTGATCATCGTGATCTCTCTTATCTCGTATGTCATAGTTTAGATAGATGATGAAACATGTGTCTACGGTGACAATGTAAGAGACACGTGATCATTAACTTGTATCGCTATTTCGAGATGATGATGAGATCAACATCACTTGTGTTGAGACTATGTTGATATGATGACTATGTTGTACCACTTAGATGATGATGATGAGACATTCCTTTTTCATATAGTTTCAGTGTATGTGTATGTTGTAATTGTATAGAACCTTTAAAAATACGAATACAACAACATAAAAAAATACTAGTAGTAGCGTGGGGTATTGGAGTAGTAGCAGTGCTGCTTACCAGTAGCGTTGGTTGTAGGGGCATGCTACTAAGATTAGCAATAGCGATGGACAGAGGCGCGCTACTGCTAGATATAGATAGCAGTACCGCTGGTTCAAACAAGCACTCATCGCTAAAAATAGCTGTGGCAGAGTAGCAATGTAGCGCCTGCCCGCGCTACTAATAGCCAAAAAACCAGCGCTACTCGTAAGGGTTTTCCTAGTAGTTATTGCGGAGTAGTTATTAGATGATGGGTTGCTAGAGTGACAGAAGCTTAAACCATAGTTTATGCGCTATTCAGTAAGGGGCTGATTTGGATTCGTATGTTTAATGTTGTGGTTAGATTGCTATCTTAATTCTTCTTTCATAGTTGTGGATGCTTACGAGGGGGTTAATCATAAGTGGGAGGCTTGTTCAAGTAAGAACAACACCCAAGCACCGGTCCACCCACATATCAAATTATCAAAGTAGCGAACGTGAATCAAACCAACATGATGAAAGTGACTAGATGAAATTACCGTGTGTCCTCAAGAACGCTTTGCTTATTATAAGAGATCGTCCGGGCCTGTCCTTTGCTATAAATAGGATTGGTCTACCTTGCTGCACTTTTATTACCTTTATCGCTACTTGCTAGTACAAATTATCTTATTATCAAACTTCTAGTTACCGACAATTTCAGTGCTTGCGGAAATTACCTTGCTGAAAACCGCTTGTCATTTCCTTCTGCTTGTTGTTGGGTTCGACAGTCTTACTTATCGAAAGAACTACGATTGATCACCTATACTTGTGGGTCATCAGGGGCCAATGAAAGAAACAACACGGAACATTGCCGAAACCTCTATTTCATCATCCACAACAACCGTAGCCGCTGCCATTTCCAATCTACGTGTCTATAGATGCAACCATCACCACCATCATTGTACTAAGCCAACTAACCAAACTTTGTAATTGGATAACACATCCGAAATCTATTGTAATACTTATTAACGATCAATCAATCTCCTTGATGTGTTGTTCTTTGATTTCTCTGTCTGATGATCTCCATGTGTGAGTAGTTCAGTAAGGTCATGGGTTGAGGCAAAGCCCTAAAAACCGATGCATTTTTTGGAGGGATCGATGGTAGTACTTTGAATTAATGTCCTATATGTACAACATCAAATTGATTCATAGTTGTCTCTTATCTCGTCCGTGTTCAGTATCCCTGCAGGAACCCAGGATCATGAACAGCGAGCCATGGAGAGGCTAAGGGTAGGGAAACAATGAAGTCTTATTCTGAACACGAGTTATAGAAAGGTTTAGTACGGTAAGACGGATCCTATACTTGGGGATACAAGAGGTGTAGCCATTAAATGCCCAATGTTTTTTTTTCAATTTCTATCTTATTTACGGAGGCAACCCCGCGTGATGATATGGCCTTTCGGTGGGACAACTGACTCTTGATGCAGGAGGCGTGCTGGTCAAGACATAACTTGGACACATCCCCCACTTTGATGCGTTGCAAGCACATCTCGATGGATGACTTCCACACAACAAATTAATATCATAATGATCCTGCTCACGAATATATGGCTGTAAGAAAATTCCTCATACCCAGGACTATTTTTAGTACTCTTAGTGTCAACCTAATTTCGATTCGGGAAAAGCTGTAATTAATACTCTTGCAAAAGATTGGTGGAAACCTCTTACTTCAAGGGTTGCTTCCTCTCATGGGTTTGATAAGTCAAGATCACCTTTGGGGAAAAGGAGAGAATCCTTTTTACTCCTTTACCAAATCAGTGAAGGGACTAATCACATATTTGGAAGCACCATTACGGGGGGGGGGGGGGGGGGATTTGTTTGGCTAGTCTTTGTGTTAGAGTTTTCTTTCAGATTTTAGCTTAATTTTTGTTGCAAGTGTTGCACTAGAAAACCCAAAAATATTACCATCACTCGTAATCTTGGAAGTTTTACTGCTCCTAGAAATAGCTTCCTGCATGACCAAATTGCACAACCTGATGTTGCTGCCACTGAGAATGATATTAAACCTGACCTAGTGTCTATGATTCAATAGACCAGTCTGAGAATGCTAGCATGCATTTGCATAATTTTCTGAATTGTGTAACATGACACGCATAAGAGAATATGACCATCACGCTTTGAAGTTGCATCTATTTCCTTTCTACTTGATTGGAAAAGCAAAAGAAAGGCTTCTAGTTTTGCCTAGAGGTAGTATAATTTCATGGACGAGTGTTGCAGTAAGTTCTTATCTAAGTTTTTCCCACCGGCAAATATTATGCAACTGCGTTCGCAGATAACAAGTTTTAGGCAGGAAGATCGTGAGCCACACTAGCGCTTGCGTGCGATCGCATGAAGGTGGCTATAAAATATTTTCCTAACCATGAAATAGAAGAATGGTGAATTCTTCATATATTTTATAATGTCTTAAATTATATGTTGAATACTATGCTTGACACTGCTGCAGGAGGAACTATTATGGGTACGCCCATCGATGAAGCTAAAAAGGTGTTGGATGACATGCAAGAAAATCATACCCAATGGCATGTTGAGAGGGCTACCAACAAAATAGTTAATGCTATTGAAGAAAATCATGCCCAATGGCATGAAACTAAGCTTGATGTACTCATGTCTATAGTTAAAGGTAAAGAATAGGTAAATAACATAAATGCTATTTTTGAAGAAGATGTTAATGATGTCAATTTTATTGCCCATAATAGCTACAATCCCAACCGAAAAATAATGGTTGTGCTACTAGATTTCCTTATCCTAATAATGGAGGAGCACCTAATAGTTTTAGTGGGATGAACAATGGTAATAGAAATACTTTGGAGGAAACTCTGAGAAAAATTATTGCTAGTCAAAGTGAGCAAAATTAAACCATTGGAAATATCTTAAAGACTGCGTGAATTACTAATGATGTCTAGGCTCTAGATGGAAGAACTAAGAGCATGGAAGCACACGCTGCTAAAATTCTAGAGAGTCAAACTTTGTTTCTAGCCATGTCTGTAGGTAAACTAAAACCAAACCAAGTTGAAGATGATGAATATGATGAGAAGTAGCAAAGAAAAAGCAGAAGAGCTTGATATAAGCCATGTGCTAGAGTATACATACACCGCTGTATACTTCGTGAAGATGATAGCCATGAAACACCCACTACCTGAACTCTCAAATGATGAAGAATATAATGTCTTGGTTGACCATGTTGCAGCTAAGGTACATGAGTTAGATGATGAATGAAAGAAGCTATTCGGTAAGCTTCCTGCTAAACAGGAAGATATCCTTGAGCCTAGTTTTGTGATTGAGATTGGTTTGAATAAATTTAATGCTTTCTATAATCTAGGTGCTAGTGTTTCCACTATCCCTAAGTATGTTTATGATAGTCCCAATCTTGGTCCTTTTGTTACAATGCAAATTAAGTTGAATATGGCCAATTCTACCTTTACGAAAGCAGCAGGGATTAGGCATGGTGTTATCATTCAAATTAATGATTGCCATGTTATAACTGATGTTCTTATTGTTGATATGCCTAAAGATCACATTGCCCTTATAATTGTTGGCAAGGATACTCTCAATATGTTTGAGGTAAATGTAAGATTTGATCTTCCTGCAAAGGATACTTTTGTGAGAAATTTCCCTAGGAAAAAGAAAATGAAGACATACACAGGATACGACATTGTCATCAATGCTCGAAGCTACGGGCTTGGTGTATTTATGCCCACGTGATCATCACTATGGTCGGGCTATCCGACCAAAAACAAGTGCTTCGTGGGAGGCAACCCATGCAAATAAGGTAGAATATTAAGTTTTGTTTTAAGTCCTTTCCATTTCAATTAGAGAGTGTTGAAGTTTTTGTCATGGAAGATAAGTTGAGAACAAGTTGTGTTAATGAGGCCTTTGTCATGTGCAAAATTGCTCTGCATCGTACTAGCATCTGAAAGCCTAGATACATACCTATAGGTTGTGTTGGAACTAACCCCGTAGGAATCATCGAAGAAACAAAGTCTCATAAGAGATAGAACAAACGATGGCCTAGCATACAACCACCCTGGTCGTATGGCCGGTCATATGAGGCATGGGCAGCTCCAAGGAATAACAGCCAGAGGCAACAAAGCCAACAATGGTGTTCCATATGAGCATAATCGCTCGTATAGCGGTCATATGGATCTTCAACATAAACAGAGAAGAAGTCCATAGAGCAGAAGACGGTGTTCCGTACGAGCATCTGTGCTCGTATGACATCCACGACCAGAAGAAGAAATAACTAGAATGAACAACAGTGTTCTGTACGAGTGCTGGTGTTCGTATACATGGTCTTATGAGGTAAGCACAGACACATAATTTGTTCCAGAGTGCAATTCGCCATTTCATATGAGCACTAGCACTCATATGGCCTCTTGGTGGCCATAAGGAGGCCGAGGCAGGGGGTAAGTTTCCTCCATCTCATCTATTTTCTTATTCTTCTTCCTCCAAACCTCTCCAATTAAACCCTAACACAACATTGCTGGATTTCTCTACTCATTCGATTTTAGTTCAAACCCTTATGTGTGATTGATCTACGGTATGTTTCTCCTCCCATCCTCAATTTATTTTTCGCGGATCCATGTTCTATGTGCCTAGCATTGCCATGTCTAGGGTATGCGTACTTTTGATCCAAATTTTGATTTTTGCTTGGATTCATTGTTGTTTTTAGAGAAGTACGATGTTGTAATTATTGCAGGGTCACTATTGTTTCGTCTAATTGGACTGAAAAATTGTTTTATAGATATGTTCATGAGGAGGTCCACATGTGTCGCTCGTGGTGAAGCACCAAGTTCATCCGCGGGTGCCACACAAATGCAACAAGTTTACACGCATGGGATCATCTTCACCACCTGTGTGGCCAAGAACAAATACGAGAAGCTTCGCGAGAGGAAGATGAAGACCACCAAGGGCGCTTGTGAGTCCACGATAGCCAAGTTGGGCATTGGTAAAGGTTTCCATTTATAATGTCATAACGACGTGTTGCATCACTTTGTTTTCCAGGGATTTGCAACGTATGAACGACTGGTGCTTGAGTTTCTTAGTACTCTCTCACATAATGATGGTTTTGACATCACTCTGCATGAGTGGTGTAATTATTTTACCTTCACAAACAACAATGATGACGTTCGCTATGTGTCTATGATTTTCTTGAACTGCACCTCAGGCAATCCTTTTACCAGTTCAGTTACCATGATTCCAAGAAGAGGATCAATTGCATTGAAAGTCCTGTTATTTGATATTTCTATTATGTTTCACTAACTCGTTGCAGGCACAAGGAGAAATTTCAAAGGTGAATGACGAGTATATGCTAATTTTTGGGAAAGAAGCTAACTTTGATGTCAGTTATTCTCCCAACTTAGGGGCAAACTTTTTTTACCCCTTGTGCACCAAGCAAATCATACACAAGGAGGTATCGTGTGTGGATGAGTGATCACCATGTTGGCCAGTTCCCTTGACCTTGACTTCAACCATCTCCACCCCATTGTCAATAAGTGTTGCAATAGTAGGTTAGCTGTGGTCGTCATTGTATTCAAATTCCTGGAGTTAGGTACTTTCTACCTACTCCTATGCCTAACTATTTCTCATGAAGGAATTTTGCATTATGCACCACATGAAGGAGCTGCAGCTTTTGACCAAGAGGCCCATGAACCAGAACAAGTTGATGAAGCAAAAATCGCCACCGATGAATAAGAGGAGCAGGCCGGGATGAGGCACCACAAGAATTACCTTACACCACCTACTCGGACATCTATAGTCTTCAGGGCTCCATCAATGATACGAGCAACCTCACCGAGTCCCTTCGAAGCTTCTCCAACTAGGTCCAAGGATGGGCTCATAACCAGTCGTCGCTGTAATGATCTCACCGGTTTGGGCTTGCAAAAACTTAAGCTTGGGGGATGTCACTGCCACATCACCATCAAGATGTGGCGGTGTTATTTTAATAAGTTGTAATGAGGTTGTACTTCCGGTCGCTGAGCTTCAAACACTCATGTTGGTTTGTTCCAACACTTTTCTTTTTATTTGCTTTTGTTTTTCTTTCCGTTGTTTGTGATTTTTTGTTTGACAAGTTAACTTTCAAATCCCAAAAATGCAAAAAAAAATGTTTTGCTTTGCCCTTTTCCTTTGCCTTTGGATTTCGTTTGCATTCTTGTTTATATTTCAGAGAAGTTGATCTACGCTGGGCAACGTGGAGTGCATTCTTAAGGAAGAGAAGTTTGTACATTCATGATTGTGAAGTTATGTCCTACGACTCCCATCTTTTGCACTTGAATTACTTAGACTAGTTAAAGTAGTATGTGTGATGTGTTCAAGTGTGAGTAAGTCTAGATAGCTAAACCAAAGGTTTCATTCTAGTAGATGAAATTTAGTAGCATTTTTTGTTTAGTATAGATAACCGAGACTTGTCGTGGGACTGTTTTTAAACAAAAGTGATGTTAGCAAAGAATAAGCATGCATAAAAGAAAGTCTGAAAATACTTGGGTGTTGAGAAATTGTAGAGCAGATAATGTCAGAGATACTCAACCCCATACTGTTAAACTTAATAGACTCAATAACACTTGTGGACTAAATTGTCTAGAGAAACTTACTTGAAAGGTAAATTAGATTATGCTAAAAATCCGTGTTGTATTTCTTACATGGCGCTCCAACTTCTTGCTAGCGCTTTGGCCTTGCCACTCTATGCACATGTACATCTGTAAATGTGGCTTCATCACCTTTCTTGATGTTATGCCAAGAACTCTTATGGCCAATGAACGATCCACCCGAGTTTTAGGTCTTTCTGGCTCTTTGAATTTTCACCTAAAACCCCAAAACAATAGAAAATAAGAACTTGCCATTCAGACTGGATTAATATGCTAGTCCAAAAAATAATTATATTAATTGTTTCCAAAAGTATGTAAAGTGGTTTGATAATAGCATGAAAAAAATTAAAAACAATAGATATGTCGGAGAAGGATAAAATGCTACAAACTTGATGCACTTTATGTACAAATTGAACACCATCGGGCGAGGTGTCAGGTTTTGAACGGAAATTGCCGCCTTGCACACGCAGCTCAATTTTCCTACATTATTTTGACATCAAAGTTTTCCATGATAAATGGTGCCTAGTACTGCTGAGGCCTCAGCAATGGTGGGCGGAAATTTTTACCCACCACTGGAACTTCGCCAAAATAGTTGTGCCGGGTTCCCGAGCGTGCCCACCGCTAGTTTGAGCCCCGTATAGGACTTTTACTAGTAGTGTGCGAAGCTGGCATGTCGTAGTCGATTGAAGCGGTGGACGTGATGTCAACCGCATGGACGCCACTCGCGTGTTCGTAGCCATCGTCGAAGCAGAAGACAATGCCTAGATATATAGCTACATATTTTAGTTTTAAACTTACATATGTTACATATGTAAATGTAGTTCCGACATTTTAATCACATAAATCAAGTTATTTTTACATTCAAGTACAATATGGGCACCTTTCCAATGGTATGGGTAGTCTCGACCAGGTTGGTGTGGCCTCCACACACTTTGCTCGCAGTTAGGGTGCCATGCCTGCGGTTGCGACCCGAACCGCGCCTCCATGTTGTTGTACTCACATGTGCAAATCGCATAGTAATATGAGAGCGATTATGATCCCGCCTAGCCCCATACATAATATTGTTGCTCCGCCATTACGTCTTCAACCTTTCGATCCTCCACACAACCCCAGAACCGCACCCACGTAAACAATGCAGATATAGTGAGTATCGAGGATTCTCCAATGTTTATGTTGGGGGTTAACACGCACAGGTAGTTCACAAAGCACACAATCGTGAGATCTGCCACAACACCACCGACCTTACGTGTTGTGCACCAACGAGCTAGAGTGGGTGGAGTGGTCCTTAGCCACATTCGAGCGGTTCCTAGGGTAGGAGAAGTAGAAAGTTAGGGTAGGAGAAGTAGAAAGTGGTCGGGCTCAACCTCCAGTACATCCCTGCATGTCCCAGGCATGATCAAAAGGTCGTTCTCACCCAATCGTGTCTGCACCAGCACGTCCTCATCTACCACTACAACAAGATCATGAGGCCTTGTGGAAATTTTGCCAGGTTCGTCAATGGCGAGGAATATGAATTTGCTATGGTGGACACTGCCAATGATGCAATGTTGCTCCGTAATTCAACCACGTCGACATCCAAAAGTAATACAAGATATATATTTGACACGGGAAGTAGAAGAAATCCCTGGTTAACCTCACCAGGGCCATCATCGACACCTCCTATGTCGGCATGAAGGATGACATTGTTGACAAGCGCAGCTGGCGCTCCAATTGGGAGGAAAGGCTGAGTCCAAAGCACAGCACGTATGCTGCCAAGGACGCCTACACAAGGTACAACATGCTATTTTTTTTGAGAGTTCGCAAATCGCATACCATATTTTTATAAAAGGGAGAAAAACTTGTTAGAAGAGACCTAGCAAGATGTAAACATCGTCGTAGGCACACCCACACCACATAACTAGCTAGACTAATCTCTCGCAAAACGATGTAAACCTCCTACTCCATTAAGTGCAACTCTCCATTCCTTGATCTCATCTAGTATTTTTGCCGCAAGATTGAGCCCGAACTTGTTGATACCCTCAGTTGAAAACATGAACATTTCTTTGCTTCCACAATAACTATGCTGTGCAAATCACGAATGAGGCGAAACCTCTTCACTCATCCTTCCTAAACCTTTGTTGGTGCCTCAGCCACCACTCCATGAATGTGTCTGTTTATCACCGGCCAATGAATGGCGAGTTGAGGCATGTCCAAACAGCAATGCCAAGTTTCTCGCGCATAGACGCACTGCACTAAGATGTGATCAACATTGTCTTCCTCCTGCACGCAAAGCTACAACATGTCAAGGCGGATTGTTGACATGAGGATGTGTCTCCTTCCATAACAGCAGAGGAGGCAGAGGGCTCGCACCACAGCAAACCAAGGTGAACTTGATGACCAATTAATCGTTTTATGCATAGTCTCTATATATGCTATGAATATTTCATGTAGTTAAGAACCTAGGAACCTCGCTTCCTTTATGTTTTATGCATGTTTTTAATTGTTTGTGCAGCCAGGCCAGGAAAATTTCGGTTATTGAATTTATGTGAACATATGACTCCTTAGGTGTATCTCACATGGTTTATTAAAACGAATTGTCTATTATAATCTGCACACAATACCACCATACGCTTTGTAGCACACACGCTTTGTTTTCACAAAACGTGTGTTCATCATGCATGCTTTCTTTACTAGAACTGTGCAAGGAATCACACATAGTTTACCTTCCGAAATCGTGTGTGATGTGTTGGCCATCGCACACGTCTCATTTTTTATGGCTTTATTATTTTTGTAGAGGGTGATGCCTTCATTGCACACAGTGATAGATGGGGCTTAACCACGTGGTATGTTTTTTGTGTGTGTGTGTGGGTGGGGCGGGGGTCATTCCATCACACTATTCTAGTAAGATGAGCTGTGATATGCTGTCACACTGCACGAGCAAATAGCGATCCTCGAAGCGCAGAAAATATTTTTGGGGACATTGATATGCATGCGTGCTTCGTCTTTTTGCCGCCTGCCCAGAGAGAAAATCTTCCGTCCACGTGTTGTTGTGTCATGAATAGTTAAACCTAATAATCTCATCGTGCTCGTGCCCACACGGATCTTTACTGATGATAAGAAAAACTTCAGTAACTGTTCTTTCTCGCTTACGTTTCCTTTCACTGGAAATCGTCAGGTTTCTGAAAAAACATGCGCTAGAAAGCAGCTTTTGTTACAATTGTACATGCTGAGCAAAACTCGTGAAATAACACCTGAGTGGTCACTGATCAGTAGAGCGCATGTTATCCGTATAACCAAGTTATGTAAACTAGACCGACAATTATATAACCTCTTACATATATATATATAGCTTCTGTATTTGTGTACGTATCTTTTGATACGTTTTAGACTATGTATAGCTTCTATATTTGTGTACGTATATTGTACCTACTGTAACACACCCATTATATATATGAGATAAGCCACCCCTAGAGAGTTGTGCTGGTTCCCCCAAACTTATTGTCTTACATGGTATCACGCTAGGTTACGATCGCTTCCGCTTAAAACCCTAATACCCGCACCAACGCCGCGCCCCCGATCGCGCCGCCGCCATGTCGAGCGCCGCCACGACCGGTTCCACCACCGCGGGACTCCTCCCGGCCTCCCTCGCGGCCCTGCTGAACCTCCCGTTGGACGCCATTGCTGTACCGCCCCCGCTCGGGACCCGGAGCATCGGCTCCGTCTACTCGACATCGCCGGCGCCCTCGACGCTCGGGAGCGAGCTCGCGGTCCACGCCGCGGCGACGCCGTCCGCCACCGATCCCGCGGGCGTTATCCCGCCGCTCATGCCGGCCGCACCCGAGATTGCCCCGATGGCGGGTCTTGCGCCGTCCGCCCAGGCCGCAGCGCTGTCAGCCCCCACGCCGTCTTCGGTGAATCCGGCTGCCTCCATGGTGCTTGCGCCTCAGGCAGCCCCCTCGATGGGATCGTCACCACCTCCGCCGTTTCACTTCAGCCATCTAATCACCATCAAGCTCTCCGCCGACAACTACATCTTCTGGCGTGCGCAGGTTCTCCCGCTCTTGGGGAGCCACTATCTGCTGGGCTACGTCGACGGCTCTCTTCCCTGCCCCGCACTGGTGGACAGCGTGCATGGTCCGGTCTACAATCCGGCCCACCGCGTCTGGACGGGGCAGGACCAGGCGAACCTCTCCTCCATCCAGGGGTCACTCTCACCGGCTGTCGCCGGGCTTGTTGTTTTCGCGAAAACGTCTCATGAGGCCTGGACCATCCTTGAGCGCACCTTTGCGGCGCAGTCTCAGGCTCGTGTCTCTGCACTCCGTCGTCAGCTTGGCGAGTGTCAGAAGCTTGACTCCACTGCCACTGAATTCTACAACAAGGTCAAGGGCCTCGCCGACACGTTGGCCTCCATTGGACAGCCCCTGACTGACTCCGAGTTCAACTAGTTTATTGTCAATGGTCTTGATGAGGAGTATGATGCCTTAGTCGAGATCATCAACGAGCGGGGTAACTCGACACCCATGCTGGCACACGAGGTCTTTTCCCGCCTCCTTCTCACTGAGCAACGGGTCGAGACGCGCCGCTCCAGGAGCAACGGCTCCCTCTCGGCCAACGCTATCACCAAGGGTGGCCGCTCTTCTTCATCATCCCGGGCTCCTTCGGGGCTGCCACCACCGCCTGCCTCGGCCCCCCCTCCTACTGCGACATTACCGGGGGCTGGCGGTCCGCGTGTTTGCCAGCTTTGTGGCCGCGATGGGCACTGGGCCTCGAAGTGTCACAAGCGCTTCCAGCGGAGTTTCCTTGGTCTTGGCAATGACGGCAAGGATACACGCAACCTTGCCCGTCAGGTCGCCATGGCTGATCGTCCGCCGCCGCAGTATAAATAGGACACACTCAGTCCTACTCCCTCGATCCACACTGGTACATGGACTCTGGGGCGACAGAGCACCTGACAAGCGAGATGGGGAAGCTTCACACTCGTGAACCCTATCATGGCTCTGACAAGATCCACACCGCCAATGGAGCAGGTATGCACATCTCTCATATTGGTCAAGCATCTCTTCTCACTAGACATGCCAATAGGAGTCTTCAGCTTCGCAATGTTCTTCGAGTTCCATCTGTGACACGTAATCTTCTTTCAGTTCCTAAACTCACAGGTGATAATAATGTGCTTTGTGAATTTCACCCTTTTGATCTTTTTATTAAGGATCGGGGCACAAGGGACATTCTTCTTAGTGGGCGGCTGTGCCAGGGCCTCTACCGTCTGGAGCATCCTGGCGTCGCCCGCGTTTTCAGTGGAGTTCGGGTCTCTCCTTCACAGTGGCATGCTTGTCTTGGTCACCCGGCCACACCTATTGTTCGTCATGTTTTGCGTCGTCATGAGCTACCTAGCCTGTCTAGTAATAAAGATGTAGCAGTGTGTGATGCTTGTCAGCAGGGGAAGAGTCATCAACTTCCTTTTTCGGAGTCCATCGTGAGGTGAAACATCCTTTAGAACTTGTGTTTTCAGATGTATGGGGTCCTGCTCAGACTTCATCGCTGGTCATAATTACTATATCAGTTTCGTTGATGCTTATAGTCGCTTTACCTGGCTTTATCTTATTAAACGTAAATCTGATGTGTTTGACATTTTTGTTCAGTTTCAAAAACACGTTGAACGCCTTCTCAAGCACAAAATTGTTCATGTCCAATCGGACTGGGGGGGCGAGTATCGCAACCTCAACTCCTTCTTTCAGTCGCTTGGGATAGCTCATCGTTTAGCATGTCCACATACACATCAGCAGAATGGTTCAGTAGAACGTAAGCATCGTCACATTGTTGAAGCTGGTCTTACACTTTTGGCCCATGCATCTGTTCCGTTTCGGTTTTGGAGTGATGCCTTCACCACTGCATGCTTTCTCATTAACCGTACTCCCACTCGTGTTTTAAACATGAAGACTCCCATTGAGGTTCTCCTTAATGAACAACCTGATTATACCTTTTTCAAGGTTTTTGGGTGTGCTTGCTGGCCACACCTTCGTCCATATAACAAGCGCAAGCTTGAGTTCCGTTCCAAGAAGTGTGTCTTTCTTGGCTATAGCTCTCTTCATAAAGGTTACAAATGTCTTCATGTTCCCACAAATCGTGTATATATATCTCGGACGCCGTGGTTTGATGAGCATGTTTTTCCCTTTGCCAAA
Organism: Aegilops bicornis; assembly: GCA_021605145.1. Lineage (NCBI taxonomy): Eukaryota > Viridiplantae > Streptophyta > Magnoliopsida > Poales > Poaceae > Aegilops > Aegilops bicornis. The sequence continues at coordinate 553,596,904 of CM038672.1, read as the reverse complement.
CTTCCTGTGTCCACCGCTGAACCACCGCCTCTGCATTCATCCTCTGTTGCCTCGACCAATTTGATGATGTTGCATACTCTCCTGCTATTACCTAACCATGGTGCAGGAACCGGACGTGGGGCTCGCTTGGAGCTGTTGGAGGATTCACCACCATCACCGCCGCCCTCTGATGGGCACGTCGATCGCCCTTTGACGTTGCATGGCATCGATCCTTGTTCCCATGCACGGTCGCCCGAAGAGCTCGTCGCGCCGGGCTCGTCCACTGCTCGGCCTGCTACGCCAGAGTCGCCTACGGCTTGGCCCGCCACGCCGCCTTTGCCCGTGGCTCGGCCCGCGACACCGGCCTTGCCAGTGGCTCGGCCCGCTACGCCGGTCTCGCCCACGGCCCGGTCCGTGACGCCGGTGTCGCCAGCGGCTCCGCCTGCCCTGGCATATCGCGTGGGCGGCCTGCTACGCCGACCGCGCCCGAGGCCACCGCGTCTGGCTCCTCGTCGTCTGAGCCATCCATGATCAGTGTCTCCCCGGCTGACTCGTATTCATCGATGTCATCCAGCCCATTGCCGGCTGCTCCGTCGACCTCGGTGGCTCCTGTGTCCCGACCACATACACGCAGTCGCAGTGGCATTTTTCGACCCAAGGAACGTAAGGATGGTACTGTTGCTTGGTTGGCTGCTTGTCTGGCTGCTGCTGTTGCGGATCCGTCTTCTGAGCCACGCTCATATCAGGCTGCCACGCGAGTTCCTCATTGGCGAGAGGCTATGGAGCAGGAGTTTCATGCTCTTCTTCGCAACAAGACATGGACTCTCGTTCCTCCACCACCACGGGTAAATGTTATTGACTCCAAATGGGTGTTCAAAGTGAAGAAGCAATCGGATGGATCTATTGAGCGTTACAAAGCGCGCCTTGTTGCTCGAGGATTTCGGCAGCGCCATGGTCTTGACTATGAGGACACCTTTAGTCCCGTCGTCAAGCCTACCACCATTCGGCTTCTTCTTTCTCTTGCTGTTACTCGTGGTTGGTCACTTCGTCAACTTGATGTGCGTAATGCCTTTCTCCATGGATTCTTGGAGGAAGAGGTTTATATGAAACAGCTGCCTGGTTTTTCCGATCCCGATCATCCTGACCATATCTCGCTGCCTCACCAAAGCACTCTATGGTTTGAAGCAAGCTCCTCGTGCTGGCATGCCCGCTTTGCCTCGCCTCTTCGTGCTCATGGGTTTGTGTCGCCCATCGCTGACTCTTCATTATTCCTTCTCTGAAGCTTTAAGTCACTATGTATCTTTTGGTATATGTCGATGATATTATCCTTGTCGACTCTTCTCGGTATCTTCTTGATGCTCTTGTGCGCTCTCTTGGTACTGATTTTGCGGTCAAAGATCTTGGGAAGCTTCACTACTTTCTTGGAGTTGAGGTCACTTCTCGTCGATGGTCTTGTTACGACGCAGAAAAGTACTCCTTGGATTTGTTGCAGCGAGCTGATATGCTGAAGTGCAAACCGACTACCACACCCATGTCGTCTACCGACAAAATCACAGCTGTTGATGGTGAGCTTCTGTCTTCTGCGGATGCCACAGAGTACATGAGCATTGTTGGTGGGCTTCAGTACTTGACGATCACGAGACCAGATATCCCTTTTGCTGTTAACAGGGTTTGTCAGTATCTTCAGGCTCCTAGAGACACTCATTGGGCTGCTGTTAAGCGCATTCTGCATTATGTCCAGTTCACGGTGACCTTTGGGATGCATATTCGGCCGACTTCCTCTCGGGTTCTTTCGGCCTTCTCAGATGCAGATTGGGCTGGCAGCCCGGATGACAGGCGATCCACGGGGGGTTATGCTATGTTCTTTGGCTCTAATTTGATCGCCTGGAGTGCTCGGAAACAGGCTACTGTGTCACGTAGTAGTACTGAAGCTGAGTATAAGGCTGTGGCTAATGCTACTGCAGAGATCATCCGGTGTAGTCTTTGCTTCAGGAGTTGGGTTTGTCTCAACCTCAGCCTCCTATCCTTTGGTGTGATAACATCGGTGCTACATACCTTTCTCGCAAATCCGGTATTTCATGCCCGAATCTAAAACACATTAAAGTTGACTATCACTTTGTAATGGAACGTGTCGCAGTATAACTCCAGATCAAGTTCATCTCTTCTAAGGATCAACTTGCAGACATCTTCACTAAGCCTCTACCTCTACCACAGTTTGAGGTTCAGAGGCTAATCTTACCCTTCTCAGTTCTTTAGAAAGTGGCTAAGATTGAGGGAGGGTGTTAGACTATGTATAGCTTCTGTATTTGTGTACGTATATTGTACCTACTGTAACACACCCATTATATATATGAGATAAGCCACCCCTAGAGGGTTGTGCTGGTTCCCCCAAACTTATTGTCTTACAATATGCATGAAATCGTACGTGCGTCCTACTACAGGTTATGCTAGCAAGCATGCATGCGTCTGATTTGTGAGTATAAAATTCTTGTTCATTTGTAGCAGCTAGTAAGATCATGTATGACAAGGTCTACATATTCAGCTGCTTGTTTCCCTGTAGGAATCTGTTTTCGTGCTAGGCTTCTCAACATAAGAACAGCTGTGAACAAAACCTTCTAATACCACTAATATTCTGTCGGGATGTTTTCTGCTACAATGTCTTCTCCTAAGAACAAGAGCTACCATGATTAAGCGAAATGTTGCTACACACAAGGTTAGAAGCGTGTCCCCCAAAACTTTTGATAGGGCTTTTGCTTCAATGTAATTGTAACCACGACAGCCGTGAACAGAGCTTCTAGAGGTGTGATATCTTTCTGTTTTTGCAAGACAAGGGAAAAATACCGCCGCGTCTTTAGGTCGAAGAGGAAAACAGAACAAAGAAGTTAGGTATTCTCCGTGTTGCGTAAATGTAGCCGGACCCTCCATCTAGCCTCAGAAAGTGAGGTTTCTTTGAGAACCCAAAACACCAACGGCGAAAACAACAGCGTAACACACATGATAGAGCATCAGATGGGAACTCGAGAGGTCGCCATCAGCGTTTCGTGCAATGTCTCCCCTCGGAGATCGACCTTGGACATGCATCTCATGCATTGAGCAGGCGATCACACTCATACACGTCGCAGTACATAGGATCCTATGAGTGAATTCACAGGACGACCATACGTGATGCGCACCGATGGACAAGTCTCGGCCGTACCATGCTGTATCCTCACAGTACTCGACCAAATTGAACGCGCACATGTCGGGTCAAACTACTCAAGTCGATCTACCCCGAGTTATTCGACGGTACGTATGTACATAGGCCTACACCGATAGATCGACCGATCAAAAGCCGGGTAGTCGTAGTCGTACAAAACGCAACAGGAGAGGTAGCAAAGGCGCAATTGGATCGATCGATGGATGTGCTCCCACCATGGCGTCGCCTCGCACGATTTCAATTGGATGGATGGATCACTCGATCGGAAGTAGCAGCTAGGATGGAGGGGCTAGGAGGGAGGAGGTGGAGCAGGCCGGCTGTCCGGCCACGGTGTGACAGTTCCTCTTTCCCTTGAGACGCACTACACCACCGCGCTGCGAGTATGCGCGGCAGCGGCTCAGCAGCTAGCGCGTATCGTGTATCTTGCTTGTCTCGGGCAACTTTATGGGTGCCCGTCTAACGATGCGCGGGCGTACGTGGGTCCCGCCCCCTCCCCGCCCTCTCATTATTGCGAGCGTAGAAACCCTACCACATCTTCTCCAGGCCGGAGAACTCTCTAGTCTCTACACACACTCGCCCCCCTCCTCCACCTTCTTCTTCTTCTTCTACCTCCCACCCTCCTACCCTCCAAATCCTTGTCTTCTGTTGGCTCTTCGCGCGCGCCCAAGCTCACTCTTGACCTCTCCGTCCCACCGACGCCGGCCACCCACTGCCGGAACGACCCGTCGTTCGTTGGCTAGCGAGCATGCAGAGCATGGATTTGGTGTCGCCGTCCGAGCACCTCTGCTACGTGCGCTGCACGTACTGCAACACCGTGCTCGCGGTAAACTCCTCGAGAAACCGGTGCTACTGAGCTACTGAGCGAGTAGGAGCTTTGCGATGATCATGGATTTTGTTTTGTCCTAGCATTTTTTTATTACCTTACTCGCAAGGGAGAGTAGGAAGCCAGATCAGTCCGGCTTTTTGCTAGCTCTCCCTGATTGGAGGAGGGGACACTTACTAGTATTAGTGTTCATGCGACATGATTGATGTGTCGTGTGTACAGCTCTTTTTCTATGCAGTTGTTTCGTTGGTTCCTGGTGCTTTTGTCTTGCTGATAGCTAGTGTGTCATGTTCCATCTTTTTACCTCCATTAGGTCTGGTGGTTCCCAGACCTCCATACTCTTTATTTTTCTCCTCTTCTTTCATGTAACATGCATGAGATTGGACATGACTCCCAATTTAGAATGTTCTATCCTCTGCCTGCCTTCCTCTTTGGCATGCACCCCCTCTTTCTTTGTTCTTTCAGATTTCTTGCACAAATTAACAAGGGCAGTAGCGCCATGCAAGGGAATCAGCTGAGCTGAGTGGTTCACACAGTTTATGTCATTGTGTGATTGATCTTGTGTTTTCTGGGTAGCTGCAGGTTGGGGTTCCATGCAAGAGGCTGATGGACACGGTGACTGTGAAATGCGGCCACTGCAACAACCTCTCCTTTCTCAGCCCACGGCCGCCGCCCATGGTGCAGCCCCTCTCCCCAAATGACCACCACCACCCCATGGGGCCGTTCCAGGTCTCACTTTCGTCTCGCTGCCCCCTATCCGTTTATATATTTGCATCAACTTTAATTTGGGGTTTATCTTCTTGCTGTTTCTCTTTCTAAAGAGATATGGTATGCTTGTTATGAGGAGAGAGAAAGTAATGAGGACGAACGGTGCAGGATAGGTAGCTGCACTGACGGAAAAAAAAGTAAAACACACAAAGAAGTAAATCGTGGCGCATGGCGTGCAGGATTTTCTCATGAAATATGATCCTCTCTTGCTTTTCTTTCAGATTGCGCCAGTGTTGCCTTTTCTTTGCTATCTTTGTTTGCGCTGTCTCTCTCTCTCTCTCTCTCTCTCTCCCTCTCTCTCTCTCTCTCCCTCTCTCTCTCCCTCTCTCTCTCTCTCCTTGAGCTGCTCAAAAGTACTATTTGCAAGGCAAGATTAGACAACGCTGGACAACAAAAGATTTTTTTTGCTCATCTGTGGCCTGGGAAACATCTGACCACTGCAAAAGCCGGTTGGTGTTTTTTAAGGCAGCATGCAGAAGCGAGCTAGCAGCAGCTCTACTGTGCATTCATGGGTTTTTTTTTTTTTTTTGCGGGGCATTCATGGTTCTTCCATGTCCTAACTCATATTTTGAAAGCAGATGCATTCATTTACTAGTTTTGATGGCTCGTGAAGATCTGGGAATGTTTTCTAGGAAATATTGATATTATCATCCTCGATCCCTACATGTCATTTTGAGATCTTGATTCTGATGTGTACACATATTTCCGGCTGTTAGGGATGCACTGACTGCAGGAGGAACCAGCCGCTGCCACCGCTGGCCTCGCCGACATCAAGTGATGCCAGCCCCAGAGCTCCCTTTGTTGTCAAGCGTAAGTAGCAAGAAACTTCATTACCTCTTCCTTCTTTTCTTTCTAGTTTTTGCTCTTCCATGCTGCTGGAGCAAGATTTACTTGTTTAAATTTTGTTTTTGGTTTAGGAAAACTAATTAGATTAACAAAGATGGGAAAAAGATATTAAGATCTTTGTTTCTGATCAGTATTTCTTTTAATTTGACTAGCCCCAGAGAAGAAACACCGCCTACCATCTGCCTACAATCGCTTCATGAGGTGAGAAGGCGTTTCAATATTTTCCTTTTAGGCTGTTCAAATGCATCATACATCCCTAGTACTATTAGTACATGTGACATAATTTATGCTGTCTGGTTTATTCTCTTTGTTTGAGGGTTTACGGCCCTTATTTAACTGAGTCTTATCACGGGATCCATGGATTTTCAGTATACATATGTAACCCATATATTTTAAGTCATCACAAGTTAGGATTTTATTTGTAAAAATGTGGACAGACCAGTGGTACAACATATTGAAGCCAACATATAGGTAGTCGATAATAAATTATTAATGAGTCGTTTCCAGTGGTCAACCAAGTACAAATCCTTGTGTACGGAAACCTAGCTAGAACATAGTACAGGGATCTTATTTTGTTTACAGTAGGTGTGTTTTTATGACTTCGGATTTGATGCAATATTATGCACAAACCATATTTTCCGTATAATTATTATTTTTTCAACTACTCTAACATGCTACCACGAGATATGTGTTCCTTATCTGGCTTATTAATTAGTAAACGTGCTAGACACAAACAAAATATATTGTTCTAAACTTTTGTACAATCTTGCCTTGCCAGTTTGGAACCAAGGTAAGATGGCATTTAATTGTTAGGTCAATTCTTTCTAAAAAAATAATTAAAACTAATTAATTGGTGTTATTTTAATTTCATGGATATTTCTAAAAGAATTAAACCACATTATAAATTAAATCATTCGGCCAAATGCATGCAGTAACACATTTTACTTCCTCCTTGAGCCAAACAATGCACACCACACGAATTGACTATCAGGGAGTCATCCAGTATAAAATGGAATTGTATGTTAATGACCGAGTTCGATATAAAGTAAGGACATTAGTGCAACAATCTTTGTTTCATGTTTCTAGTGGGGTTGTTTCCTAGGTACCCAACAATTTTCTCAAATCTTTGCTCTGTAATTGAAACACAAAATCATACTGAAATTATTATCCATTTAAAACAAGAGAAGTGACTATCTCTATTCGAAGTTTTGACCAGTCTTTGTGTGCTACTGGATTATATATGCTACTGGATTTGCCCTTAATGAACTATATGCTACTGGACTTACCCTTAATGAATACAGTTGGAAGTGGCGCATGTCGAACTAACCATTAATTAATATAATAGGTTGATAGGGCATGGAAGAAAATGCACCATCCTAGTTTCATGTTGCAGTGCCTTGAGGACAGTTGTAATTAGATCTCCTATTCTGATCCCGCAATTGCTATAACTTAGCAACTAGCTTGACTAAAAGAAAACTTGGTAGGTCCTTCACAATACTGCTTGCAGAGAGAGAACTAGTGAGATATAGCAGGGCCGAAAATAAGAACGCATGACATAAATAAGCAGTCATAGAATAATATGGATATGTAGAGATATGGTATGACATACCGCGTATACCTGCAACAACAATATTATAAATTTGACATCCCCAGTAATATAGTTATGTTATGTTTGGCTTGCCAGGGAGGAAATACAACGTATCAAAGCTGCAAAGCCAGACATCCCTCACAGAGAAGCCTTCAGCATGGCTGCTAAGAACGTAAGATCGATACGTCCATTCCCCCTACATGCTGTTCAGCTTTTCCTCCAGTTAAATTATTTACTGAAAGCTCTAAAACAATCCCATTTATCACACCCGGATATGTACATATGCAGTGGGCGAAGTGCGACCCTCGCTGCTCATCGACTGTCTCTGCTTCCAACAGCGCCCCGGAGCCCAGAATAGTAGTGCCCGGTCCTCAGGTAATATTCACCAGTTAAATATATGTGTGCTAATATTTAGTTCAGAAATATGATCGATACTGAATGCCTGTCTGCATGCAATATACATGGGGACGTAGCTGCAGGAGAGGGCTACCGAGCAAGTGGTTGAGAGCTTCGACATCTTCAAGCAGATGGAGCGCAGCGCCTAAGGCATCATAAGCATGCTGGGATTAATTAGTACTGCTACCGCATGCATCGGTCACTTATCAGCTAGCTCATCATCATCATCCGTCGCTATGCATATATATAATGCATAAGCGCACGCGTTTTATTTGTGTTTGGTTACTTCGTTGCTGCTGCTGTGTTGTCGTTAAGTTGATGGTGTTGTCTGTTATATTTGTTGTTGGAGCGTACGTACGCACCCTTTAATTATGAACAGCTGCTACCTTATAATATTTTCATCGAAATTGTTCTTGGCTGTATATCATCCATGGGTTACAGGTAATTGGTTTGCATAACATGCATGGTAGTTAGACGGTATATATAGTACCTCTTCCGGCCTTTTCAAAAGACCACGTTTTTTTTATGTACCTAGCCTTTGATCTTAATACTTTTAAGAATATCAAGTAAGTAAGAAACTTATAAAAGTAATATTTGGAAAAAAAATCATTGAGAAATAAGGTTACTAGTTGCACGAAAACAAGCAACAATACTTACTAATTAGTTGTCAAAGATAGTACTCCACTATTTCTAAAATATCACTCATTTTGGAAAGGAGCTAATACTACCTTTTTTAACTAAATACAAGGCCATTTGTTAGGAATTTTCTGCTTTTTGTTATGGACATACTGATATGGATAACTATATAGACTTTTGAAATAAACTTTAATTGTCAGTCATTAAACCCCATAATTTACTTGTCATAGAGTGGTACTTAAATTGGACGATTTGGGGATACGTTGATTCTTGCTGAACTAGCTAAGGGCATGCAAAACAGGACCATTTCAAATGTTTGTACCCATCTTGCATATTCTTCTTGTAGCGACCCGACCCGAACGGATCAAGTCTCTGTGCTTAAGTGTCATCCCTGGATCGGTATGCTGACACACACAGTACTTGAGGATTTATAGCAGAGGTAAATCACATGTATAAAGTAACGTAAATACTATTACCTCAATCCAAATAGCGAAAGCAACAAGGTTGTGGATTCCCATCAACACCAACGGCAAAGTTGAGTGTAGAAATCATAACCCTAACGTATCACTTACTCGTCGTAAGATCCTGCAACATGAGACGTTGCAGCCACAAAGGGTCAGTACATTGAATGTACTGGCAAATTCACACTGTAGAGCAATGCTGAAATATGGCTATCACTACATGCATATTTGGCTGGTGGAAAGCTCTACGGTTACAGTTTTTGCGAAAAGCCAATTTTTCCCTACTGCAAAGGAATAAATTTATTTAACTATCATGGTGGTTGTTGAACATTGAGAATGGTTGACAGCATTCTCAATCCCAATTAAAAATATCACCATTAAAACCCAACAAGATTAATTAAAGTAACATGATGAGATTCACAGGAAAATCCAAGTACTAGATACTCAAGATGTCCATAACCGGGGACACGGCTAACCATGATTAGTTTGTACAATCTGCAGAGGTTTGTGCACTATTCCCCACAAGACTCGATCACTCCGTTGGGATTCTCGCACTACATGGTGTTTGAGAAACGGATGACCGAGACATAGTCTTTCAGAAGCGCTAGCACCTTACGAACGGGTAGATAGTTACACCTACATCCCTCTACATCTGCTAGTCTACCACTGTAAGAGTTCGCACGACTTAATCAACTACGCTAGAGCCCATAGTAGCTTGTGGCTGCACACGGAAGTTTCTAGCATGAATAATCTCATAATCCCTTTGAGCCTGGGTGGCGGTCCAAAAAAAATAGGCAATCCTGGAATACCCAGGTACCTCAATCCACCCAGATGTGTGTTTAAGTTGCCATCTTAAATAAATCATTAAATAACAATATCACATCTGTCATGGATACACTCACTTAATCCACGTCTACTAGCATAGCATGGCATAATAATCAAACGTAGAAGTAGCTCCCAAGGGTTTGATAATAAAACAGGTAATAGATACTACCTCATCTACTTCCCAAAATCCACAATTTAATTAGATCCTAATCATGCAATGTTTGAGGATTGATCTAATGCATAAAAATTGGGTATGAAAAGGGATATGATCAAAGTGTGAGCTTGCCTGTACTGTTGATGAAGATGATTCGCACTCATAACTCCTGATAGTTCTACTCGTCACACTCCGGTCAATCTATCGTGAGCAAGCAATAGTAACCACACATAAGCAATCATTCAACAACATCGGAAAGAACGAATAAAACAATTCATAAAACTTCGAAAACAAGCAAATAACTCTTGCAACAGAAAACAATTTCTAACAGCACCAAAATTAAGTGAATTTGGCCTTATCAGAAAGTTTAGGTCAAGAGCTTCAATTTGCAAAATAAATCAACTCAAACGGAGTTATAAAACTCAAGTTACAATTAAACGAAGTTCAAATACTAATCTATTTGAATTCAAATTTTAAAACTCTCAAAAAACATGTTTAAGTTACTTTACTAGATAGAGGAGATCGTAACGAAGAAGTGGGCATTGGTTTCGTTGGATTTGGACAAATGAGCAAAAAGTTATAGTCGTTTGAAAACCAGGGGCTAATCTGTGAATAATTATATTCATGGATAGGTCCCTGACATAAATAAACAGAAAAAGAAAAGGCTAGACAGTGAACGTTCGTTACAGAACGTTAATGAACGAAAGTCGTTCACTGAGTGTGCCTAACCAGTGAACGTTCGCAACTTAACCTAAAAAAAATCAACCACTCTAATAATATAAAACTGATCTAAACTAGAAAACCGGGCGGGTTTTTGTGCGGGCTTTACCCGTTCGCGAAGAAAAACCCGCGGCGGCGGATCTGGCGGTTCCGGCGAGGCGGCGGACTCCGGCGAGGCGGGGCAGCGGCTCCGGCGGTCGTCGAGGCCGGCGAAGTGGTCGGGGAGGGGCAGCGCTGGGCGGCGGGGTCGATGGTGGTACCGGCGGCGGTCGGCGGCGGCGGTGTAGTGCGGGTGGCGGGCGGAGCTGCGGGCGACGGCAACGGCGGGCGGGCGGCTCGGCTTCGAGCGGCGAGATGCGGGAGAGAGAGGGGGTCCGGGCGGCGGCTTTATAGGAGGAGGGGAGGCGCTGGCGTGGGGAAGGGGGCGGCCGGAGGCGGGCGGCGCTCGGACTTCGGCGAGTTCGGGTCGCGCACGGGAGGAGGAGGCGGCGGCGCTGACGGACCGGTCCGGAGAGGGAGTTTTGTTTTAAAACATTTTTCCAGACAAAGAAAATTAAATAAAACAAAATAAACAAAAATATTATATAGGCGTATAATATACCAAAATTTTCAGAAAAAGATTTCCGACAAGCTGAACATTTTTCTAGAGTCAAATAAAATACACAAAAATTCAAATAAAAAAAAGAGTGTTTCTGCTCTAGTAAAATCCAGTAAAAATCATTTTAAAAATACCAAAATTAATTCAAATTTATTTCTCTCCAATTTTCTGATGTAGGGAATCATGTTACCCTATTTTCCATATATTTTATTTTGCAGAAAATTAATTTGAATAAAATCCAAATAACTCCAAATTGAAAATAATTTCCAAAAGGACTTTAAATTAGATCCTTTTAAACTCCCAACTCATATTTCATATGTTTTGAAGAAGTCACTTTTATCTTCTCTCATGAAAATCATTGAGTTGCTTGAAGATTGTGAAATTGAAAATATTTCCAAAGGAAATTCAAATATTTTCAACATCACTTGTCATTTAAATAAATGGAAGAAGTCATGTCATTTTCTCTCCATGGTTTTGTGGTGAAAAGAATTTGAATTCACGGAGATCACGAATGCAAAATGAAAGTTTGGGAAAGTCCTTTTATTCCCTCTCATTTAACTTTCAAAAAGTTTCAAATTTCACTCAATTTCACACAATCAATTCAAACAATCAATCAAATCTATAAATTTATTATAACATTCCAAAATTTAGAATTTTGGGATGTTACAAACCTACCACCCTTAAAATGAATCTCGTCCTCGAGATTCGGAGAGGCTAGAAAGAAATAGGTTAGGGTCGGGGTCTTCTCAAAATCCATCGATCATCACTGGGGTCTGGGGTGCTACCACCCTTAAAAGCATTGTTACGGTCCCATCAAAACTCACATACTCCATCCTTATTCTTGACAGGGCCGGTCTTCTCAAAATCTTCAGTATAATTCCTTCTCTGGCTCTTCCGGTAGCGGCATAACCTTTTTCCTCAATTCTTCGGTCCTTTCATCTTGGTAAGGTTATTCCGAGACTGGGTCTTCTTAGCTGACGGGTCTGGCGCCAATACCAACTAACTATTGATACTAGTATAATGCCCGTGCGTTGCCACGGGCGACAAACATATAAAAAGTTATCAATGATCAAAGGGTATTTGGTTTAGCTGAGTAGAAAATGGATATAATATCGGCATCTTAATCTCTACTACAAAAGCGCAGTGGATATGTCGGTTGGCATCTTAATCTCTACAACCCAACCAAACCCATCTGACAATGAAAGAAAAAAAGCCCTAGGACTGGCCTTGCCTCCCACAGCCCAGTCGCGTCGAGATTGGCCTCGACCTTGATTGCCCACGTGGTGTAATTATCACCAGTGAGCATCAGGACCGGCGTTGGCAGCGAGCTCCCCGACCCGCCGGCGTACGGGACGAGTGACAACGCCAGCGATCACCTCCCGCAATGTGGCTCTGATGCCAATTGTTGGAACCAAACCCTAAACCCTAGCTAGCCCTAGCTGCTGCCTCTCTCACTCTCTCTGCTTGCAGCGCTCGAACGACAAAAAGAAGAAGAAGGAGACACGAAGCACAACGAGGTTTGCCGGCGCACGAACGCCACCGCTGCCACGAACGGTGTTTTCTGTTTTCCCTGAGCACGAACTCAGCAAACACCTGTTACAACGTCTAGGGGGGGGGGGGGGGTCTTATATCCTGGGCCACGTCTGAGCGCGCACCCCATGTCCCCGTCCACGTGGAGCGCCTGGTCCGGCCCGCTCTACCCGTGCCCAACATGCACGCACACGTCCGGGTCGCGGCGAGCCCGCCCTTGACCAACTCCACGCACCCCCTATTCTCGCCAACAGAGCGCACACACACGCATGCCTACGGTGTACACTTGCACGGGCACCCCGTGCACCACACGCACGCACACACGCACACACATGCCGCGGACCCGACATGCCCAGCTCGCGCCCATACACGCGCTGGTCGCGTCTGGCTCGTCGCCGTGGCTTATTTGCCCAACAATCTTGACTATCCGTCATGTTATGTCCAACACGCGGTCCGACAAAAACCCGGCCCCCACAACGCACATTTCTCTTTTCTTGTCGGATCCTCCCCTTCCCGCTCTGTTTTCAGCCATAGCAGGACATTTCTCGCTATTGTGCTCTCCTTTCAAACGGTACAACACCCACCTCATCTTCGCCATCACGACCCCTTTCTGTCGCACCATACCTCCCATGGACTGCCAAGTAGGAGTCCTCCGCTAATCTCCCCTCTCTCCACACCGATCCCCTCCCAACGCCTCATCTAGCAAAATGGTCGTTCATTGCTACGAGTGACAAATTTTGTTGTCAAAACCAGCTTAGCCTGAAATAGTTCTGTATGTACAATGCTTTTCGTTGGTGTGATGTTCTAACATCCACTGCTTTTATATAAACTATATTTTTTCATGTTTGTATATATCCATTTTCTATATGTACAGTCTTTCTTTTTTGTTTTATGAGCATTAAGATCGGGCTTTGTGCCAGAAAATAGCACACGTGATGCTCTTCATGACCTGTTAAAAATGTATGGTCTAGATGTCGACATAGTTGCACAAAATTATTGTTCAATCGAGAGTCCATGTCTTAGTTGACTGTACCTGCAAATCAACCACGGCTACAAGAAAGCTAATTTTTAAGTAGTAGTACAGATCAAGCATGGTATCAAATGATATCACCTAATTAAGAAAAAAGATCCAACGTGGAAGTACTTTCATCTTAAGAAGTTTCACATGAGGATCTTTTTTCTTAGGACTCAAAATCGAACGTGGAAGTATTTATGATTCAAGATATATGTTATGAATGTATGACTATTAATGAAATATTCTTGTATCATGCTAGTCTGAAAAGAAAAATTCCTCTTCTCTGTTAGTACTCTTGCTCAATGTATCTGCAACGTGCCCTGAGCTTAATCACAAGAAACATATAATATCACAAATACTTGCTTCTGTTTCTGTATGAATAGTTAGGATCAACGACAGAAACAAGTCAGGCAGACGAGTCGACGACTGAACCAAAAAATTTGTAATTTTTGAAAAAAAATTCTTCCACCAAGTTCTACTCCCTCCATTCCTAAATATAGGTCTTTTTAGTGATTTGAATATGGACTACATACGGATGAATGTAGACATATTCTAGAGTGTAGATTCACTCATTTTTCTTCATATGTAGTCCATATTAGAATTCCTAAAAAGACATATATTTAGAAACGGAGGGAGTAGCATGTTAGCCAAAATCTTGTTACATGAGAAACACTAATAACTGGGTCACATTTATGGTAAAATGGCTTCAACAAATGCATCTGCATCAAAAGGTTGGAGATCTTCCACCCCTTCGCTGACGCCAACAAACTTGGCTGGTACTCCAAGTTCGTCTATGAAAACTCACCTGAGACAGGATTCAGGTCAGCAAGTTTAATTGTCGTTTATTTAAGATCCAGGACTGGAATTTGTAACTGTTACAATAAAGGACTGGAAATTGCCCGTACCACATAGCCAACACAAGCAGTCCCGTCTAATTTCGTTAGGATGAATCCTTTGATTCCAACAACCTGGTATGAAGCCAAGAAAGTCCCTCATTATTAGTATCCAATAGAAACATATCTGATGAATCAAGCATCATAACAGCAGAGTGGCAATTACATCGTTGAACTCCTTCGCTTGATGTAGCATATTTGTTCCAGTTGTGCCATGCAGAACCAGCAAGATCTCCTGAAGAGAATGGAATACACAATAGAAGTTACCTCAAAAGACTGAACAAGCAAAACACAAAATATTGATGAGATCTGTTTGTGCACTTTCTGAATTTGCTAGGTACTATGCAAAAAATGTTGAACTAATATGTCAGAAAGTTAAAATGTTTTTAATATATCCTTGTTACCTGCTGAAGGGAAGAGCACTGCCTTCTGAATTTGTGTAGCATCACCATCAGTCACATGCAAGCGAAGATAGGAGTAACGATTTTGTAATCCGAAAGGAGGCACTGCCGGCATTGCTAGCTCCCACCACTAATTTTCTTGCTAATTCTTTGGTGGGTTTTAGCGGCAGCTGGGGGAGGCATATAAAACCACAACTAAATAAGATCAATGCACCATGGACAACACTTGTTAACTGATTATCTAGTGATACACAAGAAAATAATTAAACCAAACCAGGCATTACATATTTGGTCACAGTACATCGAGGGTAACATCCATATGAATAGATGGAAACTTACGTACTTCCTCCTCTTGGTTCCAATCATCATCATCGTCAAACTTGATATTCTAATGAGCGAGAATATATGAGTTAAACTTGACAATATGGATGACAACTAAGTTATGCATCAACTGGTCTATCCATTTCATATTTGTTTATGTGAAGGAGCACACATACAATACACAATTTTACCAAAATGATGAACCTTTTAAAACCCAATTTTCTTCCCCCAAAGAAAACCTCAGTGCATATAAAGTTCTAAGGTACTAACCTAATTATCACCATCATCAGAACTTTCTTCCTCTTCCACTTCCTTGAATTCCTCATATCAACATCCTTTTCGCCTTCTCCTCTCCATCCCACAAGTACCAAGTCTATCGGCATTGTGGCATAACCTCACTATTTCTATAACATCAAACATAGTGTAAGTCTTCAAGCCACTAATAAAATATCTGCAATAGAAAGATGCTTTCCAGATTGATTCCAACTTTCCTACAACTTGAAATATAACTAAAAGGTAATTATGGCTTTGGCATGTGCTTCCCTTCAAGTTTCTCAAATACTTTAAATGACCGATCACCGCAAACAAAGATGGCAAGATCTATAAAAGGACCAACGTACACAACACCTCAATAATATCTAGCCTAGAAGTGTTCGCTCAAGTCTCATTAATGCTAATAGACATGCTAATGGGATGGTTTAAACGGGCGCTTTCCTTAAAAAGGGTCTACAAAATGTAATTGGCATGGGCAAAGTTCAGGTGTAAGAATCAGCAATGAAATTCTGTTTGGGTATTGTGAAATATAGCAAATTTCTGTCTCTATCCCAATCAAGTTTTCTCTTAATTAGCTGTCCTCCTCTAGAACCCGAGGCGAAAATAATATTGATGGTCTATTGTTCAAAACAACATATCGGATCACATGATTGGTATTTACTTCAAGACTACCATGTAGTATTTCTGCAGAAAAAGTAGAAACTGTACTTGTAAAAGATATTTAGAGAAACCGGTGTCCGACATCGTTGAGTAATAAACAAAGCAGTAATTCGATCACCGACAGAGCTAGCAATCCCGAACATCTATACTTCAAAGCAATGTTATTTGATAGTTAGAATCTTACGTATAAGACACCCAAGGTGGAATTGTTAGCCTCTTGAAATTGTAGAAACCCAAATTATAAGTAGTCGAATGAACGAATCATCGCCCAATCTTGAACCCATCAGTACTACTTCCAAAAACATCGATGATTTATAGATGCCGGATTTGTTCAACCTGGGAACCAAACAACGACTTCAACCACAGCATGGGTAAAGAAACGACACCATTCATCCATACCACTTTCTTTGTTACATTCAGCTATAACAATCAGATATCTTTATAGCTATAACATTCAAATATGTATCAAGAATCGTATCTTCCATAGCTATGTATCTCAGATACCTATGTATCTCGACAACATGAGTATACATATAATTCAGGATAGGTGAAGCATAAAGTTACAAAATAACAAATGTAAAAATCCAGAAAACTACATGTTTTCCTCCTCGGTTTGTAAATACCTTCCTCCTCGATGCAGGCACGGCCGAGACAACTTTGTGCTGCTCCTTGCTGCCTCGCAATGTGACCACGCCCTGCCCTAGATAATTGTGGTTCCAACTATTACGAAACAAATATGTTGGACATTAGCTTGCTTGTTTCTTTGATTCTTCGGTGGAGAGAAACCAGAGAATCGGTCTGCGCAAATGTCAGCCAAGGAGCAGACC
Organism: Aegilops bicornis; assembly: GCA_021605145.1. Lineage (NCBI taxonomy): Eukaryota > Viridiplantae > Streptophyta > Magnoliopsida > Poales > Poaceae > Aegilops > Aegilops bicornis. The sequence goes on along the minus strand of CM038672.1, from coordinate 553,579,994 downwards.
TTAATCCCAGAGTGTGGCGCACGTGAGAGTGGAGGAGGTTCACGGGATGAGCAGCCAGCCATGGAGGCAATAACAGGAAGGGTGGCCGTCGCTGTGCATCGCCTAGACAGAGCTTGGGGAGGCTCTTCCTCTCGTTCGCATCTCTTTCCGATGAAATCATGAAAGCATATGATAAATCAATTTTAAGAAAATAAAACATTTCTAGACTTGAATCCAGCGGTAAACCTACATATGCCAAAGAAAGAGGAAACCACATGAACCGATGCCTTGACTGCATACCACACACCCGTGAGTGGGGAATCAAACCATTAAAAAATCATGAGAGGTGACACAAGCGCAACGTACCAACGATGGCCGCCGCCGGAGTGGATCGGAGAAGGGGATGAGCCTACGGGCTGGGTGCTCCGCCCGTCGCGCTGTTTGTCGACCACGGCGTAGATCGGGATCCTTCTTTCTCGGCGGAGAGGCGGCGGCTTGGCTGTCATCAACAACATTATAGTGGAACCTAAATCTTATAAAGTAGTAATTCATGGATACTGGTTTGTCACATGACCTCTCGCTTTATAGGCATAAAAAACTATAGATACTAATCCACAAAATGCCTCAAGTTCCATCCTAATATATCTTCTTCATTGGTTGCACATCATCTTCCTCAACTATGAGGCGGCCTTGCTTTTTACCAACCTAGATAACCTGGAATTAATCAATGATAGCATCAGTCAATTGAAGCTTGATAATAACATAATGCATGACTACTTTGAAGCAAAGGTTGAGTAACTACATATTAGAACATGTCAAGCTTGACCTATACTTTTTAACTAATAATCACTTTACCGGCCTCCATGACATATACTGACATGGTATAATGACATAATAACATATTTTTTTTCTTTCTAAATTGCATAATTGAAAAGAAGCATGAACTACAAGCAAAAAAAAAAAGAACCAAGCATTACATATTAGGCAGAGCATGTGACATTCATTGGAAAGCATGCTAGTACCTTTGGACCGCCTATAGGTATACTCTTGTGGTACTGGCTGGTGGCCGACATTATCATGAGATCATAAAATTCTTCTCTTTTGTTTCTCATTTTCGCTTTTCATTTTATTTCTCTTCCCTGCTCAATTAGCATGCTCTCACACTTCCTCTATCAATGACAAGGCAGCTCTCCTGCACCATCTATGCTCCTCGCCCTATGTTTATTTTTTTTTGTTAAAGAGAAACTTATTGTGTAAGTTTAGAGAGATAGAACTGCCTTATGGACCTTCAATTAATCATGAAAAAGAAAGATAATATGTCAAAAGAAGCACATGTCCCAAATAGTTGTCACTCAATTTATATATAATCTGTGAAAAATTATGCTGCTTAATTTTGGATTTGCAAAGTGTAAGCTTTTCACATCTGTAGGTGTAGCAAGTAATGGCTCTAAACCAAATTGGATAAAAAATGAAGATTGAATCAATTCTATGCCTCACAATTTCTATGAACTCTACATAGTCATCGTTTAAACACCACATGGATAAAAAATATGAACTGGACTTGAAAAAATAAAAAAAATCAGAACCGTTCTATGGCTGGCCATTGATCGCCATATAGGGCAAGGTAAGTAGGCATACACGTACAAGAAAGCAAACAAGATTGATTAATACTTCATTTTAACTTCAAGTGGTTGAGTTAGGACTTAGGAGGGTTTAGTAAGCAATAAAAAATACATCAGTTTAACATCAAGACCTTATACGTACTTCGTGATGTAACTCAAAAGAATATACATTGATCTTTCATTCAGTGGCACAAAGTAGAGAGCAGCATGTGGAACCTCTGCATAAGAAGTAAACTTACGAACACCAATCTTTATCTAACAATTTTCAATTCAGAACTCCATCATACCGCACACCTGATTCAGAGCATATGAGCAACGCTTCTATTTGTGGGACCTTTATAAGATAGTGTAGTCAAATGTAAGTCCACAAACAAGATAGTGCAGAATAATAGATGGCCTCCATATATGCTAAAAAAATTGTAACAATGAAAAGCAAATCATGGAAAACAATAACAGGCATCCTTAACACAGTTGAGCTAACAACATGATGCCTTCATATCATCCACTCATCAAATGCTGATATTTGAGGAAATATTTACGGCAAGAAGAACATACGACACAACCCTTACAGGATAAATACGTCCAGAGCAATCTAGATTTGATGAGATGAGATGAGATGTGCACCGGGGGTAGGAAGCTCACCACGCCCACGTGAGGAGGGTAGGGTAGGAGGAAGTAGAGCCATGAGGGAGGGAGGGAGGGCTCGTGCGTTCGGTCGTCCATTGCCGCAGCTGCGCAGTCGTCAAGGCCCAGATCCGGGCAGTCATCCTGCACACAAAAGAAAAGAAACCAAGGAAGGAATCACGAGCAGGGGTAGATGATGAATCTGAGGAAGAACGTCTGCAGTACACACTCACCATAGCCCTCACCGGAGATCCGCGGCCGCCGGGCGCCGCGCCTTATGAAGGTTGAGGCGTCGCCCTTGAGGGTAGGGTTTGGGGCGTCTCCGTCTGGCCCATGGCTGCTGCCGGGCCGGGTCGGACCTCCATGGCCGACCTCCCTCGAGGACGGACGCGGATCAGTCGACGACGGCACCTGATGCCGCCGTGGATCTGGGCGCTCCCTCTTCCTTCCCTTCCTTCCTTGGCTTCCTTCCTTCCTTCCCTTGGGATTCCCTTTGGGAGAGGAATAGAAGGTTGGGGCGGCGCACAGGGCGAGGAGATCGCCTGGCGGGGTTGGATTAAGGCGGCACCGCGATCGGAGATGGGAGATGGGGCGGCGGTGGATCGGGAGATGGGGCGGCGACGGTGGAGCGGGAGACGAGGGAAGAGAGAGGTCGCAGCAAGAGAGGAGGGGCGGCTGTTTGTTTTTACGTGGGAGGTGAGACGAAAATAAGTCAGACGAAAAAAAACCAGCGGAAAAAAACCGGACGAAAATGGTGGGACAAAAATAAAACCCGGAACGCGGACTACCAACTGAGACATTAGGAGTAGAGATCTCATGGTGGTAAAAAATTTGGGGTTTCTCCTGCAGAAAACGGGTCTGGGTTGAACCTTACCGTATATCCTACGATTGGCAACAGTTGCCGTGTACAAGGGAAAATACTTATACCATTCTAAGGTTCAAACAAGGTTTTGATCGTCGTCTCTCTACTATAGGTAAGTCACTTAGATTTACCATCCCATATAGCAAGGCGAATAATAAGAGTAAGTCCGTATGGTGATCAATCCATCCCGCACCCAAATCATTACCTTGTACATGGTTTAGCGAATCTCGCATTCTAACACATTCGGTCATCCTCACAAGCATTGCAGAATTTCTTTTGTCGACGAACCAAGTTCGGATAAATCCGTTAATTCTGCAAGCCAAACAAACATCTATCGTTCCTTAACAACTCTCAGGTTTTGCGTAAACTCCTATAGAATCGTCGGTTGATAAAATCGTAACTTCTTCTAGGGGTTTTCCTTCAGCAAGAATGTGCTTGCTTCTTGGCAGGTCCTGGGGCCTGTGGGTTATGGCCCATCTCATCACTTGTAAAACTTGAACTCATCATCGGGGAAACAGATCCTTAATCCAACGTCCAACTTCCAGCTTCCTAGCATACTAAAAATCCATCCAATTGTATTGTCTCCCTTCCTTCTATTGGCACCAAACTAGGACATGATTACTCAGACTCATCATGGAATTTCCCTTGATCCATATTTCCAACATCATACCTCCTTTATATCTGATAGTAATTCATCTCTTCATCCTCGTGGGATATCCCCCATACCGAGATAAAAACTTATACTTATGAAGTCCACTCTGTGGAACATCATTATCCTTTCCAGGGGTCAAGTATCCTTACAAGAGAATATTGGCCATCTCTGCATGGCATTTCATCAACTAGGAAACATGAAACACATCATGAACTCCTGACAGTCTTTCGGGTGACTCCAACTTGTTGGCCACTTCTCCCATACGCTCCAAAACTCGGTATGGTCCTACAAATCTCGGGGCCAACTTTGCTTAATTCCAAATAATTTAACTCCTCACAGAGAGGGAAACATGAAGACATGCTCTGTCTCCAATTTCATAGACTACCTCCTTGCGTTTTTGAGTCTCAAGATAACTCTTCCGCTGTTGAGCTACCTCCAGTCTATCTCGAATCAACTTAACATTCTCTTCCGACTCATTGATCACATTTGGTCCAAACAACTGACGGTCTCCAACTTCATCCCGCATCAACGGTGTCTGGCTCCTTCCCCCATACAAAGCTTAAAAAGGGGCCATCTTCAAACTGGTTGGGTAACTGTTGTTGTATAAGAACTCCGCGTAAGGTAGATTATCATCACTACTAGATCCATAATATAGCGCACACGCTCTCAACATGTCCTCCAGAATCTGATTGACTCTCTCGATTTATCCATCTGTCTGCGGATGAAAGGTTGTACTGAACTCTAGCCTAGTACCCCAAAGTCTGGTGCAGCTGATTCCAAAACTTTGAGGTAAACTATGTTCCTCTATCTGATGTGATGGTCCTCGGAACTCCATGCAGACATACGATCCTGGTCAAATATATCTTGGCCAACTTCTCACTTGTATAGGTGGTTTTCACTGCGATAAAGTGAGCCACTTTGGTCAAGCGATTCAACTAGTAACCAGATAGAATCATGTCCCATTCGGGTTCTGGGAAATCCGGTAATGAAATCCATGCCAAGCTTATCCCTCTTCCATTCGGGTATCGGCATAGGCTGTAGTAATCCTGCTGGCTTCGATGCTCGCCTTTACTCTACGCATACATTACCTACGACTACATACTCGCAATTTCCTTCTTCATACCAGTCCACCAGAAACGCTCCTTCAAATCCAAATACATCTTGGTGTTTGCAGGGCGAATCGAGTATGGTGAGTCATGAGCCTCCTGAAGTATTAACTTCCTGATCTTTGCATTATTGGGCACATATACACGGTCCTCGAACCATAATGTGTCGTGCTCATCCTTACGAAAACCTTTGGCCTTTCCTTTGCTCATCCTCTCTTTTACCTCTGCAATCTCTTTGTCAACCTTCTGAGCTTCACGGATCTTTCCCAACAATGTAGACTGAACTTCCATTGCTGCAACAAAACCTTTGGGAACAATATCCAACCGAAGTTCCCTGAGATCCTCGGCTAACTCCTTTGGAAATCCTCCGCTTATGAGGGTATTCGTCCTTGTTTTCTTTATGGTTTTGTCCTATTTCTCCACAAAGCTTGTATGCACAAGGTTTCTTCATATCCTTTCCATAAGGCCTCAATTTCTGGGACACAAGCCAAGACTTCAACAAAGTCCACTTAAATTACTTCCAAGTGGTTACTCCTTGCCATCCATTGATGGTTTGGTACATCCTCTACCAGGCAGTGGCACCTCTTTCAAAGCACTCAAGAGCATGCTGGGTCATATCCTTTCCGGCTATAGGGTTATTCTCCATGTTCTGAATCCATCGGTCTGTCTCCAATTGACTCATCGGTCCAGAAAATATAAGCTCATCTCCATTCATCTTCTATTGGGTGCATGGGTTTTGGGGTGAGATAAGATAGATAGAGAGGGATGCACACAATACAAACAAAAGTTTTGAAAAGACATATTTTATTGTGGCTGTCGGAAAAACATCAAACAAATGACAGCTCACAATCGTTGCATCTAACGTAGGTACAACGGGGTTTGGTCTTCTAATGGTCTATAAATCTTCAATGTCGTAAAATTCTTCAGGTCTTGTTCATGTCTCCGATGGCTTCTTCTGATCATGCTTGTCCTTCTCAAGTTCTTTTGCCAGTTCATCTCTATTGACGAAAAGTCTCTCGTGGCGTCCTTCAATATTTCTGGAGTTACGTTCCAACTTCCGGATTTCATTAACCTCGACATGAACCATGATCCTACTGTCCTTCAGTTCCTGACGAATCTTTGATGTATCAAGGTTTGGCTCCTCTAGCTTGGCTACATTCAGCTTTTGGGTCCTGAGTTCTTCAGGAAACGCTTCCTTATCAAATACTGCTTCTTGTAGGTCCATCTTAACTTCTTTATGTAACACTCCAGATCCTGGTGATACACCGGCTAAGGTTAAAACTTCATCTTGCTGATAGGTGCTCCATTAGCCTTCTACCATCCAATCCTTTCATGCATCTGCATGCTTAACTCAGGACGGTGACAACAGCATAAACGGGCGATAACACCATGGTTAGCCGTGTCTATGCCCATGTTACTGCTATGAGCTGTAATTCCATAATTGATCTCTCATGTTTTGGGTTTCCTGACAAAAATTTTGAGTTCTAACGCTCCATATTCCGGTCTTTCTCCGATACACCTTGATCTCGGGTATTGACAGCTTCCATAGTCTGCCAGGTTCCATAAGGGTAGCCTTCCTAGGTCATATCCCTCAAATTCTCCTAGTCTTCGGAGTCTTCAACCGTTGTAGTTCCCATTATTCAGATGCACGGTAAAAATCCTCTTTATTCCAAAGTGGTCTCAGTTGTCTAATATCTTGTACTTCTTGGAGTGGTCTCATCAGTCGAATATTTATGGTCAAAAGGGGAAAAGGGGCATAGTCTAACTAAGAGGGAATATTTGATACAGCTCAAAAGAGAAGAGAGGTAAAAGATCTTTTTGAAAAGAAAGTTGTAGAGAAAAATCTTTCCTATGCGCTTGCCAGTTTCTAGGGTCACGTCCTATAGTCAACCAGGCTCTGATACCATCTTGTAGCGACCCGACCCGAATGGATCAAGTCTCTGTGCTTAAGTGTCATCCCTGGATCGGTATGCTGACACACACAGTATTTGAGAATTTATAGCAGAGGTTAATCACATGTATAAAGTAACGTAAATACTATTACCTCAATCCAAATAGCGAAAGCAATAAGGTTGTGGATTCCCATCAACACCAACGGCAAAGTTGAGTGTAGAAATCGTAACCCTAACATATCACTTACTCGCCGTAAGAAATCCTGCAACATGGGACGTTGCAGCCACAAAGGGTCAGTACATTGAATGTACTGTTAAATTCACATTGTAGAGCAATGCTGAAATATGGCTATCACTACATGCATATTTGGCTGGTGGAAAGCTCTAAGTTTATTTTTGCAAAAATCCAATGTTTCCCTACTACAAAGGAATAAATTTTATTTAACTATCATGGTGGTTGTTAAACATTGAGAATGGTTGACAGCATTCTCAATCCCAATTAAAAATATCCTCATTAAAACCCAACAAGATTAATTAAAGTAACATGATGAGACTCACAGGAAAATCCAAGTACTAGATACTCAAGATGTCCATAACCGGGGACACGGCTAACCATGATTAGTTTGTACACTCTGCAGAGGTTTGTGCACTTTTCCCCACAAGACTCGATCTCCTCCGTTGGGATTCTCGCACTACATGGTGTTTGAGAAACGGATGATCGAGACATAGTCTTTCAGAAGCGCTAGCACCTTACGAACGGGTAGACAGTTACACCTACATCCCTCTACCTCTGCTAGTCTACCACTGTAAGAGTTCGCATGACTTAATAAACTATGCTAGAGCCCAAAGTAGCTTGTGGCTGCACACGGAAGTTTCTAGCATGAATAATCTCATGATCCCTTTGAGCCTGGGTGGCGGTCCAAAAAAATAGGCAATCCTGGAATAAACCCAGATGTGTGTTTAAGTTGCCACCTTAAATAAACAATTAAATAACAATCTCACATCTGTCATGGATACACTCACCCAATCCACGTCTACTAGCATAGCATGGCATAATAAGCAAACGTAGAAGTAGCTCCCAAGGGTTTGATAATAAAGCAGGTAGTAGGTACTACCTCATCTACTTCCCAAAATCCACAATTTAGTTAGATCCTAATCATGCAATGTGTGAGGATTGATCTAATGCATAAAAATTGGGTATGGAAAGGGATATGATCAAAGTGTGAACTTGCCTGTACTGTTGATGAAGATGATTCACACTCATAACTCCTTATAGTTCTACTCATCACACTCCGGCCAATCTATCGTGAGCAAGCAATAGTAACCACACATAAGCAATCACTCAACAGCATCGGAAAGAACGAAGAAAACAATTCGTAAAACTTCGAAAACGAGAAAATAACTCTTGCAACAGAATACAATTTCTAACAGTACCAAAATTAAGTGAATTTGGCCTTATCAGAAAGTTTAGGTCAAGAGCTTCAATTTTCTAAAAGAATCAACTCAAACGGAGTTATAAAACTCAAGTTAAAATTAAACGAAGTTCAAATACTAATCTGTTTGAATTCAAATTTTAAAACTTTTGAAAAACATGTTTAAGTTGTTTTACTGGATAGAGGAGATCGTAACGAAGAAGTGGGCGTTGGTTTCGTTGGATTTGGACAAATGAGCAAAAAGTTATAGTCGTTTGAAAACCAGGGGCTAATCTGTGAATAATTATATTCACGGATAGGTCCCTGACGTAAATAAACAGAAAAAGAAAAGGCTAGACAGTGAACGTTCGTTACAGAACGTTAATGAACGAAAGTCGTTCGCTGAGTGTGCCTAACCAGTGAACGTTCGCAACTTAACCTAAAAAAAATCAACCGCTCTAATAATATAAAACCGATCTAAACTAGAAAAACCGGGCGGGTTTTTGTGCGGGTTTTACCGGTTCGCGAAGAAAAACCCGTGGCGGCGGATCTGGCGGTTCCGGCGAGGCGGCGGACTCCGGCGAGACGGAGCGGCGGTTCTCGGCCGAGGCCGAGGCCAAGTGGTTTGGGAGGGGCTGGGCGTGGGTCGATGGTGGCACCGTGGCCATGGCGGCAGGAGGCGGGGCGGCGAGGCGGCATTTAAAAACGGCATGGCGGCTCGGCTTCAAGCCAAGCGAGATGCGGGAGAGGGGGTCCGGCGGCTTTATAGGAGGAGGGATGTTGGCGTGGGGAAGGGACGGCCGAGAGGCGGTACTGACGGGCGGTTGGGCCTTGACCCGATTCGTCCGGAGAGGGAGTTTTTTTTGTTTTTTTACATTTTTCCAGACAAAGAAAAATAATTAAAACAAAATGAACAAAAAATTTATATAGGCATATAATATACCAAAATTTTTAGAAAAAGATTTCCGACAAGCTGAACATTTTTCAAGAGTCAAACAAAATACACACAAATTCAAATAAAGCAAAGAGTGTTTCTGCTCTAGTAAAATCCAGTAAAAATCATTTTAAAAATACCAAAATTAATTCAAATTTATTTATCTCCAATTTTCTGATGCAGGGAATCATGTTACCCTGTTTTCCATATATTTTAGTTTTGGAGAAAAATAATTTGAATAAAATCCAAATAACTCCAAATTAAAAATAATTTCCAAAAGGACTTTAAATTAGATCCTTTTAAACTCCCAACTCATATTTCATATGTTTTGAAGAAGTCATTTTATCTTCTCTCATGAAAATCATTGAGTTGCTTGAAGTTTCTGAAATTGAAAATATTTCCAAATGAAATTCAAATATTTTCAACACCTATCATTTAAATAAATGGAAGAAGTCATGTCATCTTCTCTCCGTGGTTTTGTGGTGAAAAGAATTTGAATTCACGGAGATCACGAATGCAAAATGAAAGTTTGGGAAAGTCCTTTTATTCCCTCTCATTTAACTTTCAAAAAGTTTCAAATTTCACTCAATTTCACACAATCAATTCAAACAATCAATCAAATCTATAAATTTATTATAACATTCCAAAATTTAGAATTTTGGGATGTTACACTTCTGGAGCTATATCCTAGCTACCATCCCCACAGCCACAAAGTATATTCCTCTATGTGTGTGTGTGTGTTTTGCGGGAAAATGTATATTCCTCTGTTGTGCATATAGTTCACCGTTCTTGGAACCGTGATAGCCATATTTCAGAAATAAATTGCATGCTTTCTTGGAGAATGTTGTGGGGTTATATATACCTTGTTGATCATTGATTACATAGCAAAAAGTGTTTTTTGTCGCCGGAGCAGTTTCGGGTATTATCGGTATTGTATCGGGAGTGCCGAAAGGGGTCCAGGGGTCCACCTGCCCCGGGGGGCACATGGGTTGTAGGGGGTGCGCCTTGGACTATTTGTGCCAAGGGCAGCAGCCCTAAGGGGCCCATGCGCCAAGAGAGAAGAGAGGGTGATGTAGGGTGGAACTCTAGATGGCCGATCTTTCACGATAGGAGCGGATCCCGCGATGAACACGAAGAGTGCGAGGAGGAAACGAGGGGAAACACGAGGGGAAACACAAGAGAATCACTCAAACCAACAAAGTGATACACGATCCACGGTCCATGGTCCACGGTCAACTAGGGACGATACAAGTAGCACGATCTTCTCCGTGAGGAGGTCTTGAGGTTCTTCCCGTGATGGGCTCTTGAATCCGCTTGGGGAATCTTCTCTGAGGAGGCGCGATCTCCGAGGAGAAGGTAACCAAGTGGATGAGCAAAGCTCTCACACTAATATGAGCTAATCCTTTGCTAACCCTAAAACGTAGGTAGGAGAAGAGTATATATAGTCTAAGGGGCGAAAGGGTACACGGGCCATGGCCCAAATCGCTGCGCGCAGGGAGGGCCGGAAGTTCCGGGCGCTAGAGGTTCCGGGGAGGGTTCGGCCTAACCAGAGAGTTGGCACGGATGAGCTGGGTTGGCGTCCGGGGGCCGGAAGGTCTGGGCTGGCCGGAGGTTCTGGGGGCCGAAAGGTCCAGGACGGGATCCGGGTTGGTTCCGGGCTAACCAGAGAGTTGGCACGCCCGGGCTGGTCGAAGACGTCGGAGGTCGGAAGCTCCGGGCCGGCCGGAAGTTCCGGGCTGTCCAGAGAGTTGACGCGTGTCTCTTCTTCTTCAGCTCTAGGCTCCGTGGCTTGAGCATTGTACCTGAGCACACATAGCATCTCGGACTTAGGCAGTAGCCATGTCTCACTTGAAGAAGAGGGAAACTCAAGTAGGTGTGATGTCACCTCGGATTGAATAGCACGAGACCTTGCTCTTGTCATGGGTCCACTTGGAGCTTGGATAGTTGAGGTGGTGTCCATGGGGATGATCGTGGGATGCTCCGCATCATCACCCCTCCCTTGGGAAAGATCCAACCTCGGATCGAAATCCTCGTCACCATGGTATGGCGAAAGATCCTTGACGTTGAAGATGTCGCTCACGTTGTACTTGTCGCGCAGGAGGTCAATCTTGTAAGCATTGTTGTTGTAGCGTGCTAGTACCTTGAAGGGTCCATTGGCTCGTGGTAGAAGTTTGGACTTGTGTTCGTTGGGGAAGCGATCCTTGCGAAGGTGTAGCCACACAAGATCTCCAATGTTGAATATCATGGGTTGCTTGTTGATGTTGAACTTGGTCGCGAGTCGTTGTACTTGGCGATCGATGTTGTGCCTTGTATCTTCATGCATCTTCTTGAGGTAGTTCACTCGGGCACTCGCGTCCATGTTGATGCGCTCTTGTAGTGGTAGAGGAAGAATGTCCAAAGGTGACAACGGGTTGAAACTGTAGACAACCTCGAAAGGGGACATGCCGGTAGTCGAATGTCTTGCACGGTTGTAGGCATACTCAGCAATAGGTAGGCACTCCTCCCACTCCTTGATGTTCTTCGTTATCAACACGCGTAGTAGAGTGGAGAGTGTTCGGTTTGTCACCTCCGTTTGGCCGTCGGTTTGTGGATGGTATGCTGTTGAGAATAGTAGCTTGATTCCGAGCGTGGCGCATAAGGTATTCCAAAAGTAACTCAAGAACTTGACGTCGCGGTCCGAGACAATCGTCTTGGGCAGTCCATGAAGTCGCAAGATTTCCCTACAAAAAATATTGGCAACATGTAAAGCATTGTCTATCTTGTTGCAAGGAATGAAATGAGCCATTTTGGAGAATCGGTCAACAACAGCAAACACGGAATCCTTTCCATTCCTAGTTCTAGGCAAACCAAGCACAAAATCCATGCTAATATCTTCCCATGGTTGGTACGGAATTAGAAGAGGCATATATAGGCCAAGAGATTGAGCTTGGGACTTAACTTTGCGACATGTAGAGCATCGGTTTGTGAAGCGGTTGACGTTGCGAAACATCTTGGGCCAAAAATAGCTCTTGGAGAGCGTAGCAAGTGTCTTGTCGCGTCCAAAGTGTCCCATTAGTCCTCGTCCATGAGATTCTTGCAAAAGCAACAAACGAAGAGAAGACTCGGGGATGCAAAGTTTGTTAGCTCTCATTAGATAACCATCCTTGATGTAATTTCAATCCCAAGATGTATGCGTCAAACATTTGGCATAAGGAATTGCAAAAGTAGGATCATGCGCATACAAGTCTTTTATGTGCTCAAAGCCAATGACATTCAACTCGAGTGTGGTAACAAGCATGCATATACGGGAAAGTGTGTCTGCCACAACATTTTCTTCCCTTTTATGTATTTGATGACATAAGGAGAAGACTCTATAAATTCACTCCATTTAGCATGAAGCTTGTTCAACTTAGTTTGACCCTGAAGATACTTAAGCATTTCATCATCGATATGGATGATAAATTCATGAGTGCGAAGATAATGTTCTCATTCTCGCAAAACTCGCACTAAAGCATATAGCTCTTTGTCATATATGGGATAATTGAGTTGTGCGCCGGAGAGTTTCTCACTAAAATATGCTATGGGGCGCTTCTCTTGCGTTAACACACCTCCTATGCCATTACCACTAGCATCACAATGAATTTCAAAAGGTTTGTCAAAGTTGGGTAAAGCAAGCATGGGAGCATGAGTAAGCAAATTCTTAAGCTCATTGAATGCGGTATCTTAGGATGGTCCCCAAACAAAAGGAGCGTCCTTCTTGCTCAAAGCATGCAAAGGTGAAGCAATGGTGCTAAAATCCTTCACAAATCTACGATAGAAACCGGCTAAACCAAGAAAACTACGCACTTGTTGCAAATTCGTTGGTTGGGGCCAAGTTTTAATAGCATTGATATCAAATTCATCAACATGAACACCCTTAGAAGACACAACGTAACCCAAGAAACCAAGCTTATAGACACCAAAGGTGCATTTCTTCATGTTAGCAAAATAACGTTCTTTCCTTAGGGTTTGTAGAAAGGTTCTAAGATGTGTAGCATGGTCTTTGAGAGATTTGCTAAACACAAGAATATCATCAAAGTAGACAACAATAAATTCACCAATGTAAGGGTGGAACACATAATGCATAAGACACATGAAAGTACCAGGTGCTTCCGATAAAATCATCGGCATGACTAACCACTCATACAAACCAAATTTCGTTTTGAAAGCGGTTTTCCATTCATCACCCTCTTGTATGCGTATTTGATAGCAACCACTTTTAAGATCAATTTTTGAGAAAATAGTGGCACCGCTAAGCTCATCTAGCACATCGTTAAGGCGAGGTATGGGATGCCTATATCTAACGGTGATAGCATTGATAGGTCTACAATCGGAGCACATGCGAAAATAACCATCTTGTTTAGGCACAAGTATAACTGGAACAGCACAAGGGCTTAAGCTTTCACGTGCGTGGCCTTTGTTGATGAGTTGTTGTACTTGCCATTGGATGTCCTTAGTTTCTTCGGCGTTGACGCGGTATGGAGCCTTGTTAGGAAGAGGTGCTCTGGCGATGAGGTCTATTCGGTGCTCAATGCCACACAGAGGAGGAAGACCGGGAGCTAGCTCATCGGGAAAGACATCCTCGAATTCCTGCAACAAGATGGAAAACACTAGAGGAAGCGGATTAGGAGTGTTAGTCTTTGTCACCGCATCTTTGCATAAGAGGACATAGTGGATGACACTCGATGGGTTCTCCCACACTTCTCTCATCTCACGTTTTGTGGCAAATAGGACTAGGTTCTTCTCTCGTGGCGAAGAGTCACTCGATTTTTGCTTGTGGCGCTCACTTCGTTTTTGGTGGTTCGCTCTCTCACTAGGAGGTCCACGATGGGTGGAAGATTGCTTGTCGGTGATCACTTGGCTTGGTGACATTGGTCAAAGTATATACTCCTTGCCCTTCATTTTGAAGCTACAGTGGTTAGTTATTCCGTTGTGGATGACTCCGCGGTCGAATTGCCATGGATGTCCAAGGAGGAGGTGGCAAACGGACATCGGAACGACATCACACTCCAAAGTGTCTTCATATGCTCCTATCTTGAAGGAAACTTTCACCGTATGCTCGACTTGGAGAGTTCCGGATTCACTAAGCCATTGAACCTCGTAGGGGTGCGGGTGCTTCGACTTGACAAATTGAGCTTGGAGCATAGTTCTTCACTTGCCAAGTTATGACAACTCCCTCCGTCGATGATGACCTTGATGGACCTTCCATTGACTCCGGCCTTGGTGTGGAAGATATGGCATCTTTGGTCCTCATCTTGTTGATGTTGAAGAGTCAAGACATTGGAGAAAACAAGAGCGGGGCTTGAATCATCGTCACAAAAGACTTGATCTTTCTCATCATTCACTTGTCGGTGCATGGCCACTTGCTCAATGGCTTCCATCTCCTCTTCACTCAAGGAGTCGTAGGTTCCATCGTCGTTGAGGATCATGGTGCACTTGTTCGTGCACTCAAAGGACTTGTGGCCTCATCCTCCGCATGTGAAACATTTGAAGGAACTTGTCTTGGTGGTCTCATCGGTCAGAGTAGATGATGAAGCTCGCGGCTTGAAGTTGCATGTAGTAGGAGTCAAAGTTTTCTTGTAACTTGACTTGTCACCATTGCTTGTCGAAGGCTTGGTGGAGGTAGAAGGTGTTGTAGTCGTTGAAGCTTGATTGTTGTAGCCAAATGTCTTGGAGCAGAACTTGTCATACTTGAAGTCGTCTTGCACTTGTCGCTCCGCCTTGGTTGCTTGGTGCACTAGCTCGATGAGGTTTTAGTATGGTTGGAAGTCGTCTATCTTCTTCATAGGATGATTGAGTCCATTCAACAATCATGCCATTGTGTGCTCATCATCTTCCGTGACATTGGCTCTTATCATGGCTATATCCATTTCCTTGTAGTATTCTTCAACGCTCTTGGTTCCTTGCTTGAGGAGTTAGAGTTTCTTGAAGAGGTTGCGGTTGTAGTAGGTTGGCACGAAACGTGCTCTCATGACATCCTTCATTTGCGCCCAAGTGGTGATGGGTGGTTCACCTTTTGCTTCTCGCCTCTCAACAACTTGTTCCCACCAAATGAGGACGTAGTCCTGGAATTCAAGGGATGCCATCGCGATCTTCTTCTCTTCTTCATAGTTGTGCAAGTGGAAGATTTTGTCAACCTTTAATGCCCATGAAAGATACTCTTCGGGATCATTGCTTCCAGCAAACTTGGGCATGGTGAACTTTAGCTTGCCATATCATTGCTCTTCATTGTCATGGGGTCGGTGATGATGATGCCCATGTTGTGGAGGATTGAAAAACTCATGTTGCTCTTGGCGAGGGAGGTTGTCATCCTCATGTTGTTCTTGTCTTGGAGGATTTCCATTGTGGTCATGCTCTTGTTGAACGTGATGTTCTTGTCTAGATTGAGGAGGAGCTTGTCGAGCTTGACGAGGAGCTTGAGGAACTTGACGATGTACCCGTGATTGATAGATCCTTTCTTGAACTTCCTCATGAAGCGCTTCTTGCTGCTCACGAGCTTGTCGGCCTCGGTTGGCTATGGCTCGACTTGAATCTCGAAGGGCACGTTGCACCTCAAGTTCTTGAGCTTCAAGTAGTTGTTTCTCTTGGCATTGTGCCTCGGCATCTTGTGCATCTTGGTGTTGTCGCGCTCGTTCCTCTTGTTCTTGTTGGCGTAGACGTTGTCGTTCTTGTGCTTGTATGAATGTAGCTTGGTTTTGACGATGTCGTTGCTCTTGAGATTCGGCATCGTGTAGAGGATTGTGTTTTGCATGACAATCTTGACGCGCGGCACGACGAAGAGTGTTCGATGTCGGTGTACTTGAACCGGAGATAGTGTCGTCGGAGTGTCGAGTTGAGCGGCTCCGTCTTGAGTAGGACGAGGTGGTAGAAGAGCGGTTGAGCAACAAAGCACGAATCTTGTCCATTCCTGCGTCATTCTCTTGTTTGTGGTCGTCGAGCTTGTTGTCGAAGTAGTCTCTTGTACGTTGCTCGGAGACCGCAAGTCGGTGGCGAGGTTGTCGATGCGTTCACTCATGGCGAGTTGGTCTTCATGGAAGGATCGTTGTTCACCAAAGAGGTGGCTCTTTGTGACGTAGTTGTTCGTGTCATCGTCTTGCTCAAGGAAGAGTGGGTTGGTATAAGTACTTGGCCTATACATAATTTCAAGCAAATATGTGAGTGGGAGCAAGAGAAGAACGACACCAAATGTACCTTCACCAAAGTTGAAGGTGGATCAATGATCACTCAATTGTGGAACAAGGAAATAGCACAATTGGTACCAATTCTTGTCGGTTTCTCACACCTACACAAGTAAAAGCTTAGGGTGGAGCTCGGTTAGGATGGTGGCAAAAAAAATGATGCAATCGTTAGTGAGCTTCAATAATGTTGGAAAAGATTCGCAAATTCGCAAAGGTAACACGTAGACCAATAGCAATATGTGGTACATGGAAACACAACGCACGGAAAGATAAATGGGGTCGTGCAACCAAGGAATGAGCCAAAATGTGGTATCCACGAAAATGCTCTTGTTGGACAACACTAGAGAGACGCTAGCACGATTGCACAATAGGCGGATATGAGACTTGCGCACGACCTACTAAGCAAAAATGCAACGAGTTCTATCCCAAGTATGCTTTATGTATGGTGTTCCGAGTGTATTATCCAAGATGATTGGCTATGAAAATCTTAATGTAGTATGATTCTATGGTTCTTGCTTATAAGCTCTTTGCTTATCTCTCGTTTTTTCTTAAAAGCTTGTTTGGCTCTTTTACTTTTGAGCTCTATTCTCATGCAAAACTTCACAAACCAAGATAGCAATTAAGTATATGCGATGGCCACTTTGTGATAGAAGAGATGATACGAAGATATGCACCACGATGGTATGTATGTTATGGGAAGTATGATCACTAATGTGCACAAGTCGCGTTGCCGGCAATACTCGAAAGCTAGTCTCAATGGGTAAGGTACGCAAAGATGGGCTATGTGGGTATCAATGTAATGGCAAGGAGTAGACAAAGATGTCGTCGAGATTACCTTCCTTGCTTGCGGCAGAAGGTGTCAAAAGATGTGATTGTAGTCGGTGTCGTAGCGCACAGTCTTTAGTTCGTTGGTGAAGATGCCGCTGCACCGTGGTCGGAGTTGTCGAAGTAGCGGAAGTCGTCAAAGATGCGCAAACTTTCTGTCTAGGCTCGAAGTTATGGGCAAGACGGAAGGTCCGGGGTCCGGAGGTTTCGGGGAAGGACGGAAGGTCCGGCGGCCGGAAGGTCCGGGCAGGGCCGGAATATCCGGTGGTCGCGAATCTGCCAAGAACAGAGAATTGGGGATCGTGGATTTGGGCGGAAAAACTTGGGGAAAACCCAAATCCGAAGGGGAAAAGAAAAAAATGTGGGGAAAAGATGGGTGGGGAAGCTAGATCTATGAGCCACACACAAAATTCATGGATCAAATCCAACAAAACTTCATCACACCAACGAATCACAAAAAAATTTGGGAGGGCTATTTTTGTTGCGATTTTCAAATTAGGTCCAAAATCAACCAAGTTAGGCTAGCAAACAAAGGGGAGGCTTCGAAATCATGATCAACGTGGCTCATGATACCAAGATGATGTACGGTGGAACCCTAGATGGCCGATCTTTCATGAATGGAGTGGATCCCGATGAACACGAAGAACACGAGGAGGAAACGAGGGGAAACACGAGGGGAAACAAAAGAGAATCACTCAAACCAACAAGATTAGGTCACACATATGCAAGATCCTCGAAACACAAAGTGATACACAATCCACGGTCAACTAGGGACGATACAAGTAGCACGATCTTCTTCGTGAGGAGGTCTTGAGTTTCTTCCCGTGATGGGGTCTTGAATCCGCTTGGGGAATCTTCTCCGAGGAGGCGTGATCTCCGAGGAGAAGGTAACCAAGTGGATGAGCAAAGCTCTCACACAAATATGAGCTAATCCTTTGCTAGCCCTAAAACGTAGGTAGGATAAGAGTATGTATAGTCTAAGGGGCGAAAGGGTACACATATCTCGGCCCAAGTCGCTGCGCGCAGGCAGGGCCGGAAGTTCCGGGTGATGCTGGAAATTCTGGGCGCCGGAGGTTCCGGGCCAGGTTCCGGGGAGGGTCCGGCCTAACCAGAGAGTTGGCACGGGTGGAGCTGGGTTGGCGTACGGGGGCAGGAAGGTCCGGGCTGGCTGGAGGTTCCGTGGGCCGGAAGGTCCGGGATGGGATCCGGGCTGGTTCCGGGCTAACCAGAGAGTTGGCACGCCCGAGCTGGTCGAAGACGTCGGAGGCCGGAAGCTCCGGGCCGGCCGAAGGGTCCGGGGGCCGGAAGTTCCGAGCTTTCTAGATAGTTGACGCATGTCTCTTCTTCTTCAGCTCTCGGCTCCATGGCTTGAGCGTTGTACCTGATCACACATAGCATCTCGGACTTAGGCAGTAGCCATGTCTCACTTGAAGAAGAGGGAAACTCAAGTAGGAGTGATGACACCTCGGATTGAATAGCACGAGCCCTTGCTCTTGTCATGGGTCCACTTGGAGGTTGGATAGTTGAGGTGGTGTCCATGGGGATGATCGTGGGATGCTCCGCATCAGAGGGGCAGCGTCCTAAGGGTGGAAGGCACCCCCCACCCGAGGTGCCTTGGGAAGGGAGGAAATCTCCCTAGGCCTGGCGACACCACCTCCCTTGGAGGAGGGGCCATGGCTGCGCCCCAATCCTTCCCCTTGCCTCCTATAAATAGTGGGGGACGGGCTGGACACACAAAATGCCATACCCCAGCGGCATCCCTACCTCTCCCAACACTCTGTTTTCTTCTCAGATTTTTTACGACAGCATTTGGCGAAGCCCTGCCAGGATTGCACCACCACCTTCTCCACCACGCGTCACTGCGTGCTGGTTGAGATCCCATCTAATTCTCCTCTCTTGCTTGCTGGATCAAGAAGGAGGAGACGCCATCGAGCCGCACGTGTGCGGAACGCGGAGGTGCTGTCCGTTCGGCACTAGATCGGATTGGATCGTCACTAGATCGCGAAGTGTATGACTACATCAACCGCGTTATATACGTGTCCGCTTTCGGTCTACAAGGGTATGTAGACACACTCCCCTCTCGTTGCTTTCCATCTCCTAGATTAGATCTTGGGTGTTTCGTATGAATTTTTTTGATTTTCATGCTTCATTCCCCATCAGTGATATCGGAGCTAGGTCTATGCGTAGATGTATTTGCATGAGTAGAACACAAAGAAGTTGTGGGCTTTGATGTGCAGATTGCTTACTTCCCCTCACTACTAGGGAAATATTATACACAGAACTTTAGCAGTAGCGCTTGTTAAAAAAGGGCGCTAGTGCTAAATAGCAGTAGCGCGTGCAGGATAAGGGCGCTACAGATACAAATGTACCAGTAGCGCGCCAAACTATAAACACGCTACAACTAAAATTCTCATGACTAAGCCGATAAGCTACACATAGTAGTAGCGTTCTTGTTTAAACCGCGCTACAGCTATGTCTATTGTAGCAGCGCGTTTACATTGAAAGGCGCCATCGCTAATCTAAAAGAAAAATATATCGAACAACAAATAGAAAAGTAAATGAAAATGAAAGAAATAGAAAAAGGAGAAAGGAAAAATAAAATGTAAATAAAAATAGGTGGGAAAGGGAAAAAAGAGACAGGCTTAGCAGTAGCGCGTTTTGTGAAACGTGCTATATCTAACTTAGCTATAGCGCGTTTCCCTTAACGCGTTACCACTATGTTTCACTTAACTAGTGGTTTTCCCTCCACTCGGCCACCACTTCTCCCCCAAATCCCTCGCCCCCACTTCGCTGCCGTGTCCCCTATTCGCTGTCGCCCCCCTTTGCCGCCATCTCCTGCCGACGTCGACGCTCCCGGAGCCACCAGAGCCTCAGCTGCCGACGCCACCAGAGAGCCGCCTCTAAACGCCACCGAGCCAAGCACAGCCTCATCAATGCCACCGAGCGCCCTCGGCGCCTCGGAGCAACCTCGACGCCTGCCTCCTCACCACAACCGCCTGCCGCTGCCACCGGAGACGCCCCTGCCTCCCTCGCTACCACCGGAGCCATCGTCTGTAAGCACCCCTCATCTCTCTCTCTCTCTGATGCATAGCACAAACATTGGGCATACTAACTATCTAGGTTAACTAGTTTAATTAGGTTAATTTTCTAGGTTAGTGCAAAAATGTAGTTAGTGCTTTCACAGAGAACTAGTTAGGTTAACTAATTTAATTAGGTTAATTATCTAGGTTAAGAAAAAATGTATTTAGGGCTTTGACAGAGAACTAGCTATGTTAACTATTTTAATTAGGTTAATTATCTAGGTAAACTAGGTTAACACGCTAGGTTAACTAACTAGCTAGGTTAATTTGGTTCGTTAGGTTAACAAGCTAGGTTAACTACGTTCGCTAAGTTAGAGGAAATATTTATTTTCGACCACTATTTTTCTAGGAAAAGAATTTAGGCCAGTTTTATTTTAAAGATGATCCCTTCCTATGCTTTTATTGTTGATTATATCTTTTCATTGAAGTGGTCATGTTATTATATCTTTTCATTGAAGTGGTTCGATTGTGCCCAAGTGGCCTTTTGTTGTTTCCAGGGAATGAAGCTGAGTGGCCTATGTTTTGCCGGAATGTTGATTCATTTCCGTTCCGGCAAATTTCAAGGTTCTCGATTTGTCCACTTTTTAGCAAAGGTCATGCCGAAATTTTCCGTGAATTTCGGCATGACTTGTCACTACTGGAATCTGCTACTTTGCCATCTGCCAGCTCTTTGCCGTCTGCCAGCTGATGGCAAAGAGGTTCTTTGCCGTCTGCCTTGGGATAGCAGACGGCAAAGAGCTGGCAGATGGCAAAGAGACTGTTTGCCATCAGCTGGCTATTTTTCGTCTGCCAGCTGGCGACAAAGAGGGAAAAGGCAGACGGCAAAGAGCCTAGAGGCGCCACGGGTCACGGTGTGGCTAGGTCAACTTCTTTGCCGTCTGCTAGCAGACGGCAATGTCCAACCTTTGCCGTCTGCCAGCACACGGCATAGAAGTGACGTGGGGCCGCTTAACAGGCAAAGAACAAATAGCAGTCGGCAAATCCGGGGCAGACGGCAAAGAAGAAGCACAACACCCGGATCGATCATGCGGATCGATTACTTGGCATCCCCACCCACACCCCATCGGACGCACACCCACGCACGCACCCACGATGCACACGCCCTGAGGGCAGCATCACCCCACCACGTCCCACCTCACCCCACCACGTCTCTCTTTGTCCCTTATCCCCACCTCACCCCACCACATCTCTCTCTCTATCCTTTCTCTCCCTCTCGATCCAAATCGGCAAGCCGGCCGGCCGGCGCCCTCCACCGCCTTTACCCCCGGCCTCGCCGGCGAACACCTCGCCCGCCAGATCCAGCCTCGCCAGCCACCACCTCTTCCACGGGCCGCGTCCACTTCCCCCTTCACCGCCGGCCCCGCCCACTTCGCCCGTCGCCCCCGCCGGCCTCCATCGGCCTGCCGGCGCCTGCCACCACCTCGTTGGCCGCCATGTCGCCTGCCGGCCCCGGCCTCATCGGCCCGCCTGCCTCCACGTCTCGTCTCTCGTCGACCGTGGCGGCCTCCGCACCCGTCTCCCCTGCCGGCCTCCATCAGCCCCGGCTCCGTCAGCCCCGCCGGCTAGGGCTAGACTAACGAGCAACTCGGCTCGTTAAGCTCGTACTCGTTAAGCTCGCGCTCTTTAAGGCTCGGCTCGTTAAGCTCATTAAGAAGCGAGCTATGAGCCGAACTATCGAGCGCTCATTAAGCTTCCTAACAAACTCATGACTACTAGACTGGTGGTCACGTCGGTGGACGACTTCGATTTTGAGCCAACCACGCCCGATGAAGCGCGCGCGTGCTACGGCAATAAAATAGGCTGCATCTACGGGCAACCGCCACCATCAACGATGAGAAACTACAGAAGATAGATAATATGATGCCCTCCCTCCTAAAGAAGATGCACCAGATATTCTTGTTCCTTGGCCGGAAAGAAAAGGATAATAAAGATCCAGATAAGGACCCAACAATGAAGAAGATAAACAAACACGCCATGTCCAAGTTTAGCAACGCGTTGGCCGCTTGGAAAACAAGGGTGAAAGCAATGATCGACAAAAAGGAACCCTACTCCAAGATTGTAAAGGATAATCCGACAATCACGACAGAGCAATTTGAAATATTCAAGGCGGCTTGCGAGGCCGAAGATGCCAAAAAAGTCGAAGTACATGAAGGGGCTTCAACAGAGGAACATTGGGTGCCACCACCTCGGAAGCCGTGGTTACGGTGGGAAGAGGTCCATATGGGCCAAGGAGGATGCGGAAGCCGCGAGTCTCGGCATCCCAGACCCCTAGGCGGAGTTCACCGTCCCGCAGGAGCGTGACGTCCTCATGGCCCTGCACCGTTGGGACCCAGTGAAGAAGGTTTTCAAGAAGAACGCGGTCATGACGGAGTTCATTAGACTGCTGGTAATTTTAGTTTTTGATCAATTCGACTACACGTTAGTCATATTTGTAAACGATCCTTGTGCCTTTTGCAGAGAGAGAGCAGCACAGATTGCGGTAAAGCGACTCGCCGTCTGAGGCGTTGGCGAGGCCCAAGTGGGATACTCCATTCAACCGGGCGTTGAACATATTGAAACGACTCCTGGTGGATACTCGACCGTCGTATGGACGCGTGCATGGTGTCGGAGACGGCGCCACATGGAAGAAGTACTACAGTGAGACCAAAGAGGAGAGAAAGGAAAGACGGAGGTTAACCGAAGAAAACATCGACAAGAAGGTTGATATTGCGGTTGAGAAGAAATCATCTCAGAGAGTCGCAACAGCGGTAGCTGCCGCAAAACAGATGGTTGTAAATATGTCTATTTCCTTGGGTCCGACAGTTTTCAATTGGACCAGGCAAAATCAAGAAAAAATGGAGCGGACTTTCCCCTTGCCGACTTCATGGGGAGCAGCTCGACTAGCGTTGCACCAACACCTGCAGCTGCACCTGCTCCCGCACCGGCTCCCGCACCAGACGTGCTCGGCGGTGCTTCGTCTTTGTCTGAGCATGACGCCCTCACGGTATCTGTCACACCGGCCCCTTCAATAAATGTACAATCTCCCTTTTTTTGCCTTATAGATGTCTCACATCACAGACTTTTCTTTGCAGGTCGATGAAACCCCGTGCACCATATTGTACGCCATCGGCGACCAGAAGGTGGACGTGGGGAAGGTGATGATAATGAAGCCGAAGGAACCATTGTTCCACAGCCGGCCGACCCCCCCCGAATGTCTTCAAGGTTTTTGTGGCCACTGTCAATCCGGGCCACGAGAATTTGCCTCCTCTGGTACTAGGGGGGATGACGACGAGACGCCGCGGCGGCTTGGTGATTGTTGCAATGGGTGGGTCCTGTTGTGGCCAAAGAGTATGCATCATATGGAGGCGGCCGGGAGCACACCCCTGAGCACGCAGCCTTAGCAAGGTATGAACATCAACACCCCACCTACCCAATTAGCGTCGGGTGTCGGGTTGGGTGGTAGCGGACGGGGTAAGGAAAATGCTCCAATAGTCGCTGATGACGTCTCCATGGATGAGGATTAGGATGATGATGGCACTCAACAGTATGACTATACTGGCGCCTACTTAGGGTTTGAGCATCATGAGTCGGTGCCTGAATTGCCGCCTCCAGAGGCTCAACGTATTATAGACGACTTTCCGGCAAAGAAGCCTAGGAAGAGAGCGAGGAAAGGCAAGAAAGCTGATTCTATGATCCAGCCACCTCAGCAGCCTCGGGTTCAAGACCGTATAGATATCACCGGTGCGGATAAATTGCATATCCCTGGTCAACCAATCCTACCTGCAGCAGTGCTAAGGGCCAGATTCGGCGATCTAAGGAGTCTTCATGACGTTGTGCTGCGGATAGAGAAAGGCCTCATCGCCTCGAAAGATCCAGGATACCCACTCTACGTGGTTAACGTTCCACGACAATTGACGTACGTCGACTTCTTCCCCGCGGATAAGTTCTTCCTTCGATTCGATTACATATTCGACATGTTTCATGTGAAGATGCTAGATTTTACGTTTGTCTGCCTTTATGCCTTGCACATGAACTACATCATCGGGGTTGTGCAGATACCTCATATCTGTGTCGCTGACCCGTACTTCATGCACGAGAGCTTCTTAGGAGTCTGCACAAAGCACCATGAATACACGAGGGAATACATCAT
This sequence comes from Aegilops bicornis, assembly GCA_021605145.1. Classification (NCBI taxonomy): domain Eukaryota; kingdom Viridiplantae; phylum Streptophyta; class Magnoliopsida; order Poales; family Poaceae; genus Aegilops; species Aegilops bicornis. The sequence continues at coordinate 553,555,681 of CM038672.1, read as the reverse complement.
CAATTTCATGCTCGCCAATAAGGACAAGGAGGCGATTCTCGTGTATTCTCATCCCTTGTAAGTCATCCGCGCAGATATCCTCCTTCGATTTCACTCATTCATTTGCACGGTGCAGGCTAATTAATTTGAGGTGTACTTATTTTGCGCAGCGGCGGGCGCGCCATCCTCATCATCCTCTACCCCTGATACTCCCACGCTCTTTACTTGGACTCGTCGAAGAACATTAACAAAAAGGATTACACCGACATCAAGGATGTTCTCGACAGTGCTATGTTTTACTACAAAGCACGGGGTGGAGAGGTTCAGGACAAGAAGAGAAGGGCGGCAGGCTCGCCTTCAGCCATAAGACTGACTTCTGCTGCATCCAGCAACCGAGTGGTTCTCTTAATGATGGATTCTATGTCCTACACCACTTGCTCGAGTACAGACGGGATCACCAGAACCTTCGCATGTCACCTACATCCGGCGATGCCCATATTCTGCAATGGGCGAAGAACGTAGGAGATATCGAGGATCATCGACTTCGAGCCGAGTTCTATCACATCTAGTGCGAACTTGCCCAAATCATCATGAAGGAGGTCGTCAGAAAAACAAGGTTGTTCTACGAAGAAGGACAAATGTCGCGGGAAGACGTCCGAACACGTGTAGCCTCTCAGCGTCTCGACCCGAAGCCTTTCACTAGGCTCAGGGACTATCTCCCTGACATGGATGGATGGCACGACATGTTGGAGTGATTGTTGATATATGACAATGTGTCTGTTTAGTCCATACTTTCTGTATGTCGAAACTTTGAGTTATGCACGACGAAACTTTATTTGTGATGTAATTAAAGCGTCCTCCTCGACTAGGGACGATCACTCTAGTTAGGGCATTTTGGGTATGATCAATTTTGTTATTTATGCTTATGATATGTTGCTTCTATTTTTGCCAAGTCTGTCTCTTTCTGTTGCTCAACTATATATGTTGCATATCATCGAATCATGTGACGATGCAGGTGCATAGATCATCGATGGCGAAGAAGTGCTACACCAGGAGTATATATACGACGAGTGGCCGGAGTGTCAGACTGTGTACCGGTTTCCGCTTTTGTTTACATGCAGATTTAGTTTAGGTTCACGCTAATGCGAGAGAGGGATACGAACTCGTGTACTGCATAGTTCCGCTCTCACTCAAAGTGATAGCTCTTTTGGCATATATCATTGTTTAGATGGATGACGATGTAGTTGCAAGTAATCGAGACTTGTATCACTATTTTTGAGATGATGACGAGAGACCACTTTGTGTTGGATGATGATTATGATGATGACATGATTTGCTGAGACTAGTTGTATGTATATGCCATGATTACATTTGTATGTGTATGATATCCTAAAGATTATTGTATAAAGCCTATTCAAATACAAAACAAACATGCAGAAAAAAACTAATAAAACTAGTAGTAGCGAGGGGTAGAAAGTTAGCAGTAGCGCCGCCTTACCAGTAGCGCTTGCATGTATAAAGCGCTGCAGATATTATCAGCAGCGCTCTTCACCAAAGCGCGCTACTGCTATCCATTTATAGTAGTAGCGTTGGACGACAGGCGCTACTGCTACATGTTAGCTGTAGCGCCTTATCAGTAGCACACCGTCCCACGCTACTGGTAGGCATAAAACCTGCACTGCTGCTAGGATTTTCCCCAGTAGTGTCTGTCTTATTTGTATTTGGAGGTATTGTGGGATGAAGCGGCTCGGACCAACCTTATATGTCCACGCACATGAGACCGGTTCCACTGTTTGACCTTCAACTTTTATGGCATAAAAGTGGATTTACGGGTGTCTGTCTCCCACTTTAGTTGAATCTGATTTGATTAGGGCGGTCCTTGTAGAAGGTTAAAATGCAACTTGTATATCACCATTGTGGTTCTGCGTAGATAAGAACGGTTCTTATAGTTTGCCCTTGCAGCGACGTAAAAATTGCAATAACAAAGTAGAGGATGTCTAACTTGTTTTTGCAGGGCATTTTGTGATATGGTATGGCCAAAACGTGATGTGATATATGTTGATGTATGAGATGATCATGTTTTGTAATAGGTTCATGACATGCATGTCGATGAGTATGGCAACCGGCAGGAGCCATAGGGTTGTCTTTAATTTATTGTATGACCTACGTGTTACTTCTTAAACGCCATGTAATTGCTTTACTTTATTGCTATGCGTTAGCAATAGTTGTAGAAGCAATAGTTGGCGATAAAACCACGTGACGACACAATGATGGAGATCATGGTGTCATGCCGGTGACGATGGAGATCATGACGGTGCTTTGGAGATGGAGATCAAAAGCACATGATGGTAATGGCCATATCATGTCACATATTTTGATTGCATGTGACATTTAGCTTTTATTCATCTTATTTTGCTTAGGATGACGGTAGCATTATAAGATGATCCCTTCACTTAATTCCAAGATAAAAGTGCTCTCCCTAAGTATGCACCATTGAGATAGTTCATCGTTTCGAGACACCTCGTGATGATCGGTTGTGATAGACTCTATGTTCACATACAATGGGTGTAAGCTAGTTTTACACATGCGGAATACTTGGGTTAAACTTGACGAGCCTAGCATGTACAGACATGGCCTCGAAACACAGGAGACCGAAAGGTCAAACATGAGTTATATAGTAGAGATGATCAAGATGGAGATTTTCACCATTGATGACTACCCCATTGTCGGCGTTCTGGGAACGGGGGTACCCAGACTTGCATGCATGTGGCCTGCGGCGTGGCTCAAGGGGTGGCCCAGTATGGCCCATCTTCATCAGCACAAGGTCAAGACCCTCGCGAGGGGCCAGGCCTCACGGGGCGGACGACGGGAAGCTTCCTCAGGCATGGCCTCGTCAGGCTGGCTCGCGAGGAGGCGGAGAGATCAAGGCGGGGTACCTCACGAGGTGCCCATGATGCAAGACATGACGACCAAGGGCGCCGGGCGGGCGCCAGCCAAGAAGTTGTCCTCATTTCCTCTTTGGTGCAAAGGAGGCAAGCGCAAAGTAGAGTATCAAGCAAAGGCAACCATTTTGGTGCAACAAGACCAAGACCAGCAGAACGGCAGGAAGGAGGTCATCGTGGAGCCCAAGCCAAGGCCATCGCCGAGCCTTTGGAAGGCGAGGACCAACTTTAGTCAGGATAAGTGTACTAGATGTTCCCCTTCAAAATGGCCAATTGTTGGCGCCCTTCCCGCTCAATATGTGGGAAGAGGCCCAGGGCCTTTGCCTATAAATAGGACTAGCCACCCACAGGGTAGAGGGATCCGGAATCCAGAACAGAGCGAGAGATCAAGCAATCTAGAGAGAGAGAGAGAGCGACGAACTCCCCCTAGCAGTTCGTCGCACCGGCCAAGAACAGACCCTCACGAGGCTGTTCTCCCTTGTACTGTTCATCATCAGCCCCTGAGGCAATCCACCACACCACACACTGGAGTAGGGTATTACACCACAATGGTGGCCCGAACCAGTATAAACCTTGTGTCCCTTGTGTTCATCTTTTTGTAGTTTACATCCGTGTGAGGCGATGAGGGGTAGGTAGGTTGGAGGTGAGATCTCCGCGTGCACCCCAGAGTTCGAACCTTGAGGGTCTGCCGGAACCCGAAATCCGACATTTGGCGCGCCAGGTAGGGGTGCGCCGGAATCCGCCGCCGCCGCCTGCCGTCAGATCGCCATCATCATGTCCGGCGACCCAACGGGCAACCCTGATCCCTGGGTGGCACGGCCCGCCCATGCAGAGCCGCTTGCCCCGGACGACCTCAACCCCGTGCCCCAGGCAGCCTGCGGTCCGCAGGGCGCTGCGGGACGCGGGCGACGCGGTCAGGCAACGTCAGCTCTCACGCCACGACAGGTGCGGTCGGCGGCAAGGGCCTCGAACCACGCCGCGGCCACGACACCGCATTTCGACGGAGCAGCGAACTCAAGGGCCGCGCCACAAAGGGCCCGAGAGCTACCGCAATGCAGCTGCTAGAGGGCGGCCACGACGCGTCAGGCCGGAGCGGGTGGCAGAGCTCCTGGGCTTCGCCGCATCGAGGGCTCACCCCTTCTGCACCCAGGTGCCACCTCAGATCCAGGGCGGGCCGCACGGAGGCCCCGCGCGTGCCCGCACAGCTCCAAGCGGTCACCAAGGCCACTCCAACGCCAACAAGGCCGTTAGCACCGGGCTAACAGCGGCGCTGCCTCCGCCCCCCGCCAGCGAAGGAGGACTCGCCACAGCCCACGGGCCCAGTGGGCCGCCGCGCTACCACCCCCAGGTGGGCGCTTCGAGCAGGGCTGCGTGGCACACGGGGCACTACGGCGAAGCATTCGGGGTGGCGGCCCCGGAAGAGTATGTGCCCCACATGATGGATCAAGGGCACGCGCAGGAGGAAGACCATGGCTCGCTCCTCGGCCCAAGCTGGGGGGAAGAGACACCCGAAGCCGAGCTCATTCAGGAGCCTCGAAGGCCCTCACGATCGCTACCGGAGGCAGCGATTATCGGGTACCGCTAATTCCTCAGAGCAGTATACGCTAACCATGGATCGCAGGAGGTACAGTGTCGTGGCGGCCGATGGCTGCCCCAATCCAATGGGCTTCCTACCCTCAGAGGAGGGCGCCGGGCTGCAGGAGAGGGCCGAGATCCGCATCACCACCGGGCGTTCAGAGCAAGGCGCCCTCAGGAGGTAGGCCCTTCCGCCGTGGAGGTGCCTCAGGGCCTACCCCCGGCAGAGGACCCGTGGACGTCGGGGGAACCGCTGGCGACCGCTCTACCCCATCGGCGGCGTCCTCGGTCTCCGGCCATCGTCGATGGCACTAGAGTGTGGCGCAAAGGAGGGCCCTCATCTGGCGATATGAAGCAAGGCCGGTACCTGTGAAGAAGGCCCAGTGCATGTGAAGCTCGCCGCACCGTGACACTCTCACGTAATAATGAGTGGGGATGTACACCCCCCGGAGTCTCAGGAGCACCGGCCTCAGGCCCTGGGGCTCCTTCCCACGCCCAGTGGCAGCACTTAGCTCCGCGCTGGTGAGAAGACGTCCAAGACTAGACTAGGTGCCGGACGCGGCTTTTTTCCACTTTTCTTGCTCTTCCCCTTGGCTGTCGTTTTTTTCCCCATTTGGATTTAAGTTGGATTTGAGCTTGAGATTTGCGTGTGTTCAGGGAAGGGGCGTTTAGTCTCGTTCGAGCAATCTCTCGCGTTCTGGTTACCACTTTGCCTCAGCTGCCTCCCCTCGTGAGCCCCTCGCGAGCCGGGCCAGGCCTAGCATGCGTGCAGCCCGGACTGCCGTCACCATGCCCTCTCAGGAGGTTCTCATTACAAGTTCAATGGGCTCGTTCAGGAGGCACTCGGGACACCACAGCCCTCCGCAGGTTGTCTCGGGGCCCACGCGGGTCAAAGGTAAACAAGCCAGCCAGCTCATCGCAAGGTCAGCCACTTGGCATAGGCGTACGGGTGATATCACATCTACTAATACGCTAACTACAAGTTTTTACACGAGGGGCTCCCCCTCCCAAAATGCTCTTACAATCTTCAGGGCAAAGCCCGAACTCTATCTGCGCAGGGTAAGAAAGCGGGAACAACACGCGGTCAGTCGGATAAATCCCCCAATGCATCCTCAAGGGCACCTCCTGAATCGTCGCAGGCGTCGCTGGCCTCGCCATCGCCCTCCGCGTCGTCGTCAGCGGCATCAGGGACGTTCACCATGCCGCCTTCATCAGCAGCCACGACCATGCCGTCGTTGTCCGTAGTGAAGGCCCTGACGAGGGCATCCTCGTTGTCCTCTACACAGTGCGCCAGGTCGCCCCGGATAGCCTGGGGTACCGGGGCGATGGCGGCATCAAAGTCAAAGTTGGGATCCATGTTCCGAAGATGGCTGAAGACGCGAGAAAAAGCACGCCCAAGTAGGGCACGACTACTCTCCTCCACTAACTTGTTGGCTTTGCCCGACCGCGCCTCCAGCTGCGTCACCACATCAGTGAAGAAATGGAGGTTACCAGCATAGTTTACCGCGTGAGGCTCCCCAACGGCCGCCTCGCAGATGTTGCCCAAGGCTGTGTTAGCTCTTTCCCGGAGCGTGCGGAGCATAGGGCCATGCTCGTGCTCCAGGATCTCGGCCGGGCGTATCTCGCCCTTGTTCCGCGCCAAGAATGGCCTCACCTGGCCCACCTGTGGCGGAGAAGAAGCACCTCGGCACGGGAGGAAGTCAGCTCCTCCTGTGCCGCGCCAAGGGCGGCTCGGGAAGCATCAGCCCGCCGCGTCACCTCATCCAGCTTGTCCCTCAGGGCGGCGGTCCTGCCTTCCGCTTCGGCCCTGATCAACTCCAGCCTCTCCTCGAACTCGTGCTCGAGGTTCGAGCGGGCTGCCGCCACCCGGCGATCAACCTCTTCCAAGACTTGGGCCTCCCGCGCAGCAACATCGTCCCGGCTACCGCCACCAAGCGCCTCTCGCCTCCTTGCTCGAGGTCACGGGCGGCCGGCAGCTTCCAGGCACAATGCCTCCTCACGTCTCGGAGCTCCGCCTGGTCGATCGGAGCCCCTTTCATCGACGCCGAGGGCCGCCTCATGCAGCTCCACCTGCTGCTCCAGTGGAATTGCTCCAGCCCGAGCTCCGCCCGGCCTCCGCCGCCTCACGCCGCCGGTCAGCCTCCCGGGCCTCCTCGACGGCTCGGGAATGGGCCTCCTGAGAAGCCGCCAGCAACACCTCGGCCTTCTCACTATTGAGGTCACGCTGGTGGCGCGCAAGGGCAACGTCCACCTTCAGCTTGCGCCTCTCTTCAGCTAGGCTCAAGCCCTCAGCTTCAAGGCGCGCATCTTCGTCAGCGAGCTCTACACCAAGCTGGCTCACTGCGTCAGCCGCCCTCCGGAGAAACCCTTGGCGAAAGTCGCGGCGCTCTCGGGCGTGCTCGAGCACGTCTTCCGCGTCGTCCTCCGCCCCAGGTGTGCGCGGGGGGCCATGAATCAGCACTCCTCCTTTGGGCAGGGGTCTGGGGGCTGGCGCCCTCGCGATGGCCGGGCACTCCTCGCCAGAAGCCCGGCCCAGAGCCGGCTCATCCTCAAATGAAGAGCGCAGGGCCGACCTCAGCCAATCGCCGTCCACGACCAATCGAAGAGCCCAAGGCAGGCTGGCTATACCCCGGGAAGGCTCACGAAGGAGGGTCGCGAGGTGCGCAGAATCATGATGCATCACAGGATGGCTCACCTCCCCAACCGGCGTCACCCGAGGGCAGTGCTTGAGCTTGGAGCGCTTGGGGACGGTGGAGAGGACGAGGCCTGGGGGGATGGCTCCTCAGCCATCTCCGTGAGCTCGGCAGGAAGGGCCCTGTAGAGCGAGGATCAGCCGAAGCAACGGGAAAATAAGGAGCTAAGAAAGGGGAAGGCTTACTCATCAATGGCGAAATACTTCCTGCACTTCAGTAGGCGGCAAGGGTAATCATCACCCAAGGCCTCCTTTCTCTTTCGGAGAGCCTCGAAGTCCACCCGAAGCTGCCCAGAGCTCGGGCGCAGGGGTTAGCTCATGACGAGGAAGAAGCACCAAATTGGCCAGCCGGGCGCTGCCCCAGCGCCCGCCATCGCCTCACCAAGAAGGGTAGCCGGGCCTCGGGGCCTTCACACGGGAGCCGCGGGTCATGCTCAACGCCTTCATCCGCCGGACGGGCTGCAGGAGCTGCCACCTCAAGAGTGCCGCTCGGCGTTGTCATCCCGGGCGGAGGCCCCTCAGCCCCGGTGGCCCTTTTGCCTCCTCGCTTCCACCACTCGAGGAAGGACCGCCGTGGGAAACCGGAAGGGCAGCCACCACAACTGGGTTCTCACGAGGTCCCATGAGGCCTGCTGGGCGCAACCCCCATTCGTCGAAGCTGGGCATCTACTTCATGAAATCACCCCTTTTCGAGCAAAGGTACAGCAGGGCACCCCCTTGCCGGATGCTGCCAGGGGAAGGGTCCCCAGTCAGGACCATGAGAACCTTCCTCAGCACTTCAGGCGTCAGGTCCTCCTCCTGGGGCCTCATGCGGTCTTCACGCCCGCCAAAGGCCCACATCCAGCGGGAATGGCGCTTGAGAGGGGCAATGCGTCATAGGAGAAACTCCTTCACCACCTAGGGCACCGTCACGCCAAGCGACCTCAAGTACGCGAAGCGATGCCAGACGAAGACGAGCCGAGGGATCGTGAGTGTCTCCTGGTCCCAGCCCGGATTGGAGATAGCGGATAATGTTGGCTCCGAAAGCATGGGGCTGGGCACCCCGACATCCACATACAGCCACCACTCGCGGAACCTAGGCGCGGGCGGAGGAAGGCTGAAATCAATCCCTGAAGCCGCTATTTTTGGTGCGGCAATGAAGCTCACGCACCCCGAGCATTGGGTGGGGTCGCTAAGGCACAAGGAGAAGAAGTGGCGCAGCAAGGCAACTGAAGAAGGAATGCCCATCATCGCCTCGCAGACGAAAGCAAAAACAACAAGAAGAGATGGACTGGAAGGGCACGCGTCGTCCCGTACTTATAGCCGGGGAAGGCCAGGCCGTCGTCCTCCCGCACTCGTTGAAGATGGTGGCAAGGGCAGAGCTGACCTTGTCCAAGCCTTCTCTGTTGAGTATGATCGACCGATCGACAGCAGGAGCCGTCGGCGTCGGCGAGCGGGGAGGAGGCACAAGCTTTTTCCCTTTCCCTTCTTTGTTGAAGCCATGGCGATAGAAAGGGGGGGGATTCGAGATCGGATTGGAAGTGGAGACTGGAGCTCGAGAGGAAGAAGAGCAGGAGACGCTCCAGCGGCGAGAAGAGGTATGACTGTGTGCAACCACGGGTCCGCCTAGCTGGGCGCAAAATAAGGAGGCGTGGGGGAACAGGGACGCCCACGTCCAATCAATCGCCATGTGGCGCCCAAGGCCGCAGGCTGTTAGGGCCCGCGGCGTTTCGCACTTGCCCCTTCGCTTCTCCGCTAAGCCAATTCCAGGCGCGCCTTGGGCCCGGGGGCTACTGTCGGCATTCTGGGAACGGGGGTACACAGACTTGCCTGCCTGCGGCCTGCAGCGTGGCTCAAGGGGTGGCCCAGTACGGCCCATCTTCATCAGCACAAGCTCAAGACCCTCGCGAGGGCCTGGGCCTCATGGGCGGACGACAGTGAAGCTTCTCGTGCACGGCCTCGTCAGCCGGGCTTGTGAGGAGGAGGCAGAGATCAAGGCGGGGTACCTCACGAGGTGCCCATGATGCAAGCCATGACGCACCAAGGGCGTCAAGGCGGGTTCCAGCCAAGAAGTGTCCTCATTTCCTCTTTGATGCAAAGGAGGCAAGCGCAGTAGAGTATCAAGCAAAGGCAACCATTTCGTGCAACAAGACCAAGACCAACAGTAACAGCAGGAAGGAGGTCATCGTGGAGCCCAAGCCAAGGCCATCATCGTGAGCCTTTGGCAAAGCGAGGACCAACATTAGTCAGATAAGTGTACTAGATGTTCCCTTCAAAATGGCCAATTGTTGGCGCCTTCCCGCTCAATATTTGGGAAGAGGCCTGTGGCCTTGCCTATAAATAGGACTAGCCACCCACAGGGTAGAGGGATCCGGAATCCGTAATGTAGCTAGGGATCAAGCAATCTAGAGAGAGAGAGAGAGGCGCACGAACTCCCCTAGCAGTTCGTCAGACCGCCAAGAATGACACTCATGAGGCTGTTCTCCCTTGTACTGTTCATCATCAGCCCCGAGGCAATCCACCACACCACACAATCGGAGTAGGGTATTACACCACAATGGTGGCCCGAACCAAGATAAACCTTGTGTCCCTTGTGTTGCTCTTTGTGTAGTTTAGATCCTTGCGAGGCGACGAGGGGTAGGTAGGTTGGAGGTGAGATCTCCGCGTGCACCCCAGAGTTCGAACCTAGAGGGTCTGCCGGAACACGAAATCCGACACCCATCTCAGGTGATGATCGGACATGGGTTAGTTGATATGGATCATGTAACACTTAGACAACTTGAGGGATGTTGATTTAAGTGGGACTTCATTGGTAATTTGATTACCTAAATCAATTATCATGAACATAGTCTTAGTGTGTTTGCAAATTAATTTTGTAGATCAATGGCTCGCGTTGTAGCTCCCTGAATTTTAATGCGTTCCTAGAGAAAGCTAAGTTGAAAGATGAGGGAAGCAACTATGCAGACTGGTTCTGTAATTTGAGGATTATCCTCACTGCTGCACAGAAGGCTTATGTCCTTGATGCACTGCTCGGTGTGCCAGCGCCTCCAGGGTCATCTGTGGATGTTGTGGACGCTAAGTGCACGCTCGATGACTACTCGATAGTTTAGTGCGCCATGCTTTACAGCTTAGAACCGGGGCTACAAAGATGTTTTGAGCACCACGAAGCATATGAGATGTTCCAGGAGCTGAAATTGGTCTTTCAGGCACACTCCCGGGTTGAGAGGTATGACGCCTCCGACAAGTTCTTTAGCTGCAAGATGGAAGAGAACAACTCCGTTAGCGAGCATGAACTCAAAATGTCTGGGTCCTTCAACCACTTGAATCAGTTGGGAGTTAATCTTCCGGATGAAGTAGCGATTGAAATAGTTCCTCAATCACTGCCACCAAGCAACAAAGGCTTTGTGATGAACTATAACATGCAAGGGATGGAAAAGATGATCCCCGAGCTATTCGTGATGCTCAAGGCCATGGAGGTAGATATCAAGAAAGAGCATCAAGTGTTGATGGTCAATAAGACCACCAGTTTCAAGAAGAAAGGCAAGGGAAAGAAAGAGAACTTCAAGAATGGCAAACCAGATGCCGCTCCCGTGAAGAAACCCAAGACTGGACCCAAACCTGAGACTGGGTGCTTCTATTGCAAGGGTAATGGTGACTAGAAGCATAACTGCCCCAAGTACATGGCAGATAAGAAGGTTGGCAACGTCAACAAAGGTATATTTTGTTGGGGAACGTACTCATTTCAAAACATTTCCTACGCACACGCAAGATCATGGTGATGCATAGCAACGAGAGGGAAGAGTGTCGTCTACGCACCCTGGTAGATGTCATCTTAAGTGTTATGACAACGCGGTTGATGTAGTCGTACGTCTTAATGATTGACCGATCCTAGCACCTAAGGTACGACACCTCCGTGGACTGCACACGTTCATCTCGGCGACGTCCCATGAACTCACGATCTAGTAGAGCTTCGAGGGAGAGCCGACACTCCTAGGCGCGCCCCAAGGGGAGTCCTACTCCCACCGGGAGTAGGACTCCAACCCTTCCAAGAGTAGGAGTAGGAGTGAGGGAAGGAGGAGAGAGGGGGAAGGAAAGGGGGGCGCCGTCCCCCCTCCTTGTCCAATTCGGACTAGAGGGGGAGGGGCGCGCGTTCGCTACCTCTTGAGCACTGCGTTGGTTTTCCCTTGAAGAGGAAAGGGTGATGCAGTAAAGTAGCGTAAGGATTTCCCTCAGTTTTTGAGAACCAATGTATCAATCCAGTGGGAGGATATGCTCATGTCCCTTGTACCTACACAAACAAATAAGAACATCGCAACCAACACGATAAAGGGGTTGTCAATTGTAACGCCCCCGATGCGGCTATATCTCCCACGTGTCGAAGCACGACTTAGAGGCATAACCGCATTGAAAGCAATGTCGCAAGTGAGGTAATCTTCACACAACCCATGTAATACATAAGGGAAAGAGATACATAGTTGGCTTACACGCCACTTCACACAATACATAAATAAACATCCATCATCCAGAATACACTCAAGGTCCGACTCACGGAACCAAAATAAAAGATACCCCAAATGCTACATAGATCCCCGATCGTCCCCAACTGGGCACCACTACTGATCATCGTGAAAAGACACATAGTAACGACTCATGTTCCTCATCGAACTCCCACTTGAGCTCGGGCTATGCCACCTGACCGGCATCGCCGGCACTGCAACTGCTTTTAGTAGAATCTGTGAGTCACGGGGACTCGGCAATCTCACACCCGCGAGATCAAGACTATTTAAGCTTATAGGAAGGACAGAGTTGTGAGGTGGAGCTGCAGCAAGTTTACTCAGCATATATGGTGGCTACACTCGCAAAAGAGAGCGAGAAGAGAAGCAAGGCACGGTCGTGAAGCTAGTAGCGATCAACAAGTGATCCTGAACTACTTACGTCAGACATAACTCCAACACCGTGTTCACTTCCCGGACTCCGCCGAGAAGAGTCCATCACGGTTACACACGCGGTTGATGTGTATTTTAATTAAAGTCAACTTCGGGTTTTCTACAACCGGACATTAACAAATTCCCATCTGCCTCATAACCGCGGGCACGGCTTTCGAAAGATAATACCTGCAGGGGTGTCCCAACTTAGCCCATTATAAGCTCTCACGGTCAACGAAGGATATTCCTTCTACCAGAAGACCCGATCAATCTCGGAATCCCGGACTACAAGACATTTCGACAAAGAATAAAACAAGACCAAAGAAGCCGCCCGACAGCCGACAAATCTCGATAGGAGCTGCACATATCTCGCTCAGTGGCACATCCGGATGAGACATCCCACGAGTAAAACCAAACCTCGAAGTTTCCCGTGGTGGCCCCATTACCGCTGCTTTCGGGCCAGCACTTGAAGGAGCATTGGTCCGGGGTTAAAATAAAGATGACACTCGGGCTCGCGAAACCCGGGGGAAAATGCTTAGGTGGCAAATGGTAAAACCAATGTTGGGCCTTGCTGGAGGAGTCTTATTCAAAGCGAACTGTCAAGGGGGTCCCATAAATCACCCAACCGTGTAAGGAATGCGAAATCAAGGAACATAACACCGGTATGACGGAAACTAGGGCGGCAAGAGTGGAACAAAACACCGTGCATAAGGCCGAGTCTTCCACCCTTTACCAAGTATATAGATGCATTAATTATAGCAGATATATTGTGATATCCCCAACAAGTAAACATGTTCCAATAAGGAACAACATCTCCATGTTCCAAAAGGAACAAACTTCATCTTCACCTGCAACTAGCGACGCTATAAGAGGGGCTGAGCAAAGCGGTAACATAGCCAATCAACGGTTTGCTAGGAAAAGGATGGTTAGGGGCTGACATGGCAATATGGGTGGCATGATAAGCAAGTGATAGGCATCGTATCATAGGCATAGCAAAAGAGCGAGCATCTAGCAAAGCAAAGATAGAAGTGATTTCGAGGGTATGGTCATCTTGCCTGCAAAATTCTCAGAGTTGTCGAAAACTTGATCCTCGTAAGCTGCTTCTCAACAGGTTCCTCGCTCACGAACTCGCCTCCGGCTCTACCCAAAGCAAGAACACAAGCAAAGGAACCACAATAAATCACGGTGCAATGCACAAGCAACATGATGCAAAACATGACATGATATGCGAGATGTGATATGCAATGCGTATGCGCGTTCGAAGGAAAATGACGAACCAGGCATCAACTTGGCAAACCAAGTATGCCGCTGAAAGATGAGATGATTTCGGTTGAAATCGATATAAAGATCACCGAATCGGATGCACGGTTTGCAAAAGACAAGCAAAACAAGAATGGCACAAATCTGCCATTAACAGCATGATACCACATAGCAAGCAACAAGAAATTAAGCTACTGCACCCAAACGTACCAACAAAGTATATGGAAGTGATCTACTCAAGATGCTTGACAAAAGATGAACAATGAGCTACGGATAAATCACACCATAACAGGTTCAAACAAGCATGGCAAAAGTGCAAAACATATCAGCTTCACAGACTTAGTGAAATTACTGAACATGGCAAAACAGCATCGGTAGCAATGTTCAGAGCAAGAAAACTACATGCTGCAGGAACTTATAATAGCAAAACAAGGCACGGCATGAATCTACTCAAAGCATAGAACAAAAGTCCCTTACTGACCATAAGCCAAAAGGAACAGAAAGTACAATATCGCCCATGTCAATATCGCCCATGTCAATATCGCAAGTTTCGTTAACAGATTCAGCAACATGGCATGTCAAAACAGATAACAAGTAGGCATGTTTAGGAGCTCGACGCACTCACTACAGAGCATCTCATGATAAACTAAGCATACATCCATCAAGAATATATGGCATAGAAGATATACATGGCAAGAACAACATCATAGAATACACGGATCAACTACAACAACCTTGGCAAAATTGAATAACATGTAAACAATCTGCCAGGAAACATTTTATAGCAAAAGTAGAGCTCTATTGACTCAAGCTATGGCACTCCATAAATGCAAACAAGGCATACTTGGATAGAGATAACCATATGTTCAAAACATCCTCATCAAGTATCTCAAAATATGCATGGATCTCTCGCTAGCATCAAGTTAACATGGCATTAAAATATCAAGAAAACTGGGCTGAAATCAGCAACATCATGAAGCCTAGTTTGCATGCTTGTGCTAGTCACCACATAGATCACAGAAATACATGGCATACACCCTGGAAAGATGGCATGGCATGTAACAAAACACATGTAGGACTCAAATTCATAGGGTGCACACATCAATCATAGCAAAAATAACAAAGTGCATGTTCGTTAAGAAACAGAAACTAACATCACATAGCCCTCTTACAACAGCATTTCGGGCATCAAGATGAACTCAAATGAAAATAATGCAATGAGATGAAATGATCTACTCTTCGAGGCGAACCATTTGACATATCTCATGCACGAAACGGAGCTACAGGCGCAAAGTTATGATGCGTTGAAAATGCCACAAATTAATCACCGAAATAAAACTTAGACGATTTTGGGGGGGGGGAGAAGTCAACCCAGATCCGGATCGGGATCCGGCCCGATCGAGGGCGAGGACGACGGCGCGGCTCGCCGGGGACGGCGACGGAGGAGGGAGACGGGCCCGGGGCCGACGGAGGAGGGGGCGCCGGCGGCGACCGCCGGGCGGGAGGTGGCGAGGCGGCCGGGCGCCCGGAGACGGCTGGCCGGGCGGCGGCGGCGGCCGGGGCCCGTGGCGGCGGCGAGGTCCGGCGCCGGCGGCGGCCGCCGGGAGCGGGCGACGCAGCCGGGAGGCGGAGCGCTGGCGCGGCATGGGCCGCTGGCGGGCCGGAAGGGCGGCGCTGTGGGTCGGGTACGTGTCGCGCTCGGTTCGCCGGGCGGGCGGCGGCGCTGGCGGGGCGGACGCGTCTGCCGGTGGGATTTTTGTCCGTGGCGCGAGGTAGGGGAAGGCTAGGGTTTGGACCCGGATTTGGACGGTGAGGTGTTTAAATAGGCATAAAGGGAGCTAGGAGAGTCCAAATGAGGTGTAGTTTTCGCCCACACGATCGTGATCGAACGACGGAGAGCATGGAAGTGACTTAGATGGGTTATTGGGCTGTTTTGAAGGGGTGTTGGGCTGCAACTTAAAAGAGGCCTTTGCGAGAGTGTGGTTAACCGTTGGAGTACCAAACGAGCTCCAAATGACCCGAAACTTGACAGGTGTTCTACCGGTGGTATACCAAGGCCACTTGGCAAGGCTCGGTCCATTCCGAGAAAGTTAAGTACCCGCTCACGGAAAAACGTAAAAGGGGACGCCGGGGGACATAGGAGCGCCGGATTGCGAAACGGACAACGGGAAAGATGCTCGGAATCATGAGACGAACACGTATGCAAATGCGATGCACATGATGACATGATATGAAATGCATGACATGGACAAAATGCAAAATGAAGAAAAACCCAACCACGGAGGGAATATCATATCACAATGCCGAAAATGGCAAGAGTTGGAGTTACAAATATGGACAGTTACATCCGGGTGTTACAACACTCCACCACTACAAGAGGATCTCGTCCCGAGATCTAGGACTGAAAGAACTCTGGATAATCGGAACGGAGGTGATCCTCGCGCTCCCAGGTGGCTTCTCGGTCGGAATGGTGTGACCACTTCACTTTCAAGAATTTGATTGACTTGTTGTAGTCTTGGCGCCGGTTTCTTCAAGAATAGCAACGGGTGCTCATGATAAGAGAGATCTTCTTGAAGGTCAATTTCTTCGAAGTTGATGGTGCGCTCAGAGTCTTGAAGCACTTGCGAAGGCTGTGACACGTGAAACACATCGTGCACATTTGCAAAGTTGGATGGAAGCTCGTTGATAGGCGAGATCGCCTCTTTTGCCAATGATCTTGAAAGGACCCACGTATCTAGGGGCAAGCTTCCCTTTGATACCGGGCGACGAAAGTGCCTTTCATTGAGAGACGCGGAGGTAGACATGGTCTCCGATTTCAAAACCCACATCACGGTGCTTATCATCATAATAGCTCTTCCGCGCGATTGCGCTGCTTTGAGATTCTCACGAATGACTTTGCACATTTCTTCGCTTCGTGATCAAGTCATTGCCAAGAAGTTGGCGTTCACTGTCTCGGACCAATTGAGAGGAGTGCGGCACTTTCGCCATAGAGAATTTCGAATGGGGCCTTGCCTCAACTCGCTTGGAAGCTGTTGTTGTAGGAGAACTCGGCATATGGAAGACAATCTTCCCACTTCATACCGAAGGAAATGACACAAGCCCTGAGCATATCTTCAAGGATTTGATTGACTCGCTCGACTTGGCCACTTGTTTGAGGGTGGAAAGCTGTGCTGAAACGAATGTTGGTGCCCATGGCCTTCTGAAAAGAATCCCAAAACTTGGAGGTAAAGATGCTGCCACGGTCTAAAGAGATCACTTGTGGAATGCCGCAAGGAGACAATCCTCGAGGTGTATAGCTCGCCAACCGAGCTGCTGTGATAGATTCTTTGATAGGAAGAAAATGAGCAACTTTAGTAAGCTTGTCAATGACAACGAAGATAGCATCATTTCCACGCTTGGACTTAGGAAAACCAGTCCACTAAGTCCATTTCGATATGATCAAACTTCCATTCCGGAATAGCAAGAGGTTGAAGGAGACCAGCTGGTCTTTGGTGTTCTGCTTTCACTCTTCCGCAGACATCACACTCATTCACGAATTGAGCAATTTCTCGCTTCATTCGAGTCCACCAATATGACTGCTTGAGGTCATGGTACATCTTCGTACTTCCGTGATGAATGGATAGAAGGGAATTGTGAGCCTCGCTCATAATGACTTTTCTCGATCACCCTTAGGAACCACAATCCGTCCTCGAAGAAAAGAGTATCTTTGTCATCAATGTGGAAGCACTTGTACTTGGAAATGCCCTTGTCGATACCACGTTTCACCTTTTTTACCATGGTATCCAGAAGTTGAGCCTCACGAATCTGATCTTCCAAAGTAGGAGAGACTATGAGGTTGGCAAGAAAGCCTTGAGGAACAACTTGAAGATTCAGCTTATGGAAAGCTTCACAAAGATCCGGTTGGAAAGGCTTGATGATTAAACTGCTAAAGAAGCCTTCCCGCTCAAAGCATCTGCAATGACATTGGCCTTGCCCGAGTATATTCAATACTTGGGTTGTACTCTTGGATCATTTCGACCCATTGAGTTTGCCTCGAGGTTGAGGTTGGGTTGAGTGAAGATATACTTGAGGCTCTTGTGATCGGTGAAAATGTCCACTTTCCTTCCCAACAAGAGATGTCTCCATGTTATCAATGCATGGACAATCGCCGCCAACTCAAGATCGTGAGTGGGGTAGTTCTTTTCGTTGGGCTTCAATGGGCGAGAGGTATAGGCCACAACTCTCTTATCTTGCATTAACACAAAGACCGAGACCTTGAAGAGAAGCATCACGTAAAACTTCAAATGGCTTGGATTCATCAGAGGAGTCAAGACAGAGCTGTGACGAGTTTCTCTTTGAGAGTATTGAAAGCAACGTCACACTCGGAGACGGACATACTTCACATGCTTCGGAGGAGGTTGGAAAGAGGCTTTGCAATCGTGGAGAAGTTCTCAACGAATCTTCGCAATAGCTTGCAAGACCAAGAAAATCATGGAGCTGGTTGACATTCCGAGGAGGTTCCCAATTCACAACTGCGGACACCTTCTCGGATTAATGATGATGCCCTTGGCGGAGATGATATGACCAAGATAAAGAACTTCATCAAGCCAAAATTCACATTTGGAGAACTTCTAATAGAATTGATGCTCTCTGAGCTTGTCTAGCACCAATCGCAAATGTTTGGCATGATCCTTCTTATTCTTGGAGAAGACCAAAATATCATCAAGATAGACCAAGATGAATTCATTGGTGTAGGGATTGAAAATGAAGTTCATCATTCGAGAGAAAGTTGGAGGAGCATTGACAAGGCCGAAAGACATGACAAGATATTCATAAGAACCAAAGCTTGTTCGAATGCTGTCTTAGGAATATCTTGTTCACGAATGCGAATCTGATGATAACCCATACGAAGGTCAAGCTTGGAGAACACTTTAGCACCTTTGAGTTGCTCGAAAAGCTCATTGATGTTGGGAAGTGGATACTTGTTCTTGATAGTCTTCTTATTCAATGGACGGTAATCGACGCAAAGTCGGTCCGCGCCATCCTTCTTCCGGACAAAAAGAACACCACAACCCCAAGGAGATGAACTCGGTCCGATCAAACCCAGACGCTCTTGTTCATCGAGCTGCTTCTTCAATTCCTTCAGCTCATTAGGTCCAAGCTTGTATGGACGCTTGCAAACGGGTTCGATGCCGTGCTCAAGATCGATAACGAACTCAACTGGCGGTGAGGAGGCATACCGAAGCTCTTTCCGAAAGACATCTTGGTACTCACAAACGATCGAATCGAGAGATAGCATCCAATTCGCCCTTCTCATTGAGAGAAAACAACCGAATGGTTTCATCACGAAGCGGCATAGATGATCACATCATTAGAAGAGTGAGTCAATTGAATTTCCCCGGCAGCACAATCAAGCCGAGCTTTGTGCCGAGAAAGCCACCCATCCAGAGAATAAGATCAATATCCGAGTCACCAAGGACAATTGGTTTAGCCAGAAATCTATAGTCGCCCATCTTGATACCGACATTCGGGACTAACATGGTAGATCTCAAACGCTTAGCCGGAGAAATAACTTGCATCGCTTTTAGGTAATGCCTACGTATCAAAATTGTGCTTCAATGCAAAAGGATATGACATGAAAGAATGCGATGCACCAAAGATCAAATAAGACTTTTGCAGGAATATCATTAACTGGAAGATTACCCATTATCACATCAGTAGATTCCTCCGCTTGAGCTGCATTCATCATATTCACCTTTGCAGACTTGGGATTATGCTTGACCACTGCATTGCTGGAAGATTTCACAGGAGGAGGAGGCGGAAGGCGCCTCTGGTTGAAGCACTTGTTCGCATAGTGACCTTTCTCACGACATTTGTTGCAAGTCACCTCGAGAGAGCAGACGGTGGTAAGGAGCATTTGACCTTGGAGCTTGAGAATTAGACTTGTTCGATAGCCTGGGTTGGGTGGGTGGGAAGATCCATGACCACCGAAGTTCTTCACGATAAGGCCGACGAACGGAGGAGGAGGAAGATAGAACTTCTGCCGCTTAGCTGCCACTTGAGAGGAAGAAGAAGACTGAATCGCATCCCTGATTCTCTTCTTAGAAGCCTCACATTTGAGCTGGGCAGCTTATTGCTTCAGTGCCATGTTGTATAATTCATCATACTTTTCTGGCTCAAAAAGCACGAGAGCTAATTGCAGATCTTCTCTGAGACCACCTCTGAATTGATAGATCATACTCTTTTCATTAGGTACGTCTTGCTTAGCAAAACGAGCGAGTTTCTGGAACTGGATATTGTATTGATAGACAGACATGTTGCCTTGCTTGAGATTGCGGAACTCCTCACGCTTTCTCTCAACAACACTTTTCGGAATGTGGTGAGCTCACGAAGTCTCGGCGGAACTCATCCTGTGTAATGACACGACCTCCTCTCGAATCTTTGTATTGCTGGAACCATTCAGCAGCTTGGTCCTTGAGTTGAAACGAAGCAAACTTGACAAAGTCCTCGTGTCTGACATTGCTACATTCAAAATGTTTGCAGATGTCCACAAGCCAATCGTCGGCGCCTGTGGCCTCGGCTACGTAAAATTGAAAGACTTCGGCTGATTAGCGAGGAACTGATTGAGGGTAGCAAAGTGCGGCTGGTTGTTGCCTTGACCTTGATTGCCTTGCCCTTGAGTATGCTCTTGCAAGAGTTGCAAAATCATCTGAGCATTGGCATTGGTGGCTGCCATGATAGCTTGCCATGCCTCCGGAGGCGGAGGTGGAGGTGGAGGGTTCGACTGATTCTCATCATTGCGATCCGGATTCAGACGCATTGGCGGAGCCATCCTGAAGAGGGTGACATCTGTTAGTCCTTGATAGACAAATAGTCAAGTTGAATCAACGGATAGAAATTGCAACATATAGTCTTCAGAATAAACATTCGAACAAGGATGAACGAATGAATTCCAAAGTTAACATCACACGTCCATTAAGGTGAGAATCCACTTAGATAAAGATATGGAAACACCATCTGCCTTTGAAACAATTCGAATATCACAACTGAAGACAAAAGATTGGCTTCTAGAATAAGCCGGAACAAACACATGATAGAGATTTCGCCCAAAGTGTTCGTGGTGGGGCCCACACGGACACGACGTATAGCGGCCGTCACGAATGACAAACAAGACGTCCCCGAATCAGCATAGCCAAGGATTCTTTAAGACGCCTCGCGACCACTGTAAATCGACCGTGAATGGGCGAACCACTAAACGTTGAACCCCAATCTCAAATCATACATCTGTCGGAAAGATATCCTATAAGCTACTAGAATTCCCACCTATAAACTCCCGAAACTTTCTGGTTATGCAATCTGGTGATGGGGATACAGGGACTCAAAATATATCACCCAAACTAACAATACCTAGATCCAAATTGTATCCATCCGTCAACACATAACCAAGAAACCTTCGGAAATCGTGGTACCTCGACCTTCAAAAACATCCGTTATAATGAGTCATGGCAATACTCCCGAGCTCGCCTCGTCTTTGGGTTATCGGGTTATCTCACCAACAATCGCACAAAAGAGATTTCGATGTCGGCAAAACTCGTATTCCGTAATCAAGAACGATAAAATTGTGACGACAACACCTCGGAGCTCAACTCCCCGGGACACTGCCACAACCCCTAAATGTCAGGAGGCACCAAGAACAATGTTCTCGTCACAAAACCATCGGAACGATCCCAAGATACCCACGTGATCCTAAAAAAAAATTTAGTGAAATTTGAGGAGAGGAGAGACAAAACTTCTACGTCAGGAGACCTCACCAGAGCGATTTAAGGACTGGGGAGTAAAAAGAATCCTACTCCGATATATATAATCCTAAGACTCAAAACATTTTCCATTCTAGACTCAACAACGCCAAAGAAACAATCAAGTAGGGGCTCCTAAGTCGGGAAGGCTCGATACCAACTTGTAACGCTCGGCGCGGCTATATATCTCCCACGTGTCGAAGCACGACTTAGAGGCATAACCGCATTGAAAGCAAAGTCGCAAGTGAGGTAATCTTCATACAACCCATGTAATACATAAGGGAAAGAGATACATAGTTGGCTTACAAATGCCACTTCACACAATACATAAATAAACATCCATCATCCAGAATACACTCAAGGTCCGACTACGGAACCAAAATAAAAGAAGATACCCCAAATGCTACACAGATCCCCGATCATCCCAACTGGGCACCACTACTGATCATCAGGAAAAGACACATAGTAATGACCACGTTCCTCATCGAACTCCCACTTGAGCTCGGTTGCGTCACCTGTGACCGCATCGCCGGCACTGCAATCGCTTTTAGTAGAATCTGTGAGTCACGGGACTCAGCAATCTCACACCCGCGAGATCAAGACTATTTAAGCTTATAGGAAGGACAGAGTTGTGAGGTGGAGCTGCAGCAAGCGTTTACTAGCATATATGGTGGCTACACTCGCAAAAAGAGAGCGAGAAGAGAAGCAAGGCACGGTCCGTGAAGCTAGTAGCGATCAAGAAGTGATCTGAACTACTTACGCCGACATAACTCCAACACCGTGTTCACTTCCCGGACTCACGAGAAGAGACCATCACGGTTACACACGCGTTGATGTGTATTTTAATTAAAGTCAACTTCGGGTTTTCTACAACCGGACATTAACAAATTCCCATCTGCCTCATAACCGCGGGCATGGCTTTCGAAAGATAATACCGCAGGGTGTCCCAACTTAGCCCATTATAAGCTCTCACGGTCAACGAAGGATATTCCTTCTACCGAAGACCTGATCAATCTCGGAATCCCGGACTACAAGACATTTCGACAAAGAATAAAACAAGACCAAAGAAGCCACCGATTGTGCCGACAAATCCCGATAGGAGCTGCACATATCTCGTTCTCGTGGCACATCCGGATGAGACATCCTACGAGTAAAACCAAACCTCGAGTTTCCCGTGGTGGCCCCTTGATCTGCTCGTTTGGGCCAAAGACTGAAGGAGCACCGGTCCGGGGTTAAAAATAAAGATGACCCTCGGGCTCGCGAAACCCGGGGAAAAAGGCTTAGGTGGCAAATGGTAAAACCAATGTTGGGCCTTCTTTGGAGGAGTCTTATTCAAAGCGAATCGTCAAGGGGGTCCCATAAATCACCCAACCGTGTAAGGAACGCGAAATCAAGGAACATAACACCGGTATGACGGAAACTAGGGCGACAAGAGTGGAACAAAACACCAGGCATAAGGCCGAGTCTTCCACCCTTTACCAAGTATATAGATGCATTAATTATAGCAGATATATTGTGATATCCCCAACAAGTAAACATGTTCCAATAAGGAACAACATCTACATGTTCCAAAAGGAACAAACTTCATCTTCACCTGCAACTAGCAATGCTATAAGAGGGGCTGAGCAAAGCGGTAACATAGCCAATCAACGGTTTGCTAGGAAAAGGATGGTTAGGGGCTGACATGGCAATATGGGTGGCATGATAAGCAAGTGATAGGCATCGTAGCATAGGCATAGCAAAAGAGCGAGCATCTTGCAAAGCAAAGATAGAAGTGATTTCGAGGGTATGGTCATCTTGCCTGCAAAATTCTCAGAGTTGTCGAAAACTTGATCCTCGTAAGCGTTCTCAACAGGTTCCTCGTCCACGAACTCGTCTCCCGGCTCTACCCAAAGCAAGAACACAAGCAAAGGAATCACAATAAATCACGGTGCAATGCACAAGCAACATGATGCAAAACATGACATGATATGCGAGATGTGATATGCAATGCGTATGCGTGCTCCGGAAGGAAAATGACGAACCAGGCATCATCTTGGAAAACCAAGTATGCCGCTGAAAGATGAGATGATTTCGGTTGAAATCGATATAAAGATCACCGGAATCGGATGCACGGTTTGCAAAAGACAAGCAAAACAAGAATGGCACAAATCTGCCATTAACAGCATGATACCACATAGCAAGCAACAAGAAATTAAGCTACTGCACCCAAACGTACCAACAAAGTATATGGAAGTGATCTACTCAAGATGCTTGACAAAAGATGAACAATGAGCTACGGATAAATCACACCATAACAGGTTCAAACAAGCATGGCAAAAGTGCAAAACATATCAGCTTCACAGACTTAGTGAAATTACTGAACATGGCAAAAACAGCATCAGGTAGCAATGTTCAGAGCAAGAAAACTACATGCTGCAGGAACTTATAATAGCAAAACAAGGCACGGCATGAATCTACTCAAAGCATAGAACAAAAGTCCCTTACTGACCATAAGCCAAAAAGGAACAGAAAGTACAATATCGCCCATGTCAATATCGCCCATGTCAATATCGCAAGTTTCGTTAACAGATTCAGCAACATGGCATGTCAAAACAGATAACAAGTAGGCATGTTTAGGAGCTCGACGCACTCACTACAGAGCATCTCATGATAAACTAAGCATACATCCATCAAGAATATATGGCATAGAAGATATACATGGCAAGAACAACATCATAGAATACACGGATCAACTACAACAACCTTGGCAAAATTGAATAACATGTAAACAATCTGCCAGGAAACATTTTATAGCAAAAGTAGAGCTCTATTGACTCAAGCTATGGCACTCCATAAATGCAAACAAGGCATACTTGGATAGAGATAACCATATGTTCAAAACATCCTTACTGAAGTATCTCAAAATATGCATGGATCTCTCGCTAGCATCAAGTTAACATGGCATTAAAATATCAGCAAAACTGGGGCTGAAATCAGCAACATCATGAAGCCTAGTTTGCATGCTTGTGCTAGTCACCACATAGATCACAGAAATACATGGCATACACCCCTGGAAAGATGGCATGGCATGTAACAAAACACATGTAGGACTCAAATTCATAGGGTGCACACATCAATCATAGCAAAAATAACAAAAGTGCATGTTCTGTTAAGAAACAGAAACTAACATCACATAGCCCTCTTACAACAGCATTTCGGGCATCAAGATGAACTCAAATGAAAATAATGCAATGAGATGAAATGATCTACTCTTCGAGGCGAACCATTTGACATATCTCATGCACGAAACGGAGCTACAGGCGCAAAGTTATGATGCGTTGAAAATGCCACAAATTAATCACCGAAATAAAACTTAGACGATGTTGGGGGGGGGAGAAGTCAACCCAGATCCGGATCGGGATCCGGCCCGATCGAGGGCGAGGACGACGGCGGCTTCGCCGGGACGGGCGACGGAGGAGGGAGACGGCCCGGGCCGACGGAGGAGGCGCCGCAGCGACCGCCGGGCAGAGGTGGCGAGGGCGGCCGGGCGCCCGGAGACGGGCTGGCCGGGCGGCGCGGGCCGGGCCGGGGCCCGTGGCGGCGGGCGAGGTCCGGCGCTGGCGCGGTTGCCGAGCGGGCGACGCAGTCGAGCCGGAGGCGGAGCGGCGCTGGCGGGCGACGTCATGGCTCAGCGGCAAGGCGCCGGGGCTGGGTCTGCCACATGTCGCGCCCTGGTTCGCCGGGCGGCGGCGGCGCGGGCGGGGCGGACGCGTCCGTCGGCGCGGGATTTTTGTCCGGTGGCGCGAGGTAGGGGAAGGCTAGGGTTTGGACCCGGATTTGTACGGGGGAGGTGTTTAAATAGGCATAAAGGAGCTAGGAGAGTCCAAATGAGGTGTAGTTACCACACGATCGTGATCGAACGACGGAGAGCATGGAAGTGACTTAGATGGGTTATTGGGCTGTTTTGAAGGGGTGTTGGGCTGCAACTTAAAAGAGGCCTTTGCGAGAGTGTGGTTAACCGTTGGAGTACCAAACGAGCTCCAAATGACCCGAAACTTGACAGGTGTTCTACCGGTGGTATACCAAGGCCACTTGGCAAGGCTCGGTCCATTCCGAGAAAGTTAAGTACCCGCTCACGGAAAAACGTAAAAGGGACGCCGGGGGACATAGGAGCGCCGGATTGCGAAACGGACAACGGGAAAGATGCTCGGAATCATGAGACGAACACGTATGCAAATGCGATGCACATGATGACATGATATGAAATGCATGACATGGACAAAATGCAAAATGAAGAAAAACCCAACCACGGAGGGAATATCATATCACAATGCCGAAAATGGCAAGAGTTGGAGTTACAAATATGGAAAGTTACATCCGGGTGTTACAACACTCCACCACTACAAGAGGATCTCGTCCCCAGATCTAGGACCGAAAGAACTCTGGATAATCGAACGGAGGTGATCCTCGCGCCCTGTGTGGCTTCTCGGTCGGAATGGTGTGACCACTTCACTTTCAAGAATTTGATTGACTTGTTGCGAGTCTTGCGCTCGGTTTCTTCAAGAATAGCAACGGGGTGCTCATGATAAGAGAGATCTTCTTGAAGGTCAATTTCTTCGAAGTTGATGGTGCGTTCGGGAGTCTTGAAGCACTTGCGAAGCTGTGACACGTGAAACACATCGTGCACATTTGCAAAGTTGGATGGAAGCTCAAGTTGATAGGCGAGATCGCCTCTTTTGCCAATGATCTTGAAAGGACCCACGTATCTAGGGGCAAGCTTCCCTTTGATACCGGGTTTACGAGTGCCTTTCATTGGAGTGACGATGAGGTAGACATGGTCTCCGATTTCAAAACCCACATCACGGTGCTTATCATCATAATAGCTCTTCCGGGCGCGATTATGCTGCTTTGAGATTCTCACGAATGACTTTGCACATTTCTTCAGCTTCTGTGATCAAGTCATTGCCAAGAAGTTGGCGTTCACCTGTCTCGGACCAATTGAGAGGAGTGCGGCACTTCCTGCCATAGAGAATTTCGAATGGGGCCTTGCCCGAACTCGCTTTGAAGCTGTTGTTGTAGGAGAACTCGGCATATGGAAGACAATCTTCCCACTTCATACCGAAGGAAATGACACAAGCCCCGAGCATATCTTCAAGGATTTGATTGACTCGCCGACTTGGCCACTTGTTTGAGGGTGGAAAGTGTCTTGAAACGAATGTTGGTGCCCATGGCCTTCGAAAAGAATCCCAAAACTTGGAGGTAAAGATGCTGCCACGGTGCGAAGAGATCACTTGTGGAATGCCGTGCAAGGAGACAATCCTGGAGGTGTATAGCTCTGCCAACTGAGCTGCTGTGATAGATTCTTTGATAGGAAGAAAATGAGCAACTTTAGTAAGCTTGTCAATGACAACGAAGATAGCATCATTTCCACGCTTGGACTTAGGAAAACCAGTCACGAATTCCATTTCGATATGATCAAACTTCCATTACGGAATAGCAAGAGGTTGAAGGAGACCAGCTGGTCTTTGGTGTTCGCTTTCACTCTTCCGCAGACATCACACTCATTCACGAATTGAGCAATTTCTCGCTTCATTCGAGTCCACCAATATGATCGCTTGAGGTCATGGTACATCTTCGTACTTCCGGATGAATGGATAGAAGGGAATTGTGAGCCTCGCTCATAATGACTTTTCTCAGATCACCCTTAGGAACCACAATCCGGTCCTCGAAGAAAAGAGTATCTTTGTCATCAATGTGGAAGCACTTGTACTTGGAAATGCCCTTGTCGATACCACGCTTCACCTTTTTTACCATGGTATCCAAGTTGAGCCTCACGAATCTGATCTTCCAAAGTAGGAGAGACTATGAGGTTGGCAAGAAAGCCTTGAGGAACAACTTGAAGATTCAGCTAGCGGAAAGCTTCACAAAGATCCGGTTGGAAAGGCTTGATGATTAAACTGTTGCAGTAAGCCTTCCTGCTCAAAGCATCTGCAATGACATTGGCCTTGCCCGGAGTATATTCAATACTTGGGTTGTACTCTTGGATCATTTCGACCCATTGAGTTTGCCTGAGGTTGAGGTTGGGTTGAGTGAAGATATACTTGAGGCTCTTGTGATCGGTGAAAATGTCCACTTTCCTTCCCAACAAGAGATGTCTCCATGTTATCAATGCATGGACAATCGCCGCCAACTCAAGATCGTGAGTGGGGTAGTTCTTTTCGTTGGGCTTCAACTGGCGAGAGGTATAGGCCACAACTCTCTTATCTTGCATTAACACAGCACCGAGACCTTGAAGAGAAGCATCACAGAAAACTTCAAATGGCTTGGATTCATCAGGAGGAGTCAAGACAGGAGCTGTGACGAGTTTCTCTTTGAGAGTATTGAAAGCAACGTCACACTCAGGAGACCATACATACTTCACATGCTTCGGAGGAGGTTGGAAAGAGGCTTTGCAATCGTGGGAGAAGTTCTCAACGAATCTTCGCAATAGCTTGCAAGACCAAGAAAAAAGCGAGCTGGTTGACGATTCGAGGAGGTTCCCAATTCACAATCGCGGACACCTTCTCGGATTAACAAAGGATGCCCTTGGCGGAGATGATATGACCAAGATAAAGAACTTCATCAAGCCAAAATTCACATTTGGAAAACTTCAGATAGAATTGATGCTCTCTCGAGCTTGTCTAGCACCAATCGCAAATGTTTGGCATGATCCTTCTTATTCTTGGAGAAGACCAAAATATCATCAAGATAGACCAAGATGAATTCATTGGTGTAGGGATTGAAAATGAAGTTCATCATTCGAGAGAAAGTTGGAGGAGCATTGACAAGGCCGAAAGACATGACAGTATATTCATAAGAACCAAAGCTTGTTCTGAATGCTGTCTTAGGAATATCTTGTTCACGAATGCGAATCTGATGATAACCCATACGAAGGTCAAGCTTGGAGAACACTTTAGCACCTTTGAGTTGCTCGAAAAGCTCATTGATGTTGGGAAGTGGATACTTGTTCTTGATAGTCTTCTTATTCAATGGACGGTAATCGACGCAAAGTCGGTCCGTGCCATCCTTCTTCCGGACAAAAGAACACCACAACCCCAAGGAGATGAACTCGGTCCGATCAAACCCAGACGCTCTTGTTCATCGAGCTGCTTCTTCAATTCCTTCAGCTCATTAGGTCCAAGCTTGTATGGACGCTTGCAAACGGGTTCAAAGGTTGTGCTCAAGATCGATAACGAACTCAACTGGCCGGTGAGGAGGCATACCCGAAGCTCTTCTCGAAAGACATCTTGGTACTCACAAACGATCGGAATCGAGAGATAGCATCCAATTCGCCTTCTCATTGAGAGAAAACAACCGAATGGTTTCATCACGAAGCGGCATAGATGATCACATCATTAGAAGAGTGAGTCAATTGAATTTCACAGCAGCACAATCAAGCTGAGCTTTGTGCTGAGAAAGCCAGTCCATCCAGAGAATAAGATCAATATCCGAGTCACCAAGGACAATTGGTTTAGCCAGAAATCTATAGTCGCCCATCTTGATACCGACATTCGGGACTAACATGGTAGATCTCAAACGCTTAGCCGGAGAAATAACTTGCATCGCTTTAGGTAATGCCTCTGTATCAAAATTGTGCTTCAATGCAAAAGGATATGACATGAAAGAATGCGATGCACCAGTATCAAATAAGACTTTTGCAGGAATATCATTAACTGGAAGATTACCCATTATCACATCAGTAGATTCCTCCGCTTGAGCTGCATTCATCATATTCACCTTTGCAGACTTGGGATTATGCTTGACCAACGCATTGCCGGAAGATTTCACGGAGGAGGAGGCGGAAGGCGCCTCTGGTTGAAGCACTTGTTCGCATAGTGACCTTTCTCACGACATTTGTTGCAAGTCACCTCGAGAGCAGACGGTGGTAAGGAGCATTTGACCTTGGAGCTTGAGAATTAGACTTGTTACGATAGCTTTGGGTTGGGTGGGTGGGAAGATCCATGACCACCTGAGTTCTTCTGGCCGATAAGGCCGACGGAACGGAGGAGGAGGAAGATAGAACTTGGCTGCTTAGCTGCCACTTGAGAGGAAGAAGAAGACTGAATCGCATCCCCGATTCTCTTCTTAGAAGCCTCACATTTGAGCTGGGCAGCTTCTTGCTTCAAAGTGCCATGTTGTATAATTCATCATACTTTTCTCGCTCAAAAGCACGAGAGCTAATTGCAGATCTTCTCTCGAGACCACCTCTGAATTGATAGATCATACTCTTTTCATTAGGTACGCCTTGCTTAGCAAAACGAGCGAAGTTTCTCGAACTGGATATTGTATTGATAGATGACATGTTGCCTTGCTTGAGATTGCGGAACTCCTCACGCTTTCTCTCAACAACACTTTTCGGAATGTGGTGAGCTCAAGTCTCGTGGAACTCATCCTGTGTAATGACACGACCTCCTCTGGAATCTTTGTATTGCTGGAACCATTCAGCAGCTTGGTCCTTGAGTTGAAACGAAGCAAACTTGACAAAGTCCTCGTGTCCGACATTGCTACATTCAAAATGTTTGCAGATGTCCACAAGCCAATCGTCGGCGTCTGTGGCCTCGGCTACGTAAATTGAAAGACTTGACTGATTAGCGAGGAACCGATTGAGGGTAGCAAAGTGCGGCTGGTTGTTGCCTTTGACCTTGATTGCCTTGCCCTTGAGTATGCTCTTGCAAGAGTTGCAAAATCATCTCGAGCATTGGCATTGGTGGCTGCCATGATAGCTTGCCATGCCTCCGGAGGCGGAGGTGGAGGTGGAGGGTTCGACTGATTCTCATCATTGCGATCCGGATTCAGACGCATTGGCGGAGCCATCCTGAAGAGGGTGACATCTGTTAGTCCTTGATAGACAAATAGTCAAGTTGAATCAACGGATAGAAATTGCAACATATAGTCTTCAGAATAAACATTCGAACAAGGATGAACGAATGAATTCCAAAGTTAACATCACACGTCCATTAAGGTGAGAAGCCACTTAGATAAAGATATGGAAACACCATCTGCCTTTGAAACAATTCAATATCACAACCGAAGACAAAAGATTGGCTTCTAGAATAAGCCGGAACAAACACATGATAGAGATTTACGCCCAAAGTGTTCGTGGTGGGGCCCACACGGACACGACGTATAGCGGCCGTCACGAATGACAAACAAGACGTCCCGAATCAGCATAGCCAAGGATTCTTTAAGACGCCTCGCGACCAATCAGAATCGACCGTGAATGGGCGAACCACTAAACGTTGAACCCCAATCTCAAATCATACATCTGTCGGAAAGATATCCTATAAGCTACTAGAATTCCCACCTATAAACTCCCGAAACTTTCTGGTTATGCAATCTGGTGTTGGGGATACAGGGGACTCAAAATATATCACCCAAACTAACATGACCTAGATCCAAATTGTATCCATCCGTCAACACATAACCAAGAAACCTTCGAAATCGTGGTACCTCGACCTTCAAAAACATCCGTTATAATGAGTCATGGCAATACTCGAGCTCGCCCCGTCTTTGGGTTATCGGGTTATCTCACCAACAACTGCACAAAAGAGATTTCGATGTCGGCAAAACTCGTGTATTCCAGAACTGCAACGATAAAATTGTGACGACAACACCTCGGAGCTCAACTCCCGGACACCGCCACAACCCCTAAATGTCGAGGCACCAAGAACAATGTTCTCGCCACAAAACCATCGAACGATCCCAAGATACCCACGTGATCCTAAAAAAAATTTAGTGAAATTTGAGGAGAGGAGACAAAACTTCTACGTCAGAGACCTCACCAGGCGACGAAGGGACCGGGGAGTAAAAAGAATCCTACTCTCCGATATATATAATCCTAAGACTCAAAACATTTTCCATTCTAGACTCAACAACGCCAAAGACAAACAATCAAGTAGGGGGCTCCTAAGTCGGGAAGGCTCGATACCAACTTGTAACGCCCGATGCGGCTATATCTCCCACGATGTCGGCTAACGACTTAGAGGCATAACCGCATTGAAAGCAAAGTCGCAAGTGAGGTAATCTTCATACAACCCATGTAATACATAAGGGAAAGAGATACATAGTTGGCTTACAAATGCCACTTCACACAATACATAAATAAACATCCCTCATCCAGAATACACTCAAGGTCCGACTACGGAACCAAAATAAAAGAAGATACCCCAAATGCTACACAGATCCCCGATCATCCCAACTGGGCACCACTACTGATCATCAGGAAAAGACACATAGTAATGACCACGTTCCTCATCGAACTCCCACTTGAGCTCGGGTTGCGTCACCAGACCGCATCGCCGGCACCTGCAATCGCTTTTAGTAGAATCTGTGAGTCACGGGGACTCAGCAATCTCACACCCGCGAGATCAAGACTATTTAAGCTTATAGGAAGGACAGAGTTGTGAGGTGGAGCTGCAGCAAGCGACTAGCATATATGGTGGCTACACTCGCAAAAGAGAGCGAGAAGAGAAGCAAGGCACGGTCGTGAAGCTAGTAGCGATCAAGAAGTGATCCTGAACTACTTACGCCGACATAACTCCAACATCGTGTTCACTTCCGGACTCCGCCGAGAAGAGACCATCACGGTTACACACGCCGTTGATGTGTATTTTAATTAAAGTCAACTTCGGGTTTTCTACAACCGGACATTAACAAATTCCCATCTGCCTCATAACCGCGGGCATGGCTTTGAAAGATAATACCTGCAGGGTGTCCCAACTTAGCCCATTATAAGCTCTCACGGTCAACGAAGGATATTCCTTCTACCGGGAAGACCTGATCAATCTCGGAATCCCGGACTACAAGACATTTCGACAAAGAATAAAACAAGACCAAAGAAGTCACCGACAGCCGACAAATCCCGATAGGAGCTGCACATATCTCGTTCTCGTGGCACATCCGGATGAGACATCCTACGAGTAAAACCAAACCTCGAAGTTTCCCCGTGGTGGGTTAGTCTGCCTTTCGGGCCAAAGACTCGAAGGAGCACCGGTCCGGGGGTTAAAATAAAGATGACCCTCGGCTCGCGAAAACCCGGGGAAAAAGGCTTAGGTGGCAAATGGTAAAACCAATGTTGGGCCTTCTTTGGAGGAGTCTTATTCAAAGCGAACTGTCAAGGGGGTCCCATAAATCACCCAACCGTAAGGAACGCGAAATCAAGGAACATAACACCGGTATGACGGAAACTAGGCGACAAGAGTGGAACAAAACACCAGGCATAAGGCCGAGTCTTCCACCCTTTACCAAGTATATAGATGCATTAATTATAGCAGATATATTGTGATATCCCCAACAAGTAAACATGTTCCAATAAGGAACAACATCTACATGTTCCAAAAGGAACAAACTTCATCTTCACCTGCAACTAGCAATGCTATAAGAGGGCCGAGCAAAGCGGTAACATAGCCAATCAACGGTTTGCTAGGAAAAGGATGGTTAGGGGCTGACATGGCAATATGGGTGGCATGATAAGCAAGTGATAGGCATCGTAGCATAGGCATAG
This sequence comes from Aegilops bicornis, assembly GCA_021605145.1. Classification (NCBI taxonomy): domain Eukaryota; kingdom Viridiplantae; phylum Streptophyta; class Magnoliopsida; order Poales; family Poaceae; genus Aegilops; species Aegilops bicornis. The sequence continues at coordinate 553,523,030 of CM038672.1, read as the reverse complement.
CAAAAGAGCGAGCATCTTGCAAAGCAAAGATAGAAGTGATTTCGAGGGTATGGTCATCTTGCCTGCAAAATTCTCAGAGTTGTCGAAAACTTGATCCTCGTAAGCGTTCTCAACAGGTTCCTCGTTCACGAACTCGTCTCCCGGCTCTACCCAAAGCAAGAACACAAGCAAAGGAATCACAATAAATCACGGTGCAATGCACAAGCAACATGATGCAAAACATGACATGATATGCGAGATGTGATATGCAATGCGTATGCGTGCTCCGGAAGGAAAATGACGAACCAGGCATCATCTTGGAAAACCAAGTATGCCGCTGGAAAGATGAGATGATTTCGGTTGAAATCGATATAAAGATCACCGGAATCGGATGCACGGTTTGCAAAAGACAAGCAAAACAAGAATGGCACAAATCTGCCATTAACAGCATGATACCACATAGCAAGCAACAAGAAATTAAGCTACTGCACCCAAACGTACCAACAAAGTATATGGAAGTGATCTACTCAAGATGCTTGACAAAAGATGAACAATGAGCTACGGATAAATCACACCATAACAGGTTCAAACAAGCATGGCAAAAGTGCAAAACATATCAGCTTCATAGACTTGGTGAAATTACTGAACATGGCAAAAACAGCATCAGGTAGCAATGTTCAGAGCAAGAACACTACCTGCTACAGGAACTTATAATAGCAAAACAAGGCACGGCATGAATCTACTCAAAGCATATAACAAAAGTCCCTTACTGACCATAAGCCAAAAAGGAACAGAAAATACAATATCGCCCATGTCAATATCGCAAGTTTTGTTAACAGATTCAGCAACATGGCATGTCAAAACAGATAACAAGTAGGCATGTTTAGGAGCTCGACGCACTCACTACAGAGCATCTCATGATAAACTAAGCATACATCCATCAAGAATATATGGCATAGAAGATATACATGGCAAGAACAACATCATACCATACACAGATCAACTACAACAACCTTGGCAAAATTGAATAACATGTAAACAATCTGCCAGGAAACATTTTATAGCAAAAGTAGAGCTCGATTGACTCAAGCTATGGCACTCCATAAATGCAAACAAGGCATACTTTTATAGAGATAACCATATGTTCAAAACATCCTTACTGAAGTATCTCAAAATATGCATGGATCTCTCGCTAGCATGAAGTTAACATGGCATAAAAATATCAGCAAAACTAGGGCTGAAATCAGCAACATCATGAAGCCTAGTTCGCATGCTTGTGCTAGTCACCACATAGATCAAAAAAATACATGGCATACACCCCCGGAAAGATGGCACACATCAATCATAGCAAAAAACACATGTAGGACTCAAATTCATAGGTTGCACACATCAATCATAGCAAAAACAACAAAAGTGCATGTTCTGTTAAGAAACAGAAACTAACATCACATAGCCCTCTTACAACAGCATTTCGGGCATCAAGATGAACTCAAATGAAAATAATGCAATGAGATGAAATGATCTACTCTTCGAGGCGAACCATTTGACATATTTCACGCACGAAACGGAGCTACAGGCGCAAAGTTATGATGCGTTGGAAATGCCACAAATTAATCACCGAAATAAAACTTAGACGATTTTGGGGGAAGAAGCCAACCCAGATCCGGAGCGGGATCCGGCCCGATCGAGGGCGAGGACGACGGCGCTTGCTCGCCGGGACGGGCGACGGAGGAGGGAGACGGCCCGACGCCGACGGAGAGGGCGCTGGCGGCGACCGACCGGGCGGGAGGCGGCGAGGGGCGGCCGGGCGCCGGAGACGGGTTGGCCGGGCGGCGGCGGGCTGCCGGCGGGTGGCGGCGGGCTGCCGGCCCGTGGCGGCGGCGAGGTCCGGGCGCGCGGCGGCCGCGGGGAGCGGGCGACGAAGGCCGGGAGGCGGAGCGGGCGCTGGCGGCGACGGGTCATGGGGCCTGCTGGCTGGCCGGGCTGGGCGGCGTGGTGGCCGGGTGCCATGTGTCGCGCACTGGTTCGCCGGGCGGCGGCGGCGCGGGCGGGGCGGACGCGTCCGTCGGCGTGGGATTTTTGTTCGGTGGCGCGAGGTAGGGGAAGGCTAGGGTTTGGACCCGGATTTGGACGGGGGAGGTGTTTAAATAGGCATAGAGGGAGATAGGAGAGTCCAAATGAGGTGTAGTTTTCTACCACACGATCGTGATCGAACGACGGAGAGCATGGAAGTGACTTAGATGGGTTATTGGACTATTTTGAAGGGGTGTTGGGCTGCAACTTAAAAGAGGCCTTTGCGAGGGTGCGGTTAACCGTTAGAGTACCAAACGAGCTCCAAATGACCCGAAACTTGACAGGTGTTCTACCGGTGGTATACCAAGGCCACTTGGCAAGGCTCGGTCCATTCTGAGAAAGTTAAGTACCCGCTCACGGAAAAACGTAAAAGGGGACGCCGGGGGACATAGGAGCGCCGGATTGCAAAACGGACAACGGGAAAAATGCTCGGAATCATGAGACGAACACGTATGCAAATGCGATGCACATGATGACATGATATGAAATGCATGACATGGACAAAATGCAAAATGAAGAAAAACCCAACCACGGAGGGAATATCATATCACAATGCCGAAAATGGCAAGAGTTGGAGTTACAAATATGGAAAGTTACATCCGGGGTGTTACATCAATCCCTTCACGATCACTTATGAGTGAGATCTGACAGAGATGATAAGATAATATTTTTGGTATTTTTATGATAAAGTGTAAAAGTAAAGAAAGCAAGTAAACAGTAATGGAAATAATGGGAGATTAATATCATGGAAAATAGACCCGGGGGCCATAGGTTTCACTAGTTGCTTCTCTCAAGATAGCATAAGTATTACGGTGGGTGAACAAATTACTGTCGAGCAATTGATAGAATTGAGCATAGTTATGAGAAAATCTAGGTATGATCATGTATATAGGCATCATGTCCGTGACAAGTAGACCGAAACAATTCTGCATCTACTACTATTACTCCACACATCGACCGCTATCTAGCATGCATCTAGAGTATTAAGTTCATAAGAACGGAGTAACGCTTTAAGCAAGATAACATGATGTAGAGGGATAAACTCATGCAATATGATATAAACCCCATCCTATCCTCGATGGCAACCATACAATACGTGCCTTGCTGCCCCTGCTGTCATTGTGAAAGGACACCGCAAGATTGAACCAAAGCTAAGCACTTCTCCCATTGCAAGAAAGATCAATCTAGTAGGCCAAACCAAACTAATAATTCGAAGAGACTTGCAAAGATAACCAATCATACATAAAATAATTCAGAGAAGATTCAAATATTGTTCATAGATAATCTTGATCATAAACCCACAATTCAGCAGATCTCGACAAACACATCGCAAAAGAAGATTACATTAAATAGAACTCCAAGAGAATCGAGGATAACTTTGTATTGATATCCAAAGAGAGAGAAGAAGCCATCTAGCTAATATCTATGGACCCGAAGGTCTGAGGTAAACTACTCGCACATCATCGGGGAGGATATGGCGTTTATGTTGAAGCCCTCCATGATCAATGCCCCCTCCGGCAGGAGCCCGGAAAAGGCCCCAAGATGGGATCTCATGGGTACAGAAGGTTGCGGCGGTGGAATTAGGTTTTCGTGGTCGCTCGATGGTTTGAAGGGCAATGAGGCATATATAGGAGGAAGAAGTAGGTCGGTGGAGCCATGAGGGGCCCACGAGGGTGGATGGCGCGCCTAGGGGAGGTGGGCGCACCCCCCGTCCTCGTGGCCGCCTCGTTGGTTGCTTGATGTCCACTCCAAGTCCTCTGGATCACGTTTGTTCCAAAAATCACGTTCCTGAAGGTTTCATTCTGTTTGGACTCCGTTTGATATCCTTCTTATGCGAAACACTGAAATAGGCAAAAAAACACCAATTTGGGTTGGGCCTCCGGTTAATAGGTTAGTCCCAAAAATTAATACAAAAGTGTATAAATTAGCCCATTAAACATCCAAAACAGAATATATAATAGCATGGAACACTAAAAAATTATAGATACGTTGGAGACGTATCAAGCATCCCCAAGCTTAATTCCTGCTCGTCCTCTAGTAGGTAAATGATAAAAATAGAATTTTTGATGTGGAATGCTTCTTAGCATAATTCTCAATGTATATCTTTTTATTGTGGCATGAATATTTTGATCCGAAAGATTCAAGGTAAAAGTTTAATGTTGACATAAAAACAATAATACTTCAAACATGCTAACCAAGCAATTATGTCTTATCAAAATAACATAGCCAAAGAAAGCTTATCCCTAAGAAATCATATAGTTATGCTATGTTTCAATATTGTCACACAAACTTTCTCATCATGCATAACTGTAACACCCCAAAAATTTAACCATGTTTTGTTTATTAAAATTTTGCCAGGAGATTAAATTTTCATTTTTCTGGATTTATTTTTGATCTCAGAACCTCTCTTTTCTTCTAAGTTGTGGAGTTTTCACCCCAAGTGAAAAAATTCCAATTATTATTGGACTTATTTACCCTCTCAAATAAAACAAATTCTTTTATCAGTGGAATTATTTATATGTTTATTTTCCCTGAACTTTATTTTTTTAAATGGTTTTTCATAAGTTTTGGGTTCCAATTGCACTACAACCCTTTGTTAAATTCTTTTAAAAATCCTAGCAAAATTTGGGGATGACATATGAGGTCCCTAAATCACTTTTATCCAAAAAGATATTTTAGCATTTGGAGAATTTGAGCTCTACACCAAGTTCTCAAATCTGGTCCATATTGCACTTTTGCACTACAACCTATTTAAATATTCTTTTAGAATTTCCACCAAAATTAGGGGGTGTCAGTAGGATTATATTATCCACCTTTGTGCAAAAACCCACTAATGTTATTTAAGAAAATTGAGCAAAACAACCTCTTTTGCTCTCTGGCCCAATTGGGTGTTTTCTACTGCATCCCTAATTGTTTTTGCTCTAGTGACCAGGAGCTTTCTCCTGCTTGTAGTACACCCTACCAAACCGTTAAGTCCAGGAGAATGGACCTATTGGAGTATTTTTAGTCCATGAAACTATGCCTTTTAGTCTCTGTCCAGAAATGGTTTTCTCAAAAACTTGCACTAACAAGTTTTTTGTTTTTGCCAAACCAACCTTACCACCCTCTTTTGCATCTAAAGAGACACTAGTCTGGAGAATTTGGCCACCCCAAGAAATGCCTAGGTGCCCTTGGCATTTTGTCAAACACCTTATTTGCATGGCAAGATTTGACATAGCTTTCAGTTTGCACACTGGACCTACTTGCTTTGCCTAACCACCATGTCCACTAAGCTCCTAGCTAACCCTAACCCAGGCTTGCTAATCCCCAGCCTCATCCTAACCCTCTAGCACGCTCTGTCATTGCGTCGAGCACGTAGCGTGCGTGTGCTAGGCGTGCCCAGAGCAAGCATTTTGCACATGCGTGCGCGCGAGTCGCCGCGTCCCACAGCCACCCCTCCGCGCCCGTCCTGGCCCCTCCCGTCTCACCGCCAGCACGCCCCGACCCCTCCCTTGCTGCAGGGCCGCCCCTGGCGCCCTACAGCACCGCCGTCAGGTCGGCCACGGCGGCTAGCGGCCGGCCACAGTGGGCTCCTGCCCCGGACGGCGCCGCCCGATCCATCCTAGCGCGCCAGCTGCCCTCTGGCGCCACTCGAGCTCATCCACAAGCTTGTCCGCAAGCGCCGTCATACGATGCCCTCGCAAGCTTCTGAGGCGGTTCGCCGAAGCTTATCTCCGGCTGTCATGAACCCATATAGTCACGCTATAAGTAGGATCCCCAAAGCTCGTCCGAGCACTCAGGCGACCTCAGGCCACCCCATAGAGCCCCCACAGCCAGTAATCATCGGGGGGAAGCCGTCTTCCCCGTCTCCGGCAGGTTCGGCCGCTGTCACACTCCGGATCCATTCGCCGTGAGCAGGCCCTCCCCTCCCCTTCCAGCACCGCCGTTCGACTCGCCTCGACCTTGCGGAGCCGCCCAACCACTCAACTCCGTCGAGGAACCACCGTAGCCCAAAGCCCCAAATCTCCCGAAGCCACCGGCCGCCGTGAAGCTCCCCACCGGCGACTCCCACCATCCCCACCACCCCCTCGACCACCGGGAGGACCGCCCTAGACTGGCGGATCTATCCCTGCCCTCCGGAGCCCGCGAGGAGCCGCCATTCGCCGCCGACGATCGCCGGAGCCCCGCCTCCGTTCGGCCAGAGGAGGAAGGAGGCGGGGGCGACTGGTCAAACTGACGGTGGGCCCCTGGACCCATTGTCGATGACTCCAGCGCCGGTCCACGCAGGCGTAAGTGGAGGCGTAATCCCGGAGTACGTCTTCTACGTGTCCTTTTATTCGAAACGTTTTTTTCTTTTTCTGTTTTATTTTAAAAACAGAATTGACCAAAACTTTGACTGGCTATAACTTTTTAAATATAACTCCAAATGAGTTGATTCTTTTTCCTACCTCTCTAAAATATTGTCTAGTTTACTTTCAGATTTATTTGAAAAAAATTCAGACAACTTTTTTATACTGTTTTGAAACTATGTATTAATTTGAATATTTTCAAAAATAGTATTTGTTGGAGAAAGAAGAAAACTTTCAAAGTTTTGGAATGCACCCTGCGTCTCCACAACTTGAAGGAAAGCATTCTGAACCCTGGCATAATACTGTCGTGTGTTGTTTGAAACAGTCACAACACCACCTCGACACGGAGTATCCGTTATTTTATGTGATGATATGTTCCCACTCATGAGTGCATATTGATGATTTCATTCTATTGGAGTTTGATATGTTTGTGATAGTAGTCACCATCATATGCCTTTCATACATACCGAAAGTAATCCGGGAAAGCCTCTGTCTTGGGTAGACACGGGCTTGTCCCTAGTCCTCCGTCGAGACGGTTGTGTCCGGTACGGCATGATGAGGTATGTCGAGTGGTGATTACGTACGTGGGTTGAAGTATAAATTGTTATGCTAATCATGCAGGGAATACTCAAACCTCTTGAGTCGACCGTAGATCGAGTCTTGTTCCTGTAACCCCCATACTTGTTTCGTACTACCACGTGTCCCTGCCATAGGTAGGGTACGGTTCAGTAAGTTGTCAACCCCTTCCTAGCACACACCATACAGAGAGGCCATGGTGGAAGATACCGGCTGCATCCGATAGGCATGCCACCTGGTCCGGGGGCATGGGTGTTTCCGGTTGGGACCGAGCGGGTGGGCACCCCTTAGAGCGCGTGACATAAATTTGATCTGATGCTACGCGAGGTTGTAGCCTCCCCACTTAAAGTTTAGCTTGACAAGTGTCATGGGTGATTCCAGATACCGGTAAGATAAGCTGGTGTGTAAAAGTGGTCGTGTGTTTTCAATTAAAAGACCGTAGATGAAATTAGTCCCGATGGACTAAAGGAATCCGTTACTTGTGGGTAAAGAGTACACCCTCTGCAGAGGTTAAAACTATTCGAATGGCCGTGTCCATGGTTAAGGACTACAGTCTGGGATGGGTTAAGTGTCGGTCTTAGTGTCGGTCTTCGGAGGAGAAACTGCTAAACCGGAACATGGATCATGACTTGTGACTTATGATGATTAAGTTATTATTATATTGGACTAACTTATTTTATTACTTGGATTATTGAGTATCCCTGGGACGGTTCTACCTCCTGGATATTCATTGTGATTATTTTCTTATAAGCCCTTTATGTGGTGTCGCTCAGACGCCCGACTGTGGCATGCTTGTTATTTGTTTACCTTATAAGCCCTTTATGTGGTGTCGCTCAGACGCCCGACTGTGCCATGCTTGTTATATGTTTACCTTATAAGCCCTTTTTGTGGTGTCGCTCAGATGCCCGACTGTGGCATGCTTGTTATTTGTTTACCTTATAAGCCCTTTATGTGGTGTCGCTCAGATGCCCGACTGAGGCATGCTCGTTATTTACTATCCTTTCGAGGCGTCGCTTCAGACACCCGATTGGTGCATTTTATTACTACTCTGTTATTGCATATTCATCTTTTATATAAATAGCCTATTTGCATGCATCAGGGATTTTATTTGTATGACTGACGTTGTGATCATAGAATATTTCAAAGCATGATTATCGTTTGTTATATTATACCCGTGTTCATAATGTTTGTGAGTACATTCAAAGTACTCACTGGCTTGTCCCTGGCTATTGTCTTGGCCATATTTCTTGCTTGGTGAGGAGCGTTGCAATGACTGCCCCGGAACCCATGCAATGGTGACAACAGCCTTGCGAAGATAGGAGTTAACATGGTCAGCTGTTCCTGTGGGAAATGGAGTCCCATGGCCACTGATGAACCGCAAACCGCTTCCGCCATCAACCACTAGAAAACCAATTGTTGTATTCATAGGGCAGAATGGTCCTGTACTGCATATTATATACTTTGCTTGGAATTTCTGTATAGAGTTGGTGCCTCATCAGCTAACTGTAATCCCGGGGCTGATGAGCACACGGGCCATTGTATGTGTACTAGAGTAGGGGTACCCTAGTATCCCGTACTCGTGCACGGACGGTTACAGCACCCCGCGGCAAAGTTTTGCCTCGTCACCGCCACTCTCCTCCGTGGCCCCCTTGGAGCCATTCAAGAACAAAGTATTAGATTGAGAAGACAAGGCCCCAACAAGAGGAGCTTGTCGGGAAGGCCACTCCAGGCACGCAGAAGACAAGGCCCCGGCAAGAGGAGCTTGCCGGGAAGGCTCGGAGCGCGACAAGTCTCCGGGCGCGACAAGGATCCGGCAGCGACAAGGCGCTTGCCTCGGCATGCAGCTCCTCTCCGTCTCCGCTCCAGCTCACCCAGCGACGTGTCGCCACGGGACCGCTCCATGGGCGCGTGTCGAGCAGCTGTGCAGCCAGCGGAGAGCAAATGAGCTGAGCGGCGCTGACAGCTCGCCATCGTGGGCGAAGCGAGGCGCACTGACGGTCTCACATAATCTGTTTGGGCGACAACGACAGGCATTTATTGCTTTTGTCCCTTGCCGTCAGAGTTAGGTATTTTTGCACTCTACACTGTTCAAGTAGGTGTACCAACCCCTGTTTTTACGTTTGTACCCCCGCCTATGTTGCCACCTATCGGAGACCCCTTTAGCATATAAAAGGAGGCCCGAGTGCAACGTAGAAAGGGTTCCGCGGTTGGCCAAGTTTCGATTCATTCGATCCACCGCAGACTAGCCACACTCATGCTAGGTTTTGTAGCCCGCATTGCTCCCTAGCAAGCACAGAATAGATCAAACAGGCAGCAGTAGGAGTTTTATCTCTCCGGAGAGCTCCGAAGCTGGGTAAACCGCCCGTGTGCATCGCCTCGATCCGCTCTTCGTGCGACCTCCGCCCTCCGAACCACAAAGGGACCCGCCCGCCGGGCCCCATAGGTGTCCGTGGGTACGATCAGCCTCCCGACATCTCGCACGCCGGTAGGCGTCGAGGCCGTGTGAATCCGATTCCGGCGTTCACGCGGGCAGCGTCATCAACATCTTCCCCAACATGCCACCGAAGAAGAAGGCTTCGACGGCAGCAGAGCCGTCCGCGTCGTACCCACCCTCACCGCAGCAAACGGGTGGTGGTGCAGACGCTGGCGGAGGAACGGGCGCCGACGAAGGCACTCGCGACGTTGCCAAGTCCAAGGACAAGGCACCGCAGACCTCGGCGTACGCACATCCCCCGCGTCCGTCTTAGGAGACCCGGGGCCAACAACATCCTGGCGTTCACAACGCCATACGTTCGTTGGATCGAGACCCTCAAGACTAGCATGCGCGCCAACATGCTGGCGCTAGTGAGATACGGTCGCCCGGACGGGCGCTGCTCCTTCTAACGCAGTTAGGAGTCCGAGCGTGTCCGCCTCGCGCCGCTTCTCCAATGCCGCTTACTACTCCAGTGCTCTGGCGAGAGCTCAATCGCTCCTCGACTACCCTCCAACGGCCGACAAGGTCGACGAGTGGAGGGCCACTATCGAGCCTCATCGGCTTTGTTAACGGCGACGCTCGCGGCAACCAACGCCATCGTTGCCGCGGCGTAGACGACAAGGCACGAGCCGGTGGCGACGAGATCGTCGGGGTGCAACCACCGTGCACTCTTCGCCAAGAAGGCCAAGATCGCCGACTCACCGGATCCACCTCGACAGCGACTCCACTGCGTCGTCGGATCCGCGAACCCGCCGCGATCAGCGCCAAGTTCTTCATGAGCGACAACAAGAGGACGCTCGAACTCGCATCAAGCGTCGAAGAGAAGCGCGACGTCAATCCGACAAGCGCGCTGGGCCTTCTATTGACATGCACGCTGTTGGAGAACGTAGTAATTTCAAAAAATTTCCTACGATCACGCAAGACCATGGTGATGGCATAGCAACGAGAGGGGAGAGTGTCCGTCCACGTACCCTCGTAGACCGAAAGCGGAAGCGTTATAACAACGCGGTTGATGTAGTCAGACGCCTTCACGATCCGACCGATCCAAGCACCGAACGACGGCACCTCCGAAGTTCTGCACACGCTCAGCTCGATGACGATCCCGGACTCCGATCCAGCAAAGTGTCGGGAAGAGTTCCGTCAAGACGACGGGCGTGGACGATGTTGATGCTCCATCGACGCAGGGCTTCGCCTAAGCACTGCGACGATATGACTTCTCCGGCGCAGGGCTTCGCCTAAGCTCTACGACGATATGACCGAAGTGGAATATGGTGGAAGGGGGCACCGCACACGGCTAAGGAAAGATCCGTAGATCAACTTGTGTGTTATGGGGTGCCCCCCTGTGATATAAAGGAGCCAAGGGGAGGTGGCGGCCCAAGGGGAGGCGCACTAAGGAGTCCTACTCCTCCGGGAGTAGGGACTCCTCCTCCAATCCTAGTTGGATTAGGATTCCTGAGGGGAAAGAGAGAGAGGGGCGGCCCACCTTTCCTAGTCCCACAGGACTAGGGGAAGGGGGGCCATGCCACCCAGGGCTGGCCCTCTCCTTTCCACTAAGGCCCACTATGGCCCATGTAGTTCCCGGGGTTCCGGTAACCTCCCTAAGATCTCGAAATTCCCGATTTCACTCGGAACCCTTCCGATGTCCAAATGTAGGCTTCCAATATATCAATCTTTATGTCTCGACCATTTCGAGACTCCTCGTCATGTCCGTGATCACATCCGGGACTCCGAACAAACTTCGGTGCATCAATACTTATAAACTCATAATGACCTGTCATCGAAACGTTAAGCGTGCGGACCCTACGGGTTCGAGAACTATGTAGACATGACCTAGAACCATTCTCGGTCAATAACCAATAGCGGAACCTGGATGCCCATATTGGTTCTTACATATTCTACGAAGATCTTTATCGGTCAAACCGCATAACGACATACGTTGTTCCCTTTGTCATCGGTATGTTACTTACCCGAGATTCGATCGTCGGTATCCAATACCTAGTTCAATCTGCTATCGTAAGTCTCTTTACTCGCTCAGAATACATCATCTTACAACTAACTCATTAGTTGTAATGCTTGCAAGGCTTAAGTGATGTGCATTACCGAGAAGGCTCGAGATACCTCTCCAGACAATCGGAGTGACAAAACCTAATCTCGAAATACGCCAACCCAACAAGTACCTTTGGAGACACCTGTAGTACTCCTTTATAATCACCCGATTACGTTGTGACGCTTGGTAGCACCAAAGTGTTCCTCCGGTAAACGGCAGTTGCATAATCTCATAGTTACAGGAACATGTATGGGTCATGAAGAAAGCATTAACATACTAAACGATCAAGTGTTAAGCTAACGGAATGGGCCATGTCAATCAGATCATTCTACTAATGATGTGACCTTGTTAATCAAATAACAACTCCTTGTTCATGGTTAGGAAACATAACCATCTTTGATTAACAAGCTAGTCAAGTAGAGGCATACTAGTGACATCTTTGTTTGTCTATATATTCACACATGTATTATGTTTCCGGTTAATACAATTCTAGCATGAATAATAAACATTTATCATGATATAAGGAAATAAATAATAACTTTATTATTGCCTCTAGGGCATATTTCCTTCAGCCTCCCACTTGCACTAGAGTCAATAATCTAGATTACAAAGTAATGATCCTTACACCCATGGAGTCTTGGTGCTGATCATGTTTTGCTCGTGGAAGAGGCTTAGTCAACGGGTCCGCAACATTCAGATCCGTATGTATTTTGCAAATCTCTATGTCTCCCACTTGGACTTGGTCCCGAATGGAATTGAAGCGTCTCTTGATGTGCTTGGTCCTCTTGTGAAATCTGGATTCCTTTGCCAAGGCAATTGCACCAGTATTGTCACAGAAGATCTTCATCGGTCCCAATGCACTAGGTATAACACCTAGATCGGAAATGAACTCTTTCATCCAGACTCCTTCATTTGCTGCTTCCAAGCAGCTATGTACTCCGCTTCACATGTAGATCCCGCCACGACGCTTTGTTTAGAACTGCACCAACCGACGGCTCCACCGTTTAATAAAACACGATCCGGGTTTGCGATTTAGAATCGTCCGGATCGCTGTCAAAGCTTGCGTCGACGTAACCATTTACGACTAGCTCTTTGTCACCTCCATATACGAGAAACATGTCCTTAGTCCTTTTCGTATTTCAGGATGTTCTTGACCGCTGTCCGATGATCCATTCTGGATTACTTTGGTACCTTCCTGCCAAGCTTATAGCTAAGCATACGTCAGTGTCGGTACACGACATTGCATACATGATAGAGCCTATGGTCAAGCATAGGGAACATCTTTCATTTTCTCTCTATCTTCTGCTTTGTGGTCGGGCATTGAGTCTTACTCAATCTTACACCTTGCAACACGTGCAAAAACCTTTCTTTGCTCGATCCATTTTGAACTTTTTCAAAAATTTATCAAGGTATGTGCTTTGTGAAAGTCCAATTAAGCGCCTTGATCTATCTCTATAGATCTTGATGCCCAATATGTAAGCAGCTTCACCGAGGTCTTTCATTGAAAAACTTTTATTCAAGTATCCTTTTATGCCATCCAGAAATTCTATATCATTTCCAATTAATAATATGTCGTCCACATATAATATCGGAAATGCTCTGTAGCTCCCACTCACTTTCTTGTAAATCTGAAGCTTCTCCAAAAGTCTCAGTATAAACCCATATGCTTTGATCACACTATCAAAGCGTTTATTCCAACTCCGAGAGGCTTGCACTGCACCATAAATTGATCGTTGGAGCTTGCACACTTTGTTAGCACCTTTTGGATCGACAAAACCTTCTGGTTGCATCATATACAACTCTTCTTCTAGAAATCCATTCAAGAATGCAGTTTTTACATCCATTTGCCAAATTTCATAATCCTAAAATGCGGCAATTGCTAACATGATTCGGACAGACTTAAGCATCGCTACGGGTGAGAAAGTCTCATCGTAGTCAACCCCTTGAACTTGTCGAAAACCTTTCGCAACAAGTCGAGCTTTGTAGAACAGTTACATTACCATCGGCGTCTGTCTTCTTCTTAAAGATCCATTTATTTTCAATGGCTTGCCGATCATCGGCAAGTCAACCAAAGTCCATACTTTGTTCTCATACATGGATCCCATCTCAGATTTCATGGCTTCCAGCCATTTTATGGAATCTGGGCTCACCATCGCTTCTTCATAGTTTGTAGGTTCGCCATGGTCAAGTAACATGACTTCCGAATAGGATTACCGTACCACTCGGTGCGTATTTTACTCTGGTTGACCTCACGAGGTTCAAGAGCAACTTGATCTGAAGCTTCATGATCATCATCATTAGTTTCCTCACTAATTGGTGTAGTTGTCACAGAACCATTTCTTGTGATGAACTACTTTCCAATAAGGGAGCAGAATCTGATTATCTCATCAAGTTCTACTTTCCTCCCACTCACTTCTTTCGAGAGAAACTCCTTCTCTAGAAAGGACCCGAATTTAGCAACGAAAATCTTGCCTTCAGATCTGTGATAGAAGGTGTACCCAACAGTCTCCTTTGGGTATCCTATGAAGACACATTTTTCGATTTGGGTTCGAGCTTATCTGGTTGAAGTTTCTTTACATAAGCATCGCAGCCCCAAACTTTAAGAAACAACAACTTTGGTTTCTTGCCAAACCACAGTTCATAAGGCGTCGTCTCAACAGTTTTGACGGTGTCCTATTTAACGTGAATGCGGCCGTCTCTAAAGCATAACCCCAAAACGATAGCGGTAAATCGGAAATAGACATCATTGATCGCACCATATCTAGTAAAGCACGATTCTGACGCTCGGACACACCATTTCTGTGGTGTTCCGAATTGGCGTGAGTTAAACTATCCCACATTGTTTCAAATGTAAACCAAACTCGTAACTCAAATATTCTCCTCCACGATCAGATAGTAGAATTTTTTTTTTCTTGTTTAGATTTTTTTCCACTTCACTATGAATTTCTTTGAACTTTTCAAATGTTTTAGATTTGTGTTTCATTATGTAGATATTCCCATATCTTCTCAAATCCTCTGTGAAGGTGAGAAAATAACGATATTCGCCATGGCGTGCCTCAACATTCATTGGACCACAAACATCGGTATGTATGATTTCCAATAAATCTGTTGCTCGCTCCATAGTTCGGAGAACGGCGTTTTGGTCATCTTGCTCATGAGGCACGGTTACTTAAGTACCAAGTGATTCATAATCAAGTGATTCCGAAGCCCATCAAGATGGAGTTTCTTCATGCGTTTTACACCGATATGACCTAAGCGGCGATTGCCACAAATAAGTTGCACTATCATTATCAACTCGTGCATCTTTTGGCTTCAACATTATGAATATGTGTATCACTACTGCCGAGATTCAACAAGAATAGACCATTCTTCAAGGGTGCATGACCATAAAAGATATTATTCATATAAATAGAACAACCATTATTCTCTCGATTTAAATGAATAACCGTCTCGCATTAAACAAGATCCAGATATAATGTTCATGCTCAACGCGGCACCAAATAACAATTATTTAGGTCTAAAACTAATCCCGAAGGTAGATGTAGAGGTAGCGTGCCGACCGCGATCACATTGACTTTGGAACCATTTCCCACGCGCATCGTCACCTCGCCCTTTGCGGTGCTCGCCTCTATTCCGTAGTCCCCTGCTTCGAGTTGCAAATATTAGCAATGTAACCAAGATCAAATACCGTGTGCTATCGCGAGCTCTAGTAAGGTACACATCAATAACATGTATATCATATATACCTTTGTTCACCTTGCCATCCTTTTTATCCGCCAAATACTTGGGGCAGTTCCGCTTCAAAGGTCCGGTCGCTTGCAGTAAAAACACTCGATTTCAGTGCTTAGGTCCGGACTTGGGTTTTTCTCATGATCGCAACTTTCTTGCTGTTCTTTTGAAGTTTCCTTCTTCTTCCCTTTGCCCTTTTCTTGAAACTAGTGGTCTTGTTGACCATCAACACTTGATGCTCTTTCTTGATTTCTACCTCCGCAGCTTTTAGCATCGCGAAGAGCTCAGAATTGTCTTAGTCATCCCTTGCATATTATAGTTCATCACGAAGCTCTTGTAGCTTGGTGGCGTTGATTGGAGAATTACATCAATGACACTATCATCCGGAAGATTAACTCCCAGCTGAATTAAGTGATTGTTATACCCGGACATTTTGAGTATGTGCTCACTTGTAACTATTCTCCTCCATCTTGCAGCTATAGAACTTATTGGAGACTTCATATCTCTCAATCCGGGCATTTGCTTGAAATATTAACTTCAACTCCTGGAACATCTCATATGCTCCATGACGTTCAAAACGTCGTTGAAGACCCGGTTCTAAGCCGTAAAGCATGGCACACCGAACTATAGAGTAGTCATCACCTTTGCTGTGACGCTCATAACTTCGGCTCAAGATCTGCAGCAGTTCTGTCACCCGGCAGTGCTTCCAGTGACGTAATTTTTCCGTGCAGCAATGAGGATAATCCTCAAATTACGGACCCGATCCGTGTAATTGCTACCATCATCTTTCAACTTTGCTTTCTCAAGGAACGCATTAAAATTCAACGGAACAACAAAGACGAGCCATCTATCTACAGTAAACATAGACAAGCAAAATACTATCATGTACTAAGTTCATGATAATTTTAAGTTCAATTAATCATATTAAAAAACTCCCACTTAGACAGACATCTCTCTATTCATCTAAGTGATCACGTGATCCATATCAACTAAACCGTGTCCGATCATCACGTGAGGCGGAGTAGTTTCAACGGTGAACATCACTACGTTGATCCTATCTACTATATGATTCACGCTCGACCTTTCGGTCTCCGTGTTCCGAGGCCATATCCGTTATATGTGAGGCTCGTCAAGTTTAACTTTGAGTATTCGGCGTGTGCAACTGTTTTGCACCCGTTGTAGATGGACGTAGAACTTATCACACCCGATCATCACGTGGTGTCCGGGTACTACGAACTTTGGCAACGTGCATACTGGGGAGAACACTTCTTGATAATTTTTAGTGAGAGATCATCTTATAATGCTACCTTCAATCAAAGAAAGATAAGATGCATAAAGGATAAACATCACATGCAATCATTATAAGTGATATGATATGGTCATCATCATCTTGTGCTTGTGATCTCCATCGCCGAAGCACCGTCATGATCACCATCATCACCGGCGCGACACCTTGATCTCCATCGTAGCATCGTTGTCGTTTCGCCAATCTTATGCTTCCACGACTATCACTACCGCTTAGTAATAAAGTAAAGCATTACATCGCGATTGCATTGCATACAATAAAGCGACAACCATATGGCTCCTGCCGATTGCCGATAACTCGGTTACAAAACATGATCATCTCATACAATAAAATATAGCATCACGTCTTGACCATATCACATCACAACATGCCCCGCAAAAACAAGTTAGACGCCCTCTACTTTGTTGTTGCAAGTTTTACGTGGCTGCTACGGGCTGAGCAAGAACCGTTCTTACCTACGCATCAAAACCACAACGATAGTTTGTCAAATAGACTCCGTTTAACCTTCTCAAGGACCGGGCGAAGCACTTTCGGTTCAACTAAAGTTGAGAGACAGTCTTCCGCAAGCCATCTATGTGCAAAGCACGTCGAGGAACCGGTCTCGCGTAAGCGTCTGGCGTAAGGTTGGTCCGGATCGTCTCGTCCAACAATACCACCGAACCAAAGTATGACATGCCGGTAGGCGGTATGACTTGTATCGTCCACAACTCACTTGTGTTCTACTCGTGCATATGACATCAACGCATAAAACCAGGCTCGGATGCCCTTTGTTGGAGAACGTAGTAATTTCAAAAATTTCCTACGATCACGCAAGACCATGGTGATGGCATAGCAACGAGAGGGAGAGTGTCCGCCCACGCACTCGTGAGACCAAAAGCGAAGCGTTATAACAACGCGGTTGATGTAGTCGCACGTCTTCACGATCCGACCGATCCAAGCACCGAACGCACGGCACCTCCGAAGTTCTCGCACACGCTCAGCTCGATGACGATCCCGGACTCCGATCCAAAGCAAAGTGTCGGGGAAGAGTTCCGTCAAGACGACGGCGTGGTGGCGATGTTGATGCTCCACCGACGCAGGCTTCGCCTAAGCACCATGACGATATGACTTCTCCGGCGCAGGGCTTCGCCTAAGCTCTACGACGATATGACCGAGGTGGAATATGGTGGAAGGGGGCACCGCACACGGCTAAGGAAAGATCCGTAGATCAACTTGTGTGTTCTGGGGTGCCCCTGCCCCCGTATATAAAGGAGCCAAGGGGGAGGTGGCCGGCCCAAGGGGGGAGGCGCACCAAGGGAGTCCTACTCCCTCCGGGAGTAGGACTCCCCCTCCAATCCTAGTTGGATTAGGATTCCTGGAGGAAGAGAGAGAGGGGCGGCCCACCTTTCCTAGTCCTAATAGGACTAGGGAAGAAGCGCTTGACCACCTAGGGCTGGCCCTCTCTCCTTTCCACTAAGGCCCACTATGGCCCATGTAGTTCCCGGGGTTCGGTAACCTCCCTACTCCGATAAATTCGATTTCACTCGGAACCCTTCCGATGTCCAAATGTAGGCTTCCAATATATCAATCTTTATGTCTCGACCATTTCGAGACTCCTCGTCATGTCCGTGATCACATCCGGGACTCGAACAAACTTCGGTGCATCAATACTTATAAACTCATAATGAATCACATCGAAGCGTTAAGCGTGCGGACCCTACGGGTTCGAGAACTATGTAGACATGACCTAGAACCATTCTCGGTCAATAACCAATAGCGGAACCTGGATGCCCATATTGGTTCCTACATATTCTACGAAGATCTTTATCGGTCAAACCGCATAACGACATACGTTGTTCCCTTTGTCATCGGTATGTTACTTACCCGAGATTCGATCGTCGGTATCCAATACCTAGTTCAATCTCGTTACCGGTAAGTCTCTTTACTCGTTCCGTAATACATCATCTTACAACTAACTCATTAGTTGTAATGCTTGCAAGGCTTAAGTGATGTGCATTACCGAGAAGGCCTGGAGATACCTCTCCGACAATCGGAGTGACAAAACCTAATCTCAAAATCGCCAACCCAACAAGTACCTTTGGAGACACCTGTAGTACTCCTTTATAATCACCCGATTCGTTGTGACGTTTGGTAGCACCAAAGTGTTCCTCCGGTAAACGGAGTTGCATAATCTCATAGTTACAGGAACATGTATGGGTCATGAAGAAAGCATTAACATACTAAACGATCAAGTGTTAAGCTAACGGAATGGGCCATGTCAATCAGATCATTCTACTAATGATGTGACCTTGTTAATCAAATAACAACTCCTTGTTCATGGTTAGGAAACATAACCATCTTTGATTAACAAGCTAGTCAAGTAGAGGCATACTAGTGACATACTTGTTTGTCTATATATTCACACATGTATTATGTTTCCGGTTAATACAATTCTAGCATGAATAATAAACATTTATCATGATATAAGGAAATAAATAATAACTTTATTATTGCCTCTAGGGCATATTTCCTTCACACGCGCCGGAGGGGCCAGGCGACTTGCCGTATGCGGTAGGTTGCCCTGCGTTCACTCGTGAGCTGCGGCAAGTCCAGTGGCCCAGCCAGAAAAACTTCAAACCAGACATGCCGGAGAAGTACGACGGCAGGACGCATCCATCGGAGTTCCTTAGCATCTACACCATTGCGGTGCAGGCTGCGGGGGGACGGGACGACAAGATCCTCGCCAACTACTTCCCGCTCGTGCTCAAGCCTAACGTCAGATCTTGGCTCATGCATTTGCCGGACAGCTCCATATCCTCTTGGGCAGATCTGTGCCATCAGTTTGTTGGCGCTTTCACGGTGGCCACAAACCTCATGGCCAAGAGAGCGACCTTCACTTGCTCGCCTGTAAGGAAGGAGAGTCCTCGCGCAAATTCATTCAGAGATTCACCGTGTACTACAACATCCCAGACGTCCACCCGCGCGATGATCAGCGTATTTCATCGTAATGTGCGGAACCGCAGGATGAGGAGGAGATGGCGATGAGCAAAATCAAGGACGCCGATGAGCTGTACGCCTTGGCCGACAAGTGTGCCTCGCTACCGAGGAAGGGAGGAGGCTCCTGTGAGAGAATGCGAAGCAGGATTTGACAAGGATGACACCGCCACGGCAAAGAAGGGCCGTGGCGAGGCAACAGGAAGAAGAAAAGCAGAGAAGTGCTAGCCGAGCAGTCCGGCAACGGAGGCGGCGACAAGAACGCCAAGGCTGTTGGCTCCGGCAAGGAGGTTGCCGACGCCAACCACTGCCGGTGGCGGCCGCCGACAAGCGTGACAGCTCCGCAAGCAAGATCGCAAGATCCACCGCACCAAGGGCCACGATCTCCAGAGCTGCAAGAAGGTCGAGCAGCTTGTCGAGCAGCAGAGAGCTGAGTACGAGCGGCGCGACAAGGAGAAGGCCCAGGAAGGTGCTGGGGGAGCGAGCAAGAAACGCCCCGGCCGGGGAGGACGCCGCGGCAAAGTCAAGCAGCGACAAGGAGATCGGCCTCCCCGGCGCGACAAGGATGAAGATGATGACGACGACGAAGATATGGAAGACGCATTTACGCCGACGAGCAGGAGTTTCGTAAAGCCACAGAGGTTCTCTGCGTTGACGGAGGTGCTTCCGGCATACCTCCCACGCCAACTCAAGCAATGGATGCGGGAGGTCAATGCGGTGGAACCATCCATAGAGTCACGCAGGTCTACGAAGTGGTCCAAGACGCCTATCATTTTTGATATTGAGGACCACCGATCGCATAACTGCGGTCGGGTGCTTGCCGATGTTGGTCTCTCCAACCATCCGCAACCTCAAGGTCACAAAAATGTTAGTCGACAGCGGGGCCGGCTTGAATCTGATCTCCTCCGCGGTGCTCTAGAAGCTTCAAATCCTTGACAGCAAGCTCGAAGAGACCGGAACCTTCCAAGGAATCAATCCGGGAAGGAGCAAGCCGAAGGGGAAGGTTACGTTGCCGGTCACATTTGGCGGCCGAGCTAAACTTCAGGATCGAGAGGGTTACATTTGACGTTGCCGATTTCCCATTGCCTTACAATGGGATACTTGGCCGTCCGGCACTCGCCAAGTTCATGGCGGCCTCTCACTACGCCTACAACCTTCTCAAGATGCCAGCCCGATAAGCGCCATCTCATCCATGGCAACAAGAAGGATGCCCTTATCTGTGCCGACAAGATCTTCCGGGACGCAACAGCCGCAACAGATTGCCAGACACTTGCCGCTGAAGCTCCCGGGGGGAAGAAGACCAAGTCCAAGTCCGGCAAGGGCTCTGATGCTCACTCCGGCACTACTACAAGAACCCCCCTATACCAACGCATATCGAGCAACGATATAACAGGATGTGTTGTTTCACCCCAGAAAAAAAATGATGCGTTGTTTCCCACCTTCCCCACTTTAGAGCTAACCTCTCCGTGCCCACACCTCCACCTCTTACGCACGAAGCGCTTTTCCTATTCCCCCCATCGTTTTGGCCTTCATCCTAAGCGAGGGACGCACCCACAGCAGCTAGGGTTTCAACCACCGCCGTGCTTTGCCCTCGACCGCCTCCCATGTTCCCTCGGTTCGTTCAAGAGCCTCCGCCAAGCCGTCCTCCCTCGCCACTTTCTCCGCGCGTTGGGGACACACCTTGGATGCCGTCGCCCATCCTCCTTGCGTTGGGGAGCAGCGTCGCGCCCGTCGTTTCATGCGCATGACCGGAGATGCAGACGCTGGCGTTGTTTCTCCACGATCCACACAGCAAGGAACGACGCAAGAACTGATGCCCCTGCCTTCCAAGCTGCAGTAGTTAAGGTGTCCTATTCTGCCTCTCCCGCATCTGTATTTGTACTCTGTCAAGTAATATTCCCCGCTGTCCTCGCCCATCTTTGTTTTTCCTTGCGGCGCATCTTACAAGCTACAACACCGGTGGACCACATCCTCATTGAGGCCTGTCCTGCATGCGCTTGCATATGCTGATTTCAAACCTACTAAGATTTCCTATTTTACGCCAAGATCACCGAAGGGGGCAGTTTAACTGACCCACAAGTTTCTTATTGAAATAAATGTGGGATTCTTCTACCCAAACGTTGAACAAGAGATGATTTCTGCAGAGAGAGAAGTTGAGAACGTGTAAGGTATTTTGCTTAGTGTGTACCGCTGCTCTGTGTGTGTGTGTGTGTGTGTGTGTGTGTGTGTGTGTGTGTGTTTGTAAATATTGTGCTCATGTGTTTGTATATCATGCAGGTTTGCAAAGGATATGACCATAATTTCGTGATCAACCAAAAGGCATCTATTCTTCATCCCTTGATCTCCCGTACTAGAGTTGAGGTAACCAATTCTTAGTTGTTACTTCATGATGGTTCTAATTCACTTACATTCAACCTTGATGCATTATGGGTTCCAGTTTAATTAAGAACATGTGTCATGATGCAACCAGATGAACTTGGAACATGGAAGTTGTTTGAGATTATATGTAATGATACTTTTAAGCCTCATAACAATCAGTTAAGTGTAAGACAAAAACATGTAGAAAAGCAAGTTCAACTTCTTTCACCAAGCTTATACACGAAGGGCTGATGCATGTACATATGGTATGTAATTGTGCTAAGACGGAGCATGACGATTGATATTTCAAGTGATGACAATGCATAGGGACTGGAGGCGTGGTTCGAGGCGGCGATTAACAATCGTGCGATTTTCGGGAAGAATGATTGTGTACCTTTTTGTTGAGTCAAACCTTGTCTACGGATGGCAACAATAGCAGCACCGGCGATCACTTAACTATCAAGGAAAACAAAGGCAGGTCGGCAAAGAATAAATGTTGTATTACCTTGCCAGCTAAGGTTGCAGTATAAGTGGAAAAGTAGTATAGTAAATTCTGTACTGTAGAAAGTGGTCAGCAGTGACATAATTTAGAATTTGACGTGTGTGCTTATGTCAAGTAGCTACTAGATCGGTTCGATTAGCTATAACCGGTTGTAATTAGACCATTCCACTTTCAATACAAATATTCAGCTCAAGCGGTACTCCAACTCTAGTCTTCGGTGTGTGTGCGTTGCACTAGTCTGTGGACATAGCTAGTGTGCGTCATTGGTTATAGTTTTCTCTTCGTTAGATTGTACTCCTCCGTTCCAAAAATAGATGACTCAACTTTGTACTAACTTTAATACAAAGTTGAGTCATCTATTTTGGAACGGAGGGAGTACAAGAGAGAGCTAGCTACTTGTAGTTTAAGCTAACACTTTTACTCAACACTCATTTCTTGTGATGCATTACATTTTAATTTTCTTGCAGCTATGTGTGTGCATCAATCGTTACATGATTTTCTTGTCGCTCGCCCGAGACCTTATCTCTGCGTGGGGAGGAGCTGCAAGATCGTACGGAAACCAGACTTCTTATGTTAGGATCAGTCTCAGATGTTCTTTCACCCACAGCTAATCAGTAATTTTCTGATGTCCTATCCTCAGATACTAATTATGGCATGCTCTTGTCTATATTAATTAGATCACGCATATCTTCAAGGTGAAGTCAGGGGCCTGTGGTAGACAGTTCATAGTTTTCTTGTTCTTTCCCTTCGCTTGTTAGTTCATTATGCACGCCTTTTTCTATGCATGTGTTGATAACTCCAGTTGTTCCAATCTGATGATGCTTTTTTCGTTATGTTGCTTACGCAAGTTGTGAGAATTTTATTCATGGATCAGGAAATTCTAGCGTGTGACTTTGTAGTACTCAGTAACAATGACATTTTGTGTAATGTAGATTATTTACAGATTTTTAAATTTGTTGGCACTAATAAGATTTCTCCTAATACACTATTAGCAAGCATGACTAATAAGTCGTCCCAAGAATGGGTAGTACAGAGTGATGTGACCCAAAGCTAACTAGTGCAGAGACCATTGGAAAATGGAAATATTCAATTATGTATAGTTAGTATAACTGGTTACCTAGAATACTTATCATTTAGCCGGTTGCTGAATTCATCTCACTATTACTATAATATATTTTTTGGAGATAATTTTTGTAGTAAATACAAGTCGATGATTGTTCACAATGAATAGCCATCCGATTGGTCAAAGGTACTTTCGGTGTTTGAATACGTAGTTTTTATCTTAATGAGCCATAGTTATTCGTAACACGTGCATGACAATTAAGAGAAATATAATGGCCTCATTTACAAAGTAAGGGTGAACACTCAAGTCCCTCTGCTTTGTACTACATAGCATGGCAATGACCCTTTCGCTAGTGTGTATTTTTATTATTTCTTTAAGGAGCGATGCTATAGATGTTTCAAGTATCTGCACTTTGCACTTCGCATTTTGGTCTTTTTATAGAAAATGGACTGGAACAATAAAAATATATAATGATAGTCCATATAATTTTGAATTGACGCGAGATGCAAAAAACAATTAGTACACGGATATAGGTCGCATAATCTACAATGTTGTTTAATAATTGTTGTAGATGTTTTTACAATCAGATTATTAATTAGTCCACCTCTGTGTACAAATCTAAGTGCTCCTTCAAACTTTACTTCT
Organism: Aegilops bicornis; assembly: GCA_021605145.1. NCBI lineage: Eukaryota > Viridiplantae > Streptophyta > Magnoliopsida > Poales > Poaceae > Aegilops > Aegilops bicornis. The sequence goes on along the minus strand of CM038672.1, from coordinate 553,498,978 downwards.
CTATTAACCTGATTTTCTTTACTGTAATTGCTCATCTCCTATTGTTATTTTGTAGATTACCAAGATAAATTGAGGATGCATGACTCAGATTTTGATTGAAATGCTAAGAAGATTTTGTTTCCAAGGCAAACCGTTGGGCTACTACAAGACAACTAGAATGTAACTTTTAGTATCAATGTTTCAAACATTATAGTTTGACCGTGTTCTTTGTAATGCCACATATCTGATTTAATATATGAGACTTGTTTGTTTATTATATTGTTTGTTGATTGCAAGGTCAAGAATTGGCTTACTACTAGATAGTTTCACCTCTTGTAATCTTTCGACCATGTTCTTTGTAATGCCACATATTTGATTTAATATATGAGACTTGTTTGTTTATTATATTGTGGCTCATATGCACTATTGGCGTTGACCTAATAATTTTGGATGCAATATATGAAAATCATTAGTTGTTCGTGCTATCTAGAGAAGCTTCTAGAATCCTTTTGTGTAGTGTCATCACCAACGCATATGAAGTGTTGTTGGGCCCTAGATTTACATGTTGCTACCTAACAACGCTCCTACATGTCGCTTACCAACGCATGTATATATGTTGTTGTAGATCCTTCCAACGCCACCAACGGCAACGCATACTAATTCGTTGGTGTAGACCCTAGCAACATATATATGGGCATACGACAACGCATTGATGCGTTGCTACAGGGGGGTTCCTGTTGTAGTGCGGCAAGCGCACCTCTTCGGAGTGCTGCGCTACCGTCGAGGACGCACCATCGAGCTCCACCGACAAGTGCAAGAAGATGGTGGCTCCGCCGAAGACCAAGAAGGTGCCCGCCAAGGAGGACGGCTGGTGGTACCTTCACCATCAAGGCCTCTCGACCCCAAATAGGAAGGCACGCCGTCGCTTTCATGGGCGAATGTCGACGTGTTCGCATGGCAACCGTCTGATATCCCCGGTGTTCCTGTGAAAGTGATTGAGCACCGCTTGGCTGTTTGTCCTCGCGCGCGCCCGGCCAAGCAAAGAGTCGAGGAAGCAAGCGGTGGAGCGCCAAGAATTCATAGTGAAGAGATCAAGAACCGGAAGCGGCAGGCCTTGTCGAGGAGTACTCCATCCCACGTGGTTGGCCAATCCTCAGTAGTATGCGCCAAAGCAAATGGGAAATGGAGGCTTTGTATTGACTTCACGGATGTTAATAAAGCTTGTCTCGAAGATCCATTTCCCTTGCCGCGCATTGACCAGATTGTTGACTCCACGGCCGGATGTGATTTGCTCGCTTTCTTGATGCCTACTCAGGATACCATCAGATCTTCATGGCTGAAGAAGATGAGGAGAAGACCGCATTCATCACACCATGTGGCACATATCGTTTCATACGGATGCCTTTCGGTTTGAAGAATGCTGGTTCAACCTTTGCAAGGGTAGTCCATGACGCTTTTGAGCCGCAAATGCACGTAAATGTAGAAGCCTACATGGATGACATAGTGGTCAAGAGCAGGGACAAAGCAACTCTGGTTCAAGATCCGGACGAGACCTTTGCAAATCTGCGCAAGATAAACCTCAAGCTCAACCCCGAGAAGTGCGTGTTTGGAGTCCCTTCCGCAAGCTTCTCGGGTTCTTCGTGGTCTCAAATGAGGGATTGAGGCAAATCCCGACAAGATCAAGGCCATTGAGCAGATTGAAGCACCAAAGCGCCAAGGATGTACGAAGACTTGCGGCTATGTGGCTGCTCTCAAAGAGGTTTATTTCTAGGTCTGCCGAGCGCCGCCTTCCATTTTTCAAGATTTTGAAAAGGCGGGTCCAAAGAAATGGACTCCCGAAGCGGAGGTTGCGCTGCAGGACTTAAAGAGATACCTGTCTCTACTCCAACACTTGTCGCACCTAGACCACAAGAGAAGTTGCTGCTATATATAGCGGCAACCAATCAAGTGGTTAGCGCTGCGTTAGTGGCGGAGAGGGAGGCAGATGACGAGCCAGCAACCGCGGAAAGCACATCCAGCGGCAAGCAGGGGGCTTCGCCGACAAGCTCTGGTCCCGACAAGGACGAGTCCGCGAAGACACAAGAACAGATATAGAAAAGGATGGTGCAGCGCCCAGTTTACTTTGTCAGTTCCCTCCTGCAGGGGGCTAGGTCAAGGCACTCTGGTGTGCAAAAACTGCTTTTCGGCCTCCTCATGGCCTCGAGAAAGCTGCGCCATTACTTCCAAGCACATGAGATCACAGTTGTCACCGCTTTCTCAAGAGGATACTGCGAGAATCCGTGGCAGTGCAGGATTGTCGAGTGGGCACTGGAGCTGTCAAGCTTTGGTCTTAAGTTTGAAAGCACATCAACTATCCAAAGCGAGCCTTGGCAGAGTTCATAGCAGAATGGACTCCAACGCCAGATGAAGAGATTAGGAGACGAGCATTCCCGGCCAAAGAAGCAAGCAAAGAGTGGTCGATGTACTTTGATGGAGCCTTCTCGCAAAGCGCCGGTGCTTGGCGTACGCTTATCGCACCCACCGGAGAGCACCTCAAGTATCGTCGTCCGGATGCACTTTCCCAAGGAGCAAGCGACAAACAATACTACAGAGTATGAAGGTTTGCTTGCCGGTCTCAGGATCGCCGTGGACCTTGGGATCAAGAAGTTTATTGTCGAGGTGACTCAGAACTCGTCGTCCGCCAAGTCAACAAAGATTACCAGAGTCCGTTGATGGAAGCCTCACGTTGATGAAGTGAGGAAGCTAGAAGAGCACTTTGACGGCCTGCAAATGGAACATGTTCCAAGAGCTCGAGAATGATATTGCCGACGCCTGTCACAAAGTGCGCTGCGCTTAAGCTACCTGTGGAACCAGGGACTTTCGTGCTGTCGACTCAGCCAACCGTAACACCATCGGGCGGACAAAGCAAGAAGAGGAAGTTGGCCTCTGGTGACTACTTTCCGACAGAGCTTCCCAAGCCGTCGCTGCAAAAGTCCCCAAGATCAACACCAACAAGATCGAGGAGCAGTCTGCTCCGACAGACCCTGTGGTTTGTTTCGTTGAAGAACGCTCCCGACAAGTCTTGCTCAAGCAAGCTTGTCGGGAGCATCTAGCTCCGGCAGAGCCACCGGCTCTGCCAGAAGCCGATGTTCCCGCAGAGCAGATGAGCCTTTAGTCCTTGTTGTCGAGCCACAAGGTCCGGCATGGGCGCAGCAGATTGTCCATTTCCTTCAGACAGAGAACTTCCCAAGAAGCAGGAAGAAGCGGAAAGAGTAGCCCGGCGGTCAAGTATGTACCAGTTTGTCGACAAAGATACTGCATGTAAGAAGACTCAACGGTGTGAAATTGAAGTGTATTCCTGTGGAAGATGGATGAAGCTGTTGGCAGAGATACATGGAGGCATATGTGGTCACCACATTGGCACAAGAAGAGCACTTGCCGCAAAGCTTTCCGGCAAGGTTTCTTCCGCCGACAGCCCTCCAAAGATGCAACCGCACAAGTAACCAAGTGTGAAGCGTGCAGTTCCATTCCAAACAGATGCACCGCCAGCTCAAGCTCTCCAGACGATCCCTTTATCCCGCCATTTTCGGTCTGGGGCTCGACATCCTCGGCCCCTTCCCCGAAGTTGTCGGGGCTTTGAGTACTTGTACGCCGCCATCGACAAGTTCACAAAGTGGCCGGAAGTGGAAGCAGTGAGGAAGGTGACAAAGACAATGCCATCAAGTTCTTTCAGGTCGATTGTTTGTCGCTTCGAATCCCTAACAGGATCATCACCGACAACGGCACACAATTCACGCAGTCGCACCTTCATGCAAGACGTCCCAAGACCTTGGCGCCAAGGTCTGCTTTCGCCTGCTTGCTCACCCAAGAAGCAACGGTCAAGCGAAAGGGAGAACGCTGAAGTGCTGCGGGACTCAAGACCGTAACTTTCGGCTGTGCTGCACAAGTGCGGAAGAAATCGGATCGAGGAGCTGCGGTGGTTCTTTGGTCGATTAGAACGACGCCAAATCGAGCCACCGCCGTGCACCCTTTGCTCTAGTCTATGGAGCAGAGGCAGTTCTCCCCACGGAACTCAGATACGGGTCGCCTCGAGTGCTCGCTTATGATGAGTTTGAGCAAGAGCAGCTGCGACAAGATGACGCGCTGCTCCTTGAGGAGGATCGTCTTCAGTCTTTGTGTGAGCCGCCGCTGCAGTTCTGCCGCTACCATGGCCGCAGGGTTAATGCCAAGTCTCGAGGAAGGCGACCTTGTTCTTCGGGCGCTGCTCAATCCGCCAAGAATTCAAACAAGTTGACGCCAAGTGGGAAGGCCCTTATTGGGTGAAACGAGTCACTAGGCCCGGCGCGCCGTCGCTTTGAGACCGAAGATGGCATTCCGGTGAGCAACTCCACGGAACATTGAGCATCTTCGTAAGTTTTACCCATAAGGCGCGTTGTCGGAACCCATTCCGCAACCACCTTTTGTACAAGTCTTGCCGCTGTTGCATGTAATCCTTCAGACAAAGCCGGGCGCAGACCCGTGCATCAAGAAAGCCCATGTGTTGCGACAACCCGTCAAGTTCATGCTTTCATCAAGTTATTGCATGTTTTGGCTAACACTTTGTGCAGCAACCACACCCGGTAAGCGTAATCGAGCCACCGGGCTCTATAACGTTATTTCCTCTTCTTTCTCTTGTCGCAAAGAAAGGGAGGCTCTCGCGCACAAGTTAACCAGGGGAGGAGGAGATAATACTATGGACCAGCACCGCCGAGGAAGTTTAAGCCTCATCGGGAAGCAAGAAACAGAAAAGCTAAGTTGCCAAAGTTTGAGCAATCAATTTTTAAATTTTCGTTATCTTCCTTGAACGATAGTACTTTGTATGGAAAACCTGTGCGCAGAGGAACCAAACCGTGACTGGTCGCGCCCTTACTCTATTTCGAGCCTGCTCAACAACTTAAGTGAGCTGCGGCTAGTCCGCGACGAGGTTGCTTGCTGGTAGCGACCCTGCCAACAGGCTGCCGAAGTTCCGCACTCGGCGCCATGACAAGTAAGGGTGCTCGCACCGCAAGTTTCCCTAAATGCGCAGGCGTAAACGCATAAAGGAAGAAATCAAGTAGAGGAAATAACATTGCATCGATCGATTCACCTAAGATAGAGTATATTACAGAATAACTTGTCGCTGATCTAACAAAGTTTTCTAAACATGATCAAGCGACAAGGGAAAGATAAGGTTGGCGGCCTAGTCCACACGGCCGCCTCAATCCTCTTAATCTTGTTCACCTTGTCCACAATGGGTGCGATAAGGGCTTTGAGCTCCTCCACATTGGCTTCGGCCGGCAAGGATCTCGAGGACGCCATTAAGGTTGAGGCCCGGGTTGCGGAAGGCCACCTTCATCAACACTGCTCGAGGGCCCCGCGCAGATCTGGCGTGATTCCTCGGCCACCTGCTTCGGGACCTCTTCCCGGAGTTGCCGGAGACCCACACCACGCCTTTGAAGAACAGGCTGAGCTTGACGCTGGGTTGGAGATGCTCGTCGGAGGGGTACGCGAGGTCCCCCATCTCCAGCTTCATCAGCTCGTTGTGGATGTCGGTGGCGGTGTCCACAAGGCCTTCGGTCCAGTGCTCCACGCTCTCCCTCAGAGTGTTCTGGACGGAGACGGCATTCGCCAGCAGCTCCTCCTTGGCCGTGACCGCCTCTAACAAGCCCGCCTCCCGCTCTCTGGCACCATCCAACGTCTGCGTCAGAGTGGCCAGTTTCAGCTCCAGATCTGCCTTGGAGTCCCTGGCGGTGTCGAGCTCCTTGGCCTGTCGGCCGAGACGGCCTACAGCTCGCCCAGCAGAGGGCGCCCTTCTCGGCCATGCTTGAGCACGGCAAGCTCTTCGCCGCTCTTCGTGAGGGTGGCCTCCAGCTGTGCCACCCTCGCCTTCAGCTCTTCCTTGGCGGCCTCGGCGGCTGCGGCAGTGTCCTTCGCCTCCTGAAGCGCCCCGCCAAGCGACTCCTCGCTGCGCAAGGTCCTCCTCGTGGCTGTCCAAGTTGACCTTTCGCTGCGCCTAACTCGCTTTCTGCTGGCGAGCTTCTCGGCAGCCAGCCGTTGCTCCTCATCACCGCGGCCTTCTCAAGGATGAAGGTCGTGCGCTCTTCATGAGCCGTGCCAGCTGCGTTTGCCACGTCATGAGCGCTGCTGTTGGCGCCCGAGCTCCTCGGCGCTTCTCTATGTCCGCTCCCGCCCTCGCGACAAGGACTTCCCGGTCTCCAACTTGGCTCGACGGGAGCGATAGAGGGACAAGAGTTTCTTCAAGAATGCTCCTCCTCGGACTTCGCCGCCGCTTGGCGTCCACCAGCGTCCAACCCAATGGGACGCGAGTAGCTTCGCCGTCAAGGTCTCTCCTCGACCGGGCGCCTGAGCTCGGCTCCTGTGGGAGCTTGATGAAGACGCCTTGGCCTTCGTGTAGGCACCGGGCTGGGGCTCCTCGAACTGGCGCTGCGGCTGGGAGTCATTTGTAGAAGGCGCTCGCTGCTCCTGCGGCCTCAGGGCCGTCAGTACGACCGTCCGACCCCTCGCCAGCCTCTGCGTCGGCAGCCTCAGTGGCCTCCTCGCCAACAGGCTCGTCGGCGACGGCCTCCTCGCCAACAGGCTCGTCGGCGACGGCCTCTTCTTCCACGACGATGACCTCATCTTCCTCGACGGCGGCCTTTTCGGTGTTGCCGCGCGTCTCCTCCTCGCCGGCGGCCTCGACCTCCATCGGGTCTGCGTCGGACGAAGAAGGGGCAGTCAAGCAGATATCCAAAAAAGAGAAACAAAAGAAAGCAAGCCCAAGGGAGATTTTCGCGTAAGGGAGTTACCTGCAACGGGATCCGCAGCCATGGCCTCGACCACTGGAGGGTCGCCGCGCCGCCCCTTGCCGGGTAGCCTCCCTTGCCGGAGTGGCCTCCCTTGCCGTGGTGGCCTCCCTTGTCGGAGGGAGCTCCCTCATCGGGGAGTCCTCCTCCGCGGGCGAGGTGGCGGGCAGGATCTCGGAGGCGGCTTCCGAGCCCTCCCGATGAGATCGCTTCCGCTCTGCAAGCACACGGTCAGATATCAACAAAGAAAGGGCACCCCCGCACGCCTAACGGCAAGGAGAAAACTACACACTTACTCTGGGGGCCGTGCTGGGGGCTGCTCTAGGGAAGGGTTGCCGGGTCCGGCAAGGCGGCCTCGGACGCGTCCCCCGTCGCCATGGGAGAATCGTCCTCAACGACAACCGTCGGGATCTTGGCCCTCTTTGCCGCTCTCTGGGACAGCGTCCTGAAAAGGAAAGAGTCCAGAACGAAGCAAATCGGATTCAAGATGAAGCAATAAAAATTAAAGACGTGCAAGCACAATCTCGAGAAGCTTACTCTTCGCCTTCCTCCTCGGAGCTGAGCGCGGAGAAGTCAAACTCCGGCCCGCCTCCGGTGCGACGAGGCGGAGGAGTGGGCTCTCTTGGCCGCTTAAGCGGGCGCCGGCGGCGGCCCGAGAAGATTCCGCCCGGTTGTCGCTGCAGTTTAGCGCTCGCTGCAACCTCGCTTGCCGCGGTGGAGTGCGTCGAGCGGCCTCGGCGGCAAGGTCAATTTATCGCCTGGCTCGTCCCCAGCCCTGCGGAGACGCCTCCTCGACGGAGCCGGGGGCTCCGCTGGTGGCAAGTCGCTTGGCGGCGGGGAAGAAGCGCCCTCGGCGGGTCCACTCGTCCCGGCCTCGAGCTCGACAAGCTCGTCCTCGCCGGCGACCTCCCCTCGCTCAGCAGCGCTTGCCGCCTTCGCCACGTCCGCCTCCTCCACGGTGAACCCGAAGACTCCAGCGGCGGCCGCCGCCGCCTTCCACCGCCTGGTGGCGATCCACGCCATCTCCTGCTCGGTGGTGTCTCGGTGAGCCCTTCGCTTCGCCGGAGCGGATCGGCACCTCTTGCAAGTTGTCGAAGAATTGCTGCACGACCTCGTCAGGCTCCTCGCCAGTCGGGGCGATCCCGTGGGAGTCACATGCAGTGGCATCATGGCGCAGATGCGGTCGAGCGCCGAAGTTGTTGCCTGATGGGGACGACCCTCGCGCAACCTGAACCACTCTGGGTGTTCGGGTCGTTCTTGAACAGCTCGAGCAAAGATCCTTTGAATCCAGCTCCATGACGGTGAAGTTCCAATTTAGGCCCGGGCGCAGCCTCATGATGTCCACCGCATTCTCGGAACTCCCAAGCAGGCCTCCTCCTTTCCTGCAAGGGAAGCGCGGCGGCGAATGAAGTCTGCGCCAATCGCGCCAATAGTTAATCCGGCTAGCCCGAGGCGCAGAATCCGGTCACGGCTATCTTCACCTCGCATCCTCCGCGCCAAGTTACTCCAATCCTTGCCACAAGAATTGGGGTTTGGCGACGGCGGTGAAGGGTTGTGGGTCCTCCTCACGACCCAAAGCACCAGTTGGCTCTCCACTCCTCCCACTTGTTCGAACTCCCCCTCTAGGTAGGCCTCTTTCTTGCCGATCCTAGAGACCTGTGCTATCCTCCGGCAAGGGGCTCTCCTCTCTCGACGCTGGGGACAAAGAAATGGCGGAAGAGTGCCACGCTCGGGTGGACTTCGACAAAGTTTTCGCAGACAAATGTAAAACGGCCATGGTTAAGATGGCGTTGGGGGTGAAATCAAGGAGGTGGAGGCCGAAGGTGTTCATTATGTCGCAAAAGAACTCGGAATACGGCGGGCAAAGGCCGCAAAAGAAGAAAAGGGCGAAGAAAGGGTACCCTATTGGGGCCAGATCAGCGGTGGAGGCGGGGAGCACCCTCGTGCGCGGATGTGCCCGAGTCTCCGTCGACCAGAAAAGATAGTAGACGTCCCGCAGCTCCCGTGCGCCGAGCTGCGAGGGGAAGACGGCTCGCTCCTTGCGCAGCGCCGCGAGCCGTTGCGCCTCGCCGACTTGACGCCCTTCTCCTTATCGGCCTACGGGGCCATTGCGAGGGGGGGGGAGGCGGAGGAGGTCGACGGCGGTGAGTGTGCTTGTGGCGAAAGGGGGCGGGGTGTTGCTCTCTTCGCACCGGAGAAGACGAGGGGAGCGGCGGTGGTTTCTTGACAGGACGGCAATGGCAGGAGTGGTCGGCCCGCCTCTGTTTCCTCCGCTTATAAAGGGGAGGAGGGAGCGGACGTTCGCTTATATTAATAAAGACCCCACGACCGCGCCCACGATCTTCGTGACGATGCCACGTCCGTGCGTGCTGTTAGTGGGGATCGTGGTGTCCGGGCGGGTTGCGGCGTGGTCGAGGCCGCAGCGTGTCCGCAGACGCCTGGGCCTGGCCCGACAAGCGCTTCGGCATCACAGACGCCCAGCCCGGGGCTCTGCCGGTGTACTAGAGTAGGGTACCCTAGTATCCCAGATTGCAGCACGGACGGTTGCAGCACTTCGCTGCAAAGTTTTGCCTCACACCGCCACTCTCCTCCATGGCCCCTTTGGAGCCATTCAAGAACAAAGTATTAGATTGAGAAGACAAGGCCTGCATAAGAGGAGCTTGTCGGGAAGGCCACCTGTGCACGCAGAAGACAAGGCCCCGGCAAGAGGAGCTTGCCGGGAAGGCTCGGAGCGCGACAAGTCTCCGGGCGCGACAAGGATCCGGCCGCGACAAGGCGCTTGCCGCGGCATGCAGCTCCTCTCCGTCTCCGCTCCAGCTCACCCAGCGACGTGTCGCCATGGGACCGCTCCATGGGCGCGTGTCGAGCAGCTGTGCAGCCAGCGGAGAGCAGCGATGAGCGGCGCTGACAGGCTCGCCATCGTGGCGAGCGGAGGCGCACCTGACGGTCTCTGTTATAATCGCTTGGGGCGACAACGACAGGCATTTATTGCTTTTGTCCCTTGCCATCGAGTTAGGTATTTTTGCACCGCATAATCGCTCAAGTAAGTGTACCAACCCCTGCTTTTACTTTTGTACCCCGCCTATGTTGCCACCTGTCGGAGACCCCTTTAGCATATAAAAGGAGGACCGAGTGCAACGAAGAAAGGGTTCCGCGGTTAGCCAAGTTTCGATTCATTAGATCAACCGCAGACTAGCCACACTCATCCTAGGTTTTGTAGCCCGCATTGCTACCTAGCAAGCTGAGAATAGATCAAACAGCAGCAGAGAGTTTTATCTCTCCGGAGAGCTCGGCTGGGTAAACCGCCCGTGTGCATCGCCTGATCCGCTCTTCGTGCGACCTCCGCCCCCCTCCGAACCACAAAGGGACCCGCTCCACCGGGCCCCATAGGTGTCCGTGGGTACGATCAGCCTCCCCGACAGCCATTTTCTGGGAAATTAATATCCCGAAAATCCAGTCCTGACAAACTTGGTATCAGAGCCAGGCTGACCATTGGCTAATCCTATCTTAACCAGGTCGATAAACCTAGGTTAACCAACCCACCAGACCATAACCTAACCCTGGCCAAGTTTCTCGCGTAAGATAGCCACACAGTGACCCCGACACTTTTGGTAGTCGGTGCCCAACCTATCAGCCTAGCCTATCGATCACGCGCCAGTGACCGACACCTAACTTGTCTCATTCGCAAGCGTGAGAAGGAAGGCTCCGTCCCCTTTTTCTATAAAAAGGGCACGCTAGCCTCAACTCAACACAACACAGCCTCTTCCCCAAACCGAGCTATGATGCCTGGACCCATCGTGCACAATGAAACCACGGCAAACAACCTTGGAGGTTTTGTGACCGTGCTAGCAAACCTCACCCGCCGTGCATTTGCATTAGAAGAGCCCCCAGAATATGTTGTATACCAAGGATCCATGAGCGGCGAGAGCCGTCAATTCTGGGCACTGTGCACATCTATGGTAGAGGTATATCGCCAGAACGCCCCTACACGTTCACCGGAAGGACAACTTCCTTTGAGCCACAAGCCATCCAACTAGCTGCTCGAGAGGCTATAGTTCAACTCCGCACTTGTCGCCAGAGTTAATCGTCGCTCATTCTACTACTACCCCAGCCGTGACGGATATGGTAGGCCACCCCAGGTTGCCAACGGAGATCACGAGACGAACCCTACATTGTTGCATCTGGTGCGCTATGTAAGTGCACTAGAGGGACTATTCGATCAAATCACCCTCGATCTGATCGCAGCTCGTGGAGAACTGATGCACCGAACCCCGGCGAGAGGAGAAGATGAGCCCAACGCCGACAACCCAGTCGTGTTGTTCGGACAACCGATCGAGTCTTTGAGGTCTGCCCCAGTCATCGACCAAAACACCTTGGGAACACGCTCCAACGGGATTGTGGCCAACAATCCCCGGGATGGTCATCATCGCTACCCCGACCCTGCAGCCCCTCAACCCCCTCCAGCAAATCCCGACGGTGAAACCCATGGGGAAGCCTTGACGTCCACAAGGCACGCCCACCTAGATATTAACGAGGTAGACTAGAGTCGCTCGAGTAGTACCGAGTCTTAGTATGACCACGCCCTGTAAATATGTGATCCTGTACCACCATAATTAAATGTTGTTTGCTTGTGCGCCCCTATTTTAAATAGTAGCCATGCATAGGTATGTTGGTGTGCAGTTGCACTTTTAATTCCGAGCGTAGTTACCAAAAACCAACCCCAACGACTCAAAGTTTGTGCTATGAGTAAACCTTTTGGCTTCAGCTAATAGGAACCATATTTTCAAAACAACCCTTATCAAATCTCGAGGACGAGATTTTTCTTAAGGGGGTAGTGTTGTAACACCCCAAAAATTTAACCATGTTTTGTTTATTAAAATTTTGCCAGGAGATTAAATTTTCATTTTTCTGGATTTATTTTTGATCTCAGAACCTCTCTTTTCTTCTAAGTTGTGGTTTTTTCACCCCAAGTAAAAATTTCCAATTATTATTGGACTTGTTTACCCTCTAAAATAAAACAAATTATTTTATCAGTGGAATTATTTATATGTTTATTTTCCCTGAACTTTATTTTTTTAAATGGTTTTTCATAAGTTTTGGGTTCCAATTGCACTACAACCCTTTGTTAAATTCTTTTAAAAATCCAACCAAAATTTGGGGATGACATATGAGGTCCCTAAATCACTTTTATGCAAAAAGATCTTTTAGCATTTGGAGAATTTGAGCTCTATAGCAAGTTTTCAAATCTGGTCCAGATTGCACTTTTGCACTACAACCTATTTAAATATTCTTTTAAAACTTCCACCAAAATTAGGGGGTGTCAGTAGGATTGATATTATCCACCTTTGTACAAAAACCCACTAATGTTCTTTTAAAAATTGAGCAAAACAACCTCTTTTGCTCTCTGGCCCAGTTGGGTGTTTTCTACTGCATCCCTAATTATTTTTGCTCTAGTGACCAGGAGCTTTCTCCTGCTTCTAGTACACCCTACCAAACCCTTAAGTCCAGGAGAATGGACCTATTGGAGTATTTTTAGTCCATGAAACTATGCCTTTTAGTCTCTATCCAGAAATAGTTTTCTCAAAAACTTGCACTAACAAGTTTCTGTTTTTGCCAAACCAACCTTACCACCCTCTTTTGCATCTAAAGAGACACTAGTCTGGAGAATTTGGCCACCCCAAGAAATCCGTAGGTTCCCTTGGCATTTTGTCAAACACCTTATGTGCATCGCCAGATTTGACAAGGCTTTTAGTTTGCACACTGGACTTGCTTGCTTTGCCTAACCACCATGTCCACTAAGCTCCTAGCTAACCCTAACCCAGTCCTGCTAATCCCCGCCTCATCCTAACCCTCTAGCACGCTCTAGCATTGTGTCGAGCATGTAGCATGCGTGCGCTGGGCGAGCCTGTGGCACGCTGCGTTTTACTGCGGCGTCTGCTGAAGTCGCCAAGGCCCCACCGCCGCTCCGCGCCCGTCTGGCCCCTCCCGCTCACCGCCAAGACGCCCGACCCTCCTTGAGGGCCGCCTGCCGCCCTACAGCCGTCGGCTGTCGGCCACGGCTAGCGGTCGGCCACAGGCTCCTGCCGGACGGCGCCGCCGAGGCAGCCCAACAAGGCCACCCTCTGGCGCCGAGCTCATCCACAAGCTTGTCCGCAGCGCCATCGCCGCCACGACGCCTGCAAGCTTCTGAGGCGGTTCGCCGAGCTTATCTCCGCCGCCATGGAACCGACCTAATCACGCTTATAAGTAGGAGCCCCGAGCTCGTCCGAGCACTCATGCGACCTCTGGCCACCCCCATAGAGCCCCCACAGCCAGTAATCATCGGGGGGAAGCCGTCTTCCCCGTCTGCGGCAGGTTCGGCTGCCGTCACCCTCCGGCTCCATTCGCCGTGAGCGGGCCCTCCCCTCCCCTTCCAGCACCACCGTTCGACTTGTCTCGACCTTGCGGAGCCGCCCAACCACTCAACTCCGTCGAGGAACCACCGTAGCCCAAAGCCCCAAATCTCCCGAAGCCACCGGCCGCCGCGAAGCTCGCCACCGGCGACTCCCTCCATCCCTGCCACCCCCTCGACCACAGGGTGGACCACCCTAGACTCGCAGATCCATCCCTGCCCTCCGGAGCCCGCGAGGAGCCGCCAATCGCCGGCGAAGAACACCGGAGCCCCGCCTTCGTTCGGCCAGAGGAGGAAGGAGGCGGGGGCGAATGGTCAAAACTAACCAGTGGGCCCCCTGGACCCACTGTCAGTGACCCAGCGCCGGTCCACGCAGGCGTAAGTGGAGGCGTAATCCCGGAGTACGTCTTCTACGTGTCCTTTTATTCGAAACGTTTTTTTCTTTTTCTGCTTTTATTTTAAAAATGTAATTGACCAAAACTTTGATTTGGCTATAACTTTTTAAATATAACTCCAAATGAGTTGATTCTTTTTCCTACCTCTCTCAAATATTGTCTAGTTTACTTTCAGATTCATTTGAAAAAAAATCAGACAACTTTTTTATACTTTTTTGTAACTATGTATTAATTTGAATATTTTCAAAAAATAGGATTTGTTGGAGAAAGAAGAAAACTTTCAAAGTTTTGGAACGCAACCTTCATCTCCACAATTTGAAGGCAAGCATTTTGAACCCTGGCATAATACTGTCGTGTGTTGTTTGACATGGTCACAACACCACCTCAACACGGAGTATCCGTTATTTTATGTGATGATTTGTTCCTACTCATGAGTGCATATTGATGATTTCATGCTAATGGAGTTTGATATGTTTGTGATAGTAGTCACCATCATATGCCTTTCATGCATACCGGAAGGAATCCGGGAAAGCCTCTGTCTTGGGTAGACACGGGCTTGTCCCTAGTTCTCCGTCGAGACGGTTGTCTCCGGTACGACATGATGAGGTATGTCGACTGGTGATTACTACGTGGGTTGAAGTATAAATTGTTATGCTAATCATGCAGGGAATACTCAAACCTCCTGAGTCGACCGTAGATCGAGTCTTGTTGCGGTAACCCCCATACTTGTTTTGTACTACCACGTGTCCCTGCCATAGGTAGGGTACGGTTCAGTAAGTTGTCAACCCCTTCCTAGCACACACCATACAGAGAGGCCATGGTGGAAGTTACCGGCTGCATCCGATAGGCATGCCACCTGGTCCGGGGGCATGGGTGTTTCTGGTTGGGACCGAGAGGGGGGCACCCCTTAGAGCGCGTGATATAAATTTGATCCGATGCTATGCGAGGTTGTAGCCTCCCCACTTAAAGTTTAGCTTGACAAGTGTCATGGGTGATTCCAGATACCGGTAAGATAAGCTGGTGTGTGCGGGTCAGGTGTGTTTTCAATTAAAAGACCGTAGAAGAAATTAGTCCTGATGGACTAAAGGAATCTGTTACTTGTGGGTAAAGAGTACACCCTCTGCAGAGGTTAAATCTATTCGAATGGTCGTGTCCATGGTTAAGGACTACAGTCTGGGATGGGTTAAGTGTCGGTCATGTGTCGGTCTTCGGAGGAGAAACTGCTAAACCGGAACATGGATCATGACTTGTGACTATGATGATTAAGATTATTATTATATTGGACTAACTTTTTTATTACTTGGATTATTGAGTATGCCTGGGACGGTTCTACCTCCTAGATATTCATTGTGATTATTTTCTTATAAGCCCTTTATGTGGTGTCGCTCAGACGCCCGACTGTGGCATGCTTGTTATTTGTTTACCTTATAAGCCCTTTATGTGGTGTCGCTCAGACGCCTGACTGTGGCATGCTTGGTATTTGTTTACCTTATAAGCCCTTTATGTGGTGTCGCCGACGCCTCGATCGTGGCATGCTTGTTATTTATTTACCTTATAAGCCCTTTATGTGGTGTCGCTCGGGCCCGACTAAGGCATGCTCGTTATTTACTATCCTTTCGAGGCGTCGCTTCAGACACCCGATCGGTGCATTTTATTACTACTTTGTTATTGCATATTCATGTTGTATATAAATAGCCTGTTTGCATGCATCAGGTATTTTATTTTTATGACTGACGTTGTGATCATAGAATATTTCAGAGCATGATTATCGTTTGTTATATTATACCCGTGTTCATAATGTTTGCGAGTACATTCAAAGTACTCACTGTCTTGTCCCTGGCTATTGTCTTGGCCAGATTTCTTGCTTGGAGAGGAGCGTTGCGATGACAGCCCCGGAACCCACGCAATGGTGACAACAACCTCGCCAAGGTAGGAGTTAACCTGGTCAGCTATTCCTGTGGGAAATGGAGTCCCATGGCACTGATGAACCGCAAACCGCTTCCGCCATCAACCACTAGAAAACCAATTGCTGTATTCATAGGCCAGAATGGTCCTGTACTGCATATTATGTACTTTGCTTGGAATTTCTATATCGAGTTGGTGCCTCATCAGCTAACAGTAATCCTGGGGCTGATGAGCACAAGGGCCATTTTCTGGGAAATTAATATCCCGAAAATCCGGTCTTGACAATAACCCCGATAACAAGCCGAGCAATTGGTTCATACTTTTTAACGCGCTTCAGCCTTTTCAACTCTTACGCAATACATGAGCGCAAGCTATGGATATAGCACTATGGGTGGAGTAAAGTATAATGATGGGGGTTACGAGAGAAGACAAAAAAGGTAGAAAGTCTCACATTGACGTGGCTAATCAATAGGCTACGGAGATACCCATCAATTGATGTCAATGGGAGCAGTAGGGATTGAGCTTGAAAGGATGCACTAGAGCTATAAATATATGAAAGCACAACAAAAGAAACTAAGTGGGTGTGCATCGAACTTGCTTGCTCACGAAGACCTAGGGCATTTTGAGGAAACCCATCATTGGAATATACAAGCCAAGTTCTACACTACTAGGAAAACGGCTATGGATGAAATGGACACTAATGGCGCACCACATGTGTGGTGCGCCATTAGTATATAGCAATGGCGCACCACATACAGGTGCACCATTAGTAATATATTACTAATGGCGCACACGGTGTGCGGTGTGCCATTAGAAGTTTTGAAAAAATAAAAAAATGTTACTAATGGCGCACCGTGGGATAGTGCGCCATTACTAGTTGACATAGTAATGACGCACCACACCCACCGTGCGCCATTAGTAGTTTTGAAAAAAAGTAAAAAAAATAAAAATTATATTGTTAGTAATGGCGCACCTGTGGACAGTGCACCATTACTAGTTTTAACTAGTAATGACGCACTGTCCACTAGTGCGCCATTACTAAGTTTTTATAAAAAAAATTCAAACCTGGGGTGTGGTGCGCCATTACTAGTTTAACTAATAATGGCGCACCACCCCACGATGCGGCATTACTAACTTGGCCCAACAGCGAATGCACCCCCCTCCCCCCTCCCGTGGACCACCTTTTCAGTTTTTGAAAAAATAAAAGAAAATGATGGAAATGTCAAAAAAATAAAAAAATAATAAGTTTCCCATGTGATATGTGGTCTAGTTGTTGGGAAAATTTACAAATATGAATTTCAACTTTATTTGCAAATTCACTCTGGAAATTTGTAAAATGGGCATAACTTTTACATACGAACTCGGATTAAAAAGTTTTTTATATGAAAAATCATCTACTCGAAAAGTTACATCCGAATTTAACTGGGGGAACCCCGTTAAACATTTTCAAAATCCCCAAAAACCTAATAGAAAAAAGTTACAAGGCTTTCAAGATCTAGAGGCAAAAAAATTCAAAAAATTTCAAACTTACTAGTGGCGCACCGTGGATGTGGTGTGCCACTAGTAACAGAAAAAAATTGGTTTTGAATTTTTTTCTAAAAATGATACGTAATATGACCGGGAAGTTTGAAATATTTTTCAAAATTTCATCATAGTCATGAACATGAACAAAGTCCTAGACATCAACAAGGTATAATAGGATTGATATGCTAGATATATCAACAAGTGCTTGTGAAGTGAGTCTTTGGGGTTGGATAGAACTCGACGTTAAGCGTGCTTGGGCTGGAGTAGTGTGATGATGGGTGACCTTTCGGGAAGTTTGACCACGGAGTGCGATTTGACCTGAGATTAAGCATATTGACCCGAGATTAAGCCATAGTGACCTGAGATTAACAAAACGAAAAAAAAATTGAAAAAATTTGAAAAAAAAATTAAAAAAAAGTTCTGAAAAAAAATTGTTACTAATGGCGCACTTCTATGTGGTGCGCCATTACTATACCAGATACTAATGGCGCACCGTGGGCTATTCTAATGGCGCACATTAGAAAAAAAATCTAATGGCGTGGTGCTAGTGGCACACCTGTAGTGTGCCATTAGTAACGAAAACAGGTGCGCCACTAGCAGCCCTTTTTCTAGTAGTGCTATAATGACAACATAGGAGACTCTCTATCATAAAGATCACGGTGCTACTTTGAAGCACATGTGTGGAAAAAGGATAGTAACATTGTCCCTTCTCTCTTTTTCTCTCTCTTTTTTTCTTTTGGGCCTTTTTTTTATTCTTTGGCCTCTTTTTTTTATTTAGTACGAAATCTCATCCCGACTTGTGGGGGAATCATAGTCTCCTCACATGGGAAATGCTCTAATAATTATGATCATCAAACTTTTATTATTTACAACTTAACAATTACAACTCAATACTTGGAACAAAACACTACACCACGACACTGCATTCCCTACAGACGTGTGTTGGGAAAAGTCAGTTTTGCCGACCGACTGTTTGTTTGTAAAACTTCTATCAAATCGTTGGTTGGTATTACTCACATATAACAACCAACTGTCGGTCGGGAATGCTGAAATGTATAGCGTCAAACTGTTGGACGGTAATAGATCGTATCACACAGTCGGTCGGCAAATGTTCCCGACCGACCGTGGGTCGCCAACTGGCCACCCAAAATATCAGTGCGCGCGCGCCTCTGCGAAACTTAGCGCGAAGCCCGTCCAAAATTTTCATGCCGCGCCACCACAGCCCACCTCCTAAAACATCATTCGCTCAAGAAAAAAAAACACAACACCAATATCTCTCTGTCCTCTCTCCCTTATCTCTTTCTCTTCCGATCTGAGAGGCGGCGGCGACGCTCGCATCCGGCGACAGTTCCACCACTCCGTCCATCTCTTCCTCCCACCACTCCATCACCATCCCCACATAGCTGCTGATTTCCCATGTGGAGGTGGTCCTGCGGCGCCGATGCCCTCACCCAGCTGCCGGTGGCGGCACTTTTTGTTCGTGCCCAAGCGCTCGGTGAGGTCACCTCTCACCTCCCTCTATGGTGCCACCGCCCCAAGCCCCCAACCCATACGCAGCTCCCTCTTCCCCACTCCCATGGTTGCAGATCTGAGCGGGACAAGGTCCCTTCGGCCCTGGTGGTTCGGAACGAGATGTGCGGCCTCTGCTCCCTTAACTTCTGGAGACTAGGGGCGCGGTGGCTGGTGCCCCATCTCTCTTAGCCATCCATAGCGGCAACAACATCAGTAAGCTCTCTCTGTGTGTGTGTGTGTGTGTGCGTGCGCGCAGATTTAACCTTCAATAGCCCCAATGGCTGGTGCCCTCACCTCTCTGCATATTGATCTCTTTCAAAACAAATCTGTGCTGCTTTGATACATGGAATAAAAATGATTTTGAAGGACTAAAGTTCAAACCCTGGCCATCGATTATTATCATTCTCTATTTATATCATATGATTGTTAGCAGACTGAATTGGATAATGATTTTTTGCAGGGTCAAACAAACTTTCATAGGTTTGGTGGATGTTTGGGCAGTTACTCAACTAGTAACAAAAGGCCACTGGATGATTTTTATACCTGCATCACATCAAGTGGATTTGGATAGGTGAGTATTTTTTTTCACATCTTGAGTTTTGTTAGGGGGAATTGATTTTAACCCCCCTGCTAGCTCCACTTTGTTCCCCGTTGTTCGTGCGACTCACTATGAGCCCCCCAGTTTTGTCCAGTGGTTGCTAATGACCCCTTTTGCCTATTCAACACATTTGTTAGTATATAATCATCAAACAGAAATAAGAATGGACAGAAGTACCCTTCAGTTTAGAAGACATCTATGTACCTAGTCCGGATGTCCCAGCCACAAAAACAGTTCTGAAGAATGACAGGATTTGCTTCAACTGTGCTATGTTTCTCACAAAAAAAGAAGTACAATTCTGCTGTAATATGTAGCCTTTCACACGTGCGTACAAGGGGAATCACACAAACTCCATGGAAGAGGGAAGGGAGGAGCTTGCCTTACCTTGGGGCAGCAATGGAGGGCGCGGATGAGAAGAAAACGCGCGGAGCAGCAGGGGCGACGGCGGGGGCGCGAGCGAACTGGCGGCTAGGTCGAGAACAGGAATGAGCGAACTGGCGGCCCTGGCTCGTGTGAGGTTTTTTTTACTTGGTGTATTGGGGTCGTGAGAGCAGTTTTGTCAAATAGAAATATTATAAGACCAGATTTTCCTTCATTAGTATAGCAAACTGGACGCATAACAACACAAAGGGGGCAATCAGCAAAGAATGAGTCGTAACAGGGGGGCTCAGAGCGAGACGCACGAACAAAGGGGTACAAGATCGAAGTGGAGCAAGTAGGGGGGGTTAAAATCAATTCTCCCATTTTGTTATACTATTTGCTGGTTTCTTGCATTATTTTTGCTTATTCTCACTTCCGATGCGTAACTGAGATTATGTCAAGTTGCTTGTTTTTTTCTTATCTGGCTATTTTGTCATGAATGATATGCCAAATCTTATTATTTGAGCATGCAACTGATGGAACCTAGATCAGGGGCGGAGTATGGATTTAGACATGTGGGGGGCGAGGAAGATAATAATCGTTTGAGAGACACAACACAAGAATATAGTCCCTAAAGTAGAACTGATATGATTGTATTGCAACATATGTCTGGTAATATATAAAAAAACTACATTTCTACCAGTTGCATATCAATAGGATTGGGGTTGGAATTATCATCTACAACGGTTGCTTGTCAGGTGGATTTGCATTTTCTGTAACGTTTGAGCTAGAAGCAATGGGCTTGTAAACCAAATATGTTAGGCTGGGGAAAAACGAATATGTTTCTGTTGTATCCTTTCTCTTCATACATACTGTTTCAAATGTTAAACGAGGAGTAAAATTAGAATCCTATATTGTAATTTTACCGCCACTGTCTTCAACGGAATTGTATTAATTCAAAAATATTATTTACCAGTGATGTACCTAGATTCTTTGAAGTTGATCTTGTGATGCATGATGCTGGTGCAGCACACAAGCTGGCATGGTCTTCATCGTGGATTCAATCTCCACACGAGTGGAGTGGCCTCTGCCTTGTGCCGCAGCTGCGGACGGGCAGAGGAGACGACGACGTAGGGCACACGGAGCCAGCAGCCCTAGAAGCCATGATGCCCGCGAACAAAATTACCGGAAGGATAGGAAACAGACTACTTGATCTCACGGATGCATGTAGTCTTTTTTTCTGATGCGTACAACAAGCGATCAGGGCATCAAGGGATGATTTCTCACGTTGGGCGTTTGGGCTGGAAAATTCGTGCTAGGCCATTAGTGTCAAACACTAAAAAAACCAGGTTTGCACTTTACGTATACGTACAGTTCATATCAGTACCAGGTTGGACATTTTGCATCAGTCCTGATACCACTTAGAAGATAGAACAAGTCTGTATCTCTGGAGATTTTCTGAAGTTTTAAGTGTGTACCTAACCAATTGAATATTATAGATGCATTTGTTACTTCTACTTGACACCATTGACACTCTGAAGTTTGCAGGGTTCAATCGACACATGGTGTGTAAGCATTTGCCTATCTACCCAAAGGGTATGCAGGAGCGTTGCCAAAATCAATGTGCTTTGTGCTGCAGAAATGGATTTTCAAAAACCTCTAGCACATGGTGTCCTGGGAATTCCTGGTTATGTCGACCTGCTAACTCATTATCAGGTATTTTGATGCATCTGTTAATCATATGATAAAAGAACCAGAACAGGGATAAATTTTGTATAGTGTAGTTGTAGTATCTAGCTTGGCTGCTTTTAGAGGTCTGAGCTATAGAAGTTACCGCGGTAAATAAAGTCTGAAGTATTCTGTAAACGCCTACATATTTTTGTCCCATTATGTTTAATCTTTGGTGAGAAATACAATTACACTCCATAAAATGAGCTAATGTCGGAGAAGGTCGCTCTCAGTTTTAGTTTAAAACCATTCGTTATGTTGCCAACTACTTTCTAAATTTTAATGCAGTCACAGTAAAGTCATCTAATGGACAGCTCCTTGTATAATTTAACTTGTTGATATTTACAGAAGCCTTCTTGTTATCAATGAATATAGTGTCTAGAAATAAGGACACTTTAACTAGTGCTTAGTATGCCCCTTTAGATGGTTACCTAAACTTGAATGGAGTGCCTTTCTTAGTAGGTGTTTCGTACTAGCTTTCCTTGTGAAGTAATAGTTGTTCTCAATGCTGCGCTTTATACAAATTTTTATGGTGCCATTGTCTTTATGAATGTAATCACAACTTTACATTATCTAGGAAAGACAGGCAAGAGGACGAGGAAACATGAAGCTGGTGGTTTGTGTAAATGGGATATTTTGTGTAATGGTGACTAAATCGTTGGAGATGCACTTTATATATCATTTTGTAAACTCGCATTGTGTCTGACAAAATGAACCATATTGTAATGGATGAACTATTTACATCTGAAATTAATTGATGTGTTATTGTTTGGTTATGGTTTATTATTGTCAGGGCATGCATGTTATTGTTATGAAACTTGAAACTTGATTGATATTTTGTTGGTAACGCAAATGTAAGCTATTGAGGGCTATTGGATGTTTGTGGGAAAAACAAAAAAACAATCTCATAGTCTGTCAAGAAAGCTAATGCATGGGCCAACAAAAAGTTGGTCCGGAAAACAAACCCTGTCACACAGTCGGTCGGGAAAGCCTCCTGGAAGGCCTAATAGACTCTTGGTTGGGAAAACAAATTCTGTCAAACAGTCGGTTGGGAAAGCTTCATGGCAGGCCCAATAGACTGTTGGTCGGGAAAGGACCATGGCAGGCCCAACAGAATGTCGGTCGGGAAAAAGTGCCCCATAGCCAACAAGCGATCGGTCGGCAAAGATATGTCGGTCGGGAAAGGCTTTTCCCGTCTGGACTTTCCCCAACAGACAAGATCGGTCGGCAATAGTTTTTCCCAACCGACTGTCTATCATGGGAAGTTGTTTTTCCAACGAACCTGACTGTCGCGGATGTAGTGTTGTGGTGTAGTGAAAATATGACTCTATGTGAATGCCTCCGGCGGTGTACCGGGATATGCAATAAATCAAGAGTGACAAGTATGAAAAAATTATGAATGGTGGCTTTGCCACAAAATACAATGTCAACTACATGATCATGCAAAGCAATATAACAATGATGAAGCGTGTCATAATAAACGGAACAGTGGAAAGTTGCATGGCAATATATCTCGGAATGGCTATGGAAATGCCATGATAGGTAGGTATGGTGGCTGTTTTGCGGAAGATATAAGTAGGCTTATGTGTGATAGAGCGTATCGTATCACGGGGTTTGGATGCACCGGCGTAGTTTGCGCCAACTCTCAAGGTGAGAAAGGGCAATGCGCGGTACCGTAGAGGCTAGAAAATTGTGGAATATTGAGAGTTCGTATATTCCATGGACTCACGTCAGTCATAAAGAACTCATATACTTATTGCAAAAGTTTATAAGCCCTCGAAGCAAAGTACTACTACGCATGCCCCTAGAGGGATAGATTGGTAGGAAAAGACCATCGCTCGTCCCCGACCGCCACTCATAAGGAAAGCAATAAAAGAACACCTATGTGTCAAAATTGTCACACAACTTTAACATAGGTGAATGCTACGGGACTTGCCAACTTTAACACAAGTATTTTTTCACTTTCACAATTACTCAACTAGCACACTCTAATATTACCACCTTTATATCTCAAAACACTTATCAAGTATCTAACTTCTCATAATATTCAATGAACTCAATATGGAGGATTAATTTCACAATTAAAGCAAATTACCATGCTGTTTAAGACTCTCAAAATAATATAAGTGAAGCATGAGAGATCAATAATTTCGATGAAATACAACCACCGCCCTGCTCTAAAAGGTATAAGTGAAGCACTTGAGCAAAAACTATATAGCTCAACAGATATAAGTGAAGCACATAGAGTATTCTAACAAATTCCGAATCATGTGTGTCTCTCTCAAAAGGTGTGTACGGCAAGGATGATTGTGGCAAACTAACAAACAAAGACTCAAATCAGACAAGACGCTCCAAGCAAACACATATCATGTGGTGAATAAAAATATAGCTCCAAGTAAGTTACCGATGGGTGAGGACGAAAGAGGGGATGCCTTCCGAGGCATCCCCAAGCTTTGGCTTTTTGGTGTCCTTGGATTTACCTTGGGGTGCCTTGGGCATACCCAAGCTTAGGCTCTTGTTACTCCTTGTTCCATAATCCATCAAACTTTTACCCAAAACTTGAAAACTTCAGAACACAAAACATAACAGAAAATCTCGTGAGCTCCGTTAGCGAAAGAAAACAAAACACCACTTCACGATACTGTATTGAACTCATTATTTTTTTATATTGGTGTTAAACCTACTGTATTACAAGTTCTCTATGGTTTATAAACTATTTTACTAGCCATAGATTCATCAAAATAAGCAAACAACACACAAAAAAACAGAATCTGTCAAAAACAGAACAGTCTGTAGTAATCTGTAACTATCGCAAACTTCTGGAACTCAGAAAAATCTACCAAAATAGGAAGACCTAGAAAATTTGTTTATTGATCTACTGAAATTAGAATCAGTATTTTATCATGTTCTGATGATTTTAAACAATTGTTTTCGTGAACAGAAAGTTTCTGGAATTTTCAGCAAGATCAAATAACTATCGTCCAAGAAGATCCTATAGGTTTAACTTGGCACAAACACTAATTAAAACACACAAAAAAATCTACCCAGAGGCTGGATCAAACATTTATTACTAAACAGAACCAAAAAGCAAAAACTAAAAATAAAATTGGGTTGCCTCCAAACAAACGCTATCGTTTAACGCCCCTAGCTAGGCATAAAAGCAAGGATAGATCTATGTGTTGCCATAATAATGGTAAGGTAAATCATGAAAACTCCTTTCGTATTATCTATGTTCAGCAGCAAGTTTCCTTGGTGGAAAGCAAAAGTAATCAAAGGTGTTAAATTTAATAGGACAAAAGTCCCCAAGATCGAGCTCGGGAGGTATAGGTTCCTCCCTTGGCCCCTTATATTGCACAACCAATTCATCATTACAAGCGTTCTTTTGACAAAAAGTCACAAGCCTTTGCTCAAGAGAAAAACCTAACCCATTATTCTGAATAGCAAAGTCATCATTAAGCTCAGAAATTATATCAACTAAAACATCGGTAGGAACCTTTTTTCTAAGGTTTTCATTATAGGCAACATGATCCAAAGATTGTAAACGTATTATGTCTTCTTGAGTAAAAAGGATAGCTTCAATGGGAGGATGGCCAGCATCCACCCTATAATGCACAAAGATTTCTTTGGCCTCCTTCATTATAACTCTGAACTCATGGGCCAAAAAATAGTAGCGGCACGCTTAACAGAAGAGTACCCTATAATGCGCAAAGATTTCTTTGGCCTCCTACATTATAAATCTGAACTCATGGGCCAAAAAGATAGTACCGGCACGCTTAACAGAAGAGTACTCAATATTACAAAATTCTAGGAAAATTCTTTGTATGCAGGGATGCATATGAAGAAATTGCCTTTCAAGTTCAACTACGAGCAAAGATATCGCATCTGCAAGGCTACTAGTTCTGTGAAGAATAGAGCCACTCATGATGGGCAAAGCACCGGCACAAGTAAAGAAATCTTGAATAACTCCTTTCCTAATAATATTACCACTACCAAGTCGGAACCTTTTAGTATGCAAGATAGTATGTTCCTCAAGAGGATCCTCGAAGGCATCGAAGTTTCCCATTTTATTATTGCCTTCATTAGCGATAACCTACCCATATTCAGACATGGCGGAAGAAAGCGGGCGGAAAAGAGGAGAACGGAAAAAGAGGGCGAATAAAAAGAGGAAAACGAGAGGCAAATGGCAAATAATGTAATGCGAGGGATAAGAGTTTGTGATGGTTACTTGGTATGTCTTGACTTGTCTAGACTCGGCAATGGTGCCAAATATGGCTTTGTTGGGAGTCAAATCTTGACTTGACTTGGCGCACACCTCCCCGACAACGGTGCCAGAAATCCTTCTTGCTACCTCTTGAGCACAGCGTTTGTTTTCACTTGAGGAGGAAAGGGTGATGCAGTAATGTAGCGTAAGTATTTCCCTCAGTTTTTAAGAACCAAGGTATCAATCCAGTAGGAGGATACACTCAAGTCCCTTCCACCTACACAAACAAATAAGAACCTCGCAACCAACGTGATAAAGGGGTTGTCAATCCCTTCACGGTCACTTATGAGAGTGGGATCTGATAGAGATGATAAGATAATATTTTTGGTATTTTTATGATAAAGAGTAAAAGTAAAGAAAGCAAGTAAACAGTAATGGAAATAACGAGAGATTAATATGATGGAAGATAGACCTGGGGGCCATAGGTTTCACTAGTGGCTTCTCTCAAGATAGCATAAGTATTACGGTGGGTGAACAAATTACTGTTGAGCAATTGATAGAATTGAGCATAGTTATTAGAATATCTAGGTATGATCATGTATATAGGCATCATATCTATGACAAGTAGACCGAAACGATTCTGCATCTACTACACTCCACACATCGACCGCTATCCAGCATGCATCTAGATTATTAAGTTCATAAGAACAGAGTAACGCTTTAAGCAAGATGACATGATGTAGAGGGATAAACTCATGCAATATGATATAAACTTCATCTTTTTATCCTCGATGGCAACAGTACAATACGTGCCTTGCTGCCCCTGCTGTCATTGGGAAAGGACACCGCAAAATTGAACTCAAAGCTAAGAACTTCCCCATTGCAAGAAAGATCAATATAGTAGGCCAAACCAAACTGATAATTCGAAGAGACTTGCAAAGATAACCAATCATACATAAAAGAATTCAGAGAAGATTTAAATATTGTTCATAGATAATCTTGATCATAAACCCTCAATTCATCGGATCTCGACAAATACACCGTAAAAGAAGATTACATCAAATATATCTCCAAGAGAACCGAGGAGAACTTTGTATTGAGATCCAAAGAGAGAGAAGAAGCCATCTAGCTAATAACTATGGACCCAAAGGACTGAGGTAAACTACTCACACATCATCGGAGAGGCTATGGTGTTGATGTAGAAGCCCTCTGTGATCAATGCCCCCTCCGGCAGGACGCCGGAAAAGGCCCCAAGATGGGATCTCTCGGGTACATAAGGTTGCGGCGGTGGAATTAGGTTTTCGTGGTCACTTCTGATTGTTTGTGGGTACGTAGGTATATATAGGAGGAATAAGTAGGTCGGTGGAGCCATGAGGGGCCCACGAGGGTGGAGGGCGCGCCTGGGGGAGGTGGGCGCGCCCCCCTGCCTTGTGGCCGCCTCGTTGGTTGCTTGACATCCACTCCAAGTCCTCTGGATCACGTTTGTTCCAAAAATCACGCTCCGGAAGGTTTCATTCTGTTTGGACTCCGTTTGATATCATTTTTCTGCGAAACACTGAAATAGGCAAAAAAACAGCAATTTGGGCTGGGCCTCCGGTTAATAGGTTAGTCCCAAAAATAATATAAATGTGTATAAATAAGCCCATTAAACATGCAAAACAGAATATATTATAGCATGGAACAATAAAAAAATATAGATATGTTGGAGACGTATCAGCGGCCTACCCTGCCCGCCCCTCCTCTTCTCCACTAAGGCCCATTAGGCCCATTACACTCCCTGGGGGGTCCCGGTAATCCCCTGGTACTCCGGTATTTGTATGAACTTGCCCGGAACCCTTCCAAAGTCCAAACGTAGTCATCCAATATATCAATCTTTATGTGTCGACCATTTCGAGACTCCTCGTCATGTCTGTGATCATATCCGGGACTCCGAAGTACCTTTGGTACATCAAAACACATAAACTCGTAATACCGATCGTCACCGAACATTAAGCGTGCGGACCCTACGGGTTCGAGAACTATGTAGACATGACCGAGACTCGTCTCTGGTCAATAACCAATAGAGGAACATGGATGCTCATATTGGTTCCTACACATTCTACGAAGATCTTTATCGGTCAAACCGCATAACAACATACGTTGTACCCTTTGTCATCGGTATGTTACTTACCCGAGATTCGATCGTCGGTATCTCAATACCTAGCTCAATCTCGTAACGGCAAGTCTCTTTACTCGTTCTATAATTTTTCATCCTGCAACTAACTCATTAGTCACATAGCTTGCAAGGCTTATAGTGATGTGCATTACAGAGAGGGCCCCGAGATACCTCTCCAACAATCGGAGTGACAAATCCTAATCTGGATCTATGCCAACTCAACAAGTACCATCGGAGACACCTGTAGAGCACCTTTATAGTCACCCAGTTACGTTGTGAAGTTTGGTAGCACACAAAGTGTTCCTCCGGTAATCGGGAGTTGCATAATCTCATAGTTATAGGAACATGTATAAGTCATGAAGAAAGCAATAGCAGTAAACTAAAATGATCAAGTGCTAAGCTAACATAATGGGTCAAGTCAACCACATCAGTCTCCTAATGATGTGATCCCATTTATCAAATGACAACTCTTGTCTATGGCTAGGAAACTTAACCATCTTTGATTAACGAGCTAGTCAAGTAGGGGCATACTAGTGACACTCTGTTTGTCTATGTATTCACACATGTATTATGTTTGCGGTTAATACAATTCTAGCATGAATAATAAACATTTATCATGTAATAAGGAAATAAATAATAACTTTATTATTTCCTCTAGGGCATATTTCCTTCATTCTCCCACTTGCACTAGAGTCAATAATCTAGATTACACTGTAATGATTCTAACACCCATGGAGTCTTGGTGCTGATCATGTTCTGCTCGTGAGAGTGGCTTAGTCAACGGGTCTACAGTATTCAGATCCGTATGTATCTTGCAAATCTCTATGTCTCCCACCTGGACTTGGTCACGGATGGAATTGAAGCGTCCCTTGATGTGCTTGGTCCTTTTGTGAAATATGGATTCCTTTGCCAAGGCAATTGCACCAGTATTGTCACAAAAGATTTTCATTGGACCCGATGCACAAGGTATGACACCTAGATTGGATATGAACTCCTTCATCCAGACTCCTTCATTTGTCGCTCAAGCAGCTATGTACTCCGCTTCACACATAGATCCCGCCACGACGCTTTGTTTAGAACTGCACCAACTGACAGCTCCACCGTTCAATATAAACACGTATCCGGTTTGCGATTTAGAATCGTCCGGATCAGTGTCAAAGCTTGCATCGACGTAACCATCTATGACGAGCTCTTTGTCACCTCCATAAACGAGAAACATATCCTTAGTCCTTTTCAGGAATTTCAGGATGTTCTTGACCGCTGTCCAGTGATCCACTCCTGGATTACTTTGATACCTCCCTGCTAAACTAATAGAAAGGCACACATCAGGTCTGGTACACAACATTTCATACATGATAGAGCCTATGGCTGAAGCATAGGGAACACTTTTCAGTTTCTATCTATCTTCTGCAGTGGTCGGGCATTGAGTCTCACTCAACTTCACACCTTGTAACACAGGCAAGAACCCTTTCTTTGCTTGATCCATTTTGAACTATTTCAAAACTTATCAAGGCATGTGCTTTGTGAAAATCCAATTAAGCGTCTTGATCTATCTCTATAGATCTTGAAGCCCAATATATAAGCAGCTTCACCGAGGTATTTCATTGAAAACCTCTTATTCTTGTATCCTTTTATGCTATCCAGAAATTCTATACAATTTCCAATTAACAATATGTCATCCACATATAGTATTAGAAATGCTGCAGAGCTCCCACTCACTTTCTTGTAAATACAGGCTTCTCCAAAAGTCTGTATAAAACCATATGCTTTGATCACACTATCAAAACGTTTATTCCAACTCCAAGATGATTGCACTAGTCCATAAATGGATTGCTGGAGGTTGCACACTTTGTTAGTACCTTTTGGATCGACAAAACCTTTTGGTTGCATCATATACAACTCTTCTTCTAGAAATCCATTCAGGAATGCAGTTTTGACATCCATTTGCCAAATATCATAATCATAAAATGTGGCAATTGCTAACATGATTCGGACAGACTTAAGCATCGCTACGGTGAGAAAGTCTCATTGTAGTCAACCCATTGAACTTGTCAAAAACCTTTCACAACAAGTCGATCTTTGTAGACAGTAATATTACCGTCAGCGTCAGTATTCTTATTGAAGATCCATTTATTCTCTATGGCTTGCCGATCATCGGGCAAGTCAACCAAAGTCCAAACTTTATTCTTATACATGGATCCCATCTCAAATTTCATGGCCTCAAGCCATCTTGCGGAATCTGGGCTCACCATCGCTTCTTCATAGTTTGTAGGTTCGCCATGGTCAAGTAACATGACCTCCAAAATAGGATTACCATACCACTCTAGTGCGGATCTTACTCTGGTTGACCTACGAGGTTTGGTAGTAACTTGATCTGAAGTTTCTTGATCAATATCATTAGCTTCCTCACTAACTGGTGTAGGTGTCACAGAAACCGGTTTTGTTGATGAACTTCTATCCAATAAGGGAGCAGGTATAGTTACCTCATCAAGTTCTACTTTCCTCCCACTCACTTCTTTCGAGAGAAACTCCTTCTCTAGAAAGGATCCTTTTTAGCAACAAATATCTTGCCTTTGGATCTGTGATAGAAGGTGTACCCAATAGTCTCCTTTGGGTATCCTACGAAGACACATTTCTCCGATTTGGGTTCGAGCTTATCAGGTTGAAGCTTTTTCACATAAGCATCGCATCCCCAAACTTTAAGAAACGACAACTTTGGTTTCTTGCCAAACCACAGTTCATAAGGCGTCGTCTCAACGGATTTTGATGGTGCCCTATTTAACATGAATGCAGCCGTCTCTAAAGCATAACCCCAAAAAATAGCGGTAAATCGATAAGAGACATCATAGATCACACCATATCTAGTAAAGTACGATTACAACGTTTGGACACACCATTACGCTGTGGTGTTCCGGGCGGCGTGAGTTGCAAACTATTCCGCATTGTTTCAAATGATGACCAAACTCGTAACTCAAATATTATCCTCCACGGTCAGATTGTAGAAACTTTATTTTCTTGTTACGATGAGTTTCCACTTCACGCTGAAATTCTTTGAACTTTTCAAATGTTTTAGACTTATGTTTCATTAAGTAGATATACCCATATCTACTAAAATCATTTGTGAAGGTGAGAAAATAACGATACCCGCCGTGAGCCTCAATATTCATCAGAGCACATACATCAGTATGTATGGTTTCCAACAAATCTGTTGCTCGCTCCATTGTTCTGGAGAACGGCGTTTTAGTCATCTTACCCATGAGACATGGTTCGCAAGTACCAAGTGATTCATAATCAAGTGATTCCAAAAGTCCATCAGTATGGAGTTTCTTCATGCGCTTTACACCAATATGACCCAAACGGCAGTGCCACAAATAAGTTGCACTATCATTATCAACTCTGCATCTTTCCGCTTCAACATTATGAATATGTGTATCACTACTATCGAGATTCAATAAAAATAGACCACTCTTCAAGGGTGTATGGCCATAAAAGATATTACTCATATAAATAGAACAACAATTATTCTCAGATTTAAATGAATAACCGTCTCGCATAAAAAAAGATCCAGATACAATGTTCATGCTCAACGCTGGCACCAAATAACAATTATTCAGGTCTAAAACTAATCCCGAAGGTGGATGTAGAGGTAGTGTGCCGATGGTGATCACATCGACTTTGGAACCATTTCCCACTCGCATCGTCACCTCGTACTTAGCCAATCTTCGCTTAATCTGTAGTCCCTGTTCGAGTTGCAAATATTAGCAATGTAACCAAAGATCAAATACCTGTGTGCTACTGCGAGCTTTAGTAAGGTACACATCAATAACATGTATATCACATATACCTTTGTTCATGTTGACATCCTTCTTATCCGCCAAATACTTGGGGCAGTTCCGCTTCCAGTGACCAGTCTGTTTGCAGTAGAAGCACTCAATCTCAGGCTTAGGTCCAGACTTGGGTTTCGTCTCCTGAGCAGCTGCTTGTTTGCCGTTCTTCCTGAAGTTCCCCTTCTTCTTCCCTTTACCCTTTTTTCTTGAAACTGGTGGTCTTGTTGACCATCATCACTTGATGCTCCTTCTTGATTTCTACCTCCGCAGCCTTTAGCATCGCGAAGAGCTCGGGAATTCTCTTATCCATCCCTTGCATATTATAGTTCATCATAAAGCTCTTGTAGCTTGGTGGCAGTGATTGAAGAATTCTGTCAATGACACTATCATCAGGGAGATTAACTCCCAGTTGAATCAAGTGATTATTATACCCAGAGATTTTGAGTATATGTTCACTGACATAACTATTCTCCTCCATCTTGCAGCTGTAGAACTTATTGGAGACTTCATATCTCTCAATCCGGGCATTTTCTTGAAATATTAACTTCAACTCCTGGAACATCTCATATGCTCCATGACATTCAAAACGTTGTTGAAGTGCCGGTTCTAAGCCGTAAAGCATGGCACACTGAACTATTGAGTAGTCATCAGCTTTGCTCTGCGAGACGTTCTTCATGTCATCAGTTGCATCTCCAGCAGGCCTGGCACCCAACGGTGCTTCCAGGATGTAATTCTTCTGGGCAGCAATGAGGATAATCCTCAAGTTACGGACCCAGTCCGTGTAATTGCTACCATCATCTTTCAACTTTGCTTTCTCAAGGAATGCATTAAAATTCAACGGAACAACAACACAGGCCATCTATCTATAACAACATAGACATGCAAAATACTATCAGGTACTAAGTTCGTGATAAATTAAAGTTCAGTTAATCATATTACTTAAGAACGCCCACTTAGATAGAGATCCCTCTAATCATCTAAGTGATCACGTGATCCAAATCAACTAAACCATGTCCGATCATCACGTGAGATGGAGTAGTTTTCAATGGTGAACATCACTATGTTGATCATATCACGGTCTCAGTGTTCCGAGGCCATATCTGCATATGCTAGGCTCGTCAAGTTTAACCCGAGTATTTCTACGTGTGCAAAACTGGCTTGCACCCGTTGTATGTGAACGTAGAGCTTATCACACCCGATCATCATGTGGTGTCTCAGCACGACGAACTTTGGCAATGGTGCATACTCAGGGAGAACACTTGTACCTTGAAATTTAGTGAGAGATCATATTATAATGCTACCGTCAATCAGAGCAGAATAAGATCCATAAAAGATAAACATCACATGCAATCAAATATAAGTGATATGATATGGCCATCATCATCTTGTGCCTTTGATCTCCATCTCCAAATCACCGTCATGATCACCACCGTCACCGGCTTTCACACCTTGATCTCCATCGAAGCATCATTGTCATCTCGCCAACTATTGCTACTACGACTATCTCTACCGCTTAGTGATAAAGTAAAGCAATTACAGGGCGATTGCATTGCATACAATAAAGCGACAACCATATGGCACCTGCCAGTTGCCAATAACATCGTTACAGAACATGATCATCTCATACAATAAAATTTAGCATCATGTCTTGACCATATCACATCACAGCATGCCCTGCAAAAACAAGTCAGACGTCCTCTACTTTGTTGTTGCAAGTTTTACGTGGCTGCTACGGGCTTAGCAAGAACCGTTCTTACCTACGCATCAAAACCACAATGATATTTCGTCAAGTTAGTGTTGTTTTAACCTTCACAAGGACCGGGCGTAGCCACACTCGACTCAACTAAAGTTGGAGAAACTGACACCTGCCAGCCACCTGTGTGCGAAGCACGTTGGTGGAACAAGTCTCACGCACTACTAGAAAAACCCCTACTAATGGCGCACCTAATATGGCTATTAATGGCGCATCTGTGGTGCGCCGTTAATAGCACGCCATTAGTAATTTTTACTAATGGCGCACCACCTGGTGCGCCATTAGTATTTGGTATACTAATGGCGCACCATGTAGTGCGCCATTAGTATAGCCCACTGCGCCATTAGTATCTAGTATACTAATGGCGCACTACAGAGGTGCGCCATTAGTATCTGGTATACTAATGGCGCACCACATAGAAGTGCGCCATTAGTAATATTTTTTTCAATTTTTTTAAATTTTTTTCAATTTTTTGAATTTTTTCAAATTTTTTTCATTTTTCCATTTTTCTTAATCTCAGTTCACTATGGCTTAATCTCGTGTCACTATGCTTAATCTCAGTCAAATCGCACTCCGTGGTCAAACTTCCCGAAAGGTCACCCATCCTCACACTACTCCAGCCCAAGCACGCTTAACTTCGTAGTTCTATCCAACCCCAAAGAACAGCTCACTTCACGTGCACTTGTTGATATATCTAGCATATCAATCAAGTATACCTTATTGATGTCTAGGACTTTGTTCATGTTAATGACTATGATGAAATTTTGAAAAATATTTCAAACTTCTCGAACATATTATGTATCATTTTAGGAAAAAAAAATCAATTTTTTTTTGAAATTAGTAATTTTGAAATTAGTAATTTTTTTCTGTTACTAGTGGCGCACCACATCCACGGTGCGCCACTAGTAAGTTTGAAATTTTTTGAATTTTTTTGCCTCTAGATCTTAAAAGCCCCGTAACTTTTTTTCTGTTAGGTTTTTGGGGATTTTGAAAATGTTTAACGGGGTTCCCCCGGTTACATCCGAATTTAACTTTTCGAGTCGATGATTTTTCATATAAACACCTTTTTAATCCGAGGTCGTATGCAAAAGTTATGCCCATTTTACAAATACCAGAGAGATTTTGCAAATAAAGTCGAAATTCATATTTGTAAATTTTCCCAACAAGTAGACCACATATCACATGGGAAAGTTATTTTCTTTTATTTTTTTGACATTTTCATCATTTTTTTTATTTTTTTTAAAACTGAAAAGGCGATCCACGACTACTAATGGCGCACCACCCCCACGGTGCGCCATTAGTAACTTGGCCACCTTCCACCGACGACGTAAGTTACTAATGGCGCACCACCTGGTGCGCCATTAGTATCTGGTATACTAATGGCGCACCATGTAGTGCGCCATTAGTATCTAGTATACTAATGGCGCACTACATAGAGGTGCGCCATTAGTATCTGGTATACTAATGGCGCACCACATAGAAGTGCGCCATTAGTAACATTTTTTTTCAAATTTTTTTTTAAAATTTTTCCAAATTTTTTTTAATTTTTTTCAAATTTTTTTTTCATTTTTTTAATTTTTTTTCAATTTTTTCTTAATCTCAGTTCACTATGGCTTAATCTCAGGTCAAATCGCACTCTGTGGTCAAACTTCCCGAAAGGTCACCCATCCTCACACTACTCCAAATTTCAAGCACGCTTAACTTGAGTTCTATCCAACCCCAAAGAACAGCTCACTTCACAGGCACTTGTTGATATATCTAGCATATCAATCTGTTATACCTTATTGATGTCTAGGACTTTGTTCATGTTAATGACTATGATGAAATTTTGAAAAATATATCAAACTTCTCGATCATATTACGTATCATTTTTTGAAAAAAAAATCAATTTTTTTTTGAAATTAGTAATTTTGAAATTAGTAATTTTTTTCTGTTACTAGTGGCGCACCACATCCACGGTGCACCACATCCTGGAGTCGCCCCTCGCCGTCCCCTTCTTCCTCTCCGACAAGCCCCGACTGCCACCGCCGCTTGCGAGCTTGGTTGCGAGCAGCTCCGGCCATCCCCTGACAAGCCACAGGTACAGGCAGGTGCGCCGCGACCCGCTCTCCACTTCTATCCCTCTGGCTTTGCCCAAGAACCCCTCCTCGCCGGCGTGAGCACCGCCACGCTCTGTTTCTTCTCTCCCCCTCTCTCTCCTGACCGGTGGGGCCCGGTGTCAGCCTCTCCACTAGCACCCGAAGCAGTACGAGTGGAGGCGTATTCTGCCTTTTCGCCATCGATGTCACCCCCCAGTTTTCAGTTTAATTCAAATTAATTCAAAATTTTGACGACAACTTTGACCAGTGATAATTTCTAGCCTATAAGTCCAAATGAGTTGAGTCTTTTTGCATTGTCTTTGTTTCATAAAACTCTAGGAGCACACCTAAATGTGGAATTTTCCTTGATGTCTCGAATTTCTGGTGATTTTTGGATTGGTTTTTGACATTTTGTTTTGTGGTTTTAAAATATTTTCAGAAGGAGAGACTTGCCTTGGAGATAAACAGGAGGAGTGTGACCCTCCTCTGCACTAAGGCAAGCCACACTAGCATTCGGATGGTGTCATTTCAATATCTATGATTTTTCTTACTTAAATATGAGTTCTTTTATGCATTTAAAATTTGATAAATAAATTTGGTTGAATGCTAGTTACCTTGTCATGCTTGTAATGTTGTTTAAGTTACTGGTTGAATGCATGGAGTAGTTTGGTCTAGTAGAATACAGTTTGACTTTTATTGCTATGATAAATAATGAGAGTTCTTTTTGCTTAATGAGAATTTCATATAAATTATGAGTTAATAAAAATATTGCATGATCATAAATAGTGAGGTAGAACCTGTAAAATTTAATGATGAGTTATTGCCAGAAATTTATATTGATAAGGTTGATCCATTCTTGTGAGTTGCATGTTTTGCATATCGATTAGTGCATGCTCATGGCATCGTATGACTTGGCATATAGTTTTTATTTTCAAGTTAAACCTGATAATAATCCAACTTGAAGATAACGTTGATCAAGTCATGGTGCCACTGAATCTGGTTTTTCCTCAGTGCGACCACATTTTCCTTTATGGGGGGTCTTGATTCGGTCCCTTGTCGTGCCTCTCGCTGATGCCTCCAATGAGGGAAGGTTATGGGCGTGCGGTACCCTGGCCTGGTAAGCAAACATAACCTTGTGTGTCCGTTTGTTTTTATGGTACCTTGTCCCCGTTTGGGACCGTTTTTGCCATGACGGTGGCCGTTGATGCCTTTGGTAGGCACGGGGCCACCCAGGACATAGCCCTGAGAGGGAGTTGGTCAGAGTGGCCAGGAGAGTGTCATGGCAAGGGGCGGGTTTCATCAGAACGCCGTTGGTCCACCCGAATGGGAGTGCGAGGCCATGGGTTCCGTGGTGTTGGTAAAGTGTGCTACCTCTGTAGGGTGTATTCGATCTATCGATAGTCGCGTCCTCGATTACGGACACAACTCGGTAGTAGGTCACACCATGTATCAACATTTATAATTAATCCTGCACACTAAATATTAATTGTTGGCACTGGTTTTGTGATGATTTATGAGATCATGAGCTGATCATGAGTGCTTGGCTTCAGTTGTGATCCGAGTATGATCACCGTTTGGTTACGAGGTAACCCGTCGGGTACGAGAGTCCGAGTGATTCAATGCACATGTTGGTTTCATCATATTAGTTACTTGCATTGCATTAACGTGAATAATTGTCATGATATTATTTTTCATCGTGCTTATGTTTCTTGTGAGCTTGCAAGTACATTCAATGTACTTACCTGGCGTGTCATGCCACATTTCAGGCAAGTCGTACCGCATAGGAGAGCTTCCCGCGTCTAGGCCGTGTCCACATCGGTGTCCCTGTGCTATGGAGTTCCACTTCGTTGTCATTCCGCTGCTGCATAGTTTATGTGCTCGAGGCCCCTTCATGTTCAATAAATAATGTACATACTGTTCAGCCGCACCATGTGTGCCTCTTGGCCTCTTATCTCGATGTAATATCAGACTTATGTACCTTCTAGCATCAATAAAGCGGTTGTTTTTGTACCATGTTGTTGTGTGTTGCCAGAAGACTTGATCTCTTGGCTGGTAATGCAAGGTAAACTGGTTGCTCTGAGCCGGGGTGCCACAACGCTTGGTATAACAGTCGCGCTGATTGTAGGACACGCTAGACCATTAGTGCGTTAGTGGAACGGTAGATAGTTTCGTCTGAGTGCCGGTAGTTATAGAAATTATTTGCTGCATTCATGCATGTTTATCTGTTGTTATTACTAACCGTATGGTGATTGTGAGTGTAGATGGCTCCAGTTCTGATCTTGTACCGTCCTGAGCCAGCTCCGTACACATCGCCGCACCTGCTTCAGAACGTGTGGCGACGACTCTACCCAGAGGGTACTGATCCTGTGTGTCAGGTGTATCGGGAGCATCTGGCCGGTTCTTTGTATGAGTATTATGTTGAGGTCACTCTACACCACACTTCCCCTTCCGTCGCTTACACTCGTTCTTCTAAGGGTGGACTCGCTTCTACGCCATCTTAGGCGGTCCAGTTTGCTACAATCAAAGCTCTTGTAGACTTGCGCTACAATGAGGTTCGCATGCACACCCACCCAGGTTCCTTTAACTACCCATCTCTGCACGAGAATGGGCGTATCTGATTTTCTTTGATTAATCTGGCGTGCTATCGTCCTTCTAGCCACCTCTCTCGTTATATCACTGCCGGTTATCTCCTGATCTACGAGTTAGCTCGGGAGCTAACCCGAGCCCCGATAGCTCTCGCCGCTGCTCGGAATAGGAACCCTCTACCTTCTGTCGGTTTCACTCCGTACGTTCCTCCAGCCTCTACTACCACTCAGGGTACCGTTAACCCTTTGGCAGTGACCCCACGCAGTGCTCCTGCTGCGTGGGCTTCACTTGTCGCTACTCCTGCAGCTCCAATGCTTAGATCCCATCCTGCACCTGCCCCTAAGGTCGAGTCCTCGAGGTAGCGCCGTCGCGTCTCTCTTAACCCGGAGGTCACCACTAACAGTTCAGGATCTAGGTCCGGCTAAGGAGAGGAGCCCGCAACATCACCATCCGAGCAGTAGATCGCTAGAGTATCACCGTCGTCATGAGTATGATGTATGGATGTAGTCGTATGTGTTATCACTAGAAGAAAAAGGGCCTATAGTCCCGGTTGGTGAGGGCCTTTAGTCCCGGTTCATGAACCGGGACTAAAGGGTCGACTTAATGCCCTCGACCCTTTAGTCGGTTCAATCGAACCGGGACAGATGGGCCTCCATGTGGCCTGTCATTGACGAGCTCAGTAGAGGCCTTTGGTCGGTTGGTGGCACCAACCGGGACCAATAGGCATCCACGCCAAGATTTCTATGGCTGTGGTTTTTGTTTTTTTAAAAGGGGGGTTTGGGGGTTTTGGGGGTTAATTTAGGTGTTTCATATATTGTGCTATAGCTAGCTAATTAATAGAGAAAAGTGTCCTCTCTTTTGTCCGTGCTTGGTCGACGCTACATACTATACATACATTATAGAGATGACTAGCTAGACACGCTAGCTAGCTAGTAATTAAGCAAAGGTAAGATCGTCATGAAAATATATGCATTCAGAGAGAAGTGATATCGACCACCTCTCCTTCTCCGAGAGATTGGTCGAACAACAAGTTCTCGTTTATCTATCCGACACTACCGGCTACATATATACAATAATTATCTTTTACAAATATATAATCTCCTAACATACGGACGCGTGGTCCACATAGTATTCTCCGTCTTCAGCGATCACGTGGTCAAGAAAGAATGCCGCCAATTCCTCTTGAATTGCTCGCGTGCGATCTGGTGCTAGGAGTTCATCCCGCTTCCGAAACATCTAATTTTAAGAAAGGGGTCAATACATATATATATATATATATATATATATATATATGAATGAATGAAACTCAACACGAATGATGGTAATAAAATAAAATTGTGAATATTTTTATTTACGCACTTCATATTGTTTGTCGGAGTAGCCCCTCTCACAGGTCGTGTGGCGGATGGACTCGCAAACGTAGTATCCATGTAAATCATTCCCTTGTTCCTTCCACAACCACTTTACAAGAAATAGAGGTCAATCAAACTGATAATTATCAAGCATGCTAAATGGTATTGATGAAACTAGCGCTTGAATCACTAGGAGATGCATGGAATATGCTACTATATAATACTTACTTTCGGGTGTCTAAATTGCAGCTTCTTCGGTAGTCCCGGAGGTTTTTTGGTGAATTTTCTCCAAGCCCTGCCATACAAAGAAAACAATTACTTGATATCAGAAATGAACAAAGTTGCTGATATGGTGGATAATGATCGATTTAACTTACTTCTCGAGCATTTCAGTCATGTCCGCATACTCCTTGGGATCTTTTTGCTTGGAGTCTAAGACAGTTACTACTCCCTTCTCAAGCTTAATCTCTAGGAGAATATAGTGGTAGCTGCGCACACATGCATAACTCATCAATATTACATTACTATAACCTGGACTAATAAGGAAACCGAATATGCCACAAGACAGTAACACTCACTTGAAGTTGTAAGGAAAGAGTATTATATCTTGGTGTTCATTTATTACCAACAACTGTAGCAAGTTGGCCTCGGTATCTTCGGCACGAAATTTAACCTCAGTTGCAACCGGGACCAAAGGCCAATTTTCAGCAGCCCAATGGGCGGGAAGCGGCGGCCTTTGGTCCCGGTTGGTGGCACCAACCGGGACTAAAGGGGGGCATTAGTCCCGGGTCGTGGCACCAACCGGGACTAATTCCCCCTTTAGTCCCGGTTGGTGCCACCAACCGGGACCAAAGGCCTTGTGCTGCCCCACACCCAAAAGTTTAGTCCCACCTCGCTAGTAGAGAGAGCTCGAGAGTGGTTTATAAGCGCTGCTGAGCCCACCCTCTCGAGCTCCTCTCAACTGCAGGCTTTCGGGCCTAATCTGTCACTAGCTATGTGCCTGTGGGCCTACTTGGCCTCCTGCGGGCCTGAATCTGGCCCATGTAGGGTTTCTAGTCGTATTCAGTGCCGTGGGGCCCAAAGAGGTGCACTATTTTTTTCCAGCTTTTTTTGTTTTGTTTTCTGCATTATTATTTATTTTTTGTTGTTTTTTGCTTTATTTTTTAATTCTTTTTCTTTTAGTTTTAGAAAAGTTATAAACTTTACATTAGTGCCATTAGTTTTCAAATTGAAAACTCTTTTTTGTTTTCTTTGTTGCTTTATTTATTTTATTTTGTTTCTACTTACAACAAAATACTTATTGTTGCTATTTTTATTTTTTTTCAGCTTTTTTGTTCTGCTTTTACGCATTATTTAGTTTTTGTTGTTTTTTGCTTTATTTTTTTAATTCTTTTTTGCTTTTAGTTTTAGAAAAATTATAAACTTTCTGTTAGTGCCATTAGTTTTCAAATTTGAAATCTCTTTTTTTGTTTTCTTTGTTGCTTTATTTATTTTATTTTGTTCTACTTACAACAAAATACTTATTGTTGCTATTTTTATTTTTTCAGTTTTTGTTACATTTTACGCATTATTTATTTTTTGTTGTTTTTTTCTTTATTTTTTAATTCTTTTTGCTTTTAGTTTTAGAAAAATTACAAACTTTCTGTTGGTGCCATTAGTTTTCAAATTTGAAAACACTTTTTTTGTTTTCGTTGTTGCTTTATTTATTTTATTTTATTTCTGCTTACAACAAAACGGTGTGTAGAGGGACGGGCTTATAAACCGTGTGGCGCCCTTCGGTTGGCGAGGTTTTCAAATTCATAGTTTTCAAATGAACTCTGAAAAAGTTGGCATAGCATGTGCATGTACAAAACGGACAATGGTATCATACTCGTTTGTTACAAAGTTGGCATGGTATCATCATAATAGTTGCGAGAGAAAGTCTTCACTTTTTCTTCGCTTGTGTCGTTTGCTTATTGCGCCGTAACCATGGATAATCTTCATCGTTTATCAGGATGCTTGGATCAGCCTTGACTTTGAAGGGGGAATTTCATGAAACTTTTCATACTCTTGAGACATGTCTGTCTTGCCCTCCACTCCCAAAGTATGTCCCTTTTTCACGAAAAGAACTATGTGGCGCTTTGGCTCATCGTATGATGTATTCGCTTTCTTATCTTTTCTTTTTCTCGGTCTGGTAGACATGTCCTTCACATAGATAACCTGTGCCACATCATTGGCTAGGACGAACGGTTCGTCAGTGTACCTAAGATTTTTCAGACCCACTATTGTCATTTCGTACTGTGGGTCTACCTGTACCCTGCCTCCTGACAGATTGACCCACTTTCACTTAAACAAAGGGACCTTAAAATCTACTCTGTAGTCAAGTTCCCATATGTCTACTATGTAACCATAATATGTGTCATTTCCCTTGTCGGTTGCTGCATCAAAGCGGACACCGCTGTTTTGGTTGGTGCTCTTTTCATCTTGGTCAATCGTGTAAAATGTATTCCCATTTATCTCGTATCCTTTCCAAATCATTACAGTCGAAGATGGTCCTCGACAACAAGTACAACTCATCACAAACAGTGTTGTCACCTTCCGAGACGTGTTTCCAACCAAGCTGCTGAAAGTCTGATGTGTTCACATGTAATCCGATCGTCGCCTTTGCTCCGGGTGTTTGGAGCCTGATCGTTCTTGTGTTCATCGACATACGGGTCACCAAGGTAGAGTTCAGTAGAAGCGTGTAGTGTGCTTGAGACCAAGAATATCCGTCCTCGCATATTATTGAGTCCCTTCCAAGCGTGCCTTTTCCGGTCAGTCTCCCCTCATACCGCGATTTAGGGAGACCTATCTTCTTAAGGCCAGGAATGAAGTCAACACAAAACCCGATGACATCCTTTGTTTGATGGCCCATGGAGATGCTTCCTTACGGCCTAAGCGATTACTGAACATATTTCTTTAAGACTCCCATGAACCTCTCAAAGGGGTACATATTATGTAGAAATACGGCCCCGTAATGACAATCTCGTCGACTAGATGAACTAGGGCGTGCGTCATGATATTCAAGAAGGATGGTGGGAACACCAGCTAAACCGACAAGACATTGCGCCACATCACTCCTTAAGCGTTGGTACGATTTCTGGATCGATCACCTTACGAGATATTGCATTGAAGAATGCACATAGCTTCACAATGGCTAATCGACGCTTTTCCCAGAGAAGCCCCTCAATGTAACCGGAAGCGATTGCGTCATAATCATGTGCCGATCATGAGACTTTAGGTTACGGAACTTTTTCTCCGGCATATTTATTATTCCCTTTATATTCGACGAGAAGCGGTCGGGACCTTCATCTTGAGCAGGCATTAAAGAATATTTCTTTCTCTTCTTCGTAAGAGCATAGTCGGCAGGACCTTCATCTCGCTTCGGAGGCATGCCCTCTTTTTCGTGCAAGCGTTGCGGGTCCTCTCGTGTCTCGTGTGTATCTTTTGTCTTCCCATACACGCCCGAGAAGCCTAGCAGGTTCACGCAAAGGTTCTTCGTCCACGTGCATCACGTCGATCGAAGAGCGGACCTTTAGGTCTTTCCAAGAGGGTAGGTCCCAAAATATAGATTTCTTCTTCCACATGGGTGCGTGATTCTCGGCGTCATTCGAACAGCTAGTCCGGCGGGACCCTTTCCAAAGATTACGTGTAAATCATTGACCATAGCAAATGCGTGATCACGATGCGCATGGCGGGCTTCTTCCGGTGATCTGCCTCGCTTTTGAAATGCTTGGCCTTCTTACGACATTGATGGTTGGTCGGAAGAAATCGGCGATGGCCCGGTACACATTCTTCTGCAGCTTCCGGTATATACTATCGGTGTCAAGTAAGCGATGCGTGCATGCATGGTATCCCTTGTTTATGCATCTCCGAAAGGTTACTGAGAGCGGGCCGATCGTTGATGGTCACGAACAGCAACGCCTTTAGGTCAAATTCCTCCTTTTTGTGCTCATCCCACGGACGTACACCGTTTCCATTCCACAGCTGTAAAAGTTCTTCAACTAATGGCCTTAGGTACACATCAATGTGGTTGCCGGGTTGCTTAGGGCCTTGGATGAGAACTGGCATCATAATGAACTTCCGCTTCATGCACATCCAAGGAGGAAGGTTATACATACATAGAGTCATGGGCCAGGTGCTGTGATTGCTGCTCTACTCCCCGAAAGGATTAATGCCATCCGCGCTTAAAGCAAACC
Source organism: Aegilops bicornis (assembly GCA_021605145.1). Lineage (NCBI taxonomy): Eukaryota > Viridiplantae > Streptophyta > Magnoliopsida > Poales > Poaceae > Aegilops > Aegilops bicornis. Next base: position 553,455,617 of record CM038672.1, on the reverse strand, counting down.
ATACGTTCCTTGGGTCCTTTGCAAACTCATCCCTTACTTTCTCTCGAAGTTTTCTCCATGCGACACTGTCGTGGGTGCTCTCAACTTCCGTCTTTCTTACGGTCCTCACTGTGCCATCGCATCAACTTGGCATGCTCTCCGTCTCTCAACAGACGTTTCAACCGTGGTATTATAGGATCATACCACATCACCTTCGCAGAACCCTCTTCTGGGAGGCTCGCCGTCAACATCACTGTGGTCATCTCGTGCGATCTTATATCACAATGCACCGCATACCGGGCATGCGTTCAGATCCTTGTAGGCACCACGGTAGAGGATGCAGTCATTAGGGCATGCATGTATCTTCTCCACCTCCAATCCTAGAGGGCATACGACCTTCTTTGCTGCGTATGTACTTTGTCGGGCAATTCATTATCCTTTAGAAGCTTCTTCTTCATTATTTTGAGTAGCTTCTCAAATCCTTTATCGAGCACTGACATTCTCGCCTTCCACCGCAGCAATTCGAGTACGGTACCGAGCTTTGTGTTGCCATCTTCGCAATTGGGGTACAACCCTTTTTTGTGATCCTCTAACATGCGATCGAACTTCAGCTTCTCCTTTTGAATTTCGCATTGTGTCCTTGCATCGACAATGACCCGGCGGAGATCATCATCATCGGGCACATTATGCGGTTCCTCTTGATCTTCAGCTTTCGCCCGTTCCGGCACCATCGTGCACATCGTGCAGTGCATCTTGATGTTCAAGAGCATCACCGTATTCAGGGGCACATAGTTGTCATCGTACTCTTCTTCCTCGCCGTCTTCCATCATAACCCCTATTTCTCCATGCCTCGTCCAAACATTATAGTGTGGCATGAAACCCTTGTAAAGCGGTGGGTGTGAAGGATTTTCCGGTCGAGTAAGACTTCGTATTCCCACATATAGGGCATGGACAACACATAAAACCATTACGCTTGTTTGCCTCAGCCACTTGAGAAAATCATGCACGCCCTTAATGTACTCGGAGGTGTATGCATCACCGTACTTCCATTGCCGGTTCATCTGCGTGCACTATATATAATTAAGTGTGTCAAAAATCATTACGAGAACATCATGAATAGATAATTAAGTGACCAAATTAATAGAAGTTCATCATCACATAAAAACCAAAGTACATACATAGTTCTCATCTAACAACATAAAGCTCTGCGAGCATCTAAATTAATTAAACCATACATTGAAACTATGTAAAACATTTCAATGCGAAAACAAATGTGATCATAATCGCAACCAAGGTAACAACCGATCCAACGGCATAATGATACCAAGCCTCGGTATGAATGGCATATTTTCTAATCTTTCTCATCTTCAAGCGCATTGCATCCATCTTGATCTTGTAATCATCGGCGACATCCGCAACATGCAACTCCAATATCATCTTCTCCTCCTCAAGTTTTTTATTTTTCCTTCAAAAATTGTTTTCTTCTTCAACTAAATTTAACCTCTCGACAATAGGGTCGGTTGGAATTTCGGTTCAACAACCTCCTAGATAAATAAAATCTATGTCACGTTGGTCGGCATAATTTTCATAAACAATAAATGAACCAATAGTTATGAAAAGATAATATATACCACATCCGAATGATAGACAGGACGAGGGCCGACGGGGGCGGATACCAAAACCATCGCACTATATAAGATGCAATAATAAAAGTAAGACAATAATACAAGTATCTATCTAAACAAACAAGTAATAATATTTTTCCTTTCAGAAAGAAGATAAGTACAAGAGGCTCACCATGGTGGTGCCGGCGATGAGATCGGCGCGGGTGATCGACGGCGATGAAGACGGGGACGCGGCATGATGGACCGCTAAACCTAGATAAATATTGAGGAAAATGGAGCTTGGCGGTCGAGCTTGGAGAGGAGAAACCTTAAGTAGTGTGGCTCGGGCATTCCATCGAACACCTTGTGTGCATAGGAGGTGAGCTAGAGCACCACCAAGCCCTCTCCCCTCGGCCGGAAAAAAGCAGGCGGTGTGCTCTGCTCTTGCCTTGAGGGGCTATATATAGGCAGCACCATTAGCCCCGGTTCGTGGCATGAACCGGGACTAAAGGGAAGCCTTTGGTCCCGGTTCATGCCACCAACCGGGACCAATAGTGGTGGGCCAGGAGCCAGGACCATTGGTCCCGGTTCGTCCCACCAACCGGGACCAAAAGGTCCGGACGAAACGGACCAATGGCCCACGTGGCCCGGCCCGGCCCCACAGGCTCACGAACCGGGGCAAATAGCTCCATTGGTCCCGGTTCTGGATTGAACCGGGACTAATGGGCTGAACTGGCTTGGACGAAAGCCCTGTTTTCTACTAGTGTATGATGCTTAGTTTCCTATATGAGGGTAGTGAACCCGTCATGATGTTTAACTTTTATGTGGAGTCTATGTATAATTATGTTGGAACTTTCTTTTTATTCGCCTTGGTTTCTTTCGCTATTTTCTTCTGGGATTGTCGATGGCTTTCCTCCCATTTTTGGATATTTCTCATCGCGGTTGCTATGTATTGGGAAAGTAAATAATAGGATGACGCGGGGAGGTAGCAGCAGCCAAGCTTGTGAGGATGTCCCTGTTCGTCGCTCCGCAAGACAGGCAGGACATTCCCCCGAGCCGTACCAGCCACCTCCGCCTCCACCGCCACATCCGCTTTCCACTGAATAAATCATGCGAATGTTTGAAGAAAGGAGGACCAACGATCTGCCAGAACTATTGAAAAGTGTGCAAGTTATGGTTGGGCAGAATAGAAATCAGAATGGTCATTACTCCAAGCTGTCAGATTTTCAGCGAACCAAGCCTCGATTTGATCAAGTTATTGATCCATTGGACGCTGAAGATTGGTTAAGGACTATTCAGAAGAAACTGGAAATTGCTCACACTGAAGACGGGGACAAGGTCCCTTTCGCAACACATTATCTCGAAGGAGCTGCCGCGATATGGTGGGATAATGCTAAATCCATATGGCCCACGGACGAGGAAATTACTTGGACTAAATTCAAGGATCATTTCTGCAAGTATCATATTCCCGCCGGAATCATGAAAATCAAGTAGCGCGAATTCCTCGCTCTCACTCAAGGAAGCATGTCGGTAAGCGAGTATCTGAATCAGTTCAACAATTTGGCCCGCTATTCTCTCTATGATGTGGCCACCGAAGAACGGAAGATCGACAGATTTCTTGGAGGACTAAATCAGCATCTCAGGTGCACTCTCAGTATGTTTGATTTTCCGGACTTTCAAACTCTGGTGAACAAGATCCTCATCGCAGAAAGGGAACACAAGCTCATGCACGTCAACAGGCCAGCTAATAATGACCACAAGCGCAAATTTGAGCCTAAGAAGGATATGCTACCCGTGTAGAAGGCTCGTACTTGGCAAGAGACTCAGGTTGACTACAAACCCAACAAGCGGCAAAATGTCAACAAGACCACCACTCAAGTCAAGAATGTCGTGACAAGACCGGAACGGGAAGAATGTCAGTGCAACAATTCCTGTTTCAACTATGGACAAACCGGAAATTACGCCAGACAGTGCCCAAAGAACAGCAAGCCAACAGCTCGATTCCGTCCGCAAGTAACCTACCTGGAGCCATATTCCGTCCCGAGTGCCATCCAAGGGCAAATCCATCATATCTCTGCCGATGAAGCCCAAGAGGACCCGGAAGTCGTCATTGGTATGTTTCCTGTTAATAACATACCTGCCATAATTTTATTTGACTCTGGGGCTTCCCACTCTTTTTTTTGCGGAGTTTTTCTGCCCAAAACAAATTTCGTTGCTCAATTTTGGGAAAACATATGCTGGTACAATCCCTGGGATCCTTGCTCAGAAGCAATTTGGTCTGCCATAATTTGGAAATTGATATCAAGGTTGTCAAGTTTCCAACGTCTCTGATAATCATCGAATCTAACAAATTGGATATTATTCTGGGAATGAATTAGTTAACCCAATACCAAGTATGCATCAACCGTATGCGACGGAGAAGTTACCATGGCCAGTCAGGAGGGTCGCACCACCAGTTTTTATGCCCGCAGAAGCATACCCAAGAAGGAGATGGTTTTCACAGCTGTGGCTGAAGAAGTGGAATTGATTCCAGTGGTCAGTGGGTATCCAGATGTATTTTCTGAGGAATTGCCAGGAATGCCGCTAGACAGAGAATTGGAGTTTGGAATTGACTTGGTGCCTGGAACCCCTCCGATACACAAGAAATATTATCGGATGCCTTCATCAGAATTGGTGGAATTAAAGAAACAGCTGGATGAGATGCGGCAGAAAGGATACATCCGTCCAAACTCTTCACCGTGGGTATCACCCGCTATATTCGTGGATAAAAAGGATGGCAGTCTTCGGATGTGTGTGGACTACCGACAGCTGAATGACGTCACCATCAAAGACAAGTATCCATTGCCAAGGATTGATGATTTATTTGATCAACTCAGTGGGTCCAAAGTATTCTCCAAAATTGATTTGAGGACTGGATATCATCAACTCCAAATCAAGAAGGAAGACATTCCCAAGACCATGTTCACTACTCGATACGGCCTTTATGAGTATACCGTTATATCTTTCGGTCTCACCAACGCCCTTGCCTTCTTCATGCATATGATGAACAAGGTGTTTATGGATTTCTTGGACTAATTTTTGGTGGTATTCATCGAGGACATCCTCATTTATTCAAAACTCAAAGATGAACACAAGGATCACCTCCAAGCAGTTTTCCAAAGACTCCGCGACCATCAGCTCTACGCAGAGTTCAGCAAATGTGAATTTTGGCTCAAGCAAGTGGGATTTATGTGGCATGTTCTATCAGCAGAAGGAATAGATGTGGATCCCAGTAAGGTGAAAGATGTGCTTGATTGGTCCGCACCCACGACAGTCTCAGAAATCTGGAGTTTCCTTTGACTAGCCGGGTATTATCGTCGCTTTATTGAGGATTATCTAAGATTGCCAAGCCAATGACATAACTCCTAAAGAAGGATATGAAGTTTGAATGGACCGAGGACTGCGAACGGAGTTTCAATGAGTTAAAAATCAAACTGACGTCAGCACCAGTATTGACTCTTCCCGACATCTACCGCAGTTTTGATGTCTACTGCGACGCCTCCAGAAAAAGCCTTGGATGTGTACTTATGCAAGATGGCAAGGTTGTGGCCTATGCATCCCGACCACTACGGCTGCACGAAGGAAAATATCCCACTCATGATTTGAAATTGGCTGCGGTGGTGCATGCTTTGAAGATTTGGAGACACTATCTTATTGGAAAGAGGTGCCAGATATTTACCGACAACAAGAGTCTCAAGTATATATTCACTCAGCCCGATCTAAACCTTCGTCAGCGAAGATGGATCGAGTTGGTTAAAGATTACGACCTCGGTACAAATTATCACCCGGGTAAAGATAATGTGGTGGCTGATGCTCTCAGCCGAAAGCCTGCCAACCTGAATGCTCCAATGATTCTTTGCCTGCTGAACTTTGTGAAGAAATCGTTCAGCTAAATTTGGTAATCGTGGATGCCGGACTTGCCAGCATATTGGAAATTGCTCCTACCCTCGAGGCAGAAATTCGCAGCGCTCAAGAAGATGACAAATCATTGCAATTATATGCCAAGCATTTGCAAGAAGGACAGACACAAGATTTTTCTAAGGATCAGCAAGGTACGCTAAGGTTTCGAGGTAGGATTTGTGTACCCAACCAAGAAAGTCTGAGAAAGAAGATATTGGCAAAAGCACATGAGTCGTCATACTCAATTCACCCAGGTGGCACCAAAAGGTACGAAGACCTTCGTCAGATATTCTGGTGGGACGGAATAAAGAAAGACATCGCTTATTTTGTGGCTTGTTGTGATATATGCAACAAGGTAAAGGCGGAAGACCAAAAACCCGCCGGACTCCTTCAACCCTTACCCGTATCGCAATGGAAATGGGACGATGTCTGCATGGATTTCATCACGGGTTTACCAAGGACTCACCAAGGGAATGGCACAATAGGGGTCATAGTGGACACGTTGACGAAGGTTGCCCGTTTCCTTCCCATCCGGACCACCTACCGTGCCAATCAACTTGCACAATTGTATGTGTCCAAAATCGTCAGTCTGCATGGAGTGCTAAAGACTATCACCTCAGATAGAGGATCTCTCTTCACTTCAACATTTTGTTCCCGACTACATCAAGCCTTGGGGACTGCCCTGAAATACATCACAGCTTATCATCCCCAGACAGATGGACAGACTGAGCGAATAAATCAAATACTCGAAGATATGCTCCGAGCATGTGCATTGGCCCAAGGATCCAAGTGGTAAGACTATCTGCCGTACGCCAAGTTTTCTTACAACAACAGTTTCCAAACTAGCTTAAAGTTGTCACCCTATGAAGCCCTGTATGGCCGTAACTATCGCAGTCCACTAAAATGGTCCCAAACCGGAGACAGTCGTATTTTTGGGACTGATTTAATGATCAAAGCTGTGAAGCAAGTCAAGGAGATCCGAGACAGACTACAGTTGGCCAAGTCATGACTGAGGGAGTCCTGGACTAAGGGGACCTCGGGCGTCCGGCCTATTGGACATGGGCTGGACTGTTGGGCCGTGAAGATACAAGACCGAAGACTCTCACCCACGTCCGGATGGGACTCTCCTTGGCGTGGAAGGGAAGCTTGGCGTCCGGATATGAAGATTACTTTTCTGTAACCGACTTTGTACGACCCTAGTCCCCTCTGGTGTCTATATAAACTGGAGGCTTAGTCTGTAGAGAGAATCATACATGCTAGACTTATAGGGTTTTAGCCATTACGATCTCGTGGTAGATCAACTCTTGTAATACTCATATTCATCAAGATCAATCAAGATGGAAGTAGGGTATTGCCTCGATAGAGAGGGCCCTAACCTAGGTTAACATCGTGTCCCCGATCCCCTATTACTATCAACCTTAGACGCATAGTTCGGGACCGCCTACCCGAGATCTGCTGGTTTTGACACCGACATTGGTGCTTTCATTGAGAGTTCCGCTATGACGTCGAAGATAGGATTGATGGCTCGCATTGTTGTCAAGGACAGTATCACCTCTGGAGGAGCCCTAGCCCCAGGTCAAACCCTCCGGCTGGGCGGCTTTACCATAACCGCCCGTTCGGCCGTTAAGTTGACGATGACTTCTCAGGTCATCAAAAATCGCCGCCGTGTTGACTCCGAACACTCTAAACAGATGGATCCGGCGGAGTGGTTTTCTCTAAATGACCTCCTTGATCGCGTCGCCGCCCTGGGGGTCACAACAGACTATGATTGTATTGGGCTTAAACACGATAAGAGAGAAATCAAATCTCCACCTATCACCCATCGGGTAGCGGTAATCGAGGAGCGAAATAACAACTGTCCCTCGACTGGAGAGGGACGTTGATGTTCCAAACATTGGGTTCAAGAGCTCGGTTTGATAGACATAAACCTCATTGAGGATGAACTATGTTCGGATTTGCAGTCCTGAAGAGCCGGATACCCATCTACGGAACAACACGCCCTGCCCTCCGTACCTTGAATCGGACAACGGGCCCGAAAAATCAGTTAATATCACGGAGCCCGAACTATTAAGTTCGGAAGTTTCTCAAAATCCGGAACCCAAATTGGGTCAGGGTTCGGACTAAAATCCACCCACCTACCCAGATACACGCGATCTCATGTACACACGGCAACAGTCTCAGGAAACGGTCCATCACTTCTGGGCCAGATTCCTCCTTGTCAAAGACAAGATTAAAGATTGTTGCGACAAAGATGCGATATCACTATTTTGCAACAATTGCACCGATGAGGGAATCTGCAATGCCATTAATCACCGTCGCGTAGTACACTTCGCTGACCTGGCAACCATAGTACAGAAGTACAACGCAATGGAAAGCACCTGGAAAACTCAGGCAACTCCATGGGAGCCACAAGTTTCCACTCAACCCCTCGTCCGGGCAAAAAGGATGCACCCTCGTAGGGCGCCTGATCAAACAGTAAAGAAATCTAAGCCCAATATGGGGCGCGGAACCGTTCTGGAGGGATGGCTCGATAAGCCATGCAAAATACACACAACACCGGAGACCATACCAACCCACAGCATTAGACCATGTTGGATACTCCGGCAAGTGGCCAAGAGTGGCGAGGATCTCCTCACCAAAAATACCGCAGAGCAACACCCCCGGAAGACGACGACCTCAGAGTATTGATGGTCTTTGAGACTTTCGCCTCAAACAATAGGCGCAAAAGGGCACTCCGCGGCCTCGCTAAAGTCTGACAAGTCACAACGATAAACCCCTGGGACGACACGGTCATAACTTTCAATGCCGGTGACGAACCAAAATTCAGGACAGTCCGGGCACCAGCCGCCTTGGTCCTCGGTCCAGTCGTGGATGGCTTTCAGCTTACCAAAGTGCTCATGGACGGCGGCAGCGGACTAAACCTCATTTATGAGGACACTCTCAACAAAATGGAGATAGATAAGGGCCGTATTGAGCAAAGTAGCATGACCTTCCAAGGAATCATTCCTAGTTGGGAGGCACGATGAGCAGGAAAAATCACACTCGACGTGGTATTCGGCACGCCGGAGAATTATCGGTCCGAAGAGATAACCTTCCAAGTGGCCCCTTTCAACAGTGGATATCACGCCCTATTGGGGCGAGATGCATTTACATGCTTCCAAGCTATACCTCATTACAGGTACATGAAGCTCAAGATGCCCGGGCCCAATGGTATTATCACTCTTGCCAGTGGTCCGGACATAGCACTCCGCGCTGAAAACAAAACCGCATCCCTGGTGAGGGAGTCCCGTATTAGGGGGTGTCCGGATAGCCGGACTATGACCTTTGGCCGGACTCCTGGACTATGAAGATACAAGATTGAAGACTTCGTCATGTGTCTGGATGGGACTTTCCTTGGCGTGGAAGGCATGCTTGGCGATACGGATATGTAGATCTCCTACCATTGTAACCGACTATGTGTAACCCTAACCCTATTCGGTGCCTATATAAACCGGAGGGTTTTAGTCCGTAGGACGAACAACAATCATACCATAGGCTAGCTTCTAGGGTTTAGCCTCTCTGATCTCGTGGTAGATCTACTCTTGTACTACCCATATCATCAATGTTAATCAAGCAGGAGTGCAGTTTTACCTCCATCGAGAGGGCCCGAACCTGGGTAAAAACATCGTGTCCCTTGTCTCATGTTACCATCCGCCTAGACGCATAGTTCGGGACCCCCTACACGAGATCCGCCGGTTTTGACACCGACATTGGTGCTTTCATTGAGAGCTCCTCTATGTCGTTGCCGTCAGGAAGGATGCCTCATCCCGTCTTTAAAGACGACACTGTTGCTAAAGAAACTTTGGCTGTCGGCCAAACTCTCCGGCTAGGCGGTTTTCTTATGACCGCCTGTTCGGCCGCTGCGCCGATGATGACTTCTCGGGTCATCGAAAGCAATCTTCACATTAACTCGGAGCTCGCCAAACAGTTAGATCCAATGGAGCTCTCTTCTTTTAACGAGCTCTTGGATCGCATCGCCGCCCTGGGAGTCGCTACAAACTATAATCAGATTGGGCCTAAACCCGATCTGAGAGATGTTAACTCTCCCCAGGTTACCCACCACGTTGCCGTGGTGGAGGAACATTACGGCGACCCTTCTCCTATCTTAAGGACAAGCTACGTCCGGATTCCCAATCCCTCCATGCCGGATTCCCGCGGAGGAGAGGACGTCACTCAAGCCTGAACCTAAAAGTCGAGCAGCGGGCTAGATTCATTGGACAACATCCAAGAATCCAAGCTTCCAAGTTCGGAAGCTCCTTAGCCCTTAAGTCTCAGATTGGGCGCGGTTCCGGATTTAATTCGAACCGCCCACCCAAACATAAGCGACCTATCTCAAATTCGGCAAGAGCCCAGAACAAAGACACCATTCTTGGGCGATTCCTCCGGTTATGGACAGGATAAAGGACTGCCGCGAGGAGGACGCAATCTCATCCTTCTGCAATAATTGCACGAACAACGGGATCCTCAACGCTATAAGTCACCGTGACATTACACGCTTTGCCGACTTGGCATCCATAGTATGAAAGTACTGTGCGATGGAAAGCGTCTGGAAAACCGAATCAAGATTTTGGGACAATCCGGCCTTGAATACAACCCCAGTCCGAAATAAAAGGGTGCCTCATTGTCAGGCACCTGGGTTAAATACCAAAAAGCAAAAACCATCTATAGGGCATGGAACCGTACTGGAGGGATGGCTCAGTGGACCCTGTAAAATTCATAGTAGAGAGGGTGCCACTCCAACTCATAGCCTTAGAGCATGTTGGATACTACGGCAGGTGGCCAAAAGTGGCGAAGAGCTTCTAGCTCTAGAGCACCAACCCAAGGATACCAGTACAGTATTAACAGTCTTTGAGACTTTCGCATTAAATAATATGCGGAAACGAACACTCCGTAGCCTTGCCGAAGTCTACCAAGTAGCAACAATAAACCCATGGAGTGACACAACTATTACCTTCAATGCCAGTGACGAACCTAAATTCCGAACAGCCCGAGCACCAGCCGCATTGGTCCTTAGTCCGATAGTGGACGGCTTTCGCCTTACCAAGGTACTCATGGATGGTGGCAGCGGATTGAACCTAGTTTATGAGGAAACCCTCCGAAAAATGGAGATAGATAGAGCCGCATTGAGCGAAGTAGCACAACCTTTAGAGGAATAATCCCCAGTCGGGAAGCACGCTGTACAGGAAAAATCACACTGGATGTGGTGTTCGCACGGGAGAATTACAGGTCCGAGGAGGTCACGTTCCAAGTGGCCCTGCTCAAAGAGCGGATACCACACTCTACTAGGGCGAGAGGCATTCACAATTTTCCAAGCTATACCCCATTATGGGTACATGAAGCTCAAAATGCCCGGGCCCAACGGAATCATCACTCTTGCTAGTGACCCGGACATAGAACTCCGCGCCGAAAATAAGACAGCCGCACTTGCCCTTGAGGCACTATCCGAAGCCCTAGCGGCCGAGAAACTCACCGCTCTGCGCTCCACGGTGAATAGGGACGATGTGATACTCGATAAGAGATCCAAATACACTTCCTTCAAACCAGCGGACGAAATAGTCAAATTCCAAGTCCATCCAACGGACCCTGCAAAAACGGCCTCCATCGGGGCACAATTAAATCCTGATGTAGATGTCGCACTAAGAGAATTCCTACGCGAAAATTGGGACATTTTTGCCTGGCACCCTTCAGACATGCCAGGAATCCCACGCCGGCTGGCCGAGCACATCCTAAACATCCTAAAAGGATTCAAGCCAGTCAAACAGGCTCTTCGGCGTTTCTCCGAACCCAAGAGACAGGCCATGGGAGAGGAGCTAGCCAAACTATTGGAGGTCGGATTCATCAGAGATATAAAACATCTGGACTGGCTAGCAAACCTGGTGATGGTACCAAAGAAGGACAAATTCTGGCGCCCGTGCGTCGATTTCAAGGACCTCAACAAGGCCTGCCCAAAGGATCCCTTCCCCCTCCCCCACATCGATCAAATCAACTCACGCTACCGCATGACACGATTCATTGTGTTTCCTCGATGCATACTCCGGCTACCACCGAATTAAGATGGCAGAGCCTGACCAAGCCGCAACGGCATTCATCACTCCATACGGCCCATTCTTCTTCAACACAATGCCCTTCTGGCTCAAAAATGCCGGCGCAACATATCAGCGCATGATTCAGACATGTCTGGCAAAATAGATTGGCAAAACCGTGGAGGCATACGTAGACGATGTGGTCGTCAAAGGCAAGCACGTCGAAACTCTAGTAGACGACTTGAGGCTCACATTCGATAATCTCCGAACATATGACATCATGCTCAACCCGGAAAAATGCGTTTTCGACGTACCGGCCGGAAAGCTCTTGGGCTTCATTGTATCCGGTGGAGGAATTGAAGCAAACCCAGCCAAGATCCGAGCTCTGTCACAATTGGATATCCCAAAAGACCTTAAAAAAATACAAAAATTGACTGGATGCATGGCGGCTCTAAGCCGCTTTATCTCCCGTCTAGGAGAAAAGGCATTACCCCTTTATCGCCTCCTCCGACGCACCGAACACTTCGAGTGGACGGATGCCGCCACGGCCGGACTCGAAGAAATAAAAGCTATATTGGCAACAAACTCGGGCCTGGCCGCGCCCAACTTGGGCGAACCAATGCTATTATACATCGCGGCAATTCATCAAGTTGTAAGCGCGGTGCTCGTTGTCGAACGAGAAACGGATGGACACAGGTTCCCTCTTCAAAAACCAGTTTATTATGTGTCCACTGTCCTAACTCCATGCAAGTCACGGTACCCGCATTATCAAAATATAGCATACGTGGTGTTTATGGCATCCCGGAAGCTGCGACACTACTTTCAAGAGTGTTCAATAATAGTAGCCTCCGAAGTACCCCTTAATGACATTATAAACAACCATGACGCGACGGGCCGGATTGCCAAATGGGCCATTGAGCTCCTTCCGTTCGACATAACCTATAAGCCACGGAGAGCTATTAAGTCGCAAGTTTTGGCCGACTTCGTCGCCGAATGGACCGAAACCGAACTCCCTAAAGAGTACGGCGCATATTCCAACTAGATAATGCACTTCGACGGCTCCAAAATGTTGGCTGGCCTAGGAGCTAGCGTCGTTCTGACGTCCCCAACCAGAGATCTGATTCAATACGTACTCCAGATAATGTATACGGACTCCAACAACGCAGCCGAATACGAGGCCCTTCTATATGGTCTCCGGATGGCAGTCTCCATGGGCATTCAACGCCTAGAGGTACACAGGGATTCGAACCTCATGATATCCCAAATAAATGGAGACTTTGACGCCAAGGATCCGAAAATGGCAGCCTATCGCAATGACGTACTAAAAATGTCAGCTCGGTTCGAGGGGCTCGAATTTCACCATATAGCTCGGGATAACAACCAGGCAGCAGACGTGTTGGCACGCATCGGCGCAAGGCGCGATGCTGTCCCTCCCAACATCTTCCTAGAGAGACTGTTCAAGCCATCCGTATTATGGGAGGGAGAGTCCGGAACTAACATCCCGAACCAAACCGCACTACCCCACACCGAACATTCTGACATAGTTGGTGGTTCTACCACCGAAATAACACCCTCAGCCCACGTAATAATGGCAGTCATTGCCCCGTGGACCGAACCATTCCTAGCCTACCTAACCAGGCAGGAACTTCCCGAGGACCAAAACGAGGCCCGCTGCATAGTGCGGCGATCTAAAGCCTATAAAGTCCACGAGGGATAGCTTTATAAGAAAAGCACAACCGGAGTCCTTGAAAGGTGTATCTCCAAAGAGGAAGGGTGGAATCTTCTGGCTGGAATACATGCCGGACTTGGCGGGCACCATGCTGTAGCCCGGGCCCTTGTAGGCAAGGCCTTCCGTACAGGATTTTATTGGCTGACGGCCCGGGAAGATGCTCAGGATTTAGTCCAACGATGCGTCGGATGCCAGCTCTTTGCTAATCAAAACCACATGCCACCCACCGCCCTCAAAACTATACCCATCACCTGGCCCTTCGCGGTCTGGGGTTTGACATGGTCGGACCTCTTAAAGGGGGAACCCACAAGCAAAAATACCTACTGGTCATGGTGGATAAATTCACCAAATGGATTGACGCCAAGCCTGTCAAGACGGCCGAATCCGGACCGGTGATAGACTTCATATCAGGGGTCATACACCGTTACGGTGTCCCCACGACATCATCACCGATAACGGCTCGAACTTTACGGCCGACGAGGTCAAACTCTGGTGCAAAAACATGGGCATTAAGCTCGACTACGCCAGGTCTATCACCCTCAAACTAACGGTCAAGTTGAGCGAGCAAATGGTCTAATTATGAGCGGCATCAAACCCAGGTTAGTGCGGTCCCTCAAGGAATCTAACACGCCTTTGGGTAGAGGAGCTCGACTCCGTACTACGGGGCTGCGGACCACTCCGAATCGCACGACCGGATTCACACCATTCTTTATGGTATACGGCGCAGAGGCAGTTCTGCCCTGCGACTTAATTCATGACTCACCTCGCGCGTGCATGTACGAAGAAAGAGAGGCCGAGCTCGATCGGCAGGATAGTTTGGACGCCTTGGAGGAGGAGCGTGACGTAGCAAAAGCCCGTTCCTCATTTGATCAACAGCAGGCTCAAAGATATCAAAGCAGAGAAGTACGGGCCAAAACATACAATGTTGGCGAGCTAGTTTTACGCCTACCGGACAAGAAAAAGGACAAACTAAAGCCCAAATGGCAATGTCCGTTTATCATCGACCAAGTCCTGACCGGTGGAGCGTACCGTCTGCGAGATGCATCGGGTAACCGAATCGAGCCGAACCCATGGAACGCAGCATGTCTCCGAAGATTCTACGCCTAGCTCCGGATTCTGAGTTCATCTCCTTCCTCTTTCCATATTTTACATTTTAGCTGTCTTCTATTTTTTCTCCTTCTCTCTCTTTTTTCTTTCAATCCTTGACAGGCTCGTTAGCGCATTGTTCGCACAAACTTGACGCGCTGTCAACGCTCATTATACCTGGGGCTTCTTTCACAGAAGCTTAATTATAAGGGTTTCATGCCCAATACATGTGTCACACTTCCGCATCTACCTTTTATTCACCATTATATGCATCGATATGACTTAAGTTTTGGCCAAGCTGGGTTGCCTGGCTCCTGTGCTTACCCTACGTTTCCTGATTGTTCGGCTAGGTGGTAAAGGGAGCACCTCTGCGATTGTTACTGCTGGGTCAGCCGGATGTGTACCTCAGACTGGGTGAAGCCGAACGCTAGCGTTCTTAAGAGAATATACGGCCGGTGAATTAAAAGAAGATTTCTTACCTATTTATTTATCTGCCCCCAGATGTTTTTCTGCTCTTTTCGCAGTCCGGACATGCACTTTAGGGCATGCCTCCCAGGGAAAGGAACCCCTAACGGAACTATTCTCCCTGGAAGATGTTTCTTACTAACCATGTAATATAACATAACCAGATGTTTTTGCTCTTTTTCGCAGTCCGGACATGAACTTTAGGGCATGCCTCCCAGGGAAAGGAACCCTAACGGAACTATTCTCCCTGGAAGATGTTTCTTACTAACCATGTAATACAACATAACTAGTTGGGCACTTGTCTGATAAAGCAATAATGACCCCTACACCTGGTCTCCACGCATGCCCCGGTTTTTATATAACCGCGAGGGTATTCGGACACACCTGCACTATTGGGTCCCGAGGTTGAAGCGAAAAGGTCCGCTATGACAAACGATCTACAATCCGGCTAGAAGGCATTTTACATGTCACTTTAAATTACATAGTCAATTTGACTGATTGTATTCCTCTTCAATGCCATCTAACATGCTGTCTAGTTTACAGTCCTGTTGGGAATACTTTGCGGCCAATTCTACCTGGCCGTACACTAAGCTCACAGGGATATCCTTCCCATCGGGGCCCACAGGTCCGACCTCGGCCATGTGGTTTGGGCCAGCCTTCGTGTACCGCGTCTTCACCATGGCCGAGGCTTCCCTGGCGCCTTGATGGCAGGCCAATATCTTCCATAATCGGAAGCGCCGCCGCGCTCCCTGGAGCCTCTCCGCAAGCTCCCCAAGGCCTTCGGGCAGGAAGACAGATGGCCACAAGGCCTAGGCGACGCCTTTCATCACCTGCCGAACTTCGTTAAATGCAGTTGAAAGAGCTCGGGAAGAAGGTCACCCGAAGAACCGGGCATTTCCTCTGCAGGACGGCCTGTGAGCACACCTAGAGACATATATCTGTTAATGGACTTCCTCGCCGAACTATTTTTTCAAAGTTCGTTTAAGCACTTACTAAAAATGCCGCATCGAAGTCGCCGATTCTCCTTAACGGAGTCAGACAGCTGTGCTCGAACATCTTTCAGTTCCTCACCCAGCTGGGTGTTGGCATCTTGGAGGTTATTCTTCTCCTGCCTCACCCTTGTAAGCACGTTCTCGCCGTCCTTTAACCGGCGCAAGAGCTGTTGCTTGTCCGGATCAATCCCGGCACCATCTGCAATGTTATTGTCAGATTTATACACACGCCGCACTTTACAACATACTTATCTTTGAAGGCGTATATTACCAGAGGGGTCTCTTTGGCTTCCCCTGGCGCGGCTTGTGCGGCATCAAGTTGGGCCTTGCACTCTTCAAGCTCCTGGGACAGTTGGGTATTCTTTTCTGTAAGATCCTGCACAATAAATGATCCTTAAATCAGTTATTCTAACTATTTCAAGTCTCGGGGGCTATTGGCATATATAACCATCAAATTTTCTCAACTGTATGTCTTTCACATACTGCTCCGTGGCTCTGGCTAGACCATTTTGAGCGGCACAAAGGTGCGCATCTCCCGAATTGAAGGCATCCAATGCCTCTTGGGAGAGACATGCGTCATGAAGAACAGTCCGGCGATGCCTGTGATTCATGGCACTCTCCACCTCGGAATTGGTGGCAGATAGTCCGTCGGCATCCTCTGTCGGAGGAGCGTCCGACGCACGCCTCGTATTCGCCTCCGCTTCTGGACCTGGCTGGAGGAGGCTCGATTGGCATCCTCTCTAGATATAGTCCGGTGAGCGCTCTTTTTCCTGAAGAGAGCACGAGCGTTAGTATACCTTCCGGGAATAAAACCTGGGAATAAGGCGGCACGCCATACCGTGGTGCCGGCGTCTCAATCCGGACCGCACTTCTTTTCAGCCTACTTGGCCTTGCTGCCCCTTGTTGGCTAACCACCGCAGGTTCGGCCTTCCACCTCAAGGCCCCCACCCCCCCTGCAAAACACCATTGATATATGGTGGTAAAAGACAAGCACGAAGGGATCAATTCTAAAGTATTGCGACTTCGGTCTCAATTACCTTCCGACCACAGCGGAGGCTTCATCTTCCCCATTATAGTGCCACATGGGAGGCCCTCTGTATTGGAGTGGCTGAACTCCCTGTACTATGGAGGTCGCCATTACCTCGACAATTCATAGTCCGGACTGGGAGAGTATCTTTATCTTGCCTGTCAATTGACAGACTTCCGCTCTATCTTCCTCCTCGAGGCACCGAGGGCGCCAGCTATGGCGTTTCTTCAACGGAACGCTTGAAATTTCAGGAACACCCATCCGAACTGGGTTGGGAAGGGCGACGTCCGTGATATAGAACCACTTGTAAGGCAACTCTTCGGACGCCTTCTTTGGTGTGCCAGACAGGTATCCAGTCCCGGCGATGCGCCATATCTCATCTCCGCCCACTTCGAATATTGATCCCTCTTGGGTACAAGGGACGAGGCAGAATAGCTTCCTCCATAATTCAAAATGGTCCTCACAACTCAGGAATAGCTCACAAAGAGCACCGTAACCCGCGATGTGCAGGATGGGGCCAGGAGTGAAATTGTGCAGTTGGAGCCCATAATACTCCAGAAGTCCTCGGAGGAACGGGTGGATTGAAAATCCAACGCCTCTCAGCAAGTAGGGAATGAAGCACACTCGTTCCCCCTAGATGGGTTGGGGAAATTCTCTGCCTGAGCCCCGCCATTGAAGGAAGTCAGTCCTGCTTGAACGGGTACTAGGTCCGGGGGGGAAATCCCTATGTTTGAAGCATCACTAGTTGACCGTGGGATAGGAAACATTTCTCGCAATTGCCTTTTTTCGGGGCCGTGCGGCCAGGAGGAAGAACTAGGAGTGCTAGCCATTTTGGAATGGTTCCTCCTAGCAAGATCTGAGGATTTTTTTCGAGTGGTGTGGAATGGATCTGAGATCCAATCTCTTTAAATAGACTCTTTTCTCACATGGCCGGGGTGTTATGCGCAAAAAATACCCTGACCTCTCGTATTCGCTCGACACGTGGAAGCTGAAGTCATGGATGCACAGAAGTCGATGGGCACGACATTCAATGGAAGGCTGAATACATATTCTTGAAGTCATCGGAGGAAGAACCCACCTTGCAATGCCGAAGACAATCTGCGCGCCGGACACATCGTCATTGGAAGCCTGGTTCGGGGGCTACTGAGGGAGTCCTGGACTAAGGGGTCCTCGGGCGTCCGGCCTATTGGACATGGGCCGGACTGTTGGGCCGTGAAGATACAAGACCGAAGACTCTCACCCGTGTCCAGATGGGACTCTCCTTGGTGGAAGGCAAAGCTTGGCGTCTGGATATGAAGATTCCTTTTTTTGTAACGGACTTTGTATGACCCTAGTCCCCTCCGGTGTCTATATAAACCGGAGGGCTTAGTCCGTAGAGAGATTCATAATCATACAGGCTAGACTTATAGTGTTTTAGCCATTACGATCTCGTGGTAGATCAACTCTTGTAATACTCATATTGATCAATATCAATCAAGCAGGAAGTAGGTTATTACCTCCGTGATATCCCAAATAAATGGAGACTTTGATGCCAAGGATCCGAAAATGGCAGCCTATCGCAATGTCATACTAAAAATGTCAGCTCGGTTCGAGGGGCTCGAATTCCACCATATAGCCCGGGATAACAACCAGGCAGCAGACGTGTTGGCACGCATCAGCGCAAGGCGCGATGCTGTCCCTCCCAACATCTTCCTAGAGAGACTGTTCAAGCCATCCGTATTATGGGAGGGAGAGTCCGAACTAACATCCGGACCCAACCGCACTACCCCACAATCGAACATTCTCGACACACGGTTGGTGGTTACGCCACCGAAATAACACCCTCAGCCCACGTAATAATGGCAGTCATTGCCCCGTGGACCGAACCATTCCTAGCCTACCTAACTAGGCAGGAACTTCCCGAGGACCAAAACGAGGCCCGCTGCATAGTGCGGCGATCTAAAGCCTATAAAGTCCATGGGGGTGAGCTTTATAAGAAAAGCACAACCGGAGTCCTTGAAAGGTGTATCTCCAAAGAGGAAGGGCGGAATCTTCTGGCTGGAATACATGCTGGACTTGGCGGGCACCATGCCGTAGCCCGGGCCCTTGTAGGCAAGGCCTTCCGTACAGGATTTTATTGGCTGACGGCCCGGGCAGATGCTCGGGATTTAGTCCAACGATGCGTCGGATGCCAGCTCTTTGCTAATCAAAACCACATGCCACCCACCGCCCTCAAAACTATACCCATCACCTGGCCCTTCGCGGTCTGGGGTTTGACATGGTCGGACCTCTTAAAGGGGAACCCACAAGCAAAAATACCCATCTGGTCATGGTGGATAAATTCACCAAATGGATTGACGCCAAGCCTGTCAAGACGGCGAATCCGGACGGTGATAGACTTCATATCGGGGTCATACACCGCTACGGTGTCCCCACAACATCATCACCGATAACGGCACGAACTTTACGGCCGACGAGGTCAAACTCGTGCAAAAACATGGGAATTAAGCTCGACTACGCTTCAGTCTATCACCCTCAAACTAACGGTCAAGTTGAGCGAGCAAATGGTCTAATTATGAGCGGCATCAAACCCAGGTTAGTGCGGTCCCTCAAGGAATCTAACATGCACTGGGTAGAGGAGCTCGACTCCGTACTCTGGGGGCTGCGGACCACTCCGAATCGCACGACCAGATTCACACCATTCTTTATGGTATACGGCGCAGAGGCAGTTCTGCCCTGCGAATTAATTCACGACTCACCTCGCGTGCGCATGTACGAAGAAACAGAGGCCGAGCTCGATCGGCAGGACAGTTTGGACGCCTTGGAGGAGGAGCGTGACGTAGCAAAAGCCCGTTCCTCATTTAATGAACAGCAGGCTCGAAGATATCAAAGCAGAGAAGTACGGGCCAAAACATACAATGTTGGCGAGCTAGTTTTACGCCTACCGGACAAGAAAAAGGACAAACTAAAGCCCAAATGGGAATGTCCGTTTATCATCGACCAAGTCCTGACCGGTGGAGCGTACCGTCTGCGAGATGCATCGGGTAACCGAATCGAGCTGAACCCATGGAACGCAGCATGTATCCGAAGATTCTACGCCTAGCGCCGGATTCTGAGTTCGTCTCCTTCCTCTTTCCATATTTTACATTTTAGCTGTCTTCTATTTTTTCTCCTTCTCTCTCTTTTTTCTTTCAATCCTTGACAGGCTTGTTAGCGCATTGTTCGCACAAACTTGACGCGCTGTCAACGCTCATTATACCTGGGGCTTCTTTCACAGAAGCTTAATTATAAGGGCTTCATGCCCAATACATGTGTCACACTTCCGCATGTACCTTTTATTCACCATTATATGCATCGATATGACTTAAGTTTTGGCCAAGCTGGGTTGCTGGCTCTGTGCTTACCCCTACGTTCCCGATTGTTCGGCTAGGTGGTAAAGGGAGCACCTCTGCGATTGTTACTTCGGGTCAGCGGATGTGTACCTCGAGGTGAAGCCGAACGCTAGCGTTCTTAAGAGAATATCTGACGGTGAATTAAAAGAAGATTTCTTACCTATTTATTTATCTGCCCCGGATGTTTTTCTGCTCTTTTCGCAGTCCGGACATGCACTTTAGGGCATGCCTCCCAGGGAAAGGAACCCCTAACGGAACTATTCTCCCTGGAAGATGTTTCTTACTAACCATGTAATATAACATAACCAGATGTTTTTCTGCTCTTTTCGCAGTCCGGACATGAACTTTAGGGCATGCCTCCCAGGGAAAGGAACCCCTAACGGAACTATTCTCCCTGGAAGATGTTTCTTACTAACCATGTAATATAACATAACTAGTTGGGCACTTGTCTGATAAAGCAATAATGACCCCTACACCGGTCTCCACGCATGCCCCGGTTTTATATAACCGCGAGGGTATTCGGACACACTCCAGACTATTGGGTCCCGAGGTTGAAGCGAAAAGGTCCGCTATGACAAACGATCTACAATCCGCTAGAAGGCATTTTACATGTCACTTTAAATTACATAGTCAATTTGACTGATTGTATTCCTCTTCAATGCCATCTAACATGCTGTCTAGTTTACAGTCCTGTTGGGAATACTTTGCGGCCAATTCTACCTGGCCATACACTAAGCTCACAGGGATATCCTTCCCATCGGGGCCCACAGGTCCGACCTCGGCCATGTGGTTTGGGTCAGCCTTCGTGTACCGCGTCTTCACCATGGCCCAGGCCTCCCTGGCGCCTTGACGGCAGGCCGATATCTTCCATAATCGGAAGCGCCGCCGCGCTCCCTGGAGCCTCTCCGCAAGCTCCCCAAGGCCTTCGGGCAGGAAGACAGATGGCCACAAGGCCTAGGTGACGCCTTTCATCACCTGCCGAACTCGTTCGTGCAGTTGAAAGAGCTCGGGAAGAAGGTCACCCGAAGAACCGGGCATTTCCTCTGCAGGACGGCCTGTGAGCACACCTAGAGACATATATCTGTTAATGGACTTCCTCGCCGAACTATTTTTTCAAAGTTCGTTTAAGCACTTACTAAAAATGCCGCATCGAAGCCGCCGATTCTCCTTAACGGAGTCAGACAGCTGTGCTCCAACATCTTTCAGTTCCTCACCCAGCTGGCTGTTGGCATCTTGGAGGTTATTCTTCTCCTGCCTCACCCTCGTAAGCATGTTCTCGCCGTCCTTTAACCGGCGCAAGAGCTGTTGCTTGTCCGGATCAATCCCGGCGCCATCTGCAATGTTATTGTCAGATTTATACACACGCCGCACTTTACAACATACTTATCTTTGAAAGCGTATATTACCAGAGGGGTCTCTTTGGCTTCCCCTGGCGTGGCTTGTGCGGCCTCAAGTTGGGCCTTGCACTCTTCAAGCTCCTGGGACAGTTGGGTATTCTTTTCTGTAAGATCCTGCACAATAAATGATCCTTAAATCACTTATTCTAACTATTTCAAGTCTCGGGGGCTACTGGCATATATAACCATCAAATTTTCTCAACCGTATGTCTTTCACATACTGCTCCGTGGCTCTGGCTAGACCATTTTGAGCGGCACGAAGGAGCGCATCTCCCGAATTGAAGGCATCCAATGCCTCTTAGGAGAGACAAGCGTCACGAAGAACAGTCCGGCGATGCCTGTGATTCATGGCACTCTCCACCTCGGAATTGGTGGCGGAGAGTCCGTCGGCATCCTCTGTCGGAGGAGCGTCCGACGCACGCCTCGTATTCGCCTCCGCTTCTGGACCTGGCTTTGGAGCCTGGCTGGTGGAGGCTCGATTGGCATCCTCTCTAGATATAGTCCGGTGAGCGCTCTTTTTCCTGAAGAGAGCACGAGCGTTAGTATACCTTCCGAGAATAAAACCTGGGAATAAGGCGGCACGCCATACCGTGGTGCCGGCGTCTCAATCCGGACCGCACTTCTTTTCAGCCTACTTGGCCTTGCTGCCCCTTGTTGGCTAACCACCGCAGGTTCGGCCTTCCACCTCAAGGCCCCTCCCCCCTGCAAAACACCATTGATATATGGTGGTCAAAGACAACCCACTTCCGTCTCAATTACCTTCCGACCGCAGCGGGAGGCTTCATCTTCCCCATTATAGTGCCACATAGGAGGCCCTCTGTATTGGAGTGGCTGAACTCCCCGTACTATGGAGGTCGCCATCACCTCGACAATTCATAGTCCGGACTGGGAGAGTATCTTTATCTTGCCTGTCAATTGACAGACTTCCGCTCTATCTTCCTCCTCGAGGCACCGAGGGCGCCAGCTGTGGCGTTTCTTCAACGGAACGCTTGAAATTTCAGGAACACCCATCCGAACTGGGTTGGGAAGGGCGACGTCCTTGATATAGAACCACTTGGAAGGCCACTCTTCGGACGCCTTCTTCGGTGTGCCAGACATGTATCCAGTCCCGGCGATGCGCCATATCTCATCTCCGCCCAGTTCGAATATTGTTCCTTCTTGGGTACGAGGGACGAGGCAGAATAGTTTCCTCCATAATTCAAAATGGTCCTCACAACTCAGGAATAGCTCACAAAGAGCACCGTAACCCGCGATGTGCAGGATGGAGCCAGGAGTGAAATTGTGCAGTTGGAGCCCATAATACTCCAGAAGTCCTCGGAGGAACGGGTGGATTGAACCTCTCAGCAAGTAGGGAATGAAGCACACTCGTTCCCCCTAGATGGGTTGGGGAAATTCTCTGCCTGAGCCCCGCCATTGAAGGATGTCAGTCCTGCTTGAACGGGTACTAGGTCCGGGGGGGGGGGGGAAGAAATCCCTGTGTTTGAAGCATCACTAGTTGACCGTGGGATACGAAACATTTCTCGCAATTGCCTTTTTCGGGGCCATGGGGCCAGGAGGAAGAACTAGGAGTGCTAGCCATTTTGGAATGGTTCCTCCTAGCAAGATCTGAGGATTTTTTCCGAGTGGCGTGGAATGGATCTGAGATCCAATCTCTTTAAATAGACTCTTTTCTCACATGGCCGGGGTGTTATGCGCAAAAAATACCCTGACCTCTCGTATTCGCTCGACACGTGGAAGCTGAAGTCATGGATGCACAGTCGATGGGCACGACATTCAATGGAAGGCTGAATACATCTTTTGAAGTCATCGGAGGAAGAACCCACCTTGCAATGTCAAGACAATCTGCGCGCCGGACACATCGTCATTGGAAGCCTGGTTCGGGGGCTACTGAGGGAGTCCTGGACTAAGGGGTCCTCGGGCGTCCGGCCTATTGGACATGGGCCGGACTGTTGGGCCGTGAAGATTCAAGACCGAAGACTCTCACCCGTGTCCAGATGGGACTCTCCTTGGTGGAAGGCAAAGCTTGGCGTCTGGATATGAAGATTCCTTTTTTTGTAACGGACTTTGTATGACCCTAGTCCCTTCCGGTGTCTATATAAACCGGAGGGCTTAGTCCGTAGAGAGATTCATAATCATACAGGCTAGACTTATAGGGTTTTAGCCATTACGATCTCGTGGTAGATCAACTCTTGTAATACTCATATTCATCAATATCAATCAAGCAGGAAGTAGGGTATTACCTCCATAGAGAGGGCCCGAACCTGGGTAAACATTGTGTCCCCAGTCTCCTGTTACCATCAAACTTAGATGCACAGTTCGGGACCCCCTACCCGAGATCCGCCGGTTTTGACACCGACAATGACAGAAGAGTTATTATGACGCAAAACATTTTCAGATCAGCTTTGAACCCGGAGAACACGTGTACCTCCGAGTCACCCCTATGAAAGGAGTTCAGAGATTTCAGACCTGAGGAAAATTGGCAACCAGATATATTGGTCTATTTCCAGTCATGACCCGAGTCGGAACAGTTGCCTATCAGTTAGAACTGTCACCAGAACTGTCAGAGGTACACTATGTGTTTCATGTCTCACAGCTAAGGAGATGTATCTCGCTACTGGAGAAAAGGACTGACATGGCAGAGATAGAACTGGCTAAGGATTTAACATATGAGGAAACACCGACCAAAATATTGGATGAGACAGAAAGAGTCACTCGCAGCAAAGTGATAAGGTTTTACAAGGTTCAGTGGGAGCATCACACCGAGGAAGAGGCAACTTGAGAAAGAGAGGAATTTTTAAGGACTGCTTACCCAAAACAATTTCCCGAGCAACCGAATCTCAAGGACGAGATTCATCCTAAGTGGGGGAGGTTTTTGACAGCCTGGATTTTGCCTTCTCTCTTTTTCCGGACTTGATTTTTCCTTTCCCTTGGATTTGAGTTTTTGGAATCAATTCAACTGGACTTACCACCTGGGCATGTCCTTGACCTTCACCCAAGTGACCCATCTACCTCTCATTCAATCTCATTTCTCTGAAAAATACCAAAATGGTCAAATGAATATTTTTCATAAAAGAAAAATATTCATTTTCTCTTCTGAAACTCATTTCAGAAATTAGTGGTCCAAAGCAACCCTCATTTTTATTGCTCCTAAAATCCTAAAATAATTATTTAATATTCTTGAACCCTGGCCCACCTTCCCAAGCAAAAATATTGCATGACCTTTTGTAATATTTTGGCTACAGAAAATCATTTCCCTTCTGGCGCAAAAATACAATTTGTACAGCAAGTGTATTTTTCCTCGATCCTTTGGCCCTGGTTTTTCTTGAGCCTCATTACCCTCCTAAGTAAACCATAACCCTAGGAGATCATCCCTAATGGCCTTCTAGAAGCCCTCCAAACATAGCGGCCAAGTTTCTGGCCAGAAACTTGCCAAGAAGCTTGAGTCACTTTTGGTCGGCCTAGTAGTGAGTCATCAGCCTCCCTAGACCTAACAATGTGTGCACTATAGGCGAGACAAGGTTTGACCGCGTGTGGACATGGGGTCTGGCATGTGTTCGACGCGCTCTGCGTCGCGCCAACGCCTCTGTTTGGCGCGCGCTCGAGCCAGAGCTCGCCGACGACAGCCGCACCGCGCCACCAGCTTCGACTCATCACCCTTGACCTCTCCCTGGCGCTCGCCGATGCCGGAGACACCGCAGCGAGCACGGGCACGTCACAACCAAAAGCTACAGTGCACTCGTGCCCTTGTCTTCATCTCCCCTGCCTCATGTGCTCGTCCGCGAACGTGGACAGCTCCCGCCTGAGCGCTGAGCCCTTGCCCCCTCCCACTGGCGCCATTCGTCGTTGCTCGCCATGTACCCCCCCTCCTACTCTAGCTATCTATAGAGCCCCTCCCTCCGTTCAGAAGCCACACACCGCACTTCTCAACAACCACGACGACGTAGCATAGCCGTAGCCCGGTCAGGCAGGCCTCTCACCGTCGACCACGGCTAGAGATCGTCGGTGATCCCCGCAGCCCAGCCACCCTGCTCCAGAGCCCCTCGAGCTGAACCAACCTCTCAGGCGCATCATTGGAGGTCCACTGGTGTCGCCTGGAAGCAGTAGAGCCCCCACAGTCGCCCCTCGTCGTCGCCTTCTTCCTCTCCGGCAAGCCCCGACCGCCACCGCCGCCTGCGAGCTTGGTTGAGAGCAGCTCCGATCATTCCTCGACAAGCCACGGGTACAGGCAGGTGCGCCGTGATCCGCTCTCCACTTCTATCCCTCTGGCTTTGCCCAAGAACCCCTCCTCGCCGGCGTGAGCTCCGGCGGAGCACCACCGCACTCTGTTTCTTCTCTCCTCCTCTCTCTCCTGACCGGTGGGGCCCGGTTTCAGCCTCTCCACTCGCACCCAAAGCGGTATGAGTGGAGGTGTATTCTGCCTTTTCGCCATCGACGTCACCCCCCAAGTTTTCTGTTTAATTCAAATTAATTCAAAAATTTGACAACAACTTTGACCAGTGATAATTTCTAGCCCATAAGTACAAATGAGTTGATTCTTTTTGTATTGTGTTTGTTTCAGAAAGCTCTAGCAGCACACCAAAATGTGGAACTTTTCTTGCTATCTAGAATTTCAGGTGATTTCCAGATTGGTTTTTGACATTTTGTTTTGTGGTTTTTAAATATTTTCAGCAGGAGAGACTTACCTTGAAGATAAAACGGAGAAGTGTGACCATCCTCTGCACTAAGGCAAGCCACACTAGAATTTGGATGGTATCATTTCAATATGTATGATTTTTATTACTTAAATATGAGTTCTTCTATGCATTTAAAATTTGAAAAATAAATTTGGTTGAATGCTAGTTACCTTGTCATGCTTGTAATGTTTGTTTAAGTTACTGGTTGAATGCATGGAGTAGTTTCGTCAGGTAGAATAGAGTTTGACTTAGTTTAATTTCTATGATAAATAATGATAGTTCTTTTTTCTTAATGAGAATTTCATATAAATTATGAGTTAATAGAAATATTGCATGATCATAAATAGTGAGTTCGAACCAGTAAAATTTAATGATGAGTGATTGCCAGAAAGTTATATTGATAAGGTCGATCCGTTCTTGTGAGTTGCTTGTTTTGCATATTGATTATTGCATGCTCTTGGCATCATATGACTTGGCATAGTAGTTTTTATTTTAAAGATAAACCGGATAATAATCCAACATAAAGATAACGTTGATCAAGTCATGGTGCCACTGAATCGGGTTTTTCCTCAGTGCGACCACATTTACCTTTATGGGGGGTCGATTCGGTCCCTTGTCGTGCCTTTTGCCGGTGCCTCCAACGAGGGAAGGTTATGGGCGTGCGGTACCCTGGCCCGGCAAGCAGACATAACCTTGTGTGCCCGTTTGTTTTTATGGTACCTTGTCCCCGTTTGGGACCGTTTTTGCCATGACGGTGGTCGTTGATGCCTTTGGTAGGCACGGGGCCACCCATGACTAAGCCCTGAGAGGGAGTTGGTCGGAGTGGCCGGGAGAGTGTCATGGCAAGAGAAGGGTTTCGTTGGAATGCCGTTCGTCCACCGGAATGGGAGTGCGAGCCCATGGGTTCCATGGTGTGGGTAAAGTGCGCTACCTCTGCAGAGTGTATTCAATCTATCGATAGCTGCGTCCTCGGTTACGGACACAACTCGGGAGTAGGTCACACAATGGATCAACATTTATAATTAATCCTGCACACTAAATATTTATTGTTGGCACTGGTTTTGTGATGATTTGTGAGATCATGAGCTGATCATGAGTGCTTGGCTTCAGTTGTGATCCGGGTATGATCACCATTTCGTTACGAGGTAACCCGTCGGGTAAGCGAGTCCAAGGGAGTCGATGCACATGTTGGTTTCATCGTATTAGTAGCACTACTTGCATTGCATTAACCGAAATAATTGTGACGATATTGTTTGTCATCGTGCTTATGTTTGTTGTGAGCTTGCAAGTCAATTCAATGTACTAACCTGGCGTGTTGATAACCCACAAGTATAGGGGATCAATTTTAGCCTCTCTCGATAAGTAAGAGTGTCGAACCGAACGACGAGCTAAAGGTAGAACAAATATTCCCTCAACTTCTATCGACCACCGATACAACTCTACGCACGCTTAACATTCGCTTTACCTGAAACAAGTATGAAACTAGAAGTACTTTGTAGGTGTTTTTGGATAGGTTTGCAAGAATATAATGAGCACGCAAATAAAAAATAGGGGCTGTTTAGGTAAAGAAGCAATAAAGTTAGTATAGAGAGTGTGTCAAAGTGGTTGTAGGAGTTGTGAAATTGTCCCTAAGCAATTGACTACGTTACTAGACCGGTAGCAAGTTTTATGTGGGAGAGGCCACTGCTAGCATGTCATCCCTGACTTGGAATTCTATGCACTTATGATTGGAACTATTAGCAAGCATCCGGAACTAGTAATGTTCATTAAGGTAAAACCCAACCATAGCCTTAAGATATATCGGCCCCCCTTCAGTCCTGTATGCATCAATTTCTATGCTAGGTTGAAGCTTCCGTCACTGTTGCCCTCCAATACGTAGTCCTATATATCAACATACAACTAACCCTATGGTGTGATCCACGCGCGCGCTCATATGATGGGCACCAAAGGACAGCAACATAACCACAAGAAAATTAAACCAATCATAGAAATTCACCAATTACCGACAGGACAACTAAAATCTACTCAGACATCACATGATGGCAACACATCACTGGATAATAATATGAAGCATAAAGAACCATGTTCAAGTAGAGGGTACAGCGGGTTGCGGAAGTGGCGCTGTAGATAGATAGGGGAAGGTGCCGGATCACGGGTTCCGGCAAAACCCTCAAGGTTCGAACACTGGGGTGTGCACGAAGATCTCTCCTCTCCCAAGCTCTCGCACTCCACGATATAGCGGACTAACTCGCCGAACCCAAAGAACACAGAGACACGAAATTTATACCGGTTCAGGCCACTGATGTGGTGTAATACCCTACTCCAGTGTGGTGTGGTGGATTGCCTCTTGGGTTGGGGATGAACAGTACAAGGGGAAGAACACCCCCCCCCCCCCCCCCGAGGTGAGGTGTTCTTGTGCTGGTGAGTGATAGGATGGAATGGATCCGATCCAAGGTCCGGTGCCTCCTACACTGGTGTCTTGTCCTATTTATAGAGGCCCGAGTCCTCTTCCCAAATATTGAGCAGGAAGGGATCCCACAACGGCCAAGTTTGAAGGGGGACAACTAGTACAGCTTATCCTGACAAAATCGGTCTTCGCCTGCCAAAGGCTATAGTGGTGACGCCGTCTTGGGCTCCACGGTGTCCTCCGTCCTGTCGTCTTGCTGGTCTTGATATCGTTGCACCGATATGGAAACCTTTGCCTAATGCCTCGGGACTCTGCGCCTGCGCTTGCCCCCCTTTAGCACCAAAGAGGAAACAAGGAAACTGCGCGCGCGAGCGCCCGCCTGGGGCCCGCTTGGTTGTGGTCGTCATGGCTTGGGTCATTGGATCCTCGCGAGGTTCGCCTTGCCTTGATCTCTCCTCTCGTCGCGAGCCAGCCTGGTGAGGCCGCTCCCTAGGAGGTCTTTTGTCGTCCGCCTCGCGACGCTTGGCCCCTCGCGAGGGTCTTGAGTTTTTGCTGATGAAGATGGGCCATACGGTCCCGCTGGTGGAGCCACGCCGTGGGCCGCTGGCAGGCAAGTCTTGGGACCCCTGTTCCAAGAACGCCGATAGTAGCCCCCGGGCCCAACGCGCGCTCGGGCTTGGCTTCGAGGCGAAGCCAAAGGGCAAGTGCGGAGCGCCGCATGCCCCAACAGCCTGCGGCCTTAGTCGAGCGTGGCGATTGATTGGACGTGGGTGTCTCTGCTTCCCCATGAAGCCTTGATATCTACCTGGCTAGGCGGCCACCATGGTCTACACTGTTTCCATCTCATTGTTGTGGCGCACTCCCCCAATTCTTCAGCTTCCTCGAAGCTCAGCCTCTTCTCCCAATCCGATCTGAAATGAGTCCTTCCCGTCGCCATGTCACCAGATCAAACGGAGAAAGGGAAAGAGCCCCTGCTCTCCGCTAAATCACTTTCGGCCATTGAGCCTGTCGTTGGCAGGTCGTTGGTGCTCAACCAAGAAGCTATGGACAAAGTGCGCCCCGCGCTCGCCACCAGCTTCAATGAGTGGGGAGGGACAGTGGCCTGGCCTGCGTCTTGAGCTTGCATCGACAGGACAGCCACCGAGGTTGCATTCTTCATCAACGCCTTCTTCAACGCCGTGCTTTCCCATTATCTGATCCATATGCTGCACCTTGATCCCCAATCTGTGACCTTCTTGCCGTATTCGCCTTTTTTTTAGAGGCCATGGTGGGCATTGCTCCTTCCGTGGCCCTTCTCCACCATTTCTTCTCGTTGCACCTGATTGACCCCCGGCAGAGCTCGGGATGCCTGAGCTTCCAGGCCATGGGTGCGACGGCCGGTTTGGGGATTGACTTCGAGCTTCCGCCGTCCACGAGCGAGTTTCGGACACGATGGGTGTTTGTTGAAGTCGAAGTGCTTAGCCCCCTACTCTCTTCTCCGTCGGCGCCTGACATTCCCAACTTTGGTTGGTACCACGAGAAGCTTACTGACCCACGCCTTGCCTTCGTCTGGCTCCGGCTGCAGAGGCTGAAGGATCTTGGTGTGCTTGCGCCCATGGTGGTGAAGGAGTTCGTCCGGCGCCGATTTGCCCGGCTCCAGTGCATTCTCGACTGACGTGGGCGTTGCTCAACAGCAAGGACCGCATGAGGCTTCAGGATTCAGGGCTCCCCCTTGAGGCGCGGCGAACGGTGCTCAAGGCCCGACGGGCGTCCCATTACAAAATGACATGCCAGGGAAGAGTTGCCTTTTGTATCGCTGCTTTAACAAGGTGGAATTTGTGAAGCGGATGCCCCTTTCGATGAGTGGGGGCTGCGTCCTGCTGGCCTTGAAGGGCCCTGCAAGAACCCCATCATCGTGGTTCCTCTTCTTCCAACCAGCGCCGATCATGCCCCAAGACTGGACGCTGGGGGGCAAGCATCGCTGGAGGCCTAGGGCGCGGGTGCCGAGGTGTCGACGCCGCATGAGATTCCCGAGGCATCATCCTCGGGAACCCGTGGTCCTTGCTCTGGGGAGGCAGATGAGGAGGCAAAGCAGTCCGCTGCTCCTGAGGCCGAAGCTCCCAAGGCCTCGGCCGGTCGTCGCGAGGCGGTGCCCGGTGGTCCTCTCCAGCCTGACGCTCCTGAGGTCGCCTCCTTGGGTTCTTCGCTAGCCGTGCACCGCGCTGGTCCCCACGTGCAACGCTTGGGCCGGTTCCGCGTCGACTTCGAGGAGCTCCGCAAGAGGAAGGGGTCTCAAAGCTACAGTTGTGGCACCGTCCGACCGTTGCAACATAGGAAGTACATCGCCATAGATGAGTAAGTACCTTATCTTTGCAACTCCTTGAGTGCAGCTTCCCTTCCTGACGGTGGCTTTTCATGATCCCTTCCGCCAAGGCCGTGGAGTCTCTTGAAGAACAACCTCCTTCTGTCTCAACTCCTTCGCTAACCTTAAGCGTCACAAGCCTGCGGGACGCTCCCGGCGTGGGGGCGGCTAGAGAGGCAAGCCCGCCAGCAGTGCGCCTCGAGCCCGCGCTCTTGCTACCTCCCCCTCGTGGCCTTGCCTGGAGTGCGGCTGGCGTACCAAGGGCTCCTCCTCTGGTTGTGTAAGGCGACCTGATGACCTCGGTCCTGGCCTCTTCTTCGAGCAGCGGGCCTTCACCCATCTAGGCCTCCGCTGGGGCTCGAATGGTAGTTGTGGAAGCGCCAGCCCCCAGCCCCCTGCTGGGAGGGCACGCACTGCTTCGGTCCCCTTCGGCAGCTCTTGCTGCGGAAGATGAGCCTATCTGCGCATTCAAGCTTGAGCGCGAGCGATGTGTCCTCCGCCACGAACTCTATCGGGAGGCGATGGGTGCGATGAGACGGCTTGGCGGAGAGCTTGCGGATGTCGATGTGCACTTTGAAGCCGAGGGCCTCTGGCTGAATGAGGAGTGGCATCAACTGAACATAGCCATCAACTTCGGGCGCCTCCAGCGTGAGCACGCCAAAGTGGAGGCCGAGGCATCCCTGGCGACCTCGCATGAGGCCAGTGCACGAGCCTTGGAGGAGGCCAGGGAGGCCGATCGTTGCCGCGCGATCGCAGAGGAGCGTAGGCGGGAGCTCCTGGCCATGAATGCCTCCTTGGAGCAGCAGGTGGAGGCACACAGGGCCGCCCTAGTGTCGATGAAGGGAGCACCTACTGAGGAAGAAGAGATTCAGAAGCACGAGGAGGCGCTGGTGTTGGAAGCTACGGAGCGCAGCCTTGAGCTTGAGAGGTTGGAGACGAGGGAGCGCCAGGTTGCCCAAGCGGAGGATGCCGCCAAGGCGCACGAGGCAAGGATCCAGGAGGAGGTCGACGGCAAGGTGGCAGAGGCTCGCGAGCTTGTGGGAGCTAGAGCTGACGCCCGGAGCTCTATCTTGAGGTTGAGGTTGGTGGAGGCGGAGCAGTGTGAGAAAGCTGCCGCCGCCACCCTAGTTTCTGTGCAGGCCGAGATGGCCTCTGCTTGCGTTGTATTGCTGCTCCTCCAGAAGCGGGTTACCACAGCCGAGTCCCTTGCGTGGGAGAGCAGGGAGGAAGCGCTCCGCCGGTTGACGTTGGAGCGTGAGCATGCCCCCATGCTTCAAGGCATCAGGATCAGGGCCAACGTGGCGCTGGGCCACATCTGTGATGAAAATGCCCCTCATCCTCATGTGAACGACTATGCCAGCCACCTCCGCTTCTTCACCGATGTGGTGACACGCCTGGAGAACCGCTCTGAGAGAGCTCTCCAGCTTGTTGAAGAGAGGAGTTGTGGCTAGCTCGGGTGCACGTTCATCCGCGTCTTCAGCCATCTCCAAAACACCTACCCCAACTTTGATTTTGACGCCGCCATCGCCCCAGTACCCGAGGCTATCTGGGAAGACCTGGCGCGTGATAACCCACAAGTATAGGGGATCGCAACAGTTTTCGATGGTAGAGTATTCAACCCAAATTTATTGATTCGACACAAGGGGAGCCAAAGAATATTGTCAAGTATTAGCAGTTGAGTTGTCAATTCAACCACACCTGGATAACTTAGTATCTGCAGCAAAGTATTTAGTATCAAAGTAATATGATAGTAGTGGTAACGGTAACAAAAGTAATGGTAGCAGAAGTAATATTTTTGGTGTTTTGTAGTGATTGTAACAGTAGCAACGGAAAGGTAAATAAGCAAAGAACAGTATGTGAAAAGCTTGTAGGCATTGGATCGGTGATGGAGAATTATGCCAGATGCGGTTCATCATTTAACAATCATGACATAGGGTGACACAGAACTAGCTCCAATTCATCAATGTACTGTAGGCATGTATTCTGAATATAGTCATACGTCCTTATGGAAAAGAACTTGCATGGCATCTTTTGTCCTACCCTCCCATGGCAGCGGGGTCCTAATGGAAACTGAGGGATATTAAGGCCTCCTTTTAATAGAGTACCAGAACAAAGCATTAGCACATAGTGAATACATCAACTCCTCAAACTATGGTCATCACCGGGAGTGGTCCCGATTATTGTCACTTCGGGGTTGCCGGATCATAACACATAGTAGGTGACTATATACCTGCATGATAGGATCAAGAACTCACATATATTCATGAATACATAATAGGTTCAGATCTGAAATCATGGCACTCGGGCCCTAGTTGCAAGCATTAAGCATAGCAAAGTCATAACAACATCAATCTCAGAACATAGTGGATACTAGGGATCAAACCCTAACAAAACTAACTCGATTGCATGATAGATCTCATCCAACCCATCACCGTCCAGCAAGCCTACGATGGAATTACTCACGCACGGTGGTGAGCATCATGAAATGGGTGATGGAGGATGGTTGATGATGACGACGGCGACGAATCCCCCTCTCCGGAGGCCCAAACGGACTCCAGATCAGCCCTCCCGAGAGGTTTTAGGGCTTGGCGGCAGCTCCATATCATAAAACACGATGAATCCTTCTCCTTTATTTTTTTCTCCCCGAAAGTGAATATATGGAGTTGGAGTTGAGGTCGGTGGAACATCAGGGGGCCCACGAGGTAGGGGGCGCGCCCTAGGGGGGCAGGCGCGCCCTCCACCCTCGTGGATAGGGTGTGGGTCCCCTGACGTGGATTTTTCTTCCGGTATTTTTCTTATTTTCCAAATAGATGTTCCGTGGAGTTTCAGGTCATCCCGAGAACTTTTGTTTCTGCACATAAATAACACCATGGAAAGTCTGCTGAAAATAGCGTCAGTCCGGGTTAGTTCCATTCAAATCATGCAAGTTAGAGTCCAAAAGAAGGGCAAAACTGCTTGGAAAAGTACATACGACGGAGACATATGAACTCCCGCAAGCTTAAACCTTTGTTTGTCCTGAAGCAATTCAGTTGATAAACTGAAAGTGATAAAGAAAAACATTAACAAACTCTGTTTGCTCTTGTTGTTGTAAATATGTAAAGCCAGCATTCATGTTTTCAGCAAAGATTATAACTAACCACATTTGCAATAACTCTTAAGTCTCATGTTTACTCATCTCAATGGCATAATCAACTAGCGAGCAATAATAATAAATCTTGGATGACAACACTTTCTCAAAACAATCGTAATATGATATAAAGGATGGTATCTCGCTAGCCTTTTCTGAGACCACAAAACATAAATTCAGAGCACCTTTAAAGATCAAGGACTGACTAAACATTGTAATTCATGGTAAAAGAGATCCAGTCATAGTCATACCCAATATAAATTAATAATAGTGGATGCAAATGACACCGGCGCTCTCCAGCTAGTGCTTTTTAATAAGAGGGTGATGACTCAACATAAAAGTAAATAGATAGGCCCTCCGCAGAGGGAAGCAGGGATTTGTAGAGGTGCCAGAGCTCGGTTTTGAAATAGAGATAAATAATATTTTGAGCGGCATACTTTTATTGTCAACATAACAACCAAGAGATGGCGATATCTTCCATGCTACACACATTATAGGCGGTTTCAAAACAGAATGGTAAAGTTTATACTCCCCCTCCACCAACAAGCATCAATCCATGGCTTGCTCGAAACAACAAGTGCCTCCAACAAGCAACAGTCCCAAGGGGAGTTTTGTTTGCAATTATTTTGATTTAGTTTGCATAAAGCATGGGACTGGGCATCCCGGTGACCGGCCATTTTCGCGTGGGTGAGGAGCATAGTCCACTCTTGAGAATAACCCGCCTAGCATGGAAGATACGGATAGCGCTAGTTGATACATGAGCTATTCGAGCATACAAAAAAGAATTTCATTTGAAGGTTTAGAGTTTGGGACATACAAATTTACTTGGAACGGCAGGTAGATACCACATATAGGAAGGTATAGTGGACTCATATGGGATAACTTTGGGGTTTAAGGGATTGGATGCACAAGCAGTCTTCCCTCTTAGTACAAGTGAAGGCTAGCAAAAGACTGGGAAGCGACCAACTAGAGAGTGACAACAGTCATGAACATGCATTAAAATTAATAAACATTGAGTGCAAGCATGAGTAGGATATAATCCACCATGAACATAAATATCGTGAAGGCTATTGTCGGTGTCAAAACCGGCGGATCTCGGGTAGGGGGTCCCGAACTGTGCGTCTAGGCGGATGGTAACAGGAGACAAGGGACACGATGTTTTTACCCAGGTTCGGGCCCTCTCGATGGAGGAAAAAGCCTACTCCTGCTTGATTAATATTGATGATATGGGTAGTACAAGAGTAGATCTACCACGAGATCAGAGAGGCTAAACCCTAGAAGCTAGCCTATGGTATGGTTGTTGTTCATCCTACGGACTAAAACCCTCCGGTTTATATAGACACTAGAGAGGGTTAGGGTTACATAGAGTCGGTTACAAATGAGAGGAGATCTACATATTCGTATCGCCAAGCTTGCCTTCCACACCAAGGAAAGTCCCATCCGGACACGGGACGAAGTCTTCAATCTTGTATCTTCCTAGTCCAGAGTCGGCCAAAGGTAATAGTCCGCCATCCGGACACCCCCTAATCCAGGACTCCCTCAGTAGCCCCTGAACCAGGCTTCAATGACGACGAGTCCGGCGCGCAGATTGTCTTCGGCATTGCAAGGCGGGTTCCTCCTCCGAGTACTTCATACAAGATTTTGAACACAAGGATAGTGTCCGGCTCTGCAAAATAATTTCCACATACCACCGTAGAGAGAATATTATTTATACAAATATAATCTGCTGACGTATTCCGCAGCGTGACATCACACCACGGCCAAGCCTTTATTCGAATCGTTTTTACTGTCCCACCTCAGCGCGTTTAGCAAGGCGGTTTCCTTGGCATGTCTTGTCAAAGCAGAGATAGTGTCCCCTTATTCCAGGATTCTCATCAATGCGGGCGTGGGTAACCAAATCGTGCCTATTGCCACGTCTCCTCTATCGAAGGCGAGTCCCAAACGGTCACGGGGAAGGCTCTTGGTATTCAACCTCTTTATAAAGAGACCAAGGCTCTACTCCTTTCTTTCAATCTCAATCGAATCCGCCCCTCGCCTCGAGTTCCAACACCCAAAGCTCTAGATTCAAGCGCTTCGGTTCTTCAATGATGTCCGGCTCCGACCTTCAAGGCCGGTGGATGCTTTCCTTCGTTACGGAAGAGGACGTGTTAAAGCTAAGAGATGCCATGTATTTAACCGGCGAAATTTCGCATAGGCTGCCTGCTCAAGGGCAGGTTATTCCCACTCCCAAGCTTATTGGCAGCATAGTGTTCGCGTCTCACTTCCTTCGGGGTTTAGGCTTCCCGACGGACCCCTTCGTGAGGGGGCTCATGTTTTACTATGGGTTAGAATTTCACGACTTGGATCCGGAGTCCATCCTCCACATCTCATCGTTCATTGTCGTGTGCGAAGCCTTCCTCCGCATTACCCCTCACTTCGGATTGTGGCTTAAGACCTTCAAATTGGAGCCGAAGATGATCAAGGGGCAGCAAGCGGAGTGAGGGGCTGTTATAAGCAAGAATGCCGACGCTCCATGGCCCGAGGGCTCTTTTCAAGAGGAGTTCAGCTTATGGCAATGAGAGTGGTTTTATATCACAGCTCCCAGGGGCACCAAGTGGGTGGCGCCTCCTGCCTTTCGCTCGGGTCCTCCCCCACAGCTAGCGTCATGGGTCAATAAAGGGCTTGACTGGGGGCCGTCCAAGGACGTGCCCTTGTTGCAGGGCCGCATTCAAGATCTCCTGGAAAGAGACATCAACCTAGCCGTAGTGACGCAGGTCATGTTGATTCGCCGCACTTTGCCCTGCAAACGCCGCCCCCTCCGTCTATGGGAGTTTAATCCGGAGGGACCACCAGCTCTCCAACACTTTATGGGCGCAACGCCCATGGAGATGTACAAATTGTTCTTCGGATCACAAGCAATGTGTCCGGACTCGACCGAGGAGGCATGTCTGAGCTGCAATCGCCCGGATACTCAATTTAGTAGCCCTGTACCTAGACACGCTATCCATTTATTTATCGTAAGATTGCCCTTTAAAAGAGTTGCCCCTTAAACAGGAGTGGATAGCGAAAGAAAGCTAATTAGGTGTCCGGCCCCCCTCCCTGAGACCATGCCGGACTCCGTGTTAACCAGGATGCTGGAGGTTGCGCCTTTGGAAGAAGGCGAAGGGGGGAACAAGGAAGCTACCGCCTCCCCGAAGGAGGCTGTCAGGAAAGGAGGAATCAAGAATCCCTCCATCCAGGGAAGACGAGAACCGCCTCAAGACCCGGAGACCATGGCCTCAAAGCGGGGAAGAAATCTTCGTCGAGGGTCCTGTGGCCGGGGAGGTGCCTCGGCCGCACTGTGCCCTCAAGGGGATCAACCCTCCAGCGAGCCGTAAGTAGAGAGGGGAGTTTTAAAATAGGAGACATCCCTATTCTATTCCTGAGAAAGATAACTGAATTTTTATCTTGTAGTTCGGATCTCAACCCTTCTCAGCAGAGCTCATCTTCAGGGATCTTCGTCCAGAGATGATGGAGAGCGGAACGCCTCCCCCTTCCGTACCGCCTTGCGAGGCGGGCGACCCTGAGGTGTCGTCACGGAGGGTTTCTCCGAATCCGGCACGGCCGGAAAGAAGCCATATGGCTCCCCAAAGCCCTCCGTGTCCGGCCTTCGAGCTGAAGGATCTGCACGGGCGAGCGTCTATCTCAGAAGAACACCGTGCATTGATGGGCACGGTGATTGAAAGGATTTCATCCGCGGAGAGCGGGTTGCACGAGGCCGTCAGGAGTTTACTGACAGGTTTTGAGGTACGCGAAATGATGTACCTTTTGACAGTTCCTCATATAAAAGATGCGCCCTATATAGATAATAGCCCCTGAGACTCGGTGCGTTGTCAAAAATGACAGCGCACCGAGGATCATAATCCCAGGTATAATATGTCGCTCTTCCTATGTAGGTGGCGAAGTGTCCGGTGGCTAGCCGGACTGATGAATTTGCCGAGCTAAAGCGGCAACTTGACATGGCGGATGCCGACATCGCGCTTGTCAACAAGCGGCTTGACGAGTCACAAGGTATGCAATTTCTCCGTGGACACCTGGTAAGGGGGCTTGATGCCCGTGCCTTACAACGTGTATGCTTGATGCAGATGGTGCCGCTGCCATAGAGAACCTTCGGGCGGAACTCTCCCGAGACAAGGAGCAGGCCAGAAAAAGTGATGCGGCTACCTTAAAGGCGGCCGAAGAGCTGAAAGTCAACAGCCGCTTCACTGCCAAAGCAGGAAGGAAATGGCCGAGATGGCTGTGAAGTTGAAGGATGCTGCCGACCGCTGCAAGCTTTTTGAAAAATAAGATCGGGCAGAACAGAAGGACCTGGAGAAGGCCACTACCGAGGCCAAGGATGCTCGCTCTGCAATGAGAGCCATGAAGCAGGAGCTACGTCAGGCCGGAGAGATCGCGGCTGGAAAGCCCTTTATGCTATGGATGAAGTTCGGTGATCCTAAATATGCTCAGTTGGACCGGTTGTGGAGTGCGGCGGATACTTATCTGGACTTGGTGGCAAGTGCATGAATGGCGCCGAACACTTCCGAGATCAACAGGATCACGAAGTGGAAAAGCTTTTTGGTCGCAGTTCCACAATCCAGGCGCCCACTTACATTATCCGGCGTTTGGCGAATGGGCGGAGCTGAATAGGTTATCCGGACTCGCCATGAAGGCTGTCGTGAGTCATCTCTGGCCGGAAAGGCCCGAGCCGAAGAGTTATTTTAGTTTGGTGCAGCAGTTCCTTGGTGCGGTGCCGCATATCAATGCGATGAAGAGGTCATCATGCATAGAGAGTGCGCGGATGGCTCTTGCCCGTGTCAAGACATACTGGGCGAAGATGAAGGCCACCGACGTTGCATCCCAAGATTTGGACAGGAGCCGAGTACCTGCCGAGCACTATTTTCAGGAAGTTCTGCAGGGCGCTCGTTTAATAGAGACGCAGTGCTCGAAGGATATTATGTTCGAATAACATTTATTATTGTAAAACAATGTTTAGATGGAATATAAAAGCTTTTTATACTTGTGCCTGCAAGAATTAAATTACCTCATGTGCGGCCGTTGATGTATATGCGTATATAACCTGAAAGATGACAGTCTTCGGCTTCAGCCCCCACGCATATAATGCGGGGGTGTTGCAGAAGGTGCATTT
This sequence comes from Aegilops bicornis, assembly GCA_021605145.1. Lineage (NCBI taxonomy): Eukaryota > Viridiplantae > Streptophyta > Magnoliopsida > Poales > Poaceae > Aegilops > Aegilops bicornis. The sequence continues at coordinate 553,416,272 of CM038672.1, read as the reverse complement.
TCACACTTGATCCAACGTCTTGGTCCTATAAAGGAGGTGATAGCGCAGCGAACTAGGAAATCGGACTATAATGCTTTATCACTTTCACTTAGCCATATGAGTTTGACAGCGGGGCTACTATATAGCCCCTAGGGGCACCGTGCTCGCCTGAATTCGGGGCGCGTGTGTGCCCGACCGAGAAATGGCCCTTCGTTAATGCGGAGGAATCCTAAAGATTCCGGTGGGTCATCTCGTGTTTGACCAGTCTCACCCTATATCATGACAGTCAGTTTTCGGCTTTCTCTACTGAGGTGCTTGCCTGGCCGAACCAGGGCACAATCACAGTAGTTCTCCTGGTGCCGCCTTAGCCGATAGATTGGAACGTAAGGCAGCAAAACACAGGAGCCGGGGAAACCCAACATTTGACCAAAGACATGATTCGGAGCTGATGCATATAAGGCCAAACTCGCGACGCCGAACACTCCCTAAGGTATTCGGTCTTTATGAAAATGGGCTGAACAACGCCCTTAGTAATAAGCCCCTGGTGTCCAGGTACGCGCAAAATCCCGACGTGGCCAATGCCAAGACGCCAGCCTCCACCTCGGCTATTAGCAAGAAACCGGGGGATGTGTATCCACAAGAGACAGTAAAAAAGGTTTACGCAGGGTCTTAATCTGAAAAGAATCCTTGGAACGGGTCCCTATTGCATGTCTGCGCCTGTGTCTCCGTTGTGCCGTATCCTGGACGGGTGTAGCACGGTGTTCATTTGTAAAAGAGAGGAACTTAATTGAAAAAGATCGTGCAAAAATGTACGCTATATGAAATAAAGAAAGTACAACTTAAAAAATGAAGAAGATTGAGCTTTATTGTCTCTTGTTGTATATGCGCGGAGCCCCTTGTACGGGGGTATGCGGCTAGTAAGCCCTTGTATATTTACGCCGGACTCGTCTAGCCATGTCCGGGGTCTGAATGACCTATTTAGGTGCTTTTGATTAGTGAAGCCGGCTTAGTGTGTGGCTATCAAGGCAGCCGCACGATCTTCCGCGCTCGAGGAACACTCGATATTTCCCTTTAATGAGATGATGCCTCGTGGACCGGGCATTTTAAGTATAAGTGATGCATAATGCGGTACTGCGTTAAAGCGGGCGAAGGCTTCGCGTCCTAGTAGTGCTTGATAGCTACTTGTAAATGGGGTGATGTGGAAGGTTAGCTTTTCGCGGCGGAAGTTGTCGGGTGAGCCGAACATAACTTCTAGCAGGAGAGAGCCCGTACAATGGGCATCTGGGCCTGGCGTTACCCCTTGAAAGGATGTGTTGCTATGGGGAATTGTTGTTGGGTCTATCCCCATTTTGCGGATTGTGTCCTGATATAGCAGCTTTAAGTCACTGCCGCCGTCCATTAGGACTTGTGTAAAGTGGAGTCCGTCAATTATCGGATCTAATACCAAGGCAGTCCAGCCTGCGTTCCGGATACTTCTAGAGTAATCCTGTTGGTCAAAGGTGATTGGTTGTAACAACCAGTGGCGGAACTCCTCTGGGATAGGTTGTATGGCACGTATCTCTATAGGCGCCACTATGTTTTTCCCTTTTGTCATGTGAAGTGAGTTTACTGTTTTGACTTCTTGTGGGAAATTCTTTTGTTTTCCGGTGCTGTACTTGTGGGGTTCGTCATCTTCCTCGCTTGGTGTGTCGAGCCCCTTGTGTTCGGCATTGAGATTGCCGGATTGCTTGAAGACCCAACAATCTCTGTGAGTATGGTTTGCAGGCTTCCCGGGAGTACTGTGGATTTGACATATCTTGTCCAAGATTTTGTTTAGGTTAGATAGCTCGTCCCTGTTATCCTTGAGGGGCAGCTTTTTCTGATTCTGCCGAGAGCTTTTGAATCTGGCGTTGACTGCCGTGCTCTTCGGGCCGTTTCCCTTGGTCCGGCGCTGGTCCTTGTTGCGTCGCGGTTTCCCGTTTCCATCCCTAACATCGGATGTACTTGGGTCGTTGGTACTGCATCTTGCCAACCAACTATCCTCTCCTGCACAAAAGCGGGTCATGAGGCTTGTTAGTGCGGCCATTGTTCTCGGCTTTTCTTGGCCGAGGTGTCTGGCGAGCCATTCGTCTCGAACGCTGTGTTTCAAAGCTGCTAAAGCTTCAGCGTCCGGACAATCGACTATCTGGTTCTTTTTAGTAAGAAATTTGTTCTAGAGTTTCCGGGCTGACTCTCTGGGTTGTTGAGTTATATGACTTAAATCATCTGCATCCGGAGGTCGGACATAGGTCCCTTGAAAATTTGCCCGAAAAGCATCCTCGAGCTCTTCCCAACTTCCAATGGTGCTTTCGGGAAGGCTTTTAAGCCAATGTCGGGCTGGCCCTTTGAGTTTGAGGGGTAAGTATTTTATGGCGTGGAGATCATCTCCTCTAGCCATGTGTATGTGGAGGATGTAATCCTCAATCCATACTCCAGGGTCTGTTGTTCCAACGTATGCCTCTATGTTTACGGGCTTGAATCCCGCTAGAAATTCATGATCCAGCACCTCATCGGTGAAACATAGGGGGTGTGCGGCACCCCTATATCTGGGTGTACCGTGATGTTCGGATATTTGATGTGTTGCATTATTTAATAGAGCTTGCTTTCTTGGCCCGTAGATAGATCTAGCTGGGCCGTCTTTTTGATGCGAATCCTTGTGCGGATCACGTGCCGGCTTATGTGCGGCGCCATTTGCCGCACTATATCAGCCATGGGGTCGTTTATCCGACATGGTGGCTTCCTTATTTTTTTTATTCCGGAGGCTATAAGGCCCCTTCATCAAATTCCAGCAGTAATTTTCGCTTCGGATAGCTCTTTGTGCAGCGACTGTCACCGTATTTGTCTGCGGTGTTGAGTACTTTGCTCCATCTAATTTTGAGTGCATCTTCCACTGTTTTGAGCTTCCGTTTCTTCTTTTTCAGGCTACGCGGGGTGGCGATGAGCCTTTTTTGGAGGTTCTTCTGCTCCAGCAATCTGTCCGGCGTGAGGTCGTCAGGACTGTTGTCTTCGCCGGGGACGGGTTGTTTATCCAAGTTGTCCTGTTCGAATGGCTGCTCGATGGCATGTTCGTTGTCCGCCGGTTCGCCGTGCTCTATGGCTGGGTCTGTATGGCTGCTGTCTCTGACGAGGTGGGCTTTGGAGCGGCGCTTGCGCCGCCGCTTTGACTGCTTTTCGAGGGAACGATCCCTCGTTGCGCCCCTTTGTTCCTCGTCGTCGTTTCTTTTAGGTGTGTCCACCATGTATACATCGTGGGATGAGGTGGTTGTCCAGTGCCCTGTAGGCGCTGGTTCTTGGTCGTCTCCTGCATCAGCGTCCATACCGTCGATGTCTTCGGAGTCGAAGTCGAGTATGTCGGTTAAATCATCGACAGTGGCTATGAAGTGGGTGGTGGGTGGGCTTTGAATTCCTTCGTCGTCCGCATCCCAACCTTGCTGACCATAGTCCGGCCAGTGTTCTCCTGATAAACAGAGAGACTTTAGTGAATTCAGAATGTCGCCGAAAGGTGAGTGCTGAAAGATGTCCGCGGCGGTGAACTCCATGATCGGCGCCCAATCGGATTCGATTGGCCGGGGCGCGGGTGGTTCGGAGTCCGGAGAGGAGTCCGGCACCTTGGAGTTACAAGCTTCACAAAGGACAGGTGTAGTGTGCGGCTCGATCACCGTAGAGATTGCAACCCCCGAGGCGGCGTCCAGCCATCCGTCCTCGATTGGCGCAGTCGGCTCCGAGCTAAGGGTCAGAGCGGACAGTGGTGCGGCCTCCAGGACACTATTCGGCGGCAGAGCTAGATCATGCCCGTCGTGACAGTGCGGCGTGCTTGGCTGTGGCTCGAACCCGTCGAAGATCAAGTCTCTGCGGACGTCGGCCGTGTAGTTCAAACTCCCAAATCTGACCTGATGGCCAGGGGCGTAGCTTTAGATCTGCTCCAGATGGCCAAGCGAATTGGCCCGCAGTGCAAAGCCGCCGAATATGAAGATCTGTCCGGGGAGAAAAGTCTCGCCCTGGACCGCATCATTGTTGATGATCGGAGGAGCCATCGGGCCTAAAGGTGACGACACAGAGGAACTCTCAATGAAAGCACCAATGTCGGTGTCAAAACCGGCGGATCTCGGGTAGGGGGTCCTGAACTGTGCGTCTAGGCGGATGGTAACAGGAGACAAGGGACACAATGTTTTTACCCAGATTTGGGCCCTCTCGATGGAGGTAAAACCCTACTCCTGCGTGATTAATATTCATGAGATGGGTAGTACAAGAGTAGATCTACCACGAGATCAGAGAGGCTAAACGCTCGAAGCTAGCCTATGGTATGGTTGTTGTTCGTCCTACGGACTAAAACCCTCCGGTTTATATCGACACCAGAGAGGGTTAGGGTTACATAGAGTCGGTTACAAATGGGAGGAGATCTACATATTCGTATCGCCAAGCTTGCCTTCCACGCCAAGGAAAGTCCCATCCGGACACGGGACAAAGTCTTCAATCTTGTATCTTCATAGTCCAGGAGTCCGGCCAAAGGTCATAGTCCGGCCATCCGGACACCCCCTAATCTAGGACTCCCTCAGCTATGTTGATTTGTTTCAACTACATGTGTGAACATGTGCCAAGTCGAGTCACTTAAATCATTCAAAGGAGGATACCACCCCACTATACCACATCACAACCATTTTAATAGCATCTTGGCACACAAGGTAAACCATTATAACTCATAGCTAATCAAGCATGGCACGAGCAACTATGATCTCTAATTGTCATTGCAAACATGTTTATTCATAATGGGCTGAATCAGGAACGATGAACTAATCATATTTACAAAAACAAGGGAGGTCGAGTTCATACCACACTAGTAGAAAAGAGGGCTTTGGTCCACCCCGGGTTAGCCCATTAGTCCCGGTTCAGTCTAGAACTGGGACTAATGGGGGCATTTGTCCCGGTTCGTGCGCCCAGGGGCCACATGGGCCATTTAGTTCCGGTTCGTCTGGACCTTTTAGTCCAGGTTGGGGCCACGAACCGGGACTAAAGGGTGCGATGCCCATTAGTCCCGGTTCGTGGCACCAACCGGGACTAAAGGGTTAGACCTTTAGTCCCGGTTCATGCCACCAACCGGTACTAATGGGGTTTGAGGCATTAGTACCGGTTCATGGCACGAACCGGTACTAAAGGTCCGATTTTCAAACTCTACCCCCCTGTGGATCGCCTTTTTAGTTTAAAAATAAATAAAAGAAAATGATGAAAATGTCAAAAAAATAAAAGAAAATAAGTTTCCCATGTGATATGTGGTCTAGTTGTTGGGAAAATTTGCAAATATGAATTTCGACTTTATTTGCAAAATCTCTCGAGAATTTGTAAAAATGGGCATAAGTTTTGCATACTAACTCGGATGAAAAAGTTTTCTATATGAAAAATCATCTACTCGAAAAGTTACATCCAAATTTAACAAGGGGAACCCCGTTACACATTTTTAAAATCCTCAAAAACCTAACAGAAAAAAGTTACGGGCCTTTTTCGATCTAGAGTGGAAAAAATCGAAAAATTTTCAAACTGTGGTCAAACAATGGTCAAAGTAATTATTCTACAATATTAGTGTTACTAAATAATTAATTCAGTTATTTTGAATTTTGGTCAAATCTGGTCAGACTGTGGTGAAACAATGGTCAAACTGTGGTCAAACAATGGTCAAACTAATTATTCAAGAAATATTAGTGTTACTAAATAATAATTATTTTTTTAAACAATAGTTTCAAACTCAAACAGTGAAATGTGTCACTTCATGCTCAAGCAAAATTCCTGAAGGTTAATAGGATTGACATCTTACTTTTGTCAGGAAAACAACAAGTGCAAACTTGGAAACGAGGGAGAATATAACCCGAAAGTTAAGCGTGCTCAGGCTGGGGGAGTGGGAGGATGGGTGACCGCTCGGGAAGTTAGATGATTTGGAATGATGAGGGGTGATTACAGATTAGAGGATAAATTGAGCAGTGATGAGGGGTGGCGATTAGAGATTAGAGGTTAAAATAATTCAGAATTTTGAAAACTAAAAGAAAATTTAAAAAAAATTCAAAAAAAATTAAAAAAAAAATCATAAAATTTCCTTTAGTCCCGGTTGGTAACCAACCGGGACTAAAGGTGGAGCTCCACGTGGCCGCGGCCTTTAGTCCTGGTTCGTTTAAGAACCGGGACTAAAGGGAAGAGGCATTAGTAACGACCCTTTAGTCCCGGTTCATAAACCGGGACTAAAGGGCCTTACCAACCGGGACAAAAGCCCCTTTATCTACTAGTGCCAGCTTCTCTCATCTCAATCAGTCCATCATATACCGTCATAATTGCCTTTTACTTGCACGACTGAACGATATAAAAATAATAAGAGTGCACGTGCATTGGACTAAGCTAGAATCTGCGAGCACTCAATAAACAGGAGAAGACAAGGCAATATGGGCTCTTGGTTAAGTCAACAATAATGCATATAAGAGCCACTTCAACAATTTAATTATCGTCTTCTCCTATCGACCCCCAAAGAAAAGAGAAGAAATAAAACTATTTACACGAGAAAGCTCCCAACAATCAAAAGAAGAACGGGAAATCTTTTTGGGTTTTCTTAAGGTTTAACAAACACGCAAGAAGGAAGCAAGAAAAAGAAAATAAACTAGCATGGATAGTACAGTGAAAAAGTATGAGCACCAACATCTAGCAATGAGTGTGTGAACATAAATGTAATGTCGGTGAGAGATACATACTCCCCCAAGCTTAGGCTTTTGGCCTAAGTTGGTTTATTGCCACGGATGGCTTGGCGAATATCCATAGTTGTAGCTGGGGTCGTACTGAGATGAAGAAGACTCTGATTGCCACTGGCTGGCAGTCATCTCCGGATCCCAAAAGTAATAAGACTGTCGTGGAGGCTCAAATTGTGGTTCCGGCTCAGGGGCTGGTGTAAGGTTCCGGTAGGCGTGAATGGCCGCCCACGGAACGAGATACGGACCTGTAGATAAATTAAACAAGGAGGGAGCAGGCAAGGTAATAGTCTCAGGGTGATGTTTATCAAAGAACAATTTGTATTTAAGCTCCCCTTCCCTATGCTTAACAATGAAATCATGCGCTACCATACTCTTATAATCTAAATAAGCAGTGGGCAAGAATTTTTCTTCTTTTTCATAGTGCCTAATAGGTATGTTATAGTGTGCAGCAAGGCGTGAAGCATAAATACCTCCAAAGATGGGGCCCTTTGTATGTTTCAAACTTAACCGTTTGACAATAATTCCGCCCATACTAACATGTTATCGCGGAATAAACCATGGAACAAGATGATAATATCAGGAACACTAAGGTTTCCACAGTTTCCGCGACCAATTAATCAGCGACTAGCAAATATGGCAAAGTAGCGTAAAACAGGAAAATGTATGCTAGTGATTCTTGCATCAGAAACCTTCCTACTTTCCTCCATACACTACAGGAATCCAGTATTTTGACGTCTGCCACGGCGGACGGCAAAGGCACGGACGGTGGACGGCAAAGAGCTTTGCCGTCAGCGGCGGACGGCAAAGAGGGACGGCAAAGACAGGGTCGGTAAACAGGTCCTTTGCCGTCTGCTTTTTATGGCGGACGGCAAAGAGTCCTTTTCCTACAACGGCGGACGGCAAAGAGGAGGGACGGCAAAATACTGGACGTCCGCCAGTGTTAGTCCGTTAGGCGGCTAACGACGACCTTTGCCGTCCGCCAGCGGACGGCAAATTTGAGCGCCTCTTTGCCGTTCGCCAGTTGATGTCAGCAATGCGTTAGCGCCCGCTGTTTTTTGCCGTCTGCCACGACACTACTAGGAAAAGGACTATAGATGGGATGGACTCTAATGGCGCACCAGAGAAGTAGTGCGCCACTACTATATACTTATGGTGCACCATTTGGTGATGCGCCATTAGTGTGGAAGACACTAATGGCGCACCAGACAAAAGGTGCGCCACTAGTAATAATTTGTTTTTTTTCATTTTTCCATACGTACTAATGGCGCATCCGGGTGACGTGCACCATTACTATTTCTAACTAGTAACGGCGCACCAGCCACAGAGTGCGCCCGTACTGTATTCTTTTGTTATACTTTTTTTTGCAAAACTACTAATGGCGCACCGTGTCACAGTGCGCCATTTCTAGTTTTAACTAGTAATGGCGCACTATGACTCTGTGCGCCATTAGTATATTTATATTATTTTTTACTTTTTGCAAAACTACTAATGGCGCACCACCTGCAGCGCCGCTTATTAGTAACCAGGGTTACTAATGGCGCATTTGCTGCTGGTGCGCCATTAGTAACCTGGGACCCCAACAAGATATTTTGGACAGCCACACCTACCCACTCCCTTTCCCCACTTCATTCCCTCCACCTCCTTCTCCGAGCTTGTCGGCTGCCTCCTCCTCCTCCTCACCTCATTTGCACCATAGATTCATCAAAATTAAGTGGTGAAATTACCTTTGTTTGATAGGTAAGTAAGGGGAAAGCTATCTTCATGTTGTAGATCTACTTTTTTTCTCCCTAGCTCGCTCCAACAACGTGCACATGCACTTTTTGTGGCCTAGCTAGATCTATGTATGTTTGTGGTGTTGCATATGTTTGTGGTGTTGCATATATGTTTGTGTTTGCAGGTACCTGTATTTGAAATGCGATAGTTGCCAATATTTTTCCGGAATGTTGATTCATTTCCGTTTTGGCGAGAATTTTGGCACTATGCATTCTTTTTGGTCCTATTTTTAGGGAAGGTCATGCCAAATTTGTGAGGCTCCACGAAGGCCGAAATGCTTCAAAAGAACAAGACGGAGATAAGATGTCCGTGTCGAAGATGCAAGCTGAAGAGCCTTATTGCGGACCCGGATTCCGGGCAGGTGCGGGACCACCTGCTCTTGCGTGGTTTCATGGATGGCTATCGGTGGCAAGGTGATGAAGATGACTATGAAGTCGTCCATGGGGGCCGGGCAAGAAATGAGGAAGGTCAACAAGACAACCACCGCGGCGAGGGCGAGCGAGAAGACGAAGAATCTCCAGGACATGATCACGATGGTGATGTTGTACACAGTCATCATGTAGAAGATGCGGTACATGATGATGAGGAAGATCAAGACGAAGGGCATGATCATGAAGATGAAGACGCCGGAGCAGACGACAATGGAGGCTGGGTGCAGGACCCTCATATTCAAGAGATGCTTCTCAAGCGGACGGATAACGCAAGAGCTGCCGCCCGAGAGAAAGCCAAGCTGGATCAACTTGAGATAGACACGGTTACTCCATTGTATGAAGGATGCAGGCCCGCGGATACCCGCCTGAAAGTAATGCTCATGGCTCTGGAGATGAAGGTAAAACACAAAATGACCGACGCATGCTTCGACGAGAAAATGTCATTCTGGCACGAATGTCTTCCCAAGGGGAACAAGTAACCGACCAGGTTCGAGGAGGCGAAGAAAATCGTGTGTCCTCTGGATTTACCTTACGTGAAATACCATGTGTGCATGAAAAATTGCATCATTTATCGGGACGAGCACGCGGAGTCTACCATATGTCCGGTGTGCGGCATCACTCGATACAAGAAGAGGAATAAAGCTCCTCGAAAATCGGTGTGGTACTTTCCGATCACTCCTCGTCTGCAGCGGTATTTCGCGGACCCTAAGGTAGCAAAATCCTGCGTTGGCACGCGAATAGGGAGGAGAAGAAGCAGGAAGATGATGGAAATGATCCGGAGATAAATAAAAAAGACAAGATGCTGAGTCACCCTAAGGATGCGAGCCAGTGGCAAGCGTTGAACTTCGAATACCCAGAATTTGGGAAGGATCCAAGGAACATCGTGCTGGGCGCGAGCACCGATGGAGTCAATCCGTTTGGCAGCCAGAGAAGCACACGTAGCACCTAGCGTGTGTTTGTGTGGATGTACAACCTTCCCCCCTGGTTGTGCATGAAGAGAAAGTACATTCACATGAGTATGCTAATTGGAGGGCCGAAACAACCAGGGAACGGCATCAACCTGTATCTAGGGCTGCTGAAAGAGGAGCTAGACACGCTGTGGAAAACGCCAGCCAATACGTGGGACGCCGCAGAGAAAGAATATTTCCCTATGAGAGCCGCACTGCTCACGACGGTGCACGACTATCTCGGTTACGGATATCTCGCGGGGCAGGTAGTCCACGGATTTTACGGATGCGTAAGGTGCATGGATAACACAACGTATCGCTAGCTAGATAGAGATCCCGGGTCTTCGAAAACCGTGTTCATGGGACATCGAAGGTGGCTTCGCGACGATGACCCGTGGAGGAAACGCAAGGATCTGTTCGATGGTGAAACCAAACCCCGAAAACGCCCGCGTACGAGGAGCGGCGAGGAAATAGACGAGCTGTTGAAGATTGCCCACTGCCGGGAAAGAAGCAAAAGGCGCCTGAGCCGAGAAAGAAGCGAAAGGCGCCAGAGCCGCTGCTGAAGGTATGGAAAACGAGGTCCGTTTTCTGGGACTTGTCGTACTGGAAGATCCACCGTGTGCCTCACAACCTTGATGCCATGAATATCACGAAGAACGTGTGCGAGAGTCTGCTTGGTACCCTTCTCAACATGCCAGTGAGGACCAAAGATGGGCCGAAAGCAAGGGCAGACTTGAAATCAATGGGCATCAGGCAGGAGCTTCACGCTAATGATGATGATGATGATGATGATGATGATGATGATGAGGCGAAGCAGGACACAGAAAGTCGTCAAAAAGGCAAAAAGGCCAAGAAGACCGGAAATGACTACCCTCCCGCATGCTTCACTCTAAGTCAGGAGGAGATCGAGCAGTTTTTCACCTGCCTCATAGGAGTAAAACTTCCTTACGTATACGCGGGGAAGATAAGCAGATACCTAGACCCAGCGAAGCAGAAGTTCAGCGGGATGAAGTCTCACGACTGTCACGTGCTGATGACGCAGATATTGCCAGTTCTAATCTGTGGGATCATGGACGGGCACGTCTGTGAAGCACTATTTGGCCTATGCAACTTTTTTGACATCATCTCTCGGAAGTCGATTGGCGTGAGGCAACTCAGAAGGCTACAGGAAGAGATCGTGGTGATACTATGCGAGCTTGAGATGTACTTCCCGCCCGCGTTCTTCGATGTTATGGTGCATCTGCTGGTCCATATAGTGGAGGATATCATCCAACTCAGGCCGAAGTTCCTTCACAGCATGATGGCGTTCGAAAGGATGAATGGTGTCATCAAAGGATACGTTCCGAACATGTCACGTCCAGAGGGAAGTACAGCCAGGGGCTTTCTGACCGAAGAGTGCATCTCCTACTGCACGAATTATCTAGGCATCGAGAACCATGTTGGTTTGCCCGTCAACAGGCACCTCGGCAGGCTCGCTCGATGGGGTCACCGTGAGGGTCGCCACGAAATGCATGTCGACTTCGATGGTCGACTCGCCGACTTTGAAAGAGCAAACCTAGTCGCGCTACAACACATAGACGTGGTCGATCCTTGGGTGGTAGAGCACAAAACCTTTATTGAGAAGACGTACAATGTCCGAGGCCAACACAGGACAGACGGAGATATAATCAAAGAGCACAACTCATGTTTCACGCGTTGGTTCAAGCGAGAAGCTTACAGCATTACCCTTTACATGAGGATTCTTCCGCGGAAGAACAACTCATATTCGCCTTGTCACAGGCGCCGAGCACAACCTCGATGACCTATGAGGCGTATGATATCAACGGCTACACATTCTACACCGAGAACAAGGACATGAAGAGCGATGGTTATCAGAACTCCGGGGTAACGATGGAATCCTACACCGGTAATGACAAGGACAGATACTACGGAAGGATCGAGGAGATCTGGGAGCTGAGCTACGCTGGAGAGAAGGTCCCGATGTTCCGTGTCAGATGGGCCAAGAGCATCCTAAAAGAAGACCAATGCTTCTTCATTACCGACCCGTCAAAGCCCAGTCGTGTTGTCGTGAGGAGAGGCAAAAGGAAGATCATCGGAATGGATGGAGTAGCCAATGAGCAAGACTTTGACAAGTACGGCGACCCGAAGATCGAACATGATGACGACGATGAAGTAGCAGCACACACCACAAGAAGAAGTAGGACCTCCCTACCTAAAGGACGTCCGTTCCACAGAAGAACTCCATTTGCGAAAAAGAAGGGAAGAAGATTGTGAACAGATAGCTAGCTAAGATCGATTGTATTTAAATCGTAGTATTCATTTCTCGATTGTATTTCATGGGCACTTTTGGGTATCATGAGGACACTCGATCTCGATCCCCCTCCATCTCGATCTCGATTCCCCCTCCATCTCGATCCCACCCGCACCCTCCCCCGCTAGCTCCATCGCCACCGACGACCCTACGCAACCCTCCCCCGCTCCACCGCAGCCGACGAGCACCCGGCCCCCCGCGCCCTCCCCCGCTCCACCGCCGCCGCCGATGATATTTTCAAGTAACAAGTTTGATGATATTTTCTAAAAAATTATTACTGTTTTTATAAAAAATTATTACTGTTTCATATTCATATTCATTTTCTAAAAAATAAAAAAAAGTGTAGACTACAATTGTTGTTAAACAAAAATTATTACTGTTTTTATAAAAAATATTATTGTTTCATATTCATATTCATTTAAAAAAACATACTAATGGCGCAGAAGCGAAGTGCGCCATTGCTATCTAAAAAAAGATTTCTAATGGCGCACCGACGGGGGGTGCGCCATTGCTATTGTAAAAAAAGGATTTCTAATGTGCGCCATTAGTAAGCTTCCCCCCTAGCTATCCTCCCTCTCCCTCGCCAGATCCCCTTCGACCCTCTCTCCCTCGCCACCAGATCCACCCGCGCGCTGCCCCGACCCACGACTCCGCCGCCCCGACCCTCGCGGACTCCACCTCGCCGCCCGCGCCCCACCACTGCCGCCCGACCCTCGCAGGACTCTGCGCCCCAGCGCCCCACCTCGCCGCCCCGAGCCCCAGCGCCCCACCCCGCCGCCCGACCCTCATGGGACTCCTCCTCGCCCGTCGGCCGAGCAGCGACGCAGCACCAGACGCCTCGACCCTCCTCCTCCCTTGCCCCTCCTCCTCCTCCCCTTGCCCCCTGCCTGCGCAGCTGACGGCCCCTTCTCTGTCTCACAGGGCAAGGTCTCTGGCGTCTCTATGGCACCGACGCCACCACCGTCTACTGCGTCTGCGCCTTCTTCCTGCGACATCGGGTCAGTTCTCTTCTCTCCCGCCCACCAGGTGCTTGTGTTTATTCAAATGAGGTTCGTTCCGCTGCGACCCACCAGTTGCTGTCTGTTGGTGACAATTATTCTTGCCATACCCTCAATTCCTGCCATGCTTATCTTCAATTAACCATAGGGTTCCTGAGGTTTCTCAGATAGAGATATAAGTAATGGCCATTATAAATAGATGCGTGCAAATCCCGTGTTGTTAAGACAAGTCTAGGAAAATTATTTTGCCTGGTCCTACATGTTTCTATCAAAACCGGTCAAGAAATTCATAATTGCCATACATGTAGCTACCATTTGGACAAGTCCGCCCAGCCATACATCTAGGACCCCTTGTTGTGGGCCGAAAATCTTGCTTATCTTGAAGCAATATGAAAGTAACCAAGGAGAGCTGCCTGCATGTGAGTTTCGCCAAGTCAAGTCAAGCAAATATATCCTCATCTCATCCCCCTTGCACAGCAGTCAAGGGCTCTGGTCCAAATGATGTTTAACATGAATTTAACTAAACATGAATTTAACATGAGTAGTTGTAGGAAGATGATGCATAGTAGTAGTTGTAGGATGTTATTGTAGTTGAAGTTGCGGGAGTAGATAATGGAGTACTGCCAATTTACTGTTAGTAAAGATGTTGAACACAGAACTGTTGTTTACTCTAGTGATAGGAGTAGTAGTGGTGGCCATCTAGTTGGACTACTACTGCTAGGACTTGCTCCAGATTTTAGGATTTCTTTTCTTTTAGGATTTATTTTCCTCTAGGACTAGGTTTTTATTATTTTTCTGTTGTGATTGTTTTTTGAGCTCTTTCTTTTTCATTTCCTACTATCCTTATCCTAATTATCTTAAATAGTTATGATGTGTGTAACAGGATTAGATCTTGGATTTGCTAGTGGACTTTGGGAGTTTCTTAGCCAGCTTGGTGACTCCATATTTTTCACTATTTCAGCAAGCCTTTTGTAAGCATTAAACTTTCAGCACTACATTTTTATCTTATGTGTACATCTGTTTGCTTCCAATTGCTATATATGTTGTTACTGCAAATGATGAAGCTCCTGTCAATTGCTATACATATATATGTGTATGATGATCCTCCTTTCCTGCAGTAGTATAGCACTTGCAGTAGTATGGCACTTGCAGTAGTATGGCACTTGCAGTAGTGGTGCCTACGCAAGAATCTGATTCAGATTTGATTAGTTCCGTAAATTTGTATGACCACAGATTTGTATAGCTTCAGAGATTTGTATCACCAAAGATACAGTTCAGACTTGATTAGTTCCATAAATTTGATGACCAAATATATATTTCAGATTTGAATAGTTTCAGAGATTTGTATGACCAAAGATACAGTTCAGATTTGAATTGTTTCAGAAATTTGTATGACCAGAGATGCAGTTCAGATTTGAATTGTTTCAGAAATTGGTATGACCAAAGATGCTATTGTATATAAATGGGCTGATGTAGAACTGTTCTTCATCTTTACTGATGCCGTTGTCTGTAAATATGCCGAATATTCTGCTTTGATTGTTGCTCAAAGAAATTTAGCAAAAAAAATGGGGTCTGGAGACGCCGCTGCTACTTGAGGCCCTTGAGAGGCCCTTCGTGTCGTGATGATTTTGCAGGTACCCCGAGAGGCACTTGAGTTTGCCGGAATGTCGATTAACTTCCGTTCCGGCAAATTCGGGTACTCCATATGTCCTATTTCAGGAAAGGTCATGCTGAAATTTTCCGTGAATTTTAGCATGACTTTGCTAAAAATCAGACATATGGGGTACTTGCTAATAATGCCTGGGTCGGGGTATCTTAGTACTTAATTAAGTAGGATCAACTGCCCCTTTATTCTTGCTGCATTAAACCATAGGTGGCAATAGAGTCGACAAACCCTAAATTATAAAACCTTGGCTTTTAGGGTGCCTCGGTGTCGATAAGAACCTAAATGATGAAAGCTTAGGCTTTTAGGGTGCCTCGGCGTTGACAAACCCTAAATGATAAAAGCTTAGCTTTTAGGATGCCTTGGTGTTGACAAACCCTAAATGATGACACCATGATCTTTTTCCTTGACAATAACCAACTTTTTGACCAAACTTTTTTCCTGTTTAGAGCGAAACATGGCACACAATGATGAGCCCGGCGGTTCGAGTGGCAAGCAATTCTGGGAGCTGTCCCAGGAGATGGAGGAAGAACCTCACCGCTATGAGGACACCGCAGAAGACACCGATCCTGACTACACAACCCCTAGTGGCGTCGGCGATGACACCACTGATGGCGCCGCCGAGGATGCCACCACTGATGATGGTGGCGCACACACAGATGGCAGCCAACCGAAGAGGCAACGGAAGGACCGGCGCCCGAACGTGCTCGGCACCGTCAGGGAGGAATTTACTGAAGTGGACTCCAATGGGAATCCGACGGCGCCCAACCAAGTAGTCAAGGTGTACTCGGTTCAGCTCGGGTGCATTCTCTGGAGCACCGTCTCAATCAACACCGAGAACCTAAGGCATAAGGACCAAGGGAATTTGCGCAGCCTCCTCTTCATGAAGCTGCACGAATGATACAAGTTCCCCGCTGAGTTTGCAAACACACACCTCTCAGGGAATAAAGTGAATAGTACCGCCCTCACGAGGATGAGCACGGCCCTGTCTACATGGAGAACCACGGTGAAGGCAATGATTGACAAAGGTGGTAGTTATGACAAGATCAAGGCGAAATATCCTTTGATGAGAGAAGATGAGTACAAGGAGTTCAAGATCAAGTGCGAGAGCAGCGCAACCTCCAAATCAAGTCAGTGGGGGAAAGAAATGCGGAAGTTGAACTTAGGGGTCCACCAACTCGGTCCCGGCGGTTACAGAGTGGCGGAGCCTATATGGGATAAGGAGGACGCAGAGCGTGCCGAGCAAGGCCTACCGCCCCGCTCCGAGAAATACCGTGACAAGCAGACCAGGAACTTTCCCAGGGCCCAGTACAAGGAGGACCCGGTAACAAAGGAGCTTACCACGGATCCGAAGATCAGGGCGCTCGAGCTTGTTCTGGTAAGGAATACACCCCCGCGTAATTAGCTCCATATGGTTGCATTCAAATTAATACCCAATATTTCTAAATGGTTCACATTCCTTCTGCAAGACACTGAAAGCAGTAGTGCAGGGTCGTCTCAGAGCTCCCCTTTCGACACCCCTTTAAATAGGGCGTTGAACATAATGAAAAACAAGGATAAGCTCAGTAAGCCGACGTCAGCTGGTCGTGTGGCCGACAAAGGCTTGTCCACAAAATGGTCGTCATACTATACCGCTGGTGGGCGAAAGGAGAAAAAGACCAGCTCAGAAAGCCAGTCGCGCGAGGTTGAAGCACTCAAGGCACAAGTGGCGCGGATTACGGAGCTTGTCCAAGAGCAAGTGGAACAACAACTGGGAACGAAGCTCAACGCCATGGTGCCTATGTTGATTCATGGGATGACGACGTGGATTGCGGGCGGACAACAGGGGCCTCCCCCGGTTCCCAGCTTCACGACCAGCAACTCGCACAGTGCGCAGGCGGCGCCATTAGTGTCTACGGCGGAGGCGGTATTCGTGTCTCCGGCGCCGGCACGGGCATTGGAGCTTAATGCACCCGGGTGTATGCCGGTCGGCACCTCGCCAGCAAGCGGCCCCTCCGTCAGTTGCACGCCCGCGTTGGCGGTGACTCGACATTTGCCGAGCTCGACGGCATCACGGTAACTAAGCCTCTCGGCCGATGACTTCATCTCCTTGCCTTTGACTGTGCATCCCTGACGCCCTACATGTTTTCGCAGTGCGCCGCCGACGTTCCTTGCCGTCTTCTGCACTTCGTGGGCGGCGAGTTGGTCGACGTCGCCAAGGGAAGAATCATTCAACCGGGCAACCCCATGTTCCACGGTAATCCGATGCCACCCACAGTGTATAGGGTTGATGTGGTTCGGGTGCTGCCAGGCTGCGACGAGCTGTTACCTCCGATTCGACCCGCTGGGGCCGACGAAGAAGATGAGATGGCCCTCAGCGCCTGCGAAAACTGGTCCCTGCTTTGGCAGAACAGCCAGACGCGTTTGGGGGTGGGGACACCACCCCACAAATAAGAACGCCAGTCGTGCCGGCGCCAGCCATGGCAAGAACGCCGCAACGCTAGCGGACCTGCCGGACATCCCTATGGCACAGGATCCGGACATCCCTATGGCACAAGATCCGGACGATGACAACAACGACGACGGTACATTTACCAAAGTCGATAAGTTCTTTGCCGAACATGGGTACGCTGACGAGTTCTGCGGGCCTCTTTCTCAAGAAACCAACCAAGATGACCGCGGTCTAGCTGGTACGGCAGAGAAATCCAATTGCAACAGGCGTCATCTGGCGTTCAGTTCTCAGGAGACGCCTCCAGCTCCCGCCTTCACCGAGCCTCAGATAGCTGAGGTGCGAAATATTATCAGCCCCAACACGCTCAAGAAGGCGGTCTGTGAGCAAAACTCGGTCCCATTACAGGAGATCAAGAAGAAGGGACGGAAACGAAAGACTAAAAAGGGCGCCGGTGCGAGCCAGCCGGCACCGAGTTCGATCCGTGCTCAGGACGGGCCACCTTCACCTAAGGATATCTCGAGGAGGGTGCATGTGGCGGGTAGGGCGATGCTACCGCCAAATATGCTCAATGCTACAACCGGTGCTATGCGGAGTCTACACGACAGTGTTCTTTCTTTGGAGAAGCGGCATCTTAGAGAGAATGATGTGGCATACCCAGTTTTTGTGGCCAAGGTGCCAGAGGGCAAGGGCTTTGTGGATGGCGACATCGGGGGTACGATCGTCCTGCGGTTTGATGACATCTTTGCTATGTTTAACCTTCATCCGCTGCACTACACCTTCGTTCGGCTGTTTTCGCTGAGTATGGAGATGCGGATCATTAGAGACAAGACCCCGGACATCGTGATAGTCGACCCCTTCTACATGCGTGCCAAGCCCTTGAGAAGCGCTGGCGACCGCCAAATTGCGAGTTCACACCTCGAAGGCGTCATTCTGGAAAACCCAGATAAGGATAACTTCCTTGTGGCTTACTTTCCCGAGTAAGTCATCCCTTAACCGCCCCGTGTTCTGTGCAGTGACACACATTGCACACTCATCCTCTTAAGCCCGAAATATTCCATGGCCACGTATTTCGACCCGAACCGTAACTCCAAGATAGACTACACGAATGTCAAGAAAGTTCTTGATGATGTTCTCCCTGGCTACGCCAAATCTGGAGGCACCTTCACCAGGGCAGTTCGTAAGTACGACAAGCACATGTTCTCACATAGTACGAAGTTCTGTTGCGTCAAGCAGCTGCCTGGCGGTCAGAAGGATGCCTACTACGCCCTCCATCACATGCGGGCGATCGTAAGGGACCATCATCACCTTCTGCTACCAGATAATCTCAAAGATTGGGCCGCGAGCTTGTCGGCAATCCAGGATGCGGACCTCAGACAAGAATTCTTTCGCATCTGGTCAGAGTTTGCGGACATCATCCATCAAGATGTCCTTCATACCTTGGGGCAGTTCTTCCGCAGATATCAACTGTCCAACAGTGAGATAGATGAAACGCTACAAATGCAGGCTGACAACGACCGTGATTTCATGACCATCACGACAGACGGCGGCTTCATCCACGCTCCTGTCCGATGAGTCGAGTCGAAAGTAGTGATGTGTAGTTCTGAAACATTGATTGGCTCATGTTGTAATTAAACTTTAATGAATTCGCATGTCTCTTTGGTTGTGACAGTCGTTCAACCTAGATGTAATCGATGCTATTTATTAGTAGGACCATGAATCGTGCTAATAATGTCTTACTTTTCTCTTCCGATCCTTTTCTTGCATACTTACATAGTGCTTATGTATTGTCTGTTGTTTGGCTTGTGCATAGAGATGTCGTTGTATGTCGTGTACAAGGGTAAGGTTCCCGGAGTCTACGACGACTGGGAGGAGTGTTGGAGACAGGTTCACCGTTTCAGCGGTAACAGTTCCAAAGGGTACACCACTAGGGCGGAGGCCGAATCTAGATACGCCCGCTATCTAGCGGGGGAGAGGAGGGAGCGTTGGAGGAACCGGATGAGGACCAGTTTGATCGCGATGATGCTCATCATGATGACCGCAGCTCTCTTCTATGTGATGGTAGTTTAGATGATCGATATCGACTTGTAATGTGAAGACAAACTCGATACTCGCGGTCTTGAGACTTGTAATGTTTTATCTTTTTTTGGTCTTTTGAATTCGGAGACTAATATGATGAATTGTATTCGGAGACTAATCTTCTATTGTATTCGATGAATCTGCTGTTCATGTGTGTTGCTGTCTATATTCTGTACAATAATATATTTTGTAACCTGTGCAAAAATCAGAAAAGTAAAAAAAAAACCTAATATTCATACTAATGGCGCATCACCTCAAGGTGCGCCATTAGTATGCCAAAGGATACTAATGGCGCATCACTACAGAGTGCGCCATTAGTATGACAAAGCACATGGTTACGTGTGGCCCTCCGGGAGGCATAGTAATGGCGCATGGTGTTACATACTAATGGCGCACTACGTGGTGCGCCATTAGTATACCAGATACTAATGGCGCACCTGTGGTGCGCCATTAGTAAAAAATACTAGTGGCGTGATACTAATGGCGCACCATTAGTGCGCCATTAGTAGGCAAAACTAGTGCGCCATTAGTAGGACTTTTCCTAGTAGTGCGGCGGACGGCAAAGGCAAAGTCTTTGCCATCAGCTTAGCTTTGCCGTCCGCCACGGTAGGCAAATTTGCCAAATGGCCCAGCTGTCATGAAGTACAGGTGGGCGCCACGTGCCCCTTTGCCGTCTGCCACCGACGGCAAAGGGGTCTTTGCCGTCTTCCGCGGACGGCAAAGAGCCTGCACTGCCTCTTTTTTATTCTGTATTTCTTATATCCAACAATTATCACAGCAAATATATCACAGGACTCTTTCACAATAAATATCCAGCACATATATATCCAACATAATAAATATCCAGCACATATATATCCATCCATACATACATAGTAGGTTGCAGCTCGTCAGTGGGGCCCCTCCCTCTTTGCCGTCTGCTAGCCGACGGCAAAGAATCTTTGTCGTCTAGCGCTGGCAAAGAACCAACTGATGGCAAAGAAAGTCTTTGCCATCAGCCAGTTCTTTGTCGTCTTCTTTTGGGTAGCTGATGGCAAAGAGCTTCTTTGCCGTCTGCTAGCTGACGGAAAGAGCTGGCAGATGGCAATGTAGCTGATTCCAGTAGTGATAGTAATAGTGCCAATAAACCCATCCACATCTTTACGATGTGGTTCATCTAAGGTACCCTCGAAGGGTATTTTGGAAACCATGCAAAATTCATCTAGTGGCATCTTCTAAACAACATCATATAAATGAAACTCTATTGAAGGAGGTGTTTCCTTAGGAAAATAGTGGAAGTTTTGCACAAAAGTATTGGTGAGCCAGAGATACTGATGACGTTGGTCGCGGAGAAAATCGGTGAGGCCAGCATTTTCAGCCAATGAATAGAAATCATCATAAATCTCGGCTTCTCTCAAGAAATCATCGGAAGGCCATTCACACGGCCGAACCTCCGCAGTGCGAGGTAAATTATATTTGGACCTCTGTGCTTCTTCATTCTGCTTTTCCTTCAAGCTTCGGCTCGATGAGCCTCTCAAAAATCTCTTCATTATTTTCTGTAAATTTCTGAAATTATTAGTAACTTCAAACAAAAGTGAATCAAGCTCAATAAAATTGATAGCAACTACTCCTACAAGTGCCTAGAGCCTATATCAACCATTAGAACTACTTGGAACCATACAAATTTGACATGCAAGCTCAGGAACATGGTCACCTAGGCAGCACAAATTTGCAATGAATAAAGCACTAGAACAACACCTAATTGGATCAATGGAGGAGTCACATACCAAGGAACAATCTCCCCAAGACGTTTTGTGAGAGGTGGTTTGAGCAAGGAGATCGAAAATCGCAGCAAAATGAGCTAGAACTCGTGCTTGAGCTGGATATTGGTGTTTGTGGGAGGAAAAAGGAGTGTGTGGGTGCAGGAATAAGTGGAGGGGAGCCACCATGGGCCCAAGAGGCAGAGGGGCGCGCCCTCCACCCTCGTGGCCAGGTGCTTGCCCCTCCTGCTGTCTTATAAGTGCCAGATATTCTCAAAAATTCTAGAAAAAATCATATTCCATTTTCAGAGCATTTGGAGAACTTCTATTTTCGGGGTATTTTTATATTCCACGGATAAATCAGGAAACAGACAGAAAAATACTATTTTTACTTTATTTCAACTAAATAACAGAAAGTAGAGAGAGGGTACAGAAGATTGTGCCTTCTAGTTTCATCCATCTCATGCTCATCAAAAGGAATCCACTAACAAGGTTGATCAAGTCTTGTTAACAAACTCATTTCGAATAACATGGAACCAGAGAAATTTCGAAAAACACTATGTTTCCTCAATGGGGATATGCATATCCCCTATAATAAGAATATCATATTTCTTCTTGACAGTAGGAAGAGGAAATTCAAAACCTCCAAAAATAATCGATGGAATTTTCCCAATAGAGTTTATACTATGAACTTGAGGTTGTTTCCTCGGAAAGTGTACCGTATGCTCATTGTCATTAACGTGAAAAGTGACATTGCCTTTGTTGCGATCAAGAACAGCCCCTGCAGTATTCAGAAAGGGTCTTCCAAGAATAATAGACATACTATCATCCTCGGGAATATCAAGAATAACAAAGTCCGTTAAAATAGTAACATTTGCAACCACAACAGGCACATCCTCACAAATACCGACAGGTATAGCAGTTGATTTATCAGCCATTTGCAAAGATATTTTAGTAGGTGTCAACTTATTGAAATCAAGTTTACGATATAAAGAGATGGGCATAACACTAACATCGGCTCCAAGATCACATAAAGCATTTTTACCATAGTTAGTTTTAAAGGAGCATGGTATAGTTGGTAAGCCTGGATCTCCTAGTTTCTTAGATATTCCACCCTTAAAAGTATAATTAGCAAGCATGGTGGAAATTTCAGCTTCCGGTATCTTTTTTTATTTGTAACAATATCTTTCATGTACTTAGCATAAGGATTCATTTTGAGCATATCAGTTAAACGCATACACAAAAGATAGGTCTAATCATTTCAGCAAAGCGCTCAAAATCCTCATCATCCTTTTCTCTTGGATGGTTTGGGAGGAAAAGGCATGGGTTTCTGAACCCATGGTTCTCTTTCTTTACCATGTTTCCTAGCAACAAAGTCTCGCTTAGCATAACGTCGATTCTTTGATGTGGGTTATCAAGATCAACAGTAGGTTCAATTTCTACATCATTATCATTACTAGGTTGAGCATCATCATGAACATCATCATTGACATTTTCACTAGGCTCATGTTCATTACCAGATTGTGTTTCAGCATTAGAGATAGAAATATCATTTGGATTCTCACGTGTTTCAGCAACAGGTTCACTTGAAGCGTGCAAAGTCCTATCATTTTTCTTTTTCTTCTTTTTAGAAGGACTAGATGCATCAATATTATTTCTCTGAGAATCTTGTTCAATTCTCTTAATGTGGCCTTCAGGATACAAAGGTTCCTGAGTCATCTTACCAGTTCTAGTAGCCACTGTAACAGCATAATCATTTTTCTTACTATTCATTTCCTTGAGCAAATCATTTTGAGCTTTAAGTACTTGTTCTACTTGAGTGGTAACCATAGAAGCATGTTTACTAATGAGTTTAAGTTCACCTTTAACTCTAGACATATAATCACCAAAGTGGTCAAGCGTATCGGAATTGTATTTCAATTGTCTACCAAAATAAGCATTGAAGTTTTCTTGTTTGACAATAAAATTGTCAAACTCTTCTAAGCATTGTCTAGCAGACTTATAGTGAGGAATATCACCTTCATCAAATCTATAGAGAGATTTTACCTTTACTACCTGTGCCGGGTTATCAAGACCATTAGTTTCTTCAATAGGTGGAGGATTAAGATCATATGTTTCTTCAAGAGGTAAATTAAGACCATGTATTTCTTCAATAGGAGGTAAATTATTAACATCTTCAGCTTTAATACCCTTTTCTTTTATAGATTTCTTTGCCTCTTGCATATCTTCAGGACTGAGAAATAGAACACCTCTCTTCTTCGGAGTTGGTTTAGGAATAGGCTCAGGAGCTGGCTCCGGAAGTGTCCAATTATTTTCATTTGTCAACATATTATTGAATAGAATTTCGGCTTCATCCGGTGTTCTTTCCCTGAAAACAGAACCAGCACAACTATCCAGGTAATATATGGAAGCATCGGTTAGTCCATTATAAAAGATATCAAGTATTTCATTTTTATTGAGAGGATGATCAGGCAAAGCATTAAGTAACTTGAGAAGCCTCCCCCCAAGCTTGTGGGAGACTCTCTTCTTCAATTTGCACAAAATTTTATATATCCCTTAAAGCAGCTTGTTTCTTATGAGCAGGGAATTATTTAGCAGAGAAGTAATAAATCATATCCTGGGGACTACGCACACAACCAGGATCAAGAGAATTAAACCGTATCTTAGCATCACCCTTTAATGAGAGCGGAAATATTTTAAGGAAATAAAGGTAGCGAGATTTCTCATCATTAGTGAATAGGGTGGCTATATCATTTAATTTAGTAAGATGTGCCACAACAGTTTCAGATTCGTAGCCATAAAAAGGATCAGATTCAACCAAAGTAATTATATCAGGATCAATAGAGAATTGATAATCCTTATCAGTAACAAATATAGGTGAAGCAGCAAAAGTAGGGTCAGGCTTCATTCTAGCATTAAGAGATTGCTGCTTCCATTTAGCTAATAACCTCTTGAGCTCATATCTATCTTTGCAAGCTAAAATAGCTTCGTTTTCAATAACATAACCCTCAGGAATAACAGGAGAGTCTTCATCATCACTTTCATCAATATAATCAGTTTCAATAATTTCTTTCTCTCTAGCCCTAGCATTTTGTTCATCAAGAAATTCACTAAGTGGCACAGTAGTATCAAGCATAGAAGTAGTTTCATCATAAGTATCATGCTTAGCAGAAGTGGCATCATCAATAACATGCGACATATCAGAACAAATAGCAGAAGTAGGTTTAGGTGTCGCAAGCTTACTCAAAACAGAAGGTGAATCAAGTGCAAAGCTAGATGGCAGTTCCTTACCTCCCCTCATAGTTGAGGGATAAATTGTTGTCTTAGCGTCTTTCAAGTTCTTCATAGTGACCAACAGATATAAATCCCAAGTGACTCAAAGAATAGAGCTATGATCCCCGGCAACTGTGCCAGAAAATAGTCTTGATAACCCACAAGTATAGGGGATCGCAACAGTTTTCGAGGGTAGAGTATTCAACCCAAATTTATTGATTCGACACAAGGGGAGCCAAAGAATATTCTCAAGTATTAGCAGTTGTGTTGTCAATTCAACCACACCTGGATAACTTAGTATCATTACTAGGGAAAAGCCTATACACAAAAAGTTACTAGTAGCGAGGGTTAAAAACCCTCGCCATCACATTTACCAAAGAGCGCAGGTTTTAAACCTCGCTACTACTAAGTTGATAGCGATGGCGGGTTTTTAACCCTCGCTACTACTAAGCAGTCTCTACCGTGCCCCCGGGACATGCCATAGTAGTAGCGCGTGTTTTTAAAACCTCGCTACTACTAAGTTTGATAGAAGTAGCGTTGGTTTTTAGCCCTCGCTACTACTAAGTGGTGCCATAGTAGTAGCGAGGGGGTAAAAAACCGCGCTACTACTAAAGGTCCCATTTTCAAACTCTACCCCCCTCCCCCGTGGATCGCCTTTTCAGTTTAAAAAAAAATAAAAGAAAATGATGAAAATGTCAAAAAATAAAAAGAAAATAAGTTTCCCATGTGATATGTGGTCTAGTATTGGGAAAAATTGCAAATATGAATTTCGACTTTATTTGCAAAATCTCTCGAGAATTTGTAAAAATGGGCATAACTTTTGCATACTAACTCGGATGAAAAAGTTTTTTATATGAAAAATCATCTACTCCAAAAGTTACATCCAAACATTTTCAAAATCCTCAAAAACCTAACAGAAAAACGTTACGGGGCTTTTAAGATCTAGAGTGGAAAAAATCGAAAATATTTCAAACTCTATGGTCAAACTGTGGTCAAACCGTGGTCAAACAATGGTCAAACTAATTATTCTAGAATATTAGTGTTACTAAATAATTATTTTTATTTTTTTGAATTTTGGTCAAATCTGGTCAAACTATGGCCAAACTGTGGTCAAACTATGGTCAAACTGTGGTCAAACTAATTATTCAAGAAATATTAGTGTTACTAATTTTTTAGAACAATAGTTTCAAACTCAATTAGTGAAATGTGTGACTTCATGCTCAAGCTAAATTCCCGAGGTTAATAGGATTGACATCTTACTATTGTTAGGAAAACAACAAGTGCAGACTTGGAAACGAGGGAGAATAGAACCCGAAAGTTAAGCGTGCTCAGGCTGGAGTAGTGAGAGGATGGGTGACCGTCCTGGAAGTTAGATGATTTGGAATGATGAGGGGTGATTAGAGATTAAATTGAGCAGCGATGAGGGGTGATTAGAGATTTGAGGTTAAAATAATTCTGAAATTTGAAAATTAGCGAAAAAAATCGAAATATTTTTTTGAAAAAATTCAAAAAAAAACCCGCGCTAGTAGTAGGAGCGCAGGTTGTTACCCACGCTACTATTAAAGGACATAGTAGTAGCACGGGTGGCACCCGCGCTACTGCTATACGTTAGCTGTAGCGTCTTATTAGTAGCGCCGGCCCCCGCGCTACTAATAGGCCCAAAACCCGCGCTACTGCTAGGCTTTTCCCTTGTAGTGTATCTGCAGCAAAGTATTTAGTAGCAAAGTAATATGATAGTAGTGGTAACGGTAACAAAAGTAACGGTAGCAGAAGTAATATTTTTGGTGTTCTATAGTGATTGTAACAGTAGCAACAGAAAAGTAAATAAGCGAAGAACAGTATGTGAAAAGCTCATATGCATTGGATCGGTGATGGAGAATTATGCCGGATGCGGTTCATCATGTAACAATCATAACATAGGGTGACACTGAATTAGCTCCAATTCATCAATGTAACGTAGGCATGTATTCCGAATATAGTCATACGTGCTTATGGAAAAGAACTTGCATGACATCTTTTGTCATACCCTCCCGTGGTAGCGGGGTCCTAATGGAAACTAAGGCATATTAAGGCCTCCTTTTAATCGAGTACCGGAACAAAGCATTAGCACATAGTGAATACATGAACTCCTCAAACTATGGTCATCACCTGGAGTGGTCATGATTATTGTCACTTCGGGGTTGCCGGATCATAACATATAGTAGGTGACTATAGACTTGTATGATAGGATCAAGAACTCACATATATTCATGAAAAAATAATAGGTTCGGTTCTGAAATCATGGCACTCAGGCCCTAATGACAAGCATCAAGCATAGCAGTCATAGCAACATCAATCTCAGAACATAGTGGATACTAGGGATCAAACCCTAACAAAACTAACTCGATTACATGATAGATCTCATCCAACACATCACCGTCCAGCAAGACTACGATGGAATTACTCACGCACGGCGGTGAGCATCATGAAATTGGTGATGGAGGATGGTTGATGATGACGACGGCGACGAATCCCCCTCTCCGGAGCCCCGAACAGACTCCAGATCAGCCCTCCCAAGAGGTTTTAGGGCTTGGCAGCAGCTCTGTATCGTAAAATGCGATGAATTCTTCTCCTTTATTTTTTTCTCCCCGAAAGTGAATATATGGAGTTGGAGTTGAGGTCGGTGGAGCGTCAGGGGGCCCACGAGGTAGGGGCGTGCCCTAGGGGGGCAGGCGCGCCCTCCATCCTCGTGGACAGTGTGTGGGCCCCCTGACGTGGATATTTTTTCCGGTATTTTTCTTATTTTCCAAATAGATGTTCCATGGAGTTTCAGGTCATTCCGAGAACTTTAATTTCTGCACATAAATAACACAATGGAAAGTCTGCTGAAAACAGCGTCAGTCCGGGTTAGTTCCATTCAAATCATGCAAGTTAGAGTCCGAAACAAGGGCAAAAGTGTTTGGAAAACTAGATACGACGGAGAAGTATCAGCGCGGTGGGTGGAAGATAATGTGGATGCGCTGGTCAGGGCCTTTGCCTCCAATGACGACACGGTAGTGGTCACGGCGGACAAAGGCGGCGTGGTAGACGACGGTAATGGTGGCGCTGGCGATGTTGATGGTGACACCGGCGAGGGCGACAGTGACGCCAGCGATGCGTCCGAAGGCGACCCGGGGGATGCTACGAGTGACATGTCTGATTGACCCCGTGTTTCCCTGTTGTCTATCCTGCATGCAAAAGCTTGGGTGCGGCCCTAGAAGTTGTAAGAGCATTTTGGGAGGGGGAGCCCCTCATGCAAATAGACTACTATCTCTATTCTTAAGGCCAAGCTGAATATATGTCTTCGTGAGCCCGTGAGTCCTGCAACGAGTTCACTGTTGCAATTTACCTTAACCAGAATAGGTCCCGAACTGGCTCGTGTGGTCGCGAGCTCCTGTGGAGCCTTGGAGGAGCCTGTCGATCCGTCTGAGGCAGGGCAGCGCTTGCGTGCTACGCCCAGCCCCCGCTCGTGAGGGGCTCGTAAGGAAGAGGCGGCAAGCGCAAACTCCGAATCAAGGCAAGAACCAGATTGCAAGAAATAGCACGAACGAGAAAAGGCACCCCCGCGCATGTCAATGAAAATTCAACTCCAACTTAAATCCAAGGCCAGAAAGCAGGGCTACAGAAAAGAGGTTCAAAGCAAATGGCCGCGTCCGGTGCCTAGTCTAGTCTTCTTGTCTTCGAGTCTTCTCACCAGAGCGGAGCTAAGTGCTTCCACTAGGACGTGGGAGGGATACCCCGAGGCCCGAGGGCGGCACTCCTGAGGCTCCGGGGCGTGTATAGCCCCACTCATTATTACGTGAGAGTGTCACGAGCGGAGACCTTCACAGGCGTGAGCCTTACTTCATACCGCCAGACGAGGGCCCCGCCTTGCGCCACCCTCTACCACCGTTGGGACGATCGGAAACCGGGACGACGCCAAAGGGGGAAGGGGACGCCAGCAGTGCCCTCGGCGACCATGGGTCCTCTGCCGGGGGGAAGGCTCGCCAGCGCCTTCCCGGCAGAGGGCCTACCTCTGGGTGACACCTTGTTCCGTGCGACGTGGGGAAGGGCCTTGCTCCTAGTGGAAGGGGTACTGCCGCATTGGGACCGTCACCTAGTGCTGTGACCTGATTCACCTCCGACCTGTGGTTAGCGTAAGCTTGCTCTTGAGAGATTAGTGGTACCCTATAGCTGTTGTCGACGGCGCGGTTGGCGGGGCTCTCGAGAGGCTTCTAAAAGGCCTCAGCTCCTAGCGCCTCCTCTTCCCATCCTGGCTCGAGGAACGAGCTGGGGTCATCTTCTGGCGCATACTCCTAGTTCCTCATGCGAGGCACGTAGGCCTCCGAGGCTGTCGCCCCGAAGACCTCGCCGAAGTGCCCCACACTCCAGGCCACCCGGCCAATCACGCCATCTTGAGGATGGTAGGGTAGCGCCCCGCTGGGGCCATGTGAGGTAACGCTCTTGCCCACACCCATCGGAGGAGGCGCGGGCGCGATGGGGCGCCCAGCCCTGCTGGCCACGCTGATGTCGATGAAACCCCCTGGCGCGCCCGGAGGCACGCGAGCGCGGCAAGGCTCACCGTGGGATCCGGCCGCGGCCTGAGACATAAGCTGGTAGCAGAAGGGTGGCGCTCCCGTGGCTGCTGCGTCCAGCAGCTCGGCGACACATTCCAGCAGTGCGTCCCGGCCACTCTCCATCAGTCGGCACCGCAACAGCTCCCATGCCACTATGAGTGCAGCCCTCATGTTCGCCTGTTCCCGCCGGGTGTGCGACGTTGTCGCCGCGGCGTACTTGAGGCCCTTGTGGCGGCCCGCGCCTGTCGCGGAGTAAGGGCGGATGACGCCTGGCCGTGCCTCCCATGCCCCACAGCGTTTGGCGGCGCACGTGCCACCTGGAGCGCGGGGTTGAGGTCTTCCTGGGTGGATGACGCCTCCTGGGCTGGCCAAGCTGCCCAGCGGTCGGCGTTGGTTCTCGATTCACCAGACATCGGAACCGCGGAGTCTCGGCGGATCAACTAGCGGAAGAGAGGCTCCGGCACACCCCTACCATGCACGCCAAATGTTGGATCACGGGTTCCGGCAAAATCCTCAAGGTTCGAACACTAGGGTGTGCACGAAGATCTCTCCTCTCCCAAGCTCTCGCATTCCACGATCTAGCGGACTAACTCGCCGAACCCAAAGAACACAGAGACACGAGATTTATACTGGTTCGGGCCACCGATGTGGTGTAATACCCTACTCCAGTGTGGTGTGGTGGATTGCCTCTTGGGCTGGGGATGAACAGTACATGGGGAAGAACATGCTCCTGAGGTGAGGTGTTCTTGTGCTGGTGAGTGATAGGATGGAATGGATCCGATCCAAGATCCGGTGCCTCCAAAGTGGTGCCTAGTCCTACTTATAGAGGCCCGGGTCCTCTTCCCAAATATTGAGCAGGAAGGGATCCCACAACAGCCAAATTTTTTAAGGGGAACAACTAGTACAGCTTCTCATGACAAAAGCGGTCTTCACCTGCAAAAGGCTCTGGTGGTCACAACGTCTTGGCCTCCACGGTGACCTCCGTCCTGCAGTCCTGTTGGTCTTGGTCTCGTTGCACCGATATGGAAACATTTGCCTGATGCCTCAGGACTCCGTGCTTGCGCTTGCTCCCCTTTAGCACCGAAGAGGAAACAAGGACACTGCGGGCGCGGGCGCCCGCCTGGCGCCCGCTTGGTTGCGGACGTCATGGCTTGCATCATTCAATCCTCGCGAGGTTCGCCTTGCCTTGATCTCTCCGCTCCTCGTGAGCCAGCCTGGTGAGGCCGCTCCCGAGGAGGTCTTGTGTCATCCGCCTCGCGAGGCTTGGCCCCTCGCGAGGGTCTTGAGTGTTTGCTGGTGAAGATGGGCCGTACGGGCCTGCTGGTGGAGCCACGCCGTGAACCGCAGGTAGGCAAGTCTGGGGACCCCATTCCCAGAACGCCGATAGAAGGTGATGAAGATGTTGGCGAAGATG
Organism: Aegilops bicornis; assembly: GCA_021605145.1. Lineage (NCBI taxonomy): Eukaryota > Viridiplantae > Streptophyta > Magnoliopsida > Poales > Poaceae > Aegilops > Aegilops bicornis. The sequence continues at coordinate 553,385,923 of CM038672.1, read as the reverse complement.
GCGGAGGTGTTGGTGTAGATCACCGTCGCACGATGATGGCCCCGCGGTGTTCCGGCACCACCGGGAGAGAGGGGGAGAGAGCCCCCCTTCTTTTTCTTCTTCCTTGACCTTCTCCCCAGATGGGAGAAGGGTTTCCCCTATGGTCCTTGGGTTCCATGGCATTCGAGGGGCGAGAGCCCGTCTGAGATTGGATTTGTCTCTCTGTCTCTCTCTATTTCTGCGTTTTGATTCTGGTGTTTCACTGTTTCTTATATTCCCGGAGATCCACAACTCCGATTGGGCTGAAATTTGAACACGATTTCTATCCGGATATTAGCTTTCTTGTGGAGAAAGAAGGGCACAGACCACCTTATGGGGTGCCCACGAGGGTCAGGGGCGCGCCCACCCCCTGGGGCGCGCCCCCTGCCTCGTGGCCCCCTTGGGCATCGTCTCGCGTTGATTCTTCTTCCCAAAAATCACATATATTCCAAAAAAATCTCCATAAGTTTTTATCCTGTTTGGACTTTGTTTGATATGGATTTTATGCTAAACCAAAAAATGCAACAAACAGGAACTGGCACTGAGCACTGAATCAATATGTTAGTCCCAAAAATAGTATAAAAAGTTGCCAAAAGTATATGAAAGTTGTATAATATTGGCATGGAACAATAAATAATTATAGATACGACGGAGACGTATCAACATCCCCAAGCTTAATTCATGCTCGTCCTTGAGTAGGTAACACCTAGTACACTTATCCTGACTAAAGTTGGTCCTCGCCTATCAAAGGCTCTGGTGGTGACGCCGGCTTGGGCTCCACAATGACTTCCTTCCTACCGTTGGACTGGTCTTGGTCTTGTTGCACGAAATGGGCGCCTTTGCTTGATGCTCTACCGTGCTTGCTCCCTTTGCACCAAAGAGGAAAGGAGGACATCTGCTGGGCTGGCGCTCACTGGGCGCCCTTGGTCGCCATGGCTGTCATGGGCACCTCGTGAGGTACCCGCCTTGATCTCTCAGCCTCCTCGCGAGCCAGCTCGACGAGGCCGTGCTCGAGGAAGCTCCTGTCAAATGCGCCTGCGAGGCTTGGCCCCTCGCGAGGGTCTTGAGCTTGTGTTGATGAAGATGGGCCGTGATGGGCCCCCTTTGAACCACGCCAGGGCCAGGCAGCAAGCACAGGGACCCCGTTCCCGAATGCCGGCAGTCTCTCTCGATTTCACTTTCCTTTTGAAAAGTTTTGGGTTCCCTCTTTATTTTTTATTTTAGACTATATCAAAGCACTCAACAGAAATAAATGACTCTCTAAAACTTCCGGGTTGTCTCCCTGGCAGCGCTTTCTTTAAAGCCATTAAGCTAGGCATAAAGTGCTCAAGTAATGGATCCACCCGGATCCCAATGTATATCAAAGCCAATTTTAATTAAAAATGATTTGGCATTTAGTAGTGAACACAAAGCAACATATATCAAGCAATGACGAAGTCTAACTCTCTTGCTATGCATCGGCATGTCATACAAGAACAATTCATGAACATCAATTAAAGGTCAATGCATAGCATAAGAAATTTCTTGCAATTTTATCGTGTTGGAAACATAGAGAGGCGGAGATGTACTTCCTCTCTCACAATTTTTGCAAGTAGGAGCAGATAGCACATGCATATTATATTCACCAAAATTATCATGTGCAATGGTAAAAGGCCACCCATCAATATAATCCTTAATAAGTGCAAACTTCTCCGATATAGTGTAGTTTGGGAATTCAAAAGATAATTGGACTATCATGTGTGGGTGAAATAGCAACAATCTCATGTTTAACATAAGGAACTATAGCAAGTTCATCTCCATAAGCATAATTCATATTGGCATCTTGGCCACAAGCATAGCAAGCATCATCAAAAAGGGACATTTCAAAAGAATCAACGGGGTCATAACAATCATCATAGTATTCATCCTTTGGTAAATTCGAAGGGAAATTAAACAATGTATGGGATAAAGAGTTACTCTCTCCTCATCTTTTTCATCCAATGAGCTCACAATGTCATTAATTTCTTCTTCCATAGACTCCTGCAAAATATTAGTCTCTTCTTGGACAATGGAGGAGTCCTCAATATATGGTTTAATATAAAGACTAGAAGCATAATTATCATAGCAATATTTAAGTATGGCCAAATTTTCAGATTTGTAGAGAGTTGTATCACACTCTTCAATAAAAGAAGCAATTTCACAAGTTCCCCTAAAAGCAACAAATTATTCAATGTGTTGAACACCATAGTAATTATAAACAACCTTAGTATACGAAGATACGTTTCCATTATCACTAAACTCGCATTGTTAAGGAAGGTGTTTCTTAGGTTCTTTAGAACAACAAGTACAATCATATATTTCACATAAATTCCAAGCATAGCACTGCAAACGATGAATTTGATCCAGTAAAAGTTTCCCTTTTTTAGATAAGCGGTGTCGCACATAACAAGCATGCTCATCTAAAGACTTTCCCTCAACTAAGCTAGTTGGAGTTTCAGCCCGAGCACATAGGGATCGAAGATGATCCAAGTAAAAAGCTTCAGTAGTGTGATATATTTCGAGTGGTTCTTCAACCCTTGGTTCAGTTGGTACCACTATTTTTTTTGGTATTTGCGTTTCCTACCCATAACTAAAGATAGAAAACAACTTAGAATAGAAAATAAAAACTACTTAGTGATAAAGCAAACAAGCACACACGAGAATATTCACCCCACGCTATAACTCCCCGACAACGGCGCCAGAAAAAGGTCTTGATAACCCACAAGTATAGGGGATAAATTGTGGCCTCTTTCGTTAAGTAAGAGTGTCAAACACAACGAGGAGCTAAAGGTAGAACAATATTCCCTCAAGTTCTATCGACCACCGATACAACTCTACGCACGCTTAACGTTTGCTTTACCTAAAATAAGTATGAAACTAGAAGTACTTTGTAGGTGTTGTTGGATAGGTTTGCAAGAATATATTGAGCCCCTAAATAAAAACTAGTGGATTTTTAGGTAATGAAGCAATAAACTTAGTATAGCGAGTGTGGAAAAGTGGTGGTAGGAGTTGCGAAATTGTCCCTAAGCAATTGACTACGTTACTAGACCGATAGCAAGTTTTATGTGGAAGAGGCCACTCCTAGCATGCCATCCCTGACTTGGAATTCTATGCACTTATGATTAGAACTGTTAGCAAGCATCCGTAACTACTAATGTTCATTAAGGTAAAACCCAACCATATCATTAAGATATATTGGTCCCCCTTCAATCCCGTATGCATCAGTTTCTATGCTAGGTTGAAGCTTCTGCCACTCTTCCCCTCCAATACATAGTCCTATCAACATACAACTAACCCTATGGTGTGATCCACGTGCACAGTCATATGATGGGAACCAAAGTACAGCAACATAACCACAAGCAAATTAAACCAATCATAGCAATTCACCAATTACCGATAGGACAACGAAAATCTACTCAGACATCATAGGATGGCAACACATCATTGGATCATAATATGAAGCATAAAGCACCATGTTCTAGTAGAGGGTACAGCGGGTCGTGGGAGAGTGGACCGTTGTAGATAGATGGGGGAGGGTGATGAAGATGTTGGTGAAGATGACGGAGGTGTTGGTGTAGATCGTCGTCGCATGATGATGGCCCCGGCGGTGTTCCGGCACCACCAGGAGAGAGGGGGAGAGAGCCCCCTTCTTCTTCTTCTTCCTTGACCTTGTCCCTAGATGGGAGAAGGGTACCGGGAGAGAGGGGGAGAAAGCCCCTCCGAGATTGGATCTGTCTCTCTGTCTCTCTCTGTTTCTATGTTTTGATTCTGGCCTTCCACCGTTTCTTCTATTTCCAAAGATCCATAACTCCGATTGGGCTGAGATTTTAACATGATTTCTATCCGGATATTAGCTTTGTTGCGGCGAAAGAAGGGCACCAACTGCCTTACGGGGTGGCCACGAGGGTCAGGGGCACGCCCACCCCCTGGGGCGTGGCCCTACCTCGTGGCCCCCCTGGGCATCGCCTCGCATTGATTCTTCTTCCCAAAAATCACATATATTCCAAAAAAGATCTCCGTAAGTTTATATACCGTTTGGACTCCATTTGATATGGAATTTATGCGAAACAAAAAACATGCAACAAATAGAAACTGGCACTGGATCAATATGTTAGTCCCAAAAATAGTATAAAAAGTTGCCAAAAGTATATGAAAGTTGTATGATATTGGCATGGAACAATCAAAAATTATAGATACGACGGAGACGTATCACGTGTCATGCCAGATTTCAGGTATGTCGTACCGCATCGGAGAGCTTCCCGCGTCTAGGCCGTGTCCACATCGATGTCCCTGTGCTATGGAGTTCCACTTCATCGTCATTCCACTTCTGCGTAGTTTATGTGCTCGACGCCCCTTCATGTTCATTAAATAATGTACATACTGTTCAGCCGCACCTTGTGTGCCGCTTGGCCTCTTATCTCGATGTAACATCAGACTTATGTACCTGCTAGCATCAATAAAGCGATTGTTTATGTACCGTGTTGTTGTGTGTTGCCAGAAGACTTGATCTCTGGGCTGGCAATGCAAGGTAAACAGGTTGCTCTGAGCCGGGGTGCTACATCTGGGTCTTCCACAATTGTAGCATTTACGTTCACGACAAGATGATCTTTCCTCATAGTGCCTTGAGTTGGAGCTTCTCTTTTTGTTTCTATTCTTGTAGAATTTGTTTGAGTTCTTTACCATTAAGCTCAATTGCTCATTGGACACTTGCTTGTCACTTGAAGTTGTGGGAGCTTCCCTTGAGGATTTGTATGCACCACTTGACTTGTTGTGGTGCTCCTCCTCATCCTTGAGTGACATCTCATGAGCAATGATTTTTCCAGTGACTTCCGTAGGCTTGAGATCTTTGTAATTGGGCATAATTTGGATCAATGTGCACACGGTGTCATATTTTCCATCCAAGGCTCCGAGGACCTTCTTAATGATGAACTTTTTGGTCATTTTTTCGTTTCCTAAGCCGGCAATCTCATTTGTGATGAAAGCAAGCCTACAGTACATCTTGGTGACTCCTTCACCATCCCTCATCATGAACCGATCAAGTTGACTTTGAAGCACATCCAACTTGGATTCCCTGATGGACCCGGTACCTATCATGGTTTTGTCACGGTAGATTTCCTCGTGAAAGGACTTAGTCGTGAGGCCATCGAACGGTGTTGATCGGAATCGAGAGACAAGGGTTTACCCAGGTTCGGCACCTCACAGTGTAGATAATAGCCTACTTCCTACTTGATTGATTATTTCTTGGGATCTTGATTACAAGGGTGCGAATTGGCTAACCTTGTACTAGAGAGCTTGTAACCTAGTCCTTTCTACTCCAGGGGCTCCCCTTTGAGACCTTGGGTTTACAAAAAGTCCAGGTCGTAGTCAAACCCGTGCCCTAATCTGTTTCCTACTTGTCTTAATTCGCAAGTAAGAGAAATTCCTTCATATCCTTCATCAAGCTAGCGTCCCTGGCGCTGGGCCATGAGCTGGCCTGCTTCTTGAGTTGCCTTCCGGGCCTTAAACCATTGATCGTCATGGCCCATCTGTTGAGTTTACTCTTCAAGTCACCCTTTGGATAACCCGCTCGAATGGGCGGGTCATACCGTGGGGTTATATCCCCAACATTAGCCCCTAGATTGACTTGGATTTATCTGTGTTAATCTTGACACTGGTAATAATTCCGGGTCACCTTTCTGTGAACCACAAATTCTTGCCTCTTGAATCTTTCTTGTGGCCGGTTCATATAATGTTGTTGGCTTGTGGCGCTTCTACATTTCTCGCTTCTTTATACTGTGACATCACTGCCCTGAAAATATGGGATTCGGGCGTGACGTCACAACGAATCTTTTAAGCATATCAATTAGGCACAAGAATCGAGGCATCCATTTTTCCAAAAGTTCATGTGCCTCATCTTTTCTAACACTTGCCGTTCGATCTTCTCGCCACATTATAAATACATCTGAGGGGCCTCGGGTTTTACTTTTACCGCTTCCATCTCTCTGCATGTTTTTCCTTACGCCCGAGCCCTCTCGCCACTTGAGCAACACCGCACCTTCTTCAAGTTCAACAGCCGCCTCCACCGCGACCTCAACGCCATCCAGGTCGTCGCCAGAGCACTCGAGAACGCTCCATCCACTCTCCGCCGTAACCAGGTATGCCTAAACCTTTCTCATTAGATCTGTAGCTTTTCATCCTCTTGCATAGTTTGTCGTAGTTCATTGGTGCTTTCCACCTCTCTTCGGTTAATAGATCTAGATTCCTTTGAGCGATCCATAGAAGTGTTCTAGTTGTAGCCTTTACACAATTCGCATTTGGAGTCTCCATATTGTTCTCAAACCCTACTGATGGATTAGTGTGTACTTGTAATTTGTGTTTTAGGTCTGTTAAATTTTTCCTTTTCAGGCTATTTTGTAGGTCTTTAGTTGTAGCTGCACTTAGGAGAAAACCAGAAAAAATCCAAACAGCTAGTGCTGGCTTATGATTTGCCGGCTCATCATTACTTTTCCATAGCTTGCATAATCTTGAATCATAGCTTGAATAGGCATAGATGCTCCTTATTTTGCCGACTCATAATTTTGAGTAGCCTCGTGACTTACCACCCCAGGACATACGTGTCGGCTTATCCATAATCATAGCAGCCTCATTACTCTTGCCGGCCGGCCATGAATAACCCGGTGACTTGCCGGCCATGAATTATAACGTCGGCTCATCATCACATTACCTTTACTTCACAGTTTTAACCTTAGGAAAACCATTATGGCTAAGATCGATAAGGCACTGCGAATCGGGATAAATCCCACGTCTCCACTCTTATGTCGGATGACCTCGTGGGGCAAACCCTATTGCTGGCTCAAGCAATGATTAGTTGGCGGCGCTACCGAGGAAGAGCGTTCCCCCAGCCTAACCAGGGAGAAGTGGTTGTCTTCGTTGACAATCTTCAGAGGGGTTTCTGTCCACCTGGGTCAAGATTCTTCTGGGACGTGCTTAACTTTTTTGACCTCTGGCCCCAAGATCTTGGGCCAAACCCAGTCACCAATCTTTGCCAGCTTCATGTTTTCTGTGAAATCTATCTCCAAAAAGAGCCAATCGTCCCCCTCTTCCGGGAGTTCTTCTACATCAAACACCAGACCGAGTTCAAGGACGGTCCTAGCATAGAGCTTGGTGGAATTTCTGTTCAAAGGCATAAAAACAGTCCCTATCCCGAAGCCAAGCGAAGTTACCCAAAGGGTTGGAATAGGACTTGGTTCTATTGCAAAACACTGCTCCTCAAGGTGAAAACCTTGTGCCGTGTTACTGCCAGACCGGCTCGATCTGTTATTGCTTTTGTGGGTTGGCCATCTGACGAGGAGCGACAACAATTTGAAACTGTTTACTCAAAGCTGAGAGCCTTGACATTCAATAGACTCACTGGGATTGATTTGACTCGGTGCTGGATAAGCTGGCGCATCTAGCCCCTTAGTGTAAAGGGGCGATCTAATGTGGAATTATACTGGTGAGCCGGTGGATGCACAATGCTTGATCGATTCGATCAAATCAAGAAATCCATCGAAGAATCTGGCCGAGAGCCCTGTGAAAATGTAATAAGACTGGGTTGGCTCCTTCGCATAAAAATCATGTGCCTCCAGTAAGTATTCTTGCATTTTCTTACTCATTATGTTCTTGACTTGTTCATCCCAGTTTTAATTTCCGGCTTATCACATATGCAAGCAGATAATAAGTTTTGGAAAAAGAAGAAACATCGAAATTCCGCCCCTGCTCCAGTTAAAGAATAAAATGAGCCGATCTATGCTGATGAGCAGGACGCGGAAAATGAATCAGACATGGAGCTTGACTCGCTTGGTTATCTTTTTAACCAACTTGCTGATGCCCAATATCAGTTGAGCCGGCAATGTCGAGGTAATTTCAATCTCATCCAGCTCGAAAACTTTAATCCCAAAGAGAATGAGACAAGCCGTCAGAAAGGTGCCGTTTTCACATCCAGATGCTCAATTAGACCCAAATTTTTTTAAGAAGTCGCAGCAAGTCAGTACATCAAAGAACAAGCTCCGAAGCGACGCTGTCGCGTTTTCCACCGGCTTATCTGATGAGACAGTCGCCCGTAGGAGACGAAATGAGGTGCCTCATAGCCCAACTCTATCTCTTCCATGAGCTAGACTTATTAGGCAACCACATAATCCTTCTGACTCGAATTATCAGGAGACATCACCCTCGTTTGGAGAATCAACTGCCTCCCAGCTCCCGCCATTGGTCATTAAGCTTGGGTAAGCATTTGGTAATTTATATTTTGACATAGCACTTATTTCTTGAACTTGAATATGCACATATGACTGAAGTGCCAAGGCCATCAAGAAGAGAAAGGTGGACGAGTCATCTTGTGATGTAGAAATCCCCGAGTCTCAAGATCCGCCATTGGTGAATCCTCGACGGCTTATTGATATTTGTCTGGTCCTTTCTGTAGGGAGAAGGAACCATATTGGCTTCTAGCTTCCATTGGTAAAATTGAAGGCCATTTATACTTATGTGGAGCGGCTATACACGGGTGGCATGTATGCAATAATGGCGGCAGACAAGAACGCCACGCCTTCGCAACGGATTAACACTACTAGGGAAAAGCCTAATACTGGAGCGGGTTTAAAGCCTACTAGTAGCGCGTGTCACTGCGCTACTAGTAAGGCGCTACAGCTATTCCTTAGCAGTAGCGCGTGCAACACACGCGACTGCTAAGACACATAGCTGTAGCGTGTGTTGTTTCCGACGCTACTGCTAATCTAACTAGTAGTAGCGTGTTTCCGTTCCAGTGCTACGAGTATACAGTTTTTCATTTTTTGTTAGTGTATTTATACACCATTATACAAATTTTGGTACAGTACCAATTATGAGGTTGTTATATCATTATGTCCATAACACTGTGTGAAATGAAGGTGGATTAGGTTCAAGTGGAGGCAGCATGTGGGGCATCTCGAAACTATACTACTAATCCAAACTTGATCTAGTTTGGATTACTAGTACTTTCGATGTGCACCACATGTTGCCTCCACTTGAATCTAATCCGCCAAAACAAGCTATTTAATCATTATCATAGTCATTACCACAAACACTAGCTATTTAACCATCATAGTCATAGTGTAGCACATTATCATCTTCAAAGTAATTCTAGCTAGCTATCGGTGTACAAAAGTAGGGGCCTTTCTATACCCCTTTAGTTGTGCACGGGCAGTCATAACCGCGCCTGTGGCCACGCTTGGCGGGGACGAAGAAGGGAAAGTATGAGACTGCCAAGATAAGCACCCAAGCCAGAGACACAAAGAGCAAAGCGACAAGACGGGCTTCCCCCGGCAAGGGCCTTGCCGGAGCGGCCTACGTAGCCCTGGCAAGGGCCTTGCCGGGGCGGCCTACGTAGCCCCGGCAAGGGCCTTGCTGGGGCGACTTGCCCAACACCAGCAATACCGCCACCCTAGAGCCTAAGAGTTCTGACACCATCGATAAACATCAGAACCAAGGCTCGCGAGGCGCCTGCGTGGTGGCATGCAGATCTCTGTGAAGATCAAAGGGCTTGCGTGGCCTAGATGAGAACCAGAAGACAAGACACACCAGCGAGGCTCCTTGCCGAGGATGCCCACGAGGCCCCGGCAAGGCTCCTTCCGAAGATACCCACGAAGCCCCAGCAAGACCCTTGCCGAGGGCGCCTACAAGGCCCTGGCACGACCCTTGCCAGGGACATCAGCAAGATCGCGGCAAGACTTTGCTGCCCCGTCGCCGACCCAGTCCAGCGGCCGGCCCACCAACTAGACAGGTGCCTGCGTGGCAGCGAGTGGCTTCTAGGCCAACTGATCAAGCACCTGCGTGGTGGCATGCAAATCTTCATGAAGACCCTGCCACCACGCCAGCACAACAACTTGCCAGCCTGCATGGCACCGCATGCTTCGTTGTCTTGGACGCGCGTCGGAATAAGACGAGGCGGCGACGGACGGGACGAGCACCGTTGCCGTCTTCGATAAAGCAAGAGGACACCTAAGCGGCGCATTAAATGCGTATGTCATGTGATGTCGGGCGATAAGCTTGTACACTGTAGATACTTTCCACCTCATGTGTGCCACTGTTGCGACCGCTTTTGACCTATAAAAGGAGGCCCGAGGCAGACTGAGGAAGGATTCAGAGTTTTTGGGCTAGGCATACACCGCAGCTAGTTCAAGAACTCAATAACTCTCAAGTATACACCAAAGCAGGACTAGGGTATTACACATCCTCGTGGCCCAAACTTGGGTAAAATCTCCCTGGACTGACCACTAGACCTGCTCTTTGCGCAACTCCACGCCCTGCCAACCATAGAAGGGATCCTTGTGATCCCGTAGGTGTCGTTTCCCCGACACTAGCTAATCACCACCAACACTAGCTACGGTAGCTATCTAATCACCACCAACACTAGCTAATAATAATCATCATAGTCATTGCCACCAACACTAGCTATTTTATCATCATAGTCGTAGTGTAGCACATCATCATCTTCAAACTCATTCTAGCTAGCTAATCACTCCTGCTGCTCTTTCTTAGGTAAAATAGCATAAAACATGTGTAGAACTCCTGCTTGATCATATTGAAGCTTGCAGATGAACCTGTCTCCTAATTGTGGGTTGCGCTTCTGATCACTGCCCCCTAGTAGTTCTCTGCGATCCTTCACAATTTGTTCCAGTCTTTGACTATTAAGGCTTACTCGCTTTTAGAAATCTTGAATGCACTAAAGTGCAATGTAGGATGTATTGGCCGTAAGCTAATCATAGACATGCAACCTTTAGTCTCGATCCAATGAGGCACAACTATCATCGGAAGTCCCTGTTGAAGAACATCGTAATAACATACTTAGAAATGAAATTTTGCTTAAAAATAATGTATGCAAAAGATGCACTGAGGACAAATAGTAAAAATATTACCATCTTTCCTAAATAGATGTGATCATAGTTCAATACGAACACTATTTTTCACAGTTTTGAGTACTAAGGTTTCGAAGTCCAGGAAAATAATTTCTCTTGACAGCATCAAGATCCTCGGGCCATGAAACACTATGACTTATCTCCTTGCAGTTTAGTTCAGCCCCGGTACAGTGGACAATCCTGTCTACCAAGCACCTGACATGTTTGCTTGAATGGAAATAAGCTGTCAATAGAAATTAGTTGTCAACTATTTCTAAATAAACAATATCGAAGACATAAATATGGTTGAGAAACTGACATAATGGTAGAACTGGAGGCGTCTGCACATCGACCCAGATGTTGATATTACCTTCAATATCATCTTTCGAACGAATATCAAAGGTGATAGCCATATCAGGCTCAAATGCATAAGCCTTTCATAGTGCTTGCCAAGTTTTGCATCGAAAATAGGTGTAGGTGTCTACATTGTATAATTTTGCGTCGAAAGTATAACCATGCTCGGTTTTCAAGTTAACTCTCTTTACCTCCATAGTTTTCATAGGACTAAAACCAATCTTATCCAAGACAAAAATTCTTGCATGGCATGGGATACGCTAGTAGAATAGTAAAAATTAAAATTATAAGTTGAAGCAAAAGAAGAAGAAGTCATGCTTAATTATGAAAAAGGAATTGTCATTGTGGCTTATTGTATCCACTTCGAAGGTCTTATCCATCTTGATGCTGAAGCGCCTACCATCAACTAGGAAATTTCTGTCGCACAGGCCACGCTCGTCTTTGCTGTATTCGCACATAACAAAATCCTTTTCGTCGTCAGACATTTCCTATGTTCATAGTTGAAACACACGCTACTTAAATTCAACTCAAAATGTCGTTTGTTTCTCTTACTAGAAAATCCGGGGCACTCGATATTTCCTACACATTCTAGCACAAGTCATGCTTAAATTCATCGAAAATTCTGGCATGACCTTTGCTAAAATAGGACATATCGAGCGCCTGAAATTGGCCGGAACGGAAATGAATCAACACAACGACAAAACATAGGCCACTCGGAAATGAATCAACACTTTGCACATGAGCATAAACTGGTGCTCATTGCATTTCGATGGTTCAATATTGACAAACTTTTTGAGTATATCTTATAACCCGAACACTTTATTTGGTTAAGAAGCATAGCTAAATACCCTAGTTTTACTTTCTTCAACACCGAGGAGTGGAGAAGGAGGGGGTGGACTTTTAGCTCACCAACTCGGTTGTAGAGGAAGTAGAGGTAGCTCGGATGACGGTCACTCCAAGGAGACACGACTCTACAAAGCCTGCATATTCCACCGAGTAAAAATTTAATTAGATCATCAAATCTCATATAGCATTCTTTGATGACAAAGTGATAATGACATAAATTCAACTAGTTCTATTAATTCAACTAGTTCTATTAATTAAACTAATTCAACTAACTGAGAATGATGTATTTAAGGTGGTAAACACCGTGTTCGCGGAGCGAGGTGGGACTAAACTTAATTAGAAACTAAACTTAGCAGTAGCAATGGTGTGAGAAAAGCGCTGCTGCTAAGTTTATTGTCAGTAGCGCGTTTGCAAAACATTCTCTACTACTGTCGGTGTTCTGGGAACGGGGGTCCCCAGACTTGCCTGCCTGCGGCCTGCGGCGTGGCTCAAGTGGGGGCCCAGCGTGGCCCAGCTTCATCAGCTCAAGCTCAAGACCCTCGCGAGGGGCCAAGCCTCGCGGGGTGGACGACAGGAGCCTTCCTCAGGAGCAGCCTCGTCAGGCAGGCTCACGAGGAGGCAGAGAGATCAAGGCAGGGTACCTCACGAGGGTGCCCCGTGACGCAAGCCATGACGATCGAGACCAGGCGGGCGCCAGCCTGCGCAGTGTCCTCATTTCCCCTTTGGTGCAAAGGAGGCAAGCACAGGCCATGGCATCAGGCAAAGGTTACCGCTTCGATGCAACAAGAACAAGACCAGCAGAGCGGCAGGAAGGAGGTCATCATGGAGCCCACGACGGCGTCACCCTCAGAGGCTTTGGCACCCGAAGACCAACTTTAGTCAGGATAAGTGTACTAGATGTTCCCCTTCACAATGGCTAATTGTTGGCGCCCTTCTCGCTCATTATTTGGGAAGAGGCCCAGGGCCTCCCTTTATAAATAGGACTAGCCACGACAAAGAGACGGGGGACGAAAAGAGAAGAAGGACGGACCAAGACATGTCGAACCTACCGGAGAGAGAGAGAAAGAGAAACGACTGGGCTCACCCAAGCACTCCACCGCACCAGCTCAAGAACAGCCCCTCGCGAGGCTGTTCTTCCTTTGTACTGTTCTTCATCAGCCCCAGAGGCAATCCACCACACCACACACTGGAGTAGGGTATTACACCACAACGGTGGCCCGAACCAGTATAAACCTTGTGTCTCTTGTGCTGTTCATCGTTCCTAGTTTAGATCCCTTGCGAACCATTAACGCGTGAGCTGGTAGGGGAAAGATCTCCGTGCGCACCCCAGTGTTCGAACCTCAAGGGTATGCCGGAACCCAAAATCCGACATTTGGAGCGCCAGGTAGGGGTGCGCCGGAATCTTTCTTCTGCTAGTCGCGTGTGACCTTCCGTCATGTCCATGGATGACGCTCGCCGAGCCCGTGCCGAGCGTCGGGCTGCTCGCGCCGCTCGAGTCGCCCGGATGGCTCTCGTTGGCGGGACGCCCGTCGTTCCCGTCTGCTGCCGCGCCCCACCGCCAGCGGGAACATGCAAAGTTAATTGGGGGAGCTGCGCGACCTCTACATTGCCCATCGCGCCGGGCCAGCGCCCCCGGTCGTCGCAGCTCTCCTGGGCGGCTCACTGGCGCCACCTTCGAGCCGCCGCATCAAGCAATTCAACCGCCAGATCGCCACCACCTCCAAGCGCCAGGGAGCCCCGCCGGGCTGGGTGGCGCCCGAGGCCGACCTGCTCTTCAACTCGGACGATCACCCCTACAACCCCGCCGGTTCGGGTGCGCTTCCGATGCTGTGCACCCCCACCATCTGCCAAGTGGCCGTTACCAGGACCCTCATCAACGGCGGGGCCGGCCTCAGCGTGCTCTCTGTGGAGGCCTTCAGCCTCCTCCATGTGCCACCAGAGCGCCTCCACCACCTCCCTGGGACAGATTCGCCTCCCGGTGACCTTCGGCACCCACAACAACTTCCGCACAGAGCTGATCGACTTCGACATTGCCCCCATCGGCCTCCCCTACAATGCCATCCTCGGCTATCCGGCCTTGGCCCGGTTCATGGCAGCAACTCACCCGGCGCACAACCTCATGAAGATGCCCGGAAGCAGCGGCGTCCTTACCGTGTCAGCGGACACAGGGGACGCACTGCAGGCGCTCAAGCTTGTTTTCAAGGCAGTCGCGGCGGCACGGCCCGCCAGCTGATGCCCCCGAGTTCAAGGGGGCCGCGTCATCTAAGAAGAAGCAGCTATTCACTCAAAACAAGGCGAAAACCAAGCAGGTGCCGGTCAGCGAGGACGGGTCCACTGACGCCACCATCACCATAGGAGCAAACCTCGAACCCGAGCAGGAGGAGGCGTTGGTGAAGTTCCTGCGCGCGAACAAGAAGGTGTTCGCGTGGGGACCTAATCAACTGGCAGGGGTCCAGAGGGGCGTGATTGTGCGCCATCTCAACGTGTGCCCCAACGTGCGCCCCGTGAAGCAGAAGGCGAGGCGACAGTCCACAGAGAAACAAGCTTTTATCGTCCAAGAGACCCGCAAGATAGAGGCCGCAGGGGTTATTTGCGAGGTTCGCTACCCGGATTGGCTAGCCAACCCAGTTGTCGTGCCAAAAAAGGGGGAAAAGGAACGTATGTGTTTCGACTTCACCAACCTCAACAAGGCCTACGCACAGGATCCATTCCCGCTTCTCGCATCGACCAGATCGTCGACTCCACCGCTGAGTGTGACCTGCTGTGCTTCCTGGATGCCTTCTCAGGCTATCACCAGATCAAGGTGGCGGTAGAAGACGTGGAGAAAACGGCTTTACTGACCCCGTGCGGAGTATACTGCTACACATGCATGCCGTTTGGGTTGCGCAACGCAGGCGCGACCTTTCAGCGGCTGATGCACATCGCCCTGGGCCGAAAGCTCGGTAGGAATGCTGAGGCGTACGTCAATGACATTGTAGTGAAGTCTCGGGAGGCGAGAATCCTGATATAGGACTTGGAAGAAACCTTCGCGAGCCTTGATGAAGTGGACCTGTGGCTCAACCCGGAGAAGTGCGTATTTGGGGTCCCCTCGGGCAAGCTCCTGGGTTTCCTCGTGTCCCATAGGGGCATCGAGGCCAACACGGAAAATGTCAAAGCAGGTGAAGATATGAGCCCACCAAAGACCCTCAGAGAAATGCAGAAACTCACTAGGCGTATGACCGCGCTAGGACGTTTCATCTCCAAGCTGGGGGAACGAGCACTGCCATTCTACAATCTGATGAAGAAGAAGGGCCCCTTTGAATGGACTGAAGAGGCCAACATGGCATTCCAAGAACTCAAGAGGTACCTTACAGCCCTCCGGTAATGGTAGCTCCGTGTCCTCGAGAGCCCCTGGTGCTCTATCTCGCAGCCACCCCTTACTCCGCCAACAAGAGCCTGGTAGCGGCCAGGACGAGCATCGTGCCAAGGCCAGAATCGCCCTCTGAGAAGGAGCGAAGCGAAGCCAAGAGAGCCTCACAAAGACCGCGACCGCGGCCGAAGGGGATCCGCCGCAGCAGGAAAGCGTGCCCGGAGCAGGAGAGGCCCCACCAAGCGACCAAGCGCTGGGGGCTCCGTCGTCTCGGGAGGCGCCCCAACCTACGGAGGACGCAAGCAGTGCAAGCGCTCACAGCCTCGTACAACACCCCGTGTACTTCGTCAGCACGGTGCTATGGGACGCGAGGGCGCGGTACCCCATGGCCCAAAAACTCCTCCTTGCGCTATTGGTAGCCTCACGCAAGCTGCAGCACTTCTTCCAAGGTCATCCCATCAAGGTCATCCCAGCATACCCTCTGGAGAGGGTGCTCAGGAGCCCCAACTCAGCTGGAAGGGACGTCGAGTGGAACATCGAACTGCAAGCGTTTCAGCTAGAATTCAGCACAACTAGAGTCATGAAGGGGGCCGCATTGGCAGATTTCGTGGCAGAATGGACGGAGGCACCCGACCTCGAAGCAGGCGAAGACCGATCACTTTCTCCGGGGAGCGAGGCACCGGACGGCTGGGTCATGTACTTTGACGGGGCATTCTCCCGACATGGCGCGGGGGCCGGCGCAGTGCTTGTATCCCCTACTCAGGACAAGCTCTATTATGCCGTGTAGCTCTGTTTCCAGCACAGGGAAAAGGTCTCCAACAACATAGCAGAGTATGAAGGCCTGATAGCCGGCCTGAGAGCTGCAGTCGGTTTGGGGGTAAAGTGCCTCATCATCAAGGGCGATTCACAACTCCTCATCAACTTCTCCAACAAGATATACGAGCCGAAGGACGAGCACATGGAAGCCTACCCCCGCGGAGTTTCGTAGGATGGAGAAACACTTCTGGGGGTTGGAGCTGCAGCATGTGCCTCGCGACACCAATCAAGAAGCAGATGACATCGCCAAGAGGGCGTCCAGGCGGCTGCCTCAGGAGCCTGGCGTCTTCGAAGAGCGACTCTTCAGGCCCTCATCGGCACCTTCATTATCAAGTGCTGCGCAACCTCAGGAGGAGCTCCCCCAGCCGCCTGCCTCGGGAGCCCCGGTCTGCGGCCCGGCCTCAAGAGCACGCCTGCTCCTGGCGTTCGAGCCTCAGGAAGGGTGCTGGATCACAGAGCTCAAGATCTACTTGACGCGGGGGACCCTGCCGGAGAAGGAGGAGGAGGCGGAGCGTGTGGACCGGCAAGCCACGGCCTACTACATCAGGGATGGAGAGCTTTACCGGAGGTGGCCGAATGACGTGTCCCTACGTTGCATTTCCAGAGAGCAAGGGAAGGAATTGCTGGAAGACATACACGGCGGATATTGTGGGCATCACTCATCATCGCGAACCCTCGTTGGCAAGGCGTTCCACAGCGGGTTCTACTGGCTCACAACACTTAGCGACGCCGTTGAGCTGGTAAAGGCTTGCGAGGCCTGCCAATTTCACGCCAAGCAGATCCATCAGCCGGAGGGAGGTCTGCAAACTATACCCCTTTCATGGCCATTCACAGTTTGGGGGCTGGACATTCTAGGCCCGTTCCCTCGGGCGCCAGGGGGCTATCGCTACCTCTACGTCGCCGTGGACAAGTTCACCAAGTGGGCCGAGGTGGAAGCTGTCTGCACCATCCCTGCGGGCTCTGCGGTCAAGTTCATCAGGAGCCTCGTGAGCTGGTTTGGGGTGCCCAACCGCATCATCACCGACAACGGTTCGCAGTTCACCAGCAATCTCTTCAAAACGTACTATGCTAACCTTGGAACGCAGATATGCTACGCTTCGGTGGCGCACCCCCGGAGTAACGGCCAGGCCGAGCGAGCCAACGCAGAGGTCCTAAAGGGCCTCAAAACTAGGACCTTCAAGAAGAAGCTGGAGGCCTGCGGAAGGGGCTGGCACGACGAGCTCCAGTCTGTGCTGTGGTCCATCCGCACAACCGCGGCCAAGCCGACTGGCGAGACCCCGTTCTTCCTCGTCTACGGAGCATAAGCCGTCCTCCCTCATGAGGTCAGGCGTCGCTCCACACAGGTCCTAGCATTCGACGAGGCGCAGCAGGACGCCATGTGCGGGACGGATCTCGTGCTGGGGGAGGAACATCGTCGTAAGCTGCAAGGCAGCGCAAGGTATCAACAGGCGCCAAGGCGATACCATCGCCGCAAAGCATCTCGCCCCAAAGATTTTGAGGAAGGGGACCTTGTGCTCAGACGGGTCCACTCTAGGGAAGGGTTGCATAAGCTTTCTCCCATGTGGGAGGGCCCATTCAAGGTTGTTCATGTTTCCAGGCCCGGCTCCGCACACTTGGAGACTCAGGAGGGGGTGCCCATCCCGAATGCGTGGAACATCCAGCACCTCCAGAGGTTCGACCCTTGAAGAAAGGCCCGGAGCCTATGAAAAAGGCCAACGCCTGTGAAGCTCATTTCCCCGAGAAAGGCCTGGAGCCTGTGAAGAAGGCCAACGCCTGTGAAGCTCATTTCCCCGAGAAAGGCCCGGAGCATGGGAAGAAGGCCAACGCTTGTGAAGCTCATTTCCCCGAGAAAGGCCCGGAGCCTGTCAAGATGGCCAACGCCTGTGAAGCTCATTTCCCCAAGAAAGGCCCGGAGCCTGTGAACAAGGCCAACGCATGTGAAGCTCATTTCCCCGAGAAAGGCCCGGAGTCTGTGAAGAAGGCCAACGCCTATGAAGCTCACCGCCCGTGACACTCTCACGTAATAATGAGTTGGGGCTGTACACGCCCCAGAGTCTCCGGAGAGCCGCCCTCGGGCCTCGAGGGCTCCCGCCCACGCCCAGTGGCAGCACTTAACTCCGCGCTGGTGAGAAGACGTCGAAGACTAGATTAGGTGCCGTATGCGGCTTTTTCATTTGCTTTCCGCAGTTGGCTTGTTCGTTCCTATTTGAAGTTTTATTGAAGTTATTGACGTCCTTAGCTTGTGACTCTTTGTCTTTTTCGCTCACTTGCCTCGTTTTCTCTCGCGTGAGTCTCGCGAGGGAGCGACGCGGGCACCCTCACGAGCACCCCTCCCAGGCCGTGCCCCACGGGCATCGCAACGCGAACACAGGACCTGGCTCGGTCGCCTCCACAACTAAAACCGGAGGCTACCCCACCTGACAAATCCTTGCAGGACATGGAGCCCGCGGCGAGGCCTCGGCCTCGGGAAGCAAAGACCGCGACCGGTCCCCCCACCGAGCTAAGTAATTCGTGGACGCGGGCATGCGGCACAAGAGCACAACACAAAAATAGCAGAAACAACATGGTAAATTAACATCAACAGTTCAGTACGCCCCCACGGGGCCCTACACTACTTTCTCTCTGCGCAGGGAAGGGAGAAAAAGAACATAACAGGCACGACTCGCTCGGCACCAGCTCGCGACGAAGGCTCGTACTACCTCCGGAGCTCAGTCAGACTCCTCCTCGCGCTTCACCGAGGCGCGACGGCGGGCTGACCCGCTACCTCCCTCCAGGCGGGCGCGACGGCACGGAGGCTGGTCGCGGCCACCGCTGGAGGAGCTGCTGTCCGAAGGAGAGCCGCCGAAGCTCGACGAGCCCCGAGCGCCGCCGACCACGCGCCTGCTGTCATCTACATCCCGATCATCGCCGGGGCTGGGTACACGGCCGCGGTCATCGTCTTCGGGGCAGCATCCAACACGGTGACCGTATTCTCCAAACACCCTCACGTAGAGGGTGGCGTCGCCATCGAACTTGAAGTGCAGGGTGCACCGCCGGCTCGAGCACGCAGCGAAAGCAAACGCTTTGCTACCAAGCGGGCCAGGGCCGCATTCCCGGTGACAGAGATCTCCAGCGAAGCCCAGGAGGCCCTGCTGCAACAACCGTCCTCCTGAAAGCCAGAGGCCGCCCGGAGCGCCACCCGGAAGTTCACATACGAAGAAGCGGGAAGCTGGAGCCAGGTACTGGTCGGCTCCACCGACCACATGACGAACTCCGGCAGCACCTCCGCCGAGTGGAAGTGCGGCCTAGGGCGCCGCGCATTCACGGTGCGCCCCCCGTCGACAACCTGGCGTCCATCGCCGCGCAGGGGCTTGCCTCCACGAACGCGGGAAGCCGCTACGGGAGCCGCAGGATGCTTGCGAGGACGGCCTCGGCCGCGCTTGGCCGGGGGAGAGTCAAGCCCTACCTGGCGGGCCTTCCGCTTCTCCGCGGCCAAGAAACTCTTCGATGGAGCCAGGGAGAGAAAGGAGTAGCAAGAGGGGATGAACTGGAAGGGCTTGCGCCATTCCGTACTTATAGCCAGAGGAGGCCAACCGTCGGCCTCCACGATCACAGGTAATCATGACCCATTTCTGCATGCAGGGACTTGTCAACTCATGCAGTTGCCGAGGGATCATGGGGAAGCGGAGACGCCCACGACCAACCAATCGCCACGTGGCGCCCACGGCACTTCGCACTTGCCCCTACGCTTCTCTGCTAAGCCAAGTCCAGGCGCGCCTTGGCCCGGGGGCTACTGTCGGCGTTCTGGGAACGGGGGTCCCCAGACTTGCTCGCCTCATGCCTGCGGGCGTGGCTCAAGTGGGGGCTCAAAGACGCCCAGCTTCATCACTCAAGCTCAAGACCCTCGCGAGGAGCCAAGCCTCAAGGGGCGGGCAACGAGCCTTCCTCAGGAGCAGCCTCGTAAGGCAGGCTCACGAGGAGGCGGAGAGATCAAGGCAGGGTACCTCACGAGGGTGCCCCGTGACGCAAGCCATGATGATCGAGACCAGGCGGTCGCTAGGCGGGCGCCAAACAAGAAGTTGTCCTCATTTCCCTTTGGTGCAAAGGAGGCAAGCACAGGCCAAGGCATCAGGCAAAGGTTACCGCTTCGATGCAACAAGACCAAGACCAGCAGAGTGGCAGGAAGGAGGTCATCGTGGAGCCCAGGACGGCGTCACCGTCAAAGCCTTTGGCAGCGGAAGACCAACTTTATTCAGGATAAGTGTACTAGATGTTCCCCTTCAAAATGGCCAATTGTTGGCGCCCTTCTCGCTCATTATTTGGGAAGAGGCCCAGGGCCTCCCTCTATAAATAGGACTAGCCACCACAGAGAGACGGGGGGATGAAAAGACAAGAAGGACGGACCAAGATAGGTCGAACCTACCGGAGAGAGAGAGAGAAGTGACTGGCCTCACCCAAGCAGTCCACCGCACCAGCTCACGAACAGCCCGCCGCGAGGCTATTCTTCCTTTGTACTGTTCTTCATCAGCCCCAGAGGAAATCCACCACACCACACACTGGCGTAGGGTATTACACCACAACGGTGGCCCGAACCAGTATAAACCTTGTGTCTCTTGTGATGTTCATCGTTCCTAGTTTAGATCCCTTGCGAACCATTAACGCGTGAGCTGGTAGGGGAAAGATCTCCGTGCGCACCCCAGTGTTCGAACCTCATGGGTCTGCCGGAACGCGAAATCCGACAACTACTACACCTAGTCTGGCGGCTACATCGTGGCAATTTTAGTAGTAGCGCTGTTTTCACCTAGCGCGCTGCTGCTACGCAGCTAGCAGCAGCGTGGTTTGTATCAGCACGCTACTGCTAAGTAGAAGTAGCGCCTTATTTTAAACCGCGCTTCTGGTAAGATTCTGTGTATAAGCTTTTCTCTAGTAGTGGAAGGAGATGCTCAATGAGTTGTCAACAGTTCCTCATCGGTTCCAAGCGTTGGAAAAGTTTGCGGCTCGTGCTGGGACCGGC
Source organism: Aegilops bicornis (assembly GCA_021605145.1). Taxonomy (NCBI): domain Eukaryota; kingdom Viridiplantae; phylum Streptophyta; class Magnoliopsida; order Poales; family Poaceae; genus Aegilops; species Aegilops bicornis. The sequence continues at coordinate 553,364,640 of CM038672.1, read as the reverse complement.
ATGGTGCTCGCTCGAGCCAAAGCTTTCCTTCCAGATATGGATCCATCTGAGATGGTTGGCGAGTTCCTACAATTTAAACTAAATGGGACAGAATTCTCTCTAGAGTACTTTGCACGCTGTGTGAAGGAAACCCGGGTGGCGGCGACCCAACTTGTAGAAGAGCTGGACTTAGCCAAATATCAAGCCGCCTATTCAGAGGATAACAAGCGCATCAACCCACCTGAGTCCAAACCTTTGATTCTCGCACCTCCTCGACATAAGCAAACTTTTCCCCTGACGCCGACCTATCTTTTATAATTATTGATCATTTAAACCTCCAAGCTTTGTCCACCATTCAGTGGCAACTAAGGGACCTCCCAACCGGAGAAGATGATCCGCCATAAGCTGACCTGACAGCGACCATTGTGGAAAGCCAACTCGGAGATGTCCCGGAGAGCTCTGAGGCCGTCTTGTATGAGTAGCTATCTTTGTGAACAACTGTGATATCCAGACGTCACTTGGCTTGTAATAGGGCTAGGAAAACACTTGTGCGTCTGTGGTCCCATTGTGCCCTTGACAGTCCTTTGTATATGTTGCACAAAAATTGAGCTGGTGCAGTGTTCGATAACCCGCCGATTTGTCCTCAAGAGTTTTGTCTGTCATTGTTCTGCTTGCAGTAATGAGCCATCGTTTAAATGAAAGCCCGAGTCATATGAGCCAGAGAGTCTATGATCAAAATAACCTGATGTCATATTGACTCGGCGACTCTTGGTCGATATAAGCTCAATCTTGATCAAAATAACCCAGTGGGTTGTCCACCCGGCAATTGTTGATATAAGAAGTTGATTAGGGAGCAGAATATCCTGTAAAACAAAATTCAAAAACACAGATAATAATTAGTGTTAAGCTGGCTTTCAACGCACGACAAAAAAGACTGGCTTTTGAAGCTCGAGTCTTGCTTGAATGAAGCTGGCATGATAGCCCATGGTTTATCCTAGCTTTCTGTAAGCTGGCTCTCACGCGACACAAGCCGGTGTTTTAACCTTGACCAGTTCGGGGTCATAATAGATGGACTGTCAAGACGCTGGGTCACCTTGGCGGAGAAGCATTGATGACCCACAAGTATAGGGGATCTATCATAGTCCTTTTGATTAGTAAGAGTGTCGAACCCAACGAGGAGCAGAACAAAATGACAAGCGGTTTTCATTAAGGTATTCTCTACAAGCACTGAAATTATCGGTAACAGATAGTTTTGTGATAAGGTAATTGGTAACGAGCAACAAGTAACAGAAGTAAATAAGGTGCAACAAGGTGGCCCAATTCTTTTTGTAGAAAAGGACAAGCCTAGACAAATTCTTATATAGAGGAAAGCGCTCCCGAGGACACATGGGAACTATCGTCAAGCTAGTTTCCATCACGCTCATATGATTCGTGTTCGTTACTTTGATAATCTGATATGTGGGTGGACTGGTGCTTGGGTGCTGCCCTTCCTTGGAAAAGCATCTCTCTTTGGATTAACCCCTATTGCAAGCATCCGCAACTACAAAAGAAGTATTAAGGTAAACCTAACCATAGCATGAAACATATGGATCCAAATCAGCCCCTTACGAAGCAAGGCATAAACTAGGGTTTAAGCTTCTGTCACTCTAGCAACCCATCATCTACTTATTACTTCCCAATGCCTTCCCCTATGCACAAATAATGGTGAAGTGTAATGTAGTCTACATTCACATAACACCACTAGAGGAAAGACAACACGAAATTCACATGACTACTTATAGCAAGACTTCTCCCATGTCCTCAGGAACAAACGTAACTACTCACAAATCATATTCATGCTCATAATCAGAGGGGTATTAATATGCATTAAGGATCTGAACATATAATCCTCCACCGAATAAACCAACTAGCATCAATTACAAGGAGTAATCAACACTACTAGCAACCCACGGGTACTAATCTGAGGCTTTGGGACAAAGATTGGATACAAGAGATGAACTCGGGTTTGAGAGGAGATGGTGCTAGTGAAGATGTTGATGGAGATTGACCCCCTCCCGACGAGAGGATCGATGGTGATGACGATGGCGATGATTTCCCCCTCCCGGAGGGATGTTTCCCCGGCAGAAAAGCTCCACCGGAGCCCTAGATTGGTTCCGCCAAGGTTCCTCCTCGTGGCGGCGGTGTTTCTTCCCGAAAGCTTGGTTATGATTTTTTTTCCAGGGTGAAAAACACCATATAGCCAAAGATGGGCACCAGAGGCCTGGCAGGTGGCCCACGATGCAGGGGCGCGCCCAGGGGGGTAGGGCGTGCCCCCCACCCTCATGGATGGTGGGTGGCCCCCCTCTGGTACTTTCTTCGCTCAGTATTCTTTATTAATTCCAAAAATAACTTCCGTGGAGTTTCAGGACTTTTAGAGTTGTGCAGAATAGGTCTCTAATATTTGCTCCTTTTCCAGCCCAGAATTCCAGCTCCCGGCATTCTCCCTCTTCGTGCGAATCTTGTAAAATAAGAGAGAATAGGCATAAATAATGTGACATAATGTGTAATAATAGCCCATAATGCAATGAATATCGATATGAAAGCATGATGCAAAATGGATGTATCAACTCCGCCAAGCTTAGACCTCGCTTGTCCTCAAGCGGAAGCCTATAACGATAAATATGTCTTTAGAGATAGAGGTGTCGATAAAATAAAATACGGAGATGAGGCCATCATGATCATTCTTATAATAGCAACATATATAAATATTGTCATATGATTTATTATGATCAAGTAACAATCTATTCACAATGTCAAGTATGAATCAGAAACTTCATTGAAACCTAACAAACTATAATATCGGTCATTGAAGCAATTGCAATTTATCATAACATCGGAAAGAGTCAATATAAGAGCTTTTCAGCAAGTCCACATACTCAACTATCATTTAGTCTTTCACAATTGCTAACACTCATGCAATACTTATGGTTATGGAGTATTAATCGGACACAGAGAAAGATAGGGGCTTATAGTGTTGCCTCCCAACCTTTTACCTCAAGGGTAATGTCAACAATAATAGTTCATGCTAACTTACATCCAATTGGATATATATATCAAGATCTTTCCAACACAATGTGCTTGCCAAAGGATAAAATGTAAAAAGGAAAGGTGAAGATCACCGTGACTCTTGTATAATGTATAAGGCAAGAATGAATGATAGGCCCTTCGTAGAGGGAAGCAGAGGTTGTCATGTCCTTTTATGGTTGGATGCACAAAATCTTAATGCGAAAGAACGTCACTTTATAATGCCACTCATGATACAGACCATTATTATGCAGTCCGTCGCTTTTATTGCTTCCATATCACAAGATCGTATAAAGCTTATTTTCTCCACACTAATAGATCATACATATTTAGAGAGCAAATAACGGTAGGATCGTATAAAAATTGCTCTCTAAATATGAGTACAACAATTGGTTTCTAGTGGTTGATGGCGGAAGCGGTTTTGGATCTTCAGCGTCTATGGGACTCCATTTCCCACAGGAACAGTTGACCAGGTTAACTCTTATCTTCACGAGGCTGCTATCACCGTTGCTTAGGTTCCGGGGCTGTCGTCGCAACGCTCCTCTCCAAGCAAGAAATCTGGCCAAGACAATAGCCAGGGACAAGCCAGTGAGTACTTTGAATGTACTCGCAAACATTATGAACACGGGTATAATATAACAACCGATAATCATGCTCTAAAATATTCTATGCTCACAACGTCAGTCATAAAATAAAACCCATGATGCATGCAAGCAGGTTATTTATATACAACGTGAATATGCAATAACAGGGTAGTAATAAAATGCACCGATCGGGTGTCTGAAGCGACGCCTCGAAAGGATAGTAAATAACGAGCGTGCCTCAGTCGGGCATCTGAGCGACACCACATAAAGGGCTTATAATGTAAACAATAAGCATGCATACCGAAGGCCTAAGCGACACCACATAAAGGGCTTATAAAGTAAACAACAAGAATGCTATAGCCAAAGGCCTCAAATGACACCACATAAAGGGCTTATAAAGTAAATAAATAATAAGCATGCCATAGTCGGGCGTCTCAGCGACACCACATAAAGGGCTTATAAAGTAAATAAATAATAAGCATGCCACAGTCGGGTGTCTCAGCGACACCGCATAAAGGGCTTATAAATAAATAATAAGCATGCCACAGTCGGGCGTCTCAGCAACACCACAAAAAGGGTTTATAAATAATCACAGTGAATGTCCAGGAGGTAGAACCGTCCCGGGGATGTTCAATAATTCAAATAATATAATGGGTTAGTCCATAATAAAAATAAACATAATCATCACCAGTCATCAGTCATGATCCAGATTCTGGTTTAGTAGTTTCTCCTCCGAAGACCAACTCTAAGACCGACACTTGACCCATCCCAGATTGTAATCCTTAACCATGGACACGGCCATTCGAATAGATTTAACCTCTGCAGAGGGTGTACTCTTTACCCACGAGTAACAGATTCCTTTAGTCCATCGGGACTAATTCCATTTACTGTCTTTTAATTGAAAACACGCCTAACTCGCACAGACCAGCTTAACTTATCGGTGTCTGGAATCACCCACGACACCTGTTAAGCAAAACTCTAAGTGGGGAGGCTACAACCTCGCGTAGCATGGGATCAAATTTATATCGCGCGCTCTAAGAGGTGCCGCCCTCTCGGTCCCAACCGGAAAACACCCATGCCCCTAGACCAGGTGGGATGCCTACCGGATGCAGCCGGTATCTTCCACCATGGCCTCTCTGTACGGTGTGTGCTAGGAAGGGGTTTACAATTTACTGAACCGTACCCTACCTGTGGCAGGGACAAGTGGTAGTACAAAATGAGTATGGGGGTTTACTAGAACAATACTCGATATATGGTCGACTCTGGAGGTTTAAGGTTACCTGCATTATATGCATAACAAAAATATTTCAACCAACAGGATCACCACTCATTATACCTTACTATGCCATACTGGACATACCCGTCCCGACGGCGCAGACAAGCTCACGCCTACCCAAGGCAGAGGCTTTTCCCGGATTTGTTTCTGGCATGCAGGAAATGCATACGAGGACGATTACCATCACATGTATATCTACTTCCAACAGCAAGGAAGTCTCCAATATGCATTCATGCAAATGATCGTGTCACCACATAAAATAACGAGTTCTCCGTATTAAGGTGGAGTTATAATCGCGTCAACCAACACACAAAAATATTATGCCAGGGTTCAGAATGCTTGCCTTCAAGGTGTGGAGAGGTGAGGTGCTCTCCAAATTTTTTTGAAAGTTTTCTTCTCCTCCAAAAATCCTATTTTGAAAATATTCACATTAACACATAGCTTTAAAACAGTACAAAAAAGTTGTCTGAAATTTTTTCAAATAAATCTTAAAATAAACTAGACAATATTTGAGAGAGGTAGGAAAAAGAATCAACTCATTTGGAGTTTTATTTAAAAAGTTAGAGCTAGTCAAAGTTTTGGTCAAATCTGTTTTCTAAAATAAATTAGAAAAAAGAAAAACGTTTCGAAATGGGTACACGTCGAAAACGTACTCTGGGAAATACGCCTCCACTTAAAACACGTGGTGGCGGGGCTGGGTCACTGACACTGGGTCCACCGGGCCCACTGGTCAGGTTTGACTAGTCCCCCGCCCTCTTCCTCCTCTGTCCGAGCCGAGGCGGGGGCTCCAGCGATCGACGCCGGCGAACGGCGGCTTCTCGCGGGGCTCTGGAGAAGGGGATGGATCCGCCACTCTAGGGCGGTCCTCCCGGTGGTCGAGTGGGTGGCGGGGATGGAGGGAGTCGCCGGCGGCGAGCTCCGCGGTGGATGGCAGCTTCAGGAAGTTTGGCGGTTTGGGTTATGGTGCTTCCCAATCGACGCTGAGAGGGTGGGCGGCTCCGCAAGACGAAGGGGAGTCAGGATGTGGTGTTGGGAGGGCCGGGAAGGCTCTGATTGCGACGCGATCGACTCGGACATGGCGGCGGCCGAGCCGACCGGAGATGAGGAAGACGACCTCCGCTGGTCGATTGCGAGCTAGGGGAGCTCTAGGAGGATGGTTTGAGGCTGCCTGAGTGCTGGGACGAGCTCGGGGCTCTCCATTTATAGCGTAGGGAGGTCGGTTCGCGGCGGCCGCGGATAAGATCGCCGGCGACCCCCATTATGTAGCTAGGGGGCGCGTGGCGATGGCTCGGGGTGGCGGCAGGGACTAGCGGACGAGCGGGCACTGCTCCAGTTGCGAGCTAGCGAGCGCGGGTGGCTCGGGCGGCGCCGTCCAGGGCAGGGGCTGTCGGGCGGTGGTGGCGGTTGCGTCGGTAGCGATGTAGGGCGACAGGAGAGGGCCAGGGCGGCTCTGTGGCGAGGGAGGAGTCGGGGCGCTGGCTGCGAGTGGGGAGGGGCCAGAACGGGTGCGGGGGAGGCGGCAACGCGACGCGGCGACTGCAAGACGACGCAGTAAACGCAGCGCCTGGCGCGCCAGGCGTGCACGCCAACTGTTCGGCGAAATGCCAGTGGGTGCTAGGGGTTTTGGATGATGCTGGGGGCTAACAGGCCTAGGTTAGGGTAGTCTGGAAACTTTGTGAACATGGTGGTTTGGCAAAGTAAGCAGGTCCATTGTACAAACCAGAAACTATGCCAAAACTGATCATGCCCATAAGGTGTTTGACAAAATGCCAAGGGAACTTAGGCATTTCTTGGGGTGGCGAAACTCTCCAGCTTCCAGTCTCTTTAGTTGGCCAAATCTAGAAACTTGCTAGTGCAAGTTTGTGAGAAAACTGATTCTGGACAGAAAGAAAAGGGCATAATTGCATGCACTTAAAATCCTCCAATGGGTCCACTCTTCTGGACTTAAGGGTTTGGCAGGATGGTCTATAAGCAGGAGAAATAATCATGGGTAAAGGAGCAAGTTAAAATATGGTTGCAGTACAAATCATCAAGTTGGACCAGAATGAAAATGAGCATGATTCACTCAAATTTTTCAAAGAACAACACTGGGTTTTTGCAAAAAGTTGCATAATATACTCCTACTCACATCCCATAATTTCGGTGAAAGTTTTAAAGAAATATTTAATTAGGTTGTAGTCCAAAATTGCCCACTGGACCAGATTTGAAAACTTGGTGTAGAACTCAAAATGTCCAATGAATGAAATATATTTTTGCATAAAAGTGATTTAAAAACATCACATAACATCCCAAAATTTTTGTTGAGATTTTTAAATGAATTTATAAAAGGGTTGCAGTGCAAAGGGACCCTAATCTTATGAAAAACCATTTTAGAGAGACAAAGCCCAGGGATAAATAATTATGTAAGTAATCCCACTGATAAAAGAATTGTTTTATTCGAGAGGGTAAATGAGTCCAATAATGATTGAAAAGTTTTTACTTGGGGTAAAAACTCCGTAATAATAGAGAAAAGAATGGTACTGAAATCAACAGGGAATCCAGAAAACAAATTTTTATGTTTCCTGGCAAAATTTTAATAAACAAAACATGGTTAAATTTTTGGGGCGTCACAGGCACCTCCCCCAAGCTTGGCATTTGCCAAGGGGAGTGCCCATACCCTTGTGATTATGCCCCTTTCTTCGGAGGTGGTGATGACGTAAATTGTGCTTTCAGCTTCTTCATATTGTAATTGAGAAGAGCAATTTCCTCCTTTAAATCTTCGACCTCCGATTCCAGCTTCAAGATCTTGTCACATAAATCTCCTTTTATTTTCTATCAAAAACGAGAGGGAATAGATTAGTTGTTAGACAGTTTAGCCCTCTTAGGGAGACTAGACTTCTTGAACTTCACGTGCATATCCCCAGGTTGAGGTAGAGGGACATCCTCCTCCTCCGAACTTGAATCATTGATCCTCATTAAATGAGCATCCTCCTCCCCGTCTGTAGGTCGACCACAAGGAGAAAGAACCCCATAGGTCTTTGGGTCAGCAATGAGGTGTGAGACATAGCTCTCTCCGTCAGAATCCTGAGACGACATCTTGCTCCAAATCTGCTACAGAAATAGCTCGAAACAAAAACAGAGGATAATTGCGTGATACTGTGGTCAAAACCTTTGGGAGATTATATAATGAATTTTTACCGACAAAAAGGAGTATCGTGCAAGAAAACAGAGTCCGGAGAGCACACGACGTGCCCACGAGGCAGGGGGCGCGCCCTCCACCCTCATGGATTCCACGTGTCCTTCCCGGACTACTTCTTATATTCCTATTTTCTTAAATATTCCAAAACGGAGAAAAATTACCATTAGAACTGTTTTGGAGTCGGTTTACTTACCGTACCACATACCAATTCCTTTTCGGAGTCTGAAACGTTCTGGAAAGTGTCCCTTATGTATTCCTCCGGCGTTACGGTTTGAATAACATTAGTTTCAACATTTGTGGGATTACCTGAGATATAATGTTTGATTCTATGACCGTTCACCACCTTCGGATTTATGCCTTCAAAATTGTTGATTTTTATGGCACCGGAATGATAAACCTCCTCGATAACGTAAGGGCCTTCCCATTTAGAGAGAAGTTTTCCTGCAGAGTTGAATAGCAAAACATAATCACCTACATTAAACTCACGCTTTTGTATCTTTTTGTCATGCCATCTTTTAACTTTTTCTTTAAACCGTTTGGCATTCTCATAAGCCTGGGTTCTCCATTCATCAAGTGAGCTAATGTCAAATAGCCTCTTTTCACCGGCAAGTTTGAAATCATAATTGATCTCTTTAATGGCCCAATGTGCCTTATGTTCTAGTTCGAGAGGTAATTGACATGCTTTTCCATAAACCATTTTTTTGGAGACATACCCATAGGATTTTTATATGCAGTTCTATAAGCCCATAATGCATCATCAAGTTTCTTGGACCAATTCTTTCTATATCTATTAACAGTCTTTTGCAAAATTAGCTTAAGCTCTCTGTTACTCAGTTCTACTGTGGGTGGTATGGAGATGCAATTCTATGATTAACGTCAAACTTAGCAAGCATTTTATGAAAAGCACCATGAATAAAATGTGAACCCCCATCAGTAATTAAATATCTAGGGACTCCAAACCTTGAAAAAATTACTTCTTTAAGCATCTTAATAGAGGTTTTATGATCAGCACTACTAGTTGGAATAGCTTCTGCCCACTTAGTAACGTAATCAACAGCAACTAAAATATGTGTATACCCATTAGAGGAAGGAAACGGTCCCATATAATGAAAGCCCCAAACATCAAATGGTTCAATCACAAGTGAATAGTTCAGAGGCATTTCTTAACGTCTACTAATATTACCAATTCTTTCACATTCATCACAAGAAAAGACAAACTTACGGGCATCTTTGAAGAGAGTAGGCCAATAAAAACCGGATTGCAATGCCTTATGTGCAGTTCTATCTCCAGCGTGGTGTCGTCCATAAGCCTCGGAGTGACACTTGCGTAGGATCTGTTCCTGTTCATGCTCATGTACACAACGTCTAATAAGGCCATCTACTCCTTCTTTATAAAGGTGTGGGTCATCCCAGAAGTAATGTCTTAAATCATAGAAAAACTTTTTTTTTGCTGGTATGTGAAACTAGGTGGTATAAAGTTGGCAACAATGTAATTGGCATAATCAGCATACCATGGAGCAGTGCGAGAAGCATTTGTGACAGCTAATTGTTCATCAAGAAAGCTATCATCAATTGGTAGTGGGTCATCAAGTACATTCTCTAACCTAGATAAGTTGTCTGCAACAGGGTTCTCAGCTCCCTTTCTATCAATAATATGCAAATCAAATTCTTGTAGCAAGAGAACCCATCTAATAAGTCTAGGTTTAGCATCTTTCTTTTTGATAAGATATTTAATAGCAGCATGATCAGTCTGAACAGTTACTCTGGAATCAACAATATAAGGTCTGAACTTATCACAAGCAAATACAACTACTAAAAATTCTTTTTTAGTAGTAGCATAATTTCTCTGGGCACTGTCTAGAGTTTTACTAGCGTATTTGATTACATTTAATTTCTTATCAACTCTTTGTCCTAGAACTTCACCTACAGCATAATAACTAGCATCACACATAATTTCAAAGGGTAAATTCCAATCAGGTGGTTGAACAATAGGTGCAGAAATCAAAGCTTTCTTAAGTATTTCAAATGCTTCTACACAATCATCATCAAACACAATACCTTTGATGTCCTTGGAATATCTTTCTTAAGGAATATCTTTTTGTAAGAGATTAGTCAGAGGCCTAGAGGTTTTTGAGAAGTCTTTAATGAACCTCCTATAAGATCTAGAATGACCAAGGAAACTTCTTATACCTTTGATGTCCTTGGGACACGGCATCTTTTCGATAGCATCAACTTCAGCTTTATCAACTCCAATACCTCTCTTTCTGAAATTTTATGCCCCAGGACAATACCTTCATTAACCATAAAGTGGCACTTCTCCCAATTCAAGACAAGATTAGTTTCTTCACATCTCTGCAAAACACGATCAAGGTTGCTTAAGCAATCATCAAAAGAAAATCCATAAGCAGAGAAATCATCCATCAAAACCTCAACACTCTTTTCACAAAAGTCAAAGAATATAGCCATCATGCATCTCTGAAAGGTAGCAGGTGCATTACATAAACCAAAAGGCATACGTCTATAAGCAAAAGTACTGAAAGGGCACGTAAAAGTGGTCTTTTCTTGACCCTCTTTTGTCACAGGTATTTGAGAGAAACCAGAGTAACCATCTAGAAAGCAAAAATATGTATGTTTGGATAATATTTCTAGCATTTGGTCAATAAAAGGTAGAGGTTAATGATCCTTTTTAGTAGCTTTATTTAACTTGCAGAAATCAATTACCATTCTATAACCTATAACAATTCTTTGTGGAATCAATTCATCTTTATCATTAGGAACTACAGTAATACCTCCCTTCTTAGGGACACAATGGACATGACTTACCCACCGACTATCAGCAACGGGATAAATTATACTGCCTCAAGAAGCTTTAATATTTCTTTTCTTACCACTTCTTTCATTTTAGGATTTAACCGTCGTTGGTGATCAACAACCGGTCTAGTGTCTTTCTCCAATTTTATTTTGTGCTGGCATAGAGTGGGACTAATGCCCTTACACTAAAAAAATACACTGTCGTGATGATACATGTTTGTCAAAGTAGGTCGCCTTTTTTGTCATGCATGTACATATGTGACAAATTTATGACAGAATCAAGATAGTAATACATGTGTTGTCGTAGAAGTGTTCCATGACATTACCAAAATTATCATCACGGAAGTGTCCACTTCCATGATGATAAATCACGCGTCATAGAAGTGCTTTTGTCAAGGGTGGACGACACGTGGCATCCACCGTAACAGAACGCCATTAAGCTATCGGGTCGGGTTTTGGATCCGATAACTCGTTAACAACCCCGACCAATGGGGATGTTCCACATGTAAAATCATCATTGGCTGGAGGAAACACGTGTCGGCTCACCGTTGGGACAGATGTTATCCGCTCATTGGACCGAAGGCGCCTATGATACGGCGACACGTGGCACGACCCAACAGAGGCCCATTCCTGTGAAAGGCCGGCCCGTTTGACTTGGTCAAAAGGTGGCGGGCCGGCCCACGGAAAGCCTGTCAACAGCATGTTCGCATATAGCCCATTTACAGCCCGCTAACCCAGGGCCCGTTACGCCCTATCCGAATTAGGACCAGTAGCGTCATCTGGGCCGTACATTATGATCCAGCCCGTTTTAACTTCCGGGCCATGTGTGGCCCATGACTTCTTTCGGCCCATATGAGGACCTTTGTAACTCTTGGTCCATTAACGGCCCGTGGTGAAACTGGCCCGTAATGACCAGTGTATCACTTTATACCCATTAACGGCCCGTTATTCAATTGGGCCGTTTCCAGCCAAAGTTATCTTTCGGCCTTCTTAGGGCCCATTGATTCTTGGGCTCATTTGCAGCATTCGGTTACATACGACACGTTACTGTCATTTTCTGCTTGTGGGCCAAATTCAGCCCATCGTTACGGTCGGCCCGTTTGCGGACCATTAATACGTTGGGCCGTTTTCATGTCAAAAAAACCCGTTGGGCTGTTTTCATAGAGTTATCAAATACGGCCTATTAACGGCCCGTTATGGTCCACGAATAGTACGGCCCATGATTGGCGAAATGATGATACACCCCATAGAAGGCCCATGGATCCTACGGCCCGTATGAAGCCCTTGGATAGTACGTCCTGTAGAAGGCCCATGGATCGTACGGCCCGTAGAAGGCCCATGGATCCTACGGCCCGTAGAAGGACCATTGATCCCTAAGGTCCGTATAGAAGGCCGATGGATCCTACGGCCCGTATAGAAGGCCAATGGTCCTACGGCCAAACGAAGGCCCATGGATCATACGGCCTGCAGGAGGCCCATGGTTACAACAGTCTGTGTGTTGCCATGATTATTTTGGCCTAGTTACCAAAAATAGGCTATTGTGGCTACAAGCAAACAACTAAGCAAGACAATAAGGAAATAAATAAGCAAGCAATTAAGGCTAGCCTATTACCGCTATTACACATATTACATCCTCTGGGCATCAAAGTTCGCCACCAGTGCAAATATAGGGAACAAAGCAGCATATTACATACACTGGCCGTCAAAATTGGCCACCAGTGCAAATAAACTAGGAAGCAAAACAAGAGCATAACTGAAACAACTTCAGAAGAGCTCAAGAAACGTTATCCTGGGTATCCACCATGCTGGCAATAAGCTTAGCAAGCTGATTAGCTTTGTCATGTTTGGCGCTAAAATCCTCCAACGCTTCTTTGTTGCACGGAAAGTATGCATCCGAATGCTCCAGGGACTTCCACAGTCCTTCCGCTTCTTGTCGCAAAGACACCTGATCGATGTCTTCGACTTGTAGTTGAGACTCAAGAAACCTAACTGATTCAGACAGTGAGTTTGAATAGCTTGTGCATGCGGTAGTGGCCAGTAACTCGAACACTAAACCAAGACAGGACTTTGGGGTTGTCTCGCTGTCTTCAAGATAGTCTTCCTTAGCTGTTTTATTAGCTTTGTTGGAAACCAACAAGGATGTGTCACTATCCTGAACCTTATCTGCATTACTTACTTTACCATTGCTTAATAAGGCACTCTTCCCCAATATTCTGTCAGCATTCTAAGAAGAAACAAGCAGACACATAACAAGTTTAGCATGTACTAGTATATGAAACTCATTTCGGTGAACCGGTTCATTAGTAAGGTGGACAGGATTAAACTACCAAGTCTTCTATTGCCAAGTACTAGTACATAATAAAATCATCAAACAAACATATATCTATGTCCTATGGTCCTTTGCATTGTCTTGCCAAATCAAAATAGAGACACGGTTCAAATCATATCAGTTCTAGACAAAGCAACAGTGAAAGAATACAAAGCGTGGGAAACTACACGACACAACAAGATTTCAGATGTGTACCACGGGTCTACATGTACAACAACACTATTGGCTTTGTTGTGATGCTAGTAATTTGCATGATAAGAGCTATTGATAAGAGCAAACCTGTTAAAGAAACATGCGTGAACATACCTGCTGTGCCATTGGAGTTTCGATTGGAACCTCCAATTTAAAAATAAGTTTGTATGAGTAAATACAGTGATACAATAGCAAAGCAATCATAGTTAAAAAAGGCACGCCTAAGCGAGCGCTTAAGCGCGCCTAGGCTCTAGGCGTAGGCAAAACGCATTGCGCATAACTACGCATAATCTGTGCATAATTGCGCATAAGCATGCGCTTTGGTCAGTAAAGCGCAAGGCGGTGGCAAAACACACAATTAACGCCTAGCGCTTTTTTGAACTATGATAGCAATGGAATCTTAAATTAGAACAATTGTTCTTCAGGTTTAGGCACTTGTTCTACATGAACAGAGTACAGTAAGATGCAAGAATAAAATACTTAAAAATAGAAAATGAGCTCATAGACCTTACCACATTCTTGGTTCTGGACCAGTACAGAACAAGGCGTTCCCAGTCATCGTCCAGTAAATGTGTCTCAGGAGAACTTAAGGGAATTTGATGAGTTTCTTTGCTGGTGAAGTATGTTTTCTTTAGGTAATTCCGGTACTGCCACCAAGCATTCTTGAAGATAGCAGAGGTATTAACACAAGTTACCTCATCCTGAGTTTCCAAATCGGTCCTTCTCTATAGAGAATAATCGGAAAATTCGTTGTATTATAACCATTGGAGGTAGGATGTATGGGACGAAGCAAAGTAATTGCCATGAATAACATTACTTACACATAACTCCTGGACAAACACCTGCAACTGGCATTTTCCTTCATCTTCAGTATAATATTTCCAAGATGGGAAGATACGCACATACGATTTAACAACATCAAATGCGATAGATGCTAAATTACGACTGGCTGGTTGTGCTTCCTCCACAGGAATAGGCGTACTAACTGGTGGCGTTGGGGTTCGCCGTGATAGTACTGGCCCTTTGGGCACTAGAGCTGCCTTACTAACTGTTGTTTTTTGGGAGCTCTGTGGTGGAGATGGTGCTATGTCAACAGAAACTGGGTTACTATCGGCTGGGGTTGGGGTTAGATTGGGTGAGGCTGGTTCTCTGTCCATCGCAGTAGGGGTACAATCTGCGAGAGTTTGGGTTATGTGTGGTAGGGCTGGTTCTTGTGCATGTACAACGGGGGTGCTATCTCCACCAAAAGGTTGCACTGTTTTATTTGAAGACCGTGTTTTTATTCCGCTAGATACTGGCATCACCCGCTCCAATTCAAATGGCCGATAAACAGGAAACATAGTTGAATGTACAGACATTATATGAGAGACAGATGCAATAAATAGTGTGGGAAAAAGAGGGCATGAAATAGTTGACATGTATATTGTTTAACTAAAACGGATAGCATGACATAATTTCGCACATCTGATGTCTATCTAAACTGGATAGCATAGCATAACATAATTCAAAGATATGATGAATAACTAAAGAGTATCGCATGACATAATTCACCTACATGTTATCTAAGTAATCAGGATCGCGTCATTTAATTCACATATGAGATTTATATGCTAAACATAGGGCATTCGATATGATGTCTGAACTAAGAACATGGTGTTGAATATTGTGTATATGATGTCTAAACTATGCAATGCAAGACACCGTATGCATTATATGAGCAGTATAACCGTGCCAAGTTAGAGCATACACCTCAGTGGGGGAATAGGACAGGTCATCTGTCTCTGAATCCATCTCTGAGGAGCTATCGGGACCCAACAAGAGATCTCGCTTGACTGTGTAGCACCGCTCTGCTCAAGGCCTTGTTTTCACTCTAGATTTTTCCATTTCCCACCCAAATGGATGACTCACAGGAAGAGTAGTTTAATGTACAAACATTGTCGAAAAATGGAAATGTAATGAAGAAAAGGATGGGCAAGATATCATTCAAATATATGATGCCTGGTTAAATATTATGGCATTGCACATTTCACATATATTTATGGCTGGCTAAAAGACATGAGACTGCATAATTCCCATATATGATATAAAAACTAAACAGGTGGCATTACAGAACATGTCTAAATTAAGCAGATGACATAATGATGTCAAAAGTAGGCACTGCAAGGCAACATATGCATGATATGACTAACATCATCATGCCAAGGTAGAGCAAACACCTTGGGGGTAAATAGGAGTGGTCGGCGTGCGATTCGCCTCGAACAGATATCTTCCTCCGGATTACAATCTGGGGAGGGGTGGGGAGGGTTTTCCATTGAATCCACCATGGAGTGATGTCTGCATGACATTGTATTGCCGTGCAAAACTCTTCTCTTTTTCTCTACATGTTCAGCATGACTGTGTACAATATCTGACATGCATACGAAAAAAATATGGTGAGATTATGTAAGGAGAGCATGCAGAAATTTAGAGTGATGGTAACAACCAGTGGATCGACGTTTATCTGTTGAACATAAATAGCCCTAATGGATCGACATGATGTATAGTAATAAGTGATGCAACAAGTGTACAACCTCTTTGCCGTAGCCGTGTCGACCTCGACATCATTGGGTTGGTCGCTGAAGCAGTTGAGGCAGAGGTGGCTGTCGGAGGTGTGGAGGAAGATCTGAGGAATAAGTAGACGTCGTCCAGGGCACTGCTCTGTTGTGATGGATCGTTATGTCGTTGGAGCAGCTCCGTTGAGCCGTAAGACGTCAAGGCTGAAGCAGCACAAGACAGACATCGTCAATCTCAAGTGGGATTCTAATAGCATCTCCAATAGATGATGTAAAATGGATGTAAAATTAACATCACCAAAAACCACTTGACTACAACAGATGAGGTAAATCATTGACTCTGAACTTAACAAATGAAACTGAAATTTCATCGTGGAATCTGAATGCTCTTGTCGGCCCGAACGCAATGGTAGCAGAGAGGCACTTGACATGTAGTTTAGGGAGGGCATGCAGTTCATCTTCAACCTGCACCCCCCTGAGCCGCCAGCCACCACCGGCCGAACCGCCGGCCCTAGCACCGCCTCGCCGCCCCGAAACAACTCGCCACCGCCGCTCCGGCCAGCCCTCTAGGCCCCACACCCCCCACCCTGAACCCTAAGATAGATAGTGGGGTACCTCTTTGGAGAGCCCCCGTCCCCGCTGCGGGTGGTTCTTCCTTAACTCTGGCGAGCCCCCCAACCCCTGAAAATCAACTGACCCAAAACTCGATTCAGTCGACTGAAGTGTGGGTTAATCGGACCAGAGCAGCAGCACGAGCGATGGGGAGAGCAGCAGCAGCAGCTGGGCGAGCGAGCGATCGAGCAAGAGCTGGAGCAGCAGCAGCGCGAGCGAGCGAGCGAGAGCCGGAGCAGCAGTAGCAGATCCGGCTGTTATTGACGCCGACGCCGAAGGGGCCTCACACTGGGGGAGAGCCGCCGTGGAGATGTCGCCCGCGGCGCCGGCTTCAAGTTAGCCGCTCCATGGGGGTGCGGGATGGAGCACCGTCGGCGCCGGCAGGTCGAGTTAAGGAGAAGGTGCGATGCGACGAGTGTACAACCTCTTTGGTGGCGCCGAGTAGGCCTCAGCTTCGTCCGAGGAGTCGGTGAGGATGCTGCGGTTCCGGTGGAGCAGGTTAAGGCGGCGCTGTGGGGATGGAGCAGTCGCGATATACGAGGCGATCGTCAGAGCAGCTCCTTGGAGGTGGAGGACGGGGCGGCTGAACCGGCGGGACGGCGAGATGGACGACGGATCCTCATCCGGGGAGGTGGATGAGGGACGTCGAGCTGTTGCGGTGGACGACGTTGTCGGGGTAGAGCCTCCGGCTGGGCAGCGGTGACGTCCGGACGGAGGAGGGTGGGGTTTCGCGGCTGGAGCGGAGAGGTTATGGCGGCCTGCGATTTCGAATGGCAAAAAGGGGGCGATGTGAGGGGGTGAAGCATGACTTAGGGACGCGCTTGTCCAAAATGTAGGGTGTGTTACAAAAGTACCCCCCACTGATTTGAACTAGAGGCCCTTTTGGCTCAGGGTTAGAAGGGGGATTTCGCATGTCGGGATTTGGCAGTTGGAGGGAGTTTTTGCGTGCGTTGTAATTTCGGGATAGCAAGGCGCGGGTTGTGAGGGCGCCAGTTTTGGGAGCACGATATCTGAATTTTTGGGATATAACAAGACGCGGGTTGAATTTTAGGGACAAGCCAAACGTTTAGTAATATTGTACTTGTACGTACCAGATCAATTCACACTTCCCTCAACCAAAAAGAAAACGAAAAAATAAAACTATTCACACCACACAAAGAGAGAGTCTTGCCCCGTTTTACTATACAAATGCTATTCAAAGCTACTCCCTCCTTCCATCTATGTAGGGCCTAATGTGTTTTTCGATGCTAACTTTGGCCAAATATTAGAGCAATGATATATGACATGCAACTTACACAAAGCACACCGTTAACTTCTTCTGTGAAAGGTTCTTTCAATGATATAATTTTCAGATTGTGCATGTCATGTACTATTAATCTTGTCAATAGTCAAAGGCGGTCTTAAAAATCTCATTACGCCCTATATAGATGGAAGGAGGGAGTATGAATCCATGTTATGTCTAACTAATTTTTTTCACTTGCTATATAATGCATGTAACCTACTCATACCAACATTTTAGTGCATTCCAAATGTCTATACTTCCGCTGCAATTCGAACTAAATTTGAATTCGTTTCTCTATTTCAATAAGAATCTACAATCACGATTGTTGCCAACTTCAACCATCATAGTTTCCTTGCTATCCGCCAGATATAAATCGGACAGCCTATAATGCAGGATGGCAGGCACACCATCATCAACAACTCCGATTTTATAAGAGTAGAGATAAAATATATTAAATGTAGTATAACATGTTCATAAACACACCATGTGTATCACCGTTATAAATATTCACACATGCGTCGGTTTAAAACACTATGATAAATTCTTCAAATATCAGAATTCACTTTTTATAATGAAGTATATATGATCTTTTACACCCACACAACCCTCTTATTTTTGTAGCTAGCGCTAACTTTCTCTTGTGCATGCACACGCCCGCATCCCTCTCACCCTCCCTCAGCATTCTCTAGCTCCATCGCACAAATTGGCTGCTTCACTTTACTACTGCTCATCCATGGTGTGTGTAGGCCCCCTAGCTCCTTCTTTACGGCACACATCGATCGATATGCCTCTCTAGCCAGGTGTTCCTAGCACAAACACAAGCTTCCCCTCTTCTCTTGTCACCATCCATGCCTCACTCCCACCACTCTTTTCATCGTTCTCATACTCGCACACTCCTCCCCGCTCGATATAGTATGCCTCTCGTACCACCTCCTACATGCATCCCTCTATCTCTATCCTTCTCCTAGTGCCTCGTTTGCTTCTAACACACACATGCATGTATACCGATCGATCTCCCAACATGTACCTGGGATGACTTTAACTACCCCCCCCATCGATCGACGTACCTCACAAGTTATGTCTCTCCTTTCTCTAACGAAGGGCGATTGATCTTCCTATGTAGTTATGTCTGCTTACCACAGCCACATCATCCCCCTTCATCATTCGTGCATGCCTCCTGACCCGTCTCTCACACACACGTGCATAACAAGCAGCCATCTCCTCTCTTATTGATATTATGGCGTGCCCTCCGTTTGTCTAGCAAGCCTATCCCACCATTTGTTAGAAGCAACTCCACAACCACCTCCTCCAACACTCTAGCTCTGTCTCTCTCCCAACCTTATTACTCTCCTGCACATATGCATGGATGTCGATCGATCTCCCTTAATACATGAGGCAGATCGATCTCCTTAATACATGAGGTAGGCCTCTCTCCTCCTCCACACATATACCAGCCATTGTACCTCTATGGTTAATTGGGCCTCCCTCTTCCCCCACCACACACACCGATAGTCGAGTGCTGAGGTAGGTATCCATGCCACAGAGACAAACTGCACATGTCCCTCTCACGCTCCAAAGATGGGCCAGCCACTCTATATCTTTGACGGGCACACACAAATTCGATGGCACTTTTTATCAATCACAAGCACACACATCATCCCTCTTTTCGATTCTATGGACACCTCAAGCCGGTGATACCTCTACTCTCTTCTCGTGGATCGCCCCTCTATATATATGTTATATCCAGGACTCTATTTCACACACATTGCATATGTTACATTTTTTGATTGAACCCCCCCCCCCACAAAAAAAACTCTCAAGAACCCACACACTATATCTCTCTAGGTTTGTATCTCTCTCACACAACTCCACGTAGGTGGTGTACATATACAAGAAGAGAATAGGTGCACCGTGCACGTACTCACGCTTCGTGCCCAGCCACACCCGCGCGGGTACACGGTGGAGCTCATTTATTTATGAAATTGCAGCCCACGTGCTAATTTGAACGCCTGTAGCGGTTGTTTACCTAGGGAGGTCGTGGTACCACGCTTTGCGTAAACAAAGTTCGACTTGACACGTTGCCGCGTTATTTTTAAATAAAGTTATAGCGCTCAATGGCACGTACACAGAATATAAAACGATTTTTATGGAGAAAAAGGTAGTCCGCTCACTATATACAATGGAGCCTTGCGTTCCTGGTTTGTCGGTCTACAGAGTATCTCACACAAGGCTGCGGTGGCCTCTCTCTCTCTCTCTCACCGTTGGTCACTGATCCGGCCGCATCCCGTCCGCCAGGGGAAAGGGAGTGCGGTGACCTCTCTCTCTCTCACCATTGGTCACTGATCCGATGTCACGACCGGTTTTTCAATAAAAATATTTATTGAACAACCGACCTATGAAGTCCAATATGAGGAAAATCCTTCATACCGGTTGACAAAACTTTGATACAAAAAGCTAGTAGCATTACAATATTACAGGGGTCGGACTGAAGATGCCCGACCAATTATTACAACACGCCAATGATTATACATAGTGGCGGATATGACTCAAAGGTGTGGGGTGGAAATACTACTGACTCGAGCTATGAGTGGTTGGTGGAATAACACAGCGGGGTGGTTAATAACTCTACTACACTAGCGGCTCATCGAGCGTCGAGGTGAGGCTCAATAAATTTTATTTGGGTAGCGGAAGCGGATATATCA
The DNA here is from genome assembly GCA_021605145.1 of Aegilops bicornis. Lineage (NCBI taxonomy): Eukaryota > Viridiplantae > Streptophyta > Magnoliopsida > Poales > Poaceae > Aegilops > Aegilops bicornis. The sequence continues at coordinate 553,344,080 of CM038672.1, read as the reverse complement.
CAATGACTTATCCAGGGGTCGCACGAGACTGACTGGGATTCCTCTAGGCGTCGGACTCGCTATCGAACTCTTCATCCATGAGATCGCCTTTCACAAGATCTGGCCAAATCAACAAGCCAGGTGAGTACTGTGAAAGTACTGGCAAGACTGTTCGGACAAAAGATATAACAAATGAATGCATGAATGCGACATGGTTAATCTTAACAATGCTCAATTAAAACAGTATGTCAAAATAATTAAGAAGGGAATCGGCGGTAGTCCGCTCAAAAACCCAAAGAAGATAAAGTCAAAACTGATCGGCATCTTCGTGGCACCAACCAGGACTAAAGGGGGCAATGGTCCCGGTTGGTTGCACCAACCGTGACCATTGCCCCCCTTTAGTCCCGGTTGGTGCCACCAACCGGGACCAAAGGCCGCCGCTTCCCGCCCTTTGGGCTGCTGAAATTTGGCCTTTGGTCCCGGTTGGTAGCACCAACCGGGACTAAAGGGTGGCATTAGTCCCGGGTCGTGGCACGAACCGGGACTAATGCCCTTTCTATATAAGAAAACACTTGGGAAATTTCAGATTCATCGCGCATTTTCCCTCCCAGCCGCCAGCTGCCAGCGACGCCGCCCGCCTGCGCCGTCGCCCGCGCCCGTTGTCGCCGCCGCCGTCTCCAGCGCCCGTCGTCGCCGCCGTCTGCCCCGCCGTCGTCGCCGCACCGCATCTGCTAACGCCGTCGCCCTGCCTCGTCGTCGCCGTCCCTCGCCCCGTCGCGCGCCCTCGCCGTCGCCGCCCCTGCCTCCGCGACCTCGCCCGACCTCGCCGACCTCGCCGTCGCCGCCCCTGCCTCCGGACCTCGCCGTCGCCTCCGCCTCCCGACCTCGCCGTCGCCTCCACCTCCCCGCCCCCGTCGCCGCGACCTCGCCATCGCCTCCGCCCACAGTGAGCCCCCGCGCGCGCACCTGCCCTGCCCCCCTGCCGCCGCCGCCATGATTTTTTTTGCATATGTGTTGATCTAATGTTTTTTTTCATGTATATATATTGATGTATGGATATATGTATGATGCTTTTTTGCATATGTGTTGATCTAATGTTTTTTTTCTGCATATATATGTGATGTTTTTATTTTGTTTTCTAAATATATATGTATGATGCTTTTTTATTTTGTTTTCATATGTATGATGCTTTTATTTTGTTCATGAGAGAGGCGGGGACGTCGACGAGGAAGTTGTACTGTTTAGAGTTAGGGTCGTCGAGGAAGAATGAAAATAAGGAAAAAGAATAAAAGAGGAAGAAGGAAGAAGGAGAAGAAGAGGAGAAAAAAATAATAAGAGGAAGTAGAAGAAAAAAGGAGAAGAAAAATTTCTTCTTCTCCTCTTTTCCTTCTTCTTCTCCTCTCTTTTTTTCTTCTATTTTTTCTTCTTCTTTCTTCTTCTTCTCTTTTTTCTTCTTCTCATTTCTTCTTCTTCTTCTTCTTCTTCTTCTTCTTCTTCTTCATTTTATCAGAAGCAGGGTGTCGAGGATCGCTGAGGGGTCGGTCGGGAACTAGGCTAGAGGGCTCGAGAGGGTCACAGAGGGTCGAGGGTCGTCGAGGCCGGTCGAGGGTCAATGTTTTGAGGGTCGAGGGTCGCCGAGGCCGGGTCGAGGGTCAATGTTTTGAGGGTCGAGGGTCGCCGAGGCCGGGTCGAGGTTTCGAGGCACAAGGGTTTGAGGGTTCGAGGGTTCTAGGGTCGAGGTTCGAGGGTTCTAGGGTTCGAGGGTTCTAGGGTTCTAGGGTCGAGGGTTCGAGGGTTCTAGGATCCGAAGGAAGAAGGAAGAAGAAGAAGAAAAGAATGAGAGGAAAAGAAGAAAAGAAGGAGAAGAAGAAGGAATAGAGGAGAAGAAGAAAAATAGAATTTTTTCTATTTTTCTTCTTCTCCTCTATTCTTTTCTTCTTCTCCTCTTTTTCTTTCTTTCTTTTTTCTTCTTCTTCTTCCTTATTCCTTCTTCCTCTTTTCTTCCTTTTCCTTATTTTCCTTTCTCGAGGGATAAGAAGAAAAGAAGAGGAGAAGAAGAAAGAAAGGAATAGAGGAGAAAGAAGAAACTTTGACACGAGGGGGTACCGATACCCCCTCCCGATAACATTATTTTCCCATGTATATGTATGTTGCGTCGTTGTCGATATAACGAGGGTGTCGAGGATCGCCGAGGGGTCGAGGGTCGGGAACTAGGGTAGAGGGTCGAGGGTCGTTAAGGGGTCAAGGGTCGAAGGTTTCAGGGTCGAGGGTCCCGGATAGGATAATTTGCCTTTTTGCTGAACTTTGTACCAAAAAGCGAATTATCCTATCTGGGACTCCGTTCCAAAACAACTTTGGAGAGCTTCGTACCATCATGCACCTGTTACTTTCGCCTAATGATGAAGACATGGTTTTGTTGAATCCTTTGACACTAGGCAACCTCCCGACCCTCGGTGATCTTCGACCCCTTGACCCTCGCCCGCTCGGCGATCCACGACCCTCTCCCCTACTTGTGGGACATATATGTACTGTTCAACGCCGACCCCCCCCCGATAGCTTCAACACGTGGGGGGTCGATGTAATACCCCCTCCTAGCTTGAAGCGTTCTCGAGGCCACCCCTAACCCTTGAAGCGTTGTCGAGGCCACCCCAAACCCTAGAGAAGCAGCGTCGAGGCCACTAATATGATTCCTTATTGTGATTAGCTAGCTAGTTCTACGTTGGCACTAATATATCCATATCTGTCATGTTTGAATAATAATTGCCATGTTGTAAATATTTGTAGAAACTATGGACACCCCCCGAGACGAAGCACAAGAAGCGTTGTTGAGGGACATAATCGCACACGGAAGTGATGTCGTCTCCTCGATGATGTGTCTCAGCGTCGATAACGATGGTCTGGAAGGAGAGGGTGAAGAAGCAGCTGGCTATGATTTACATGGCTCCGATGACCCAATGCGGTGCAAGAAGTAGACCGTGAGGACGGCTCCGGTGATCACCAAACCGAGTCCGGCCAGGTATATATATTAGTTAAGCCTGTGTTGACTGGCTCTCGTCTTTGTTTTGGTATATATATATGTACACATATTAATTAACTCTCGTCTTTGTTCTTTTTCTAGCCCTCGGATCGAGCACAACTTGGTAAAGAGACGAGGCCCAAGAAAAAGTTGAGCTCGGATGAAAAGTTTGAGATCATAGAAATCGCGCTTGACGGCCAACCGATTGAACCCTACCGGACAAAGAAGGCATTTGTTGCTCGCGGGGGTTACGGTTAGGGACAAGATCGATCAGCATCCACCAATGGTATAAGCCTAAGAACGAAGACCACGAGGTGTCTTATGTCAATGATATGCAGAAAAATGATCTTTGGACCGAGCTGAAGTCAAATTTTACCCTACCGCCAGAGGATGATCCGGAGAAGCCAGTAATAGAGCCATTAATCAAGTCTTTTGCCCTTAAGAAGATGGCAGAACTATTCAGGAATTGGAAGAAAGACCTCAATACGTATGTCGAAAAAAATGAGACACCAGAATTCACGGGCAAATATGAGAAGATCAGAGATGACTGGCCCGCATTTGTGGCCTACAAGACATCGGTAAAGAGTAAAAAGATGTCAGCGACAAACAAGAGAAATGCTGCGAAGAAGAAGCCTCATCATCGCACGGGGTCAGGTGGCTACCTCATAGCCCGGCCTAAGTGGTCCAAGGCTGAGAATGACCTGCTTGATAAAGGGATCGAACCCGAGACAATGAACTGGCCAGACCGTTGCCGGACTTGGTTCTTCGGGGCCGACGGATCCTTGGACCCTATAACGGGAAGTGCATTTGGGCCAGACGAACAATTGGACATACCAGTCAAGAGGCTTAAGCATTATATCGAAGCGGCGCAGCAAGGGAAGTTCGTTCCGCAGGGAGAAGGACGAGCTCACAATGGCCCTCGGGAATCCCGAGCACCACGGACGGACACGAGGCACGCCAGCTCCCTTTCGTGGAAGGCTGGATTTCCGGACGCAGGGGTTACAAAACCCATGAGAGGAGGAAGAAACCGGAGCAGAGCCTAATGCAGGCGCTGCGAAAGGGTAATGGGGCTAGAGGAACGAGAAGAGGAACGAGAAGCAGCCGATCACAACAAACGAACTGCCGAAGCTTCCCCGGTTACCCCGCCATCTCAGCAGAGAAGCAGCGTGGCTTCCACCGAAGCTGCTTCAGCCAGAGCAGCATGCCTTGACGGCTCCTGCCAGCTATCCCGTGGATGCTATCACGGATGCTGAAAGTTGCCACCTTATGGCGCAATGGAGCAATTTAAAGGTCAAGGCGGCTGTTGGCTCTGTTATCCCACTAAACCCGACTCAACTTTTCACCGCCGCCGATTCCAGAAGGATATGCTAAGGTGATGGTCGATGAAATAACGGAGGGATTTTAGCAGCTCCGGCTTGACCACCCTACCGGTGAAGGGGAGTATCGGCTGGGTTCAACTCTGAAGACTCCATGCCTATGGCGGAAGGATCTCATCAACCTTCCGAACTGGACGCCTCCGCCTCCTCCTCCTCCTCCGGGCGAAGTCAGGCACTCCGCCTCCTCCACCACCTCCTCCTCCTCCTCCGGGCGAGTCAGGGCACTCCGCCTCCTCCACCGCCTCCTCTTCCGGGCGAGTGACGATCGTGGCACTCGGCCGGCTCTTTTCTCCGGCGCGTGGCGGCACTCCGTCTCCTTCTCCGCTGCACCGGGCGCGTCCGGGCAGCCAGCCTCCTCCTTCTCCGCCTCGTCGGCAAGAAGGGCGGAAGAGACCCGCCGCTGCTCCGGCTGCTCCGGCGTCATAGTCCTTCTCCTCCGCCTCGTAAGCAAGGAAAGAAGACATCCGCTCCGCTCGCTTCCGCCGGCATCTAGCAAGATTGCCAAAGGCGGAGGAGATACAGATTCAGTCCTTCTCAAGACTCTGCAGAAGTTACCGCACGAGAGGAGCGAGGAGGAAAACGCGAAGATCGCGCAGATCAAGTGGATGACTGGTTTCAAGGGTTGAAAGCAAAGAGACATCCACCTCCGGAGGAGAAGGTAGATCCGGTCAAAGCGAAGCGCATTGCTGCCCCGACAAAACCACCCAAGTCTCCGCCGAAAGGCAACTATGAGCGCATTATTGAAAGGCATTTGCCGAGGCGGAGAGATCGGGAAGTACTTGTCGCTGATCAAAGGATGAAAGAACGACGAGCTGGGAAACAAATTGCCCAGCTCGGCGAACAAGCGAAGGAATCGTGCCCCCGCTCAAAGGTGCTCGCTAGCGACATCGTCGATCCGAGGATGGTGCCCGTTATGGCAATCCTGAAGATTACTTGCCCGACGATGTACAATTTGATTTCTTGGAGGTGCAGATACAAAGATACGAGTACGGGAAGCCTCTCACAAAGATGAAAGCTCTCTATCAACGATGATGCGAAGATTGCATGATTGGTACATGAAAACCTGCAAAGAGTCTGAGGGGAGGAGTACTTTGTATTTGAGAGTTAAAAAGGAGCATGACCTCCTTGGAATTGAACTGTTGCCTATTCCATTTGAGGAGTTCTATCAGTTTTTCAATCAATTGGCCCTCGATAAAACAACGGTCACCTGCTACTGTCTGTAAGTAGTACTACTTCTGTCATTAAGTATCTCTATATAACTCAGCCCTTTCATTGCATGTATTTATAAATATCCTCACTATATTATGCAGATTGAAGATCGCGAATTGAAGAAAAGACAAGTGGGTGATATTGGGTTCATTAACACATATCTCATAGATGCAAATGAGGTTGAATTTCGTACAAAGATACCGAGGCCAACTTGCTACAATCGTTGGTAATAAATGAACACAAAGATATAATACTCTTTCCTTACAACTTCAAGTGAGTGTTACTGTCTTGTGGCATATTCGGTTTCCTTATTAGTCTAGGTTATAGTAATGTAATATTGATGAGTTATGCATGTGTGCGCAGCTACCACTATATTCTCCTAGAGATTAATCTTGAGAAGGGAGTAGTAACTTTCTTTGACTCGAGACGAAAAGATCCCAAGGAGTATGCGGACATGACTGAAATGCTCGAGAAGTAAGTTAAATCGATCATTATCCACCATATCAGCAACTTTGTTCATTTCTGATATCAAGTAATTTTTTCTTTGTATGGCAGGGCTTGGGGAAAATTCACCAAAAAGCTCCGGACTACCGAAGAAGCTGCAATTTAGACACCAAAGTAAGTACTATATAGTAGCAGATTCCACGCCAAGATCTCCTAGTGATTCAAGCACTAGTTTCATCAATACCATTTAGCATGCTTGCTAATTATCAGTTTGATTGACCTCTGCTTCTTGTAAAGTGGTTGTGGCAGGAACAAGGGAATGATTTCTGTGGATACTACGCTTATGCGAGTCCATCCGCCACACGACCTGTGAGAGGGGCTACTCCGACAAACAATAATGGCGCGTAAATAAAAATATTCACAATTTTATTTTATTACCATCATTTGTGTTGAGTTTCATTCATTCATATATATATGTATTGACCCCTTCTTAAAATTAGATGTTTTGGATGCGGATGAACTACTAGCACCAGATCGCATTCGAGCAATTCAAGAGGAATTGGCGGCATTCTTTCTTGACCACGTGATCGCTGAAGACGGAGAATACTATGTGGACCACGCGTCCGTATTGTAAAAGATAACTATTGTATATATATATGTAGCCGGTAGTGTCGGATAGATATACGAGAACTTGTTGTTCGACCAATCTCTCGGAGAAGGAGAGGTGGTCGATATCACTTCTCTCTGTATGCATATATATGTTCATGACGATCTTCTGCTTTGCTTAATTACTAGCTAGCTAGCATGTCTAGTTAGTCCTCTCTATACGTATGTATAGTACGAAGCGTCGACCAAGCACGGACAAAAGAAAGGACACTTTTCTCTATTAATTAGCTAGCTATAGCACAATATATGAAACACCTAAATTAACCCCCAAAACCCCCAAACCACCCCCTCTTTTGAAAAAACAAAACCAGAGCTCAAGAAATGCCGACGGCGTGGATGCCTATTGGTCCCGGTTGGTGCCACCAATCGGGACCAAAGGCCCTCCCGCCTGGGCTCGGCCGGATGTGCCATGTGGAGGCCCATCTCATCCCGGTTATGGATAGAACCGGGACTAAAGGGTGAGGGTATTAGTACCGACCCTTTAGTCCCGGTTCACGACCCGGGACTAAAGGCCCTTATGAACCGGGACTATAGGCCCTTTTTCTACTAGTGCACTTAAGGGAGGGTAGTGTACCACACGTGAAGGACAGGAAGTGCGACCAGGACGCGTGGGCGTGGATCATTAATTCATCAGAAGTAGTACTAGTTTTCTTCACTTTACATTAGATAAAGAGTTTTGTTTCGTACTTACATAATTTAAAATGATTGTTATGGAGAGAATAAGAAAACCACTCCACTAGTATATATTACTCGTATACACGAGACTACTATATGGACGCGGCTTGACTTAGTGCACCTGCCTTTTGGTTTATGACAGGTGGGCCCAAACTGTGGTTGGCTCACCTGTCATACAGCCAAAAGCAGGTGCAGTGAAGGCACCGGAGCTCAGTCCGTACTATGGTAGAATATATAAAAGCGGGAGCCTCAGCGCTTGTTCGCTAGGGTTTGTACTCCCCACACGCTCGCCGCACTACATATATGTTACACGTTGGAGGCTCAGCGTTCATTTGCTAGGGTTTGCTATATTCACAGTCTCTCACCCTCTCTTCACCAAATCTAAACAAGAATGCATTGGCCTCTTGTCTCTCTCTCCCCCCTCACAGCTGGTGAAGGAGGCGTCCGTATCCCGTCGCACCGGGAAGGGGAGGAGGTGCAGCATTCACTCTATCGCCTTCGGCGAGGGAGGCAATCCACTGCCGGCTGCGCTGTTCTCTTTCACCCAGCGCCTGTGCGGGAGGGCCACCGACCCCTTCTTCCTCGCTGTCGTACGTAGTGTGGGCAGATCCGGCCTCCCGCCGCACGCCTTGCCACATCCCGACGACCCTAAGGTATAAGTTTCTTTGAAACCGTCATTGCTCTAGCTGCATGTGGATCTTTTTCGATCTGTAGTCGAATCTAGGTCTTGGTTCAAAGAGGAAAGAAGGGTGCGGTCTTGGAGCAAGAATCTAGGACGTGGTTCAATGAGGAAAGGAGGGGCGGAAAGTAGTATAGACTGGCTATCCAGCCGCTTTGTAGGTCGAAAAGGGAAAAGGGGGTAACCCAGTACACACATAGAACCGATCTCTTTGTTGAAAAGGGAAAGAAACTGGGGGGTCGGGTAGTTTGTGCAGGACTAGACTTGCTGCCCTCACTTAGGAAAAAGGTTCAAAGAGAACATATATGGTACCAACGCATATATGCTGCTTGGCTACATACTCTGCATCACCCATTTATACGTGTGGACGCACATGGTGCTGGCATGTCCCATACAGCTATTTTCCTGTTGTTAATCTAAGAATGCTGCCGAAAAATTGAAGTAATGCCACTGTTAAAAGTAAATTACATTTTTAACGAATGTTGTTTCAAGAGAATGTCTCTGTTAATATGAATCAATGCAACCGTTTTAGAAATGCTACTATCCTACTTTGTTTTCCATCCAACATAAGTTAGATGCTTCTTTCTGTCACCGTTTATTTCATCCTCCTTTATCGGGAAGTAATTGTTTCCTTTTTTGCCTCTGTTAAAACAGGGGTATCGATTCAACTTGTTGCTATTGCGACATTTTGCTTCGCTACTCGAAACACTTATGCTTTAGGAGTGTTTTGTGCAGTTCAACTTGAATGTCACATCGGTGACTTTGCTTAATTTTTGTGGAACTACACAAAAGGAGAGCGAGATTTGTTTCCACTCTTCATGTCGAGTTGTTTCAAATCTTGGTCTCATCCACATGATGTGCAGTGTGCTTTGAGATGTTGTCCTACTTGTTTTGGTACTTTTTTAAATAAATGTTGAATTGAAGCTATTGTATTGCTGTCTTTTCCCATTAAGTAGTGAACAAAAATGGGACCAACCTGCATGATGCTTGTTGCTTTGTTACAACAAATTCAGCATCACCCCTTTATAAGCCAAGTAATGATGCCACTCTCGTAATTAACCATCGATTCTTATTTCAAACCGCAACAGTTGTGAGGGATTGGCGGGATTACCATTTTGTGGCCGCATGTTTCATCCTCCTTTATTAGCCAGTAATTGATTCCTTTTTTGCCTCTGTTTAAACAGGGATATCTATTCAACTTGTTGCTATTTCTACATTTTGCTTCGCTACGCGAAACACTTTGCTTGATTTCAGTGCAACTGCACAAAACGAGATTCGGTTTCCTATTCGTGTTGGCAGATTCATATTTTATCCTGGTCTTCTCATGAAAGGTCAGTACAGGCCTTCATCCACATGATTGTGTAGTGTGCTTTGAGATGTTGTGCTACTTGTATTGGTACTGTTTTAAATAAATGTTGAATTGAAGCTAATGTATTGCTGTCCTTTTCCATTAAGTAGTGAACAAAAATGGGACCAACCCAGACATGATGCTTGTTGTTTTATTACAGCAAACTCTGCATCACCCCCTTTATAAGTAGATGGAAGCACATACTGTTGTTTTACCCACTCTCCCCTGGAACAATTTATGTTTTTCGATAATCTAATGCCGCTGGTAAAATTAAGCAATGCCACTCTCAGAATTAATTAACTACTGAATCTTAGTTCAAAATTGCAACACTTGTTAGGAATGGTACTATCCTGCTTTGTAGTTCTTTCTACATGTTTAACCAAGGTATTGCTAAGATAATGTCTCTGTTAAAATGAATCAGTCGCATTGTTCTAGGAATGATACTTTTCTTCTTTTTCATTCTTTATACATGTTGAAACAAGGCATTGTTAAGATAATGTCTCAGTTAATATTAATGAATCACACTGATTGAGAATTGCTACTCTCCTGCTTTGTTTCCCATTAAGATAAGGTAGATCAGTAGATGTTTTTCTTCTGGGAGTACAAGTCATCAACCGTTATATCTCAGTAATTGTTTCCCTTATACCTTTTGTTGCTTACAGGGATATCACAATTAAAGCTCGGTTTTATTCCAACTTAGATTTTAGTTCAACTGCACAAAAGGAGCCAATGTGTCCAAGGCAAACTGCTGCATTACTGGGTCCAGTTGGTCGTTCCACTTTGCAGAAAGAAGCAGTCACTTTTTGCGCTACATTACAGAAGGAATGACCAAGAAGCTTTACAGACTATTAGTCCTTCCACTATGTAGGCCAAAAGAGGTGCCAATTTCACCTTTTCTTAGTTTGGCACCAAATCCCTCCATTACATGATACCGGTGCCATAAATATTAGACACCGTGACATGACTAGTCTACAGAGACCATTGGCAATTTAACAACATGTGGAGTGCCCTGGGCAAAAGTGCCCAAACAAGTACAAGAAGCGACAGACTCCACGATCATAGGCATTACATATTTTGAATGGTAAAAGCTTGTCAAAGTTTAATTATTGATGTTAGCAAGAAGCTTTACATGTGAGTCCACGATCATAGGCATTACATATTTTGAATGGGAAAAGCTTGTCAAAGTTTAATCATTGATATTAGCAAGAAGACGTTAGTTTAATATATTGGAATTGGAAAACCTTGTCAAAATTTGCTCATTTATGTTAGCCAGAAGACATGCTTTTGATATTTTTTAGTGGGACGCCCTTGCTGTGAGCAGCGTCGAGTGTTTTTTCCTATTCCTGTGTTCAGTTTAGAAGTAAATAGTTACTCTGCTGAGATATTCCTGTGTTAAGAGTTTGTTCTGAATATTGTCTATGTAATACCAGGCCTTGTGTTTGATTGCCAAGTTGAGCTTGGGATGTTGTGGCATGCGGCATCACGAGCTATTCACCGTGCCTCCTGAGAATAATGCTTCATATTGTTTTGCATGTCGATCTAATGCGAGTGATTTGCTTGTTAAGAAGATCATCCTCTTCTGTTGTTTCCGTGCGTAAGAATTTCATCGTCTGATGTTTCAGAGCCTGTTTGGTTCCAACAAGTCACCTGACTTATAAGTCAGGTGACTTAAAACCAGTGACTTATAAGTCACGCATGTTTGGTTGTCACCTGACTTATAAGTCACTTGACACACCTTCCCACACCAACCAACATCATGCAGATGGTGGGACCCATGCAAAAGGGGATGACTTATAAGCTTTAAGTTGGGGTGGAGCAACTTATGACTTATAAGTTGAGGTGACTTATAAGTCGGGTCTGTTTGGCAAAATAAGTCACTTTTTTCACTTTTCGACTTATAAGTTGGTGACTTATTTGGAACCAAACAGGCCCTCATTCATAGCCTAGACGACATGTCGGGTAGGTTAGATGTGAAACCATATGATCTTTCGACCAACTCATGATATTAGGCCGTGATTGGATCGTCTTTTTCCAACCAAAACCGCTTGTAAAACTGACGCTTATAAATTAAAGCAGATGGTCTCGGGCAAAGGCGCTTGGTTGGTCCATTTCGACTAGTAAAATATCGGAAGTACTTCACACAAGATAAAAACGCTGAATGACACTCGGACGATTGCGAATCCAGCCATTAGCTGCTGTTTCAGCCTTGCCCATGGATGGCATGATACGCACGTCGTGCATGTATCGTCTGGTAATGTCGTCCATATAGCAGTGCTCGTAAAATATACAATGGTCTCTCAAATTACACGCGTAAACCGCCGGTTTTACTTACAGACCTCGAGCCTTCCGATGACGGGTAAATTACACTTGTATATTAATACAGGTTTGAAATAAACTAGAGCTCCCAAGCGCGGCCTTACCGTTTCATGCCGTCTCAGTTTCATAGGTGTCCGATGATCCTGGCTTCCTGAATGAGCAGCGGGCGCTGTATCAGACCTCCGTAGGGCCCGCGAGGCCCTCTCCATTGTCCTTCGAGTTGTTGCGCTCGCTGTGGCGCCGAGCATTGTTAACATGGTCAACGAACATGATGATTCAGGAGATGACTTTATTTTGACTGGATGACACTAGGGACCCACTAGGGCCATAGTCGTACGTACGCAAGTGCCTCCTTATTATGTACAACTATATTTTTTTTGCTTTCTCCTGGTTTCCTGACATCACGGTCCCACACCATTGTCAACCTATGTAGTCAATATAAACGAGAGAATTGCACAAGGTGTGGCCGATACCTGGGACCAAGCAGCTCGAGCAAAGATTTGTGTTTTTGAGGCGTGAGCACCGCAGAAGTTTTTCTTGGCGATGATTTCGTTGTTGTTCAGAGGAGAGCAGGGTATTAATCGGCGGGCTGTGTCTGCCTAGCCTAGGCCAGATATCCAGCCCAGATACTACTTTTCTCAAGATGAAAACGGCTAGCCCAGCTATGCGTCTTTTTAAGGAATACCCAGGCAAGGTCAACTTGTTATTTTGCGCCCCGCTGGGCTGCAAATCTTTCCTATGAGGGATGCATTAGGCTTAACAGGAAAATGGGCTTTAAAAATAATAAATGGGATGTAATCATAAAAACAGGGCAGTAACTATAAAAAATGCAACAAACACGAAATTAGTTTATAAAATATTATTTATGGATTTTTAAAATCTTAAATTTTCATTGTTGCGCGCGCAATGTTTCGTTGGATTTTTACGTAATACAAATTTAAATTTAATCTGACTAGAAATTTCGGGATAAGAATATTTTGGATCGCATCAAAATGTGGGAAATTTTATTGAATTATGTCTTCAACGGTTGGTTGAAATTATTAATCGTTGTCCTAGCTAGAAAATGGGCTGTACTTTTAACAAACTGTAAATGGCTTGTTGTAAATTCCATTAGAATTCAAAAATGGGCTATACATTCTTACAAAACGCAAATGGGCTATAAGTTCTCTGCCACACACTTGTGGGCCTACTAAGTGAAGCGTCCCCTAAAAAAATAAGTTGACGCGTATGCAAGGCTTCGTCAACTTATTATAGTGAACAAACGGTTCTAGCAGCAGTGGCCATTGGATGTCTATCCAACGAATGTCGTGCTTCTTCTTCAATCTCAGATATTCTTAGCTTCGGCCGCCCAAAAAAGGGTTCCTCCCCCTGACATCTGGGGTGCACCGCTTCAGAGGCTGACCTGTGGGCCTACTAAGTTGGAGCGTACCAAGGGCTTTGTCAACTTAGTAAATTTAAACGATTCAACTTCAGTGACCATACGATATCCATCCAATGGTCGTAGTGCTTCTTCAACCTCTGGTCTTCTTGGTCCAGCCGCCCAAAGCAGCGCCGGTCGTGCCGCCTGCTCCTACCTCCCGTGGGTCGGCCAGGTTTGCCATGAGGCCTCACCGCCCCATACTACTCCCACCGCTCGCCAGGCCATCCCTCCACTCACCCACACCCCCTGTTATTCTGCAGCGATGGAAACCTCACACCGCAGCCGAACCAGTGAACCCTCGTACTCCTCTCCGCGCGGGCTTCCGCTGCTGCATCTTCCCCGGCCCCGCGTCGTCCCCTTCCTAGGCATCGCCGTCGTCCACCGCCCTGGTGCTCTCGGCGCGGCGTGGTCAACAAGGTCAACGACCGACTTCCATCAGAAAAGTACTGTACATGGAGAGGCTGACATCTGGGTCCACGGCGGCCGCAAGGAAGTGCCTCCTTGTTGTGCGCAAAATAATTATTCCTCCACCTGACAGCAGGGACCCACCTGACGGGCCACCTTATTTCGCGAAAAAACGTTTCCCCCCTGACAGTTGGGACCCACCAGACGGGCCACCGTATTTTGTGAAAAAACGTTCCCCTGCTGTCAGCTCAGACCCACCGGAAGTTCCTATTTATTACGCACAAAAAAATGAATACTCCCCCTACTATCTGGGACTCACCTTGGTGGGAAGCTGACTTGTGGGCCTACTAAGTTGACGGGGACGGAGGGCTTTGTCAACTTAGTCAATATGTACTATTCTAGCTCCAATGATCGTAGGATGTCCATCCAACGGCCGTAGTGCTTCTTCAACCTCTGGTCTTCTTGCTCCAGCCGCCCAAAGCAGCGCCGGTCGTGCCGCCTCGCTTCCCGCCTCCCGTGGCTGGGCCAGTTTGCCGGAGGCCTCACCGCCCCCTACTATTCCCACCTTAGGCCAGGCCCTGCAGCGACGAAAGCCTCACACCGCAGCCAAATGAGTGAATACTCATACTCCTCTCCGCGTGGGCATCCACTGCCGCGTCTTCACCGGCTCCGCGTCGTCCCATTCCTAGGCCTCACCGTCGTCCACCGCCCTGGTGCTCTCGACGCGTCGTGGTCAACGTTGTCAAGGAACGACTTCCATCGGATGTGGACTGTACGTCGAGAGGCTGACAGCTGGGTCCACGGCCGCAGCAAGGAAGTGCCTCCTTATTACGCGGAAAATAATGATTCGTCTACCTCACAGCAGGGACCCACCGGACGGGCCACCGTATTTCGTGAAAAAACGTTTCCCTCCAGACTGTTGGGACCCACCAGCTACATCTTCGCACGCAGGGAAGTGTGTCCGAGCAAAAAAAAAACAAAATGATTCGCCCCCTTACTGCTGGCACCCACCAGCTACATCTTCGCAGTAAGGAAGTGCTCGATACCGGGACCCACCTGGTCGAAGCGTACGTAGTGTTGTCATTCTGGTCGCAAACGTGTACGTAGATACTGGTCAATGTAGAGGTGCGCACGTGTCGTAGTAGAGGCGCGCACGCGTCGATGTAGAGGCGCACACATAGCATGTACACGTACGTACAGCAGTGAGGGTGCAACAAAGAAAATACGGCCACATATGTACATACGGGCAGGGTCTCGAACGCCTACTCGCGCATACGTACATGGCTGGGTCGGAACGGAGAAACAACATCGTCGTCGTGTTCATGGGGAGCCAACCGGCTGGGTCGGAACGGAATGCGTGGCCGTGTTCATCGGGAGGGCTTGGACGGAACAGGCGATGGAAACGAGGCCTGGCGTACCGCACAATGGAGGAAACAGACCTCCTACGTTCGGAACGGGGTCCAGTTGATCAGAGGGTGTGGCGCATCGCAAAAGCGGAGGAAACGGACCTCCCATGGTCAAAACGGGGTCCCGTTGATCGGGAGGGTGTGGCGCATCGCAAAATGGAGGAAGCAGACCTTCTACGCTCCAAACGGGGGTCCCGTTGATCGGGAGGGGTGTGGCATATCGCAAAACGAATCTAAACGGACTTGTGTTGGAGCGCCACGGTCAAACGGGGTCATGTTCATCAGAGGGTGTGGCGCATCGCAAAACGGACTCCACGGGATACTGTTCATCTCCACCGTCGACCTCCTCCAGCCTCCACGGGCTACCATCGACCTCCTCCAGCCTCCACGGGGTCCTGTTCATCCAGCCTCCACCGTGTGCTACTCCACCGGCTACGGTTCAACCACCCCTCCACGGGCACCCCTCCACCGCTCATCGCTCATCCAGCCCTCCACACCACGGGTCCTGTTCAACCACCCTCCATGGCCACCCCTCCACTATGTAATCGCTCATCCAGCCGCCCACACCACGGGTTCCTCGTTCATCCAGAGAGGCAACGCCACCGCCACCGCTCATCCAACCCCCGCAACACTCACCGCTCATCCAATCGATCGGCTTCAGTTAGCAGCAAGAGCGGCGAATCGCCGATCGGCTTCAGTTAACAGCCATCGATCGATCGCTTGGGTTCAGTAACGCGTAGCCAGCAGTGTAATCGCTCGGGTTCAGTTAGAGCCCAACGCCTCGCTCGGGTTCACTTAGAGCGAATGCCTCGCACACACGTGCGTACGTACGAGAGAAATGTGCATCGCTCGGCCCCCGACCTCCCACCGTAACCGGCAACTCCCCGAAATCCTCCCCCTCGCTTCTACCACGGTTTTTTCCGTCATGGACGGCCCAAAGAATGTGATGTAGCTGTTGTCGCCCGCCTGTAATCTAAAAGCCCATTTTCTGTCATGATTTTTTGTCATAGAAGTAGGAGCCCACCACATCTATGATGATATCGGGTTTTGTCACAATTATCGTCATAGAAGTGTCATATGTATGACATAAAATTTTTTCGTTCGGCCCAAAATGTCACGGATGTGTCTTTTTTTGTAGTGTTAAGATCATCAAGAGGATATCCAATAGCAGCACGGTGCTTCTTCAGTGTTTTCAATAATTTCTTTTCTTCATGCTATGAAAGGTTAGCACTAATAATAATAGGATATATATTCTTTTCATCAAGATAAGCATACTTAAGAGTATCAGGTAATGGTTTAAGCTCAAACACGGGGTCACCTTTGGGTGGAGGAGGATCCCCTAGGATTTCAACAGGCAGGTTGTGTTTCAAAATAGGACCTTGTTTAAAGAATTCTTCATCTATTTCCCTTCTTTCATTCATAAACATATTATTTTCATGGTCTAGCAAATATTGTTCTAAAGGGTCATCAGGAGGCACGGCAATAGAATCAAGACCAATAATTTAATCTTTACTAGGCAATTCTTTGTCATGGGGCTGTCCATGAAATTTAGCAAAATTAAACTCATGAGACATATCCCCCAACCCAATAGTAACAACATCCTTTTCGCAATCTATCCTATCATTAACAGTATTCAAGAAGGGTCTACCAAATATAATGGGACAAAAGTCATCTTGTGGGGAGCCAAGAACAAGAAAATCAGTAGGATATTTAACTTTCCCACACCAGACTTCAACATCTCTAACAATCCCAATTGTTTAAATAGTGTCTCTATTGGCATGTTTATTAGTAACATCAATTTTCTCTATCTCAGCAGGTGCAATATTATGCATAATTGTGACAGCCTACATTTTGCCCTCTTCCCTTTGCCTGATTTTCCGTTGGTTTGGATTTGAATTTGAAATTTTTGAATCACTTTAGATGGACTTAAACACTTGGGTACCCCATTGACTTTCACCCAAGTGACTTATTTCTCTCCCTAAGCCATCATTTCTTCTCCGATCATCTCAAAAGAATATTATGAATATTTTTCTGTAATGAAAAATATTCATTTTCTCTCTAAAACCCTAACTAGACCCTTGTGATCCAAAGCAACCCCAATTTTTCTTGCCCACAAAAATCTGAGAAAATTCCCAAATATTCTTTGAACCCTAGGGAACCTTCCTGAGAAAAAATATTTCATCACTTTTTGGAATATTTTTGCTACAGAAAATATTCTCTGTTCTGGACAGAAATGGTAGTTTCTACAGCAACTACAATTTTACTTGCTCAATTGTGGCTGAATTTTCTTGTGCATCATCACCTTAGTAGATGATTGCTAACCTCCAAAGCCCAGCTCCCAACTCTTAGTATTTTGACCCCAGTAAGCTCTCAAAGTAACTATCCAGAAACTTACCAGGAAGTTGAAATCCATGTTACTGTGCCTGAGCTCAAATGGTAACCTCTCAATCTACCACGGACTACACGCCAAACATGAAGTTTGGGCTTAGCTCGGCCTGAGGTCAGAGTTCACGCGGTGACCGCGTTCGTCCAGGCGTGCTGGCATACGGCCGACGCGCTCTGCGTCGCGCCCGCGCCTCTGTTGCTCGCGTGATCGCTTCCCCGCCTGCCAAACCTTGCCAAACTTCGCCCCGATCATCGTCCCGACCCTCATAACTCTCTCCTGGCGCTCGCCGACGCTGGATCTTGCCGCAGCGAGCGTGGGCGTGGTCTGGCCAACCCAACAATGCACTATGCAGTGTGTTCGTCGCCACCCCTCGCTCTTGTGCTCATCTCCGCTCTCCCACAGTGCCCGCGTGAGCTGCGTCGCCTTCCCCCTCGCTCACTGACGCCGTTCTTCGCCGGGCGTTGTGTCTACGTGTCCACCGGCGGAGCCCGAGCCCCTCTCATCGCTCGGCTATAAATAAAGCTCTCCCCAGCCTCCTCAAGCATCATCCACTCCTCACACACACTCCACAAACTCGTAGAAAGCCGTAGCACGGTCGGACAGGCCGCAGCCGCTGTCCCCGAGCTCGAGCTCGCCGACGATCCCCCGGGTCATCTCCGCAGCTCCAGCCACTCCCAGGCTCGGGCCTCCCTTCCAGGGCCTCCGCCGTGCCTCGGTGGTGCCATTCCACCCGGTTGGAGCCCATGGTGCTGCCTCTAGTCGTCGCCGTCTCCAACTCCGGCGACCTCTACTTTCTGTCACCGCTGGAGAGGTCGTTTCGGACGCCGTCCGACCACCCCTAGCTAACGTACGGGTACGCGCAGGTGCCCCTCCGTCTCCTCTTTCCATCCTTCCCTCCAGTTCTGGCCAAGGAGCTCTCCTCGTTGGTGTGTGCTCCGGCGGAGCCTCGCCGCCCTTTGTTTCCCTCTCCCCCTCCCTCTCACCTGACTAGCGGGGCCCGCTAGTCAGCCACTCTGTACGCACCCGAAGCGGTATGAGTGGTGCTTCCTACGACGTTTACGCCTTCGACGTCACCCCCAGTTCTGTTTATTTAAATTCAAAATTCAATTCTATCCAGAGAGCTTCAAACAGCCAAAACTTTTTAACCATAAGTCCAAATAAATTGATTCTTTTTGCGTTGTGTTCTTTATACAGAAATCTAGCAGCTAACCAAAAATGAGATTTTTCTTTGCTGTCTAGATTTATTTTGGTGAATTTCAGAAGGGTTCTTGATGATTTCTTTTTGTGTTTATAATTGTTTTCAGAAAGTGAAGCTTGTCTTGTGTCACGACCGGTTTTTCAATAAAATACATATTGAGAAACTGATCTTGTTATTCCCAGTACAGGAGAGTCCTCCTCACTGGTAGACAAATCCTTGATACAGAAATCCAGAAGTACTAAATATATTACAGGGTTGAGCTGAGGTTGCTCAACAATTTTATTACAAGCACGCCAATAATATACATAAAGGCGGATATGGCACAGGGGTGTGGTGGCATACTACTGACTCGCATTTAAACGTGGTGGTGGATATGTCACAGTGAAGTGGGTGACATTGACTCCTACTCTTGCAGCTCATCGAGCGTCGAAGTGAGGCTCGATGATTTATTCGGGTAGCGGAAGCGGATATGGTACAAGTGATAAATTCCAGGATCGCACGGGACTGACTGGGACCCCTCTAGGAGTCGGACTCGCTATCGAACTCTTCATCCATAAGATCGCCTTCGTCAACATCTAGCCAAATCAACAAGTCAAGTGAGTAGATTGAATGTACTCGCAAGACAGTTCGGACATAAGATATAACAAACGTAAGCATGATGCAACATGAGCAATTTGCAATGCACACTCAAATGATAAACTTCACGACATGAATAATAAAAGGAAGTCGGGCGGTAGTCCTCCCGAAATCCCAACAGAAATAATTGAAAACCGATCGAGTGTCTGAAACGACACCTCACATGGTGAACAAATAAATTAACGTGCCGCAGTCGGGCGTCTAAGCGACACCACATAAAGGGCTTATATTGAAAAGTAAATGACAATGCGTGCCACAGTCGGACGTCAAAGCGACATCACATAAAGGTCTTATATTGAAAATAAACAACCCAAATGCCACAGTCGGACGTCTGAGTGACATCACATAAAGGGCTTATATCGAAAGCAAACAACATAAATGACACAGTCGGACGTTTGAGCGACATCACATAAAGGGCTTATATCGAAAGTAAACAACATAAATGCCATAGTCGGACGTCTGAGCGACATCGCATAAAGGGCTTATATCAAAAGTAAGCAACATAAATGCCACAGTCGGACGTCTGAGCGACATCACATAAAGGGCTTATATCGAAAGTAAACAACATAAATCCCACAGTCGGACGTCTGAGCGACATCACATAAAGGGCTTATATTTCACCGACGTATTCAAGCAGTATAGAAAATTCCAAGGAAAAGTCTCAGCACATAATAATAATAAACGGGTTAGTCCATCCACAGGAATAATCGTATAGCCAAGTTTTCCACACATGGTTGTTCACCGGAGATCGAGAAGGATATTGACACTGAGATTGACAAGGACAAGTTGAACACCGACCTTGATCATAGATATGGTTACTTGGATGCGTTTGACTCTGCAGAGTTTGTACTATTAAACCACAGCCAACGGATTTCAGTAGTCGCAAGGGACTAGTTCCATCTACGGTATTTAGAAGAAACACATTTAACCAGTACACACCCAATTCCACATTCCGCTGCCAGGAATCACCCTAGGCAACGTTCAAGAAAAACTCTAAGACGGGGAGGTCACAACCTCGAATAGCATGGGATCAAATTTATCTCGCGCGCTCTAAGGGGTGCCCCCCTCTCGGTCCCAACTGGAAACACCCATGCTCCCTGACCGGATGACGTGCTTTAATCCAGGGCCATGGAACCCTCATCCCGACCCCTCTATTTGGTGTGTACCAGGAAAGAGGTTTGCAACTTACTAAACCATATTCCATAAAGAAAACATGTGGTAGTACAAGGAAAAGAACTGGTGATCACGTGACCTAATTCACGTTGACACAGGAGTTAAGTTGTTTGGCAAAAGACTGGCATGCTACAACAATACCATCTTACCACCCATCATGTCACCACATGATCATGTAAAATCACATCGAATCACACATCGAGTTTCGAAGCTCACTTGCAATAGCTTTGCATGCAATATAACCCTTGCCGCTATGCATATAATCATGCTGTGAACTGACTAATCAATGCAAGCATGCAAAACACTCATCATATCAAAGGTTCAAACATGCTTGCCTGGTTCGGAGTAGTCGGAGTCTAGCTCGGTGAAGTTCGCGGTCCCGGCCACCTCTTCCAAAGATTCTACGGTATAAGAAAAAGATACGTACTAACGTAAATACCATGTGTGCACAATAAGTGTTCCAAATATTTTTAAACTAAATATGATAAAAAACTAGACAGAAAAATAAAGGTGATAGAAAAAGAATCAATAAAAAATCATTTCATGTTTAAAAGTTATAAAGGTTTTAGTCCAGGGACTTGTCTGTAATGAAACAGAAAGTTCCCAGCGGCTAGCTTATAAAACAGAAAACGGTTCGATTAAAAACCCGCCAACTCTAAAGGAAGACGTATCCTGCCCGAAGGCGTTTTCAGAAAACGTTTCGAAAAGAATAAAAAGCTGACGTGGGGGTCCCACTTGTCGGGTTTAAACTCTGAAAAGTCACCGGCGCCCGAGAGCTGCGGTGGTCGCCGGCGGCGATCCACGGGGAGTCAAGAGGAGTGGGTGGTACCTACGGGTTCCTTGGGTCCTTCCGCACCTGTGGGTGGTGGAGTTGGTCGACGGCAAGCACCACGTCGACGGCGGCCTCAACTCCGGCGGTGGTGGTTCGGGCGTTGGTGGATCTCGTCGGGGAGGGCTACACCGAACGAATTGAGGGTCGGGTTAGAACACTAGGTGCACCCGAGGGCTGCTGACGTGGTTTGGGAGTCGGAGGTGGCCTCACCTGAGTGGATCAAGCCGGAGACCGAGGCTGGTCGGGGCGGCCGGAGTCGGGGAAGGAGACCTCCTCGGGGTCCTCCTGGTGGCTTGGCGGGGCTCTGGTGAGGTGGAGTGGTGGTGCGGGCTCGAGAACGCGCTCGGGACCTCCTTTTATAGATGATCCGAGGCGGTGGCCGTGAACGGGAAATCTCCAGCGACGATTACGGCGGTGCAACGGTTGGTCAGGCGGTTTAGGGGGCTAGGCATCATCGTGGAGGTTTACTGGTTTGGTTTAGGCGCTAAACTTGGCCTGCCTTGGCTGCCACTCCATGTTCCGAACGGAACGGTGCACGGAGCACGTCGGCGGCAGGGAGCGCGCTCTACATCGCCGAGCCATGGCGACAAGACTGCAGCGCAGCTGCAGTAAGCATACGGCCACGCGGAGGCCTCGGGTGGTTTGGGCGGCGCTGGACGGCGCCGAAAGCTGGGCTGATCCCTGCTAGCCACCTCGGTTGGCTCTGCCATCACAGATGTTGCCGGCGTCGGCGGGAAACGTCACCACCGATGGTGGCGTCCGTCCAAAGGACCGTGCGGCGCTCTGGATAAGAGGAAGGAGCAGTGCGCAAGGCTCCAGAGAGTGCACTGGTGAGATCGACGCCGCGACCCTGAAGAAAATGACACTGACGGTCCGATGAACACCGAACTCAAAAATGAACAAAGAATAAAGGTTTATCGTGTGTTCGATGAAATGATTTTGGCATGTGGGGATTTTATCTGGATCTGATCTTTGGTGGGGTGGCCTCTCAATGCACCTGGAGGCTGCCTAAATTTTGGTAGAATTTTTGGAGAAGGAAAAATATGAATTTCACCAAATTTGCCAAATCTGGTCCAAACTTGCAGTGTGTGAAACTTGAAAATTTTGAACTAACGAAGAGTGGATCTTGATGGATCTAGGTTGGGGGTGCTAGGGACTAGCCAGAGGACTTGGTTTGAGGTCAAAACTCAAAGGAAATCAGACACTTCCTTTGTAAATCACCTAGGCCCAAAATAAAAGACAGAATTACTTTTGGGGATAATATAAATGAAATAAAATTCAAAAATGGGTTCAACTTGTTGGAATAGAATATTTGGCTTGGCCCAAAGTGGAGGGAGGGGATTTGGGAGAAATATTAACATGGGGCATGGTAAAACAAAGGGTGGTTGCAAAACAGAAGAATAGCCCCAAAACCCATAGGGTTTCCTTTTAAAAGAAAATTTAGTTTTTCCAAAAATTTATTGAGATAAGTTAAAATCAGAAGGAAGGCTTTTAAAACCAAACACCAAGGTTGAGGAAGATACAAAAATAAAATGCTTGACATACGACAAATTTTTTTGAGAAGGAGGGGCTTTTGGAAATATTTTCAATGGCCTCCTTTAAGTCAAATAAAAGGGTTTTGTCAAAAACCAAGTACAAAATTTTGGAGTGTCACATCTTCTGGATCACCAGGAGGATTGTGAACCTCATCTGCACTAAGGCAAGCCACAGCAATATTTTCATGGAGCCATTACAATATTTGTGATTTTTCAACTTGAATTAATGGTTTAATCCATGAATTTAAAGCGCTAGAATAATATTTATATTCTGTTGGTTGCTTGTTTGAGTTGATATGCTTAGTTTACAGAAGTTTGAAGCTAATTTAGTTGGTTAAGTAACAAGGAGTAATATTTGTTATGAAGAAGTAATATGGTTATGGATGTAAGTAATTATTATTTTTATTTATTTTATGAAATGAGATAAATAATAAATTTGCTAAGTAAAGATTCTGTTTAAAGTGAGGATAAATCATAACTAGAGAGGAGTTATGAGTTGTTTATGTCTACGCTTAGTGTGGATATGGTTGACCCAGTTATTTCCGTTGATATATGCTGCATATGTTTGTGATGCATTTTCATGGCATATCATGACACCGGTTACTTTCACCTTAAGTTGAACCTGATAATAACTCAACTTAAACATATCGTCGATTGGGTCATGGTGCCACTGAATCAAGTTTTCCCAGTGCAACCACATTTACCTTTATGGGAAGGCCTTTATTCAGTCCATTTTCATGCCTCTGGTCGGTGCCTCCAACGAGGGAAGGTTATGGGCGTGCGGTACCCTGGCCCGGTAAGCAGAAATAACCTTGTGTGCCTGTTGTTTTTGTTATGGTACCTTGTCCCCGTTTGGGACCGTTTATGTTTTGCCATGATGGTGGCCGTTGGTGTCTTTGGTAGACACGGGGCCACCCAGGACTAGCCCAGTGGGGAGTGAGTCAGAGTGGCCGGGAGAGAGTCATGGCAATGGAGGGGTTTCGTCGGAACGCCGTTGGTCCACCCGAATGGGCATGCGAGGCCATCGGTTCCGTGGTGTGGGTACAGTGTGCTACCTCTGTAGAGTGTATTAAATCTATCGATAGCCCCTGGGTCAACTTGATTTGGGAATCATATTATAACAATGAAACACTGCCTGGTAATCACTGGATTGGATCTTTTTGGTGGAAGGCAAACCTTAAGCTTATTGATAACTACAAGTCCTTGGCCAGATGCAACATAGGTGATGGCAAGAGTGCCTTCTTTTGGACTGATTTGTGGCACTCTGCTTGTTTGCAAGACATGTTCCCTCATTTATTCTCTTTTGGGAAGAACAAGGATGCTATTGTCCACACCATTCTCCAAGCAGAATTCTTAGAGGATCTATTCCATCTACCTCTGACTGTGCAAGCTTTCCAGGAATTTGAGGATATGGAGAACATTTCTTTTGAGTTAAGGGCTTCTGATGCACTTGTTTGTACTCACACTTGGAGCTACATTTGGGCAAATGAACAATTCTCAGTTTCTAATGCGTATAAAGTTATGATGGGAGTTAAAATTGTGCCACAACAGCTCAACTGGATCTGGAATAGCTCTTGTCAGCCAAAGCACAAGGTGTTTTTTGGAGACTGGTACATGACAGGCTCAATACTAGAAATCTCTTGAGAAGGAAAACTTTTCATTTGGCCAACTATAACTGTGCTGTCAACAACTGTCCACAGGAAGAAACTCTTCAGCATCTCTTCTGGACCTGTCCTTTTGCAGCTCAATGTTGGGACTTGATTTGCCCTTCATGACAGGCAAATGTTTCAATTCTGGAAGCTTTTCTTGATCTCAAACTGAAGCTACATGTTCCTTTTTTCATGGAAATAATTATCCTTGCTTCTTGGGCTATTTGGATCTCAAGGAACAATTTGATCTTCCAAGCAGTTCAACCTACTATCCAGAGGTGGAAAGCTATTTTCCTGGAGGAGCTCAATCTGCTAAGATTTATGATTAAGAAGAGTTATGCTGGAGCCTATTGTTCTTGGCTTGACAATCTTGTACTGTAATTCTAGACTCTAGTTAGTTTTTTTTCTCCTTAGTTTTTTTCTCTTTTCTTTCTTCTTCTTTCTTCTGGCTTATCTCAAGCCTTTTTTACATTGGATCTTTTTTGTTTTTTTGTCTTAATTAATAAAAAATGCAGTGGGGTTTTGCCCTACTGTATATAGTCAAAAAAAATCTATCGATAGCCAAGTCCACGGTTATGGACATGCTCGAAAGTAGGCCACACCATGGGTCAACGTTTAATTAGTTTTGATCACTAAGATATGAACTTCGCACCATTGAGAAGATGATGTTTGGGAAAACATCGTGTTGATGGAGACCAAGTTTTTGGTCCGTTTGTGATCTCGGTAAGATCACCGTTTGGTTACGAGGTAACCCGAACAAAGGCCACGAGGTTGGTCCGTTTGTGATCCGAGAGCGATCGCCGTTTGGTAAGCAAGTCCGAGGGACTTATATCACAAGATCATGATCACTGCATGTATGATATGAAGTTGCCTTAGTAAAGCAATTGGTTAAATATCATGATATTTCTTGTCATTATGTTTATGTTTGTTGTGAGCTTGCAAGTACATTCAATGTACTGACCCGGCGTTTCATGCCACCTTTCAGGAAAGTCTCGTTGGAAAGGAGTGTTGTCCGAGTCTAGATCTTGTCCACATCGGTGTCCGTTTGCTATGGAGTTCCGCTACGACGTCGTTCCGCTTCCGCGTAGTTGTTATGATTGAGGCCCCCATTATGTTCACTAAATAATGTACATGTTGTTCAGCCTCACCGTGTGTGTCGCTTGGCCTCGCCACCTGTTGTAATATGAACTATGATCTGCTAGCATCAATAAAGCGGTTGTTTTCTGTACCAAGATGTTGTTTGTTTCCAGAAGACATGGTCTTTGGGCTGGCAATGCACGGTATACTGGTTGCTCTGAGCCGGGGTGCCACAACGCTTGGTATCAGAGCCACGCTGACTGTAGGCCACGCTAGACTACGACGTGTTAACTGGACGTTAGTTACGAGTTTAAGTTGAGTGCCGGTAGCATTTGTAGCTGGTTGTTGCATAGTATGCACTCGTTTTATTTTTATGCTAACCTACTAACTGTTGAGAGTGTAGATAGCTCTGGTGCCGTATCCGTGCCAGTTGCAGCTGATGCCGTACACATCGCCGCATCTCTTCGTAACGTGCGGTGTCGGCTGTACCCCCTCGGTGACCACCCAGTCTATCGTGTGTACCGGGAGCGTCTAGCAGACTCAGTGTATGAGTATCTCGCAGTGGTTACTCTACGCACCAGTTCCGATTCTAGTACTTACACTCGTACCTCTCGGAGCAGTTTTGCTTCTACTGCTTCCGATGCTGTTCAGTTTGTTGCATTCGAGGTCCATGTCGAGCTTCGTTATAACGAGGTCCGGATGCAGAACCACCCGGGTTTCCACTACTATCCCTCTCTGCACGACAATGGTCGTGTCCGTTTTCCTATCATTGATCCGGAGTCTGACAGTGTTGCTAGCCACCTTTCTCGTTATATCACTGCTAGCTACCTTATGATCCACGAGCTGGCTCGAGAGCTGACTCGTGCTCGTACTACTTTACCCACTACTAGAGCTTTCACTACTCCATCCTCTACGGGATTTACCCATTAGTGTCCTCATCAGTAATGGCGCACCATACACACGATGCGCCATTACTAGCAATTTTTTTCCAAAACTATTAATGGTGCACTAGGGCACAATGCGCCATTACTAGTTTTAACTAGTAATGGCGCACCACACGCCTCAGGCGCCACTCATCGATAATTTTTAGTTTGATTTTCAAAAGTAGTAATGGCGCTTTGGGTGAAGTGCGCCATTACTAGTTCAAATTAGTAATGGCGCACCACAGCCACGGTGCGCCACCATCGACAATTTTTTTTGCAAAACTAGTAATGGTGCACCCCTAACTGGTGCGCCATTTGTAACCAGGGTTACTAATGGCGCATGTTTAGGTGGTGCGCCATTTGTAACCTGAGACAAGCTAGATATTTTTGGCTCCTCCTCCAAGCTTGTCTCGGCTCCCTCCTCCTCCTCACCTCATTTGCACCATAGATTCACCCAAATTAAGTGGTTAAATTACCTTTTTTGATAGTTAAGTAAGGGGAAAGCTTTGTTTATGTTGTAGATCTACTTTTTTTCTACCTCCAACAACGTGCACATGCACTTTTTATGGCCTAGCTATATCTACGTATGGTTGTGGTGTTGCATATGTTTGTGGTGTTGCATATATGTTTGTGTTTGCAGGTATCGGTATTTGAAATGCGATAGTTGCCAATATTTTGCCGAAATGTTGATTCATTTCCGTTTCGGCGAGAATTTGGCACTATGCATTCTTTTTGGTCCTATTTTTAAGTAAAGTCATGCCAAATGTTTTCTTCGTTCTAAAATATCATTTTGCTCTACCCCGCAGGCGACCATGGTCTGCACAATGACCAAAGGCATCGTGAATAGGTTTTTGAGCTCCACGAGGGCCGAGATGCTTCAAAAGAACGAGACGGAGATAAGATGTCCGCGTCAAAGATGCAAGCTAAAGAGCCTTATTGCGGACCCGGATTCTGGGCAGGTGCGGGACAACCTGCTCTTGCGTGGTTTCATGGATGGCTATCGGTGGCAAGGTGATGAAGATGACTATGAAGTTGTCCATGTGGCCGGGCAAGAAATGAGGAAGGGCAGCAAGACAACCACCGCGGCGAGGGCGGGCGATAAGACGAAGAATCTCCAGGACATGATCACGACGGTGATGCTGTACACAGTCATCATGTAGAAGATGCTGGACATGATGATGAGGAAGATCAAGACGAAGGGCATGATCATGAAGATGAAGATGCCGGAGCAAACGACGATGGACCATCGATGGGCTGGGTGCAGGACCCTCATATTCAAGAGATGCTTCTCAAGTAGACGGATAACGCAAGAGCTGCCACCCGAGAGAAAGCCAAGCTGGATCAACTAGAGATAGACGCGGTTACTCCATTGTTTGAAGGATGCAGGCCCGAGGATACCCGCCTGAAAGTAACGCTCATGGCTCTGGAGATGAAGGTAAAACACAAAATGCCCGACGGATACTTTGACGAGAACATGTCATTCTGGCACGAACGTCTTCCCAAGGGGAACAAGTGCCCGAACAGTTTCGAGGAGGCGAAGAAAATCGTGTGTCCTATGGATTTACCGCACGTGAAATACCATGTGTGCATGAAAAATTCCATCATTTATCGGGACGAGCACGTGGAGTCTACAATATGTCCGGTGTGCGGCGTCACTCGATACAAGAAGATGAAGAAAGCTCCTCGAAAAGTGGTGTGGTACTTCCCGATCACTCCTCGTCTGCAGCAGTATTTCGCGGACCCTAAGCTAGCAAAGCTCCTGCGTTGGCACGCGGATAGGGAGGAGAAGAAGCGAGAAGATGACGGAAATGATTCGGAGAGAAATAAAAAGGACAAGATGCTGAGTCACCCTAAGGATGCGAGCCAGTGGCAAGCGTTGAACTTTGAACACCCAGAATTTGGGGACGATCCAAGGAGCATTGTGCTGGGCGCGAGCACCGATGGAGTCAATCCGTTTGGCAGCAAGAGAAGCACACATAGCACCTGGCATGTCTTTGTGTGGATGTACAACCTTGCCACCTGGTTGTGCATGAAGAGGAAGTACATTCACATGATCATGCTAATTGAAGGGCTGAAACAACTAGGGGACGACATCAATCTGTATCAGGGGCTGCTGAAAGAGGAGCTAGACACGCTGTGGAAAACGCCAGCCAATACGTGGGCCACCGTAGAGAAAGAATATTTCCCTATGAGAGCCACACTGCTCACGACGGTGCACGACTATCTCGGTTACGGATATCTCGCGGGGCAGGTGGTCCACGGATTTTCTGGATGTGTCAGGTGCATGGATGACACAAAGTATCGCCAGCTAGATAGAGATCCCGAGTCTTCGAAAACCGTGTTCATGGGACATTGAAGGTGGCTTCGCGATGATGACCCATGGAGAAAACGCAAGGATCCATTTGATGGTGAAACTGAACCCCGAAGATGCCCGCGTACGAGGAGCGGCGAGGAAATAGACGAGCTGTTGAAAAATTGGAAAGATTGCCGACTTCCGGTAAAGAAGCAAAAGGTGCCAGAGCCGGGAAAGAAGCGAAAGGCGCTAGGGCCGCTGCTGAAGGTATGGAAAACGAGGTCTGTTTTCTAGGACTTGCTGTACTAGAAGATCCACCGTGTGCCTCGCAACCTTGATGTCATCCATATCACAAAGAACATGTGCGAGAGTCTGCTTGGTACCCTGCTCAACATGCCAGAGCGGACCAAAGAAGGGCCGAAAGCAAGGGCAGACTTGAAATCAATGGGCATCAGGGAGGAGCTTCACGCTAATGACGATGATGATGATGAGGCGAAGAAGGACATGGAAAGTCGTCGCAAAGGAAAAAAGGCCAAGAAGACCGGAAATGACTACCCTCCCGCGTGCTTTCACTCTAAGTCAGGAGGAGATCGAGCAGTTTTTCACCTGCCTCGTAGGAGTAAAACTTCCTTACGGTTACGCGGGGAAGATAAGAAGATACCTAGAGTTAGCAACGTAGAAGTTCAGTGGGATGAAGTCTCACGACTGTCACGTGCTGATGACACAGATACTTCCAGTTGCAATCTGTGGGATAATGGACGCGCACGTCCGTGAAACGGTATTTGGCCTATCCAACTTTTTGGATGTCATCTCTCGGAAGTCGGTTGGTGGGAGGCAACTCAGAGGGCTACAGGAAGAGATCGTGGTGATACTATGCGAGCTTGAGATGTACTTCCCGCCGGTATTCTTGAATGTTATGGTGCATCTGCTGGTCCATATCGTGGAGGACATCATCCAACTCGGGCCGACATTCCTTCACAGCATGA
This sequence comes from Aegilops bicornis, assembly GCA_021605145.1. NCBI lineage: Eukaryota > Viridiplantae > Streptophyta > Magnoliopsida > Poales > Poaceae > Aegilops > Aegilops bicornis. The sequence goes on along the minus strand of CM038672.1, from coordinate 553,314,453 downwards.
TGCCGTTCGAAAGGATGAATGGTGTCATCAAAGGATACGTTCGCAACATGTCACTCCAGAGGGAAGCATAGCCAGTGTCTTTCTAACCGAAGAGTGCATCTCCTACTGCACAAATTATCTAGGCATCGAGAACCCCGTTGGTCTGCCCGTCAATAGGCACCTCGACAGGCTTGCTATATGGGGTCACCGCGAGGGTCACTGCGGAAATCATGTGGACTTCAAGGGTTGACTCACCGACTTTAAAAGAGAAAACCTAGTCGCGCTACAACACATAGACTGGGTCGATCCTTGGGTGGTAGAGCAATAAACCTTTATTGAGAGGACGGACGGAGATATAATCAAAGAGGAAAACTCATGTTTCACGCGTTGGTTCACGGAGAAGCTTCTGTCGTACCCTTTACATGAGGATTCTTACGCGGAAGAAAAACTCATATTCGCCCTGTCACAGGGCGCCGAGCACAACCTGATGACCTATGAGGTGTACGATATCAACGGCTACACATTCTACACCAAGGACAAGGCCATGAAGAGCGATGGTTATTAGAACTCCGGGGTAACGATGGAATCCCACACTGGTAACGACAAGGACAGATACTACGGAACGATCGAGGAGATCTGGGAGCCGAGCTACGCTGGAGAGAAGGTCCCGATGTTCCATGTCATATGGGCCAAGAGGGTCATAAAATAAGACCGGTATTTCACCACCATTTTTATACCCGAAGCCAAATCCAAGACCGCGGGCGCAAACGTCACCGCAAAAAAGGAGCCATGGGTACTGGCTCCCCAAGTGGACCAATGCTTCTTCATTACCGACCCTGGCCAAAGCCTGGGCCGTGTTGTCGTGAGGAGAGGCAAAAGGAAGATCATCGGAATGGATGGAGTCGCCAATGAGCAAGACTTCGACAACTACGATGACCCGAAGTTGGAACATGACGACGACGATGAAGTGCCATACACCACAAGAAGAAGCAGCACCACCTTACCTAAAGGACGCCCGTTCCACAGAAGAACTCCATTTGCGAAAAAGAAGGGCAAGAAGATTGTGAAAAGATAGCTAGCTAAGGTTGATTGTATTTAAATCATAGTCTTCATTTCTCGATTGTAATTCAACATATTGAAATGATATTTATGTTTATTATGGTATTGAATTTCTAACTCACAAAAAGTATTGAATTTGTTAATATTTTTTGAACTCATGAATATTTTTAAATTTCATGGGCACGTTTTGAATTCATGAATATTTTTTCAAATTTGATGATATTTTTTCATATTCATAAATGTTTTACCAATTCACAAATGAATGCAACTAAAAATCCAAAAAAATGATGATATTTGCAAATAACAAATTTGATGATATTTTTTTATATTCATAAATATTTTCAAATAACAAATTTGATGATATTTTTTAAAAAATTATTACTATTTTTATAAAAATATATTACTGTTTCATATTCATATTCATTTTCTAAAAAATTAATAGATGCAACAAATTTTTTTTACTAATGGCGCACCAGACGTGGGTGCGCCATTGCTATCCAAAAAAAGTTACTTATGGCGCACCGCTGGGTGGTGCGCCATTGCTATCCAAAAAAAAGTTACTTATGGCCCACCGCTAGGTGGTGCGCCATTGCTATCCCTCCCCCGACTAAAATCCCCAATCCCTGATCCCCAATCTCACATCTCTCTCAGCCCGCCCCCCACTGCAGGCCGCTGCCCCGACCCACTGCGCCGCCGCCCCTACGTGCGCCGCCGCCCCCGCGCCCCCACCACTGCAGCTCCTCTGCCACCCACCACTGCAGCTCCTCCGCCGCCCACCACTGCAGCTCATCTGCCCCCCACCACTGCAGCTCCTCCGCCGCCCATAAGTCGACACCCCATCCACCCTCCACCGGACAGGAAGCCGGCGCGCCCCCAACCATCCCGCCGCCCGCCCGCAACCATCCCACCACCGACGGCCGCCCTCCAAACAAATCACCGATGTTGCCGCCCCCCATCACGGTAGCCCCTCCACCATCCTCTGCCGCCCCAACTACCACTCCACTACCCCCGGCCACCACAGTCCAAGCCCCACTCCAGAGCAGCGCCGTCGAGCACCCGTTTGATAGGGATCACCACCATAGTCGCCGAGCCACTCCACTGGCAGCCACCATCCTCGCACGCTTCCTACTCGAAGGTCTCCCCGCCGCCTCCGTCTGTTGTAGCAGAAGCAGCTTGCGCCGCCGCCTCCGTCGTCGTAGCAGAAGTAGCCATCCCCATCACCAACAGCCTAAGAAAGGTTCCTATCCCCTCCATCCCTCCCACCCCTACGCCCCCTCACACGTGGCTCTACGGATCGGTGATCTTTATCGTTTCGTTTTTGTGCTGTATCGATTTAGTTGCTGTGATTGATTTCGTTAATAGTTTACACTACAAAAAAATACACTTCCGTGATGATACGTGTTTGTCACAGTAGGTCGCGTTTTTTGTCATGCATGTACATCCATGACGATTTTATGACAGAATCAAGATAATCATACCTATGCTGTCGTAGAAGTGTTCCGTGACATTACCAAAATTATCATCACGGAAGTGTCCACTTCCATGACGATAAATCGCGCGTCACAGAACTGCTTTCGTCAAGGGTGACTGACACGTGGCATCCACCGTACTGGAACGCCGTTAAGCTATCAGGTCCGGTTTTGGATCCGATAACCCGTTAATAGCCTCGACCAATGGCAAATTTCCTCGTGTAAAATTTTTATTGGCCGGCCGAAACACGTGTCAGCTCGTCAGTGGTTTAGATAGGCGCCTATGATATGTCGACACGTGCCACGGCCCACCACTGGCCCATTTAGCTTACAAAGGTGGCCCGTTTGACTTGGTCAAAAGTTAACGGGCTGGCCCATGAAAAGCCTGTTAACGGTCTCTTCGCAAATAGCCCATTTTACGGCCCGTTAGGCCCTAAAGGAAATCGGCCCAACAACGTCAAGTGGGCCGTCGAATACAACACCAAATTTATTTCACTTTCGCCCATGTATGGCCCATGACATCTTCGGCCCATATGAGGCCTTTCAGATCTTTTGGCCCTTTACAGCCCACGGTGACTCTAGCCCATAATGAACAGTAATTTTCTTTGTACCCGTTAACGGCCCGTGATTTACATGGGCCGTTTCCAGCCCGTGTTAGCTTTCGGCCTATTGACGGCCCATACGTTCTTGGGCTCCTTTTCGTCCCCCGATTACTTCCGGCCCGTTACTGGCCTGTTCCCCTAATGGGCCAACTTCAGCCCATGGCAAGACTCGGCCCGTTACTGGCATGTTCCCCAACTGGGCCAAATTCATCCCATTGCAAGATTCGGCCCGTTACTGGCCTGTTACCCTAATGGGCCAAATTCGGCCCTTGGCAAGAGTCGGCCCGTTTCCGGCCAGTTAATCCGTTGCGCCTTTCCAGCCCGTCCTATATTCTGGCCCATTAATGACCCGTTATGCCTGTGACAGAATTAAGCCTTTGCAGTCCTACGGCCTGTTAACGGCCCGTTACCGTGCTGGCCCGATACCTATTACACCCGATTACGGCCCATGTAGACCCATTTATCCGACGGCCCGAGGCCCACCGATTACAGGCCCATTTATCGACGGCCCGAGGCCCACCTACGGCCCGTATATGGCCCATGGTAGTTGCGGCCTCTAGCAAACCAGGGAAAAAGAAGACTAGGAAATAAATAAGGCCGAAACTAACGCTAGGCTATTAAGGCGATTGCACATATTACATCCACTCGGCATCAAAGATCGCCACCAAAGTGCAAATATAGGGAACACCCTACACTATACAAAAATGGCTTGCTGTTTTCTTCAACCGGTGGCTGCACGTTAATAATAAATTTTGTATCGCACCAAAACAAATTACAACTATATAACAAAAGGAAGGTTGGCATAAAACTTAACAGTCTAGCAGATAAATGCACCACCAGAAGTTCAGAAGCTCAGTTCATTTGACCTGACTGTTACATTTTCATGCTGTATTGTCCGATGGAGCACCATAACCCTCGCCTTCATTTCCCCTAGGCTCCTGAACAACATAGAAAATGTCTGATAGTCATGTTTCAAAACCATGCGTATCTTGAGGACATTGAGCAATGTTTCTCCTTGTTTCACAAAGGGCCTCTGTTAGGGAATGGACTTGTGTCTGGAGCGCAGATACAACATTGCTTTGAGCTTGCATATCTTGATCATGAGGAGGTTTGGACATATTGCCTTAACAACCAACCCAGTATTACGCAGGAACGTGCTTTTGGCACTGTTAGTGGACAGGTACTGACCCACTGCAGCAAGAGCTGACATTGCGGTTATAGTTGCCTCGCCACCTTCAGAAGGTGGCGGTTCCACCATTTTTTTCCATAGCTCGCTGAAAAGTTGAGGTTTTACATTAGTAGTACCAGAACAGAAGATATTAAGGAGGCAGCAAAACCAAACAAAATAGCTTTGGTCTATATAGAGAACTTATTCTTGTGAACCCATGTAAAATATTAGTTGTATTTTATTGCAATGTACATAATAAAACCAGGTTCCAAACATATGACCATGTACCATCGCTAATGTATTGTCTATTTCTTCACATTGTATTGAGGGCTAAGGATAAAAAGACGAAGTTTATAATACGGTAAGCATAGTATGACATCATTCATATCACAAAACAACTGAGAACAGACAAACATGCAATTGTAACGTTGTGTGGGCAAGTCCAAAGACGGAACTAGATTATGGGTCAAGATCAAAGGAACATCACTCCTCTCTTTTAAACCTTGTAAGGTGCAATGATACGCTAAGACAATTGTGTATAAAATTGAAAAGAGTAATAGACATGGGCTGCAAACCATGCAGTTCAAGGCACAAGTCAGAGTAAGTAGTAATTAAAAGGCATGAGGATTAAGGACTTACAACAGCGGCTTTGACTGGTGTAGTCATGCCCTTCTTCTTGCTGGTGTGAGAGTCCTTAAATATTTCCACAACATTTGGTTCAGGTACTTTTTGGTCCTTGTGGGCTTTCCTCTGCATTTCGAACAAAGCAATATAGATCTGATAATATGGTACAGCGAAAAGAGTGAAACAACAACTAATTACAAGAGCCTCGCAGTGTGCAATATAGCTACGAGATCATGTCGTCTGTTGGAATTTCACTTTCGTACGGTTGGCCTTGTTCTTTCAACAGTTCACCTACAAGAAGATAGATTTGTGTGACACATGCGTAAATAGGACTTCAACATGTGATTTTATCACATATATATATATATATATATAATGTACCTGATACTTCGGATCGGACCAGTGTTTAACAAGGCCCCTCCAGTCTTCATCAGATATATTTTCCACTAGAGATGTTTGCGAAAGTTCACTATTAGCCTTGCCTTCAAAGTGAGTTTTCCTCAAGTTATACCGATACTGTCGCAGAGCAGACTTGAAAACATGGGTGCAAGGTTGTCTGGTTGCATCATCTTGGCTATCCAACTTGAACCTCATATGTTGAAATTTATGGGAGTCTCATTATCGACAACCTAGAAAGTATGGGATGAGCAAGACGATATTACTAGTTTCCATACATAACCATACTTACAGATAAATGGTCGAGGAAGGTGTTGAATTGGGTTTCGTCTTTGTCATTCCTGTACTAAGTCCATGTTGGGAGGATACGTACATGACACCTAACGGCAACCGCTGCCTCTGATACTAACTTGGCTGACTCTATAGCATCACGTGGCCTTTTTAAACCTGCCTCAAAACAGATCTCCATTCTTCCTCCTCTAGATTTAGTTAGCCTATCGAGCATTATCCCTGATGTTTGTTTCCTCTTGCGCCTAGGTGCTAGTCCAACAACGAACATAGGAAGTGTTAGTGTACATCAAACTATGAGACTACATATAAAGAAGCATGGAATCAGAACTTGACTCCAAAGCAACTACCTTCTTGCTGTTGAAGCTCACAAGGTTCATCTGATATTGCCAACTCGTCTTGTGTCAAGAGTGCTTGGGAAGTAGTGTCAGGTGGCAAGGGAGCTTGGGAACGTGTTGCTAGCTCAGTTGACGACGCAGTATGTCGTGCAACCGGTAGTACTTGTGGTAGGTGTTGCAAGAACTAGGGCTGTCTTTGCTTGTTTGGTGGCAGCTATTTGTTTCGCTTTGGCTTTTTTGCAGCTCGTGTAGCATGGGATGCCGTGTTTGTAGAATTTTCCGCTTGGACTTTGACCTTCTATTGCACCATCGCATCAGCAGAATCTACAAGATTCATCCGCTTCTCATTCCCTCGCCATTCTGTGTTTCTTCCTCTTTCTCTGTGCCATGTTAAGTCAAGCCAACAAGAAAACGAATAACAATTTAGTTCTTCGTAACAAATTGATGCGTGATGCATTTAACTGAACTTTGATGTTAGACAACCTCATGATAGGAGGATGTAATATGTATGAAAAACAGGACAAAAGAGATAACCAGAACTATGATGTGTAAACAAAGAAGAAGACATTTCACCAAATTAGAAGCAATGCAATGGAAGGTAGACAACATATGAAAGGTGATACAAATATCGCTCTGCCAAGTTAACAGTGTCTCATCATAAATGGCGTTGAAAAAAATGTGAAGCAGTACAAGAAATAAATCATATGCAAGATGCAAACAACATCACACTACCATGTTAGAGATCTCTCGTCATTAGTGCCATTGCATATTCACAGCTTATGATGTGTAAACTAAGGAGAAGGCATTTTGAGAAATTAGAAGCAATGAAAGCTAGACACCATATGAAAGATACAACGAATATCACTCTACCAAGTTAAAATTGTCTCGTCATAAGTGCCATTTCAACAAACTAGTAGTACAAGCTAAAAAAGAATGTGAGATGTAACCTATATCACACTCTAAAGTCAGACGTGTCTTATGATAAGTGATTGTTGCAGGTTACACAACAGTAGTAATTTGATGTGAGAACATGGTGTGATAGACAGATATTGTATGTTCTAGAAACAGGAACACGTGTCTTATTCAAGTAGATGGAATTCAACAAAAATAGAAGCAATACAAACTAGACATCACACATAACATGCAACCAAATATAACAGTGCCAAGTTAGAGAGAGCACCAGTGATGCTGCACTAGGGGAGACGTGCTCATCATAAACACAGCTTTGTTGAGTGTCTATGCATGTGTTGTCTTGGAAATCATCTTGGGGTGTGGGGGAGTAGAAACTGTAGAGGCCCTCCGTTCGGAAGGAGCACCTTTATCCGATGCCTTGCTAACTTCCTTCCACTTTATTGATTTTCAATTGTCAAGTAAAACCGACAAGAAAAAGCAATGAAATTCTCTCTTCAGAACTCATTCATGCATGATACTGGCAATCACTACTTTGATGTAAGACAAACACATGATACCAGGATGGAATATGTATGAAAAACAGTACGGCATGGCATGTTCACAACTGTTTGTGTAAACTAAGCAGAAACCATTCCAGCAAATAAGAAGCAATGCAAGCTAGACACCACATGAAAGATGCAACCAATATGACTCTGCCAAGTTAAAAGCATCCCGTCATAAATGGAATTTCAACAAATTAGAAGCAGCGCATGCTATAAATCATATGAAAGATGCAACTAATATCTCACTGCATATACTAAAGGTGTCTCGTCATATTGATTGATGCGGGATACAAAAAAACAATAGTTTTATATAAGGACATGCTTAATAGACATATGTACTATGTACTAAATACAGGAAGGCATGTCACATTAACAGGTATAATGTACTATAAGCTAAGCAGACTAGCACATGCAGTTTAACCAGATTGGAAGAATTACAATCTAGACACCATATGCAACATGCAACCACATATCACTCTGCCAAGTTAGAGCAAGCACCTGCGATGCTAGTGTAGGGGAAATGCTGTAATCAACTACAGAGCTACGTTCACTATCTTCATCTAGCATTTCTGTTTTCTGAGAATCATGTCATGAGGCTGACGCTGCATTCTTAAAATAAGTAGTCCCCTTGCCTGCCTGCCTCGTCATAAGTGATTGATGAAGGATACACAAGAACATCAATTTGATGTAAGAACATGGTTAATACACAGATGTACTAGTATGTACCAAAAACAGAAAGGCATGTCATATTCAAAGGTATAATGTGTAAGCTAAGAAGATGCAATTTAACCAAACTGGAAGCAATACAAGCTAGACATCCGGCTGGAGTGGTGAGCATGATCATCTAGGACCTGAGAGACTGGTGGGAGGCGGGCTGCTTCGCCACCATCGCAGCTTTTTAGTTGGCTTCCAGGTGATTCCTATCTTTGCTGGGCTTGTCACTGGCTTGGCCAGTGCCCTGACTAGATATTTGTCTTCTGGTGCTCCCGGGATGGTGGTTCATGTAAAAAAATTCTTTACTTATCTTGATAAAGACCGACTTCGGCCTTTCGAATACAAGCTAGACACCATATGCAACATGCAACCACATATGACACCGTGAAGTTAAAGCAAGCACCTGGGATAGTGTTTAATGGCGAGTGAGATCATCAACTCCAGAGCTACGTTCCCCTTCTCCATCTGCTGACACTACGCCCTTTAAAGTCTTGAAACATGTCTGGCCTAGCTGCAGCGTACCACTGGGAGCGACACATCTTCTCTTTTCTGCTTCTGTGAAGGCAGGGTCTGAAATACCCTTGCATAAAAACACAATACTGAGAGTATGGATGAAGTGTGTGCAGAATTAGTGCACTGTAAAAGTAGCAGATAGCAGGTGGCTGAAAACTAAATGACAGGAGACATATGATAGCTTTACAATATTGCATGGCAAACAAAATTAGGATCTACTCCGTATGATTTTGTAATATATGAGCACAGGAAATGCAGGTACTCCTCCAGCACACCACCAGATGTGGTCCTATCAAGATAACAGTCGACTAAAAATAAATAGGTCAGTCGATTTTTTTATGAACTGTCCGATCTATAAGGAACGGCAGATGGCCTTCGTCTACCTCCCGCCAGTCACAGTTGACGATCTTTCTTGAACCACCAGCGACCACAGGCCCAGACCCCTGCCTCCGCCGCCCCGCCCTCCCATCAACCTCACACCACCGCTGTGCTTGGCAGCACCCCCAGGCCATCCCTTTAATCCAAACCGATCGACCTCCAGATCGGGCGCTAGTAGCTCTAGGCCGCACATGCCCCTAAGATAAACACCAAGGCGCTGCTTCCCCGGCGTAATAGTCGTACTAGCGCCTGTTACGCCAGGGAATGCTTCCATTAATTGGGAATCAACTGGCCAAAAATTGAAATTGAGGGGGGCAACGGACCTCTAGCTAAGGTGAAATAGTATATGAGGAGAAACCTTGTGCATCGCGAGTTACTAGGAACATCTAGTATCAAGAAGAAGCGGTCAACTACTGTCTTCTCTGGGATCAATACCGTGCAAGAAGAGACGTAAGATTTGCACGAATAAGGGAAGAGGACTACCTTCTTCGGTTGCCGGTGTGGTCACCTCCACATGTCGCCACGATCTTCTTCTTTTTACCGGGGAAACCGATGTTCTAGAGGGTGCAGGCTTGGACGAACCCATGGCCAAATTGTTGACTGTGTTGCCGTGGCCGTATGTCGGCGAAGGTGAAGCAGATCCGAGGCGGCGAAGGACGGCGTAGCAGGAACAGCTCCGTTGTGGTGGAGGGTGGCGAAGTTGGAGCAGCAGCGGTGAGGCACAGGACGGCGTGGTTGAACTGGCTCGGGTACGGACGGCTTGGCCTCGACTTCAACTACTAGCCGTGGAGGGCGTTGCGGTTGAGGTTGCAGTGGACGACGACGTCGGGGTCTCGGCTCCGGGGTGATAGAGGAGGACGGAGGTTGATGGGTGGAATGGGGTGGCGGACGGAGGACGCCGGGGTTTCGCGGCTGGTGGAGAGGTAGTTTTGGCGCCCACGGAGTACGAATGGGGAATCGGACGGGTGTGGGGAACCATGTTTCGGTCTAGGACGCGCTTGTTTTTGGATTTTTTGAACAGAAGATGGGACGCGCTTGTTTAAAATTTGGGGAAAGTACAAACTTTGCCCCCCTCTTAAATTTAGGACCTACTACGGGTCGGGGGTAGGATGGTAATACCAGGTGTCCCAAATAGTGGGCCGGAGCGATTTCGGCCGCGTGCATGTGTGCTTAGGCGACCATTGTGTATGAACGTTTTTTGGAGGCGGTTGCGTGGCGTCTAGATGAACCTACAAACCTACCCCGGTTTAGACCTTTGGACGTCGGGCCGGCGAGTTTCACGGGTCGGAGTTATTAGAAAAGCAACTTACTTGTACTACCAAACATTGGTCTCATGCGGTTTCGAGCGAGTAGAGGGTCTCTTGGGGCTTCGTTCAAAATTTTGAAACACAAGCATTCACGTTTAGAGTACTCTTGAACTATGAGGATTGACCTAAATAGACAACGTTATATTTGACCTTGTATGTTTGAAAACCTCATTAAATCATCCGCTTCTTTTTGAAGTTTTGACACTTGAAAATCCTATAACTACGATTATTTTGGAATGGAGGAGCTAAATTTGAATCTATTTTGTACATGACTACATATGCTATTATATACAAAATCAGAGCAAAGATTGGTGCCCCCATAATTTAGGTATGGTTTACAAATGCCATGATATCAAATTCAAATAATTGAATGGACTTCATGTTGAATTCGATTTTTTTAAACCACCTTAAGTTGAATTCAAATGTATGCCAGTTCATATGTAGCTATTTATAATGTCCATTGTGTAACTTTCGTATATATAATGTGCTTTACACACACAACATGAACTATACTCACGTTTATATTCGATTGCTAAAGCGATGCATTGTCTGGAGTTCAAAATACTAACTATGTGAATCAATTGTGTCGAACAATAACATAGACAACCTCAAATTCGATAGAATCTAGATGTCTGATGGATCAATGACCGCTCCTTTCGCGAATTGCAAATATCATGATCCCATGCTAATATTTGGATACAATTTATATCTTTAATCAATGTGTAGAGCAGTCTTTTACGTGTAGTTTCACTCTCCATTGGTGGTCTCCCACACATGCTCACACACTCTCTCCCGAGGTGTCTTTCTCGCACACATGCTCTAGATATAACCCTCCCTCCCTCTCGTAACCATTTACAACTGTTTTCACTAAACTTTATCACAAGCACTCTTCCTCTCGCAAACATACACACACACAATCCTCATCGACCGTTTCTATATACATGAACCTGCCTACGTGTCTCATGTACGCACATTATCTTTACGCATGTCTCTCATGCATTGTCTCACACCTCTCTTCCTAATCGACGAGTATGATTCTAGCAGAGCATTCTGTAGGATGCCCCTTAAAGTTAGGTTGGATGAATAGCAATATCAGAGATAAAGGGGTTACCTTAGTCTGAGAACCTAGGGTTACAAATCCTAGACGGCTTTGTTAGTGGACACAGAGTCCTTCACAATTCTGCTATTTTTGTCTTATACGACTAGTCATCCATGGGTCTTCCTAAATGTGTCATGGGCCGACGAATGTGGCACAGGACGGAACCGAACGAAGGGCCTCACCTCGACCCACCGGACCTCACGCGGTGACACACCCTCTGCCCCCACGTCTCATTATTTTCTCACACCCATACATACCAACACAAAAACCACACACACAGAAAATTTCTTCTGGTGCCTCTATTCCCTCCCCCCTTGCATATACACACTCAAGGGAATGGAATCTCTTGTTGTGACGTCATATTCGTTTCTCTCTCTCCAGACCACTCTCATTTCTTGTGCTATCTCTCCCACGCCGCCCCCTCCCCGTCGGCCCCTCTATCCATGTCTCTCTCGAATACGTAATACACACACATACCTCCCTAGGCCCCGCCAAATGCATCAACTACACATTCACACATGTTACATCACGTACCCCATTGATCTAAAGAGCCCTCTCTTCACGTTTATTTCGCATATAACATTCCTTTTGAATAAAGTGTGGCCAAAAAATTATTTTAGAGTTTCTACATATATACAACATTACAAAGTTATATGGAGGAGTATTTAACGCTAATTTGCATTGCATGGTTCCCACAATGATATTTATTCCAAGACCGTGAATTTGTATATTTTTATATTATATACAAAGTTAGTCATAATAAAGAGAAACGAAGAGCATCTCTATCTCCATCGCATACACCCCCACTGTACGCCCCTTTCACGTATGCACACAAAACTATCTCCAGGTCCTCTAAAAGTAAGCCCCCAGAAAATTCACATGTGTTTCATCTTTCTCTCGCAATATATGCAATGACGATCATTGTATTTGAAGCGAAAGCACGATAAATACATTGGACTTCATAATCCACTCATTACGGTCACCGTTTACATTTAGTGGTTATTATACAGTCACGGGCTCACTGTACAACTATGTATTTGCTCATGACATGACTAGTTGACCAGTTAAGTGCTCCACGTGGCACCTTTAGTGTTGCATCACATTATCTCACTACCATCATGCCCACCTGTCGACTTGTATCTACTCTACATCTACACTCTTATAAAATACATAAAATACACTCTTATAAAAAACAGAGTTGGTGATGATGGTGTGCCTGCCATCCTGCAATATAGGTCGTCCGATTTATATCTGAAGGATAGGAAACAAACTATGGCAATTTTTCAAAAAGGTACCCACACACCTCTCCACATTTGCAAATAAGGCCTTCCCTCGTTCATCCTTTTCTCTCACAAGATAAACAAGTCATACAAATGCATCTTGATGTTACATGCAACGCACGGGCATCTTGCTAGTAAGAATGAAAACAAACGACAAAAAATTATTTTGACGGTGGTTCGAAGTCATGACCGCGGGCACAACGGACAAGGTGGCCTTGTTTTGGTATGCTGAGCCGTCTGTTTTAACACACAGGAGCTAGTGTGGTGATTATACACACACGCACGCATGCACATGAACTGCATCCACGCAACACTCACACAAACACATGCACCCACGCACGCACACAACACTCACACGTACACACGCAGCCACGCACGCACGCAACACTCACACGCACACACACACGCATGCATGCACACACCAGTACACCACACGACTAACACACACTCTCACGCTCAAGTGCTCAACCTACACGTGCATGCGCACACATCAGGCCCTAACAGACACATACACGACCAGGTGATTCCCGCGCACGGGTTGGAGCCTTGTCGCGCCTGCATAAATTTGTGTTTATCTGACCTTTTCCCTATGCGAGCTGACAGGTGGGACCCACAAGGCACGTGGTCAATTTAACTAGTCAACATGGCGCCACACAGATTATTTGGCCGGTCAACAGAGTGCAATCCGATGTTGAACTGTGAGCAAGTGACCGACTAATCACTGCAAAACGTATATAGTGACCGTAATCAGCTTATTCTGAAGTTCGTTGACCGTAGTACACTTTTCTCTCTGTAGGCCCTCCAAAACTACATATCTAGACATTCTCGCATGTTACATCTAACAACTATGCAATACAACACTACTACTACACTCTAACACAATAAATCATATGTGTTTTTAGTTTTACTAGATATCATATTGTTGCTTATAATTATTCAGTTTGCATACATTAAAATTGCCTTTGAAATGTATGGCCAGTATCATCTACCGCACGGTAAAAATCCCGCCCTTTCCTGTTTAATCGGGTTTATATCGATGGATGGTGCGAAACAGCAAAACTATAGTACTATACAGTACAAGTGACAGTTCACTGGGCCATCGTGTCGTCCACTCCTCCGTCGTAAGAGTGGAGCGCTCGCTTTCATAAATCTTCTAGTCCCTTTCGCTGACATGTGGGACATCAAGCTACTGGGTCCATGTGCCATACCGGAATACAAAGGCGTAACAGTTGGGGTGAAGCACCACAGTCATGGCGCTGGCGTAGTAATGAGCAATGAGGCGTCAAATCACAAAGCCGCACCTTTCCCGCAGTTAAGTTGGAGGGACGAAGTAATAATGCTAAAAAAAGATGTTGGAGGGACGAAGCAACCATCATTTCACTCGTTGTTGAATCCGCTTCTCCCTCATCTTCTTCAACTTAACCACGTGTTGCTTCTGCCGTTGTTCTGCCTCATGTGGGACGCGGATCGGCTTGGTAAAGCACTGACACGTGGGACCGCATGTTAGCAAACCGCCATCCGGGTGGCAAAATCACCTCCTTTTTACTAATCTTGATTCTATAATTTTTTAGATCAACATAATTGAGATTTGTATAGATAGCACAAAGGAGCAAAACCAAGTGGTATGGTTAAGGGCATCCACAATGTGTAGCCAAATGTGAAAATAGCTTTTGGCATCGTGGGAACCGTTGTGGACGGTGTTGCCTAAGCCAAAAAGATGGAACCTAAGCTCCCTGATTGATTGATTGAAGGAATAGAAAAATGCAACGTCTCTCCTCTATCTCCCATGCTTGGACGCATCTAGTACTGTATAGAGCACAGAGTCTACTCCCCTGTCCCTTTTATCACAAATCACAAAGCGTTGAGGCGTCAAATCACAAAGCACCTGGACGAAGCAACCATCATTTCACTCTTCACGACTCCGCTTCTCCATCGCCTTCTTCGAGAAACCATCTCACCGCACTAGTACTCCTAGTAGTAGTACTAGTAAAGGACTTCAGTGATGCAAATAAGGCGGTTGTCTCGGCTTGCGTGCGGCACTTGCAAACGACTTACCATGGTCTCCTCAATGGTGTTCTCCGTCGAACGACTTCGCCAAACCACAAAAAAAAATCGTTGACGTCACCGCAATGGGGAAGGAAGTCAAATATAGTTACTACCTCCATTTTTTTGTACACAAGGCCAGTATTATCAAAATTACAATTTGCAAAGGGCCACTAACACTAAACGAGGCAAAATTGATGGGGTTAGCAACCAAGGACATTAATATCCCCTGCATGCATGCGGAAGTGAGAAGGTTGGTTTGCATGGCGCTGCATTAATCAAGCGATGAGGAGTGAGATGGTTAGCTCTTTGGTGTCTCGATAAAAAATACGCATTAATTGACACGTGAAACGAGGATTTGTATCGATTAAATCCTGCGAAGGAAAACCCCGCCTTTCTTTTTTAACACTAGTACTCCTAGTACGTACGTACTTATACTGTTTGGGTCTAGGCCTTGCATTGCCAAACTTCGCCACACATTTTTGCCAAGCTTGCCTAAAGTTTTCAAAATGAGAAGGAGGAACACTTGCACGGCTGTCGCACCGCACCCTCACACGGTCGCTTCCTGCACGCCAGTCGCACCGCACCCTCACACGATCGCTCGCACGCCAAATCCAACCAAGGAACGCACCCTCATCGACATGTGCCGTCGCATGTTAACAAACCAAACTCAGCCATCCTATCGCTGACACATAATTTTCATTCATAGAGTATGTTTATCCAACCGCATGTTGGGGAGTATCCTAAGGTCCGTGCGGTGGTCTGTTGGGGAAGAAGAAGAGGTGAGGAAGAAGGAATGAAGTGTTAGGAGACGTAGGATATTCATCCAACCGCCTGAAATGGTAGACTGACCCAAGTTAGGCGACTTGCATAACAAATATAGTACAGTATGTTTTTACACAGCAAAAGATCCATAAAAACAACAACATAAAGAAAAACTATCATCGTCATGGAAAGAGACGGCCTCGTCGTCTTTGGCTGCCGGCGCGAACCAGCCGACGTGTGTCTCCGCACCATGGTTGTCCTTGGCCTCCAGCTACTCGTTCAAGCGGAGTGTGCGGGCGCTCTGCATGGACGAGAACACAGCCCGGTTCAAGTTGAGGACATCCGGTTCTGCCTGCAGGAGGGCCTCGATGGCAGCGGCATCCGCGCGCTCCGTGTCGAGTCGAGCCTCCGCCGCCCGGTTCAAGTCCAGGACGTCCGGTTCCGCCTGCAGGAGGGCGTCGATGAGAGTGGCATCCGCGCGCTCTGTGTCGAGTCGAGCCTCTGCCGCCCGATTCATGTCCAAGACATCCGGTTCCGCCTGCAGGAGAGCCTCGATGGCAGCGGCATGCGCGCGCTCCGCGTCGAGTTGAGCATCTGCCTCCCGGTCCTCCTTTAGTATCGCCATGTTGAACCGCTGGTCCGCCTGCACGAAGTCAACGTCCGTTGTCTCATACCCATCGGCGGCCTTCTGCGCCGCAACCTCCGCAGTGAACATTGGATCGCCTTCCTCCTCCTCGTAGCTTGGCTCCAGAGAACTCGGGGATTGGCCCACCGCAAAGCGAGCTTGGGAACGGAGGTCTATGCCGCCGACCGCCGCCCCAATTTCTGCGCGGCGCTCCGGCGTCAACATCTTGTAGTAAGTGATCTTGCGGCGCACCATGGCTTTCCGGCGAACTAGGGGACGCTTGATGCGGGCTAGGGGATCGAAAGGTGGGGATATGGGCTGGAGATTTTGTGTGGTTTTAGGGCAGTGGCTGGCATAGGCCGAGCAGCGAAGGTTCTGGTGTGAATAGTGGTTCCAGTGACGACCGGTCAATCGGTTTTTACTGTACATCGCTCTTGTTGCGTTCGCGTTGCAGCCCGGCACGCTGTGATCTGTTAGGTGAAATAGCTCTACACCGTTTTATCACTAGTAGAAAAAGGGGCTATCGTTGAGGCCTGTTTTGCCCATTAGTCCCGGTTCAATCCAGAACCGGGACTAATGCGAGCATTTATCCCGGTTCGTGAGCCCAGGGGGCCGGCCGGGCCACGTGGGCCATTGGTCCCGGTTCGTCCAGGACCTTTTGGTCCCGGTTGGTGGGACGAACCGGGACCAATGGTCCTGGCTCCTGGCCCACCACTATTGGTCTCGGTTGGTGGCATGAACCGGGACCAAAGGCTTCCCTTTAGTCCCGCTCATGCCACCAAGCGGGCTAATGGTGCTGCCTATATATAGCCCCTCACAAGCAAGAGCGAGCACACCGCCTGCTTTTTTTCTGGCCGAGGGGGAGGGGGCTTGGTGGTGCTCTAGCTCACCTCCTATGCACACAAGGTGTTCGATGGAATGCCCGAGCCACACTACTTAAGCTTTATCCTCTCCAAGCTCGACCTCTAACCTCCATTTTCCTCAATATTTGTCTAGGTTTAGCGGTCCGTCACACCCCGTCCCCGTCTTCACCGCTGCCGATCACCATGGCGATCTCATCGCCAAGACCACCGTGGTGAGCCTCTTGTTCTTATCTTCTTTACGAAAGGAAAAATATTCTTACTTGTATTATTTTCTTACTTTTATTATTGCATCTTATATAGTGCGATGGTTTTGGTATCCGCCCCGGCCCTCGCACATCTATGATTCGGATGTGGTATATATTATCTTTTCATAACTATTGGTTCATTTATTGTTTATGAAAATTAAGCCGACCAACGTGACATAGATTTTATTTATCTAGGAGGTTGTTGAACCGAAATTCCAACCGACCCTATTGTCGAGAGGTTAAATTTAGTTGAAGAAGAAAACAATTTCTTGAAGGAAAAATAAAAAACTTGAGGAGGAGAAGATGATATTGGAGTTGCATGTTGCGGATGTCGTCGATGATCACAAGATCAAGATGGATGCAATGTGCTTGAAGATGAGAAAGATTAGAAAATATGACATTCATACCGAGGCTTCGTATCATTATGCCGTTGGATCAGTTGTTACCTTGGTTGCGATAAGTATTTTGTTGTAAGTAGAAACAAAATAAAATAAATAAAGCAACAAAGAAAACAAAAAAAGTGTTTTCAAATTATAAAACTAATGGCACTAATAGAAAGTTTATATTTTTTCTAAAACTAAAAGCAAAAAGAAATAAAATATAAAGAAAAAAAAACTATCACCTACTAGGCCCCCACGGCCTGAATACGACTAGAAACCCTACATGGGCCAGGATTCAGGCCCGCAGAGGCCCAATAGGCCCACAGCAAGAGCATGATTAGGCCCGAAAGCCTGTATTTGAGAGGAGCTCGAAAGGGACGACACCAGCGCTTATAAACCAAAGGCCGGGCGCCCTTCAACTAGCGAGGTGGGACTAAACATTTGGCGTGGGGCAAGACAGTTTGGTCCCGGTTGGTGGCACCAACCGAGACTAAAGGTGGAGTTTAGTCCCGGTTCGTGCACGACCGGGACTAATACTTTAGTCCCGGTTGGTGCCACCAACAGGGACCAAAGGCCGCTTCCGCCCTTTGGGCTGCTGAAATTTGGCCTTTGGTCCCGGGCAGGCACCAACCGGGACTAAAGGGTGGCATTAGTCCTGGGTCGTGCCACGAACCGGGACCAATGCTCTTTCTATATAAGCAAGACTTGTGAAATTTTCACATCTCCCTCGCCTCCCTAGCGAGTTGCCCCCGCCGCCAAGCTGCCCAAATCGCGCGCTCCTCGTCGCCGTCGCCACGGCCGCCATCCCCATCTCCCGTGCCCCCGCCCCGCGCCCGAGCCCACGCCGCAGCCGCCCCATGCCCTGCCCGTCCCTCGAGCACGCACGGCCGCGCGCCCCCACGCCGCCGCCGCCCGTGCCCTGCCCGTCCCGAGCACGCACGCCGCCGCGCCACGCTGCCGCCGCCTGCGTGCCCTGCCCACGAGCACGCACGGCCGCGCCGCGCCCCCACGCCGGCCGCCGCCCGTGCCTCGCGCCCGGCCCGCCCCACCTCGTCGCCGGGCGCCGCCCATCGCCGCCTGCCTCGACGCCGCCTCCTCCCGTTCGGTCCGGCTCCGGCGACCTCCCCTTTCATCCCTGTCCCCTCGTCCTCTTCATAAAAAAAATTTCATATAATTTTTTTAGGAAGATTTATGTTCATGTATATATGTTCATTATATGAACATAATATGGATGATGTATTCATGATTTTTATATGTTCATTATATATGTTAATTATATGTATTGATGGATGGATGGATAATTTTAGGCAGATTTTTAGATTTTTAGGCAGATTTTTAGAATTTTTGTGTATGTATGTTATGTTTATATGTATGTATGTATGTTCATATGTATGTATGTTTATATGCAAAGCATATGCAAAGAAAATGTATGAATGGTCATATGCAAAGAAAAATGTATGTATGGTCATATGCAAAGAAAATGTATGTATGTATGTTCATATGAAAGAAAAATGTATGTATGTATGTTCATATGCATATGCAAAGAAAATGTATGTTCATATATATGATGATATGTTCATATAAAAAGGAAGATAAGAAGAGGAAGAAAGGAGAAGAAGAGGAGAGGAAGAAGAGGAGAAATAAATAAGAAGAGGAAAAAGAAGAAGAAGAAGAGGAGAAGAAGAAAGGAATAGAAGAGAAGAAGAAAAAATAGAAAAAATTCTATTTTTTCTTCTTCTCTTCTATTCCTTTCTTCTTCTCTTCTATTCCTTTCTTCTTCTCCTCTTCTCTTCTATTCCTTTCTTCTATTTTCTTCTTTTTTTTTCTTCTTCTTCCTTCTTCCTTCTTCCTCTTTTCTTCCTTTTCCTTATTTTCCTTTCTCGAGGGATAAGAAGAAAAAGAAGAGGAGAAGAAGAAAGAAAGGAATAGAGGAGAAAGAAGAAACTTTGACACGAGGGGGGGGGCATCGTTGTCGATATAACGAGGGTGTCGAGGATCGCCGAGGGGTCTAGGGTCAGGAACTAGGGTAGAGGGTCGAGGGTCATTAAGGGGTCAAGGGTCGAAGGTTTCAGGGTCGAGGGTTCCTATAGTGTCAAAGTATTGAAGAAATCCATCGCTTCATCATTAGCCGGAAGTAACCATGGCATGATGGTACGAAGTCCTTCAAAGTTGTTACGGAATGGAGTTCCGGATAGGATAATTAGCCTTTTGCTGAACTTTGTACCAAAAAGCGAATTATCCTATCCGGGACTCCGCTCCAAAACAACTTTGGAGAGCTTCGCACCATCATGCACCTCACATTTTCGCCTAATGATGAAGACATGGTTTTGTTGAATCCTTTGACACTAGGCAACCTCCCGACCCATCGGCGATCTTCGACCCCTTGACCCTCGACCGCTCGGCGATCCACGACCCTCTACCCTACTTGTGGGACATATATGTACTCCTAGAGATTAAGCTTGAGCAGGGAGTAGTAATTGTCTTAGACTCGAGACGAAAAGATCCCAAGGAGTATGCGGAAATGACTGAAATGCTCGAGAAGTAAGTTAAATCGATCATTATCCACCATATCAAGAACTTTGTTCATTTCTCGATATCAAGTAATTGTTTTCTTTGTATGGCAGGGCTTGGGGAAAATTCACCAAAAAGCTCGGGACTACCAAGAAGCAGCAATTAAGACACACGAAAGAAAGTACTATAAAGTATCATATTCCACGCGCATCTCCTAGTGATTCAAGCGCTAGTTTCATCAATACCATTTAGCATGTGCTTTCTATATATAATTATCAGTTTGATTGACCTCTGTTTCTTGTAAAGTGGTTGTGGCAGGAACAAGGGAATGATTTCTGTGGATACTACGCTTATGCAGTCCATCCGCCACACGACACTGTGAGAGGGGCTACTCCGACAAACAATTTGAAGTGCGTAAATAAAATATATTCACAATTTTATTTTATTACCATCATTTGTGTTGAGTTTCATTCATTCATATATATATATATATATATATATATATATATATATGTATTGACCCTTTCTTAAAACTAGATGTTTCGGCAATGGATGAACTCCTAGCACCAGATCGCATGCGAGCAATTCAAGAGGAATTGGCGGCATTCTTTCTTGACTATGTGATCGCTGAAGACGGGAATACCATGTGGACCACGCGTCCGTATTTTAAAAGATAATTATTGTATATATGTAGCCGTAGCGTCGGATAGATATACGAGAACTTGTTGTTCGACCAATCTCTAGGAGAAGGAGAGGTGGTCGATATCACTTCTCTCTGTATGCATATATATGTTCATGACGATCTTCTGCTTGCTTAATTACTAGCTAGCTAGCATGTCTAGCTAGTCCTCTCTATACGTATGTATAGTACGTAGCGTCGACCAAGCACGGACAAAAGAAAGGACACTTTTCTCTATTAATTAGCTAGCTATAGCACAATATATGAAACACCTAAATTAACCCCCCAAAAAACCCCCCACCCCGGCCCCATCTTTTGTAAAAAAAAAAAAAAACAGAGCCAAAAAAATGCTATTGGTCCCGGTTGGTGCCACCAACCGGGACCAAAGGCCCTCCCGCTCGGGCTCACGGACAGGCCACGTGGAGGCCCATCTGTCTCGGCTCGGATAGAACCGGACTAAAGGGTGAGGGTATTAGTACCGACCCTTTAGTCCCAGTTCACGAACCGGGACTAAAGGCCCTTATGAACCGGGACTATAGGCCCTTTTTCTACTAGTGTATACTCGATCTTTGTTGCTGCGATGGCCTTCGATAGTTTGATGGCTGTGTGCTCGGCCTCATTGACTGCTGAAACAGCCTGCCATAAGTTAGCACTCAAATATGTTTGCTGAATTAGCTTTACATATATTTCGTTACTTAGATCTGCTCATCCAAATATCTTGCCATAGCTTTAGACATCGACCTAGGTATTTTTTCTGGACTTCATAATAAAGCATATATGTTTTTCCTGTAATATCTAGTAGAAGAACTAATTTGTATGTCAATCAGATGGACAAGACTTGGATAACTTCTGCTCGAAGATTCTCCGCTACATATATCGAGGGGGTTCAAAACTTCATGAACTTTATTAGAGCTGAGTACGGTGGTCTAAAATCAGATGTGCTCTGCCCCTGTAGCAGTTGTATGAATTCAGTTACAAGACCCCAGTCCATTGTGCAAAATCATCTACACTTGTATGGGATGTCGGTCACATATAGGTGGGTTCATCATGGTGAAGCTGTGAACGTCAATGTTATTGACTACGTGGAAGCAGCAGATCACCATCTTGATATGCCTGATGCTCAGGTGGAAGAGGAGGAGGAGGTGGTGGTGGCGGAGCCAGTGAGTTTGACCAACATTGAAACAATGCTACAAAATGCTCGTGCATTCCGTTAACTTTCACCTGCAGAAGAAAAACAGTGGGCCCGCATGTTGGAACAATGCAACGTTGCTGTCACCCTGTGAAATAAGCTGTCAAGATTCTCAGCTATGGTCACCTTTCTTCGTGTGAAGACATCTCGAGCGGATGACCAACAAATCATTCGATGCGATGTTGGATGCTTTCCGCAAATCTTTCCCAGACAAGGCTCGAGCTGCCACACACCTACAAAGAAATGAAGAATTTCCTTCGTGCAGTGTTGGAATTGGATATGATATGATCCATGTTTGTAAGAATAATTGTGTTCTGTTCCGGAAGGATTATGCCAACTTAAGTGAATGCCCGAAATGCAAATCATCAAGATGGAAAGTTGGCGATGCTATGAAGAGGATTCCTCATAATGTTCCGAGACATTTTCCAATTACACCAAGATTGCAGAGGTTGTTCCATGATGCTGAAACAAGAGAGGATGTACTGTAGCATTCTAGGAACCAGGAGTACAGAGATCAGAATGTAATGAGCCATCCATCTCATGGTAGTGAGTGGAAAAGCTTCAATAATAAACACAAAGAGTTTGTCACGACCCGAGAAACATTAGACTTGGCTTAGCTTCAGATGGATTTAACCCATTTGGCCACTGTGAGCGCCACATATAGCATGTGGCGGTGCTTGTTATCCCTTACAACATGCCTCCAAATGTACGCACCAAAGAATCAAACTACATGATGGCCTTGCTCATCCCAGGTCCAAAAAGTCCTGGAAAGGATTTTGATTTGTTCATGGTGCCTCTTGTGGAGGAACTTCAACAGCTATGGAAGGGTGTTCTCACTCGAGACCTATATAGCAGCCCACCAGCTGATTTCTTTCTGCGTGTTGTTCTAATTTGGTGCATCCATGATTATCCGGCTTTGGGAACTATGTCGTATGAGCGACACATGGTTACAATGCATGTGTTCGCTGTGACAGAATCATTGTCATACGCAATACTTAGCAAGATCTGTTACATTGGACACCGCTGCTTCCTTCCCAAGGACAAGCCGCATCCTAGAAAATACCGAAGACATGTGTTCAATGCAAAGCATGAAAACCGTGATGTGCCAAAGAGGCTCACCGCCGATGAGTTGCAAGTGGAATTAGAGAAGGTAAGGCATATTACACCAGGAAACCATCCCGGTAATGGTAGCGGGAAAAGGAAGCGTGGCACGGTAGAAGAGAGATTATTGTTTACCCGCAGGTCCACTTTGTGGGACTTGGAGTATTGGAAAGATTTGGATCTGCGGCATAATCTTGATGTGATACACATCGAGAAAAATATTTGTAACAGCATTATCGGCACACTTCTTAACATTGAAGGCAAGACGAAAGATACCTTAAAATCTAGGATTGATTTGACACACCTAGGTATCAAAAAGGATTTGCAGGTGCAAGATGAAGGTAAACCACGGGATATGGCACCAGGTAATGTCGTCTTGGACAAGGTAAAAAGAAAAGAATTTCATGAGGTCTTGTCACGTGTGAGATTCCCACATGGATTTGCTTCCAACCCTAAAAGGAGAGTCAGTGCAGATGGAAACAAGGTACAAGGGTTGAAAACTCATGACTGCCACGTCCTACTTCAAAGGATTTTTCCTGTTATCCTTAGAGGATTGGGCAGCCCTGACTTATACAGAGCAGTTGTAGAGTTGGGACAATTCTTCAGGGAACTCTACAGTAGAAATATCAGGATAGATGCTTTGGAGCGTCTTAGAGACAAGATACCAACTATCCTATGCGACCTTGAGAAGATATATCCTCCAGCCTTCTTTGATGTGATGGTGCATTTGGCTGTTCATCTACCTGATGAGGCACTACTTAGAGGTCCAGTACAGTATGGCTAGATATACCCTTTTGAAAGGCAGCTAGGCATTTTCTAGGCCTATGTTAGGAACAGAGCTAGACCCGACGGTTCAATTGCAGAGGCCTACATTGCTACAGAAGCGTTGACATTCTACTCAAAATACATTGAAACAGCTGATCAGCTTAGCAAAGAGGTGGGTGAAGACAATCCCGGGCTCAATGTTTTCGATTATTCTGTTCGAGTTACAGGGAAGAGTCGACAAGAGGACAAACCTAAAGAGTTGGACAAAATGGTTTGGTATGTGTTGAATAACTGTCCTGAGATACTACCTTATATCAAGTAAGTGCAGTACTGCAACTTATACATTGTAATCTACTAAACTTGCAGCACATTCTTATATATTTAGATGTTTGACGCGATCACTATGTCGTGCAGCATCTACAAAGACGAGTTACTGCCGCAAAATCCAAGAAACATTGACAAACTGGTTATGGTAGGATTTGCGAAATTGTTCAAGAACCATGTAAGCTTCAAGTGCACCGCTTTTTTAATATATTGAGTACATAAGATGATCAGCTTGTCTATTTTCTAACCATAGGTTAAGAATATGCGGGAGGATGGGCAGGCAGTTGATGATGCCGTTTACTCACTAGCAATGGGTCCTGATACTCGAGTAAGATATTATGAATCTTGCGTTGTTGGAGATGTGCGCTACAACACCCTTGCACGAGACGAAGGCTGGAACACACAAAACAATGCCATCATGAGCACCGATATGTATGACAAAGAGATAATTGAAATGTATGCTAACATAACAGACATTGTTCAGTTGCAGTATATCTCCAGTTTCGAGGATCATCGGTGTGTGGTTCTATTGTGCTGTCATTGGTATAACCTGTTTTCCAGGATCGCAAAACCCAGAGCTGATGATTATTTCAAATCCATCAATGTCAAGGCGGCGTACCTGACCAATGAGCCTTTTATTTTGGCAAATCAAGCAATACAAATATTTCTCTTGGAAGATACATTTGCACGTAGCGATGACTGGAGAGTATTGCAAAGGTTTGAGCAGAGGAATTCGTTTAATGAAGTTGCACAACAATATGATGCTTACACTGCTCCTGATGTACAAGGTAACACAGATGTTCCTAATATCTTTGAGAACAATCATGTCAATGACGCCGGTGAAAAGATTGCATGTCGTGTCGTGGACATACAAGAGTTGATCAAGAAGAAGCCAACGTTCGAGGACGTTGAGGACAAAGAAGAAGATGACACCGTGGGGAATTATGATTCAGACTGATACACATGGCAAAGATGTTGATGCTACTGCTGCGGATGATGATTACATTGCTTTTGTCTTATTTGCCTGTCAGAAGACGTTTTTCATCTACTATTTGAAATTGTGTTTGCTATGACAACTGAAACCTGATGAACATGTTGTTTAGTATTTTGCTCTCAGAACATCACTTGTTATGTATGCTGATTTGTGTTTGGTGATTGTATGACAACTAAAACATGATGGCATTGTTGTTTACATCTACTCATATTTGGCTGTGAAACTTGAACTTGATGACATAGTTTGCTGTTGGACTGCAATTTGCTTGACGTCTTCGAATGAGAACAAAGCTGACCGGCTGTGGCCTCTACTATTTATTTATTTATATGAGCAAAAGGGGATACCCCTGATTTACATTAATAGAAATCATTAGATGTTCACAACACTACGCCCACCCCGCTACACAGGTTTCATTCATTACTAGTTTCAAAGAAAGTGCTCATGTTGTAGCCTTGAATACATCACGAGTGCTACATACTGCAGAAATAAAGAGAAAATCATCCGACAGAGCACATCGATTTTGCCCATTATCTTCACAAGCTCTTTCATCTCCTCATTGCTTTCAAGGCCGTTCAGCAGCTGTTGCTTGGCCATGATCAGAGGAACTGCATCTTTAACCTTCTTGTAGCGACCCGACCCGAATGGATCAAGTCTCTGTGCTTAAGTGCCATCCCTGGATCGGTATGCTGACACACACAGTACTCGACGGATTTATAACAGAGGTAAATAACATGTATGAATAACGTAAATACTATTACCTCAATCCAAAATATAGCGGAAGGAACAAGGTTGTGGATTCCCATCAACACCAACGGCAAAGTTGAGTGTAGAAATCGTAACCCTAACGTATCACTTACTCGTCGTCTGAAAAGTCTGCAACATGAAAAGTTGCAGCCCGAAAACGGGTCAGCACATGGAATATGCTTTTAATGTAACACATAGAGAGTAATGAAAGAATAAGCCTATACTACATGCATATATGGCTGGTGGAAAGCTCTATGGTTATAATGTTTTTGCGAAAAGCCAAATTTTCCCTACTACAAAGGAATAAGTTTTACTTTAACTATCATGGTGGTTGAAACATTATTGAGAAGGTATAACCCCAACTCAATCCCAATTAAAGTGATTAACAACCCAGCAAATTAACTTAGAGTGATGACATACATGTAATTACTAAAGTACTAGATACTCAGAATTGTCCATAACCGGGGACACGGCTAACCATGATTAGATTGTACACTCTGCAGAGGTTTGCGCACTTTTCCCCACAAGACAAGATCGCCTCCGTTGATTTCTCGCACTGCATGGTGTTTAAGAAACGGATGACCGAGACACGGTCTTTCAGAAACATTAACTCTCTACTCCGGATAGATCATACCAAACCTACAAAACGCACTACCTGCTAATCCACCTCTTCAAGAGCTTCACGTAACTTACTCAACTATGCTAGAGCCCATAATAGCTTGTGGCTGCACACGGAAGTTTCTAGCATGAATAATCTCAGTTCCCTTTGAGCCTGGGTGGCGGTCCCCAGGTGCCTCAATCCACCGAGATGTGTATTTAAGTTGCCACCTTAAACTAAACCATTAATTAACAATCTCACATCTGTCATGAATATCTCTCAAACCCAAACCACGTCTATGAGCATAGCATAGCAATATAAGCGACACGTAGAAGTAACTCCCAAGGGTTTGATAGTAACAGGGCAATAGGTTCCGACCTCATCATCTACTTCCCAACCCGCAAATTAATGACATCCTAACCATGCAATGTTTGAGGGTTGAACTAATGCATAAAACTGGGTATGAAAGGGAATATGATCAAGTGTTACTTGCCTGCAATGTTGATGAAGATGATTCACACTCAAAACTCTTGATAGATCTACTCGTCACACTCCGGTCAATCTATCGTAATCAAGCAATAGTAACCACACATAAGCAATCACTCAAAAGATCGAAAAGAACGAAGAAAACGATTCGGAAAACATCAAAACCAAGCAAATAACTCTTGCAACATAAAAAAATTGCTAATAGTACCAAAATTATATGGATTTGTCCATATCAGAAGGTTTAGGTCAAGATCTTCGATTTGCAAAAAGAATCAGCTAAATCGGAGTTACGAAACTCAAGTTATGATCAAACGAAGTTTGAAATCAAATCTGATCTAATTAACATTTTAAACTTTCAAAAACATGTTTTAGTTGGATTACTAGATATAGGAGATCATAACGAAGACGTGAGCGTTGGTTTCGTTGGATTTGGACTAACGAGTAAAAAGTTATTAGGGTTTGAAAATTGGGGACTAATTTGTAAAAAAAGAATTCACAGATAGGTCCCTGGCCGGAAAATAACAGAAAAAGAAAAAAAACTACAGAGCGAATGTTCGTTTATAAGATCTAAATAGTGGACGTTCGCTGTTTAATAAAACAAAAAAAACAGATCTATTCTAGGGTTTTTAAAAAAACGGAGTTAAAAGAAAACCGGACGGTTTTCATGGGTTGTACCGGTTCGGGAGAGGGGAAACCGGCTGCGGCGTTAACTCCCATGAAGGCAGTGCAAAGGGCTCTGGGCGGCTCGATTGCCGGAGGAGACGGCGAGGCGACGGGAGGGCGGCACTGGGCGGCGCGGTGGTGGCGACAAGTGGGTATAGGCGGCGAGGGTGGCGGCTTCGGGCGGCGGCGCGGGGTGGATCTCGCCGGCGGCGTCGACTTGGGCGGCGGGGCTTGGGAGGAGGAGAGGAATGGGGCTGGGGCCTCGGGTTTTATGGAGGAGGGGCGGCGACTTGGCGTGCGGGAGGGGGCAGAGGGAGATCAAGGCACGGACGCCGAGGTCGGCGCGGGGGCGCGCCTTGGTGGCGGCGGACTCCGAGCGGAGCTCGGGCACGCGGGCGAGCTACATGGTCCGGCTGGGCCGTGGCCTGGCAAGCTGGGCCGGCTCGGTCCGGTCGGTCCAAAAGATTTTTTTTTTAAACAGACAAACTAAAATAAAACCAAAAGAAGTAGAAATATTATATAGGCATATAATATATCAAAATTTTCAGAAAAAGATTTCCTACAACATGGACATTTCTATAGCATTAAATAAAATTCACACAAATTCAAATAAAGCAAAGAGTGCTTCTGGTCCAATAAAATCCAACAAAAATCATTTTAAAAATACCAAAATGACTTCAAATTAATTTCTCTCCAATTTTCTGATGTAGGGAATCATGTTACCCTATTTTCCATATATTTTATTTTTGGAGATAAATAATTTGAATAAAACTCAAATAACTCCAAACTGAAAATAAATTCAAAGAACTTTGAATTTAATTCTTTGAAACTCCAAACTCATATTTCATTTGTTTTGAAGAAGTCATTTTATCTTCGCTCATGAAAATCATTGAGTTGCATAAAGTTCCAGAATTGGAAATATTCTCAAATGAAATTCAAATATTTTCAACACCTTGTCATTTAAATAAATGGAAGAAGTCATGTCATCTTCTCTCCAGGTTTTGTGATGAAAAGAATTTGAATTCTCAAGATCATAAAAGCAAAATGAAAGTTTGGGAAAGTCCTTTTATTCCCTCTCATTTAACTTTCAAAAAGTTTCGAATTCACTCACTTTCAGTCAATCAATCAAAAAATCAAACAAATCTATCTATCTGTTTATAACATTCCAAAATTTAGAATTTTGGGATGTTACACTTCTGCTCTACATCTTCCTCTTCTGTCGTTCCTTCAGTTACTTTTCCAACACCCCAACCTGCTGGTATTGGGATTCCTCGGCTAACCAAATAAGCAGCGTAGTTGCATTCCCCCACATCAGCAACTTCCCAGAAATACAACTCACACGAATCTTCCCTTTTCTGCACGAACCAAATTGGAAGATCATCAACCAAACTATTAAAAAAATCAGAAACTAAAAGAAACAGAACAACACTTAAACATATTATTACCCCATGATTCGGGCATTTGTAGAAGACTCGGCCAGGGTTGCGGATTGTGGTTGAGACATGATGGGTGACTCTGCGTGATTTGCAGCAGTGGCACCACACCAACGGCAGCGGGTTGCGATGAGCAATCGGTCATGCGCGCTGCGTCTTGGCGGTGGTGTGATGAGACCCACAAAGCGATGGTACGAGTGGCGACTTGGCGCATATCTGGTTGTTGCCCATCGAAGAGCAGGTGGACGAGCAGCCGGGGACATGGTTGCTGCGGCGAGCTTGATGCTAGGCAGAGTAAGTAGAGAAGAGGAGAAGCGAACGTTGGATATGTCAGTTTCATTACTTGCAGAGTAGCATAGCACCATATATAGTCATAGTCTAGGTTTGGATTCGAACCAGCTACAGGATCACGTCTTTCTTTTTTCTAAAACTCGCAACGCCTCTCTTACCGGGTACACTAGCTTGTTCTCAGACGCCTTCCCACGTCTTTGATTTTCATTCCCTTTTTTTGCGAGGAAGGAAGGAGGACATAATTGAGAGTTCCTCGGACTCGAACCCAAGACCTCTCGGTTTGAAAACCAAGGGTGCTAGTCACTTATGTGGCGAACCTTCCCTGTGAGGAGGACGGCAGATGAACGCATTTTCCTCGCAGTTTTCTTCCTATATATAAAAAAGTATGCTACTTGGTGTCCGCTTAGTCAACAAATGATTGTGCCAACCTTGACCGTTGGATTGACATTCAACGTCTGTCAAGGCTTTCTTCAAGATTCTTATTCCTCGAGCCGCCAAAGCCAAACCAGCGTCGGCGGGACCGCCCTCCCGCCTCCCACGGCTGGCTATGATCTTCCCGGCTCTGCTCGTTTCCGTCCGAGGCCTCACCATCGCCCCTCCGCCTTTGGTTCACTCGCCACAAGGCGCGCCCTCCGGTGTTGTCAACATGGTCAACAACCAAGAGGAATAAGGAGATGACTGTACATGGTGAGGATGACAAGAGGGACCCAAAGCAGCTGTAATAATTTTGTTTTTTCGGGACGGAGAAGGGTATCAACTGGGTTGTGCGGGTCCCGTGGCCCGTCTATCCCAGGCTTTTATTTCATATGTTTAGCACATGACCAGCCCAGTTTGTTTTTTTCTTTCTGAAAAATGGCTAGCCAGCTATTTTGTTTTTTGCAGAATAACCAACATAGGCCTACTTGCTTTTCTACGCCCTGCTGGGCCGGAAATCTTTCAAGACGAGGAGGGATGCATTTTTCCTAGAAAATGGGCTCTAAGTAATAAGAAATGGGATATAAGTAATAAGAAATGGGCTATAAGTAATAATAAATGGGCTATAAGTAATAATAAATGGGCTGTAAAATGAAAAAAATAAAGCAAACAGGCAATTAGTTCCAAAATACTATTTTCTTTTGGATTTTGATATTTTAAATTTCATTGTTTTTGTGCGGGTGAAATTTCATTGTTTAAATTAAGGTATATTTAGATTTAAAATTAATTTGAATCTGGCTAGAAATTTCGGGTTGTATGCTGTTTGGGACAGATTTGGGGGCTGACTTGTGGGTCTACTAGTTTGACGTGTACTTTGGCTTTGTCAACTTAGTCCACAAACGATTTTACGAGCAGTGACTGTTGGATGTTAATCCAACGGCCGTGCTACTTCTTCAAAATCTAATCTTCTTGCTCCAGCCGCCCAAACCAGCTCCGGTGGGACTGCCTGCTCCCGCCTCCCGTGGCCGGCTATGCTGCCGCACAGGCCGCACCGCCCCACCCTACTTCATTGCTGGCCAGGCCATTCCTCTACTCACCCACACCTCCTGTTATTTTCCGGCGACGGCAGCCGGACCAAGAACCTCAGACTCTAATCGCTGCGTGGCAACCATTGCCGAGTCTTCCCGGCCCGTGTCGTTCCTTCCTAGGCCTTCGCCGCCGCCCACCGCCATGGTTTCGCAGCTGCCCTGGTCAACATGGTCAACGAACGACATCCATCGGCGATGGACTGTACACGCAAAATAATGATTCCTCCACCGACAGCTGGGACCCACGGAAGGGCCTCTCAGATTTCGCGAAAAAATGTTCCCCGCTAACATGTCGGACCCACCAGCTATATCTTCACACGCAAGGAAGTGCCTCCTTATTACGCACAAAAATGAATACCCACCGCTAGCTGGGACCCACCATAGTGGGAGGATGACTTAGGGCCAACTAAGTTGACGGGGACGGAGGGCTTTGTCAACTTAGTCAATATGAACGATTCTAGCTCCAGTGACCGTACGATGTCCATCCAACGGCCGTAGTGCTTCTTCAACCTCTGGTCTTATTGTTCCAGCCGCCCAAAGCAGCGCCGATCGTGCAGCATGCTCCTGCCTCCCGTGGCCGGTTGTGCTGCCGCGAAGGCCTCACCGCCCCCTACTATTCCCATCGCTGGCCAGGCCCTGCGGTGACGGCAGCCTCACACCGCAGCCGAACCAGTGAACCCTCGTACTCCTCTCCGTGTGGGCTTCCACTGCCGCGTCTTTCTTGGCTCCGCGTCGTCCCCTTCCTAGGCTTCGCCGTCATCCACCGCCGTGGTGCTCTCGGCGCGGCCTGGTCAACATGGTCAAGGAACGACTTCCATCGGACGTGGATCAGACGTGGAGAGGTCGATACCGGGTCCACGGCCTAGCAAGGAAGTGCCTCCTTATTACGCGGAAAATAATGATTCCTCCACCTGACAGCTAGGACCCACCGGACGGGCCACTGTATTTCACGCAAAAAAAAAGTTTCCCCCTGACTGCTGGGACCCACCAGCTTCATCTTCGCATGCAAGGAAGTGCGTCGGGGCAAAAAAAAACGATTCGCCCCCCTGACTGCTGGGACCCACCAGCTACACCTTCGCGCGCAAGGAAGTGCGTCCGGGCAAAAACAAAACAAAACGATTAGCCCCCCTGATTGGTGGGACCCACCAGCTACATCTTCGCATGCAAGGAAGTGCCTGACAGTCGGGGCCCACCTGGACGAAGCGTACGTAGCGTTGTCATCCTAGTCGCGAATGTGTACGTACATACTGGTCGATGTAGAGGCGCGCACGTGTCGTAGTAGAGGCGCACACGTAGCATGTACACGTACATACAACGGGCAGGGTGCAAGAAAGATTATACAGCCACGTATGTGTACATACGGATGGGGTCTCGAACGCCTACTCGCGCATACGTACGGCCAGGGCTCGTGTCCATGGCTGGGTCGGAACGGAGAAACAACGTCATCCTCGTGTTCATGGGGACGCAATGGAATGTGTCTTGTTCATGGGGAGGCAACGGAATGCGTCGTGTTCATCGGGAGGCAACGGAACGCGTGGGAGCCAACCGGCTTGGACGGAATAGGCGATGGAAACGAGGCCTGGCGTACCGCAGAACGGAGGAAACGTACTTGTGTTCAACCGGCCACGTTCGGAGCGGGGTCCTGTTGATCAGGAGGGGTGTGGCGTACCCGCAAAACAGAGGAAACGGACCTCCTACGGTCGAAACGGGGTTCCTGTTGATCGGGAGGGGTGTGGCATACCGCAAAACGGACGAAACGGACCTCATACGGTCGAAATGCGGGTCCAGTTGATCGGGAGGAGTGTAGCGTACCGCAAAGCGGACGAAACGGACTTGTGTTGGAGCGCTACGGTCGAAACGGGGGTCCTGTTCATCGGGAGGGGTGTGGCGTACCGCAAAACAGGACTCCACGGGATACTGTTCATCTCCACCGTCGACCTCCTCCAGCCTCCACGGGCTCATGTTCATCCAGCCTCCACCACGCCGCTTACTCCAATCGGGCTCTGCTCAACCACCCCTCCACGGGCACCCCTCCACCATCTACTGTTCATCCAGCCCTCCACACCACGGGGTCCTGTTCAACCATCCCTCCACGGCCACCCCTCCACCGTCTACTGTTCATCCAGCCCTCCACCACACCACGGGATCTTGTTCAACCAGAGGCAAACGCCACCGGCTCACTGTTCATCCACCCCCCCCCCCCCCCCGCAACACTCTTTGTTCATCCCAAAGGCAGCATCGATCGGCTTCGCTTAGCGCAGAGCGGGCGAATCGCCGATCGGGTTCGGGCTTATCAAGAGCGGGCGAATCGCCGATCGGGTTCGGGCTAATGCCATCGATCGATCGCTTGGGTTCAGTAACGCGTAGCCTGCATTGCAATTGCTCGGGTTCAGTTAGAGCCCAACGCCTCGCTCGGGTTGAGTTAGAGCCAACACCTCGCACACACGCTGCAGACGCAGTACGAGAGAACGCTGCATCGCCGCCCCGACCTCCCACCGTAACCGGGAACTCCCCAAAATTTTCCTCCCCCATGCTTCTACCATGGTTTTTTCCGTCATGGACGGCCCAAAGAATGTCATGCAACCGCGTCTCCGGCCCGCCCAGGACGAAAAGCCCATTTTCTGTTTTGATTTTTTGTCATAGAAGTAGGAGCCACCACATCTATGATGATACCGGGTTTTGTCACAATGATCGTCATAGAAGTGTCATATGTATGACGGAAAAAAATTTCGTTCGGCCCAAAATGTCACGGATGTGTCTTTTTTTTGTAGTGTTAGTTCCCAATATCTCTAGTCTAGTAGCCACTCTTTGGATCTCAAGTAAGCCTCGGGTTCTTACTTGCGGAATCGTTGGTAGATACTAAATGATGGTCCTTGCTGAAGATTTGTATTGAGGAGGAACCGAAACATACTGTCTTTAAATAAAACATAATATGGTTGGAGGCATAGCCCTATTTGGACCTTATTGGTTCTTGCTGAAGATTTGTTGTACTTTCTATTGGTATAACTTTTGTGACATGTATTGTTATGTTGGTAAAATAGACAACCTAGACTTACGCGCAGGATCTCTAAACCAGAAAGGAGGGAGTATAAGATAGCAAATTTACTTGCAAAACAGGGGCTGTCAATTATAGTTTTGTTTTTATCTGCAATTGCATATACGGACATTTGTGTGCTCTGCCGTATGATCTCGAGTGGGATGGAAGTGTACACTAGCTGTTCATGCGGTTGTTCTGCTTTGCATAGAACTGTTAGTGCATTTGAATGGTGCGTCAGTTTGTTGTTTCTGATTGTGCTCCTGCTTTGCTTATTGGAAAATGATATGTTTCTGAAACTTAACTTTACATCTAAACAGAGGCAACTCTGCAGTGCCTTCTGTTTTTGAACTTATCTTGCATCTAAACAGAGGCAACTCCGCTGTGTTTCTGAATCACATTTCAGTAAGTAAAATGAAATGAAATGGAGTAACAAATGCAGCAAAAGATTCGGCAGGGTCATTGGTGTAGACTGTAGTGGCATGGAAATTTACTTTCAGTGTTGGTGATTCTACAGTTGCTGTAGACTACTATAGTGATCAATGTCAAGCTTTTGTAATCTACACTTCTTGCATAAGGCTGGACTCTGCTCTTTTAATAGTTATAGTGTTGCCACTTTACAGCTTGCATGCTGTAAAGTCTGAAATTTACATTTTTACTACCGTCAAAGTTCAGTGGACAAAGAAAGTGCCCAGGTGTCTTTGTGGGTTCTAATTCAGTAAACTGTATGTGTGTGTGTGTGTGTGTGTGTTGTCTAGATGCCATCCACAGGTCAGTGGCAATGCTAGACAGAGTTCTTATTCATGTCTAGACAAAGTTCTTATTTATGACAAAAATGGATGTCTAGACAGAGTTCTTATTCATGTCTAATTCTGAAATTGCAGTGTGAAGTACTGTACTGTAATTATTTAGTGTGATGTACTGTATTGTCATAATTTCCAGTTTGTAAAATTGCAGTATTGAAGATGTGTATTTTCCATTTTGAAGCTGGAAATAAACTGCCAAAACTGAAAGAAATTGGAGTGTTGAAGATCTGCTAGTGCTGAATTTTAGGAGTAGACTAAAATAAATTTTAGAATGACGGAATGTATGCACTCGCAGAGAGTGTAGTTGTAATCAAATCACATCTGCCCTAATGTATGCAGTCATGTTTTTATTCCATTCTGACTTGTCCACTGGGACTTCTTTCCTGTGATGTCTGCTTTGGTTCTGCAAAAACCCATTCAGTAGTGTGGGACTGTGCATCATTAGCAAAGAAACCATGCTTTAGTTCAGACTTCAGAGATATTTGCCTTGGCTTCAATAGGTAGTTTGCTCATAGTCAACATATAATAGCATAATTTGTTGTCCTGCATTGGAATACATCACACTAATATCAGATAATGATTAGGGTCCTTACGTTATGTTCTATTCCATGCAGCAAAGGCAATTTTCATCTAAGTTGAGCTGATTTGATTTCCGCATGTTATGGGGGGATAACAGATATTGCTATATGTTCATTCTTGAGGGTACACACTTGCTAAACTATTGATGATTTTTTGTTGGGTGACCTATTAGATCTGGAATGGAAGCTCGCATAAGTTGAGCTGATTTTTGTCCATATGAAAGCAGAGGACCATATGGTATGTGGCCTTTTCATCCATATGAAAGTACAGGCACATTGTGGTGCTAGTTTGCTGGGTTTTGTCTCCGACCATCGTGTCGTGATGATTTTGGTACTCGAGAGGCCCTTGAGTTTGCTTGAATGTCGATTAACTTCATGCTCCGGCAAATGGAGATTTCCATATGTCCTATTGTCAGCAAAGGTCATGCTAAAATTTCCTGAATTTTAGAATGACTTTGCTAAAAATAGGACATATGGGGTACTTGCGACTAATGCATGGGCCGGGGTATCTTAGTACTTAATTAACTAGGATCAACCAGCGCTCTTTTCCTAGGCACTCGAGTAGGCGGTGATGTCGATGCGACCTGCCATTTAGAGTACCCATATATATATCAGTCAACCTAGGTGCCTCGGCATCGATAAACCCTAAATGATGAAAACTTAACTTAGCATTTATGGTGCCTCAGCGTCGACAAACCCAAAATGATAAAACCTTGGCTTTTAGGGTGCCTAGATGTCGATAAAAACATAAATGATGAAAGCTTACGCTTTTAGGGTGCCTCGGCATCGACAAACCCTAAATGATAAAAGCTTAGCTTTTAGGGTGCCTCGGTGTCGACAAACCTAAATGATGAGACCATGATCTTGTTCCTTGACAATAACCAACTTTTTGACCAAACGTTTTTCCTATTTAGAGCAAAACATGGCCCACGACGATGAGGCCGGTGGTTCGGGCAAGGCATTCTGGGAGCTGTCCCAGGAGATGGAGGAAGAACCTCACCGCTATGAGGACGTCGCGGAAGACGCCGATCCCGACTACACAACCCGTGTGGCATCGGGGATGACACCACTGACGGTGCCGCCGAGGATGACACCACTGATGATGGCGGTGCACGCACAGATTGCAGCCAACCGAAGAGGCAACGGAAGGACCGACGCCCGAACCTGCTCGGCACCGTCAAGGAGGAATTAACTGAAGTGTCCTCCGAGGGGCATCCAACGGCGCCCAAAGAAATAGCCAAGGGGTACGCGGGACAGCTCGGGTGCATTCTCCGGAGCACCGTCTCGATCAACATTGAGAACCAAGGCATCGGGATCGAGGGAATTTGTGCAACCTCCTCTTCACGAAGCTGCATGAACGATACAAGTTCCCCGGTGACTTCGCAAACACACGCCTCTCAGGGAATAAAGTGAACAGTGCCACCCTCACGAAGATGAGCTCGGCCCTGACTACTTGGAGAGGAGCGGTGAAGAGCATGATTGAAAAATGTGATAGTTATGAGAAGATCAAGGAGTAAAATCCTTCAATCAGCGAAGATGACTATCGGGAGTTCAAGATCAAGTGCGAGAGCAACACATCCGAGGAATCAAGTCAGTGGGGGAAAGATATGAGGGACTTGAACTTAGGGGTCCACAAAATCGGTCCCGGCGGTTACTGAGTGGCGGAACCTATCTGGGACAATGAGGACACGGAGTGTGACGAGCAAGTCCTACCGTCCCGCTTCGAGAAATACAATGACAAGCATCAGAACTATGTCGTGGCCCGATAAGATTGACCTCAGAACCAAGGAGCTTACCACGGATCCGAAGACCACGGCGCTTGAGCGTGTTCTGGTAAGGAATACACCCCCGCGTAATTAGCTCCATATATGGTTGCATTCTAGTTAATGAACCCAAATTTCTAAATGGTTCACGTTCCTTCCGCAGGACACTGAAAGCAGTAGCGCAGGGTCGTCTCAGAGCTCCCCTTTAGACACCCCATTAAATAGGGTGTTGAACATAATGAAAAACAAGGATAAGTTCAGTAAGTCGTCGTCAGCTGGTCGTGTGGCCGGCAAAGGCATGTCCACGAAATGGTCGGAATACTATACGGCTGGGCGAAAGGAGAGAAAGACCAGCTCGGAAAGCTAGTAGCGCGAGGTTGAAATACTCAAGGCACAAGTGGCGCGGATTCCGGAGATGGTCGAAGAGCAAGTGCGAGACCAACTGGGAGCGACGATCACCACCATTATACCTACCTTGGTTTCTGGGCTGCAGGCGTGGGTGGCAGGCGGCCAACTGGGGCCGCCCCCGATTCCCAGCTTCATGGGAAACAGCTCGCGCAACACGCCGGCGACGGCATTGGTGTCTCCGGCGGAGGCGGCATTGGTGTCTCCCGCGGCGGCACCAGCATTGTAGCTTAATGCACCCAGGTGTGGGAAGAATACGCCGGCTAGCACCTCGGCAGCAAGCAGCCCCTCCGTCAATTGCACGCCCGTCGTTGGCGATGCCTCAACATTAGCCGAGCTCGACGCCATCACGGTAACTAATTAAGCCTCTCGGCCGATGACTTCATCTCCTTGCCTTTGACTAGGCATCCTTGACGCCCTACATGTTTTCGCAGGGCGCCGCCGATGTTCCGTGCACTCTCCTGCACTTTGTGAACGACGAGTTGGTTGATGTCGCCAAGGGCAGAATCGTTCAACCGGGCAGCCGCGTGTTCCACGGTAATCCGATGCCACCCACCATTTATAGGGTTCAACTGGTTCGGGTGCTGCCGGGCTTCGACGACATATTACCTCCGTATCCACCCCATGGGGCCGACGAAGATGATGTGATGACCCTCAGCGCCTGCATAAGCTGGCCCATGCTTTGGACAAAGAGCCAGATTCGTTTGGGGGCGGGGGACACCACCCCACAGACAACACCGCCAGTCGTGCCGGCGCCAAGTCATGGCAAGACCCCCCGCAACGCTACCGGACATGCTGGACATGCATATGGCACAGGATTCGGACGACGACGACGGCGATACATTTACCAACGTCGATAAGTACTTCAGCGAACATGGGTACGATGGCGAATTTTTGGGGCCTCCTTCTCAAGAACCCAACCCTGCAAAAGACGATCTAGCTGGTACCGCGGAGAAACCCAATTGCAACAGCGCCGTCTCATGCTCAGTTCACAGAGACGCCCACCGCCGCCTTTCACCGAGCCTCAGATAGCCAAAGTGTGAAATATTATTAGCCCCAACACACTGAAGAAGGCGGTCTCTGGGCAGAACTCGATCCCTTTACAGCAGAAGAAGAAGGGACGGAAAAGAAAGAGTAACAAGGGTGCGAGCCAGCCAGCACCGAGTATGATCCGTGCTCAGGACGGTCCACCTTCACCTAAGGATATCTCGAGGAGGCTGCATGTGGCGGGTAGGCCGGTGCTACCGACTAATCTGCTCAATGCAGCAACCGGTGCTATGCGGAGTCTGCATGACAATGTTCTTTCTTTGGAGATGTGGCATACCTGGTTTTCGTGGCCAAGGTGCCAGAGGGCTAGGGCTTGTGGATAGCACCATCGGGGGTACGATCGTCCTGCGGTTTGATGATGTCTTCGCTATGTTTAATCTTCATCCGCTGCACTACACCTTCGTTCGGCTATTTTCGCTGAGTATGGAGATGCAGATCATTAGAGACAAGACCCCAGACATCGTGATAGTCGACCCCTTCTACATGCATGCCAAGATCTTGGGCCGCGCTGGGGACCGGCAAGTCGCGAGTTCATATCTCGAAGGCGTCATTCTGGCAAAACCAGATAAGGATAACTTCCTCGTGCCTTACTTTCCCGAGTAAGCCATACCCTCACCGCCCCGTAACATATGATTTATTAGATTTAGATCGTTATTTTCTTTTCTAACATTCTGTGTTTTGTGCAGTGACACACATTGCACACTCATCCTCTTAAGCCCGAAATATTCCATGGCCACGTATTTCGACTCGGACCGTCAGTCGAAGAAAGACTGCACAAATATCAAGAAAGTTCTTGTTGATGTTCTCCCTGGCAACGCCAGATCTGGAGGCACGTTCAACAGGCCAGTTCGTAGGTACGGCAAGCAGGTGTTCACCCACAATACGATGTTCCCCTACGTCAAGCAGCCGCTTGGCGGTCAGAAGTATGCCTACTACACCCTCCATCACATGTGGGAGATCGTATGGGACCATAATCACCTTCTGCTACAAAATAATCACAAAGATTGGGCCGCACGCTTGTCGGCTCCAGGACGCGGAAATCAGACAAGAATTCTTTCGCATCCAGTCGGAGTTTGCGTAAATCATCCATCAAGATGTCCTTCGTAACTCGGGGCAGTTCTACCTCAGATTACAACCGTCCAACAGTGAGATGGAAACAACGCTACAAATGCAGGCTGACAACACCCGCGATTTCATTACCATCACGACATACGGCGACTTCATCCACACTCCGGTCCCTGAGTCGAGTCGAAAGTAGTGATGCTATGTAGTTCTGAAATATCGATTAGCTCATGTTGTAATTAAACTTTAATGAACTTGTGTGTCTCTTTGGTTTGGACAGTCGCTCAACTTATATGTAATCGATGCTATTCATTAGTAGGACCATGAATCATGATATTAATGTCTTACTTTTCTCTTCCGATCATTTTCTTGCATACTTATATATTGCATATGTATTGTCTGTGAATTGCTACTAACATTTTGTTTGGCTAGTGCATAGAGATGCTGTCGTATGTCGTGTACAAGGGTAAGGTTCCCGGAGTCTACGACGACTGGGAGGAGTGTCGGAGACAGGTTCACCATTTCAGCGGTAACAGTTACAAAGGGTACACCACAAGGGCGGAGGTGGAAGCTAGATACACGCGCTATGTAGCGGGAGAGAGGAGGGAGCGGAGGAGGAACCGGATGAAGACCAGTTTCATCACGATGATGCTCATCGTGATGACCGTATCTCTCTTCTATGTGATGGTAGTTTAGATGATCTATATTGACTTGAAATGTGAAGACAAACTCGCTACTCGCGGTCCCGAGACTTGTAATGTTCTAACTTTGTTCGGTATTTTGAATTCGGAGACTAGCTAATATGATGAATTGTACTCGGAGACTAATCTTTTACTGTATTCGATGAATCTGCTGTTTATATGTTTTGTTGTCTATATTCTGTGCAGTAATATATTTTGTAACCTGTGCAAATATCAGAAAAGGAAAAAAATCCTAATATTCATACTAGTGGCTCACCATACAGTACATTAGTGGCGCATTGCTGTAAAAAATACTAGTGGCGCATTGTCTGTTAGTGCGCCATTAGTAACCCACATCACAAGGTAAATATGGCCCCCTGGGAGGCATACTAATGGCGCACCATGGGACATACTAATGGCGCATCGCACAGTGCGCCACTATTATTCGATATACTAATGGCGCATCAGGTGCGCCATTAGTATTAGTTACTAATGGCATGCTGATAGTGGCGCACCTGTAGTGCGCCATTAGTGGCCAAAATAGGTGCGCCACTAACAGGCCTTTTCCTAGTAGTGACTACTCCCGTAGCCCCGATGCTTCACCCTGCACCTGCCCCGGAGGGAGAGCCATCAAGGCAACGTTGTCATTATACCTTTAACCCGGAGGTTTCAGTTAACATCGTCAGTTCAGGATCCGAGTCCACTTCAGGAGAGGACCCCGCAACACCAGCTGAGCACTAGAGCGTTTGAGTATCCGCAGTCGTCAGGATGATGTACGGATGTAGTCGTACGAGTCATGATGCTCCATTTCATGTATCAGAGTAGTTGAACTTGGCATGTTGTTTATCTTTCCTGTATGAGTCTATGTATAATTATGTTGGAACTCTATTTTATTCGTCGTATTTTCTTTGTTATTTCGCTTTCTCCCGGGCTTTGTTGCTGGCTTTTCCCCAATTTAGTTTGGATTTTTCTCATCTCGACTGCGTTGTCTTGTGAAAAATCTACAATAGGATGACGTGGGGAGGCAGGAGTAGCGATGCTCA
Organism: Aegilops bicornis; assembly: GCA_021605145.1. Lineage (NCBI taxonomy): Eukaryota > Viridiplantae > Streptophyta > Magnoliopsida > Poales > Poaceae > Aegilops > Aegilops bicornis. Next base: position 553,273,166 of record CM038672.1, on the reverse strand, counting down.
TGAGGAAGCTCCTGTTCGTTGTTCCGCACGACAGGCAGGACACTTCCCCGAGCCGTACGTTCCACCACCGCCTCCACCGCCTAATCCGCCCTACACCGAGCAAATTCTGCGTATGTTTGAGGAAAGGAGGAATAATGATCTGACGGTTTCAGTCAGGTTATCACTCCAAGCTGTCATATTTTCAGAGAACCAAGCCTCCCAGTTTCAGTCAGGTTATTGTTCCCTTGGATGCAGACGATTGGTTGTGAACCATTGGAACAAGCTTGAGATTGCTCGTACTAAAGAAGATGATAAACTTCCGTTTGCAACTCATTATCTTGAAGGAGCTGCCGCCATATGGTGGGAAAACACAAAAGCCATGTGGCCTGCCGATGAAGAAATCATCTGGGCAAAATTCAAGGATCAGTTCTGGAAATATCATATTCCTACTGGAATTATGAAGGTTAAGCAGCGTGAATTTCTCGCGCTCCTCCAAGGAAGTCAGTCTCTGGGTGAATATATGCAAAAGTTCAATCATTTGGCGCGTTACTCCCTTTATGACATGGCCACCGAAGAAAGAAAGATTGACAGATTTCTTGGGGGATTAAACCCGCAACTCCGATGTGCCCTCAGTATGTTTGATTTCCCAGATTTCCAAACTCTGGTAAACAAGGCTTTCATTGCTGAAATGGAGCACAAGCTCGTATCGGACAATAGGCCTGCTAATAACGATCACAAGCGCAAGTTCAAGCCAAGGAAGGAAGTGCAGCCAGTGCAAAAGGCTCATACCTGGCAGCATACTCAGGTGGAGTACAAGCCCAATTTGCAGCAGAATGTTAACAAAACCACCACACAAGTCAAGAATGTCGTGACCAACCCAAAGGCGAGAAGAGTGCCAAGAACAATTCTTGCTTCAGCCAGGGCAAACCGGACATTATGCCAGACAGTGTCCCAAGAAAGGCAAGGCAAATGCTCCATTCTGGCCACAAGTCAACTTTATGGAGTCATACTGTCAGGACCCCGATCCTAAGTCACACCGATCTAGCATATAACACATCATATCACTTTGTGGCCTCACGCACGGTATTTCCACGGGTGTCGCCTTACCATGGCCCGGGACCGTTTGCGTCTTTTGGCTCACGTATATGATAGTGTCGCTAGCATCCATATGACAAAGAACCCGGGCCGACATGGCTAGTCGTGAACCCAAAGCGGCACTAACCTATGGGGACAGGCATACATGAATCACATCGAGCATGTCGGTCATCAACGTATACATTCGGGCTGTAGCACTGGGCTAACAGGACTCCGAATAACACCGCGTGACATTTCCCCGAAGGGACAGACATAGGAACGAGGTGAAACACATGCCGCCAGTCAAGTGTCCAAGCGGTAGTGCTGGGCTAGCAGGACTCGGTGAACCGGGCTGTAGCGGACTACTATCGCCGAAGCACGAGACTACATTTCCCCATATGAGAGGCTGCCAAGGATAAACAACTAGTTTGTCGGATCCCACACATACCAAGCATTTCAGACATACACACATTATGCTCGATATGCGTAGATACAACATGGCACCACAACATAACTCTATGACTCAAATATTTATCAATAGGCTCCGAGGAGCGAGATATTACAAACATGGGTCTCATGACCCAACACTCAGAGCATACAAGTCAAAGCACAAGCGGAAGCTAATCATGTCTGAGTACAGACAACTATAAACGAAAAAAGGCTGAGAAGCCTGACTATCTACCAGATCCTGCCGAAGGCACAAGATCGTAGCTGAGGTAACAAGCTAAACGTCGAAGCCCACGTGGTACTACTAGCGAGACTGCTGTCTCTCTGCAAAACATAAAATAAGCAAACGTGAGTACAATTGTACTCAGCAAGACTTACATCAGATCTAACTACATATGCATCATTATCAAAAGGGGGTGGTGGAGTTTGACTGCAGCAAGCCAGCTTTGACTCGGTGGCTATCCTGAACTACGCCTGCAAGTAACTCTTTTGAGGTGGCGCACACGAGTCCACATATTCACCATATCAATACACCACTATGGATCCGCCTCCCGCTCACTCACGGAAACGCCATCCATAGCACTCACGCTTATCTTGCGTATTTTAGAGTATCCACTTTCACTTGTCTATGAACTATGCAAGGGGTCCAAGTTTCCATATCCGAGGAATCCGCTATTCGAATAGATAATGATAACCCCGCAGGGGTGTACTTCTTCACACACGCTCTCGCCACTTATCGCCTCAGACACGCCATGTACCTCGACAACCTTCAAGCGGAAGCCGGGCGAGGGAGTCGGCCACGACCTGACTAACCACACAAGTCTCTCGTCTGTGTTTATCGCCTATTCGGGTTCCATCCGCAAGGAGATCCGCCGGGGTGTCGCCACGGCCCCAAACGATGTGAGCAGGGTTCCCAAGCCCACCAACCGGGTGCCACTAGGTACACCGTACATCAGGTTTGTGCCTAGTCTGTCCCAAGCCCACCTGCATCGGGTGCCACTTGGTAGACTACTAACACTACCTACAAACACCGTAAACTAGTTGCAACTCACGGACAGGAGATCAAGTTGATTAATAAGTCGAGAGGGGTCGAGTTACCGGAACCCAATGTGTGGTAGTAACTGTTCATGGATCACAAACACGTAACTCAGTTCTCGAGGACGGCTGCAATGAGACAACCCACCATGTACTCCTACATGGCCTCTCACCGCTACCTTTTACCAAATCGTGTTCACACACTTAGCTCACACACAATAGGACATGTTCATAACAATTCCAATTCATTCCCGATGAATCAGACCCGACTTAACTCTAAGCAAGAGGTGCATGACAAACAAGCATAAATGAGTAGGCACAACATGGCTCAAACAATTCCTACTCATGCTAGTGGGTTTCATCTAATTATCGTGGAATGACAGTCATGCAAAGGATCAAGGGGTTCAGCTACCGCAGCAAGTAACACATGAGACGTTGTTGTCCTAATGCAAGAAAATAGAGCAGGAGCGAGAGAGTGGGATTATATCGGAATGAACAAGGGGTTTTGCTTGCCTCGCACTTCGAAGATAATATAGTTCTTCATCGGTGTCATCGAACTCATCGTTTGTACATCGCTCACCGGAGGGAACAATTACCGGCAAACAAGAGAGAACACAATCCATGCAATGCACATTCACATGAATGACATGTCATATTAAGATACTGAATTCACCTAATGCAATAATAATCCAAGTTAGTTGAAGTGGAATTCAAACAAGGTTGAACTCCAACTCCAAATGCTATTTCATAAATTACCCTAATCATGATTCATCCTATTCAGTTAGGTTAACTTGTTCAAACATGCATGATCATGGCATAAACAGATTCTTCATATTTTTCTGATCATTTTCATATATAAATTATTTCAATCCGAAGTTACGGTTGAATTTCTATGATTTATTAAAGTTTAGAGTATTTCCTGGAATTTCCTAAATTATATTAAATCCAGAAAATGATTATGGCGTCAGCACCATGTCAGGGTGACGTCAGCAGGTCAACTGGGCGCCCCAGGTCAAACCTGACCTGTGGGTCCCACGTGTCAGTGGCACAACTATTTAACCCAGTTATTTAGCCTTAAGTTAATTTTAACTAAGTTGTTTGTGGGGCCGGGCCCACTAGTCAGCGACTAACTAGCTAACTAACCTAGGTTAATTAGTGTTAAGCTAATACTAACTAAATTGTTAGGGGGGCCCACACATCAGTGACGCACGGGGGAGGTCAACCCATGGTCAATCCCGGGCCAACTCGCCGGAGTTGACCCGCGGCTCGTCGCCGGCGGAGCCAGAGACGGCGGAGGGGTGCGGGTTTCCTCCTCCGGCGACCAAATGGCCACGTGAGGGCGCCTATGTGACGCGGGCGCCGTCTGCTGCCGAGTAGTGGCAGCGGCTGGGCCTAAGGTGGCCGGAGTCGCCACCGGGCCGACTGGTGGTCGCCGAGCTCGGGCGAGCTCGGAGTCGACGCCACGGTGGTCGGGAGGCTCAGGCGAGGCACCCACGTGATCTATGCAGCTGGGAGAAGGTTGAGCACGACACCGGCCACTAGGTGGCCGGAGGCACGCCGGGCGGCGGTCATAGGCGGCTGCGGGTTTGGGTCACGGTGGGATGGGGGGCTAGTGGGGCAGAACGTGTGGGGGAAGTGGGGCAAACGACTCGGGGCTTACAGGGGGTCGATTGGAGGCCCAATGCTCGGGGAGACGCCGGAGGCGGCGAAGGGCGCCAGCGATCTCGGGCGGCCGGAGATGGGGAAGACGGCGTGGCGGCGATGCAGGCCATCCGGGCTTGCTTCCTTCGGTGGAGAGGTTCAAGGGAAGAGGCGGAGCTCGGGAACATGCCGGGAGGAGAGGGGTGGCGGTGGCGAGGGCAGCGAGGGGCGGGCGACGGCGGGCGCCGGTCCCAAGTAGAGGGAGGGAGCAGAGGAGAGGGAGGGCGCTCGAGAGAGGAGAGGGCCGAGGGGCACGGGCGCCGTCGTGGCGTCGCAAGGAGGTCGGGAGGCTGCCACCGCTGGCAGGAGGTGGCGCACGGGCGCTGCAGGCGAGCGACACGCCTCGCCAAGAGGCGTGAGGTAGACGACGGGGTGAGGGGGTTTATGGTGGTGGGCTGGGCCACCACCGGGCTGCCGAGGGGGAGAGAAGGCTGGGCCGGGGGGGCTGCGCAGGTAACTGGCCAGGTACAGTTCTCTCCTCCGTTTATTTCTGTTTTCTATTTAATTTTGGTATGTTTTGAATTACTAAAAATACTAACTTATTTTGTAAAATCTCGACAAAAATTGTGGGCACTATTTGAATTATTTCCAACAGCCCTCAATTGTTTTCAAGTATTGAAACATCTTAAATTATTTATAAGCATTAAATGCTCCAATTCAAATACTTCAAGAATTAGTCCAATGACCAAATATGTCATGAATAATGTGCATCACCTCTGGTTATGGTTTATAGCATTTTTCCAGAATTGATGAACATTTTCTAAAGCCATTTGGCTCATTGAAAAAATCGTTCTTAGTTGGACCTAGTTGGATTGGCTTGGTGCTAGGGGTTTAGGCAATCCCCATTTCAAATTTCATGGAAATTAAACATGATGCATGGATGCAATACTACTAGTTACAAGCAGGCTCTAGGGCTGTGACAACTCACCCCCACTAAACAAGAATCTCGCCCCGAGATTCAAGACGTGAGGTAAGAGGAAAAGGAAGTCACAAACTATCACAATCTTCATGATCCATTTGCCTTTCTCGAAGATGTTGGTTCACTCCATCATCTTGGTCTTGACGTCCTCGAGATCTTCACCCGACACGTCAACAGAAGAAGGGGAAAACCCTACATGATTCGATCTTCACGAAGATCAAGTAAACATGATAGACCCACGGACTGAGACGGTGACACATCTCGAGTTGAGACACAAAGCACATCGAGAGGGATGGAGGAGCAAACGATGGGGTTTGATTGGTGGCAGCAACTCCACGCTTAGAAAGATGGTGGATGGTGTCAAGGTGGCGAGGAAATATTTACCATGATTCAATAACGGGGCACCTCGAGAAAGGTGACGCAAGAACTATTCCCTTAAGTGGCAAAAAGAATTACTTTTGATCCATAGATCATTGGAACTCTTTATACCAGCCTAAGGCAATCACAAGCGATCATTTGGTGGAATGCAAAGGAATGGTACACCCAGACTAGAATGGATGATGTGGACTACCTTGTTGAAGACAACGCAATGGATGATTTTTGCTTATCATCGAAGGGGGAGTGGAACCATGGTAAGTCCACTTTTGAGGATGATCTTGAACAGAAATTACTACGAAGGCAGCCCATAGTGAAATGGCATAAGGACGGTGCAAGCTGGGAACGAAATGCAACTGTTGGAATGTTCCAACCATCATATCTGCCTGAGATTCAGATCCGATTGGGAATAGGATACTTCAGACTCAGCATGTCTGAACAGGAAAGGTTGCAACACAAATCGACGAGATGGCGTTGCGAGATTCTCGGGAAGTGAACTAAGGTAGTAAGCTCCAAAGCATGAGCGGGTTCTGCTACAAACAGGTGAACACGTTGTCCCGGACAAACATGGTCACATAGTAGTCTTATCATAAAACACTACCGAGTTCAGGTTGGGAATCATCATCGGGGATATCGAAGTCCTGGTATAAGCCGCGGTCTTAAGAAGGAACTTCTTCTCCTTGAACAAACCAATCAGTGGCTTGGTGTGCTATGGAATTCATATGAAATGAAGATGATCAGTCTATCATGCCATAGAATACTTCAGCACGTGCATGACGGACTTGGGACGATTCCAGAGGAGGCAAAACAAACCTTTCTCAACTTCACGGCGGCAACTTACATCAAATGCACGTGAGTTCGAGGAAGTCACTTCTTCCATCCAAGCATAGGCTTCATGAATGAAACACGAAGAAATGCTTACACAAGTTTCCAATACTAGGTTGATGCTCAACATGACTCCTGGGTGAGACAAAATGCTACTGATGGGCTCAACAGCAACTTATCGGTATTTCCATAGCACTGGACTTCCACCATCATGTGAACACGTTGATAGCATTGGTCAGACCAAAAGACATAATGGTGTATGCTCGAGGGATCAACCACGAGTAAGACAACATTACGAATATCGTTGGTTCTGATTTGACTTGACAATGGCCCATACTCAAATCAAAGAATTGATAGGATAATAGATCCAACAACTGATCACGAGGAACAATCGATGAAGATATCATCTTTCTTCAACACACACTACACAAGAATATCCCTTTGGATCGAACTAAGTTAGGCAAGCTTTTATCTTCCAACTCTCCAAGTTATTGTCTAGCTTACCCAACTAGCTCAGGGGTATCCAACACAGATTCTTGGAGAAGGGTGGTTCACAGGAAAACCAACTTGATCACGAACTCAACATAGCGGTCAGGTGACAACCTGATAACACTTCCAAGAAGATATTTGGAAGGTCACGAACCACCGGTATGTTACTAAGCTCGAGAACGATCTTGCTTTTGAGGGCAAGACGATATTATCAAATGAGTGAGGACTTGACAAGATCCTAACTCATCAATCGAGGTGTGCACCGTAAATAAGGACTAGGTAGCACGATCAATCTTAGGATGATGGTTTAATAACCAACACGCTAAGGATGAGAATAATGTCCATTCACTACCAAGCAACGAGTGGCTCGGAGTATTGATTTCGCACATCATAATTCACTTGCCGGCATTCCGGTTACAACAACACGGAACCGATGAATGAATAATGATAGCGAGAGTATCACTGCGTCAAGAATTCCTAAGAGGTTGTGCAATTCCCATGACATTCTTGACATAAGATGGCAATACTCCAGGGTAGAACAGATTCAAAAGCTGAATTGGCATTTTGATCTGCGGGATACAACTACTTTGACCCAATCCTGGATATGGATGAGGTGCTGGAGTTTGTTTCTCCTAGTCATTCTGGAATAGAATGGCTTGTCGGACCACAAGGATAATAGGCATTGATGACGAATGCACGACTACTCCTGACTATCAATTGATAGACGAAGGTCGGAATGCAACTGAGGAGAGCAACTCAGAGGAACATATAATTTTCTGAGTTGTGGATGCACAGGTTAGTATGTCGAACGAAGCTCAACATTTCTTCCGGATAACCCATGCGAGAAAGGTAGAATTGGCAGATTCACAATTATGAACGGAGAACTCCTCAAGAGCACTCTAGTTGTGATCTTTTGGTTCAAAGAACTTCGCCATAATTAGTTCATGGTATTTGGAAGAAGGAGAATACCACGGACTTCGAGGACTATCGCAAGGTTACTAATATCCTAAAGGCACTAGCAAACACTATCAACATGAAGTAGGATGAATCTCGGTTCGTAAACCCGTGAGTAGAATACCTACTACTAAATGGCATCACGGGATGCTTTCGAAAATGATGGCCAGAATCATCACACTTGGGATACAAAAGCATTGCTGAATTGCTAGGTGACTTCCTAAACACCTAGGGACATAATAATAGTTCCAACATATATGTCGAGGCAACAGAGTACCTCAACTTACCGATTGGTGTGCTTATTCTGACCAAAAGGTCATCGAAGCGGAAGGAAAGAATTTGCAAATGTATCGACTATTTAGAGACACAGGATGACTCGGACAAAGATAACGGCTGTAAATGCTCAAAATGATTTGGGACATCTTGCAAGAATGGTGGCATAACCACTCAACAACATCATAACAAGATTCTAAGATCAACAGTTATCATACGTAGTAGTAGGAACTGAATCGGGATTAAACCAACAATCTTATAAGTCTATGGATTAGTAACACGTCATCTCGATAGATAGATGAGAAGGCCTAGTTCTTAACCCGTAGAAAGGAAGAGGATGACTCGCATCGAAGGCCATGAGGTATAAGGAGTAAAAAGAGCCTTACGTTCCTTCCACAATCAATTCCCTTACATAACTAAAGCATTTCTAGACACAACTTGACCAGTTTGGCTTGGTAATCCTCTGAGCAACAGCTCGATACCAACGCTGTCGGGACCCCGATCCTAAGTCACACCGATCTAGCATATAACACGTCATATCACTTTGTGGCCTCACGCACGGTATTCCCACGGTGTCGCCTTACCATGGCCCGGACCGCTTGCGTCTTTTGGCTCACGTATATGATAGTGTCGCTAGCATCCATATGACAAAGAACCCGGGCCGACATGGCTAGTCGTGAACCCAAAGTGGCACTAACCTATGGGGACAGGCATACATGAATCACATCGAGCATGTCGGTCATCAACGTATACATTCGGGCTGTAGCACTGGGCTAACAGGACTCCGAATAACACCGCGTGACATTTCCCCGAAGGGACAGACATAGGAACGAGGTGAAACACATGCCGGCCAGTCAAGTGTCCAAGCAGTAGTGCTTTGGGCTAGCAGGACTCCGGTGAACCGGGCTGTAGCGGACTACTATCGCTCGTAAGCACGAGACTACATTTCCCCATATGAGAGGCTGCCAAGGATAAACAACTAGTTTGTCGGATCCCACACATACCAAGCATTTCAGACATACACACATTATGCTCGATATGCGTAGATACAACATGGCACCACAACATAACTCTATGACTCAAATATTTATCAATAGGCTCCGAGGAGAGAGATATTACAAACATGGGTCTCATGACCCAACACTCGTGAGCATACAAGTCAAAGCACAAGCGGAAGCTAATCATGTCTCGAGTACGCATAACTATAAATGAAAAAGGCCGAGAAGCGACTATCTACCAGATCTCCGCCGAGGCACAAGATCGTAGCTGAGGTAACAAGCTAAACGTCAAGCCCACGTGGTACTACTAGCGAGACTGCTGTCTCTCCGCAAAACATAAAATAAGCAAACGTGAGTACAATTGTACTCAAAGAAGACTTACATCAGATCTAACTACATATGCATCATTATCAAAAGGGGTGGTGGAGTTTGACTGCAGCAAGCCAGCTTTGACTCGGTGGCTATCCCGAACTACGCATCGCAAGCAACTCTTTTGAGGTGGCGCACGAGTCCACATATTCACCATATCAAATACACCACTATGGATCCGCTCCCGTCTACCTACGGAAACGCCATCCATAGCACTCACGCTTATCTTGCGTATTTTAGAGTATCCACTTTCACTTGTCTATGAACTATGCAAGGGGTCCAAGTTTCCATATCCGAGGAATCGGCTATTCGAATAGATAATGATAACCCTGCAGGGTGTACTTCTTCACACACGCTCTCGCCACTTATCGCCTCAGACACGTCATGTACCTCGGCAACCTTCAAGCGGAAGCCGGGCGAGGGAGTCGGCCACGACCGACTAACCACACAAGTCTCTCGTCTGTGTTTATCGCCTATTCGGGTTCCATCCGCAAGGAGATCCGGCCGGGGTGTCGCCACGGCCCCAAACGATGTGAGCAGGGTTCCCAAGCCCACCAACCGGGTGCCACTAGGTACACCGTACATCAGTGCCTAGTCTGTCCCAAGCCCACTGCACTGGTGCCACTTGGTAGACTACTAACACTACCTACAAACACCGTAAACTAGTTGCAACTCCCGGACAGAGATCAAGTTGATTAATAAGTCGAGAGGGGTCGAGTTACCGAACCCAATGTGTGGTAGTAACTGTTCATGGATCACAAACACGTAACTCAGTTCCCGAGGGCGGCTGCAATGAGACAACCCACCATGTACTCCTACATGGCCTCTCACCGCTACCTTTACCAAATCGTGTTCACACACTTAGCTCACACACAATAGGACATGTTCATAACAATTCCAATTCATTCCCGATGAATCGGACCCGACTTAACTCTAAGCAGTAGAGGTGCATGACAAACAAGCATAAATGAGTAGGCACAACATGGCTCAAACAATTCCTACTCATGCTAGTGGGTTTCATCTAATTCCGTGGAATGACAGGTCATGCAAAGGATCAAGGGGTTCAGCTACCGCAACAAGTAACACATGAGACGTTGTTGTCCTAATGCAGATAAAATAGAGCAGGAGCGAGAGAGTGGGATTATATCGGAATGAACAAGGGGTTTTGCTTGCAGCACTTCTGAAGATAATATAGTTCTTCATCGGTGTCATCGAACTCATCGTCGGTACATCGCTCTACGGAGGAACAATTACCGCAAACAAGAGAGAACACAATCCCTGCAATGCACATTCACATGAATGACATGTCATATTAAGGTACTGAATTCACCTAATGCAATAATAATCCAAGTTAGTTGAAGTGGAATTCAAACAAGGTTGAACTCCAACTCCAAATGCTATTTCATAAATTACCCTAATCATGATTCATCCTATTCAGTTAGGTTAACTTGTTCAAACATGCATGATCATGGCATAAACAGATTCTTCATATTTTCTGATCATTTTTCATATATAAATTATTTCAATCCGAGTTACGGTTGAATTTCTATGATTTATTAAAGTTTAGAGTATTTCCTGGAATTTCCTAAATTATATTAAATCCAGAAAATGATTATGGCGTCAGCACCACGTCAGGGTGACGTCAGCAGTTCAACTTGGCGCCCCAGGTCAAACCTGACCTGTGGGTCCCGCGTGTCAGTGGCACAACTATTTAACCCGGTTATTTAGCCTTAAGTTAATTTTAACTAAGTTGTTTGTGGGGCCGGGCCCACTAGTCACGACTAACTAGCTAACTAACCTAGGTTAATTAGTGTTAAGCTAATACTAACTAAATTGTCGGGGGCCCACACATCGCTGACGCACGGGGAGGTCAACCCATGGTCAATCCCGGCCAACTTCGCCGGAGTTGACCATGCTCGTCGGGCGGAGCCGAGGCAGCGGAGGGTGCGGAGTTTCCTCCTCCGGCGACCAAATGGTCAAGTGAGGGCGTCTATGTGACGCGGGCGCCGTCATCCGAGTAGTGGCAGCGGCTGGGCCTAAGGTGGCCGGAGTCGTCACCGGCGTCGACCGTGGTGGTCGCCGGAGCTTCCAAGCGAGCTTCGAGTCGACGCCTTCGGTGGCCGGGGAGGCTCGTGCGAGGCACCTACGTGATCTATGCAGCGCGGGGAGAAGGTTGAGCACGACAGTCGGGCCACTAGGTGGCCGGAGGCACATCGGCGGCGGTCATAGGCGGCGGCGGGTTTCGGTCACGGTGGGAATGGGGGCTAGAGGGGGAGAACGAGTCGGGGAAGAGGGGGAAACGACTCGGGGCTTACAGGGGGTCGATTGGAGGGCCCAGCGGCTCGGGGGGAGACGCCGGAGGCGGCGAGCGGGCGCCGGCGATCTCGGGCGGCCGGAGATGGGGAAGACGGCGTGGGCGGCGATGCAGGCCATCCGGGCTTGCTTCCTTCGGTGGAGAGGTTCAGCGGGAAGAGGCGGAGCTCGGGAACATGCCGGGGAGGAGAGGGGGTGGCGGTGGCCGCGAGGGCAGCGAGGGGCGGCGACGGCGGCGCTCGGTCCGGGCGAGAGGGAGGGAGCAGAGGAGAGGGAGGGCGTTCTGGAGAGAGGAGAGGGCCGAGGGGGCACGGGGCGTCGTCGTGGCGTCGCAAGGAGGTCGGGGAAGCTGCCACCGCGAAGCAGGAGGTGGCGCAGGGCGCTGCTGCAGTGGGCGACACGCCCTGCCAAGAGGGCGAGAGGTAGACGACGGGTGAGGGGGGTTTGCGGTGGTGGGCTGGGCCACCACCGGGCTGCCGAGGGGGGCGGGGAGAGAAGGCTGGGCGGGTGGGCTGCGCAGTAATCGGCCAGTGCAGTTCTCTCCTCCTTTTATTTCTGTTTTCTATTTATTTTTGTATGTTTTGAATTAGTAAAATACTAACTTATTTTGTAAAATCTCGACAAAAATTGTGGGCACTATTTGAATTATTTCCAACAGCCCTCAATTGTTTTCGTAAGTATTGAAACATCTTAAATTATTTATAAGCATTAAATGCTCCAATTCAAATACTTCAAGAATTAGTCCAATGACCAAATATGTCATGAATAATGTGCATCACCTCTGGTTATGGTTTATAGCATTTTTCCAGAATTGATGAACATTTTCTAAAGCCATTTGGATCATTGAAAAATATTTCTTAGTTGAACCTATTTGAATTGTCTTGGTGCTAGGGGTTTAGGCAATCCCCATTTCAAATTTCATGGAAATTAAACATGATGCATGGATGCAATACTACTAGTTACAAGCAGGCTCTAGGGCTGTGACACATACCCTACCCAGCAAAACATCACTAGGCATGTTCATCATCTCTCCACAGACTAAGCCCAAGAGAACCCCGAAGTCGTCATTGGTATGTTTTCTGTTAATAACATACATGCCGTAATTTTTATGTGACTCTGGGGCTTCCCACTCTTTTATTTCACGGAGTTTTGTTGCCCAAAACAAATTTACTTGTTCGCTTTTCGGCAAGAATATGCTGGTACAATCCCCAGGAACTTTGATCAAGAGCAATCTGGTCTGCCGTAATCTGGAAATCAATACCAACGGAGCCTGTTTTCCAACTTCCTTGATAATCATTGAGTCTGTAAAGCTTGACATTATTTTGGGAATGAATTGATTGACCCAATATCAAGTATGCATAAATTGCGCGACCCAAGAAGTCACTTTGACCAGTCAAGAGGGGAAGACTACCAAATTCTATGCTCGCAAGAGTATACCCAAGAAAGAAATGGTCTTCACCGCTGTGGCTGGTGAGTTGGAATTAATTCCTGTGGTCAGTGAGTTTCCTGATGTATTTCCAGAATAATTGCCAAGAAATAGATCTTTTGCCTGGAACCGCAACGTTATACAAGAAGTATTACCGGATGCCTTCATCAGAATTAGTGGAGCTAAAGAAACAACTTGATGAAATGCTCCAGAAAGGATATATCCATCCCAGCTCTTCACCATGGGGATCACCTGCTGTCTTTGTGGATAAGAAGGATGGCAGCCTCCGCATGTGTGTGGATTACCGTCAGCTGAATGATGTCACCATAAAAACTAAATATCCACTGCCTAAGATTGATGACTTGTTTGATCAGCTCAGTGGGGCCAAGGTATTCTCCAAAATTGATTTAAGGACAGGATATCATCAACTCAAGATTAAAAAGGAAGATATTCCTAAGACCGCATTCACTACTCGGTACGGTCTTTATGAATATACAGTTATGTCCTTTGGTCTCACCAATGCCCATGCCTTCTTCATGCATATGATGAATAAAGTATTCATGGACTCCCTCGATAAATTCGTGGTGGTATTCATTGATGACATACTTATATACTCAAAAGGTGAGGAAGAGCACAAAGAACACCTTAGACCTGTGTTTACAATGACTCCGTGACAATCAACTATACGCCAAATTCAGTAAATGCGAGTTTTGGATCAAGCGAGTTGGATTTCTTGGACATGTGTTGTCCGCGGAAGGTATAGCCGTGGACCCTAGCAAAGTAAAGGATGTCCTCAATTGGTTGGCACCCACAACCGTATCACAAATTCGTAGTTTTCTTGGATTAGCCAGCTACTACCGTCGTTTCATTGAAGGGTTTTCCAAGATTGCTAAACCCATGATAGAGCTGCTCAAGAAACATAAGAAGTTTGAATGGACTGAGGACTGTGAGAAAAGTTTCAATGAGCTAAAAATCCGGCTAACGACAGCACTTGTGTTGACTCTTCCAGACATCTACCAGAGATTTGATGTGTATTGCGACGCCTCCAGACAGGGTCTTGGATGCGTAGTTATGCAAGACGACAAGGTGGTAGCATATGCATCGTGACAACTATGAGCCCACGAGGGAAATTATCCTACCCATGATCTGGAATTGGCCGCGGTGGTTCATGCTCTAAAAATTTCGAGACACTACCTCATTGGGAAGAGGTGCCAATTTTTTACCAACCACAAAAGTCTCAAGTATATATTTACTCAGCCAGATTTAAATCTCCGTCAACAAAGATGGCATGAGTTAGTCAAGGACTATGATCTTGGAATAAATTACCACCCGGATAAGGCCAACGTGGTGGCCGCTGCACTCAGCCCAAAACCTATCAGCCTGAATACCATAATGGAATCCTTGCCTCCTGAAGTTCAAGAGGAGTTTGCTCAGCTCAACCTGGTCATAGTTGATGCTGGTCTTGCTAATATTATGGAAGTTGTACCTACACTCGAGGAAGAGATCCTCTAGGCTCAGCCAGGTGACACCGTCCTGCAGAAACGTGCCAAGAGTATGTTAGCAGGACAAACTTTAGACTTCTCTAAGGATCAACATGGTACCCTCCGATTCCATGGAAGGATTTGTGTACCCAGTCAGGCGGATTTAAGGAAGAAAATCCTGTCGGAAGCACACGAATCTTTATATTCTATTCACCCTGGAGGTACTAAAATATACGAAGACCTTCAGCAAATATTCTGGTGGGATGGAATGAAGAAATACATTACCTATTTTGTGGTCTGTTACGACATACGCAACAAGGTGAAGGCAGAACAACAGATGCCTACCGGACTTCTCAAACAATTGCTAGTTTCACAATGGAAATGGGATGATGTCTGCATGGATTTTGTCATAGGTCTACCTAAAACTCAGCGAGGCAATGATGCATGGATTTCCTTGACTTGCTTCTCCGCTTCCATCATGAGCCACATATCTACCAAGGTTGCTCACTTTATCCCTATCAGAACCACATATCGAGACGATCAACTCGCACAACTGTATGTAACCAGAATAGTCAGTCTGCATGGAGTGCCTCGAACAATCACTTCTGACCAGGGGTCACTTTTTACCTCCACTTTCTAGTCACGTCTCCACCATGCTTTGGGGGCAACGCTAAAATATAGTACCGCTTATCATCCTCAGACTGATGGACAGACTGAGCGGGTAAACCAAATAATTGAAGATATGCTACGAGCCTGCGCTTTGGCCTGAGGGCCTAAATGGGAAGACTGCCTACCGTATGCCAAATTCTCATACAACAACAGCTTCCAGACCAGTCTAAAGATGTCACCATATGAAGCTTTGTATGGCCGTAAGTGCCACACTCCTTTAAATTGGTCTCAAACTGGAGATAGCCGTATTTTCAAAACGGATCTCATGATGGAAGCGGAGAAGCAAGTCAAGGAAATCCGAGACAGATTACAATTGGCCAAATCTCGACAGAAGAGTTATTATGATGCAAAGCACCGACAGATAAGTTTTGAACCCGTAGAACACGTATACCTCCGAGTCACTCCTATGAAAGGAGTCAAGAGATTCCAGACTCGTGGAAAGTTGGCATCCAGAGTTATTGGTCCATTCCTAGTAATGTCCAGAGTGGGTACTATTGCATATCAGTTGGAACTACCCCCAGAATTGTCGGAAGTGCACAATGTGTTTCCTGTTTCACAGTTGAGGCGATGCATATCGCCGCTTGAGAAAAAGACTTCCATGATAGAAATAGAGATGGCAAAGGATTTAACATATGAAGGGAGACCGGTCAGAATTTTGGATCAGATGGAAAGGATCACTCGTAGTAAAGCAAGGGAGTTTTACAAAGTTTAGTGGGAGCATCACACAAAGGAAGAATCGACTGGGGAACGAGAAAATTTCTTAAGACACATTATCCAAAATGGTTTTCCCTAGCAACCGAATCTCGAGGACGAGATTCATCCTAAGTCGGGGAGATTTGTGACATCCTGGTTTTTGCCCTCTTCTCTTTGCCTGATTTTCAGTTGGTTTGGATTTGAATTAGAAATTTTTGAATCACTTCAGATGTACATAAACACTTGGGTACCCCCTTGACTTTCACCCAAGTGACTTATTTCTCTCCCTAAGTGTCACATCCCTGGTTCTGGCCTGCTCTGGGTTAGCTAGTCTTAAACCTGAAATGGGGAGCAACAAACCCCAGCACCCCCCCCCCCTGAAAATACCAGGTTCAACTGTAAAACATTTTAATGAACCCAGAATGCCCTTCACAAAAGTTCACCATTTTTGAATTGGTCTAGAACCTCTCCCAAAAAATGGTGCACATTTTCCTAGGCCATTCTGGATTTTTGAATTAAATCATTACTTATTTGCATTTGGGCATTTAAATACTATAAAATATTTTAAATGCTCAAATAATCTCAAACTAAAATGTTTTATGTAGGATATATTTCCAACAGTGGTCATGAGCAGTTGCATGATTTTTGGGATTAATTTAGTATTTTTAGAGAGCCACAAAGATTACAGAGTAATAGAAAAACTTAAATAAAAGAGAGAGAGAGAGAGAAAGAGAGAGAGAGAGAGAGAGAGAGAGAGAGAGAGAGAAAGGAACCTACCTAGCCCACTTACCTGTAGCCGGCCCAGCTTGACCAGCCTGCACCACCTACTCGGCCGGGCTGTTGCCTTCCTCTCGCCAAGAGGGCAGAGGCGAAGACGCCACAAGACGCAGAGTCCTCCACCTCCGCTTCATACCGGGCGTCCCCTGCGAGTCCAGCTGCTTTCCTGGAGATGCCACGCTACCCCCCGACTCTCTCTCGCTCTCTCTCGTCCCCATCCCCTCCCCTGGCTCTCTCCCCCGCACGCACCGAACGCAGCCGCCGCCGCCGCTCGCCATTGCTGCGCCCACTGCCATCCCCTTGCCCCCTCGACGCATCCAGAAGCTTCGCGGCGACGCCCGACGTCTCCAAGCTGACGCGCTCGAGCCCGTACGTGCTGCATCGCCGGCATCAGCTCCATATTCTTCCTCGGGCTCCGATGAACGCCGTCGCCGCTCTGCCGTCTCTAGGCCTTCCCCGAGCCCCTCGAGCCTCCCGTCTGAAGCGTTGTGAGCTCCTGCGTCTAACCCCCCTCTTCCCGAGCTCGATTATGCCCCATATCTGTCGCCCCCTTGCCGACCGAATCGTGCTGCCGCCTGGCCTCGTCGCCGACGTGGCTCCGGTGACCAATTGGTCATGTGCGTGTGCCGTTGCGCTCGTAGCAACGCCTAGTGCCTCTCTAGCCTGCTACTTTTCTCAAACGCAAGCCGTAGCGCCAAACCCGCCACCACCCGGACTCCAGCCACCGCCCAAGTGGTCGCCGCCGTCGACCCCGGCCTCCCTGCGCCCAGCTGCGTGCACCCCTGGATGCGAGCGAGCGAGGGCTTCCTCGTGGTACCCGCATCGCGTCCAGCCGCCGCCCGTAGAATGTTCCCGAGCGTTGCCACCGCGTTCGCGTGCTCGCCGGCGTTCAACTCCGGCGTGCTGACGTGGCACTATCGTTAGGGACTAATTACCCCGCTAATTAACCCCCTCTCTCACTGACATATGGGCCCCGTGCCCAAATTAACCCCGGATTTATTCCTCTTTATTTTAGATTAATCCAAAGTGGCCCCATCGCGTCATCTTTGACCCTACCGACGTGGCCGTCGACTGTGCCCACATGTCAGACCACACTAGCCAGCTACGAGACAATCGACTGGGTCCCACGCATCAGGTTTGACCTGGACCATGCCCCGTTGACCTGCCGACGTCTTGATGACGTCAGGCCAACGCAGTAATCCTTTTCTGGAATTAAAATAAATCTTAAATGATTTGTTTAATTCAGAAAATAGCAAAACTTCTAAAAATCATAGAAAATCAACCGTAGCTCCAAATCAAACAAATTATATATGAAAAATTATCAAAAAAATCCAATCTATCCATCTGTATCATTCTGATGCATGTTTGAGCAATTTAACTTCACTGTTTAGGATCAAACATGAATAGGATAACTTTGATAATAGTTTTGGAGTTGGAATTTGATGTAATTTTGAATTCCACTTCAATCAAAATGACTTGTTGTTGCATTAGCCCAAAGCACAGCATATTGCCATGCCATGATCATGCATTATATTGTGCATTGCATTGATTGTGTTCTTCCTTGTTTGTCGGTGTTTGTTCCCTCTCAGTAGACGACGTACCGACGATGAGTTCGATGACACCGATGAAGATCTAAACTATCTTCAGAAGTGCCAGGCAAGCAAAACCCCCTTGTTCATTTCGATACAATCCCACTCTCTCGCTCCTGCTCTCTTTTACTACATTAGGACAACAACGATTCATCTGTTATTTGCTGCGGTACTTGAACCCCTTTATCCTCTGCATGACCTGTCATTGCCACAGTAAATAGATGAAACCCACTAGCATGAGTAGGAGTTGTTTGAGCCCTGATGTGCCTACTCATTCATGCTTGTTTGTCGTGCCTCCTATTGCTTAGAGTTGTGTCAGGTCTGATTCATCGGGGATGAGTCGGAGGTGTGTGAACATGTCCTACTGTTGAGAGCTAAGTGTGTGAACACGATTTGGTAAAGGTAGCGGTGAGAGGCCATGTAGGAGTACATGGTACAGGTGGGCTTGGGACAGACTAGGCACAGTGGCCCGGTGTACCAAGTGGCACCCGGATGGTGGACTTGGGAACCGTGCACACATCATTTGGGGCCGTGAGCGACACCCCGACCGGATCTTCTTGCGGATGGAACCCGAATAGGGGATAAACCTGGACGAAAGACTTGTGTGATTAGTCAGGTCGTGGTCGACACCCTCGCTGGGCTTCCGCTTGAAGGTTGCCGAGTACATGTCGTGTAAAAGGCGATAAGTGGTGAGAGCGTGTGTGAAGAAGTACACCCCTCCAGGGTTAACATTATCTATTCGAATAGCCGTGTCCGCGGTAAAGGACTTCTGGGTTGCCTGTACAGTTCATAGAAAAGTGAAAGTGGATACTCTAAAATGCGCAAGATAAGCGTGAGTGCTATGGATGGCGTTCCCCTTGGGAGACAGGAGCGGATCCATAGAAGTGTATTGATATGGGGAATATGTCGACTCGTGTGCTCCACCTCAAAGAGTTACTTGCAGTCATAGTTCAGGATAGCCACTGAGTCAAAGGTGGCTTGCTGCAGTCAAACTCCACCACCCCCTTTGTTGATACTGATGCATATGTAGCTAGTTGTGATGTAAGTCTTGCTGGGTACATTTGTACTCACGTTTGCTTAATTTATGTTTTTGCAGAGAGACGTCAGTCTCGCTAGTATTTCCATTTGGACTTCGACATTTAGCTTGATACCTCAGCTACGATCTTGTCCCCTCGGCAGGATCTGGTAGATAGTCAGGCTTCTCCGCCTTTTTCATTTGTAGATGTCTGTACTCAGACATGTTAAGCTTCCGCATGTGCTTTGACTTGTATGCTCTGAATGTTGGGTCATGAGACCCATGTTTGTAATATCTCGCTCCACGGAGCCTAATGAATAAATACTTGAGTCGTAGAGTAATGTCTTTGTGATGCCATGTTGTATTTACACATATCGAGCATATTGTGTGTATGATTGAAATGCTTGGTATGTGTGGGATCCGACAACCTAGTTGTTTATCCTTGGTAGCCTCTCTTATGGGGAAATGTAGTCTTGTGCTTCCATGAGCCATAGTAGTCCGCTTCTGACCAGTTCACCGGAGTCCTCGCTAGCCCAAAGACTACTGCTCCTAACATTTGACTGCCGGGCATGTGATTCACTTCATTCCTGTATGCATCCCTTCGGGAAATGTCACGCGATGACATCCGGAGTCCTGCCTAGCCTGCTACAGCCCGAGTTCCCGGAGACACAGTAGCCCAAGCACACGCCGGATTCGCACGCTGTTGACCGACATGCTCGATGTTGATTCATGTATGCCTGTCCCCGTAAGTTAGTGCCACTTTGGGTTCATGACTTGTCATGTCGGCCCGGGTTCTCTGTCATATGAATGCTAGCGGCACTATCATATACGTGAGCCAAAAGACGCAAACGGTCCCGGGCCATGGTAAGGCGACACCTGTGGGAATACCGTGCGTGAGGCCGCAAAGTGATATGAGGTGTTACAGGCTAGATAGGTGTGACTTAGAATCGGGGTCCTGACACTAAGCCATCATTTCTTCTCTGATCCATCTCAAAATAATATTACGAATATTTTTCTCTAATGAAAAATATTGATTTTCTCTCTAAAACCCCTAACTAGCCCATTGTGTTCCAAAGCAACCCCAATTTTTCTTGCCCACAAAAATTTGAGAAAATTCCCAAATATTCTTTGAACCCTTGGACACCTTCCTGAGCAAAGGTATTTCATCACTTTTTGGAATATTTTTGCTACAGAAAATAATCTCTGTTCTGGACATAAATGGTAGTTTCTACAGCAACTACCATTTTATTTGGTCAATTGTGGCTGATTTTTCTTATGTATCATCGCCTTACTAGATGATTGCTAACCTCCAAAGCCAAGCTCCCAACTCCCAGTATTTTGACCACAGTAAGCTCTCAAAGTTGCTATCCAGAAACTTACCAGGAAGTTGAAATCCATGTTACTGTGCAGGAGCTCAAACCAAAGTGTGGTAACCTCTCAATCTACCACGGACTACACGCCAGACATGAAGTTTAGGCTTAGCTCGGCCTGTGGTCAGAGTTCACGCAGTGACCGCGTTTGTCCAGGCGAACTGGCATACGGCCGACGCGGTCTGCATCGCGCCCGCGCCTATGTTGCTCGTGTGATCGCTTCCCCACCTGCAAAACCTTGCCAAACTTCGCCCCGATCATCGTCCCGACCCTCATAACTCTCTCTTGGCGCTCGCCAACGCCAGAGCTCGCCGCAGCGAGCACGGGCGCGATCAGGCCACCCCAACAGTGCGCTGCGCACTGTGTTCATCGCCACCCCCTCGCTCACTGACGCTGTTCGTCACCGGGCGCCGTGTCCAGGTGTCCACCGACGGAGCCCGAGCCCCTCTCATCGCTCGGCTATAAATAGAGCTCTCCCCAGCCTCCTCGAGCATCATCCACTCCTCACACACACTCCACAAACTCGTAGAAAGCCGTAGCACGGCCAGGCAGGCCGTGGGCCGCCGTCCCCGAGCTCGAGCTCACCGGCGATCCCCTCGGGTCGTCTCCATTGCTCCAGCCCCTATCAGGCTCAGGCCACCCTTCGAGGGCCTCCTCTGTGCCTTGGTGGTGTCGTTCCACCCGGTTGGAGCCCCTGGAGCTGCCTCTAGTCGCCATCGTCTCCAACTCCGGCGACCTCTGCTTTTTGCCGCTGATGGAGAGGCCATTTTCGACGCCGTCCGACCACCCCTAGCTAACCTGTGGGTACGTGCAGGTGCGCCTTCGTCTCCTCTTTCGATCCCTCCCTCCACTTCTGGACAAGGAGCTCTCCTCATCAGCGTGTGCTCCGGTGAAGCCCCGCCGCCTCTATTTTCCTCTCCCCCTCCCTCTCACCTAACTAGTGGGGCCCGCGAGGTTTACTCCTTCGATGTCACCCCCCAGTTCTGTTTATTTAAATTCAAAATTCAATTCTAACCAGAGAGGTTCAAACAACCAAAACTTTTTAACCATAAGTCAACTGAATTGATTATTTTTGCATTGTGTTCTTTATGCAGAAATCTAGCAGCTCACCAAAAATGAGATTTTTCTCTGCTGTCTAGATTTTCTGGTGAATTTCAGAAGGGTCATTGATGTTTTCTTTTGTGTTTATAATTGTTTTCAGAAAGTGAAGCTTGTCTTGAGGATCACCAGGAGGATTGTGAACCTCATCTGCACTAAGGCAAGCCACATCAATATTTTCATGGTGCCATTACAATATTTGTGATTTTTCA
Organism: Aegilops bicornis; assembly: GCA_021605145.1. Classification (NCBI taxonomy): domain Eukaryota; kingdom Viridiplantae; phylum Streptophyta; class Magnoliopsida; order Poales; family Poaceae; genus Aegilops; species Aegilops bicornis. Next base: position 553,251,085 of record CM038672.1, on the reverse strand, counting down.
ACTTGAATTAATGGTTTAATCCATGCATTTAAATCACTAGAATAATATTTATATTCTGTTGGTTGCTTGTTTGAGTTGATATGCTTAGTTTACATAAGTTTGAAGCTAATTTAGTTGGTTAAGTAACTAGAAGTAATATTTTTTATGAAGAAGTAATATGGTTATGGATGTAAGTAATTATTATTATTTAGTTATTTTCTTAAATGAGATAAATCATAAATTTGCTAAGTAAAGATTATGTTTAAAGTGAGGATAAATCTTAACCAGAGAGGTGTTATGAGCTGTTGATGTCTATGCTTAGTGTGGATATGGTTGCCCATTTATTTCCGTTGATATATGCTGCATATGTTTGTGATGCATTTTCATGGCATATCATGATACCGGTTACTTTCACCTTAAGTTGAAACTGATAATAAGTCAACTTGAACATATCATTGATCGGGTCATGGTGCCACTGAATCGAGTTTTCACGGTGCAACCACATTTGCCTTTACGGAAGGCCTTTATTCGGTCCGTTGTCATGCCTCTGGTCGGTGCCTCCAACGAGGGAAGATTATGGGCGTGCGGTACCCTGGCCCGGTAAGAAGACATAACCTTGTGTGCCCATTGTTGTTGTTATGGTACCTTGTCCCCGTTTGGGACCGTTTATGTTTTGCCACGATGGTGGCCGTTGGTGTCTTTTGTAGACACGGGGCCACCCAGGACTAGACTAGTGGGAAGTGAGTCGGAGTGGCCGGGAGAGTCTCATTGCAATGGAGGGGTTTTGTCGGAACGCCGTTGGTCCACCCGAATGGGAGTGCGAGGCCATGGGTTCCGTGGTGTGGGTACAGTGCGCTACCTCTACAGAGTGTATTAAATCTATCGATAGCTGAGTCCACTGTTACAGACAGGCTTGAAAGTAGGTCATACCATGGGTTAATGTTTAATTAGTTTTGCACACTAAGATATGAACTTGGTACCATTGTGAAGATGATGTTTGGGAAAACATCGTATTGATTGAGACCAAGTTGTTGCTCCGTTTGTGATCTCGGTAAGATCACCATTTGGTTACGAGGTATCCCGAACAAACACCACGAGGTTGGTCCGTTTGTGATCCGAGAGCGATCACCATTTGGTAAGCAAGTCCGAGGGACTTATATCACAAGATCATGATCACTACATTTATGATATGAAGTTGCATTAGTAAAGCAATTTGTTAAATATCATGATATTGCTTGTCATTATCATTACAAAAAAAGACACATCCGTGACATTTTGGGCCGAACGAAAAAAAATTCTGTCATACATATGACACTTATATGACGATAATTGTGACAAAACCCGGTATCATCATAGATGTGGTGGGCTCCTACTTCTATGACAAAAAATCATGACAGATAATGGGCTTTTCATCCTTGGCGGGCCGGAGACGCAGCTGCATGACATTCTTTGGGCCGTCCATGACGGAAAAAACCGTGGTAGAAGTGAGGGGGAGGAAAATTTCGGGGAGTTGCTAGTTACGGTGAGAGGTTGGGGGCTGAGCGATCGCTGCTTTCTCGTCTGTACGCTACTGTGCGTAGGCGTTGTCTCTAATCGAACCCGAGTGAGGCGTTGGGCTCTAATCGAACCCGGCGACAGACCGAGGCTACGCGTTACTGAACCCGAGCGATCGATCGATGGCTGTTAACTGAACCCGATCGAACGATTCCTTCGCTACTGCTGCTAACTGAAGATGATCGATTGGATGAACAGTGAGTGTTGCGGGGGGGTTTGGATGAACAGCAAGCGGTGGCGTTGCCTCTGGATGAACAGGACCCCGTGGTGTGGAGGGCTGGATGAATAGTAGATGGTTGAGGGGTGCCCGTGGAGGGGTGGTTGAACAGGACCCCGTGGTGTGGAGGGCTGGATGAACAGTAGACGATGGAGGGGTGCCCGTGGAGGGGTGGTTCAACAGGGGCCGGTGGAGTAGCACGCGGTGGAGGCTGGATGAACAGGAGCCCGTGGAGGCTGGAGGAGGTCGACGGTAGCCCGTGGAGGCTGGAGGAGGTCAAAGGTGGAGATGAACAGTGTCCCGTGGAGTCCCGTTTTGCTGTACGCCCCACCCCTCCCGATGAAAATGACCCCCGTTTCGACCGTAGGAGGTCCGTTTCGTCCGTTTTGTGGTACGCCAGACCCCTCCCGATCAACAGGACCCCCGTTTTGACCGTAGGAGGTCCGCTTTCGTCTGCTTTGGCGGTACGCCACACCCTCCCGATCAACAGGACCTGCTTCGACCGTAGGAGGTCTGTTTCCTCCGTTTTGCGATACGCCACACCCCTCCCGATCAACAGGACCCCATTCCGAACGTAGGAGGTCCGTTTCCTCCGTTGTGCGGTACGCCAGGCCTCGTTTCCATTGCATGTTTCGTCCAAGCCCTCCCAATGAACACGACCACGCATTCCGTTCCGACCCAGCCGGTTGGCTCCCCATGAACACGACGACGACGCTGTTTCTCCGTTCCGACCCAGCGATGTACGTATGCGCGAGTAGGCGTTTGAGACCCGCCCGTATGTACACATACGTGGTCGTATATTCTTCCTTGCACCCTAGCCACTGTACGTACGTGTACATGCTATATGTACGTACACGTTCGCGACCAGAATGACAACGCTACGTACGCTTCGACCAGGTGGGTCCCGACTGTCAGGCATTTCCTTGCTTGCGAAGATGTAGCTGGTGGGTCCCAGCAGTCAGGGGGGCGAATCGTTTTTTTTTTTTGCCCGAACACACTTCCTTGCGTGCGAATATGTAGCTGGTGGGTCCCAGCAGTCAGGGGTGAAACATTTTTTTCACGAAATATGGTGGCCCATCCGGTGGGTCCCTGCTGTCAGGTGGAGGAATAATTATTTTGCGCGTAATAAGGAGGCACTTCCTTGCGGCCGCCGTGGACCCAGCTGTCAGCCTCTCCACGCACAGTACTCTTCCGATGGAAGTCGGTCGTTGACCACATTGACCACGCCGCGCCGAGAGCACCATGGCGGTGGACGACGGCGAGGCCTAGGAAGGGGACGATGCGGAGCTGGGGAAGACGCAGCAGTGGATGCCCACGCGAAGAGGAGTACGAGGGTGAGGCTGCCGTCGCCGCAGAATAACAGCGGCGGGAGTAGTAGGGGGCGGTGAGGCCTCCGCGACATCACAGCCGTCCACAGGAGGCAGGAGCATGCGGCACGACCGGCACTGCTTTGGGCAACTGGAGCACACAGACCAGAGGTTGATGAAGCACTACGGCCGTTGGATCGACATCGTACGGTTACTGGAGCTAGGATCATTCATATTGACTAAGTTGGCAAAGCCCTCCATGCCCGTAAACTTAGTAGGCCCACAAGTCAGCCTCCCACCAAGGTGAGTCCCAGCTAGCAGGGGAGGCATTTCCGGTGGGTCCGAGCTGACAGCGGGGGGAACGTTTTTTTGCGAAATACAGAGACCCTTCCGGTGGGTCCCAGCTATCAGGTGGAGGAATCATTATTTTGCGCGTAATAAGGAGGCATTTTCCTGTGTGGGCCCCTACTGTCAGCCTCTTCCGATGGCTGTTGTTTGTTGACCATGTTGACCTCGCCACGCCGAGAGCACAAACGCGGTGGACGAGGGCGAGGCCCAGGAAGAGAACCACCCGGAGTGGACGCCCACGCTGAGGGGAGAACGAGCGCTGAATGGTCAGCTGCGGGGTGAGGCTGACGTCGCCGAAAATTAACAGGATGTGTGGGTGGTTAGAGGGATGGCCTGGCGGCAGCACAGCCAGCCACGGGAGGAGTGAGCAGGCAGTCCCGCCGGTGCTGGTTTGGGCGGCTGGAGCCGGAAGATCAGAGATTGAAGAAGCACGGCGGCCGTTGGATGAACATCCAACAGTCACTGATGTGTGTTGACTAAGTCGACAAAGCCTTGCGTACACGTCAAAAAAATTTAGGACAGCGTCATCGTGAACCTAGTAGGCCCAGAAGTCAGACTCCAAATCTTTGGAAAACAACATACAGCCCATTAGCCATTATTTTCAATAATTTACAGCCCATTTGCTAATTCTTAAGGATATTTGAAGCCCATATTATTTTTATTAGCATTACAGACCATATATTCTCGGCATTGCTAAAAAATTCAACGAAATTTTGCATATTTCGGTGGGGTCCGACCTCTTTTAATCACGAAATTTCGAGTCATGTTAAAAATAATTTTCAAAAAATGATATCAAAATAAAATTCAAAAACAATTCTCCGCAAAGAAAATGAATGAAATTTAGAATCTTAACTTTTGTATGAGTAGTTTATCTTGTGGGAGAAAAGATGATATTTTAATGTAATTGCCAGTTGGCTTTTGTTTTTATAAGAGTAGAGAGTAGAGAAATCCTGAAAAAATGATATTTTAATGCAATTGTCGGTTGGCATTGGTTTAAAAATTTACAGCCCATTTCTTACAACTTATAGCCCATTTTCTGGGAAAGCCCATTTCTTACTATTTACACCCCTCCTCGTCATGAAAGATTTGCAGTCCAGCAGGGCTCGTCAGGTGCTTAATTTCAGAAAAGAACTCGGGTAGGCCTCGGTTTTGGTATTCTCAAAAAAAGAACTCGGGTAGCCAATTTCAGAAAGAAAAGATATATCAACTGGGCTCGTCAGGTGCTTAATAAAAGCGTAAGAGTGGGCTAGACGGGACACAGCCCTCAAGACAACAAGTAGCTTGAGATTCGTCTCTAAACCCGAAAAACAACTGGGTGAGCTTTGGGTCCCTCGTGTTATCCGCTCGTTGTGTAATTTTCTCGTTTATTGACTACATTGACAATGGCGTGGAACCTAGTTGTCAAACAATTAGGAGGAAGTATTTTTTTTGGCTTGTAATAATGAGGCAGCTGCTTGCGAAATACAATGACCCTGGTGGGTCCCTACTGTCAGCCTCCTCCACGTACAGTCATCTCCTGATTCCTCTTGGTTGTTGACCATGTTGACAATGTCAGACGGCGGCGGGCACAGCGAGCTAACCAAGGCGGAGAACGACGGCAAGGCCTCGGACGGGAACGAACAACAGCCATGGATGATGCTGCAGTGTAGTAGCAGGTGGAGGGGAGTACGGGGGCAACAACATGCAAGTCAAGCATACAAATGGTACAAAAACCACAAGGATTAATTGTTCATAAAATTTTTAGACAAAACTCAGATTGAACATGACAGTAACATCTAACCCAACCACTCTTTTTTGCAGTCACAAACAAATGGATCGGTCTGATCCATAAAATCAACATCCTGTGCAAAAAAAAAATTCAAGATGCCTACAACCACTACAAGAAATATGTCAACTAGTGACCTTTTGTCAGTGACCCTGGAAGAATTGGTCATAGATCTATGACCATTTCAGACCAATTGGTCAAAAGCTGTTCGGGGGGCTCCAAACCCTAAACCATTGCGACCATTTTGGTCAGAAAGGTCGTAATTTCCTTACACGAAATGGTCACAAAGCAAACAGTGCTAGTCTGCTGCCTTATTTCTAGTTGTTAATGACCAATATAGATGGTCATAGCCTTGTAGATTGTGGTGGGTTGTGATGACTAGGCGCCATCTCATCGGTTTTGCCTATGTGTCATGTCCATGTGGCAGTTTTGCCCTAGGTTGTGAAGCAACCTATATTTCTGTTATTCCAAATATTCCCAAAAATTCTCATAAATTTTTTGGATCATATCTTCATCAAATATGTCAAAAACATTCCTTGCCTAGTTCAAAAATAATTCAAAATATTCATTTTCCTATTCTGCTCAGAGCAAAGCACTTTGTGAAGGAAGTACCACTTTGGCATGTCCAAATGGTATCCATTTTCTATAGTGCTTTCCTATGCCCAAAACACCATCCTCCACCAAATGCCAGCTCAATCCATTCATTATTTTGAGCCCAGCTTCAACATTCGTATTTATGTCTAGTGTGGTACTTTGTAAAGCAAGTACCACCTAGGCTCCTCCTTTTGAGGTGAAAATTTGTGAAGACGGTCTTCTTAGTAACTGATCATCCTCAGCCAAAACTCACGCCCATTAGCCATGTGCATTTCCGTCTGCAAATCAAACACTTGGTCACGATTCATGTTTGAGCATCGATCGTTCTCCTCGTGAGAATCTTATGTTGTGATTTTCTTCCTAGCACCTAAATGGGGAGTGCCCTACCCACTAGACATGCCTAGGCCGCCCAGAACACATGGCAGCGCCACGGTCACGCGGTGACCATGCGGCGGGCATGCGAGCTTCTGGCAGCTCTAGAGTTGGGGCCCTCACCACCGTCCAAACCTCGATGTCTCGCCATCAAACCATGTATTTCTGATTAAATAGATACTTATTTACCTAGAAATGATTTTTGGAAAAATAAAGAGCAAACTATGAGGCAAATTGCAGTTCAAATTTGACCCGCTTCCAGCTGAATCGACGGGAATTTGTCTTTTTCACCAGAGGTGGATCAAAAATTTTGACACCCAACCATTTTGTCAATTGTGCATTAAATATGTCCTAGTATTTTTTAAATTGATTAGGTCCAATTTTGCAACAAATATATGGTAGGTCCTTCACAAAAAAAACTCATTTGAGGCACTCAGAAAATGGAAAATGGTTTTTTTGTCCAAAGAAAATGAAAACTTCCTTAGGCAACATTGTTTTCCATTCTAGTATGCACCCTTGTGCACAACATGAGATCATTTGAACAAACTATGCCATGAATGTGGCCATAAGACTGATCATTTGGCTAGAAAGCCATGAATCTTCACACTTGATAGCTCATTTCTGAGAACACTTTTTTAAAATAATTACCTTACTACAAGTTTATTATTTTTCCAGGAAACTTGTCCACATATAATGACACAATGCGAAGGTTTTCAATTTTTTGATTTTTTTGAATGTTTTATGCCCGTTTCAAAATGCGGTCAACACGACGGGCTTGACCGTTCCTAGCTAGTGGTGGAATCTTGGAATTTTTTTGATGCTTCTCTGATTAAATAGATACTTATGTACCTAGAAATGATTTTCGGAAAAAATAAATAGCAAACTATGAGGAAGCTGCAGTTCAAATTTGACCCGCTTCCAACTAAATCGGCGGGAATTTGTCTTTTTCCACAGAGGTGGATCAAAACTTTTGACACCCAACCATTTTGTCAATTGTGCATTAAATATTTCCTAGTATTTTATAAAAATGATTTGGTACAATTTTGCAACAAATATATGGTAGGTCCTTCACAAAAAAACCTCATTTCGGGCACTCGAAAAATGGAAAATGAATTTTCCGTGCAAAGAAAATGAAAACTCCCTTTGTCAAAATTGTTTGGAATTCCAAGATGCACCCTTGTGCACAATATGAGATGATTTGCACAAACTATGCCATGAATGTGGCCATGAGATTTACCATTTGGGTTGAAATCCATGAATCTTCACACATGATAGCTCATTTATGAGAACACTTTTCTAAAATAATTTCCGTATTACAAGTTCATTATTTTTCCTAGAAACTTGGTCACATATAATGACACAATGCGAAGGTTTTCCAATTTTTTGATTTTATTTTGAAATTTTTATGCCCGTTTCAAAATGGGTCAAAACGGCGGGCTTGACCGTTCCTAGCTACTGGTTGAATCTTGGAATTTTTTTGATGTTTCTCTGATTAAATAGATACTTATGTACCTAGATATGATTTTTGGAAAAAATAAAGAGCAAACTACGAGGTAGCTACAGTTCAAATTTGACCCGCTTCCAGCTGAATCGACAAAAAATTGTCTTTTTCACGAGAGGTGGATCAAAACTTTTGACACCCAACCACTTGATCAATTGTGCATTAAATATGTCCTAGTATTTTATAAAATTGACTTGGTACAATTTTGCAACCAATATATGGTAGGTCCTTCAAAAAAAAACTCTTTTTGGGCACTCGGAAAATGGAAAATGAATTTTTCGTCCAAAGAAAATGAAAACTCCCTTAGGCAACATTGTTTGTCATTCCAATATGCACCCTTGTGCACAATATGAGATAATTTATACAAACTATGCCATGAATGTGGCCATAGGATTGATCATTTGGGTTGAAAGCCATGAATCTTCACACTTGATAGCTCGTTTCTGAGAACACTTTTTTAAAATAATCGCCGTATTACAAGTTTATAATTTTTTTAACTTGGTCACATATAATGACACAATGTTAAGGTTTTCCAATTTCTTGATTTTTTTTGAATTTTTTATGCCCGTTTCAAAATGCGGTCAAAACGGCGGGCTTGACAGTTCCTAGCTAGTTGTTGAATATTGGAAAACTTTTGATGTTTCTCTGATTAAATAGATACTTATATACGTAGAAATAATTTTTGGAAAAAATAAAGAGCAAACTATGAGGCAGCTGCAGTTCAAATTTGACCCGCTTCTTGCTGAATCGGTGGGAATTTGTCTTTTCACCAGAGGTGGATCAAAACTTTTGACATCCAACCATTTTGTCAGTTGTGCATTAAATATGGCCTAGTATTTTATAAAATTAATTAGGTCCAATTTTGCAACAATTTTATGGTAGGTCCTTCACAAATAAAACTCATTTCGGGCACTCGAAAAATGGAAAATGAATTTTTCATCTAAAGAAAAATGAAAACTTCTTAGGCAACATTGTTTGCCATCCCAAGATGCACCCTTGTACAAAAATTTGGTAGCTTCTTCACAAAAAAAATCATTTTGGACACTAAAAAATAAAAAATAAAATGCTGACATGATTTTACACTTTATTTTTATTTGACCATGACCAATTTTGAATGGTCATAACATCCAATACTAGATGGTCATAACGTCATACACACGTACTGCATTCTGATTGGGCCATTGCAGAGTTTGGGCCACCGCGTCGCACGCCAAGTCAAGTTCGTGATTTGAATTCCTCTCTGCTCTCCTTCCTCAACAACGCAGGCAGGCAGAGTTTGGGCCACCGCGTCGCCGGCGTAATTCCCCCTCCACCTCGACTGGCCGACGCAGAGAAATGAGAAGCCCGAAGTCCTCCGCCCTGCCGTCGGAGCGCCGAACCCTCATCACCCAGATCCAGCCGCTGACGCAGCCACGCCGTTCACCCCGGGATGGATGTTTCTCTGCAGGTGGCCAAGGTCTCTGCCGTCGGCGTCGCCATCGTCTACGGCTCCATCAAGATCGGCATCCTCAAGGTATGATAACGCGCCCGACCCCCCTTCCTTCCTCTATGGTATCGTGCGATCAGTGAGATTTGGTAGCGTCAGTGTGTGTTGGCCGGTGCTTTCGTGGTTCTAGGATTAGGAGCCTCTGGTTCTACGGTTGGGCAGATTTAGGTTAGGTTTTTGCTGTGCGTTCCATGAATCTCAGATTAGCACAGGGTTTGGGCTTGGAGATATACTACCGCTGCTGGTTACAACAGCTTAATTCTCCTGTTACAGCAGTTGTCTGGTGGTTACAGCTGCTGTTTGTGTCTGATTCTGTCTGGTGGTTACAACAGATTAAGTGTGTTCAAGTGTATACTTCTGAACCTGACAGTGGCCACCATTGTCAGTCCAAGTGATTTTGCATGCTACTCATTTGTCCCACGAGTTTTCATCGGTGCGTGAGGGTTTGATACATGCATTGCATTACTCGGAAACTTGTGTCACTGGTGTCCGAGTAAGTTCGGAGTTTACAGTATTCATATTGTGTGATGATGAGTTTGTGTCACTCTGCATGCATGCCGAGTTCTGCACAAGCATTGCTTTGCTACTCTGCTTCTGTTCCTTGCTGCTGCTGCTGGTAATCACTCTGGCAGTACAAGACTTTTCGGTGATACATTGTCAACAAAGCATGCTAAGCTTCCCTATTAATGTTGCTACAGAGTTAACAGAAACAAGTTAGATGATTGTTGATTCTTGATTGTGTGAACATTATAACACTTATATATTAATGTTGCTGTGACACTCGTATGTTATTCTTTTCTTGATTCTTGATTCACTGATTCTCTGCAATTACCTAAATGATTGTTGTGTTTTATGATTTATGTTCGGGCTCAAATACATTGCTCAAGACCTCGCATTTACATCCCCTTCTAGTCCGCTCGATTTCTCTTTTGGTCTTGTCATGTGCTGAAATTAAGTGGTAGCATAAGATGCAAATTTATCAGTGATGATCCATACTTGTCAAAAATTAGTTTTAATATGCAAACAACAAAAGTGCTAGAGATGCTGCAAAATATTAAATGTATACTTTGTTGTAAGTTCTTGCTTACATTAGTGTCTTTCATTTATGTCCTAATTAATGTGTAACTGAGAATGAACATATTTCTCTCTTTTTAGACTGCTAGATTGTACAAGTTGAACGATCTGCTCTAGCTTAAACAAGTTGGGATCCATAAATACAATAGGACTTCGTTTGTGTTTCACCTAGCTTGCAACTAATATCCTTACTGCTAATTTACCCCAAGTTTATCTGAACATGGCTGAAATGAGCGCTGGAAAGTCCTTGAGTAATTATTTTCATTACATCACAGTTAGCTGAGAATATTGACTTGAATATTTTATGTATGCCCTTATGCATGTGCACACACGGTTGAGCAAATACCGAGCTGTAGTGGAACACCCTGGAGTTAGAGAACTTCAAGGACAAGATCAACGAGGTGACCGGTGTTATGGCGGCTGTGTACGGTGGCGACCAGAAGTTCTCCGGTGAGTTGGCTCCATCTTCCTGCTCCGTTTCTTCTTTTTTTGCTTCCTGTATGTATGTGTCTGACGACGAAGGTGGTTTCTTCAGAATTGATCGAGTCTGACAAAGTTGTTGTGAACATTTCTTGAAACAGGGTGAGGCCGGTGATGTCCATGCGGTGATGTCCCTGGGGTGGCGCCACTTTGCCCGGCGCTTGCCCTGGTCGCCGCGGTGGTGCTTTGGCGGCTTCCATACCCTCTCTTGGATGTGGTGATGGTCACACCACAGCCGTGGTGTGGTTGAGCCTCTACTACGGCTACAACCTCCCTCTGGTGAGCTCCTCCCCGTTCCTTCTTCTCTGATGTAGCTCCTGCATGGCCTTCTCTGTGATTTGGGTTGGATGTGCGGCTCTACTAGTTGCTGCTAGATGCTGTAACAAAGCATCAACTCCTACTGGAGCTCTCTGGTGATAAATTCCTTAATCTACTGACTCATTTCTAGTAGAGCTAATATACACATTTGCTGGCTCTGTTAAGGGCTATTTTATCAGAATGGTGAGTGTGTACTTTCGTAATCTGGTGGTTCTAACATTTGTTATCAACTCATGTCATATACTTTGTTGTATCAGAATTAAAGCTACATCACTTTAATTCCTGGGTTTCACATTACAAGATAATCATGGTTTTGATGTACCACATATTTATCTTCTTTACATTTTGGCATACAGTTTATTAGGCTATATCATCATAATCATGGCCCACAAGAAAAAAGCAGAATTAGAACCCCAGGCCAATCATGATGTTTTAGTTTATGGAGGTGTTGCGTATTTGGTCAGATTTCCTTACTTGCTTCAGGCATAAGAATAAGCTTGTAAGAACAGAATATTGATACTCTGCGAGCTATGAGTAGAATGCTCTATTTTCGCGAGTCACCTTTCTTGTATGAATATCTTGGTTTCACTAGCTGGATAATAAATGCATTGTACTAGTTGAATTTATGTTATCATTCTAAATAACTTGTCTTTTTTTGAGTGGTCTCTTTATAATATATTGGCTCCAGTTTTCTGATTCTTCTTTGTTGATTCATGTAACAGGGCGATTGAGGTTGCATGTTGTTCATGACAAGATCAGGTGCCTAGTTTGTAATGCTATCAAAGGAGCTCCATCGTGAAGAATATAGCACAGTTGGTAGAGCAGGGGCTCCATCGTGTAGAGGTTGTAAAGTATATATAGTATTATGTGTTGGTAAAGAAGGGGCTCCATCGTGTAGAGGTTGTTACTACATTTGGTAGTTGGTAGTGCCCTGTGTGTTGGTAGTGCAGGAGGGCCATTGTATTATGTGTTATTTGTAGAGTAGGAGCTCCAGATTCAGCCATTGTATTATGTGTTATTTGTAGAGCAGGAGCTCCAGATTCAGCCATTGTATTATGTGTTATTTGTAGAGCAGGAGCTCCATACCGAATCTGGTTGTTATTTGAAGTATTATTATATGTGTTTTCTTTTTGTGCCAATTTAAATACTGCTTATTTATTTACTGCCAAATTGAAACATGAAGAATATGACCCTCACAACCATGACCCACTTACTAGAAGCTGACAACTTGGACCCACTTATCACAATTTTATAACTGGGATAAAAAGGCCACGGCCCGACAATAAAATGGCTGCAATATTGGGCTTGGCCCATGAACCCAACCAAAAATTGACAGACAGAAAAAAAACACAAATAGGCTGAATTGTTGGGCTCGGCCCTTGTAAAACACTGAATCGGACCGGGCTGATTCTTGTGCCACGTCAGCTTGCCACGCTGGATGCCTACATGGTGTGGGGAGGTTTCTTGTGACCAAAAATGTGGTCGTGGAACCAACGACCTTTTACATATCGCAAAGAAGGTCACTAATTTCAGTTTACGACACTACTAGAAAAAGGGCTATAGATGGGATTGACACTAATGGCGCACCAGAAAGATGGTGCGCCATTAGTATATTCTAATGGCGCACCACCATCCGATGCGCCATTAGAGTTTAAACTACTAATGGCGCACCTTGCACTGGGTGCGCCATTAGTATCAAAAAATTTAACTAGTGCGCTTGTTCAAACATACTAATGGTGCATCCCGCCAAAGTGCGCCATTAGTAGTTGTAACTACTAATGGCGCACCAGGCAAAGGTGCGCCATTAGTATAGAATTTTTTTTTAACTAGTGCGCCTATCCAAACATACTAATGGCGCATCCTGCCCAAGTGCGCCAGGCAGTGGGTGCGCCATTAGTATAGAAATTTTTTTGAACTAGTGCGCCTATCCAAACATACTAATGGCGCATCCTGCTTAAGTGCGCCATTAGTAGTTGTAACTACTAATGGCGCACCATGCAAGAGGTGTGCCATTAGTAAGTGGGCAGCAACAAGATATTTGGGACAACCTCTCCTACCCACACACTCACTTTCTCCCCACTTCATTCTCTCCACCTCCTCCTTGTCTCGGTGCCTCCTCTTTTCACCTCATTTCCACCATAGATTCATTCAAATTAAGTGGTTAAATTACCTTGTTTTAATAGGTAAGTAAGGGGGAAGCTATATTTAGGTTGTTCTCCCTACAACAATGTGCACATGCACTTTTTACGGCCTAGCTAGATCTATGTATGTTCGTGGTGTTGCATATGTTTGTGGTGTTGCATATGTGTTTGTGTTTGGAGGTGTACCGTATTTGAAATGCGATAGTTGCCAATATTTTGCGAATGTTGATTCATTTCCGCTTCGGCGAGAATTTTGGCATTAAGCATTCTTTTGGTCCTATTTTTAGGGAAAGTCATGCCAAATTTTTGTTTGGTTCTAAAATATCGCTTTTGCTCTACCTCGCAGCGATTGATGGTCCGCATACGATGACCGAAGGCATCGTGAATAGGTTTTTGAGGTCCGCGAAGGCCGAGATGCTTCAAAAGAACGAGACGGAGATAAGATGTCCGTGGTCGAAGATGCAAGTGAAGAGCCTTATTGCGGACCCGGATTTCGGCAAAAGGGACCACCGCTGTTGCGTGGTTACATGGATGGCTATCGGTGGCAAGGTGATGAAGATGACTACGAAGTCGTCCATGCGGGCGGGCAAGAAATGAGGAAGGGCAGCAAGACAACCACCGCGGCTCGGGCGGGCGAAGACGAAGAATCCTCAGGAGATGATCACGACCGTGATGTTGCATACGATCATCATGTAGAAGATGCAGGACATGATGATGAGGAAGATGCCGGAGCAGGCGACGGGTATGATCATGAAGATGATGATGCGGCGGAGCAGACGACGCTGGACCATCGATGGGCTGGGTGCAGGACCCTCATATTCAAGAGCTGCTTCTCAAGCAGACGAATAACGCAAGAGCTGCCACCCGAGAGAAAGCCAAGATGGATCAACTTGAGTTAGACGCGGTTACTCCATTGTATGAAGGATGCAGGCCCGAGGATACCCGCCTAAAAGTAACGCTCATGGCTCGAGATGAAGGTAAAACACAAAATGACCGACGATGCTTCGACGAGAACATGTCATTCTAGCACGAACGTCTTCCCAAGGGGAACAAGTGCCCGACCAGTTTGGAGGAGGCGAAGAAAATCGTGTGTCCTCTCGATTTACCGCCGCGTGAAATACCATGTGTGCATGAACAATTGCATCATTTATCGGGACGAGCACGCCGGAGTCTACCATATGTCCGGTGTCTTGGCGTCACTCGATACAAGAAGAGGAAGAAAGCTCCTCGAAAAGTGGTGTGGTACTTTCCGATCACTCCTCGTCTGCAGCGCTATTTCGCGGACCCTAAGGTAGCAAAGCTCCTGCGTTGGCACGCCGGATAGGGAGGAGAAGAAGCGGGAAGATGACGCAAATGATCCGGAGATAGATAAAAAGACAAGATGCTGAGTCACCCTAAGGATGCGAGCCGGTGGCAAGCGTTGAACTTCAAGACTCGGAATTTGGGGAACGATCCAAGGAACATCGTGGCTGGGCGCGAGCACCGATGGAGTCAATCCGTTTGGCGGATAGAGAAGCACACATAGCACCTGGCACGTGTTTACGTGGATGTACAACCTTCCCCTGGTTGTGCATGAAGAGGAAGTACATTCACATGAGTATGCTAATTGAAGGGCGAAACAACCAGGAGCGACATCAATCTGTATCTAGGGCTGCTGAAAGAGGAGCTTGACACGCTGTGGAAAACGCCAGCCAATATGTGGGACGCCGCAGAGAAAGAATATTTCCCTATGAGAGCCGCACTGCTCACGACGGTGCACGACTATCTCGGTTACGGATATCTCGCGGGGCAGGTAGTCCATGGATTTTCTGGATGCGTAAGGTGCATGGATGACACAACGTATCGCCAGCTAGATAGAGATCCCGGGTCTTCGAAAACCGTGTTCATGGGACATCGAAGGTGGCTTCGCGATGGTGACCCGTGGAGGAAACGCAAGGATCTGTTCGATGGTGAAACCGAACCCAAAACGCCCGATGTACGAGGAGCGGCGAGGAAATAGACAAGCTGTTGAAAAATTGGAAAGACCGCCTTGCCGGAAAGAAGCAAAAGGCGCCAGAGCCGGAAAGAAGCGAAGGCGCCAGAGTCAGCTGCTGAAGGTATGGAAAACGAGGTCTGTTTTACGGGACTTGCCGTCTTGGAAGATCCACCGTGTGCCTCACAGCCTTGATGTCATGCATATCACGAAGAACGTGTGCGAGAGTCTGCTGGTACCCTGCTCAATATGCGAGAGAGGACCAAAGATGGGCGAAAGCAAGGGCAGACTTGAAATCAATGGGCATCGTGCAGAGCTTCACGCTATATATGATGATGATGATGATGATGATGATGATGATGATGATGATGATGAGGCGAAGCAGGACACGAAGAAAGTCGTCAAAGGCAAAAGGCCAAGAAGACCGGAAATGACTACCCTCCCGCGTGCTTCACTCTAAGTCGAGGAGATCGAGCAGTTTTTCACCTGCCTCCTAGGAGTAAAACTTCCTTACGGTTACGCTGGGAAGATAAGCAGATACCTAGACCCAGTGAAGCGAAGTTCAGCGGGATGAAGTCTCACGACCGTCACGCGTCGATGACGCAGACATTTCCGATTGCAATCCGGTGGGATCATGGACGCGCCGCGTCCGTGAAACGCTATTTGGCCTATGCAACTTCTTCGACGTCATCTCTCGGAAGTCGATTGGCGTGAGGCAACTCGGAAGGCTACGAGGAAGAGATCGTGGTGATACTATGCGAGCTTGAGATGTACTTCCCGCCCGCATTCTTGACGTTATGGTGCATCTGCTGGTCCATATAGTGGAGGATATCATCCAACTCGGGCCGACGCTCCTCGCACAAAGCATGATGTCGCTCGAAAGGATGAATGGTGTCATCAAAGGATACGTTCGCAACATGTCACGCCCAGAAGGAAGCATAGCCAGGGCTTTCGATCAAGAGTGCATCTCCTACTGCACGAATTATCTAGGCATCGAGAACCCCGCTGGTCTGCCCGTCAGCAGGGACCTCGGCGGGCTCATTGGATGGGGTCACCGTGAGGGTCGCCGCGAAATGCATGTCGACTTCGAGGGTCGACTCGCCGACTTTGAAAGAGCAAACCTAGTCGCGCTACAACACATAGACATGGTCGATCCTTGGGTGGTAGAGCACAAAACCTTTATTAAAAAGACGTACAATGACCGAGGCCAACAGAGGACGGACGGAGATACACTCAAAGAGCACAACTCATGTTTCACGCGTTGGTTCAAGCATAAGCTTCTGTCGTACCCTTTACAAGAGGATTCTTCCGCGGAAGAACAACTCATATTCGCCTTGTCACAGGCGCCGAGCACAACCTCGATGACCTATGAGGCGTCACGATATCAACGGCTACACATTCTACACCGAGGCCAAGGACATGAAGAGCGATGGTTATCGTAACTCCGGGGTAACGATGGAATCCTACACCGTAACGACAAGGACAGATACTACGGAAGGATCGAGGAGATCTGGGAGCTGAGCTACTGGAGAGAAGGTCCCGATGTTCCGTGGTCGATGGGCCAAGAACGTCATAAAAGAAGACCGGTATTTCACCACCATGGTTATACCCGAAGCCAAATCCAAGATCATGGGCGTAAGCGTCACCGCTTGAAAAATGAGCCATGGGTACTAGCTTCCCAAGTGGACCAATGCTTCTTCATTACCGACCCGCCAAAGCCCAGTCGTGTTGTCGTGAGGAGAGGCAAAAGGAAGATCATCGGAATGGATGGAGTAGCCAATGAGCAAGACTTCGACAAGTGTGATTCCAGACACGGGTAAGTTAAGCTGGTGTGTGCAAGTCAGGTGTGTTTTCAGTTAAAAGACCGTAGACGGAATTAGTCCCGAAGGACTAAAGAAATTCGTTACTCGTGGGTAAAGAGTACACCCTCTGCAGAGATTAAACCTATTTGAATAGCCGTGTCCTCGGTTAAGGATTCCAGTCTAGGATGGGTCAAATATCGGTCTTAGTGTCAGTCTTCGGAGGAAAACTACTAAACCAGAACTTGGTTTATGATTCTTGACTTGTGATGATTATGATGATTATTATTATGGACTAACCCCTTTATGTTATTTGAATTATTGAGTATCCCTGGGACGGTTCTACCTCCTGGATATTCACTGTATCCATTTTATAAGCCCTTTATGTGGTTTCGCTCAGACGCTCGACTGTGGCATTGTTTTTGTTTATTTATAAGCCCTTTATGTGGTGTCGCTCAGACGCCCGACTATGGCATTGTTTTTGTTTATTTATAAGCCCTTTATGTGGTGTCGCTCAGACGCCCGACTGTGGCATTGTTTTTGTTTATTTATAAGCCCTTTATGTGGTGTCGCTCAGACGCCCGACTGTGGCATTGTTTTGTTTATTTATAAGCCCTTTATGTGGTGTCGCTCAGACGCCCGACTGTGGCATTTATTGCTGCTTCATCATTACATATTTGTGGTTACCTATTAATAATTTACATGCATGCACCAAGGATTTCATTTTTATGACTGACGTTGTGATCATATAATATTCTTCAAGGCATGATTTTTTATTGTTATATTATACATGTGTTCATAATATTTGCGAGTACATTCAAAGTATTCACTGGCTTGTCCCTGGCTATTGTCTTGGCCAGATTTCTTGCGTGGAGAGGAGCGTTGCGACGACAGACTAAGCAACGGTGATAGCAGCCTCACGAAGATAGGAGTTTACCTGGTCAGCTGTTCCCGTGGGAAATGGAGTTCCACTGATGATCCTCAAACCGCTTCCGCCATAAACCACTAGAAACCATTTTTTGTACTCATAGACCAGATGGTCTTGTACCACATATTTTGTATTTTGCTTGGATTTTCTGTACCAAGTTGGTGCCTCATCAGCTAACAGTAATCCTGGTGCTGGTGAGCACGACGGCCATTTTTCTGGAATTTATTACCCGGAAAAACCGGTCGCGACACTAAAGAACTAAACACTCTTAAGTTAGCTCATGAAACTATCTTTGAATATAATCGAGAACTTTTAAGGGCTCATGAGAAGTTACGCTTCGAAAAGCTCAATCTTGAGCAAGAGCATGAGTTCTTAAAGGCAATCAATGATGATCTCCGTAAGAAAAGTTCTTCTTACATTGCCAAGCGTTTACTCTTATCTACTTACATGCCTCAAGTCAAGTCCATAAAAAGAACAAGAAGGATTCTTCCTCTAGTAGTAACAATAATCATGCTAAATCTAATGTTGTTGCTTCTAGTAGTTCTCTTGATTCCACTAATGATTCTCTTAGCCAAGTTACACTTGAGCAAGAAAATAGCTTATTGAAGGGAATTATAGAGAAAGGTGTATACAAGAGCCTTGCCGGGAGTAAGCAATTTGAGGAAATTGTATGCAAGCAAGGACGGCACCGGAAGAATCAAGGTGTTGGTTTTGAATGAAAGTTCAATGCCAATGGAGTTGAGTGGGAAGAAGATCAATACCCCAAGATGAAGTTTGTCCCACAACAAGAGAAGTATGATCCTACTTCCTTCAAGGGAACACAAGCTAGAGATGATCTTCCACCACAAGACCACAAGAACAAAGGCAAGGACAAGCTTCAAGAGGAGATAGATGCATTTGAAGAAGCTCCTAAGGCCTTGGTCAAGTGGGTTCCCAAGACTACGTCAAGTTCTACTTCATCAAGTACAACTGCAACTCCAAGGAGTCCCATCAAGATGATGTAGATCCCTAAGAAGGAGAACTAGAGAGTTCTTGAGGGTGACTCTGCCAACATTCTTCACTCATATCATTATGGCAAGGACAAGATGCAATCAACTTCCATATCTTGCACTAGTTCAAGGAGTCACAAACCCTCATGTTGGTAAGGCAAGGGACAAGGTAACCTAATGCTTTCATGGACATCATCTTGTGTGTGCATCACTCTATGTCTATGGCTATTCTTGTTTGTTCCTTGTGGGACTAATCCATGTAGGTATTGAAAGTGCAACTCACTCCAAAGGATTGCTCAAAATGATCTACATCAACATTAAGCATCCACATCTTCAACACCTACATGAAGTCATCATCGACAAAACCCAAGGTTAGTTCATCCCTCTAAGGGGGGATCTCACATCTAGGGGGACCTTAACTCTAAGACTTGAGTCAAAGCAACTCTAATGATGTGAACACATCAATGCATTATGTAAAAGTGGTAACCCCACTTGAGCTTAAACGATGAGTATGATTTATGATCAAATGTTCTCATTTGACTCCTAAGTCAATATACTCATATATAGATAACCTAGTCATCGCCAATTGTTTGATAGATGCTAGAATTGGTTGTGCATGCTTTGCCACATATTTCATTTGCCATCTTATTGTGTGAGCATGTTGGTTGCATATTTAACTCATTCGAGGACATCCACTTGTTGCTTTGACTGATTGGTTTCTTTTGCCAAGTGGATGGACAAGAATGCCTAAGAACCTTCTCTAGCTATCTATGCTCTTCTCGTCTCAAACTCTATTCATGCTACATCACAAAATTTGATCAAGTCAGATTTGAACCACTCTGTGTGAGGAGCACTTGGAGTCCCCGATTCGTCATAGACTTAAATTTCCAAAACTTCTTTGCGTGTTTCGGTCTGACCGATTCTTCCATTTCAGTCATACCGAGATCACTAAGTCGATCTAGGTTTTCAATCTCGGTGCAACCGATTTGAACTTTTCGGTCTCACCAAGTTGCTGTAACTGTCAACAATTATACACCTCGGTGCCACCGAGTTGTTCCACTCGGTCACACCGACAGGGTCGGGCTATATATTCACACGGGCAAAATTTTGGAAAACTTTCTCCAAACCTCTCGCCCGCGCATAGCTCGCTCTGCCTTCTAGGTCTCCGGATCGCCGACTTCGTCGCCAGCCGCCTCCTGTCGCTGGTCTCTGCCGCCGTCAACGGAATTCATCCCCGCCGTTGACGCCATAGCGAGTTCATCGCCGAATTAGGGTATGAACTCGATCACAGTGCTATCCTCGTCTGATTCTCAGCACATTGTGTTCATTATGATTCTTGCCACGATTGAAACATCTCTATCCAGTCAAAACAATCCTTAGACTAGATGCGATTTGAAAATTTAGGGTTAGGTTTCCGCCAAAACCATCTCGGACCCACTGAGTTGAAAAACTCGGTCCCACCGATTCGGCTAACGCCATTGCACTAGTAACTCTCGGTCTGACCGAGAATTGCTAATCGGTGTGACCGATTTTAGGACTCAGTGAAACCCTAGCAGTCTCGGTGCCACCGAACTGTGACTCGGTCTGACCGAGATCACTAGTTTAGGTTCCAAAACTGCTTCGGTATCACCGAGTTTGAAAATCGGTTGATCCGAGATGCTTCCTGTGGGAAACTAAAACTATGTTTTTGAATCATTCTTTTGCAAAAACCTCTGCATTTTGTGATGCTCATCCATTCTATCTCATCCATAACTATTCACAGGGTCAGCATGTCAGACCAAAGTGACAGCCAGAACAGGGAAGAAGAGCAGATTCACATGAGTGAGGGCACTAGTCCCTCTAGCATCTCAGATGAGGAAAGCAGAAGCACTCCCAGCAATTTGCCCAAAGCTGCCACCAGGACAACGAAGAAGAGAACCTCAGAATCTGAGGATGAGGATTATCTGGCAGTAGAGGATGAGGCCATTTCAAAGAAAAAGGTGCTAAAAAGGAGTATAGCTCAGCTGCAGTTAAGCCAGGGCTGAAGATCAAAAGGCCAGCAGGAAGACAACCCATGTCTAAAGCCAGAGCCTCCACTCAAGCATCTTTGGAATCCCAACCCAAAGAGGCTGCTGCAGAAGGAAAGAAAAGGAAGGAAAGGGTCAAGAAGACCATGGACAGAGTTGTTGGAAAACCTTCCATGATGGAATAGGAGGAGGAAGAAGAGGTGGCTGCACCAGCACCTTAGGCTCAGAAGCTGATGGGTGATGCTATAAGGTCAGGGGCTGCATCATCAAAGCCCAAAGAAGCACCCAAAGCTGCCTCCAAGGCCAAGACTGCACCTAAGAGAAACATCAGGAACATATCAGCTGCTGAAAAGAACAAGGCCCAGTGCCTGAAGTTGCTGCTGAGGAAGATGATGAAGGACAAGTCCTAAGGAAACTCAAACCCAAGATTCCAGACCACAACGATGCTCATCCAGTGGCTGAGAATATGAAGCTGAGGAAGGATGCAGGGCTCAGGCAGTGGAGATTGTCTGATCCATACACAATCAGGAGAAGAACTGCTGTATATTACAGGTTCCACACTAAGGAAAAGCAGGACTTCTATGAGACTGTGCTGTTGGACAAGAAGCCTATAGTGTGTGATATGAGGTGGGTCGACTGGACCTACATAAAGGAGAATGAGGAACACTACCCAGGAGCATATGACAGCTTTAAGGCTTGTGGAGTTGATGACTTTGTTGGGCAGAAGCTCACAAACTGGAATGATGAACTTGTTACGCAATTCTACTCCACAGCACACTTCTATCCAGATGGCAGAATTGTTTGGATGTCTGAAGGTACAAGGTACCAATCAACTATTGAGGAATGGGCCAATCTGATTAATGCCCCAGAGGAGAAGGAAGGTGACTTGGATGTCTACTCCAAGAAGAAGATGGATCACAATTCTATGTCACATATGGACAAGGAGATCCCAGACAAAGCACGTGAGACTTTCAAGTTTGGGTCTGTCCATTTTCTTCTGTCAGGGCTGTCAACGATCAACTGGATCCTAAGGCGCACTCTTTTGCCCAAGTCAGGTGACCACAACATGATCAGAGGGCATGCAATTAATTTTCTACACATATTTGATGTGCCACAGAAATTCAATGCCATGAGCCTCATGGTTGAGACTATCAAGAGGACAGCAGCAAACCAAAAGAGAAGTTGTGGATATGCCCCACAAATCCAGGAGCTGGTCAACTCAAAGATGGGCACAGGAAAATATCTGTTGGATAAGGAACACTTTGTTCTCTGTCGGTGTACTAGAGTAGGGGTACCCTAGTATCCCGAACTTGTGCACGGGCAGTTGCAGCCCTCCGCGGCAAGGCTTACCGGGTGACCGCCAAGGTCCTCCATGGTTCCTTTGGAGCCATTCAAGAACAAAGTATTTAAGCCAAGGAGACAAGGCCCCGGCAAGAGGAGCTTGCCGGGAAGGCCACCCATGGCACCGAGGAGACAAGGACCCGGCAACAGGAGCTTGCCGGGAAGGCCCGGTGAGCAACAAGCTTCCGGACGCGACAAGACAACAACCGCGGCAAGGCGCTTGCCGCGGCAGACCACCACTCTGTACCTGCGCTCCAGCACATCCACTAACGTGTCGCCTTGGGACCTTTCCAGGCGCGCGTGGCGAGAGGCTGTGCAGCCAGCGGTGCGCGGTGGCAAGCGGTGCTGACAAGTTTGCCATCGTGGCGAGCCGTGGCGTCCCTGACGGTCCCTGTTTGCACTGTTAGGGCGACATAGATGGGCATTTAATGCCTTTGTCCCCTGCCGTCAGGGTTAGGTATGAAACACTGTACACTGTACAAGTAGCTGTACCAACCACTCCTTTTCCATTTTTACCCTTGTCTACATTGCCACCTGTCGGAGACCCCTTTAGCATATAAAAGGAGGCCCATGCGCAACGTAGAGGGGGTCGGTTGGTTCCCCACGCTCAGTCTCGTTAGCAGCTTGTGTGTACTGTAGCACTCAGCGCTCCTGAGCAAGAAATCAATACACTCAGACATGCAGCAGTAGGAGTGTTATCTCTCCGGAGAGCTCCGAAGCTGGGTAAACCTCTCGTGTGCGTCGCCTCGATCTGCTCTTCGTGCGACCTCCACCCCCCGCCGAACCGAAAGGGGCTCGGTCCGCCGCCCTATAGGTGTTCGTGGGCCAGATCACCTGCCCGACATCTTTGGCGCGCCCGGTAGGGGCGTCGAGGTTGTGTGAACCTGATCCGGCGTCCACGCGAAGCTAGATCTTCATCATCTTCATCGACATGCCATCAAGAAGAAGGCTTCGGCGGCAGATGTTCCATCCGCGTCGAACCCACCGCCACCGGAGCAAACGGGTGGTGGGGTAGACGCCGGCGGAAGAATGGACGTCGACGGGGGAGCCCACAGTGCTGCCAAGTCCAAGGACAAGGCTGCGCAAACCTCGGCGTCCGTACATGCACCGCGCCCATCTCAGGAGGCGCGAGACCGACAGCGTCATGGCATTCACAACGCCATACGTTCGTTGGACCAAGATCGAGATGGTGGATCTCGGGATGCTCAAGACCAGCATGCGCGCCAACATGCTGGCGCGAGCGAGGCACGGTCGCCTGGACGGGATACTGCTCCTTCTAACATAATTAGAAGTCCGAGCATATCCCGCTCCTCGCGCCGTTCGCCACTGCCACCCACCACTCCAGCAGAAGCTTTGGCGAGGGCTCAACTGCTCCTGGATTACCCTCCAACGGCCGACAAGGTCGATGAATGGAGGGCCACCATTCAGAGTCTCCGAGGCAGCCAAGCGCATCGCTGCCGCGGCAGGACTGCCAAACACGAGCCGGTGGCGACGAAACTGGTGGGGATGCAACCACCATGCACTCTCCGCCCCGAAGGCCAAGATCGCCGACTCGCCGGATCCACCTCGACAGCGACTCCGCCGCATCATCGGATCCACGAGCTCATCGCGATCAGCGCCAAGTTCTTCACGAGCAGCGGCAAGAAGACGCTCGAACTCGCATCGAGCGCAAGAGAAGCGCGGCGTCAATCCGACAAGCGCGCTGGGCCCTCTGTTGACATGCATGCGCCAGAGGAACCAGGCGACTTGCCATACGCGGTAGGTTGCCCTGCGTTCACTCGTGAGCTGCGGCAAGTCCAGTGGCCCAGCAAGAAGAATTTCAAGCCAGATGTACCAGAGAAGTACGACGGCAAGACGCATCCGTCGGAGTTCCTCAGCATCTACACCATCGCGGTGCAAGCTGCCGGGGGGCGAGACGACAAGATCCTGGCCAACTACTTCCCGTTGGTGCTCAAGCCCAACGTCGATCCTGGCTCGTGCACTTGCCGGACAACTCCATATCCTCTTGGGCAGATCTATGCCATCGATTGCCGGCGCTTTTACAGCGACCACAAGCCCCATGGCCAAGAAAGCGACCTTCATCTCGCCGCCCGGAAGGAAGGAGAGCCCTGCGCAAGTACATTCAGAGATTCAGCCACAGACAAAGACAACATCCCAGATGTCCACCCTGCCGCAGTAATCAGCGCGTTCCATCAGAACGTGCGAAACCGCAGGATGCGGGAGGAGATGGCGATGTGCAAGATCAGAGGCGTCTGTGAGCTATATGCCCTGGCCGAAAAGTGTGCATCGCGTGAGGAAGGGAGGAGACTCCCGGAAAGAATCAAGCAGGAGGATCGATAGTGAGGAGACCGCCCGGCAAAGAAGAACCGCGGCGGAGCAACAGGAAGAAGAAAGGCAAAGATGTGCTAGTTGTTGAGCAGTCCGCAACGGAGGTGGCGCCAAGAAAGCCAAAGTTGGTAGCTCCGGCAAGGAGGTTGCGGCTGGCACCAATCGCCGGTTGTGGCGGTCGCCGACAAGCGTGACGGCTCCAACAAACAAGATCGCAAGATCCACCGCACCAAGGGC
Organism: Aegilops bicornis; assembly: GCA_021605145.1. NCBI lineage: Eukaryota > Viridiplantae > Streptophyta > Magnoliopsida > Poales > Poaceae > Aegilops > Aegilops bicornis. Next base: position 553,226,349 of record CM038672.1, on the reverse strand, counting down.
CATGACCTCCAGAGCTGCAAGAAGGTCGAGCAGCTTGTCGAGCAGCAGAAGGTTGAATACGAACGACGCGACAAGGAGAAGGCCCAGGAAGGTGCTGGAGGAACTAGCAAGAAACGTCCCAGCCGAGGAGGACGCCGCGGCAAGGCCAAGCAGCGGCAAGGAGACAGACCTCAGCGGCGCGACAAGGATGAAGACGGCAGCGATGATGAAGACATGGATGATGACGAGGCCGATGAGCAGGAGTTCGAAAGCCACAGAGGTCCTGTGGCGTTGACGGCGGTGCTTCTGCATACTTCACACCGCCAGCTCAAGCGGTGGATGCGGGAAGTCAATGCGCGAGAACCATCCGTCGAGTCACGCAAGCCTGCGAAATGGTCCAAAGACGCCTATCATCTTTGATATTGAGGACCATCCTGATCGCGTAACTGCGGTCGGGTGCTTGCCGATGTTGGTTTCACCAACTATCCGCAACCTCAAGGTCACTAAGATGCTAGTTGATGGCGGGGTCGGCTTGAACCTGATCTCCTCCGCGGTGCTCCAGAAACTCCAGATCCCTGATGGCGAGCTCGAAGAGACCGGCATGTTCCAAGGAATCAATCCGGGAAGGAGCAAGCCGAAGGGAAAGATCACGTTGCCGGTGACATTTGGCAGCGAAGTTGAACTTCGTGGATCGAGAGGGTCACTTTTGACGCGTTGCTGACTTTCCATTGCCTTACAATGGGATACTTGGCCGTCCAGTACTCGCCAAATTCATGGCAGCCTCTCACTATGCATACAACATGCTGAAGATGCCAGGCCCGATAAGTGTCATCTCTGTCCCTGGCGACAAGAAGGATGCTCTTATCTGCGCCGACAAGATCTACCGGGAAGCAGCAGCTGCAGCAGATCGCAAGCCACTTGCCGCTGAAGCTCCCGGGTCGTAGAAAAAGACCAAGTCCGGCAAAAACTCGGTTGCCCACTCTGGCAAGCGCACCTCTTCGGAGTGCTGCACTACCGTCGAGGACGCACCATCGAGCTCCACCGGCAAGTGCAAGAAGACGATGGCAGCTCCACCAGAGACCAAGAAGGTGTCCGCCAAGGAGGACGGCACTGGTGGTACCTTCACCATCAGTGCCACTCTCGACCCTAAATAGGAAGGCACGCTCATTGCTTTCCTGCGGCGAAACGTCGGCGTGTTTGCGTGGCAACCGTCTGACATCCCCGGTGTTCCCAGGAAAGTAATTGAGCACCATCTTGCCGTTTGTCGTCATGCGCGGCCCGTCAAGAAGAAAGTCAGGAAGCAGGTAGTGGAGCGCCAAGAGTTCATCGCAGAAGAAATCAAGAAATTGGAAGCAGCAGGCCTTGTCAGAGGAGTGCTCCATCCTACGTGGTTGGCCAATCCTGTAGTCGTGCGCAAGGCAAATGGGAAATGGAGGCTTTGTATCGACTTTACCGATGTCAATAAAGCTTGTCCCAAAGACCCATTTCCCTTGCCGCGCATCGACCAGATTGTTGACTCCACGGCCGGATGTGATTTGCTTTCATTTCTGGATGCATACTCAGGATATCATCAGATCTTCATGGCAGAAGAGGATGAGGAGAAGACCGCATTCATCACCCCATACGGCACATACTGTTTTGTACGGATGCCCTTCGGGTTAAAGAATGCTGGTTCAACATTTGCAAGAGTATTTCATGACGCTTTTGAGCCGCAAATGCACAGAAATGTGGAAGCCTACATGGATGACATAGTGGTCAAAAGCAAGGACAAGGCGACTCGATTCAAGATTTAGACGAAACCTTTGCAAATCTGCGCAAGATCAACCTCAAGCTCAACCCCGAGAAGTGCGTGTTTGGAGTCCCTCCGCAAGCTTCTCGGGTTCTTAAATCTCGGCGGGAATTGAAGCCAATCCCGACAAGATCAAGGCCATTGAGCAGATCGAAGCCCCAAAGCGCGTTAAAGATGTACGAAGACTTGCCGGTTGCGTAGCTGCTCTCGGCAGGTTTATCTCTAGGTTCTGCTGGCGCCTCGCCATTTTTCAAAATTTTGAAAAAGGCAGGTCCGATGAAATGGACTCCGGAAGCGGAGGCTGCGCTGCAGGACTTGAAGAGATACCTGTCCTCCACTCCAACACTTGTCGCACCTAAGCCACAAGAGAAGTTGTTGCTATATATAGCGGCAACCAATCAAGTGGTTAGTGATGCGTTAGTAGCGGAGAGGGAGGCGGATGATGAGCTAGCAACCATGGCAGATGCATCCAGCGACGAGCAGGGGGCTTCACCGGCAAGCTCTGGTCCCGACAAGGATAGATCTGCGCAGACGCATGAGAAGGTGCAGAAATGAATGGTGCAGAGCCCAGTTTACTTTGTCATTTCCCTTCTGCAGGGAGCTAGGTCAAGGTACTCTGGTGTGCAGAAATTGCTTTTCGGCCTCCTCATGGCCTCGAGAAAGCTGCGCCATTACTTCCAAGCACATGAGATCACAGTTGTCACTTGCTTTCCGCTGAAGAGAATATTGCAAAATCCAGAAGCAACAGGCAGAATTGTCGAGTGGGCACTGGAACTGTCAAGCTTTGGCCTCAAGTTTGAGAGCACTTCAACTATCCAAAAGCGAGCATTGGCGGAGTTCATAGCAGAATGGACGCCAACACAAGATGAAGAAATTCCGAAACGAGCATCCCGTCCTGTGAAGCAAGCAAAGAGTGGCTGATGTACTTTGATGGTGCCTTCTCGCTGCAAAGGCGCCGGTCTTGGCGTGCTACTTGTTGCACCTACCGGAGAGCACCTCAAGTACGTAGTCCAGATGCACTTTCCCAAGGAGCAAGCAACAAACAATACTGCAGAGTATGAAGGTTTGCTTGCCGGTCTCAGGATCGCAGTAGATCTTGGTATCAAGAAGCTCATTGTCAGGGGTGACTCACAGCTTGTCATCCGCCAAGTAAATAAGAGTTATCAGAGTCCGTTGATGGAAGCTTATGTTGATGAAGTGAGAAAGCTAGAAGAGCACTTTGACGGCCTCTGAGATGGAATATATTCCAAGAGCTCGTAGCGACATTCTTGATGGCTCGTCAAGTGCGCCGCACTTAAGTTACCTGTGGAACCAGGGATCTTTGTGCTCAAGCTGACTCAACCGTCTGTAACGCCATCAACTGGACAGAGCAAGAAGAGGAGGTTGATTTCTGGTGACTATTTTCCGGCAGAGCTCCCCGAAGCCGCTGCCAAGAAGGTCCCCAAGATCAACACCAACAGTGCTGAGGAGCAGTCTGCTCCGACAAGCCCTAGGATTTGTTTCGTTGAAGCAGACGCTCCCGACAAGTTTTGCTCCGGCAAGCTAGCCGGGGAACGTCAAGCTCCGGCTGAGCCGCAGGTTCTCGCCATAGAAGCGGATTTTCCCGCAGCAGCAGATGTGCCTTTAGTCCTTGTTGTCGAGCCGCAAGCTCCAGCATAGGCGCAGCAGATTGTCCTTTTCCTTCAGATAGGAGAACTTCCCGAAGAGCAAGAAGAAGCGGAAAGAGTAGCCCGGCAGTCAATTATGTACCAGTTTGTTGACAACACACTGTACAGAAGAAGACTCAACGGTGTGAAATTGAAGTGTATTCACCGGGAAGACGGACAAAAGCTGATGGCAGAGATACATGGAGGCATATGTGGTCACCACATTGGCGCCAGAGCACTTGCCGACAAAGCGTTCCGGCAAGGTTTCTTTTGGCCGACAGCCCTCCAGGATGCAACTGCACAAGTAACCAAGTGTGAAGCGTGCCAGTTCCATTCCAAGAAGATACACCAGCCAGCTCAAGCTCTCCAGACGATCCCTTTATCCTGGCCATTTTCGGTGTGGGGCTCGACATCCTCGGCCCCTTTCCCGAAGCTGTCGGGGGCTTTGAGTACTTATGCGTTGCAATCGACAAGTTCACAAAGTGGCCGGAAGTGGAAGCGATGAGGAAGGTGACAAGACACGATCGGTCAAGTTCTTTAGGTCGATTGTTTGCCGTTTGAGAATCCCTAACAGGATCATCACCGACAACGGCACGCGCAATTCACGAGCCGCACCTTCATGCAATACGTCCAAGATCTTGGCGCCAAGGTCTGCCGCTTAAACCATTGCTCATCCGAGAAGTAACGGTCAAGGGGAGAGGCGAATCTTTGAAGTGCTGCGCGGGCTCAAGACCAGAACTTTCGACGGGCTGCACAAGTGCGGAAGAAAGCTGGATTGAGGAGCTGCCGGTGGTTCTTTGGTCGCTCAGACGACGCCAAATCGAGCCACCGCCGCATACACCTTCGCTCTAGTCTATGGAGCAGAGGCATTTCTCCCCACGGAACTCGTATACGGATCACCTCGAGTACTCGCTTATGATGAGCTTGAGTAAGAGCAGCTACGACAAGATGACGCGCTGCTCCTTGAGGAGGATCGTCTTCAAGCTGTTGTACGAGCTGCTCGATACCAGCAAGCTTTGCGCCGCTACCATAGCCGCAAAGTTAATGCCAGAAGTCTCGAGGAATGCGACCTTGTTCTTCGGCGCGTTCAGTCCGCCAAGAATTCCAACAAGTTGACGCCGAAGTGGGAAGGCCCTTACCGGGTGAAACGAGTCACTAGGCATGGCGTTGTCCGCCTTGAGACCGAAGATGGCATTCCGGTGAGCAACTCCTGGAACATTGAGCATCTTCGTAAGTTTTACCCTTGAGTGCGGTTGCGGAACCTGTTCCGGCAACCACCTTTTGTACAAGTCTTGCCGTTGTTGCATGTAATCCTTTGTACAAAGCCAGCGCAGACCCGTGCATAAGTAAAGCTAGCGTGCTTCGCACATCTTGTCAATTTCATGCTTTCTACTTCTATTTTGCATGTGTTATCTGACACTTTGTGCAGCACCTATCCCCGGTAAGCAATAACGAGCCATAAGGCTCCATATCTTTATTTTCTCTTCCTTCTCTTTCTCAAAGAAAGGAAGGTTCCCTCGCCCACAAGTTTGCCGGGGGGAAAGGAGAAGATAATGGTGTGGACCAAGCGTCGCTCAAGGAAGTCTAACCTTACCGGGAAGCAAACGACAGAAAAGCTAAGTTGCTAAAGTTTGAGCGATCAGTTTTAAAAATTTTAAGTTATCTTCCTTGAACGACCGTACTTAGTATGGAAAACCTGTGCGCGGAGGAACCAGCTCGTAGCTAGTTGCGCCCTTACTTTGTTTCGAGTCCGCTCAACAACTTAAGTGAGCTGCGACAAGTTGCGACAAGGTTACTTGTCGGAAGCGGCACCGCCCGGCCGGCTTGACGTCCGTACTCGGGCCATGACCAGTGCCTGCGCCGACAAGTTCCCTAAAAGCGTAGGGCAAAAACATACAAAGGAAGGAATCAAGTAAAGCGAATAACATAGCAATTGCTACCCGAAATAGAGTTATATTACAAGATAGCTTGTCGCAGCTCTAATAGATTGTTCTTATAACATGACCAGCAGCGGCAAGAAAAAGAAAAAGCGGGCGGCCTAATCTACGCGATCGCCCTCAACCCTCTTGATCCCGCTCACCCTGTCCACGATGGGGGCGACAAGGGTCTTGAGCGCTTCCACATCAGCATCCGGTGGCAGGGACTTGAGGACGTTGGTGAGGTTGAGGCCTGGATTGCGGAAGACCACCTTCATCAGCACCTTTTGAAGAGCTCCCGCGCAGATCTGGCGCGACTCCTCGGCCAGCTGCTTTGGGACTTCTTCCCGGAGTCATTGGAGGGCCGTCCACCACGCCCTTGAAGAACAAGCTAAGCTTGGCGCTGGGGTGGAGGTCCTCATCGGAGGAATATCCAAGATCCACCATCCCCAGCTGCGCCAGCTCCTCGTCGATGGCTGCAGCAACATTCACGAGACCCTCGGTCCAGTGCTCCACATTCTCCTTAAAAGTGTTATGGGCGACAGCAGCACTCGCCAGCAACGCCTCGTCGGCCTTGATCTTCTCCTTCAAGGCCACCTCCTACTCCCTGGCGCCGTCCAGCGTTTGAGTCAAAGTAGTTAGCTTCAACTAAAGATCTGTGTTGGAGTCCTTGGCGGCACTGAGCTCCTTGCTCCTCTCGGCGAGACGGCCCTGCATCTCGCCAAGAGTGTAGGCGCCCTTATCACGCTCGTGCTTGAGTGCGGCAAGCTCCTCGCCGCTCTCCTTGAGATTGGCCTCCAACTGCGCCACCTTCGTCTCCAGCTCCTTCTTGGCGGCCTCGGCAGCTGCGGCAGCATCTTTTGCTTCCTTGAGAGCCCCGCCAAATGTTTGCTCACGCGTGGCTAGATCCTCCTCATGGCTGTCAAGATAAACCTTCCTCTACGCCAACTCGCCTTCCTGCGCAGGTAGCTTCTCGGCGGCAAGCCGCTGTTGCTCCTTAGCTTCAGCCTTCTCGAGGAGGAAGGCTTTGCGCTCCTCGGCGAGTTGCTCCCGCTCCTCTGCCAGGGCCAGGAGAGCTTCTGTGTTGAGGCCACGAGCTCCTCCATGGCGCTTCTCAATGTCTGCTCCGCCTTAGCGACAAGCGCTTCCGGGATTCGGCTTGGCTTGTCGGGCGTGGTAGAGCGACAACGGCTTCGCAGCATTGCTCCTCCTCGAGACTTCGCTTCCTGCTGCTTGGCGCGTCAACCAGCGTCAGTCTAGCGGAGGCGAGCAGCTCTTCATCAAAAGTTTCTCCTTCGGCCGGCGCCCTGGAGCTCGACTCCCATGGGAGCTTGATGAAGACGCCATCGCCGGCCTTCAAATAGGCGCCGGGCTGGGGCTCTTCGGAGCCCGACGCTGCGGCAGCGGCAGAGGGATCGGCGGTCGGCGTAGCGCCTGGCGCTCCTGCGGCCTCAGGGCCATCAGTGCGATCGCCGGACCCCTCGCCCGGCCTGCGGCGGCGGCTGGCGGCCTCTTCGCCGGCGGGCTCGTCAGCGCCAGCTTCTTCTCCGATGGCAGCATCGTCGTCAATATTGCCGTGCGCGCCCTCCTCGCCGGCGGCCTCGGTCTCCATTGGCTCTGTGGCGGATGGTTCTGACGACCGGCAAATGAAGAAAAGTCAAGCAAATATTCAAAAATAAAATCAGAGAAAGAAGAACACAAGGAAAGTTTTCAAGCAAGAGGATTACCTGTGCTAGGGTCTGCAGTCATGGTCTCCGCCGCCAGGGGATCGCTGGTGCTGTCCCTCGCCGGAGAGCTGTCCCTTGCCGGAGAACTGCCCCTTGCCGGAAAAGTATCCCTTGCCGGAGAACGCTCCCTTGCCGGGGAATCCTCCCTTGGCGGTGTAGTCGAAGCAGAAGGCACGTCAGGAGCGGCTTCAGGGCACTCCCGGTCAGGCTGCTCTGCTCCTACACAAATCAGCGATCGAGATATCAAGAAGAAAGGGCACCCATGCACGCCTAACAGCAGGAAGTAAACCATATACTTACGCTGGGGGCTGTTGAGGGAGCTGCTTTGAGGAAGAGTTGCAGCGTCCGGCAAGGTGGTCTCGGACGCGCCTCCTGCTGTCGCAGATGGGTTCGCCCTCGACAACAATCACCGGGCCTTGGCTCTCTCGACACTCTCACGGGCCAGCGTCACGAAAAGGAATGGGATCGAGTAAAGCAAATCAGATACCAGACAAAGCAACAAGTCAAGAACTACAAATGGTGCAAAAAATCTTACTCTTCTTCTTCCTCGCCGGAGCCGAGCGGAGAGATCAAATTCTGGCCCGCCTCAAAGACGACGAGGCGGAGGAGTAGGTTCCCTTGGCCGCTTGGCGGGAGCAGAAGTGATGGTGCGAGGCCCCACTCCGATTGCCGCTGCGGGCGTGAGGTGCTCCAGCGCAGTGCTTGCCGCTTGATGGGAGCGCGTCGCGGCCGCTTGTCTGGCCCGTCTGCCGCCACGCCTTCGTCTTGACCTTGCGAAGACGCCTTCTTGGTGGAGCTGGGGGCTCTGCTCGCGGCAAGTTGCTTGAAGGTGGGGAGGATGCGCCCTCGGCGGGCTCGCTCGACTCAGCTTCAGGCTCGGCAAGCTCTTCCTCGCCGGCAAACTCCTTTCGCTTGACAAGGCTTGCCGCCTCTGCTGCCTCTGCCTCCTCCACGGTGAATCCGAACTCGCCTGCGGCAGCGGCTGCTGCCGCCTCTTCCAGCCTGGTGGTGATGTGCTGCATCTCATCATCGGTGGTGTCGCGGGTGAGGCCCCTCTGTTCATCGGGGCGGAGCGGCATTTCTACCAGATTGTCAAAGAACTGCCGCACGACGTCATCTGCAGGCTCTTGCCAAGTTGGGACAATTCCATTCGAGTCGCACAAAGACATCATTGCACGGATGCCGTCAAGCGAGGAATTGTTGCACCGAACGACGCCCCTCGGCAACCTAAACATTTCGGATGATCGGGATCGGGCTTGAACAGCTCCAAGAGGATCGCGTCAAGTTCCAAGACGGTGAAGTTGAAGTTGAGGCCTGGGCGCAGCCTCATGATATCTGCCGCATTCCGAACTCCCAGCGGGTCTCCTCCTCTCCTGCAAGGGGCGTCTGGCGCGGGCGAAGAAAGTCTGCTTAACGGTGCCTCACGGTGAGCCCGGCAAGTCTAAGGCGAAGGATTCGGTGACTGCAATCTTCGGCATAGCATCTTACGGGCCACGTTACTCCAATCGTTGCCGCACTATTGGGGTTTGGCGCATGGGCGGTAAATGGCTGCGGGTTCTCCTCGACAATCCAGCACCAATCTGCCCTCCACTCCTCCCACTTGCTGCGGAGCTCTCCCTCCAGATAAGCTTCCTTCTTGCCAATCCTTGAGATCCAAGCGATTCCTCCGGCAAGAGGCTCTCCTCTCTCAACTCGGGGCATAAAGAAGTGGCGGAAAAGAGCTACGTTGGGATGGACTCCGACAAAGTTTTCGCAAAGATGTGCGAAAACTGCCATGGTCAGGACAGCATTGGGGTGAAATCAAGGAGGCGGAACCCGTAGGTGTTCATGATGTCACAGAAAAATTCAGAGAAAGGCGGGCAGAGCCCGCAGTAGAAGAAGAGCGCGAAGAAGGGATATCCGTTCAGGGCTAGTTCCGAAGCAGCAGCTGGAAGTACCTTCGTGCGCGGATGCGCTCGCGTCTCCGTCGACCAGAAGAGGTAGTAGTTCTCCCTCGGCTCCCTCGCGCGTAGCTGGGGAGGAAAGATTGCCGCTCCTTTCGCGGCGCTGAGCAGCTGCGCCTCGGCCGACTTCACGGCCATCCCCTTGTCGGCTTTGGAGCCATGGCGGAGGCGATGGAGGAGATCGACGGCGTTGGTGATGCTAGTGGCGATGAAGCGGGCGCTGCTCTCTTGACCTTTTGGGAAGAAGGGGGGAGCAGCGGTGGTTTTTCGAGATTGGACAGCAACTGGCAAGGTGGGCGACCTGCCCCTGTTTCCCCTGCTTATAAAGAGGGAGGGGCGGACGTTCCGCTTTTCCGAATAAAGAAACCCCCCACGATCTCCCACACGACGCCGCATTCGACGCGTGCTGTTCGTGGAGGGCGTGGTGGGTCCGGGGTGAGTTACGGTGTGACCCAGGCCGCGCGTGCCCGTGCCCTGTTTTGGGCCTGGCCCAACAAAGGTTTCGGCAGACTGCCGTGTGGCCCAGGCCCGGGGCTCTGCCGGTGTACTAGAGTAGGGGTACCCTAGTATCCCGAACTTGTGCACGGGCAGTTGCAGCCCTCCGCGGCAAGGCTTCTTGGGTGACCGCCAAGGTCCTCCGTGGTTCCTTTGGAGCCATTCAAGAACAAAGTATTTAAGCCAAGGAGGCGGGCCCGGCAAGAGGAGCTTGCCGGAAGGCCACCCATGGCACCGAGGAGACAAGGCCCCGGCAAGAGGAGCTTGCCGAAGGCCCGTGAGCGACAAGCTTCCGGACGCGACAAGACAACAACCGCGGCAAGGCGCTTGCCGGGGCAGACCACCACTCTGTACCTGCGCTCCAGCACATCCACTAACGTGTCGCCCTGAGACCTTTCCACGCGCGCGTGGCGAGAGGCTGTGCAGCCAGCAGTGCGCGGTGGCAAGCGGTGCTGACAAGTTTGCCATCGTGGAGAGCGGTGGCGTCCCTGACGGTCCCTGTTTGCACTGTTAGGGCGACGTAGATGGGCATTTAATGCCTTTGTCCCCTGCCGTCAGGGTTAGGTATGAAACACTGTACACTGTACAAGTAGCTGTACCAACCACTCCTTTTCCATTTTTACCCTTGTCTACGTTGCCACCTATCGGAGACCCCTTTAGCATATAAAAGGAGGCCCATGCGCAACGTAGAGGGGGTCGGTCGGTTCCCCACGCTCAGTCTCATTAGCAGCTTGTGTGTACTGTAGCACTCAGCGCTCCTGAGCAAGAACTCAATACACTCAGACATGCAGCAGTAGGAGTGTTATCTCTCCGAAGAGCTCCGAAGCTGGGTAAACCTCTCGTGTGCTTCGCCTCGATCTGCTCTTCGTGCGACCTCCGCCCCTCGCCGAACCAAAAGGGGCACGGTCCGCTGGCCCCATAGGTGTTCGTGGGCCAGATCAGCCTGCCCCGACATTCTCTATCCAGACTTTGAGGACAATCAAGTTGTGATGAATGAGAATGAACCATCCTTAGTGCAAGCTCAAGAGAAGAAGGAGAAAGCAAAGAAGGAGAAGGTTGCCAAGATGCCAACTATAAAGGAGGCATCTGAATACTTTTTGAAGAGCAAGAAGGACCAACTTGGTTACTTGATAGCATCAACTCTGAGGATTGAGAAGGGGTTGGCCACCCTAACTCAAAACCAAGAGAGTCTGGAAAGAATCATGGAACAAAAATTCTATGATTTAGATGTTAAAGTAACTGAGATTCATTCAGTTGTGGAGCAGCTACAGGATGACATGCAGGAGAGGAAGGGCAGGACAACTACTGATGCATTCGCCAGAGTGCCTCGAGCTCAGAGATCATTTGCAGAGCCTGTGACAGACACCAGAGCAACTTCATCTACAGCAGCTACAGCTCCAGTGCAACCAGCTCCAGCACCAACTCCTTCAGCTCCATCCACATCAACTGAAGTCTACGTACAAGGAGCCATCTCTACACCACCACCTGAAGACCAAGCCTGAGAGACGATATAGTACTATGCATTTTCTAGGAACTTTTTGGTAACTTGTTGCCAAAGGGGGAGAAAACTTTATAGATCATAGTCTTCGAGAGAGAGAGAGTTTTCTTTTGTTCTCTCTTGTCTTCTTGGTTGAACTTTATTTGCTTTTGCTTGCTTGAGATACTATGCTATTATCTGTGAGACATGATGATCATGTGCTTGATCATAAGATACACTTATGCTTGTTAGATGATATTATCTTATTTATCCTTATATGATCATTCACTTTGCTTGGTGATGAGTGCATGTATTCAATCTTTATTATTTTGAACGCTCCACCAAGATGTATGTGACATGGAAGAGTAACCCATGAGCCTAATTCCTTGTGCATTTGCAGTCCAAAGCAAATCTTAAACTATGCACAACTTTAGGGGGAGCTCTTGCTTATCACATACTTATCAAAGCGACGATGTTTTTCAATCTTATTATCATTTGTCAAAGCTTTGATCTATATGTTGTCATCAATTACCAAAAAGGGGGAGATTGAAACTGCAACTATCCCTAGGTGGTTTTGGTAATTCATAACAACATATAGCTCATTGAGCTAATTTTATTCCAATATAAATATTTCAGGAAAGCTCAATGAATGGCATGGCATGGATGATGAAAGTGGATCCCTCAAAATAATAAGGACAAAAGGATTGGCTCAAGCTCAAAAGCTCAAGACTCTACATTTTATATTTTAGTGATCCAAGATCAAATTGAGTCTATAGGAAAAGCCAATACTATCAAGGAGGGATGAGGTGTTGCTTAATGAGTTTCTTGCTCCATGATGCTTAGTGATATGCTCCGAAAACCCTCAACTACTTTCTCACATCCACATATGACCTAAACCTAAAGTCAAACTCGGCCCCACCAATTCTTTCTATACGGCGCCACCGAGTTCAGATGTCATAGCCACTGCCACAAACCCTAGGCAAATCGGTCTCACCGATAGGGATCTCGGTCTCACCGAGATGGGATTGTAATCTCTCTGTTTCCCTTCGTAACGTTTCGGTCTAACCGAAGTGAGCGTTCGGTCCCACCGAGGTTGCAATGTAAACTCTATGTTTCCCTTTCATAACATTTTGGTCTCACCGAAAAGAGTGAATCGGTCCCACCGAGTTTACCTGAACAACTCTCTGGTTAGCTAATTACCAAAATCGGTCTCACCGAGTTTGTGTAATCAGTCTCACCGAGATTACGTTATGCCCTAACCCTAACCATATCGGTCCTACCGAGTTGCATGTCGGTCCCACCGAAATCACTAACGGTCACTAGGTTTACTGAATGGTCCGACCGAGTTTGTTGATTCGGTCCCACCGAGATTGGTAAATTGTGTGTAACGGTTAGATTTTTTGTGGAGGCTATATGTACACCTCCACCTCCTCTTCATTTGTGGAGAGAGACATCAGAACAAACCTACACTTCCTACTTACCAGATCTGAGAGAGAACCACCTCATGTGTTGAGGCCAAGATATTCCATTCCTACCATATGAATCTTGATCTCTAGCCTTCCCCAAGTTGCTTTCCACTCAAATCTTCATTCCACCAGATCCAAATCCTATGAGAGAGAGTTGAGTGTTGGGGAGACTGCCATTTGATTCAGAAGAGCAAGGAGTTCATCATCAACACACCATTTGTTACTTCTTGGAGAGTGGTGTCTCCTAGATTGGCTAGGTGTCACTTGGGAGCCTCCGACAAGATTGTGGAGTTGAACCAAGGAGTTTGTAAGGGCAAGGAGATCGCCTACTTCATGAAGATCTACCGCTAGTGAGGCAAGTCCTTCGTGGGCGACGGCCATGGTGGGATATACAAGGTTGCTTCTTCGTGGACCCTTCGTGGGTGGAGCCCTCCGTGGACTCGCGCAACCGTTACCCTTCGTGGGCTGATGTCTCCATCAACGTGGATGTACGATAGCACCACCTATCGGAACCACGACAAAAACATCCGTGCCTCCAATTGCGTTTGAATTGTCCAAACCCTTCCCTTTACATTCTTGCAAGTTGCATGCTTCAATTTCCGCTGCTCATATACTCTTTGCATGCTTGCTTGAATTGTGTGAAGATTGCTTGACTTGTGCAAAGATAGCTAAAATCTGCCAAAGCCTAAAATTGGGAAAAGGTTAAGTTTTTAATTGGTCAAGTAGTCTAATCACCCCCCCCCTCTAGACATACTTCAAGGTCCTACATGTGCGCATGCATGTGTTATTCACGTGCATTTTGCGGCCGAGCGTGTGTGCATGCACGTCTTGTGTACGTGCGTTGTGTGCTCCATGTTGTGCGCGTATGTGCATGAGTTGGATCGGATGGAGTTAGTGCGTTGGCTTGTGTACATGCGTGGCTGCATGCGTCCTGTACATGCGTGGCTTGTTGCGTGGTTATCAAAAATTCAATATATAAACTACTCCCTCTATTCCTAAATATGTGTCTGTCTAGCCTTTCAAGTAGACTACAACATACGGATGTATGTAGACATATTTTAGAGTGTACATTCACTCATTTTGTTTCGTATGTAGTCCCTTGTTCAAATATCTAAAAACACTTATATTTGGGAACGGAGGGAGTATAAAACATCTTCAACTTAGCATCCTGATGTACCGTTTCTAGTGGTTAGTGAAAAGTTCATGTTCTTTTAGTTGTTTATAGGTGGGCAGGCGGCAAAAAACAAGGGAACATGCAAGGTTCCTTGCAGACGCTCCACCGCGAGGTTCCTTGCTCCTCCTCGGTCGTCGGGAATCTATGCTCTTCAACTCTTTTCTTTTACGTGAGATTTGTTCATCCTTTTCCCAACACGCGAGACATCTAGCATCAAGGTGCACGTGTCATGCAAGAAAATGGATATAATCAGATAAGCAGTGCATAAGTGAGTCATGCGGGGGGGGGGGGAAGCGGGGGGAAACCCTTTTTCGTAAGTGATTCGTGCACTTCAATGGCGCCTACGCAATATTTTTTCTCCTCGATGGCACGTGAACAGTGCATGTACTCAACGACGGAGCACGAGATGGTAGCAATGACATGGTCAGCCATTTTTTGGAGAGAGTACGTACCATTAGTAAATAACTTTGATGTGTCCCTCAACTCGCAGAACGACGAGAAGCTTGATTACGCCTTGTCCCACGCCAACGCGTGCGTGGTGGCTCGCAGCACGAGGAGAAACTTTTGCTTACAAGCGGTGGACGTGCAGCAGTCCATTTGGTGTCAGATTGCCAGAAGCACTGTTGTAGAACCATCGACTTCCGGAAGAGGCAAAGAGCCAAGTGCAAGGTCACCTACTAACCTTAGGCTAGGCGTAGTGGGAGTATCATAAGTAGGGGTACCTCCTTTTTTTATTCTAGAAAAAACCACACGCGAATATCAAGGTGCTGGTTACGTAGAACAAATTTCCTGTAGTCCGTGCTCAGCCCTCCTCTATCTCTCTTCTCAGCGAGCCAGCGGACGCACGGAGCGCATCATCTGTTTGCTCACATGCGGCCCCACATGTTAGTGAAAATGCAAGAGGACCCACCGAACCCGCACATCTTTCACCTCGACGTGCTGGTGATGAAAAACAAATCCAATAAAGATCTTCGGTGGCTGCTTTTGGAGTTACTCAAGAGTAGTAAGATTCTATTCTGATTTAACCCAAGATGCACATCTCGTGGATTCAACTACCACTCTATTTTCTTTCATGACACGACACGGATCTCGGAAGTCCCATGTGTCGGCAAAAGGAGGAAGAACCCGACCAAATCTTCGGTTGTGCTCTCGGATTAGACTAGTTGTGCTAACTTAAAAAATTTATTGTGTACTCCCTCCGTTGCAAAATACTTGACTTCCATTTGTCCAAAAATGGATGTACCTATATACTAAAACATGTCTAGATACATATATTTTGACAAATAGAAGGCATGTAGTGTGCAACGTAGGGAGTAGAATGGATGCAAGTTTTTGTATTGGGAAGAAGAGTACATCCATATACTGATAGAGCGTTGGAGTTGGCCTTACTAGTGGGACCGCAATTGAGGAAACCGACTATCGGCAAACCCCCACCTCACCGCCGCGCGATGGCTGAGTTAGAGAAACGATGAGGTTGAAGAGATTGCTCTAGCATGGACTCCAAGAAATATGGTGTCAGATGGAAGTCATGCTGGTGGCGTGTGCCGTACTCCTGGACGTGAATGCTTGTTCTGGCCCATGCCACCCTACTACTCGTACTACTTACTATCTAGTACTAGTATCGAGGATTCGAGGTGCTGGTTACGTAGTACAATATGGCTACAGTAAAAACACCCGCACGACGCGCCAAACATGTGAAGCTAGTACAAATAGTGTACTACTTCCTCCATTCCTAAATATAAGTCTTTGTAGAGATTTCACTAGGTGGACTACATACAGAGAAAAATGAATGAATCTACACTTAATATGCATCTATATACATCGGTATATGGTTCATAGTGAAATCTCTACAAAGCCTTACATTTAGGAACGGAGGGAGTACTGTTGTTGATTGGCCTCATCCGATAAGCTGTTGCAATGCACGTACAATTATGGAGGAGGGAGAGGAAGAGCGTGCAACAGCAGTTCCAAATCAAGAGGGAAAGGCAAAGAGTCGGTGGACGGTTGCCTGTTTGCCACGATTCACGAAGGGGCGCCCCGGCCTACACGTTGGTTCGGAAATACTCCTACTACTCGCCGTCATCTCACTGATATGTTGGAACGGGACCACATGTCAACGAAACATGGTGTGTAATTTTTTTTAAGTTTTCCGCATTAGTTATCGACCTTTATTTTTTTAACATGTAATCTGAATGGATAGCTCCTGTGGTCATCACACGTGAGCGGATATTACACAGCGAGAGAACCCCAAAGTCCTGTCTTGGTTTAGTGTTCGAGTTACTGGCCACTACCGCTTGCACAAGCTATTCAAACTCACTGTCTGAATAAGTTAGGTTTCTTGAGTCTCAACTACAAGCTGAAAGACATCGATCAGCTGTGCTACAACAAGAATCGGAAGGACTGCGGAAGTCCCTGGAGCATTCAGATGCATACTTTCTGGTGCAACAACAAGCGTTGGAGGATTTTAGCGCCAAACAGGACAAAGCTAATCAGCTTGCTAAGCTTATTGCCAGCATGGTGGATACCCAGGATAACGTTTCTTGAGCTCTTCTGAAGTTGTTTTAGTTATGCTCTTGTTTAGCAGCCGTTTATTTGCAATCGGTGGCCAATTTTGACGGCCAGTGTATGTAATATGCTGCTTTGTTCCCTATATTTGCACTTGTGGCGAACTTTGATGCCCAGTGGATGTAATATGTGTAATAGGGGTAATAGGCTAGCATTAATTGCTTGCTTATTTATTTCCTTACTGTCTTGTTTAGTTGGTTGCTTGTAGTCACTGCAGTTATTTTTCTGTGTTTTTCTAGTGGCCACAATAGCCTATTTTTGGTAACTAGGCCAAAATAATCATGGAAACACACGAACTGTTATAACGATGGGCCTCCTACGGGCCGTATGATCCATGGGCCTTCTTCTGGCCGTAGGATCCATTGGCCTTCTATACGGGCATTAGGGTCCATGGGCCTTCTACGGGCCGTGGGGTCCATGGGCCTTCTACGGGCCGTACGACCCATGGGCCTTCTACGGGCTGTAGATCCATGGGCCTCATACGGGCCGTAGATCCAAGGGCTTTCTACGTGGCGTATCATCATTTCGCAATCATGGGCCGTACAATTTGTGGACCATAACGGGCCGTTAATAGACTGTATTTGATAACTCTATGAAAACAGCCCAACGGGTTTTTTTTGACATGAAAACGGCCCAACGTATTAACGGTCCGCAAACGGGCCGACTGTAACGACGGGCTCAATTTGATCCACAAGCAGAAAATGACAGTAGCGGGCTGTATGTAACCGAATGCTGCAAATGAGCCCAAGAATCAATGGGCCCTAAGAAGGCCGAAAGATAACTTGGGCTGGAAATGGCCCAATAGAATAACGGGCCTTAATGGGTATAAATTGATACACTGTTCATTACGGGCCAGTTTCACCATGGGACGTTAATGGGCTAAGAGTTACAAAGGGCCTCATATGGGCCGAAAGAAGTCATGGGCCACACATGGGCCAGAAGTTAAACCGGGCTGGAATCATATTGGACGGCCCAGATGATGCTACTGGGCCTAATTCGGATAGGGCGTAACGGGCCCTGGGTTAGCGGGCAGTAAATGGGCTATATGCAAACAGGCCGTTAATGATCTTTCAGTGGGCGCCCGCCACCTTTTGACCAAGTCAAACGGGCGGCCTTTTCACCTGGAATGGGCCTCATTGGGCGTGCCACGTGTTGCCCGTATCAAAGGCGCCTTCGGTCCAATGAGCGGATGACATCTGTCCCAACGGTGAGCCGACACGTGTTTCCTCCAGCCAATGATGATTTTACACGTGGAAAATCCCCATTGGTCGGGGCTGTTAACGGGTTATCGGATCCAAAACCCGAGCCGATAGCTTAACGGCGTTCTGTTATGGTGGATGCCACATGTCGGTCACCCTTGACGAAAGCACTTCTGTGACGCGCGATTTATCATCATGGATGTCGATACTTCCGTGATGATAATTTTGGTAATGTCATGGAACACTTCTACGACAGCACATGTATGACTATCTTGATTCTGTCATAAAATCGTCATGGATGTACATGCATGACAAAAAACGTGACCTACTGTGACAAACACGTAACATCATGGAAGTGTATTTTTTTTGTAGTGTATGTTTACGTTTGTTGTGAGCTTGCAAGTACATTCAATGTACTGACCTGTCCTGTCATGCCAGCTTTTAGGAAAGTCTCGTTGCAAAGGAGTGCTGTCCGAGTCTAGATCGTGTCCACATCGGTGTCTCTGTGCTATGGAGTTCCGCTACGACGTCGTTCCACTACCGCGTAGTTGTTATGATCGAGGCCCCCTTTATGTTCACTAAATAATGTACATGTTGTTCAGCCGCACCGTGTGTGCCGCTTGGCCTAGCCACCTGTTGTAATATGAACTATGATCCGCTAGCATCAATAAAGCGGTTGTTTTCTGTACCAAGATGTTGTGTGTTGCGAGAAGACATGGTCTCTAGGGTGGCAATGCATGGTAAACCGGTTGCTCTGAGCCGGGGTGCCACAATAATTTCTTCGTATAAGGAATGAGGTATTGCAGTTGCACTAGCACCCATATCACATAAGCCATGATAACAATAATCTCCTATTTTAACAGAAATAACAGGCATGCCAACAACAGGTCTATGTTTACCCTTAGTATCGGGTCTAGCAATTCTAGCAGCTTCATCACAGAAGTAAATAACATGCCCATCAATATCATCAGCCAGGAGATCCTTAACCATAGCCATACTAGGTTCAACTTTAATTTGCTCAGGGGGTTTGGGTGTCTTAATATTACTTTTGTTAACCAAAGTGGAAGCTTTAGCATGATCCTTTATTCTAACAGGGAAATGTGGTTTCTCGATATAAGTAGTTGGAACAATAGGATCATTATAACTCATAGTTTTTTGTTCAACTTTGATAGGTTCAACTACTTTTACTTCAATGGGAGGCTGATATTTAAACCACTTCTCCTTAGGGAGATCGACATGAGTAGCAAAAGATTCACAGAAAGAAGCTACTATCTCAGAGTCAAGTCCATATTTAGTGCTAATCCCATGGAAAACGTCGGTATCCATAAAAGATTTAACACAATCAAACTTAGCTGTCATACCTGACTCCTTACCTTCGTCGAGATCCCAATCTTCAGAGTTGCGTTTAATTCTTTCCAATAAATCCCATCTGAATCCAATAGTCTTCATCATAAAAGAACCAGCACAAGAACTATCGAGCATGGAGCGATTGTTGTTAGAAAGTCGAGCATACATTTTTTTAATAATTATTTCTATTGAGTGCTCATGATTGGGGCATGAATATAACATTGACTTAAGCCTCCCCCAAGCTTGAGTGATGCTTTATCCTTCGCGAGGCCAAAAATTATATATATAATTACAATCACGATGAACAAGATGCATAGGATAAAACTTCTGATGAAATTCCAATTTCAATCGTTTGTAGTTCCATGATCCCATATCATCGCATAGACTATACCATTTCAATGCTTCTCCCTTCAAAGATAAAGGGAAGACCTTCTTATTGATAACACCGTCGGACATACCTGGAAGCTTAAATAATCCACAAACTTCATCCACATAGATTAGGTGCAAATCAGGATGCAATGTTCCATCTCCTGTAAAGGGATTAGCTAGCAGTATCTCTATCATACCCGAAGGAATTTCAAAGTAAACATTTTCAGTAGGTTCAGTAGGTTTAGGAGCAACTCTTTGCTCTACTGGTCGGGGTGAAGATACCCCGAACAAGGCCCTCAAAGGATTACTTTCCATAGTAACAAGTGACAGTAAATTTCAGCACACTATATAAATTTTTCCTTACCAAAGGTGCTTCACTCCTCGGCAATGGCGCCAGAAAAGAGTCTTGATGACACACAAGTATAGGGGATCTATCGTAGTCCTTTCGATAAGTAAGAGTGTCGAACCCAACGAGGTGCAGAAGGAAATGAAAAGCGGTTTTCAGTAAGGTATTCTCTGCAAGCACTGAAATTATTGGTAACAAATAGTTTTGTGATAAGGTAATTGCTAACAAGCAACAAGTAACAGAAGTAAATAAGGTGTAGCAAGGTGGCCCAATCCTTTTTGTAGAAAAGGACAAGCCTGGAAAAATTCTTATATAGAGGAAAGCGCTCCCGAGGACACACGGGAATTATCGTCAAGCTAGTTTTCATCACACTCATATGATTCATGTCTATTACTTTGATAATCTGATATGCGGGTGGACCGGTGCTTGGGTGCTGCCCTTCCTTGGACAAGCATCCCACTTTGGATATATTGCAAGCATCCGCAACTACAAAAGAAGTATTAAGGTAAACCTAACCATAGCATGAAACATATGGATCCAAATCAGCCCCTTACGAAGGAAGGCAAAAACTAGGGTTTAAGCTTCTGTCACTCTAGCAACCCATCATCTACTTATTACTTCCCAATTCCTTCCCCTAGGCCCAAATAATGGTGGATTTTCATGTAGTCGACGTTCACATAACACCACTAGAGGAAAGACAACATACATCTCATCAAAATATCGAACGAATACCAAATTCACATGACTACTTATAACAAGACTTCTCCCATGTCCTCAGGAACAAACGTAACTACTCACAAATCATATTCATGTTCATAATCAGAGGGGTATTAATATGCATTAAGGATCTGAACATATAATCTTCCACCGAATAAACCAACTAGCATCAAGTACAAGGGGTAATCAACACTACTAGCAACCCACAGGTACCAACCTGAGGCTTTGGGACAACGATTGGATACAAGAGATGAAGTAGGGTTTGAGAGCAGATGGTGCTGGTGAAGATGTTGATGGAGATTGACCCCCTATCGACGAGAGGATCGATGGTGATGACGATGGCGATGATTTCCCCCTCCCGGAGGGATGTTTCCCCGGCAGAACAGCTCCGCCGGAGCCCTAGATTGGTTCACTGCGTGGCGGCGGTGTTTCTTCCTAAAGCTTGCTTATGATTTTTCCAGGTGAAAGACACCATATAGCCAAAGATGGGCACCGGAGGCTGACAGTGGCTCGCATAAGGCGGGCGCAAGGGGTAGGCGCACCCCACCCTCGTGGATGGTGGGGGGCCCCCCTCTGGTACTTTCTTCGCTCGGTATTTTTTATTAATTCCAAAAATAACTTCCCTGGAGTTTCAGGACTTTAGGAGTTGTGCAGAATAGGTCTCTAATATTTGCTCCTTTTCCAGCCCAGAATTCCAGCTGCCGACATTCTCCCTCTTCATGTGAACCTTGTAAAATAAGAGCGAATATGCATAAATATTGTTATATAATGTGTAATAACAGCCCATAATGCAATAAATATCGATACGAAAGCATGATGCAAAATGGATGTATCAAGCATCAAGCAGACATGCAGGTTTAACAAAGATATATAATGGCATATGCCGGGTCAAGACGGATTTTAATAACTAGACTCGATGGGTTGGAAGCCCCCAAGTGACCTATGATCATAAAATAAAGAATCGATGATTTGGAAGCCCCCAAGTTTCGGGGATGCCGGCTTTATATATTATAATGATCGTAGTGATATATACAAAGGTATTTTACAATATGTGGAGCCAGTGGCTCCTAAGTATAATATGGCCAAAGATGAGCAATATTCCCTTTATCTTTTAAGGAAAAAAGCATTGACATGGTATAGGCTATTCGAGGATATTGGATCTTGGAACTGGAATCGATTGAAATTGGAATTTCACCAAAAAAAATATCCTATGCATCTAGTTCATCGTGATCGGAATTATATATATAATTTTTGGCCTCATGAAGGAGAAATTATCGCTCTAGCTTGGGGGAGGCTTGAGTCAATGTTATATTCATGCCCCAATCATGAGCCCTCGAGAGAAATTATCATTCAGAATTTTTATGCTTGGCTTTCTCGTGATGATCAATCCATGCTCGATACTTCTTGTATCGGTTCTTTTATGAAGAAGCCTATTGAATTCAGGTGGGATCTTTTAGAAAGAATTCTGAAGATTGTGAACTCGACGAAGGTAAAGAGTCAGGTACTAAGCTTGATTTTGATTTAGTTAAATCTTTTATGAATACAGATGCTTTTCACCAGTTTAGCAAGAAATATCAACTTGACACTACAAGAAATATGTCAACTTGTGACCTTCTGTTAGTGACCCTGGAGGAATTGGTCATAAATCTATGACCATTTAAGACCAATTGGTCAAAAGGTGTTCGGGGGGCTCCAAACCCTAAACTATAATGACCATTTTGGTCAAAAAGGTCGTAATTTCCTTACACGAAATGGTCATGAAGTAGACAACACTGGTCCTCTACCTTATTTCTAGCTGATCACGACCAATATAGATGGTAATAACCTTGTAAATTGTGGTGGATTGCTATGACTATGCGCCACCTCATCAGTTTTGCATATGTTTCATGTCCATGTGTCAATTTTTGCCCTAGGTTGTGAAGCAACCTATATTTCTGTCATTCCCAAAATTACCAAAAAAATTGGGCATTCTTTACTATCCAAATCATTGCCTCATGATAATATTCAACTCCATTTGCCTGGTAAATCTTGCTCGGAAAATTTGCAAAGTTTTTGTTCAGCGTGAACTGTTGTGAAGGAAGTACTAGCTAGGCATATCCTAATGAGCTGAATTATTGCAACATCTTCTATATTCCCAAATCATAGCTCTCCGGCAAATTTTAGCCCCATCTAATAATACATGTGAGCTCAGCATCCAATCTTTTTTTCTGGTGATATTTTAAATTTTTGAAGTAACTATATTTTATGTAAATTTATAATTGCTGAAAATTTACCACGACATGACCCTGCTCATAGAACCTCCATCCACCAAATTTTGGCTCATTTATTCTAGCCAATTTCCCTCAGCATTTTTCCCAATTTTCTATTCAGTGGAGAGCACTGTGAAATAAGTACCATTTTTATGTATCCAAATGGTACAAATTTTTAAAGTGGCTTCACATGCCCAAATTATCATCCTCCTCCAAATTTCTGATCAATCCATTCATTCATTTGAGTCTAGCTTCAACATTCATATTTTTGTCCAGTGTGGTACGTTGCAAAGCAAATGCCACCTAGGCTCCTCCATTTGAGCTGAAAATTTGTGAAGACAGTCTTCTTAGTAGATGATCATCCTCAGCAAAAACTCACGCCCATTGGCCATGTGCATTTCCCGTACCACTAATCAAACACTTGGCTGCTAATTCATGTTTGAGCATAGTTTGGTCTCCACATGAGAATCTTATGTTGTAATTTTATTCCTAGCACCTACCTGGGGAGTGCTCAACCCACTAGACATGCCTAGGCCGCCAAGAATGCATGGAAACACCACGGTCATGCGATGACCATGCGGCGGGCATGCGAGTTTACGCGCTCTAAAGTTGGGGCCCTCGGCCACCGTCCAAACCTCAACGTATCGCCAACAAACCATGTATTTCTGATTAAATAGATACTTATGTAACTATAAATGTTTTTGGAAAAAATAAAGAGCAACCTATAAGGCTGCTGCAGTTCAAATTTGACCCATTTCATGCTGAATCAGCAAAAAATTGTCTTTTTCACCAGAGGTGGATCAACGCTTTTGACACCCAACCATTTTGTCAATTGTGCATTAAATATGCCCTAGTATTATAAAATTGATTTGGTCCAATTTTGCAACAATTATATGGTAGGTACTTCACCAAAAAAAACCATTTCGGGCACTCGGAAAATGGAAAATTTATTTTTCGTCCAAAGAAAATGAAAAATCCCTTAGGAAACATTGTTTGGAATTCCAAGATGCAGCATTGTGCACAATATGAGATAATTTGAACAAACTATGACATGAATGTGGCCATAAGATTGATAATTTGGCTTGAAAGCCATGAATATTCACGCATGATAGCTCATTTCTGATAACACTTTTTTAAATAATTGCGTATTAGTAGTTTATTATTTTTTCTAGCAACTTGGTCACATATAATGACACAATGCGCAGGTTTTCCAATTTTTTTGATTATTTTGAAATTTTATGCCCGTTTCAAAATGCGGTCAAAACGGCGGGCTTGACCGTTCCTAGCTAGTGGTTGACTCTTGGAAAACTTGTGATGTTTCTCTGATTAACACTAGTAGAAAAGGGGGGCAATGGTCCAGGCCCGGCCAGCCCATTAGTCCCGGTTCAATCCAGAACCGGGACCAATGGGGGCATTGGACCCGGTTCATGAGCCCCGGGGCCGGCCGGGCCACGTGGCCCATTGGTCCCGGTTCGTCTGGACCATTTGGTCCCGGTTGGTGGGACGAACCGGGACCAATGGGCCTCGCTCCTGGCCCACCACCATTGGTCCGGGTTGGGGGGTTTAACCGGGACCAAAGGCGGCCATTTCGTCCCGTTACAAGTCACAAACCGGGACCAATTAGTTGCCTATATATACCCCTCGCCATAGCGAGCACTCCCAGTGCTCTTTTTCGTGGCCGGTGAGGGGAGAGCTTTGTGGTGCTCTAGCTCACCTCCTATGCACACGAGGTGTTCGATGGAATGCCCGAGCCACACTACTTAAGCTTTCTCCTCTCCAAGCTCGACCTCCAAGCTCCATTTTCCTTAATATTTGTCTAGGTTTAGCGGTCCGTCACGTCCCGTCCCCGTCTTCACCGCCGTCGATCACCCGCGCCGATCTCGTCGCCGGCACCACCGTGGTGAGCCTCTTGTTCTTATCTTCTTTCTGAAAGGAAAAAAATTCTTACTTGTATGTTTATATAGATACTTGTATTATTTTCTTACTTTTATTATTGCATCTTATATAGTGCGATGGTTTTGGTATCCGCCCCCGTCGGCCCTCGTCCTGTCTATGATTCAGATGTGGTATATATTATCTTTTATAACTATTGGTTCATTTATTGTTTATGACAATTATGCCGACCAACGTGACATAGATTTTATTTATCTAGGAGGTTGTTGAACCGGAAATTCCAACCGACCCTATTGTCGAGAGGTTAAATTTAGTTGAAGAAGAAAACAATTTGTTGAAGGAAAAAATTAGAAATATTGAGGAGGAGAAGATGATATTGGAGTTGCATGTTGCAGATGTCATCAATGATCACAAGATCAAGATGGATGCAATGCGCTTGAAGATTAGAAAGATTAGAAAATATGCCATTCATACCGAGGCTTGGTATCATTATGCCGTTGGATCAGTTGTTACATTGGTTGCGATTATGATCGCGTTTGTTTTCGCATTGAAATGTTTTACAGTTTCAGTGTATGGTTTAATTAATTTAGATGCTCTGCAGAGCTTTATGTTGTTAGATGAGAACTATGTATGTACTTTGGTTTTAATGTGATGATGAACTTCTATTAATTTGGTCACTTAATTATCTATTCATGATGTTCTGTAATGATTTATGACACACTTAATTATATATAATGCACGCAGATGAACCGGGAATGGATGTACGGTTCAAGACACACCTCCGAGTACATTAAGAGGCGTGCATGATTTTCTCGAAGTGGTGAGGCAAACAAGCAGAATGGTTTTATGTGTTGTCCATGCCCTATATGTGGGAATCTGAAGTCTTACTCGACCGGAAAATCCTCCACACCCACCTGCTTTACAAGGGTTTCATGCCACACTATAATGTTTGGACGAGGCACGGAGAAATAGGGGTTATGATGGAAGACGGCGAAGAAGAAGAGTACGATGACAACTATGTGCCCCCTGAATACGGTGATGCTACTGAACATCAAGAGGAACCAGACGATGTGCACGATGATGCTGCAATGAGCAAAGCTGCTGAAGATCAAGAGGAACTAGATGATGTGCCCGATGATGATGATCTCCGCAGGGTCATTGTCGATGCAAGGACGCAATGCGAAAGTCAAAAGGAGAAGCTGAAGTTCGATCGCATGTTAGAGGACCACAAAAAAGGGTTGTACCCCAATTGCGAAGATGGCAACACAAAGCTCGGTACCATACTGGAATTGCTGCAGTGGAAGGCAGAGAATGATGTTCCTAACAAAGGATTTGAGAAGCTACTGAAAATATTGAAGAAGAAGCTTCCAAAGGATAACGAACTGCCCGACAGTACATACGCAGCAAAGAAGGTCGTATGCCCTCTAGGATTGGAGGTGCAGAAGATACATGCATGCCCTAATGACTGCATCCTTTACCGCGGTGCGTACAAGGATCTGAACGCATGCCCGATATGCGGTGCATTACGGTATAAGATCAGACGAGATGACCCTGGTGATGTTGACGGTGAGCCCCCCAGGAATAGGGTTCCTGCAAAGGTGATGTGGTATGCTCCTATAATACCACGGTTGAAACGTCTATTCAGAAACGGAGAGCATGCCAAGTTGATGCGATGGCACAGTGAGGACGGTAAGAAAGAAGGGAAGTTGAGAGCACCCGCTGACGGGTCGCAGTGGAGAAAAATCAAGAGAAAGTACTGGGATGAGTTTGGAAGTGAGCCAAGGAACGTATGGTTTGCTTTAAGCGCGGATGGCATTAATCCTTTTGGGGAGCAGAGCAGCAATCACAGCACCTGGCCCGTGACTCTATGTATGTATAACCTTCCTCCTTGGATGTGCATGAAGCGGAAGTTCATTATGATGCCAGTTCTCATCCAAGGCCCTAAGCAACCCGGCAACGACATTGATGTGTAACTAAGGCCATTAGTTGAAGAACTTCTACAGCTATGGAATGGAAACGGTGTACATACGTGGGATGAGCACAAATAGGAGGAATTTAACCTAAAGGCATTGCTGTTCATGACCATCAACGATTGGCCCGCTCTCAGTAACCTTTCAGGACAGACAAACAAGGGATACCACGCATGCACGCCTTTGTTTACTTGACACCGATAGTATATACCTGGCAAGCTGCAGGAAGAATGTGTACCTGGGCCATCGTCGATTTCTTCCGACCAACCATCACTATCGAAAGAAAGGCAAGCATTTCAAATGCGAGGCAGATCACCGGAAGAAGCCCGCCCGGCGGACTAGCTGTTCCGAATGACGTTTAGAATCACGCACCCATGTGGAAGAAGAAATCTATATTTTGGGACCTACCCTACTGGAAAGACCTAGAGGTCCGCTCTTCAATCGACGTGATGCACGTGACGAAGAACCTTTGCGTCAACCTGCTAGGCTTCTTGGGCGTGTATGGGAAGACAAAAGATACACGTGAGGCACGGGAGGACCTGCAACGCTTGCACGAAAAAGAGGGCATGCCTCCGAAGCAGTATGAAGGTCCTGCCAGCTCCGCTCTTACGAAAGAAGAGAAAGAAATCTTCTTTGAATGCCTTTCGATATGAAGGTCCCATCGGCTTCTCGCCGAATATAAAGGGAATAATAAATATGCTAGAGAAAAAGTTCCAGAACCTAAAGTCTCATGACTGCCACGTGATTATGACGCAACTGCTTCCGGTTGCCTTGAGGGGGCTTCTACCGGAAAACGTCCGATTAGCCATTGTGAAGCTATGTTCATTCCTCAATGCAATCTCTCAGAAGGTGATCGATCCAGAAATCATACCAAGGCTAAGGAGTGATGTGGTGCAATGTCTTGTCAGTTTCGAGCTGGTGTTCCCACCACCCTTCTTCAATATCATGACGCACGTCCTAGTTCATCTAGTTGACGAGATTGTCATTCTGGGCCCCGTATTTCTACACAATATGTACCCCTTTGAGAGGTTCATGGGACTCCTAAAGAAATATGTATGTAACCGCGCTAGGCCAGAAGGAAGCATCTCCATGGGCCATCAAACAGAGGATGTGATCGGGTTTTGTGTTGACTTCATTCCTGGCCTTAAGAAGATAGGTCTCCCTAAATCGCGGTATGAGGGGAGACTGACTGGAAAAGGCACGCTTGGAAGGGACTCAATAATATGCTGGGACGGATATTATTGGTCTCAAGCACACTACAGTTCTACTGAAATTCTACCTTGGTGACCCCGTATGTCGATGAACACAAGAACGATCTGCGCTCCAAACACCCGGAGCAAAGGCGACATCGGATTACATGTGAACACATCAGGACTTTCAGCAGTTGGTTGGAAGCACGTATCGGAGGTGACAACACTGTTTGTGATGAGCTGTACTTGTTGTCCAGGGGACCATCTTTGACTGTATTGATTTGGAAAGGATACGAGATAAATGGGAATACATTTTACACGATTAACCAAGATCAAAAGAGCACCAACCAAAACAGCGGTGTCCGCTTTGATGCAACAACCGAGAGGGGAAAGGACACATATTATGGTTAAATAGTGGACATATGGGAACTTGACTACGGACATGATTTTAAGGTCCCTTTGTTTAAGTGCAAATGGGTGAATCTGTCAGGAGGTGGGGTACAGGTAGACCCACTGTATGGAATGACAACAATGGATCTGGAAAATCTTGGGTACACTGACGAACCATTCGTCCTAGCCAATGATGTGGCACAGGTTATCTATGTGAAGGACATGTCTACCAGACCGAGAAAGAGAAAAGATTAGGAAGCGAATACATCATACGATGAGCCAAAGCGCCACATAGTTCTTTCAGGAAAAAGGGACATCGTGGGAGTGGAGGACAAGATGACATGTGCTGAAGATTATGAAAAGTTTCATGAAATTCCACCCTCAAAGTCAAGGCTGACCCCAAAGATCACGATAAACGATGAACATTATCCATGGTTACGGCGCAATAAGGAAATGACACAAGCGAAGAAAAAGTGAAGACTTTCTCCTGCAACTATTATGATGATACCATGCCAACTTTCTAACTGACGAGTATGATACCATGCCAACTTTCAACTTTTTCAGAGTTCATTTCAAATGCTTTAATGTCTTATGGTTCGGCCCTCGTAATAATTAAAAATAGCAACAACAAGTTTTTTGTAAGTAGAAACAAAATAAAATAAATAAAGCAAGAAAGAAAACAAAAAACAAAAAAGTGTTTTCAAATTTGAAAACTAATGGCACTAACAGAAAGTTTATAATTTTCCTAAAACTAAAAGAAAAAGAATTGAAAAATAAAGCAAAAAACAAAATAAAATAAATAATGCAGAAATCAAAACAAAAAAACAACAATAAGTATTTTGTTGTAAGTAGAATCGAAATAAAATAAATAAAGCAAGAAAGAAAACAAAAAACAAAAAAAGTGTTTTCAAATTTGAAAAGAAATGGCACTAACAGGAAGTTTATAATTTTCCTAAAACTAAAAGCAAAAAGAATTAAAATATAAAGCAAAAAACAAAAGAAAATAAATAATGCAGAAAACAAAACAAAAAACTAGAAAAAAATAAAATAGAAACAATAAGTAAAGAAAACAAAATAAGCCTCCTACCTGGCCCCCGCGGCCTGAATACGACATGAAACCCTACTATGGGCCAGGATTCAGGCCTGCAGTAGGCCCAGAAGGACCATCAGGCACAGCAGTAGCAAGTAGGCCCGAAAGCCTGGGGTGGAGAGGAGCTCGAGAGGGGTGCGGCAGTGGGGCTTATAAACCACTGTGCGCCCCTCTCAACTAGCGAGGTGGGACTAAACTTTGGCCCCGACGCGGGCAGCACAGGGGCCTTTGGTCCCGGTTGGTGGCACCAACCGGGACTAAAGGGGGGGGGGCATTGGTACCGGTTCGTGGCACCAACCGGTACCAAAGGCCGCCGCTTCCCGCCCTTTGGGCTGCCGAAAAAGAGGCCTTTGGTCCCGGTTGGTGGCACCAACCGGGACTAAAGGGTGCATTAGTCCCGGTTGGTTTCACGAACCGGGACCCAATGGCTTTTCTATATAAGCAAACACTTTGCAAAAATTCAGAATCTCATCGCCAGTTGCCCCCCCGATGACGCCAACCCTCCTCGACGCTGCCAGGCTGCTCCACCTTGTTGTTGCCGTTGCCGCCGCCAAGGTTGCCGCTTCAACCCGCGCGTCCTCGTCGCCGGGCCTCCCGAGCCCCGCTGCCCTCGTCGCTGCCTCCCGAGCAGCGCTGTCCCACCTCAGCGCCTCGAGCCCCTGCCCGTCGTCCCGCCTCAGCGCCTCGCCGGCCCCACTGCCGCCATCGTCATCTAGCCGCCCCAGTGAGCCGCCACAAGACCGCCTGCTTTCTTTCATTTTTATTAGTTTAATTTTTGTTCATATATATATATATAATGTATATGTGTATGTATGTGGCTATGTGTATGTAGATGTTCAAAATGTATAAAAAATTGTTCAGAGCATGTTTTTCTTCATATATGTATTTTTTGTTCATATGTGTATTAATGTTTTCATATATGCAAAAGATAGATTTTTAGAAAAGTTAGGTTTTTTTTGTTCATAGATTTTTTTGGTGATATTAATTATTGTAGAAATATGCAAATGTTTGTATATTCATATGAACAATGCATTAGGCAAAACCTTTGGTTTTTTTCGAAATTTTCTATTTGAATTTTTTTTTAAACAAGCAATACTAAAAGAATGAGAGGAAAAGGGAAAATAAGAAGAGGAAGAAAGGAGAAGAAGAGGAGAGGAAGAAGAGGAGAAATAAATAAGAAGAGGAAATACGAAGAAAAAGAAGAGGAGAAGAAGAAAGGAACAGAGGAGAAGAAGAAAAATAGAAATTTTCTATTTTTCTTCTTCTCCTCTATTCCTTTCTTCTTCTCCTCTTTTTTTTTCTTCTTTTTTTTCTTCTTCCTTCTTCCTCATTTCTTCCTTTTCCTTATTTTCCTTTCTCGCGAGAAGAAGAAAAAGAAGAGTAGTAGAAGAAGAAAGGATTAGAGGAGAAAGAAGAAACTTCAACACGAGGGGGGGGGGTACCGATACCCCCTCCCCGATAACATTTATTTTCCCATGTATATGTATGTCGCGTCGTTGTCGATATAACCCCCTCGAGATAACTTCGACATGAGGGGCGGTCGATATATATACCCCCTCTCGACCGTGATAACTTATACAACGGCAGCAGCCCCCTCGGCCCTCTCGCTCGACCAAAACTCTCGAGGACACCCAAACCCTAGAGAGAAAACGATGTTGGTATCCTACCCCCTCCCGCCGCGCCCCTACCCGACAAATTAACTCTCTCGAGGCCACCCAAATTAACCCTTGAAGCGTTGTGTCGAGGCGACCCCAAACCCTAGAGAGAAAACAATGTTGGTCTCCTACCCCCTCCCGTCGCGCCCCTACCCGACAAATTAACTCTCTCAAGGCCACCCAAATTAACCCTTGAAGCGTTGTGTCGAGGCGACCCCAAACCCTAGAGAGAAAACGATGTTGGTCTCCTACCCCCTCCCTCTGCGCCCCTACCCAACAAATTAACTCTCTCGAGGCCACCCAAATTAACCCTTGAAGCGTTGTGTCGAGGTGACCCCAAACCCTAGAGAAGCAGCGTCGAGGCCACTAACATGATTCCTTATTGTGATTAGCTAGCTAGTTCTACGTTTGCCACTAATATATATATATATATATATATATATATCCATCTGTACCATGTTTGAATAATAATTGACATGTTGTAAATATTTGCGAAACTATGGAGCACTCAAGGGCGAAGAAAAGCGAAGCGATGTTGGGGCACATAATCGCACAAGGAAGTGATGAAGTTGCGTCATTTCTCAACGACACGGACTGGGTGAAGAAGAGGGCTATGTTCATGATGGCTTCGACCCATTAATGCGGTACAAGAAGAGGACTATGTTCATGATGGCTCCAATGACACAATGGAGGTACAAGCGAAGGAGACCGTCTTGTTGCTCCGGTGACCGAACCGAGTACGGCCAGGTATATATATATTAGTTAAGCCCGTGCTGACTAGTTAATTGATGCATCCATTGTTTTGGTATATGTACACATATTAATTACTCTTGTTTTCTTCCTTATAATTTCTAGCCCTCCGGATCGAGCACAACTTCGGTAAGGAGACGAGGCCCAAAGAAAAAGTTGAGCTCGGATGAAAAGTTTGAGATCATAGAAATCGCGCCCGATGGCGAACCGATTGAACCCATGCGGACACGGAAGGCATTTTTCTGCTCGGTCACGGGGTTCTTGTTAGGGAAAAGATCCCGATCAGCATCCATCAATGGTATAAGCCCTCAAGGAGGAAGACCATGAGGTGTCTTATGTCAATGATATGCAGAAAGAAGATCTTTGGACTGAGCTGAAGGCAAATTTCACCCTACCGCCAGAGGAGGATCCGGAGAAGCCAGTTAAAGAGCAATTAATCAAGTCTTGTGCTCTTAAGAAGATGGCAACCCTAATGAGGAGGTGGAGGAAAGAGCTGAACCAGTTTGTCGAGAAAGATAGGACACCAAAATTCATCGGCAATATTTGAGAAGATCAAAGATCACTGGCCCGCATTTGTGGCCCACAAGACATCGGGAAAGAGTAAGAAGATGTCGGCGACAAACAAGCAAAATGCTGCGAAGAAGAAGCTTCACCATCGCACGGGGTCAGGTGGCTACCTCAAAGCCCGGCCTAAGTGGTCCAAGGCTGAGCATGATCTGCTTGAAAAAGGGATGGAACCAGAGACAATGTATTGGCCAGACCGTTGCCGGACTTAGTTCTTCGGGGCTGGCGGAACCTTGGACCCTATAACAAGGAAGTGCCAGTGGACGGACGAGCAACTGCAAATACTAGTCAGGAAGCTTCGACACTATGTCGATGCAGCGCAGCGAGGGACGTTCCTTCCAAATAGGTAGAAGGACGAGCTCACAATGGCCCTTGGGAATCCTGAGCACCCTGGACGGACACGAGGCACGCCAGGCTCCCTTTCGTGGAAGGTTGGTTTTCGGACGCAGGGGGTTACAAAACCGACGAGAGGAGGAAGAAACCGGAGCAGGACCAACTGCAGGCGCTGCACGAAAGGGTAATGGGGCTAGAGGAACGAGAAGAGGAACGAGAAGCAGCAGATCGCAGCAAACGACCTGCCGAAGCTTCCCCCCAAGCTACCCCGCCATCTCAGCGGAGAAGCAGCGGGCTTCCACCGAGCTGCTTCAGCCGGAGCATGTTTTGACGGCTCCTGCCGGCTATCGCGTGGATGGTATCACGGAGTCTCAAAGTTGCCACATTATGGCGCGATGGATGACTTTGAAGGTCAAGGCGGCTGTTGGCCAAGTTTATCCTAGTGGACCCGGCACAACTTATCACTGCCAGCCGATTCCAGAAGGATATGCTAAGGTGATGGTGGATGAAATAACAGAGGGATTTGAGGACCTCCTGCTTGACCACCCTACCGGTGAAGGGGAGACTAGGCTGGGTTCTGCTCTGAAGACTCCATGCCTATGGCGGAAGGAGCTCATCAACCTTCCGAACTGGACGCCTCCGCCTCCTCCTCCTCCGGCGAGTCAGGGCACTCCGCCTCCTCCTCCGGCGAGTGACGATCAGTGCACGTGTGGCGGCACTCCGCCTCCTTCTCCGGCGCGTGGCGGCACTCCGCCTCCTTCTCCGCCTGCGCTAGCGCGCCCGAGCAGCCAGCCTCCTCCTTCTCCGCCTCGTCAGCAAGGGCGGAAGAGACCCGCCGCCGCTCCGGCTGCTCCGGCGCATCGTAGTCCTTCTCCTCCGCCTCGTAAGCAAGCAAAAAAGAAGACACCCACTCCGTCTACTCTGCCGGCGTCTAGAAGTACAGCCAAAGGCGGGAGGAAATACAGATATGGTCCTTCTCTGAAGACTCCAGAGAAGTTACCGTATGAGAGGACCGAGGAGGAAAACGCGAAGATCGCGCAGACCGAAGTGGATGACTGGTTTGTAGGGTTGAAAGCAAAGAGACGTCCACCTCAGGAGGAGCAGGTAGATCCGGTGAAAGCGAAGCGCACTCTGGCTGCCCTGAGGAAACCGGCAAACTCTCCGCCAAGAACCAACTATGAGTGCATTACTGAACAGACATATCTCCAAGCGGAACGGTCGGGAAGTACTGTCAGACATCAAAGAGCAAAAGAACGAGAAGCTAAGAAAAAATTTGACCAGCTCGGCGAACAAGCAAACCAATGTTGCCAACCGCTCAATGTGTCTAGCGGCAACATCGTCGCTAATGTTCTGGGGATGGTGGCCGGTTATGGCAATCTACAAGATTACCTGCCTGACGATGCACTTCCTGAATACATGAAGGTGGAAGAACACAGATATCTGAGTACGGAAGCCTCTTGTCAAAGATGAAAATCTCTAACAACGATGATGCGAAGATTCCATACTTGGTACATGAAAACCGCAGAGTCCGGGGGACGAATTGTTTGTATCTGAACATTAAAGAGGAGCACGACCTTGTAGGAACTGATCTGTTGTGTGTTCCATTTGAGGAGTTCTTCGCGTTCTTCAATCAAAAGGCCATCGATAAATTAACGGTCCTTTGCTACTGCCTGTAAGTACTATTTCTGTCATTAAGTCTCTATATATAGCTCGGCTCTTTCATTGCATGTATTTATAATTAATTATCCTCAAAATATTATGCAGATTGAAGATCGTCGAGTGCAAAAAAAATGAAATGTATGATATTGGGTTCATTAACACAAATATCATAGATGTATTTCTGGTTGAAAAGCACGTCAAAGAGGCCGAGGACAACTTGCTACAATCGTTGATGAAAAATCAAAACAAAGATACCATACTCTTTCCTTATAACGGCAAGTGAGTGTTACCGATCGTTTGCATATTCGGTTTCCCTTATTACTCGAAAGCGAGGTTATAGTAATGTAATTGATGAGTTATGCATGCGTGCGAGGTTCCACTATATTCTTACGGAGATTAAGCTTGAGCGTGGACTAGTAACCGTCTTAGACTCGAGACGGAAAGATCCCAGCACCTATGCGGACATGACTGAAATGCTCAGCAAGTAAGTTCAATTAACCGATCATTATCCCACCATAGCGGCAACTTTTTGTTCATTTCCTGATATCTCAAGTAATAATAATTATTTTATTTGTCTTGCAGGGTTTGGAAACAGTTCACCGCAAAAGCTCCGGGACAGCCGAAGGAGCTGCGATATACATAACCGAAAGTAAGTACTACTGGCTAGCTAGTTGTGCGCATCTCCCGTTGATTCTATAGCTATACTTTCATCAATGCCATTTATAATGCTTCATTATCAGTTTGATTGACCTCTATTTCTCGTAAAGTGCTTGTGCCAGGAACAAGGGAATGATTTCTGTGGATACTACGTTTGCGAGTTCATCTACAACGCGACTTTGAAAAACAAGCGGGGCTACTCTCCAAGACAATACGAAGTGCGTAAGCAATTAATAATATTCACAATTTCATTTTATTACACCATCATTTTTGTTGAGTTTCATTCACATATATGTATTAATTGACCCCCTTCTTCATATTAGACGTGGCAGATGCGGAATGAACTCCTAGAACCATATCACATTCAAGCAATTCAATAGGAATTGGCGGGATTCTTTCTTGACCACGTCATCAATAAAGCCGGAGAATACCATGTGGAAGTCGATTTCAAATGCTAGGGGACTGTAATTGAGAGATCTTATATATTGTACATGTATGTAGCCAGTAGCGTCGGACGTACATGATACGAAAACTTGTTGTTCGGCCAATCTCTCGGAGAAGGAGAGGTTGATCGATCATTTCTCTCGGTATGCATGACGAACATCTTTACTCGATGGTTCCCTTCATTTTCTTACTAGCTAGCGTGTCGAGGGCTATATGTATATAGTACGTAGCATCGACCAAGCACGGACATAAGAGAGGACACTTCTCTTTATTAATTAGCTAGCTAACACAATATATGAAACACCTAAATTAACCCCCCAAACCCCAACCCCCCCTTCAAAAAAACAAAACCCCCAGCCACTGGAATGCTGTCGCGTGGATGCCTTTTGGTCCCGGTTGGTGCCACCAACCGGGACCAAAGGCGCCCCTGTCTGGGCTCGGCGCACCGGCCACGTGGAGGACCATCTGTCCCGGTTCGTGTTAGAACCGGGACTAAAGGGGGGAGGTATTAGTAACGACCCATTAGTCCCGGTTCATGAACCGGGACTAAAGGCCCTTACGAACCGGGACTAATAGGTGTTTTTCTACTAGTGTAAATAGATACTTATGTACCTAGAAATGATTTTTGGAAAAAATAAAGAGCAATCTATGAGGCAGCTGTAGTTCAAATTTGACCCACTTCCTACTGAATCGGCGGAGACTTGTATTTTTCACCACAGGTAGTTCAAGGCTTTTTACACCCAACCATTTGGTCAATTGTGCATTAAATATGGCCTAGTATTTTTTTAAATTGATTTGGTCCAATTTTGCGACAAATATATGGTAGGTCCTTCACAAAAAAAAACTCATTTTCGGCCCTCAAAAAATGGAAATTTGATTTTTCGTCCAAAGAAAATGAAAACTCCCTTAGGCAACATTGTTTTCCATTCCAATATGCACCCTCGTGCACAATATGAGATCATTTGAACAAACTATGCCATGAATGTGGCCATAAGATTGACCATTTGGCTTCAAAGACATGAATCTTCACGCATGATAGCTTATTTCTGAGAACACTTTTTTAAAAGAATTGTCGTATTACAAGTTTATTATTTTTCATGGTAACTTGGTCACATGTAATGACACAATGCGAAGGTTTTAATTTTTTTATTTTTTTTTTGAATTTTTTATGCCCGTTTCTAAATGCGGTCAAAATGGCGAGAATGACCGTTCCTAACTAGTGATTGAATCATTGATTTTTTGATGTTTCTATGATTAAATAGATACTTATGTATCTATAAATGTTTTTTCGAAAAAATAAAGAGAAAACTATGAGGCAGCTGCAGTACAAATTTGACCCGCTTCCTTCTAAATCGACGGAAATTTGTCTTTTTCACCAGAGGTGGATCAAAATTTTTGACACCCAACCATTTGCTCAATTGTGCATTAAATATGGCCTAGTATTTTATAAAAATGATTTTGTCCAATTTTGCAACAATTATTTGGTAGGTCCTTCACAAAAAAACCTCATTTTAGGCACTCGAAAAATGGAAAATGCTTTTTTCTTACAAAGAAAATGAAACTTCCTTAGGCAACATTGTTTGCCATTCCAATATGCACCCTTGTGCACAATTTGAGATCATTTGAACAAACTATGCCATGAATGTGGCCATAGGATTGATCATTTGGCTTGAAAGCCAATGATGTCAACACATGATAGCTCGTTTCTGAGAACATTTTTTTAAGAATTTCCATATTACAAGTTGTATTATTTTTCCTGGTAACTTGGTCACATATAATGGCACAATGCGAAGGTTTTTCAATTTTTTGAATTTTTTGAATTTTTTATGCCCGTTTCAAAAAGCGGACAAAACGACGTGAATGACAGTTCCTAGCTAGTGGTTGCATCTTGGAAATTTTTTGGTGTTTATCTGATTAAATAGATACTTATGTACCTAGAAATGATTTTTGGAAAAACAAAGAGCAAACTATGAGGCAGCTGCAGTTTAAATTTGAACCGCTTCCTGCTGAATCGGCAGAAATTTGTCTTTTTCACCAGAGGTGAATCAAGGCTTTTGACACCCAACCATTTGGTCAATTGTGCATTAAATATGGCCTAATATTTTAGTAAAATGATTTGGTCCAAATTTGCAACAAATATATGATATGTTCTTCACAAAATAATTCATTTTGGGCACATGAAAAATGGAAAATAAATTTTTTGTTGAAAGAAAATGAAAACTTCCTTATGCAACATTGTTTTTCATTTCAAGATGCACCCTCATGCACAATACGAGATCATTTGAACAAACTATTCCATGAATGCGGCCATAAGATTGATTATTTGGCTTCAAAGTCGTGAATCTTCACACACGAGAGGTGACCACTTTTTAAAAATAATTGACGTAGTCCAAGTTTGTTATTTTTTCTAGAAACTCGGTCACATATAATGACAGAATGCAAATGATTTCACTTTATTATTATTATTTTTAAATTATTATGCACGTTTAAATGTGGACAAAATGGCGGGCATGACCGTTTGTAGCTAGAAAGATCAGAAATGCAATCAAATTGGTTATCATCCATAAACTATGGTCTAACTTAAGTGAAAATTTTAGTGATGCCATTTTGCAAAATAATTTTGGTAGCTGCTTCACAACCCCCTGTTTTTAGCAATAAGAAATAGAGTTATTTTTTATAGCTCATGTTTATAACCAATCAGGACGCAGTCCACGGATCATCCCACCGTAGTCGATCTGAGCCGTCCTCCTTCCACGGATCCAACGTCTCTTACTAAGCTCTCCTAAACACACGCGCGCAGCACGCACTCCTCCCTCGATCCCCTACTTTCCCGAGAAACCGTAGGTCAAGCGTTGTCGCCTCCCTCTTCCTCCCTCTCCCCAATCCAGATCCCTCCTCTGCCGCACCTCCTCCCATCCACCACCCTCATGTTCCAGTTGCCACCGCAGGAGCCACGACCGGATGGCTCGCCGGTGTGCGTGTGCTTCTATGTGCGCTGCTTCGTCGTTCCCCACCCTAGCAGTCGATCCCAGCTGCTGCTGCTGCTTCACCGGCCTCCTCCATCTCTCCTGCGGCCACGAGTGAGGCCAACTCCACCGCGCGACCCCAAACGGACATCCGTTTTGTCCGGATTCTGTCCATTTGGGTAGGGATTTGGGGTCGTGTCCGGGTCTGTCCTGGGATGCGGTGGCCGTGCGCACAGCGCGCGGCCGCATCCATTTGCCCCATCCTGTCCGCGTACACTTTAAAAACTAAAAGCAATATTTCAATGCCAAGCCCTAGTTCAGGCCAGCGGCGGCCCCGGTTCATCACGCCGGCAACAGAGCCAGCGGTTGTAGAAGGGGTCGTCGACCGCTAGCGTTGGGGTTGGCATTTCGTCAAACAAGATGCGGGGG
This sequence comes from Aegilops bicornis, assembly GCA_021605145.1. NCBI lineage: Eukaryota > Viridiplantae > Streptophyta > Magnoliopsida > Poales > Poaceae > Aegilops > Aegilops bicornis. The sequence goes on along the minus strand of CM038672.1, from coordinate 553,187,955 downwards.
GGCCGGCATGGTGCACGTGAACGGTGCCCGTGCCTCCTTTCTTAACATCTCGACGGACGGCCGGCCGCCGCTGCTGGACCCAGGCGTGATGTTAAGGTCGATGACGGCCGCGGGGCGCGGTGTGGACGGCGCGAACAAGCCCACGTCCATCGACCCCGAGAAATGGGTCTGGTCGTCGTGCCTTGGCGGAGGGAAGCATGGCGACATGGGCGCGGTGCGCGACATCGGCGGCTGGCAGTGCGTAGGCCGGGCGACCGACGAGCCTGTGCTCGCCGGACCGATGGCCGCTGCAGGGAACCCGGCAGGCGGCCCATGCCAAGCATGAGGATGGCATGCGCTTTGTTGACGAGGTCCTCCTTCTCGTCGGCAGCGGCCTTGCGCCGCGCGGCCTCTAGCTCCTCGCGCTGGGCGGCGAACTTGGCCGCGGCGGCATTGACCTTGACGACCGCTCTCCGTTCCCTCCTCCTCGTTGATTCCGCGTCCAACTTGGCGATCTCCTCCGGCGTGCACTCCGACCGCGTCTTCCTTGGCGACTTCTTCTTCACCTTTGCGGGCGGGTCGACGGCCAGGCCACCTTAACCGAGCAGGGCGTCGGCCATTGACGGGGGAGAGAGGGGGCGACGGTAAGGTTTGGGGCAAATGGCGCCAAATGGGCGTGGGGGGGGGGGGGGTTTGGTTTCTCCCACCGACAGGCGGGCCAGGGGAGGACAAGCGCGCGCGTCCGTTTCACCCCAAACCGAGCGCAAATTTGGGCCGAGGATGGGTCGAAAACGGACGGAATCCGGACATTTGTCCATTTGAGGCCGCGCGCTGGGCCGCCTCTTTTGTCCCTTTTACCCCAAACGGACGGGGGCAGATAGGATAGGGTCGCGCGGTGGAGTTGGCCTGACCACCCAACTCCACTCTCGATCCCCAAAGCCAAAGGCAGAGCCAGCCGCCGCCGGCCTCCGTTGTCTTCCCCAACCCTGGCCTTCACTTCATCGCTGGCGCCCTCTCCCCTCCTCTCCCTCTCCGTAGATCCTCTTGAGCAACGTTGCCCACGGCCAGATCCGCTCCCTCCTCGCCACCGCAACCCATCGCCCCGTCTGACCTCTTCGTCGGTCGCCGGTCCCGCTCTCTTCGCCCCACACCCGCCGCCCCCTCCCTCTCTTCCTCCCATCAGAAGAGAAGAGCGATCTCGCGCGGATCATACCAGATCGTCGATCTGGAACTCCGTCTGCACGAGGGGACGGCTGCGTCTCGTCCTGGTCCCACCTCAGGCGGGGTCCAGATCGAGCCAGACTCGCGTCGTCGTCAAGAGCCGACCTCGACGGAGATGAGAGGATGCCTTCTTCCTCCGTCTTCCTTAGATCTCGACCTCGACATGTCGCTACCCAGATACTCCGACTCTGCCAAGGTCGCCTATGTCCTCCCGGGTATGCGCCAACAACTGATCCCCTCTCGCGCTCGCGCTTGATTTGAATGTTAGTGGGGAGTACTGGTGACCTGTGTTTGTGATTAGCCAGGATTGTGATGACACGTTTCCATTACTTGAACCTTGTCATGACGTTTTTTCGTCTTGTTTTGCAGCGTGTGGATCTTCTGTAAGAGAGGTCGCAAGATTTGAAGCCGGGATCCTTGAACTGTATCTTGAGTTGAAGCGACTGCCTATTTCCTCCTCTTTTTGGCTGGATGCTTTCTTGACTTCCCCCACACCCGCCGCCCCCTCCCTCTCTTCCTCCCATCAGAAGAGAAGAGCGATCTCGCACGGATCGCACCAGAGCGTCGATCTGGAACTCCGTCTGCACGAGGGGACGGCTGCGTCTCGTCCTCGTCCCACCTCAGGCGGGGTCCAGATCGAGCCAGACTCGTGTCGTCGTCAAGAGCCGACCTCGACGGAGATGAGAGGATGCCTTCTTCATCCGTCTTCCTTAGATCTCAACCTCGACATGTCGCTACCCAGATACTCCGACTCTGCCAAGGTCGCCTATGTCCTCCAGGGTATGCGCCAACGACCGATCCCCTCTCGCGCTCGCGCTTTATTTGAATGTTAGTGGGGAGTACTGGTGACCTGTGTTTGTGATTAGCCAGGATTGTGATGGCACGTTTCCATTACTTGAACCTTGTCATGACGTTTTTTCGTCTTGTTTTGCAGCGTGTGGAGCTTCTGTAAGAGAGGTCGCAAGATTTGAAGCCGGGATCCTTGAACTGTATCTTGAGTTGAAGCGACTGCGTATTTCCTCCTCTTTTTGGCTGGATGCTTTCTTGACTTCTAGTATCGCATGTTTGTTCTTTTGAACATAAGATTCAGGGGTTCAAGGATGCAGACACTAGTATAGTACTAACTGTGAAACCAGATCTTTTTTCATGCATGCGACCGTGAGACGTTGCATCATTTTGCCATTGCCCCTTGGATAGCTGAATGCACTAGTGTTCCATGTTATGCGGTTAAGCAGATTCGAGTCCAATTTGGATTTTCCATTCTAGTATGCTTTTATATGCAAAATGGATTCGTACTTGGTGCTAGTTGGTGTCTAGTTACTTGGAGTTCGATCGATTGGAACTGTTTGGTGATGGTCTGTGCGGGACCAGAATTTTGGGTAGTAGACCGGAACAATGTCGTGCCTCTCCTAAATTATATCTGTCCCATATACGATGTGATCAGTTCTAAAATCGTGATGGTCGTTCAATCTCGTCAGTTAAAAAAAACAAATAGCACTTTAGTACTTTTCTGAATTGTAGATGGTCGCGAATGAATATACCTTGTTGGGTTCAGACTCTAGTTTAGATGGAAGAGGCTTGGGCTGGGATGAGTGAGAGATTGCTATTTCATCTGCTGGAGATAGATTGAGAGAGAGGGGTGCTGACTAGTGTAGTCTGTGATTGAGAGAATGCTTGCTGCTGCTATTTGTGCTTACTGATGGATTATAAAGTGATTGAGATGCTGCTATTTGTACTTGTTGATGTTATTGTTGCCATCCGATGCATATTGTTGTGATCCGTAGCTTACTGCCTTTCCTGCGGGTGTCCTGCTGGCTACCGGGTTCGGAGCGCTCGGATTGAAGATGGCCGAGAACTGGTACGAGCCCTACAAGATGGACAAGCAGGGGGCCAACCTCTAGTTCATCTACTGGTGGGAGGACAAGGTCTCAGGTTTGTTGCTTTCTTCTGGCTCTGAATGTTAGGATGTTTCATGTAATAGTCCAGTCTGTAGTATAAGGTTTTGGATTGGAAACTCAGTGTGAAGTGATAAGTGCATACGATTGCAACTCCTCTTTGTCTGGTATTATAAGGCCATTTGATTGAATGCTTGAAAAGATGAGTCGCTACAGTGAATGTGCTTCTAAGTCTCATGTAGTTTCAGAAACACATGCATTTATCCATTTCTTTGTCTGCTCTTGTGAGCTCTTCCCATTGGGAAACTTGGCTAGTTGCCCATATCAGTTGAGGAACTATACTATTATCCATTGCTTTTAATCAGCTGATGATGCATATTCAGTTTGGCTAATTTTGTTACATACATACATATATGGCTTTGTTTTGGTCTGGCAACTCATATGTGATGCCATTGCTGCCATTGCTACTGCTCTATAGAACTTCTGTATGTCTAGAGCATGCATCCTAATTGTCAATCTCGAGTCTGCACTTCCGTATGTTCTTTATGTCAAACACTTATGCATGACTAATTGTTAAGTTGATACAATTTCTTTCGTAGACAAGCTTGGAAACTTAGACTACAGACTGTTGAACTGTTACTGATTTAGACTACAGAAATTTTAATCTTAGACTACTGTTTTATCTATGTTTCGTATCATAGATTTGACATGTACCATGCAGTACACATGTGTTGATACAATCATATATCTTATCTGATCAAACAATCTTTTCATGTTATCTTGACTTGCTGCTCTTATACCTTACCAAAACAAAAATAATTCTAACTAGGAGTAGTTCTTTTTATTCAGTTTCTGTATTTATTATTGCTGACATATTGTCGTGATTTACTTTTGTACTGAATAGCTCTTTCTGATATTCACGGGTTTTAGCGATCGTCCATAGCTCTTTCATCAAAGGTGCATGGTGCAACAGAGGACAAGCGCTTCATGTCCAACCAAGGTACATGGTGCTCGCAATTGATGAACAGGAGGTCTATGAAAGATGAAGTTCGAAGCCGGATAGCCCTACTTAGCAAAGAGTCATCTCTTTTGTTTGACTGTAATAGACTGTAAATATTGTTATATTGTAATAGTAGGGATATTTGGGTTGTAATAGACTATGTACAGATTGTAGTAGACTTAGTGTTAGTTGATGAACTACATTTGTAATGTTCCGTTTGAAATAATGATTATGGATGTGATTTGAAAACGTGTGGAATGGAAACCTGACTTTTGAGACCCATTTATGAAAATAATTTGAGCACTTTTGAATTTTTTGTCAAGTGGGCCCAATGTGTGAGATGATGACAAGTGGGACCAGCTCCAAAATATAGTAGCCCAAACAATGTTAAAAGGACATGGCCCAGAAATAAATAAAAGCCCAAATAGTTGGGCCAGAACCATGTAGCTGACCAAAACTGAAAGGCAAAAACAATAAAACGGCTGAATTGTTGGGCTCGGCCCATGTAAAACACCGAATCGGACCAGGATCAATCTTGTCAAGGACCTTTTCATTTGGTCGCAATTTTGTCACGTCAGCTTGCCATGTCGGATCCGACGTGGCCTGGGCAGACACCTAGCGACCAAAATAGAAGGTCATAGGACCAACGACCTTTCGTTTTGGTCCTGGCCTTCCACGACCTTCTCACAGAGAAGGTTGTTAATTTTAGTTTATGACCGTCAGCTTTTGACCATCTGTTTTTGGTCAAAAAAAAGGTCGCAAATGGAAAACAATGACCTTTCAGTGACCAATGGTGATGGTCGCAAGTTGACATATTGAAAGTGCTTGTTATCGACTAGAGGGGGGTGAATAGGCGATTTTTACGGAAGTCTTCAAAACATGGGAGTTTCAAAGACAGACAATAGAAATGAACCTATTGACATGCAGCGGAAGGTAGACTACATTAGACAAGCCATAGTCAAGTATTCAATGAAGTGAAAGCACGAAGACTATTAGCAGCTAGGTAGTATGGATCAGGGTGGAAGATAGTATGAAGCCAAACAACAATAGTCGTCACACAGTGAAGTCAAACAGATAATGCAAGCAGGCACTGACTTCACGAAGACAAACTGTAAGTAAAGAGAAGTAAGAGATAGAACCAGTTTCTCGGTGAGGACAAGGATTTGTTGGACTAGTTCGAGTTGCAGTGACAACCGTATGTCTGGTTAGGGAGGCTGAGATTTACCTCAGAAGACCACGTCTTCACCTTATTCCCCTTGAGCTAAGGACTCTTAGTCCTCGCCCAATCACTCTGGTAAGTCTTCAAGGTAGACTTCCAAACCTTCACAGACTTCATTCACCAGCAATCCACAATGACTCTTGGATGCTCAGAACGCGACGCCTAACCGGCTGGAGGATTCACAGTCCTCAAGTGTAACAAGTCTTTAGATCACGCGGATAGAAAGACTTCAGTGATGCCAAACACTCTTTGGGATCTGGGTGTTTCGGGCTTTGTCCTCTAAAGGATCTCTCTCTCAAATGCTTCGGAGGTGGGTTGCTCTCAAACGACAAAAGCCGTGCACTAACTCTGAGCAGCAACCAATTTGTGGTGTAGGGGCTGGGCTATTTATAGCCAGGAGGCAACCCGACCTGATTTGTCCGAAATGACCCTGGGTCACTAAGGAACGGACACGTGTCCAACGTTCATATTTCAAACACACGCGGCAGCTTGACTTGGGCTACAAGTAAAGCTGACTCGTCCAACTCTGGATAAGATTTGCTCTCATAGTCTTCGCTCGAAGACATAGGATTTGGTTGAGCATCACATCAGTCACTCTGACTTTGTTCACTTGGACCCCACTTAACAGTGCAGTGGTTCCTATGACTCAACAATGAAGAAAAGGAAACTACGAAACAACTATGTCTTCGCGCTCCATAGTCTTCATGCGATGTCTTCTCATGTCATAGTCTTCAATGTGAATGTCTTCACAGACCACCATTATCTTCAATGTCTTCACACATTTATAGGGTCATCTCCGGTAGGTAAACCGAATCAATATGAGACTACTACCTGTGTTATCCTGCAATTCTCACAAACACATTAGTCCCTCAACCAAGTTTGTCGTCAGTACTCCAAAACCAACTAGGTGTGGCACTAGATGCACTTACAATCTCCCCCTTTTTGGTGATTGATGACAAACTGGTTGAACTTTTCAACGGGGATAAAAGTATGTGAAAGTTTAGAGATTATGTTGGCGTTCTGGGAACGGGGGTCCCCAGACTTGCCTGCCTGCGGCCCACGGCGTGGCTAAGCCAGCAGGCCGTACGGCCCATCTTCATCAACAAGGCATCCAGACCCTCGCGAGGGGCCAAGCCTCGCGATGCGGGCGACACAAGACCTCCTAAGGAGTGGCCTAGTCAGGCAGGCTCACAAGGAGCGGAGATATCAAGGCGGGGCAAACCTCACGAGGCTCTCGTGACGTGTTCCATGACGATCGGCGCCAGGCAGGCGCCAGCGCGCTGAGCGTCCTTGTTTCCTCTTCGGTGCTAAGGAGGCTAGCGCAGGCGAGGAGTACCGAGGCATCAGGCAAAGGTTGCTATTTCGGTGCAACGAGACCAAGACTAGGTGGACGGCAAGGCGGAGGTCATCGTGGAGCCCAAGACGACGTCACCACCAGAGCCTTTCGCAGGCGAAGACCACTTTTGTCAGGATAGCTTATACTAGTTGTCCCCCTTCGAATTTGCCCGTCGTTGTTGGCTCCCTTCCCGCTCAACATTTGGGAAGAGGACCAGGGCCTATATAAGTAGAGCTAGCCACCACAGTAGGTGCATTGAGCAGTTCATCCAGCTCTCACCCGCAAGCCACCAAGCACAAGAACACCTCAACATCAGGAGGTTGTTCTTCTCTCTGTATTATTCATCATCAGCCCAAGAGGCAATCCATCCACCACCACACTGGAGTAGGGTATTACACCACAACGGTGGCCCGAACCAGTATAAATCTCGTGTCTTTCTGTGTTGCGAGTTCGTCGAGTTCGTCCACGAGATCTTAGCGAGCTAGGGCGTAGATCGGTAGGAGGGAAAGACTTCGCGCGCACCCCAGTGTTTGAACCTTAAGGGTTTGCCGGAACCCCACATCCGACATTTGGCACGCCAGGTAGGGGTGCGTCGGAGCTTCTTCTCCGCCGACCAGCTCGCCGACGCTCCACAGCCAGGATGTCCGGTGACTCAAGGGCCGGCTCCGACCGCTGGGCAGCCTGGCCAACCCGGGCAGCGCCGCCCGCCCATGAAGACTTCGACCCCGCGCTCCAGGCGGCTCGAGCACGCCAAACTCCACCGGGCGCGGGCAGCGCGGCCAGGCGTCGTCCACCCTCACCCCGCGGCAAGTACGGGCCGCTGCGAGAGCAGCAAGCCAAGCCGCAGCAACGGCTCCGCACTCATGGTGGGAGCAAGCAAACAAGCGGGCAGCGCTCACCATGGCAAGGGAGCTGCTGCGATGCAGGCTGATGGAAAGTGACCGGGATGCACTGCTAGCGTGTTGCCGAGCTGCTGGATGCAGCGGTGTCGGGTGCACCACCTTTCTGCTATTGAATTTCTCCTCAGGCCACTGCAGGGCCACGCGGCGAGCCTCACCACAGCCGCACGCCATCAACTACGCCCGGGGGCTTCGTCAACATCAGCACGGCCAGCGGCGTAGGGGGCTCCGCCGCCCCCATGAGTCCCGCGGCAAGCACGGAGACGCAAGCGTCTCCCCCCATGGTCCTAGCCGGATGCCACGCTACCATCCTCAGGATGCCACCCTGGGCCGAGCAACATGCAGCGTGGGGCACCACGACTAGGTGTTCGGGGTGACGGCCCCGGAGGCCTACGTGCCCCACATGATGGACCAAGAGTACGCACCGGAGGACGACCCCGGCTCATTCGTTGGAGAATATTGGGGAGAGGGGGCACTAGGAGCCGAAGCTTTCCAAGAACCAATGGAGAACCACGACGATCGTGCCGGCAACTACAACTATAGGGTACCGCTAATCTCTCAGGAACAGGCTTACGCTAACCATCGGCTATAGATGAATCAGGTTGCAGCGTCGATCGATGACCCTGGCACAGCAGCACCCCTTCCAACAAGGGAAACACGCTGGGGGCCGCCAGGAGGGAGCCAGGAGCAAGGCCCCTCCCCGCGTTGCGTGAAGCCTGGCGACACCCGGAGGTAGGCCCTCTGCTGGGGAGGCCTCGATGATCCTTTCCCCGGCAGAGGACCTGTGGTCGCCAAGGGCACCGCTGGCGTCCTCTTTCCCTCTTTTGTGTCGTCCCGGTGACATGTCGGCTCAAAGGAGGTCAAGGGTGGCGTAAGGCGGGGCCCTCGTCTAGTGATATGAAGCAAGGTCGGTACCTGTGAAGAAGGCCCAATGCCTGTGAAGCTCGCCGCCCGTGGCACTCTCACGTAATAATGAGTTGGGGCTGGACACGCCCCGGAGTCTCAGGGGTGCCGGCCTCAGGCCCTGGGGATCCCTCCCATGCCTAGTGGCAGCACTTAGCTCCACGCTAGTGAGAAGACTTGAAGACGAGAAGACTAGACTAGGTGTCGGACGCGGCCTTTTGCTTTCGATCTCTCTTTCTGTAGCTTTGCTTTCTGGATCTGGATTTGAGTTGAAGCCGAGTTTTTATCGATGCCCGCGAGGGGAGCCTTTTCTCGTTCGAGCAATTTCTTGCCTTCTGGATCTCGTCTTTCTAGGACTCATGTCCTTCGCCTTCCCCTCACGAGCTCCTCGCGAGCGGGACTGCACGAAGCACGCGCACGCCAAGCGCGCGCTAGCACTGCAATTGGTGCTCACCTCTCGTGGGGCCCCTTTTGACGGGGTAACAAGCTCTGCAGGATTCTCAGAAACTCGACGCCTCGCGACCCAGCTCAAAGCTGGCGCTGACTAAGGTAAACCATGACAGAAAACTCGCACCTGGATTCGCGAGTCCGTGAGGACACAAACTCACACCGCATAGGAAAGTAAAACTGCAATTTGCTTACATGAGGGGCTCCCCCTCTCAAAATGCTCTTCCAAGTTTTCCAAGGGCCACGCCCGAGTTTTATGTGCAGGATGAAATGATAGGAGAACATGGGGTCAGCCAGAAATGTCGCTCGTTGCATCACCCAGGGATGCGTCACTGGCGTCATCATCGTCTTCGTTGGCATCGTCGCCGGCATCGGCGACGCTCCCGTCGCCCTCGTCAACCACGTCGTCTTCGTCTGTGGCGACCACCACCACGTCATCCTCTGACATGAAGGCCCTGACCAACGCGTCCACATTGTCCTCAACCCAACGCACCGGACAGCCGTGGTTACGGGGGCGATGGCGGCGTCGAAATCAAAGTTGGGGTCGGCATTCAGGAGGTGGCTGAAGACATGGGAGAAAGCGCGCTCAAGCAGGCCATGACCCCTTTCCTCCACAAGCTGGCGAGCTCTGGCAGATCGAGCCTGCAGGCACGTCACCACCTCGGTGAAGAAGGTCAGGTGGCTGGCATAGTCATTCGAGTGAGGGGCCGACGCCTCCACGTTGCAAATATGGCCCAGGGCGATATTGGCCCTGTTCCGGAGATCCTGAAGCATAGGGGCATGCTCGCGCTCCAGCGTTCGTTGTTGGATCACTTCCTCTGTGTTATGCCGTGCGACGGCCTCAGCATCACCAACCCGCCTCCGAAGGGAACACAGCTCGGCGCGGGCGGAGGCCAAGTCCGCTTGCGCCGTAACCAGGGCGGCCGTCGTGGCTTCTGCGCGCCTCTCAGCCTCATCCAACCTAGGCCTGAGGGCAGTGGCCCTGCCCGCATCCTTCGTACCCGCGAGCTTCAGCTTCAGGTCGTACATACCCTCGAGGTCTACGCGAACCTCGGCCACCCGGTAATTGACCTCCTCCTCGACTCTGGCCTCGCGAGCCCCGACGGCATCTTCTGCTTGAGCAACTTGAGGCTCCCTCGTCTCCAGTTGCTCGAGCTCGAGGCTGCGCTCCACGGCTTCCATGGCCAGCGCCTCGTCACGCTTCCGGACCTCTTCTTCCTCCATGGGTGTCCCCCTCTGTGATGCAAGAGCGGCCCTGCGTGCCTCCACCTACTGCTCAAGGGACGCGCTCCAGGCCTGGAGCTCCCACGCGCGTTTCTCCGCAGCCTCGCGACGACGGTCAGCCTCGCGAGCCTCTTCCAAGTCTCGCGAGCGGGCTTCATGGGTGATCTTGAGGGACGTCTCGGCCTTCGCATTCTCAAGGTCGCTCTGATAGCGACCGAGGTTGATGGCCACCTTCAGCTTGTGCTGCTCCTCCACCAGCCGGAGACCTTCCGCCTTAAGGCGCGAGTCGACACCAGCAAGCTCTTCACCCAGTCGACTCATCGCGCCCTTCGCCTCCTGGAAGAGCTCGTGACGAATTACACTCCGCCTGCGCTCGAGCTCGAACGCTCGGCCCACCTCGTCCTCCACCTCCGGGGCAGCGGGCGGGGCGCCAAGTGGCGCGCCACCACTCGGCAGGGGGCTAGGGGCTGACGCCGCACCTGACGTCAGCCAGTCCTCGCGAGAAGCCCGACCCGATCGGGGCACGCTGCATGAAGAGGAGCCGAAGATCGAAGCCAACCAGCTACTGTCCATGAGCAAAGGAGGGGTCTTGGGCATGCCCGCCAGGCTCCACGCCAGACCGTGGGGGAGGAGTGACCAAGCCGTGGGCTCAGCGCGCCACGAAGGCAGAGATGCTCCCCCAACCGACCCTGCTCTAGGGGCGGTAAGAAGACCAGGAACGCTCAAGGCCGATGGAGGAGTCGAGGAAGGAGGAGGTCTTTGCTCAGGAGGCACAGCCGCCTCGACGGAAGGAGCCCTTAAGAACTGACGTCAGGAGATGGAAAACAGCACACAAGGAGCCACAGCGATGTGATACTTACACGTCAACGGCGATGTACTTCCTCCGCTTCAGCGGTCCAAAGATGTTGTTGCCGCTCGGGGATCCTCTCCTCTTGCGGAGCTCCGCGAAATCAACGCAGAGCCGACCGTATCGCTGGACGTGGCGGCCTGCACGGGGCGAAGAGCTTGGAGAGACAACTTCAGGGGTGCCCGGATGCGGCAAACAGCCGGGCACCGCCTCACCACCAACTCCCGAGGCTTCCGGGGCCTTAGCCTCGGGAGCCGCACGCTGCGTCTCCTCAGCGACGGGCGTTTCAAGAAGGGGGTCGCACGCTCCCGAGGATGACGCTCCAGGATCACCACTCAGCATGTGCTCCTCAGCACTTGGGCCACCAGCCTCTGTCAGAGCTCGCCCTCCTGCACCCCCACTTGGGTGAGCTCGGCACCAGTGGCAAGGAAGGGAACCACGACGACGGGGTTCTCGCGGGGCCCCACCAGACCGATCGGCCGTAGTCCCCATTCATCAAAGGAAGGCATGCTCGCTGCAAACTCGTCCTTGTTCTTGCAGCGATACAACAGGCAATTCTTCCCAGGCATTTCGACCGGCAAAGGGACACCCGTCAAGACCTTGAGAACTGTCTGTCGCGTCCCGAGAGGGATCCCAGACTCTTGGAACCTCATGTCGTCCTGACTGTTGAGCAAGGTCCACATTGGGCGAGAGTGGCGCTGAAGCGGAGCAACCCAGCGCTTGACGAACTCCTTCACCACCATAGGCACGGTCACGCCGCAGTCCTTCATCAGCCTCAGCCTGGCCCAGACAAGAGCAAGGCGGGGCTCGAGAGCCTCTGGTGGCCCTAGCCGGAGTTTGGAATAGCAGGCCTCGCCGGAACTTGGAGCAGAGGGCTGAACACGCCGGGGTCAACAAACACACATCGTGTGCGGAACTCAGTCTCGTGGATGGAGGAAGTTCGAAGTCAATCGCCGCGCCCGTAGTCGCGGCCACGGCCTGGACTCCCACGCACCCCGAGCTCTGCCGGGGACCGGTCAGATGCAAGCAGAAGAAATGGCGAAGCAGGGCCACGGAAGGAGCGATGCCCACCATGGCCTCGCACAAGAAGGTGAAGACGGCAAGAAGGGTCACAGATTGAGGGTCGAGATGAAGCATGTGGATCTGATAATGCTCGGGCACCGCGTTGAAGAAGGCGGAGAAGGGAGGAATCAAGCCAGCCAGAGGGCATCAATGAAGATCGAGACCTCAGTGGCTGCCCGATCCATGCGAGTGTGGGATGCGGGCCAAGCCACCGTCTCTCCCCACTCGTTGAAACTAGAGGCAAGCATGGGGCACACCTTGTCCATGGCCTCATTGTTGAGCACCCGAGGCCGGCCGAGCGCCGGCTCAAGAGACGGAGGCGCAGTTGGCAACGATAGGGGTTTCTTCCCCTTTTCAGCTTGTTTCGGCGCCATGGCAATGAAGCAGGCGGAGCGTAAGCCGGATTGTCAGGGCAGAGTAGGGCCTTGAGGAAGCAGGGAGATTGGAAGAGCTAGGTGTGGGCGAAGGAAGAATAACTGTGTAGGCTGCGGGGGCCGCATAGCTAGGCGGATTCAAAGGCAGTGTGGGGAAGCGGAGACGCCCACGTCCAATCAACCGCCACGCGTCAACCAAGGCCGCAGGCTTTTGGGGCCTGCGGTGCTCCGTACTTGACCCTTGGCTTCGCCGCAAAGCCCAGCCCGAGCGCACCATGGGCCCGGGAGCTACTGTCGGCGTTCTAGGAACGGGGGTCCCCAGACTTGCCTGCCTGCGGCCCACGGTGTGGCTAAGCGAGCAGGCCGTACGGCCCATCTTCATCAACAAGGCATCCAAGACCCTCGCGAGGGGCCAAGCCTCGCGAGGCGGGCGACGCAAGACCTCCTCAGGAGTGGCCTAGTCAGGCAGGCTCACGAGGAGCGAAGATATCAAGGCGGGGAAAACCTCACGAGGCTATCGTGACATGAGCCATGACGATCGGCGCCAGGCGGGCGCCAGCGTGCAGCGTCCTTGTTTCCTCTTTGGTGCTAAGGAGGCTAGCGCAGGCGAGGAGTTCCGAGGCATCAGGCTAAGGTTGCTATATCGGTGCAAAGAGACCAAGACCAGGAGGATGGCAAGGCGGAGGTCATCGTCGAGCCCAAGACGGCGTCACCACCAGAGCCTTTTGCAGGCGAAGACCACTTTGTTCAGGTTAGCTTGTACTAGCTGTCCCCCTTCGAATTTGCCTGCCGTTGTTGGGTCCCTTCCCGCTCAACATTTGGGAAGAAGACCAGGTCCTATATAAGTAGGGCTAGCCACCACAGCAGGGGCATCGAGCAGTTCATCCAGCTCTCACCCGCTAAGCCACCAAGCACAAGAACACCTCCACCTCAGGAGGTTGTTCTTCTCTCTGTATCATTCATCATCAGCCCAAGAGGCAATCCATCCACCACAACACTGGAGTAGGGTATTACACCACAACGGTGGCCCGAACCAGTACAAATCTCGTGTCTTTCTATGTTGCGAGTTCGTCGAGTTCGTCCACGAGATCTTAGAGAGCTAGGGCGTAGATCGAGAGGAGGGAAATACTTTGCGCGCACCCCAGTGTTTGAACCTTGAGGGTTTGCCGGAACCCCACATCCGACAGATTAGGGCATTGTCTTCATAAGTGGCAGAGGGATCCCCCTGAAGATGTGCATATAAGTAGTTTACTTTTGAATGCAAATGCACATGGCAGGTTTTAATTGCGGAGATCCTCTTCAACTCATGAAGACAATTCATGATGCACAAAAAAAATATCAAAGATAATGACATGCATAATGAAAAATGAATGCAAATGCACATGGCAGGTTTTAATTGCGGAGATCCTCTTCAACTCATGAAGACAATTCATGATGCACAAAAAAAATATCAAAGATAATGACATGCATAATGAAAAATGGACGTCTGCGAAATGACCCTATGCGGAATTTATCATCGCATCACAAACTGGCAGAAACAGTAGCAGACGACCATCAAGTTTAAGTGTTACAACCCAAAGAACCAAATGTATCAAAAGACGAGAGTTGAAACCACTTGGCAAAATATAGCAACCACCCATATGGACCCGCTTGAAGACTATCAACTCATATGCTTCTCCCCCTTTTGTCAGTAAGGACCAAAAAGGTTTGAAGACATAGAGCATCTACTCGTTCCCATCAGGAGCAGATGAAGGTGCAGGGTAGACGTTGGAGTTTGGAGGTGCAGACGGGCCTGGTGTAGTGTCGAGACGCGGTGAAGTCATGGTTGGTGAAGTAGCATCGTCTTCTTCATTGATGACTCTCGCAACAACAGTTGCAGCCGTAGATGCATGATGTCTACTACACAACCTTCTTCTTGTAGACATTGTTGGGCCTCCAAGTGCAGAGGTTTTGTAGGACAGTAGCAAATTTCCCTCAAGTGGATGACCTAAGATTTATCAATCAGTGGGAGGCGTACGATGAAGATGGTCTCTCTCAAACAACCCTGCAACCAAATAAGAAAGAGTCTCTTGTGTCCCCAACGCACCCAATACAATGGTAAATTGTATAGGTGCACTAGTTCAGCGAAGAGATGGTGATACAAGTGCAATATAGATGGTAGATATAGGTTTTTGTGATCTGAAAATATAAAAACAACAAGGTAACTAACGATAAAAGTGAGAGTAAACGGTATTGCAATGCTAGGAAACAAGGCATAGGGTACATACTTTCACTAGTGCAAGTTCTCCCAACAATAATAACATAACTGGATCATATAACTATCCCTAAACATGCAACAAAGAGTCACACCAAAGTCACTAATAGCGGAGAACAAACGAAGACATTATGGTAGGGTACGAAACCACCTCAAAGTTATCCTCTCTGATCTATTTATTAAAGAGTTTGTAGTAAAATAACACGAAGCTATTCTTTCCGTTCAATCTATCATAGAGTTCGTACTAGAATAACACCTTAAGACACAAATCAACCAAAACCCTAATGTCACCTAGACACTCCAATGTCACCTCAAATATCCGTGGGTATGATTATACGATATGCATCACACAATCTCAGATTCATCTATTCAAACCAACAGAAAGTACTTCAAAGATTGCCCCAAAATTTCTACCGGAGAGTCAAGACGAAAACATGTGCCAACCCCTATGCATAGGTTCATGGGCGGAACCCGCAAGTTGATCACCAAAACATACATCAAGTGGATCACGTGATATCCCATTGTCACCACAGATAAGCACGGCAAGAAATACATCAAGTGTTCTCAAATCCTTAAAGACTCATTCCGATAAGATAACTTCAAATGGAAAACTCAATCCATTACAAGAGAGTAGAGGGGGAGAAACATCATAAGATCCAACTATAATAGCAAACCTCGCGATACATCAAGATCGTGCCGAATCAAGAACATGAGAGAGATCAAACACATAGCTACTGGTACATACCCTCAGCCCCGAGGGTGAACTACTCCCTCCTCATCATGAAGAGCGCCGGGATGATGAAGATGGCCACCGTGAGGGTTCTCCCCTCTGGCAGGGTGCCGGAACAGGGTCCCGATTGATTTTTGGTGGCTACAGAGGCTTGCGGCGGCGGAACTCCGGATCTATTCTGTTCCCCGATGGTTTTAGGGTATATGGATATATATATAGGGGAAAGAAGTCGGTAAGGGGAGCCACGAGGGGCCCATGAGGGTGGAGGGCGCGCCCAGGGAGGGTGGGCGCGCCCCCTGCCTCATGCCTTCCTCGTTGCTTCCTTTACATACACTCCAAGTCTTCTGGATTGCTTCTGTTCGAAAAATAACTCTCCCGAAGGTTTCATTCGGTTTGGACTCCGTTTTATATTCCTTTTCTGCGAAACACTGAAACAAGGGAGAAAACAGAAACTGGCACTGGGCTCTGGGTTAATAAGTTAGTCCCAAAAATAATACAAAAGTGCATAGTAAAGCCCATAAACATCCAAAACAGATAATATAATAGCATGGAACAATAAAAAATTGTAGATACGCTGGAGACGTATCAGCATCCCCAAGCTTAATTCCTACTCATCCTCGACTAGGTAAATAATAAAAACAAAATTTTCGATGTGGAATGCTACCTAACATAATTATCAATGTAATCTTCTTTATTGTGGCAAGAATATTCAGATCCACAAGATTCAAAGCAAAAGTTTAACATTGACATGAAAATAATAATACTTCAAGCATACTAACAAAGAAATCATGTCTTCTCAAAATAACATGGCCAAAGAAATTTATCCCTACAAAATCATATAGTCTGGCTATGCTCTATCTTCATCACACAAAGTATTTAAATCATGCACAACCCCGATGACAAGCCTAGCAATTTTTTCGTACTTTTGATGTTCTCAAACCTTTTTCAATCTTCACGCAATACATGAGCATGAGCCATGGACATAGCACTATAGGTGGAATAGAATGGTGGTTGTGGAGAAGATGAAAAAAGAAGATAAGATAGTCTCACATCAACTAGGCGTACCGACGGGCTATGGAGATGCCCATCAATAGATATCAATGTGAGTGAGTAGGCATTTCCATGCAACGGATGCACTAGAGCTATAAGTGTATGAAAGCTCAACAAAAGAAGCTAAGTGGGTGTGCATCCAACTCGCTTGCTCACGAAGACATAGGGCCTTTTGAGGAAGCCCATTATTGGAATATACAAGCCAAGTTCTATAATGAAAAATTCCCACTAATATATGAAAGTGACAACATAGGTGACTCTCTATCATGAAGATCATGGTGCTACTTTGAAGCACAAGTGTTGTAAAAGGATAGTAGAATTGTCCCTTCTCTCTTTTTCTCTCATTTTTTGGACCTTTTATCTTTTTATCTTTTTTTCTTTTTTTTGCTTTTCTATTTTTCGTCCGAAGTCTCATCCCGACTTGTGGGGGAATCATAATCTCCATCATCCTTTCCTCGCTTGGGACAATGCTCTAATAATGATGATCATCACACTTTTATTTTCTATACAACTCAAGAATTACAACTCAAAACATAGAACAAAATATGACTCTATGTGAATGCCTCCTGCGGTGTACCAGGATGTGCAATGACTCATGAGTGACATGTATGAAAGAATTATGAACAATGGCTTTGCCATAAATACGATGTCAACTACATGATCATGCAAAGCATTATGACAATGATGGAGCGTGTCATAATAAACAGAACGGTGGAAAGTTGCATGGCAATATATCTCGGAATGACTATGGAAATGCCATGATAGGTAGGTATAGTGGCTGTTTTGAGGAAGGTATATGGTGGGTGTATGATACCGCGGCGAAAAGGTGCGGTATTAGAGAGGCTAGCAATGGTCGAAGGAAGAGAGTGCGTATAATCCATGGACTCAACATTAGTCATAAAGAACTCATATACTTATTGCAAAAATCTACAAGTTATCGAAACGAAGTACTACGCGCATGCTCCTAGGGGGATAGATTGGTAGGAAAAGACCATCGCTCGTCCCCGACCGCCACTCATAAGGAAGTCAATCAATAAATAAGTCATGCTCCGACTTCATCACATAACGGTTCACCATACATACATGCTACGGGAATCACCAACTTTAACACAAGTATTTCTCAAATTCACAACTAATCCACTAGCATGAATCTAATATCACCATCTTCATATCTCAAAACAATCATAAGGAATCAAACTTCTCTTAGTATTCAATGCACTTTATATGAAAGTTTTTATTATACCTATCTTGGATGCTCATCACATTAGGACTAATTTTATAGCCAAAGCAAATTACCATGATGTTTAGGACTCTCAAAATAATATAAGTGAATCATGAGAGTTCATCTATTTCTTCAAAATAAAACCACCGTCGTGCTCTAAAAGATATAAGTGACGCACAAGAGCAAATGACAAACTACTCCGAAAGATATAAGTGAAGATCAATGAGTAGTCGAATAATTAGGCAACTATGTGAACACTCTCTAACATTTAATAATTTAAGATCTTGGTATTTTATTCAAACAGAAAGCAAAACAAAAGAAAATAAAATTATGCTCCAAGCAAAACACGTATCATGTGGTGAATAAAAATATAGCTCCAAGTAAAGTTACCGATGAACGAAGACAAAAGAGGGGATGCCATCCGGGGCATCCCCAAGCTTAGGCTCTTGGTTGTCCTTGAATATTACCTTGGGGTGTCTTGGGCATCCCCAAGCTTAGGCTATTGCCAATCCCTATTCCATAGTACATTTAATCTTTACCAAAACTTGAAAACTTCACAACACAAAACTTAACAGAAAACTCGTAAGGTCCGTTAGCGAAAGAAAACAAAACACCACTTCAAGGTAGTGTAATGAACTCATTCTTCATTTGTATTGGTGTTAAATATAATGTATTCCAACTTCTCTATGGTTTATAAACTATTTTACTAGCCATAGAGTCATCAAAATAAGCAAACAACACACGAAAAACAGAATCTATCAAAAACAGAACAGTCTATAGTAATATGTAACTAAACAAAACTTCTGGAACTCAAACAATTCTACCAAAATAGGACGACCTCGATAATTTGATTATTGATCTTCTGCAATTGGAATCAGTATTTTATCACGTTCTGGTGATTTTAAACAATTGTTTTCGTGAACATATAGTTTCTGGAATTTTCAGCAAGATCAAATAACTATCATCCAAGAAGATCCTATATGTTTAACTTGGCACAAACACTAATTAAAACATAAACAACATCTAACCAGAGGCTAGATAGAAAGAGGGACAAAAAGCAAGGAACTAAAAAAATTGGGTTGCCTCCCAACAAGCGCTAACGTTTAACGCGCCTAGCTAGGCATGACGATTTCAATGATGCTCACATAAAGGATAAGAATTGAAACATAAAGAGAGCATCATGAAGAATATGACAAGCACATTTTAGTCTAATCCACTTCCTGTGCATAGGGATTTTGTGAGCAAACAACTTATGGGAACAAGAATCAACTAGCATAGGAAGGCAAAACAACCATAATTTCAAAACTTTAAGTACATAGAGAGGAAACTTGATATTATTGCAATTCCTACAAGCATATATTCCTCCCTCATAATAATTTTCAGTAGCATCATGAATGAATTCAACAATATAACCAGCACCTAAAGCATCCTTTTCATGATCTACTTGCATATAAATTTTCCTACTCTCCACATAAGCAAATTTATTCTCATTAGGAATAGTGGGAGCAAACTCAACAAAATAACTATCATGTGAAGCAAAATCCGATTGAAAATCATGATGACAAGTTTCATGGTTATCTTTATTTTTTAGAGCATACGTGTCATCACAATAATCATCATAAATAGGAGGCATGCTTTCATCATAATAAATTTTCTCATCAAAACTTGGGGGACTAAACGTATCATCTTCATCAAACATAGCATCCCCAAGCTTGTGGGTTTGCATATCATTAGCATAATGGGTATTCAAAGAATCCAAACTAACAACATTGCAATCATGCTCGTCATTCACATATTTTATGCCAAGCATTCTATGTAATTCTTCTTCTACTACTTGAGCACAATTTTCCTTCCCATCATTTTCACGAAAGACATTAAAAAGAAGAAGCATATGAGGCAACCTTAGTTCCATTTTTTTTGTAGTTTTCTTCTATAAACTAAACTAGTGATAAAACAAGAAACTAAAAGATTCGATTGCAAGATCTAAAGATATACCTTCAAGCACTCACCTCCCTGGCAACGGCGCCAGAAAAGAGCTTGGTTGATGGGGTGTGAGTGCCGCTTACCTAGCCTCCCCGGCAACGGCGCTTGTAAAAGAGCTTGATGTCTACTACACAACCTTCTTCTTGTAGACGTTGTTGGGCCTCCAAGTGCAGAGGTTTGTAGGGCAGTAGCAAATTTCCCTCAAGTGGATGACCTAAGGTTTATCAATCCATGGGAGGCGTAGGAGAAGATGATCTCTCTCAAACAACCCTGCAACCAAATAACAAAGAGTCTCTTGTGTCCCCAACACACCCAATACAATGGTAAATTGTATAGGTGCACTAGTTCATAGAAGAGATGGTGATACAAGTGCAATATAGATGGTAGATATAGGTTTTTGTAATCTGAAAATATAAAATCAGCAAGGTAACTAACGATAAAAGTGAGCGTAGACGGTATTGCAATGCTAGGAAACAAGTCCTAGGGTTCATACTTTCACTAGTGCAAGTTCTCTCAACAATAATAACATAACTGGATCATATAACTATACCTCATCATGCAACAAAGAGTCACTCCAAAGTCACTAATAGCAGAGAACAAACGAGGAGATTGTGGTAGGGTACGAAACCACCTCAAAGTTATCCTTTATGATCTATCTATTCAAGAGTCCGTAGTAAAAACAC
Organism: Aegilops bicornis; assembly: GCA_021605145.1. Taxonomy (NCBI): domain Eukaryota; kingdom Viridiplantae; phylum Streptophyta; class Magnoliopsida; order Poales; family Poaceae; genus Aegilops; species Aegilops bicornis. Next base: position 553,167,627 of record CM038672.1, on the reverse strand, counting down.
GAAGCTATTCTTTTCGTTCAATCTATCACAGAGTTCGTACTAGAATAACACCTTAAGACACAAATCAACCAAAACCCTAATGTCACCTAGAACTCCAATGTCACCTCAAGTATCCGTGGGTATGATTATACGATATGCATCACACAATCTCAGGTTCATCTATTCAAACCAACACAAAGTACTTCAAAGAGTGCCCCAAAGTTTCTACCGGAGAGTCAAGACGAAAACTTGTGCCAACCCCTATACATAGGTTCATGGGCGGAACCCGCAAGTTGATCACCAAAACATACATCAAGTGGCTCACGTGATATCCCATTGTCACCAGAGATAAGCACGGCAAGACATACATCAAGTGTTCTCAAATCCTTAGAGACTCAATCCGATAAGGTAACTTCAAAGGGAAAACTCAATCCATTACAAGAGAGTAGAGGGGGAGAAACATCATAAGATCCAACTGTAATAGCAAAGCTCGCGATACATCAGGATCGTGCCGCATCAAGAACATGAGAGAGAGAGAGAGATCAAACACATAGCTACTGGTATATACCCTCAGCCCCGAGGGTGAACTACTCCCTCCTCATCATGGAGAGCGCCGGGATGATGAAGATGGCCACCAGTGTGGGTTCCCCCCTCCGGCAGGGTGCCGGAACAGGGTCCCGATTTGTTTTTGGTGGCTACAGAGGCTTGCGGCCGCGGAACTCCTGGTCTATTCTATTCCTCGATGGTTTTAGGGTATATGGATATATATAGGCGAAAGAAGTCGGTAAGGGGAGCCACGAGGGGCCCACGAGGGTGGAGGGCGCGCCTAGGGGGGTGGGCGCGCCCCCATTCTTCGTTGCTTCCCTTACGTACACTCCAAGGCTTCTGGATTGCTTCCGTTCCATAAATAACTCTCCCGAAGGATTCATTCCGTTTGGACTCCGTTTGATATTCCTTTTCTGCAAAACACTGAAACAAGGGAAAAATGTAAACCGCACTTTGGGCTCTAGGTTAATAAGTTAGTCCCAAAAATAATATACAAGTGCATAGTAAATCCCATAACCATCCAAAACAGATAATATAATAGCATGGAACAATAAAAAATTATAGATAAGTTGGAGACGTATCAATGAATACTCCGAATCTTCTAAGGAAGGAGTACGATGCAAAACTGCATTGCGGGGAGGCGTGGAATCAAATTTGTAGCGCTCAGTGAAGCCATCTTTGCGAAGATCGTCTTCAGAGCTCAGAAAAGTCAGACTCTTCCGAGACCTCCGACAGGCTTCATGTGACATGAATGCGTTCTTGGTGGCAAGGATGCGAATGCAATTAACATCCACCAAGAGGCTCTGCATCTGACGCTTTAGCCAGTCATGGTGCTTATCCTGTTTCTGATGTAAGGCCACGAGAAGCTCTCGGTCATTGAGTACACGAGATCTCTTCCGAGGCCTTGGAGCAATAGTCCTTTCAGTGGCTTCAGTAGTTGCACGATGAGATGCACGTGTATTTCCAGCCAGACGATAAACATGAGTTGTAGCAAGAACTCCTTCAATTGGTTGCGAAAAGCTTTGGTGATCAACATTGTGAAGATAAATTGGCTCCTTGGTAGGCTCAGGGTAGACAACTTCGACTGACATATCAACCTCAGGCAAGAAGATAAGATGGTTGCACGCAGAGGGCTGATAGTCTACATAAGAGTGAAGTTTGATTAAGCGCATCACCCATGGAGCATAAAACTTCAGGCCAAATAGATCAATTCCAGATGCGGCAAGTTGTCTGATGAAGAAATCTTGAGCATTGAAGCTGATGCCATTGAGAATATAGAAAACCAATGTCTTCATCGTGCCTTCAAGCTTGGCTACAGGAGAATGTCCTTTGACGGGCCATAGAGTTCGCCTTACAATGTGATAGATGGTACGGGGCAGATGCTCGAGGTCTTCGACAAGGAATTCTTTAGGATATTCAGCATCTTGTGGCAGTGGCTTCATCATGCTGAGCATCTGACTCGTGTTGGGCTCAAGCTTCTGAAATATGTTGTCCAATGCATTCCTGTGTAGCTGACAACCAGGTTCATAGAGCTCACCTGGAGTGGGCAGGGAAGTAAGGTCAATGATATCTTGAGCTTTGGCTTCATGGTGCACATCACCTGTCATCCACTCAAGGTCCCAAGTCTTCGGATCCCTGTTGTAGCCACAAATGTGAATAGTGGCATATAATTGCAGTAGAAGCTCATCATTCCAATGCTCTTTGTCAGTAACGAACTGCAGAAGGCCAGCATCTCTGAAACAGTCTAGAGCTTCTTCCAAGCAAGGTAGACCAGCAATGGCTTCACAATCCACACGCATGTGAGGAAAGATTCGCCCTTGATTGTATAAGATGCACGAGTAATAACTGCGCTGCATATAGCTCCGGAAGTGATCAGATGAGATCCTTGGCTTCAAGTATGGGTTCTTGTCACTGTCAAAGAATTTGTTGTGTTCCCTAAAGCTGTTTACATTGAATGATCCTGGCGATGTTGCAACACCTGGGAATCTTGGCAGTCTAGGCTTTGGCTTCTGGACCTGAGGCCTTTGCTCTACATGGTATTCAAATTGTGGTCCTGGAGCAGTGGGAGGAACCAGAATAGGCCACCGATCTGTGACAAGTTCACCATGATTGTAGTCCTGTTCAATTGTGTGAGGGCTTGGGGCTGGAACAATAGCTTCAGCATTGACTGGGGCTTCAGGTTGCACACTAGATTTAGGTGCAACAGTAGCTTCATGTGCCGCAGAGTCTTCAGACATGACAACGTCACTGGCTTCAGCAGTGTTGTGTGCGGCCGCCTCAATGTTTTCAATCTCGTCTTCAATAGTAGGAGGGTCGGGCACAGACATGTTCTCCTCGAGAACAGCTTCTTGAGTAACAGGGGTTTTGGCAATTCTTTCTTCTTCTCTTGGTTCTTGATTGTGATCGGCTGAAGCAGCCGGAATGTCTTCAGCAGTTTTTTCTTCGGACTCGGAGACATTCGCAGTAGGAGTGTCTTCAGGGAACACTTGGCGTGCTAGTGAGCTTTGTTGCACTTCCCCCTCTGGAATACTCGACATGGTGACCTGTGGCCTAGGGCCTTTGCGAAGCCGGCGGAATGCGGGCGACGCTTGTGGTGATGGAGTGGTCTGCACCATGTAATTTCATCGTCAAGCACCGGAGAGGTGACTTGAGGTGGTGTAGTATTGGGGTTTCATCTTTAATGGGGGAGTCTTGAGGGTGATCCGCCCATGAATCATCCTGAGCAATTGGCGTCAATGGACGACCAATGCTGATGAATTTGTTGTTTGTAAGAACAGGCGATGATACCGTTTGGTGCTGGATTTGAGGAAGGACTTCATCATCATCTACATTGTCTTTGGGGCCAATGTCATGAGCTGTGATGGGGTCAACAGCTGGAACTTCTTCATCTTCATAAGCCTCTGTGGAAGCAGGCTCGCGGAGCACAATATGACGCTCTTGAATGGTGGAGGCAGGATGGGCAACAGAAATGGGCTCAACAACAAGTGTCTTGGAAGCAGCAGCACACTCTTTCTTTGAAGACTTCCTTAATTTCTTCTTAGATGGAGCATCATCAGAAGTATTCATGTGCTTGCACTTCTTGGCTTCAGCCTCAGCTTCCCTCGTTTTCTTCAGTTCTGAAGCTGCTGTGGGACCTTTGGCTTCGAGCCGGTCATGCTGGTAGGGAAGACAATGCGAGGTGCTTCCTGCCTTGAAACTTCAGCTTGGGCCACAGTAGGCTTCTTCTTTTGTTTGGCAGCCATCTTGGGGTCAATGCCAGGACTCCCAAGAGCCTTGCGCTTCTTAGCTTCATTGTGGGCTTGAACACATTTCTGAGCGAAATACTTTATGCGCTCTCTTGAACCTTTTGCATCTTCATGTTTTTTTGTGAAACTCTTCCTTGAGGTCATGCAGCATTGATACGTCTCCAACGTATCTATAATTTTTGATTGCTCCATGCTATATTATTTACTGTTTTGGACCATATTGGGCTTTATTTTCCACTTTTATATTACTTTTGGGACTAACCTATTAACCGGAGGCCCAGCCCAGAATTGTTGTTTTTTTGCCTATTTCAGTGTTTTGAAGAAACGGAATATCAAACGGAGTCCAAACGGAATGAAACCTTCAGGAACGTGATTTTCTCATCAGATATGATCCAGGAGACTTGGACCCTCGGTCAAGAAAGGAGGGAGGCGGCCATGCGGGTGGAGGGCGCGTCTCCCCCCTAGGGCGCGTCCCCTGCCTCGTGGGCCCCCTGAAGCTCCACTGACGTACTCCTTCCTCCTATATATACCTACGTACCCCCAACAGATCAGATAAGGAGCCAAAAACCTAATTCCACCGCCGCAACTTCCTGTATATACCTACGTACTCCTTCCTCCTATATATACCTACGTACCCCCAACGAGATCCCATCTTGGGGCCTGTTCCGGAGCTTCGCCGGAAGGGGAATCCACCATGGAGGGCTTCTACATCATCATCATAGCCTCTCCGATGAAGTGTGAGTAGTTTACTTCAGACCTTCGGGTCCATAGTTAGTAGCTAGATGGCTTCTTCTCTCTTTTGGATCTCAATACAATGTTCTCCCCTCTCTCGTGGAGATCTATTCGATGTAATCTTCTTTTTGCGGTGTGTTTGTTGAGACCGATGAATTGTGGGTTTATGATCAAGATTATCTATGCACAATATTTGAATCTTCTCTAAATTCTTCTATGTATGATTGGTTATCTTTGCAAGTCTCTTCGAATTATCCGTTTGGTTTGGCCAACTAGATTGGTAGTTCTTGCAATGGGAGAAGTGCGCTTTGGGTTCAATCTTGCGGTGTCCTTTCCCAGTGACAGTAGGGGCAGCAAGGCACATATTGTATTGTTGCCATCGAGGATACAAGATGGGGTTTTTGTCATATTGCATGAATTTATCCCTCTACATCATGTCATCTTGCTTAAGGCGTTACTCTGTTCTTATGAACTTAATACTCTAGATGCATGCTGGATAGCGGTTGATGTGTGGAGTAATAGTAGTAGATGCAGGTAGGAGTCGGTCTACTTGTCTCGGACGTGATGCCTATATACATGATCATACCTAGATACTCTCATAACTATGCTCAATTCTGTCAATTGCTCAACCGAAATTCGTTCACCCACCGTAAAATACTTATGCTCTTGAGAGAAGCCACTAGTGAAATCTATGGCCCCCGGGTCTATTCTCATCATATTAATCTTCTTGCACTTTATTATTGCTTTGCTTTTTTACTTTGCCTTTTATTTTACTTTACATCTTTATACCAAAAATATTATTTACCATCTCTATCAGATCTCAATCTCGTAAGTGACCGTGAAGGGATTGATAACCCCTTATCGCGTTGGTCACGAGGAGTTATTTGCTTTATGCAGGTACGAGGGACTCGTGCGTAACCTCCTACTGGATTGATACCTTGGTTCTCAAAAGCTGAGCGAAATACTTACGCTACTCTGCTGCATCATCCTCTCCTCTTCGGGGAAAACCAACGCAAGCTCAAGATGTAGCAAGTAGGATTTCTGGCGCCGTTGCCGGGGAGTCTATGCAAAAGTAAACATACCAAGTACCCATCGCAATCCCTTATCTCCCGCATTACATTATTTGCCATTTGCCTCTCGTTTTCCTCTCCCCCACTTCACCCTTGTCGTTTTATTCGCCCTCTCTTTTCCGTTTGCCTTTTTCTCGTTCGCTTGTTTGCTCGTGTGTTAGTTCGCTTACTTGTCGTTATGGCTGGTTTTATATCTTCTCCGTTGTCTCCCGAGAATGAAGTTCTAAATTTTAAGCAAAGGGAGGGAGAAAATCTAAAAGACGCTTGATATAGAATTTGCAATGCTCAAAACAAATCTACCAGGAAGCAATCTACCTCAGTTCTTCTCCGCAATTTTTATGTAGGATCTAATCCTTGGTATAGATTTATCCTTGATACCATTACTGGAGGGAATTTCTTGGGTAGCCATACTTTTGATTCTTATAATGCTATGATAGATTTATTTGGCTCACCACCTCTTTTGGTTAATGGAACTATGTTATCTTTGGAGCATGTAATGCAAAGACTTGAAATTATTGAAAATAAAGTTGCTACCGTTGAGTTAATTGAAAATCTAGATAAGAAGATCCACAATCAAATTACCCAATATGGATCTAAGGTAGGAGTAACTTTAAAATATATTAAGGAGAGGGAACCCATAGTTAATGAGAAAATAAATCAAGATTCCTCTAGAATTGATAAACTTGAGGGTATAATTACCAACTTGGTAACCGCTTGTTCTCCCGTCAAAAATAATCCAAGTCCACCTACTAAAATTGCTAAGCTCATGTATGTTCCTAAGAATAAGGATGAATCATCTAGTAAGGAAACCGCGGATCTTAAATCTATAAGTATTCAACCCAATCTTTTTGCTATCATTAAGGAACCATTTGGTACGAATGAATTTTTCGATCTTTTGCCTAAAATTTTGATAATTACTTGAAAGAAAGAAATTTCTAAGGAAGTTAGATGCCTCGTTGAAGAATTGCCTACCAAAGATGGCAATACCTAGATCTATCCTTGCTTTTATGCCTAGCTAGGGGCGTTAAACGATAGCGCTTGTTGGGAGGCAACCAAATTTTATTTTTAGTTTTTGTTTTTGTTTCTGTTTAGGAATAAATAATCCATCTACCTTCTGTTTAGATGTGGTTTTATGTTTTAATTAGTGTCTGTGCCAAGTTAAACCTATAGGATCTTCTTGGATGGTAGTTATTTGATCTTGCTGTAATTTCCAGAAACTTTCTGTTCATGAAAACAATTGTTAAAAATCACCAGAACTTGATAAAATAGTGATTCCAATTGCTTCTGATCAATAAGCAAATTTCCTAGATCTTCCTATTTTGTCTGAAATTTTGTAGTTCCAGAAGTTTGCGTTAGTTACAGATTACTACAGACTGTTCTGTTTTTGATAGATTCTTTTTTTCGTGTGTTCTTTGCTTATTTTGATGAATCTATGGCTAGTAAAATAGTTTATAATCCATAGATAAGTTGGAATACAGTAGGTTTAACACCAATACAAATAAAGAATGAGTTCATTACAGTACCTTGAAGTGGTCTTTTGTTTTCTTTCGCTAACGGAGCTCACGAGAGTTCTTTTGAGTTTTGTGTTGTGAAGTTTTCAAGGTTTGGGTGAAATCTTTTGATGGATTATGGAACAAGGAGTGGCAAGAGCCTAAGCTTGGGGATTCCCATGGAACCCCAAGATAATCTAAGGACACCAAAAGTCAAAGCTTGGGGATGCCGGAAGGCATCCCTCTTTCGCCTACTTCCATCGGTAACTTTACTTGGAGCTATATTTTTATTCACTACATGATATGTGTTTTGCTTGGAGCGTCTTGTATTATTTGCGTCTTTGCTTTTTAGTTTACCACAATCATCCTTGCTGTACACACCGTTTGAGAGAGCCATACATGAATTGGAATTTGATAGAATACTCTATGTCCTTCACTTATATCTTTTGAGCTTTATAGTTTTGCTCTAGTGCTTCATTTATATCTTTTAGAGCACGGTGGTGGATTTGTTTTATAGAAACCTTTGATCTCTCATGATTCACTTAGATTATTTTGAGAGCCTTAAATAGCATGGTAATTTGCTTAAAAATAATAATATGCTCGGTATTCAAGATTTGTAAAACTTTCATTTGAGTGCGGTTAATACTAAGAAAAGTTTGATACTTGATATTTGTTTTGAGATATGGAGGTAGTAATATTAGAGTCATGCTAGTTGAGTAGTTGTGAATTTGAGAAATACTTGTTTTAAAGTTTGTGATTCCCGTAGCATGCACGTATGGTGAACCGTTATGTGATGAAGTCGGAGCATGATTTATTTATTTATTGTCTTCCTTATGAGTGGCGGTCGGGGACGAGCGATGGTCTTTTCCTACCAATCTATCCCCCTAGGAGCATGCGCGTAATACTTTGCTCTGATAACTTGTTGATTTTTGCAATAAGTATATGAGTTATTTATGACTAATGTTGAGTCCATGGATTATGCGGACTTTTCTCACCCTTCCACCATTCCTAGCCTCTCTAATACCGCGTACTTTTCGCCGATATCTTACACCCACCATAAACCTTCCTCAAAACAGCCACCATACCTACCTATCATGGCATTTCCATAGCCATTCCGAGATATATTGCCATGCAACTTTCCACCGTTGCATTTATTATGACACGCTCCATCATGGTCATATTGCTTAGCATGATCATGTAATTGACATCGTATTTGTGTCAAAGCCACCGTTCATAATTCTTTCATACATGTCACTTATGAATCATTGCATATCCCGGTACACCGCCGGAGGCATACACATAGAGTCATATTTTGTTCTAAGTATCGAGTTGTAATTGTTGAGTTGTAAGAAAAACAAAAGTGTGATGATCATCATTTTTAGAGCATTGTCCCAAGTGAGGAAAAGATGATGGAGACTATGATTCCCCCATAAGTTGGGATGAGACTCCGGACGAAAAAAAAGAGATAAGAAAAGAGGCCATAAAAAAAAGATAAAAGGCCCAAATAAAAAAATGAGAGAAAAAGAGAGAAGGGACAATGTTACTATCCTTTTACCACACTTGTGCTTCAAAGTAGCACCACGATCTTCATAATAGAGAGTCTATCGTTTCATCACTTTCACATACTAGTGGGAATTTTTGATTATAGAACTTGGCTTGTATATTCCAATGATGGGCTTCCTCAAATTGCCCTAGGTCTTCGTGAGCAAGCGAGTTGGATGCACACCCACTTAGTTTCTTTTGTTGAGCTTTCATATACTTATAGCTCTAGTGCATCCGTTGCATGGCAATCCCTACTCACTCACATTGATATCTATTGATGGGCATCTCCATAGCCCGTTGATACGCCCAGTTCATGTGAGACTATCTTCTCCCTTTTTGTCTTCTCCACAACCACTATTATATTCCACATATAGTGCTATATCCATGGCTCACGCTCATGTATTGCGTGAAGATTGAAAAAGTTTTGAGAATGTCAAAAGTATGAAACAATTGCTTGGCTTGTCATCGGGGTTGTGCATGATTTAAATACTTTGTGTGGTGAAGATAGAGCATAGCCAGACTATATGATTTTGTAGGGATAACTTTCTTTGGCCATGTTATTTTGAGAAGACATAATTGCTTTGTTAGTATGCTTGAAGTATTATTTTTTTTATGTCAATATTGAACCTTTATCTTGAATCTTTCGAATCTGAATATTCATACCACAATTAAGAGGAGTTACATTGAAATTATGCCAAGTAGCACTCCGCATCAAAAATTCTCTTTATATCATTTACCTACTCGAGGACGAGCAGGAATTAAGCTTGGGGATGCCTGATACGTCTCCAACGTATCTATAATTTTTATTGCTCCATGCTATTTTATCTATTGTTTTGGACCATATTGGGCTTTATTTTCCACTTTTATATTACTTTTGGGACTAACCTATTAACCGGAGGCCAAACCCAGAATTGCTGTTTTTTTGCCTATTTCAGTGTTTCGAAGAAACAAAATATGAAACGGAGTCCAAACGGAATGAAACCTTCGGGAACGTGATTTTCTCATCAGATATGATCCAGGGGACTTGGACCCTCGGTCAAGAAAGGAGGGAGGCGGCCACGAGGGCGGAGGGCGCCCCCAGGGCGCGCCCCTTGCCTCGTGGCCCCCCTGAAGCTCCATCGACGTAATCCTTCCTCCTATATATACCTACGTACCCCCAACAGATCAGATAAGGAGCCAAAAACCTAATTCCACCGCCGCAACTTCCTGTATCCATGAGATCCCATCTTGGGGCCTGTTAGGAGCTCCACCTAAGGGGAATCCACCATGGAGGGCTTCTACATCATCATCATAGCCTCTCCGATGAAGTGTGAGTAGTTTACTTCAGACCTTCGGGTCCATAGTTAGTAGCTAGATGGCTTCTTCTCTCTTTTTGGATCTCAATACAATGTTCTCCCCCTCTCTCGTGGAGATCTATTCGATGTAATCTTCTTTTTGCGGTGTGTTCGTTAAGACTGATGAATTGTGGGTTTATGATCAAGATTATCTATGAGCAATATTTGAATCTTCTCTAAATTCTTTTATCTATGATTGGTTATCTTTGCAAGTCTCTTCGAATTATCCGTTTTGCTTGGCCAACTAGATTGGTAGTTCTTGCAATGGGAGAAGTGCTTAGCTTTGGGTTCAATCTTGTGGTGTCCTTTCCCAGTGACAGTAGGGCCAGCAAGGCACGTATTGTATTGTTGCCATTGAGGATAACAAGATGGGGTTTTTATCATATTGCATGAATTTATCCCTCTACATCATGTCATCTTGCTTAAGGCATTACTCCGTTCTTATGAACTTAATACTCTAGATGCATGCTGGATAGCGGTTGATGTGTGGAGTAATAGTAGTAGATGCAGGCAGGAGTCGGTCTACTTGTCTCAGACGTGATACCTATATACATGATCATACCTAGATACTCTCATAACTATGCTCAATTCTGTCAATTGCTCAATAGTAATTGCTCACCCACCGTAAAATACTTATGCTCTTGAGAGAAGCCACTAGTGAAATCTATGGCCCCCGGGTCTATTCTCATCATATTAATCTTCCTACACTTTATTATTGCTTTGCTTTTTTACTTTGCCTTTTATTTTACTTTGCATCTTTATACCAAAAATATTATTTATAATCTCTATCAGATCTCACTCTCGTAAGTGAACGTGAAGGGATTGACAACCCCTTATCGCGTTGGTTGCGAGGAGTTATTTGCTTTGTCCAGGTACGAGGGACTCGCGCGTAGCCTCCTCTTTGGATTGATACCTTGGTTCTCAAAAGCTGAGGGAAATACTTACGCTACTCGCTGCATCATCCTCTCCTCTTCGGGGAAACCAACGCAAGCTCAAGACGTAGCAAGAAGGATTTCTGGCGCCGTTGCCGGGGAGTCTACGCAAAAGTCAACATACCAAGTACCCATCGCAATCCCTTATCTCCCGCATTACATTATTTGCCATTTGCCTCTCGTTTTCCTCTCTCCCACTTCACCCTTGCCACAAAAGTCTACTGGGTTGTCAAACCACTCATAGATGAAGTTATTCAAAATATCCACATCAAAGAGGGGCAGATCGTTGAAGATCTCCGCCTTGTGGTTGCTCTTAATCTACAACTCAATAGAATCATCACCAAGATCTTCGTCGCTTGACAGATCAATGGTTTTATTTTCATTCCTCAGAATGGTAGCTGGGGTTAGTTCTTTCCCTGAACTCTTCATGGGCTTCTTCTTCCTAGACTTCTCTGTCTTCCTGGAGACATGAGAAAGATCTTCAGATTGCACACTGGCTTCAGGAAGTGCAGTGGCCAATGGCTTCATATGTGAAGCACTCAGTGAGGTAGAGGGCTTTGAAGCCTTTGTTTTCTTTTGCTTCTGCGGCTTCGGTGGAGTTGGCACTTCATCTGAATCTGCCTCATCCGCTGTGTGATCCACATCGGCTCCCTGTACTGCTTTGTGAGTGATGAGGCCTTCGAGGTTATAGAAGGGGCCGACGATGATTGGATTTGCATCACGGGTGCCATCAGCCCTTGGAGCAGATGGACCTGGGTTGAAGTCGAGTCCAAGTGCTTTCTTGTTCTTCACAGAAGAATCTTTGGCAAACTTGTAGTTGTGCTTGAATAGATTGTCGTCTCGACACCATAGCAAAGAGGATGGGTCAGCGTTCTCTGGCTGTGGTCCTCGGACCATGCAAGGATAGAAGCCTTGAGCGATGGCTTTGCACTTGGGCTTGGTTTGAAGATTTTTGTATAAGATATCTCCCCATGGTTGCTTGATGGCATTCTTCTCAGCATATTCTGCAATGACAAATTTGTACTTGAACCATTCCTCTGCCCAATATCTTCGAATCATTGGATTCGAGTCTTGCGTTGGCCATAGCTTTTTCAGGATCTGTCTTGTACAGCTCATACGGATCAGGAGGTAGAACCTTGGATGTATTTCCACGATGCTGCTTGCCGCCTTTCCTTGCAAATTTTTTAGTTGCCATAGTGTTCAGACTGAGAGGCTTCAATACAGTGAACGGCTTCCTTTTGCTGGTCAGACAGGAACTGGCTTCTGGAGAATTGATGTGACGCTATAAGAATTCTGCAAATGAATGAAGACTATGAGAACCAAGGGATTCTCCCACGGACATGTACCTGTGATAGCATTAGAGGTGCGAGGGAAGGGGAAGAGGTCATATGCATTCTCTGAAGAGTTTGAAAATGAATCAGTTTGAAGACATTGACCTCATAGCGCGAAGACATTCACTTATTTGGTGAGAGTTGGTTCCAGATTTGTACGAATCCAAGAATAAGTACAAGTGAGGAATCTAACTAGTTGTGAAGCATAAGTGAATATACTTGGCAGGGTATCAGAATCAGAATAAGATAGATCTAGATATGGAAGCTAAGAAACCACTTTTGAGTAAAGTGGATGGATCTTATGGATCAAAAAGGCAGTAAAAGTAAGATTTAATAACCACACGAAGAACTGCTAGGCGAAGTAGAGAGAGAGAGAGAGAGGCCGAGCAGTTCATTCTCTCGCGCCCTAACTTGGCGACGGAAGACACCTACGGTGACGGCGGAGAGGACGTGGTCCGCGGCCGGCGTGAGGACGGCGTCGGAGAAGTCGCGAGAGCTAAGCGCTTCGTCTCCGGCGTCTACGCGAGCTAGCGGAGGCGCTAGGGTTTGTGCGAGGTGGCGAGGTAGAGAAGAGAATGACTGCAGTGAGTTGTGTATTTATAAGGAAAGTGACATCACAGCGTAATTACGCAAGTGCCCCTGGTGGTTCACATATGAAGGAAACGTGGCAAGCATGCAACACATTGGAAGTTGTTCCATGTTCCCACGCACGCCTGGATTGTCGGGTGGTCGTTCCGGCTTCACCGGTTTTCAGGCAATAAGGCTCTAGCATTAAAAACAGATTCAACTTTTGTCTTTGTATCTTCTGCTGACAAGGACGCAGAGAAGACATTCGACGGTTTCAATAGAATGCATATGATCTGGATAGATAGAGTTGAGGTAGAAGTAATGAAGGGTTTAGGGTCCGATCACATTCACTTAGACCAAAAGATTCAAACATGAAGACATAGCTATTAGTGAATGCTGTAGAGGACAGAACACAAGTATATATGTATAAATATGAATACGACAAAATCAGCATTGTGAAGATAAACAAGAAGTCAAATCAATGTTGAAGACAAACCAAATGTGAATTCTTTGCAAATGTGATGCCAGTAGAAACACTTCGAACGAAAGTTTGGTGGTGGCGTTACCCACCGTATAGGAAGTATTAGACCCAGACACGATGCACAATTATCGTGGCGCTCCGAAGTCAAATTCCGTGTTAATGTATTCACACTTAGAGTGTATGTCTTCATTGATTGAAGATATACGTTACTTCGTGTGTTGCACATCTAAGTCATCAACATGCATAAGTGTTAGGATGTGTGCCCAATCACAGGACATTCGAGGATTCTAAGATATTTAGCTCACACCGCAACTTGCAAAACCTTTTCTAATCCAAGGGCTTTGTGAAGATATTTGCCAATTGCTCTTCAGTGTTGACGTGTATGATATCAATATCTTCCTTCATAAGATGATCTCTGAGAAAGTGATGACGAATTTCAATGTGCTTTGTCTTCGAGTGCTGAACTGAGTTGTTGGCAATCTTGATGGCGCTTTTATTATCACAGTAGAGTGGCACACGCTTCAAGTGGATACCATAGTACTTGAGAGTTTGCTTCATCCAGAGAAGCTGAGCACAACAAGATCCAGCAGCAATGTATTCAGATTCAGAAGTGGAGAGAGATACACAGTTCTGCTTCTTTGAAGACCAACAGACAAGTGATCGTCCTAGAAAGTGACATGTTCCTGATGTGGACTTGCGATCAACCTTGTCACTAGCATAATCAGCATCTGAGAATCAAAATAGATCAAACTCTGAGCCCTTTGGATACCATAATCCTAGTGTGTGGGGTGTAAGCCAAATATCAAAGAATTCGCTTCACAGCTATGTGATGTGATTCCTTTAGTGCCACTTGGAATCGGGCACACATGCAAACACTAAGCATTATATCTGGCCTAGATGCACATAAATAAAGTAAAGAACCAATCATGGAGCGGTATACCTTTTGATCGAACTCTTTACCATTGGCGTCAGGACTCAGATGGCTTTTTGTTGGCATTGGCGTCGTGTATCCTTTGCAAACTTGCATTCCAAATTTCTTCCGGCAATCTTTGAGGTATTTTTCTTGAGATACGAAGATGTCGTTGCTCTGCTGCCGGATTTGAAGACCAAGGAAGAACTTCAGCTCACCCATCATGGACATCTGATATTGCTCTTGCATCATGTGTCCAAACTCATCACTGTATCTTTTTCTAGTGCAGCCGAACATAATGTCATCCACATAGATTTGGCACACAAATAGTTCTCCATCATATGTCTTCGTGAAGAGTGTAGGATCTAGAGAACCAGGGTTGAAGTCTTTGCTCTTCAGGAAGTCTTTGAGAGTGTCCTACCAAGCACGAGGAGCTTGTTTGAGGCCATACAGTGCCTTGTTGAGCTTGTATACCATATCAGGATGTTTTGGATCTTCAAATCTAGGTGGCTGTGCAACATACACTACTTCTTCAATCTTGCCATTTAAAAAGGCACTCTTCACATCCATTATGTACAGAAGAATGTTGTGATGGTTGGCATAGGCCAGCAGTATGCGAATGGCTTCAAGCCTAGCCACCGGAGCAAATGTTTCATTGAAGTCAATCCCTTCAACTTGAGCGTATCCTTGAGCAACAAGACGAGCCTTGTTCCTGACAACTTGACCATGCTCATCTTGTTTGTTGCGATAGATCCATTTGGTGCCTATGATGTTGTGCTTGCGAGGATCAGGATGCTTGACCAATTCCCACACATTGTTCAGCTCAAACTGTTGAAGCTCTTCTTGCATAGCTTGAATCCATTCTGGTTCCATGAGGGCTTCAGCAACTTTCTTGGGTTCAGATATTGAGATGAATGCAAAGTGCCAACAGAAATTTGCTAGCTGTGTTGCTCTTGAACGAGTGAGTGGACCAGGTGCATTGATACTATAAATTATATTCTCAATCTGTACTTCATTTGCAACACGAGGATGAACTGGACGAAGATTTTGCTCTTGCTGATCATTGTCTTCATCTTGAGCATTGGCTTCAGGTTGACTAGGCGCAGAAATGATGAGTTCTTCTTCAGCCTGAGCTTCTGAAGGTATGATTTCTCCAGTACCCATAAGCTTGATCGATTCACTAGGTGAGACTTCATCTAGCACATTTGGCAGGTGCTCTCTTTGCGAGCCGTTTGTCTCATCGAACCGCACATCCACACGTTCAACCACTTTATAGTGAAAGAGGTTGAAGACTCTGTAGGAGTGCGAATCCTTTCCGTAACCAAGCATAAAACCTTCATGTGCTTTCGGTGGAAATTTTGAAGTGTGATGTGGATCCTTGATCCAGCACCTAGCACCAAATACTCTGAAGTAACTGACATTTGGCTTCCTACCAGTTAGGAGCTCATAGGACGTCTTCTTCAGAAGCTTGTAAAGATAATTAAACACGGTTGATGACGTGGCATGCTGTATCAATAGCTTCAGGCCAGAACTTCCTAGGAGTCTTGTACTCATCAAGCATTGTCCGAGCCATCTCAATGAGTATTCTGTTCTTGCGCTCCATGATGCCATTCTGCTGAGGTGTGTATGGAGCAGAGAACTCATGAGTGATGCCTAATGTATCAAGGTAAATGTCGAGGACGGTGTTCTTGAACTCTATGCCGTTTTCACTTTTGATGTGCTTGATCTTGACGTCATAATTCATCATGGCATGATTTGCGAAGCGTCTGAAGACATCCTGCACTTCATCCTTGTAAAGGATTATATGCACCCATGTATATCTTGAGTAATCATCAACAATGACAAAGCCATAGAGGCAAGCAGTCGTAGTGAGAGTATAGTAGTGAGTAGGGCTAAAGAGGTCGATGTGAAGCAGCTCGAAGGGTTGAGATGTAGTCATGATTGTCTTCGAGGGATGCTTGGCCCTTGTCATCTTTCCAGCTTCGCAGGCACCTCACATATGATCCTTCTTGAACTTGATGCCCTCGATGCCTACGACGTGTTTCTTCTTCGCGAGAGTGTACAAGTTCCTCGTGCCCGCATGCCCTAGCCTCCGATGCTAGAGCCAGCACTCAGAAGCTTTTGTTAGAAGACATACGGCCAACTGTGGTCCTGCTGAGAAATCTACTATGTACAGATCATCTTTCTGATACCCTTCAAAGACTAGAGATTCGTCAGATTCCATTAGCATAAGGCAACGATATTTTCCAAATATCACGATCATGTTTAAGTCACAAAGCATTGAGACAAACATTAAGTTGAAACCAAGGGATTCAACAAGCATCACTTTATCCATGTGCTGATCCTTTGAGATTGCAACTCTACCTAGACCCAATACCTTGCTTTTACCAGTGTCAACAAATGTGATGTGACTCTTGTCAGATGGACGTAGTGTTGAATCCATCAGAAGACTTTGATCACAAGTCATGTAGTTAGTGCATCCACTGTCCATAATCCATTTGAAGACTTTGGTGTCATACCCTATAGTGCAGTTAGGGGGATAGGCTTCACCAAGGGTATTGTGAAGCATAAATTGTCGCGACCAGACCCGAATGGATCTAGCGCTCTGTGCTCAGTGTCATCCCTGGATCAGTAATGCTGACACCACACAGTACTTCGAAGGATTTATAGCAGAGTAGCAATCACACACTTATTACATCGTTGTCCACAAGGGAACTTAATACAATAATATGGCTTAAGGCCATCTAATAATAACAATGGAAGGCTTGGAAAAACGAGTGAGTCCATCAACTCCAACGGCATCACCGAGTATAGAACCACAACCTAACATCTTATTCGTCGTTGCGAAAAGTCTGCAACATGAAAAGTTGCAGCCCGAAACGGGTCAAGACATGGAATATCTTTGGCAATATAACACATAGAGAACAATGAAGCAATAAGCCTACACTACATGCATATTTGGCTGGTGGTAAGGCTCTACGGTTACATTTTTGCGAAAAGCCAATTTTTCCCTACATCAAAGGAATAATTTTATTTAACTATCATGGTGGTTGTTAAACATTGAGAATGGTTGACAGCATCCTCAATCCCAATTAAAAAGTACTCATTAAAAACCCAATAACTTTATTATTAGAGGTAACATGTTGAGATTCACATGATATTCAAGTACTAGATACTCAAAACGTCCATAACCGGGGACACGGCTAATCATGATTAGTTTTTACACTCTGCAGAGGTTTGCACTTTTCCCCATTAAGACTCGATCGCCTCCGCTTGGTTCTCACACTACATGGTGTTTGAGAAACGGATGACCGAGACATAGTCTTTCGAAGCGCTTAGCACCTTACATGTGGGTAGACCGTACCAACCTACATCCCCTACATCAGCTAGCCTACCCGTAAGAGTTCGCACAACTTAGTCAACTACGCCAGAGCCCATAATTGGCTTGTGGCTGCACACGGAAGTTTCTAGTTTGAATAATCTCATGATCCCTTAGAGCCTGGGTGGCGGTCCGAAGAAATACAGGCAAGTCCTGATAGAAACCAGGTGCCTCAATCCACCCAGATGTGTGTTTAAGTTGCCACCTTAGATAAACCATTAATTATCAATCTCACATCTGTCATGGATATTCACTCACCCAATCCACGCCTACTAGCATAGCATGGCATAATCAAGCAAACGTAGAAGTAACTCCCAAGGTTTCATAAGAAAGCAGGTAATAGGTACTACCTCAATCTACTTCCCATCCCACAATTTGATTAGATCCTAATCATGCAAGTGTTTGAGGGTTTGATCTAATGCATAAACCGGGTAGTAGAAAAGTATGATCAAAGTGTTACTTGCCTTCTTGATGATCCATGAGTCCTAGAGATTCAAATAACAAGCGGCGACCGGGTGATCTAACGCACAAACAACAAGCATACAATAAGTACTCATCTAATGCATGTGGAAATCTCGAATAAAAGATCTAACCAGATAGTTCAACTTAAGAACCCTGGTGGCAAAAGAATCGAATCAAATAAAGTATCGAAAGTCGGAACTCGAGAGAGAACGACTCGGTTTAGCAATCTGAAACTAGGTCAAAATCTCACAGTAGCAAAACTCTGTGAAAATAGGTTAGTCGGAACGGCGGTTTCGTTATTTAAACTCCAGGCGCTTGAATCACCTGATTAGATAAACGAGCAAGAAATAAAACAGTGTTGAAAATCGGATCGTAAATCGAATCGAAAAATAACGGATTAAATCCGATTTAAAAGAAAACGACGAGCGAACTAAATAACGGACGTTCGTTATGTAAGCGAATCCAACGAACGCGTTCATTCAAACGAACGGGTCGGTGAACGTTCGTTAATTAAGAAAACCGAAAAAATAAAACCAATCTAGGTTTTTTTAAAAAACCGAACTTTGCAAAAACCGGATCGGGTCTTTTTGAGAAACCGGATCGGATCGGGCGCTGGCGGTGGCTACCTCCGGTCACCGGCGGGCTCGGGGTCTCCTGGTCGGTGGGTGGCGGTGGGTCGGCGAGGGGCTCTGTGGGCGACGGGCGTGCTCGGCGACGAGGGCGACGGGCGGCGGCTGGCCGGGCTCGGTGAGGGCGGCGGCAAGGCGGGGCGATGTGAGAGAGAGAGGGGGCGTCGGGTTATAAAGGGGAGGGGGCTCGGTTGCGTGGGGAGGGGCACGGGCTGGCTCCGGCGTGTCCGAGCCGGAGTCGGGCGGCGGCGTGGCGGGACTCCTCCAGCGCGGCGCGAGGGGAAGGGAGGTGGGCTGGGGCGCTGGCTGGGCCTGGCTGGGCTGGGCAGTGGGCCTCAGTCCGTGGAGGCGGCGATTTATTTTAATTTTTTAAATTAAAACTAAACGAATAAAAAATACCAAATGAACTCCAAATTAAATAAAACAAATTTTCTCCGACTCCTAAAATGAGTCGAACAAAATGAACTTTTAAAAACTGCAACATGCAAATAAATTTTAAAATGCTCATTTTTGCCTAAGCAAAATAAATCTTCAAAACCCAATTTGATTTATTTAAAATATCTTCATTTTCCCTAAATATTGGGAAAGTCATATTATTCCCTCTCTTGAGATTTTATAGGAAAAACTTTATGAAGATAATTAAATAAATCCCATGATCCTATTTCCAAAATTTGAGAAATCCAAAATATGAAAATAATGAAACTTCCAACTCTCTCCGAGGGTCCTTGAGTTGCGTGAAATTTTCTAGGATCGGAAAATGCGAGAAAATATGATATGCATGATGATCTAATGTATAACATTCCAAATTGAAAATTTGGGATGTTACAAACCTACCTCTTAAGATGAATCTCGCCTCGAGATTCGGGTTGGCTAGAAAATAGGTGAGGGTGGTCCTTGAGCAAAACTTCCTCTCTTTCCTGTGTGGCTTCATCCTCAGTGTGGTGGCTCCAATGAACTTTGCAAAACTTGATAACCTTCTGCGGGTAACTCACTGGCATAATCGAGAATCTTAATCGGTCTTTCCTCATATGTCAAATCATCCTTCAACTGAATTGCTTCCAATGGTACTGTGTCTCTTAACGGTACCTCTGCTATCTCGGGGTGACATTTCTTCAACTGAGAAACATGGAATACATCATGAACTCCTGACAGTCCTTCTGGCAATTCCAATTTATAAGCAACTTCTCCCATGCGTTGCAAAATCTTATACGGTCCAACGAAACGGGGTGCTAACTTTCCTTTAACTCCAAAACGCTTAACTCCTCAAGCGGGATACTCGAGATATACTGTCTCCAACTTCATACTCAATCGCTGCGCTTTGAATCGGCATAGCTCTTTTATGCAGGACTGGGCTACCTTGAGCCTGTCTCTCGAATCAACTTAACTTTACATTCGAGACTCCTTAATCAAATCTGGTCCGAACAACCGGCGATCTCCAGTTTCGCCCCATAACAATGGTGTCCTGCACCTTCTTCCATACAAAGCCTCGAATGGTGCCATCTTCAAGCTGGTTTGGTAACTGTTGTTGTAGGAAAATTCTGCATACACGGCAAATTGTCATCCCAGCTAGATCCATAATCTAGGGCACAAGCTCTCAAAGCATGTCTTCCGTAATCTGATTGACTCTCTCGGTCATCCATCGGTCTGCGTGGGTGGAAAGTCTGCTTGAATTCCAATCGGGTTCCCAATGTTTCGTGCAACCGGTTCCAAAATTTCGAGGTAAACTGGGTTCCTCTATCTCGACACGATGCTCCTCGAACTCCGTAAGCACACAATTCTGGTCATGTATATCTTTGCCAACTTAGCAATCGCTATAGGTAGTCTTGATCGAATAAAATGAGCTACCTTGGTCAAACGGTCGACTATAACCCAAATCGAGTCATATCCTCGAACGAAGTCTTTGGCAATCATGTGATAAAATCCATGCCTAGTTTATCCCACTTCCATTCGGTATCGGCAATGGTTGTAACAATCCTGCCGGCTTCGATGTTACGCCTTTACTTTCTCGACATACATCGCAAACTGCTACATACTCCGCAATATCCTTCTTCATTCCGGTCCACCAGAAAGTATTCTTCAAATCCAAATACATCTTGGTATTTCCTGGGTGAATCGAATAGGGTGAATCATGGGCTTCTTGTAAAATCAATTTCCTGATCTCTGGGTCATTGGGCACATAAACACGGTCTTCGAACCATAGGGTGTCGTGCTCGTCCTCACGAAATCCTTTAGCTTTTCCTTTGCTCATTTTCTCCTTTATAGAGGCAACTTCCTTATCTCGCTTTTGGGCTTCTCCGATTTTGTCCATCGGCGTGACTGAATCTCCAATGCTGCTACATAGCCTCTCGGTACTATTTCCAAACATAGCTCTCGAAGGTCCTCGGCTAACTCATTGGGTATTCCTCCCATCATTAGAGTATTGACGTGGCTCTTACGGCTTAATGCGTCTGCTACGACATTAGCCTTCCCGAGGTGATAATGCAATCTCATGTCATAATCCTTGATAAGCTCTAACCATCTCCTTTGTCTGAGATTCAATTCCTTCTGTGTGAAGATGTACTTCAAACTCTTGTGATCCGTATATACTTCACAATGATTTCCAATGAGAAAATGTCTCCACGTCTTCGGCATGCACTACGGCTGCTAACTCCAAATCGTGAGTGGCATAATTCAACTCATGGGGCTTAAGTTGTCGTGAAGCATACGAAACAACTCTTCCTTCCTGCATAAGCACCGCTCCAAGTCCTCAACGTGAAGCGCCGCAATATACCTCATAATCCTTAGTCCGATCCGGCAATATCAAACCGGTGAGGTAACCAATCTTTTCTTCAACTCCTGAAAACTTGCCTCACAGTCCTCGGTCCATATGAATTTATTT
The DNA here is from genome assembly GCA_021605145.1 of Aegilops bicornis. Classification (NCBI taxonomy): domain Eukaryota; kingdom Viridiplantae; phylum Streptophyta; class Magnoliopsida; order Poales; family Poaceae; genus Aegilops; species Aegilops bicornis. The sequence continues at coordinate 553,146,120 of CM038672.1, read as the reverse complement.
TCCTTCTTCAACAATTCTGTCATAGGCTTAGCAATCCTTGAGAAATTCTCAATGAACCTTCGGTAGTATCCTGCGAGTCCAAGGAAACTCCGAATCTCTCCAACTGTCGTTGGTGCTTCCCATTTGGTTACGGTCTCAACTTTTGTGGGGTCAACGGCTATCCCTTCTCCGGATATAACATGTCCGAGAAATCCAACTTCCTTTAACCAAAACTCACATTTGCTGAACTTGGCATACAACTGGTGTTCCCTCGGTTTCTCAAAACCAATCGCAAATGTTCCTTGTGTTCCTCTTCATTCTTCGAGAAAATCAAAATGTCATCAATGAACACCACGACGAACTTATCCAAAAACTCCATAAACACTTTGTTCATCGTGTTCATGAAATAGGCTGGTGCGTTAGTCAGTCAAATGACATAACGGTATACTCAGATAGTCCATATCTCGTGGTAAATGCTGTCTTGGGTATGTCCCGCTCCCGAATCTTCAATCGATGGTACCACGATCGCAAGTCGATCTTGGAAAACACCTTGGCTCCTTGCAAGCGATCAAACAGGTCATTTATCATAGGTAGTGGGTACTTGTTCTTGATTGTTACTTCATTCAATCCACGATAATCAACAACCATTCTTAACGATCCATCCTTCTTCTCCACTAGCAAAACGGGTGATCCCCAAGGTGAAGAGCTTGGGCGAATAAAACCTTTATCCAAAAGTTCCTTAATCTGCTTCTTGATTTCCGCCAAATCCTGTGCTGGCATCCTATACGGTCGCTTCGATATCGGGCCTGTTCCTGGCAACAGCTCGATCAAAAACTCAATGTCTCTATCCGGTGGCATTCCTGGCAATTCTTCCGGAAATACATCAGGAAAATCCTTCACCATCGGTACTTCTTCCCGCATCACCCTCGATAAGCAATTAACTTGTGCTCTCCTCGGCTCGTGACGTGATACATACTTAATCCGTCTTCCTTCCGGTGTGGTGAGCCAAATTGATCTAGTGGAGCTAGCAATGTTTCCTCCATACTTTGATAACCAATGCATACCTAATATCACATCCAATCCTTGGGATTCCGTAACTATTAGGTCCGAGGGGAAAACATAGTGTCCAATCCTTAATGGCGGTCGATCACACCATTTACTAGCCATGTACTCGCTTCCCGGTGAGGTTACTAGCATGGGTGACCTAAGGGCTTGGGTTGGTAACTTGTACTTATCCACAAATCCCTTGATATGTATGAATGCGATGCACCAAAGATTTAAAAGAACAACCGCGATAAATGACTTAACCAAAAACTTACCGACATCGTGATCGGGCTGATCTTCAACCTCCTCCACTTCAATGTGGTTCACCTGTCCTCTATTGAAAGGGTTGGGCTTCTTTCCAGAGCTTCCATTGCCATTTCCATTCTGGCCTTCTGGATAGTCATTGGCATAATGCCCGATCTTAAGGCACTTAAAGCAAGTAACATGACTCAGGTCTACTTTGGATGGTGTTGACGGGTTGGTGCGATTCTCGTCCGTTGCTTCCTCCATTCCGTTCCCATTCTTGGTGCTGTTATGGTTATGCGAATTTCCTCCTCCATGGGTATGTCAAACTGAATTCACGATTAAGGGGTATAACGAGGTTTCACTGAGCTCCAGAGTTATACTTCCCTTGTCCATACTTCCGCTATGGTTCTCAATTCTGCTTGCTTTCCTTCAAGTTGATGTGCTGCAAACTTCACTCTTTCACCATCCGTGCATCCTGCAGCGGGTCGGCTCCTTCCTATCTTGGCGGAGCCACCATCCGCTACAATTGGCTCGGTGCTCTTGGAATACACCGGCGGATTTAGTCTAAGGAAACGAGTCGGATGATCCGCAGTGGTGGTGGCGGTGGGTTGTTGTTGTTGTTGTTGCCTGGTTCGCACCGGTGTTTGAATCGTGGTATTCTCGCTGGATCAGTTGGGTGATCTCCGGTGGGAAAACGAATCCGGGTCGGCGTCTCGGAGGCATCGATGGGTTTAGAAAAGATGAGAATTTAGAATAGAATGAGGTCTAAGGGGAATCACTACCCAAATGCACATGGGCAAATACACACAAAATCACTTCATTCAATCAAACAAGGCTTACAACGATCTAACTATCGCCAAAGGTGCGTGTACTATAATGTTTACATGGAGGGAATACTACTAATATGTGGGGGACTTCTACTAATTTGAACCGGTGGAAGACTCCATAATGTCTGCTCCAGCTTCGTCTTCAAAGTCGGGTTCACTTGGATCCGAATCAGTGTCGTCGATGTTGATGTAGTCGCTTGGGCAATCAACATACTGGTCTTCATTCCTGAGCGCCAACTTCTTCTTGAGTTCTTCAATCTCGTACTTAAGATCGTTATTGTGTCTTCCTAGAGCTACGATCTCGTCCATATAGTCCTTGCGAGTTGTCTTTAGTTCTTCTTCAAGCTCGATGATCCTTCCCTTTGCATTCTGCAACTCCAACATATCATTGCACATCTGGTTCTCCTGGCGTCGAATGTGCTGGTTTAACTCCTGGATAAATGCTGCAATGGATCTATCCTTCTTAGTGTTGACGACTTCCCATTTGTCGTCTCGGCGTCTGCAAATCTGGTAGATTGTGTCCTTGAGGTCTTCTTGATAAACTTCTCCAATGCGTCCCATGGTGATGTGAGCTGCCATGCTCTTTCCTGGACTCCAAGTTGGTGCAATCAAAACACTATCTATTGGCTTGGTGATTGGGGCGAATGTCCTTCCCGAACGTGAGCGTGAATCTTCCAGCGCTCCTCTTCAGCAAGAGTGGCGTTGAAAGTTCCGGTGAAACTTGGTAATCCAATGTTCGTACTTGGTAACTTCCTTCAAGTGAAATCCAAATGGTGTGCCTTCATCCGGTTGGGTGTACTTGATCTTCGCGTCCGTCATCCTAAAGAGAGTAGAAAAGAGGAGGAGTTAGAAAATGGGAAGAGAATAGTGATCTATGGCTTTATCTTAGTGGACGTGTCCTATAGTCGGTGGTGCTCGATACCATTCTCTCGTCATGACTGCACCGAATGGATCTAGCGCTCTGTGCTCGATGTCATCCCCGGATCGAATGCCGACACCACACAAAGATTTCAAGGATTTATAGCAGAGTAGCAATCACACCCTTATTACATCGTTGTCCACAAGGGAACTTAATACAATAATATGGCTTAAGGCCATCTAATAATAACAGCGGAAGGCTTGGAAAACGAGTGAGTCCATCAACTCCAACGGCATCACCGAGTATAGAACCACAACCTAACATCTTACTCGTCGTTCGAAAAGTCTCGCAACATGAAAAGTTGCAGCCCGAAACGGGTCAAAGACATGGAATATCTTGGCAATATAACACATAGAGAACAATGAAGCAATAAGCCTACACTACATGCATATTTGGCTGGTGGTAAGGCTCTACGGTTACATTTTTTGCGAAAAGCCAATTTTTCCCTACATCAAAGGAATAATTTTATTTAACTATCATGGTGGTTGTTAAACATTGAGAATGGTTGACAGCATCCTCAATCCCAATTAAAAGTACTCATTAAAAACCCAATAACTTTATTATTAGAGTAACATGTTGAGATTCACATGATATTCAAGTACTAGATACTCAAAACGTCCATAACCGGGGACACGGCTAATCATGATTAGTTTTACACTCTGCAGAGGTTCATGCACTTTTCCCCACAAGACTCGATCGCCTCCGCTTGGTTCTCGCACTACATGGTGTTTGAGAAGCGGATGACCGAGACATAGTCTTTCGTAAGCGCTTAGCACCTTACATGTGGGTAGACCGTACCAACCTACATCCCCTACATCAGCTAGCCTACCCGTAAGAGTTCGCACAACTTAGTCAACTACGCCAGAGCCCATAATTGGCTTGTGGCTGCACACGGAAGTTTCTAGTTTGAATAATCTCATGATCCCTTAGAGCACAGGGTGGCGGTCCAAGAAATACAGGCAAATCCTCGATAGAAACCAGGTGCCTCAATCCACCCAGATGTGTGTTTAAGTTGCCACCTTAGATAAACCATTAATTATCAATCTCACATCTGTCATGGATATTCACTCACCCAATCCACGTCTACTAGCATAGCATGGCATAATCAAGCAAACGTAGAAGTCAAGCAAACGTAGAAGTAACTCCCAAGGTTTCATAAGTAAACAGGTAATAGGTACTACCTCAATCTACTTCCCATCCCACAATTTGATTAGATCCTAATCATGCAAGTGTTTGAGGGTTTGATCTAATGCATAAAACTGGGTAGTAGAAAAGTACGATCAAAGTGTTACTTGCCTTGGCGATGATCCATGAGTCCTAGAGATACTGAAATAACAAGCGGCGACTCCGGGTGATCTAACGCAGACAAACAACAAGCATACAATAAGTACTCATCTAATGCACAGGGAAATCTCGAATAAAAGATCTAACCAGATAGTTCAACTTAAGAACCACGGTGGCAAAAGAATCGAATCAAATAAAGTATCGAAAGTCGGAACTCGAGAGAGAACGACTCGGTTTAGCAATCTGAAACTAGGTCAAAATCTCACAGTAGCAAAACTCTGTGAAAATAGGTTAGTCGAACGGCGGTTTCACATTGAAACTCCAGGCGCTTGAATCACCTGATTCCGATAAACGAGCAAGAAATAAAACCGTTTGAAAATCGGATCGTAAATCGAATCAAAAATAACGGATTAAATCCGATTTAAAAGAAAACGATTTAACTAACTAAATAACGGACATTCGTTAATGAAGCGAATCCAACGAACGCTTTCATTGAAACGAACGGGTCGGTGAACGTTCGTTAATTAAGAAAACCGAAAAAAAAATAAAACCAATCTAGGTTTTTTTAAAAAAAAAACCGAACTTTGCAAAAAAACCGGATCGGGTCTTTTTGAGAAAACCGGATCGGATCGGGCGCGGGCGGTGGCTACCTCCGGCGGTCACCGGCGGGCTCCGGCGGGGTCTCCGGCGGGTCGGGCGGGGTCGGTGGTTGGCGGCGGGGTCGGCGAGGGCTCGGGCGACGGCGGCGGCGTGCTCCGGCGACGAGGCGGCAGCGGCTCGGTCGGGCTCGGGTGAGGGCGGCGTGGGGCGATGTGAGAGAGAGAGGGGCGTCGGGTTATAAAGGGAGGGGGCTCGGTTGCATGGGGAGGGGGCACGGGCGGGCTCGGCGTGTCCGAGCCGAGTCGGGCGGCGGCGGCGGCGGATTCTCCTCCGCTGGTGTCGCGTGAGGAAGGGGAGGTGGGCCGGGGGGGCGCTGGGCCTGGGGCCTGGCTGGCTGGGCCGGCTGGGCCTCGGTCCAGGGGAGGGGCGGCGCGTTTATTTTTATTTTTTTTTAAATTAAAACTAAACGAATAAAAAAAATACCAAATGAACTCCAAATTAAATAAAACAAATTTTCTCCGACTCCTAAAAATGAGTCGAACAAAATGAACTTTTAAAAACTGCAACATGCAAATAAATTTTAAAATGCTCATTTTTGCGTAAGCAAAAATAAATCTTCAAAACCCAATTTGATTTATTTAAAATATCTTCATTTTCCCTAAATATTGGGAAAGTCATATTATTCCCTCTCTTGAGATTTTATAGGAAAAACTTTATGAAGATAATTAAATAAATCCCATGATCCTATTTCCAAAATTTGAGAAATCCAAAATATGAAAATAATGAAACTTCCAACTCTCTCCGAGGGTCCTTGAGTTGCGTGAAATTTTCTAGGATCGGAAAATGCGAGAAAATATGATATGCATGATGATCTAATGTATAACATTCCAAATTGAAAATTTGGGATGTTACATAAATATTTGACGAACAAGCGGATTATCAAAGCTTAGATCCAGGTTAGGACTGATAGGATGACTGACAAGTGATTCAGGAACAAAGTACATAGTAAGAACATTTGGGCATTTTATATTGCGCCCCACAAGATGTATTAGGTCCCCAGCAATAGCATCGGACGCCTTTGATTTCTGGCTGGAGACCTTTCCCTGCAAAAGAGAGTTAAGTTTTCTTAACCACCCACATTTTCCGGGGTGGCTTCGAAGCAATGAGTCTAAGTGCAACATCTGACAACTTCGGCTTTGGAGCCCTAGCAAATAGCCTTGCAGGAGGTGAATAATACTCATATGAATAAGCAGAAAAGTTCTTAGTTTTATGAACATAGCGGTTTGAGGAAACACGCTCATATTCATAGGTCTGAGTATGATTTTCCTGCAAAACATTGGCATTAGGGTGACTCTGTTGAGTCGTCTGTGTGTATGAAGCCTTTGGACCATGTGAAGCCTTCGGTCTGGGGTTTGTCTTCTTCCCTGGTGGTGTCGTGATGACATTCATAGGAAGATTCTCAAGACAACTTTTGGGTACCCAGATCTTCTTCATAGGTGGCCCATTCCTCCAGTTAGTACCAATATACCTAGCAAACACTTCACCATTCTGGTTCTTAAACAGTTTATAGTTTGCATCAAAGGATTCATCAATGATAATGGGGTTAGCACAAGTGAAGCCAGATAAAGTAGACGGATCCATTGAAGGTCCCTTTGCAGCAACCCATGTGGTTTTGGGTTACTTCTCAAGCTTCCAATAAGAACCATCAACATTCATTTTCCTCTCGAACCCAACACCCTCTTTCCTAGGGTTTCGGTTCAGAATCTGCTTTTTGAGGACATCGCATAGTGTCTAATGCCCTTTGAGACTTTTGTACATTCCTGTCTCAAGCAATGTCTTCAACCTGGCATTGTCATCAGCAATAGTGGTGGTATCCTCAGCAGAGGGGTTAGTTACCACATCAGCAGTTGAATATATTGCAATAGTAGTAGCACTAGAACATTCAGCAAATGAGGTAGCGTTATCACGCTCAAGGCATTTTAGGCATGGTGGTTCAAATCCTTCCTAAGTGGGACTGATCTGTTAAGGGCGAAGTGACCCGTTCTCCTTTTGAAGATCTTCATGAGCCGCTCTCAATTTCTCAAGTTCTTGCTTCCTTCGAAGATAATCATAGGAAAGCTTTTCATGAGTTGTTGAGAGCGTTTCATGACGACTTTCAAGTTCCTTGTACTTGACATGATGATTTTTATGTCTTCAATTAAGGACTGAGATCGGGTCATTTCCGTGTCCAACAGGTGATCACTTTTGTCTAACAATTTTTGAATATGTTCCAGAGCTTTCTGTTGTTCAGTTGCAATTTTAGCAAGTGTTTTGTAGCTAGGTTTGGATTCACAATCAGAGTCATCTTCACTTGATGTTTGAAAGTAAGCATCGCGTGAGTTTACCTTGGCACCACGTGCCATGAAGCAGTAGGTGGGAGCAGAGTTGTCCTTGTCATTAGCATTGGCGTTGGTGATGGAGCCATTGTCTTCAGTGTTGAGGATGGACTTGGCAACATAGGCTGTAGCTAGAGCAAGACTTGCAACGCCAGAGTCAGACTCCTCCTCAGACTCCACCTCCGTCTCCTCAGAAGCAGACTCATCCTCTGAATCCATCTCCTTGTCAACAAAAGCGCGAGCCTTGCTAGATGAACTCTTCTTGTGTGATGAAGTCTTCGACGAAGACTTGGAATAAGACTTTGAGGATTTCTTCTTCTTCTTGTCATCAGAATCATATTCCTTGATCTTCTTCATCTTCTTGTTCTCATTGTCCCACTATGGACACTCAGAGATGTAGTGACCAGGTTTCTTGCACTTGTGGCATGTTCTCTTCTTGTGGTCATGAGCAGAAGCTTCATCATTTCTTGAGCTTGATCGTGAAGACTTTCTGAAGCCTTTCTTCTTGGTGAATTTCTGGAAATTCTTCTTGGTGAACTGCAGTCAAATTCTTCTTCAAATGAGGAAACAGCCTTTGCCTTCAAAGCGCGAGTTCGTCCATAGTTGGGACCATAGATGTCTCGTTTCTCAGATAGCTAAAACTCATGTGTGTTGAGCCTCTCAAGTATGTCAAACGGATCGAGAGTCTTGAAGTCAGGGAGTTCTTGAATCATTGGGGCTAGGGTGTCAAATGAGCTGTCAAGTGATATCAGGAGTGTCTTGACGATTTCATGCTTGGTGATCTCAGTGGCGCCGAGTGCATGAAGCTCATTTGTGATATCAGTGAGGCGATCAAATATGAGCTGGACGTTCTCATTGTCGGTTCTCTTCAAGTGGTTGAAAAGGTTGCGAAGAACACTGATCCTTGAGTCTCTCTGGGTTGAGACGCCTTCGTTGACCTTGGAGAGCCAGCCCCAGACTAGCTTCGACGTTTCCAGAGCACTCACACGGCCATACTATCCTTTGGTCAGATGACCACAGATGATGTTCTTGGCAGTAGAATCCAGTTGAACGAACTTCTTGAGATCAGCAGGGGTGACACCTTCACCGGTCTTGGGAACGCCATTCTTGACGACATACCAGAGGTCGACATCAATTGCTTCAAGATGCATGCGCATCCTATTCTTCAAGTAGGGGTAATCAGTGCCATCAAAGACATGGCACGTAGCGGAGCCTTTGATTATCCCTGCAGTCAACATAGCTAAAACTCCAGGTGGTTAAACTAAATCACACAGAAGAAGGGAGTGCCTTGCTCTGATACCAATTGAAAGTGCTAGTTATCGACTAGAGGGGGGTGAATAGGCGATTTTTATGGAAGTCTTCAAAACATGGGAGTTTTGAAGACAGACAATAGAAATGAACCTATTGACATGCAGCGGAAGGTAGACTACACTAGACAAGCCATAGTCAAGTATTCAATGAAGTGAAAGCACGAAGACTATTAACAGCTAGGTAGTATGGATCAGGGTGGAAGATAGTATGAAGCCAAACAACAATAGTCGTCACACAGTGAAGTCAAACAGATAATGCAAGCAGGCAATGACTTCACGAAGACAAATTGTGAGTAAAGAGAAGTAAGAGACAGAACCAGTTGCTCGATGAGGACAAGGATTAGTTGGACCAGTACCAGTTGCCGTGACAACTGTACGTCTGGTTAGGAAGGCTGAGATTTAACTCAGAAGACCGCGTCTTCACTTTATTACCCTTGAGATAAGGAAACTTAGTCCTCGCCAATCACTCTGGTAAGTCTTCAAGGTAGACTTCCAATCCTTCATAGACTTCGTGTACCGGCAATCCACAATGACTCTTGGATGCTCAGAACGCGATGCCTAACCGGCTGGAGGATTCACAGCCTCAAGTGTAACAAGTCTTCAGATCACGCGGACAGAAAGACTTCAGTGATGCCAACACTCTTTGGGCTCTGGGTGTTTTGGGCTTTGTCCTCTCAAGGATCTCTCTCTCAAATGCTTCGGAGGTGGGTTGCTCTCAAACGACAAAAGCCATGCACTAACTCTGAGCAGCCACCAATTTATGGCGTAGGGGGTGGGCTATTTATAGCCAGGAGACAACCTGACCTGATTTGGCCGAAATGACCCTGGGTCACTAAGGAACTGACACGTGTTCAACGGTCAGATTCCAAACACACGCGGCGGCTTGACTTGGCACTACTAGGAAAAGGGCTATAGATAATATGGACATTAATGGTGCACCACACATGTGGTGCGCCACTACTATATACTAATGGCGCACCATGTGTTGGTGCGCCATTAGTGTTCAATACTAATGGCGCACCACATCCACGGTGCACCATTAGTAAAATTTTTTAATTTTTTTTTTCAAAACTAGTAATGGCGCACCAGGGGATAGTGCGCCATTACTAGTTAAACTAGTAATGGCGCACCACATCCACGGTGCGCCACTAGTATTTTTTTTCAAAACTAGTAATGGCGCACAGTGTGTGTGGTGCGCCATTACTAGTTGAACTAGTACACGGTGTGCCATTACTAACTTGGCCCAAAAAATCCACCGAATGCACCCCCCCCCTCCCCCGTGGACCGCCTTTTCAGTTCTAAAAAAAATAAAAGAAAATGATGGGAATGTCAAAAAAATAAAAGAAAACAATTTTCCCATGTGATATGTGGTCTACTTGTTGGAAAAATTTAAAATATGAATTTCGACTTTATTTGCAAAATCTCTGTGGAATTTGTAGAATGTGCATAACTTCTGCATAGAACTCGGATTAAAAAGTTTTATATATGAAAAATCATCTACTCGAAATGTTACATCCAAATTTTCAAAATCCTCAAAAAAACCTAACAGAAAAAAAGTTACGGGCATTTTAAGATCTAGAGGGGAAAAATGAAAAAAAATCAAACTTACTAGTGGCGCACCGTTTGCTAGGTGCGCCACTAGTAACAGAAAAAAAATTGGTTTTGAATTTTTTTTTGGATTTTTTTTTCAAATAATGATATGTAATATGACCGGGAAGTTTGAAATATTTTTATAAATTTCATCATACTCATGAACATGAACAAAGTCCTAGACATCAACAAGGTTTAATAGGATTGGTATGATAGATATATCAACGCCTGTTAAGTGTGGTGGTGCTGGGGTTGGATAGAACTGCCAAGTTAAGCGTGCTCGGGTTGGAGTAGTGTGAGGATGGGTGACCTTCTGGGAACTTTGACCACTTAGTGCGATTTGACTTGAGATTAAGCATATTGACCCGAGATTAAGAAAAAATGAAAAAAAAATTGAAATTTTTTTTGAAAAAAATGTGAAAAAAAATTCCAAAAAAATATTTGAAAAAAATAGTTAGTAATGGCGCACTTCTATGTGGTGCGCCATTACTAAGTCAGATAGTAATGGCGCACCGTGTAATATACTAATGGCGCACTCCCTGGTGAGCCATTAGTATCTGGTATACTAATGGCGCACCAGGGGTGCGCCATTAGTATAAAATTCTAATGGCGTGATGCTAGTGGCGCACCTGTAGTGCGCCGCCTTTTCCTAGTAGTGTGGGCTACAAGTAAAGATGACTCATCCAACTCTGGATAAGATTTGCTCTCATAATCTTCGCTCGAAGACATAGGATTTGGTTGAGCATCACATCAGTCACTCTGACTTTGTTCACTTGGACCTCACTTAGCAGTGCGGTGGTTCCTATGACTCAACAAACAAGAAAAGGAAACTACAAAACAACTACGTCTTCGCGCTCCATAGTCTTCATGCGATGTCTGCACGTCATAGTCTTCAATGTGAATGTCTTCACAGACCACCATTATCTTCAATGTCTTCACACATTTTTAGGGGTCATCTCCGGTAGGTAAACCGAATCAATATGGAACTACTACCTGTGTTATCATGCAATTCTCACAAACACATTAGTCCCTCAACCAAGTTTGTTGTCAATACTCCAAAACCAACTAGGGTGGCACTAGATGCACTTACACATATTTCTTGTAGTGTGGCTCCGAGATATTAGCCTCTTTTTATGAATCATTTGGTACTCATGTTGATCTCACTAAGGAGAAGTGGTTTAAATATCATCCCCCTATTAAATAAGAAATAAAAGAATCAGTTATAGCAAAAGATGAGACTATCATTTACAATGTTGATCCAGTTGTGCCTAATGCTTATATTAAAAAAACCACCTTTTCCTGTTAGGATAACGGAACATGCTAAGGTATCAACTGTGATTCGCAAAAGTAACATTAAAGCACCTAAACCCTCTGAACAAATTAAAGTAGAACCTAGTTTTTGCTATGGTTAAGGATCTCTTGGTTGAAAACATTGATGGGCATGTTATTTACTTCTGTGGTGAAGCTGCTAGAATTGCCAAACCCAATGATAAAGATAAACATAGACCTGTTGTTGGCATGCTTGTTGTCTCAGTTAAAATAGGAGATCATTGCTATCATGGCTAATGTGATTTAAGTGCTAGTGTGAGTGATATTCCTTTTACCTTATACCAAGAAATTATGGATGATATAACACCCTCTGAAATAGAAGACATAGATGTTACTATTAAACTTGCAAACAAAGATACCATCACACCACTTGGGATTGTTAGAGATGTTTAAGTCATGTGTGGGAAAATAAAACATCCTAATGATTTTCTAGTTCTTGGTTCCCTGCAAGATGACTTTTGTCCCATTATCTTTGGTAGACCTTTCTTGAACACCGTCAATGCTATGGTAGATTGCCATAAAGAAACTGACAGTGTTAGCTTTGATGATGATTCTCATGAGTTTAATTTATCTAAGTTTCGTACAGAACCTCTTAATAAAGAATTACCTAGTGAGGATGTAATAATTGGTCTTGCTTCTATTTCCATCCCTCCTACTGATCCACTAGAACAATATTTTCTCGACCATGAAATTATATGCGCTTGCGTGAAAGAAATGAGATAGATAAAATATTCTTTGAACAATAACCTCTCCTTAAACACAATTTGCATATTGAAAACCAAGGAGGTACTCCTCCACCTAAAGGTGCTCCTATGTTTGAATTATAACAATTGACTGGCACTTTGAAATATGCTTATCTTGATGAGAATAAGATATATCCTGTTATTATTAGTGCTAACCTTTCAGAACATGAAGAAGAGAGATTATTAAAAATTCTAAAGAAGCACCATGCTGCTATTGGTTATACTATTGATGATCTTAAGGGCATTAGTCCCACTCTCTGTCAGCACAAGATTAATATGGAACCTGATGCCAAACCCGTTGTCAATCATCAGCGATGATTGAATCCTAAGATGAAAGAAGTGGTGAGAACTGAAATACTAAAACTTCTCGAAGCAAGTATAATCTATCCCGTAGCTGATAGTAGATGGGTAAGTCTTGTTTATTGTGTCCCTAAGAAGGGAGGTATTACCGTTGTTCCTAATGATAAAAATGAACTTATGCCAGAAAGAATTGTTACTGACTATAGAATGGTAATTGATTTTAGAAAATTAAATAAAGCTACTAGAAAAGATCATTACCCTCTATCTTTTCTTGATCAAATGCTAGAAAGATTATCTAAGCACACACACTTTTGTTTCCTTGATGGATATTCTGGTTTCTCTCAAATACCCGTTTCACAACCTGATCGAGAGAAAACCACCTTTACTTGTCCTTTTGGAACTTATGCTTATAGTCGTATGCCCTTTGGTTTATGCAATGCACCTACTACCTTTGAAAGATGTATGACTGCTATATTCTCTGATTTTTGTGAAAAGATTGTTGAGGTTTTCATGGATGATTTTTTCGTTTGCGAAACTTCTTTTTATGATTGCTTAAGCAACCTTGATCGAGTTTTGCAAAGATGTGAACAAACTAATCTTGTCTTGAATTGGGAGAAGTGACAATTTATGGTTAATGAAGGCATTGTCTTGGGGCATAAAATTTATGAATGAGGTATTGAGGCGGATAAATCTAAAGTTGATGCAATTGAGAAAATGTCGTGTCCCAATGATATTAAGTGTATTCATAGTTCCCTTGTCATGCTGGGTTCGATAGGAGGTTTATTAAAGACTTCTCTAAAATTTCTAGGCCTCTTAATAATCTTTTACAATAGAATATTCCATTTGTTTTGTATGATGATCGCGTAGAAGCCTTTGAAACACTTAAGAAATCCTTAACTACTGCACCTATTGTTCAACCACCTGATTGGAACTTTCCTTTTGAAATTATGTGTGATGCTAGTGATTATGCTGGTGCTGCTGTTCTAGGACAAAGAGTTGATAATAAATTAAATGTTATCCATTCTGCTAGCAAAACTCTAGACAGTGCCCAAAGAAATTATGCTACTACTAAGAAAGACTTTTTAGCAGTTGTGTTTGCTTGTGATAAATTCAAATCTTACATTGTTGATTCCAAAATAATTGCTCACACTAATCATGCTGCTATAAAACATATTATGGAAAAGAAATAAGCTAAACCTAGACTCAATAGGTGGGCTCTCTTGCTACAATAATTTGACTTACATATCACTGATAGGAAAGGAGCTGAAAACCCCGTAGCTAATAACTTATCTAGGTTAGAAAATATTCTTGATGACCCACCACCTATTGATGATAGCTTTCCTGATGAACAACTAGTAGTAATAAATGATTCTCATAACACTCCTTTGTATGCTGACTGTGCTAATTACATTGTTGCTAAATTTATACCACCTAGTTTCACTTACCAACAAAAGAAAAAATTCTTCTATGATTTAAAACATTACTTTTTGTATGACCCACATCTTTGTAAAGAGGGAGTAGATGGTATTATGAGACGTTGTGTACTTGAGCATGTACGGGAACAAATCCTACGGAAATGTCACTCCGCAGCCTATGGAGGACAACATGCGAGAGATAGAAATATTGCAATCTGGTTTTCATTGGCCTACTCTTTTCAAGGATGCCCATAAGTTTGTCTTGTCTTGTGATAAATGTCAAAGAATAGGTAATATCGGTAAGCATCAGGAAATGTCTATGAATTATTCACTTGTTGTCGAACCATTTGATATTTGGGGTCTTCATTATATGGGACCTTTTCCTTCTTCTAATGGGTATACACATATTTTGGTTGTTGTTGATTATGTTACTAAATGGGTAGAAGCGTTGATCATAACATTTCCATTAAAATTCTTAAAGAGGTTATTTTCCCAAGGTTTGGAGTCCCTAGATATTTAATGACTAATGGTGGTTCACACTTTATTCATGGCGCTTTCCGTAAAATGCTTGCTAAATATGATGTTAACCATAGAATTGCATCACCCTATCATCCTCAATCTAGTGGTCAAGTTGAACTCAGCAACAGGGAAATAAAATTAATATTACAAAAAACTGTCAATAGGTCCCCAAAGAATTGGTCTAAGAAACTGGATGATGCACTTTGGGCCTACAGGATAGCTTATAAAAATCCTATGGGTATGTCTCCATACAAAATGGTCTATGGAAAAGCTTGTCATTTGCCTCTTGAGTTAGAACATAAAGCATATGGGGTAATTAGAGAACTAATTTATGATTTCAAACTTGCCAGTGAAAAGAGGTTATTTGATATTAGCTCACTAGATGAATGGAGAACCCAAGCTTATGAAAATGCCAAACTATTCAAATAAAAAGTTAAGCATGACAAAAGAATCCAAAAGAGGGAATTCAAAGTTGGAGAATATGTTCTTTTGTACAACTCTCGTTTTAGATTTTCTGCAAGAAAACTTCTTTCCAAATGGGAAGGACCATATATTATCGAAGAAGTTTATCGCTCTTGAGCTATCAAGATTAATAATGCCGAAGGTACTAACCCGAAGGTGGTCAATTAATAGGCAAAGAAATAAGCACTATATCTGAGGTACGCCTATTAATGTTGAAACCAATATTATTCAAACCATGACACCGGAGGAACACATAAAAGAAACATTCCAGAACACTTCAGAACCCTGAAAAGGAAGAGGTACATGATACGGTAAGTAAACGGACTCTGAAAAATCCGCAAAAATATTTTCTGTCAGTTTTGGAATATTAGGAAAATAAGGAAAATAAGAAACAATCAGGAAGGCAACCGAGGTGACTATGATACACCAGCGCGCACCTACCCTCCCCGGCGTGCCCTGGTGGGTTGTGGGGCCCTCAGGCACCTTCCCTACTCCGTTTTCCTTCCATATTCTTGTTTCAAAGATAAAAAAATCTTTAAATATACTCCCGGACGGATTGACCACTGCATCACAGAAAAATCCTCTATTCTTTGTTTTGTGATCTTTTCCTGTTAGATCTAGATCGTCATGGCTCCACCAAGCTCCTCCAAGGACAAGTTCTTCGAGAGAGTCATCAACCTTACCTACCGGAGGTGATGAGGCACCCTCAAGCCATTGAGATGCGTGAGTGGGTGCTCCACATCCGGGATGTTCAGTGGCCCAAGAGGACTGGGAGCATGGAGGCCAGGCTCAAGGCGGTGGAACAAGACATCTTCAAGTGTCAAGGGATGGTGGAGCGTGGACTCAACACCAATCACTCCATGATCTCGGAATTCACATGTGATCACATGGTGGATGGCCGGTCTATGAAGGACATCGTCTTCACCTTCAACGAGCAAATCAATTTTCTGCAAAGCCAAATCAATGATCTTCAAAACCAGGTTCTCGAGTATGAAGCAAGATTTAAAGGTATGAGTTTAGCTGCTAGTTGCAGGACTCGGGAGACTCATGCATCCTCTTTTGATGGTGAGCCTCTACCATGGAAGCCGTAGGACAAACTTACTACCTCATCACCACTACCTTCATCATCTTCCCCACCAAAGGAGACTTGAGTACATGGGTATGGGCAGTCGTCTTGGCTTGTGCCAAGCTTGGGGGAGAAGCCCCGGTATCGTATCACCATCACTTTTATTACATTTACCTATCTTAGTTCAATTTTAGCTATTTTGTGATTTAGTTGAATAAAAGTTTAGTATGATCTATTTTCGAGTGCAAGTTTCATGATCTATCTATCTATGTAATCGAGTGAGAGTTATATAATAAAGATTAGTTTGAGTTTTTGCTTATTTACTTTTATGTTGCAATCAAAATAAAAGGAAATGGTGAAAAATATCATATGGTAATCTTATGGTAAATAATGACATCACATAAGGAAAAGTATAAGTGGTGAAATTTGTTGGAAGTTGATAAACATAGCATTGGTCAATGATGCAACTCATGAAAGAACTAATAAGGGAAGAGAAGATTCACATGAAAATACACTATCTGGGACATCTTTTATGATTGTGAGCCCCCATTAAATATTATATGACAAAAATGTTGACATTGGTCAAGGAAGACAACGTAATGATTTATGTTTGTTCATATTCACATAGAAGTTATATTGTCATAGATCCTTCAACATGTGGTGCTTGCTCCACATCTTTGCTAGACAAGAATCCGCACTAAGTAGAGATACTACTTGTGCATCCAAAAACCTTAAACCTAAACTCATGCTTTGAGAGTCCACCATACCTACGTATGGATTGAGTAAGATCCTTCAAGTAAGTTGTCATCGGTGCAAAAGGAAATAAAAATTCCTTCTAAATGTGTTTGATCATTTAGTGTAAGAGAAATTAAGCATCGTAAGAACTTGTGATTGCAAAGTAATAAAAGCGGCAGACTGCATAATAAAGGTTGCTATCATAAGGGGCAATATAACGTGACTTTCTTTTGCATTAAGAGATTGTGCATACAAACCAAAGAGCGAATGACAACCTGTGCTTCCCTTTGCGAAGGGCCTATCTTTTACTTTCATGAATTTACTTTTTATGCAAGAGTCAAAGTATTCTTCTCTATTCCTTTTTATTTTCTCCTTTTGCAAGTACCATGTGGCGAGGAAAGATCTAGGCACATATATCCTGTTGAATGTGAATGATCATGAGTTATAATTGTTGACATCACCCTTGACGTGAATAAGTTGGGAGGAAAAACTATGAGCCCCTATCTTTCTATGTGTCCAGTTCAAACTTTTTTGCTTATATGTATGTGGTGAGTGTTAGCAATCATAGAAGATTAAATGATGGTTGAGTATGTGGACTTGCCAAAAGGTTCCGATACGAGACCCTTCCTAAAAATATGATGAATTGTAGTTGCAAAGTTGACTGAGAACATAGTGTGTTGGTTTTCAATAAATTTTATGCTTTCTACTTGTTAATTAGAAGTTATATGATAAAAGTTATATGATGAAGTTTGTTGTTGTTATAATAATAAGCATGTATAACCCACAATTATAGGGGGTCGCAACAGTTTTCGAGGGTAGAGTATTCAACCCAAATTTATAGATTCGACACAAGGGGAGCCATAAAATATTCGTAAGTATTAGCAGTTGAGTTGTCTGCAACAAAGTGATCAGTAGCACAGTACTATGATATTTTTGATAGCAGTGACAATAGTAGCAGTGGTAACTGTAACAACAGTAACAGTTTGTAGCAGTTGTAACAGTAACAATAGCGATAGTAACTTAGCAAGAGCAACATGTGGAAAACATGTAGCCATTGGATCGATGCATTCGTTGTATGGTATTCAACATATAATAGTCATAACCCAGGGCGACACAGAACTAGCTCCAGTTCATAAATATAATGTAGGCATGTATTCCGTAACTCGTCATACACGTGCTTATGGAAAAGAACTTGCATGACATCTTTTGTCCTACCCTTCCGTGGCAGTGGGATCCGTAAGGAAACTAAGGGATATTAAGGCCTCCTTTTAATAGAGAACCGAAACAAAGCATTAACGAATAGTGAATACATGAACTCCTCAAACTACGGTCATCACCAGAAAGTATCCCAATTACTATCACACTGGGGTTTACGGATCAAAACACATAATAGGTGAATATGACTTGCAAGATCGGATCTAGAACAAAGATATAATGGTGAAAACATAAACGGTTCAGATCTGAAATCATGGCACTCGGGCCCGAGTGACAAGCATTATGCATAGAAAAGTCATAACAACATCAATCTCAGAACATAGTGGATACTAGGGATCAAGCCCTAACAAAACTAACTCGATTACGTGCACTACAGTCATCCGTGACATTTTGGCCCAAACAAAAAAATGTCATGCTTATGAAACTTCTGTGATGATAATTGTGACAATAGCACGTATCATCATAGATGTGGTGGGCTGCTACTTCTATGACAAAAAATCATGACAGAAATTGGCTTTTCATCCTGGGCGGGCCGGGGACGCACCTGCATGACATTCTTTGGGGCGTCCATGATGGAAAAATCATGGTATAAGCGAGGGCGAGGAAAATATCGGGGAGTTCCCTGTTACGGTGGGTGGTCGGGGCCGAGCCAATGCATGGAGGTTTGCGTGTTTCTCTCGTACACATACGCGCGTGGGTGCAAGTCGTTGGGCTCTAACTGAACCCGAGCGAGGCGTTTGCTTCCTGAACACGAGCGATTGCACTAGCTACACGCGTTACTGAACCCGAGCGATCGATCCCTTGGCTGTTAACTGAACCCGAGCGATTCCTTCGCTAGTGTTGCTAACTGAAGCCAATCGAACCTGCTGCCTCTTGTTGAACAGTGACCGTTGTTGGGGGTTGGATGAAAGGCTCCTGGTGGGGGTTGGATGAACAAGACCCCATGGTAGTAGAGGTTGTTGCTGCTGGATGAACAGGACCCTGATCGAGGAGGCCGCCAGACACCCGAGCGGGTTGGGGGTGGGTGAACAGGACCCCGTGGAGGGCTGGTTGAACAGTAGTCGGTGGATGCTGGATGAACAGGACCCCGTGGATGAACACTAGCTGGTGGAGGCATGAGGAAGTCGAGGTGGATGAAAAGTAGCAGGTGGAGATTTGAGGAAGTTGACGGTGGATGAATTGTAACCCATGGAGGCTGGAGCGAGCCAGTAGACGGTGGATGAATAGTAGGCCGTGGAGTCCCGTTTTGCGGTACGCCACACCCCTCCCGATGAACAGGACCCCGTTTCGACCGTAGGCGCTCCAACACAAGTTTGTTTCCTCCGTTTTGCGGTACGCCACAGCCCTCCCAATCAACAGGTCCCCGTTTCGATCCTAGGCACTCGAACTAAAGGCCGTTACCTCCGATTTGCGGTACGCCAGGCCCTTCCCGATGAATAGGACCCCGTTTCGACCGTATGCGATCAAACAAAAGGCCGTTTTCCTACATTTACGGTACGCCAGACCCCATTCCGGCTATTTCGTCCAAGCCGGTTGGCTCCCGATGAACAGGACGCGTTCTGAACTAGTGGCTTCGCTCTCGATGAAGAGGACGTGTTCCGACGTAGTCACTTGGCTCCCAGTGAACACGACGTTGTTTTCTCCATTCTGACCCAGCCGGTTAGCTGCCGATGAACAGGACGACGTTGCTGCCGTCTATTGCCTCTCCATGTACATGATCCCTGGCCGTAAGTATGCACGTGTACACATTAGAGACCCCACCCGTATGTACGTACGTAGTTGTATTTACTTTCTTGTAGCGTGGCTGTACGTATGTGTACACGATATATATACACGGGACAACGTGCCATGCTACGTTCGCACCTCTACTATGACACGTGCATCACCTTACTCGGCCACGGTTCATCGCTGCAGAGGGAGCGATCGACCAGTATGTACGTACACGTTCGTGACCATACAGACAACCCTACGTACGGTTCGAACCGGTAGGTCCCAGCTATCAGGGAGGATAAGGAGGCATTTTTATTCATGCAAATATATAGCTGGTGGGTCCGAGCTGTCAGGGGGAAGAATCATTTTATTTGCCCATAATATGGACGCACTTCCTTGTGTGCAAATATGTAGCTGGTGGGTCCCAACTGTCAGGGGGAAACATTTTGTTCGCAAAATACGCCGGCCCTTCCGGTGGGTCCCCTCCATCATGTGGAGGAATCATTATTTTGCGTGTAATAAGGAGGCACTTCCTTGCTGCGGCCGTGGACCCAGCTGTCAGCCTCTCCACGTATAGTCCTCTTCCGATGGAAGTCGTTCCTTGACCATGTTGACCATGCTGCGCCGAGAGCACCAAGGCGATGGACGACGGCGATGCCTAGGAAGGGAATGACCCGGAGCAGGGGAAGATTCGGTTGTTGTTTCCAATATGGACGCTAGTACGAGGGTTTACTGGTTCGGCTGCAGTGTGAGGCTGTCGTCGATGGAGAATAACAGGAGGTCTGGGTGTGTAGAGGGATGGCCAGCCAAGCGATGGGAGTAGGGTGGGACAGTGAGGCCTGCGCGGCAGCACAACCGGCCACGGGATGCAGGAACAGGCGGCACAGCAAGTGATGGTTTGGGCGGCTGGAGCAAGAAGACCATAGGTTGAAGAAGCATGACGGCCGTCGGATGGACATCATACGGCCACTGCAGCTCGAATCGTTTATATTGACTAAGTTGACAAATCCTGTGTCCGCGTCAACTTAGTAGGCCTACAAGTCAGCCTCCAAATATGGTGGGTCCCAGCTAGCAGGGGGAGTATTCATTTTTTTGTGCGTAATAAGGAGGCACATCCTTGCGTGCGAAGATATAGGTGGTGGGTCCGAGCTGTCAGCGGGAATAACTTTTTTCGCGAAATACAGAGGTGCTTTCGGTGGGTCCCTGCTGTCAGGTGGAAGAATCATTATTTTGCGTGTAATAAGGAGGCAATTCCTTGCGTGGGGCCGTGGACCCAGCTATCATCCTCTCCATGTACAGTCCTCTTCCGATGGATGTCTTTCATTGATCATGTTGACCACGCCGCGCTGAGAGCACCAGGGCGGTGGACGATGGCGACGCCTACGAGGGGAACGACCCGGAGCCGGAGAAGACTTGATGGTTGTTTCCCACACGGAGGAGAGTACGAGCGTTTATTGTTCGTCTACCGTCGCGGGAGAATAACAGGAACTGTGGGTGCGTAGAGGGATGGTCAGGCCAGCGCTGGTAGTAGTGTGGGGCAGTTAGGCCTGCGCGGCAGCACAACCAGCCACGGGAGGCATGAGAAGGCAGTACGGCCGACGCTGGTTTGGGCGGCTTGTGCAAGAAGACCAGAGGTTGAAGAAGCATCACGGCCATTGGATTAACAATCCAATGGCCACTCTTGCTAGAATCGTTTGTGGACTAAGTTGACAAAGCATTTCGTACACGTCAACCTTGTAGACCCACAAGTCATCCTCCAAATATGTCCCAAACAGCATACATCACGAAATTTTTAGCCGGATTGAAATTAATTTAAAAATAAACATACCTTAATGTAAAATCCAATGGAATTTTGCCCGTACAAAAAACAATGAAATTTAAAATATCAAAATTGGAAAGAAAAATGTAATTTGGAACTAATTTCCTGTTTGCTATATTTTTCATTTTACAACCCATTTCTTATTACTTATAGCCAATTTTCTGGGCAAGCCAAATGCATCCCTCCTCGTCTTGAAAGATTTCAGGCCCAGCAGGGTGTAGAAAAGCAAGTAGGCATCCGTTAGTTATTCTGCAAAAAACAAAATAGCTGGGCCAGCCATTTAAAAAATCAAAAGTGGGCTGGTCATGTGGTAAACATATGAAATAAAAGCCTGGGCTAGACGGGCCACAGCTCCCGCACAACCTAGTTGATACCCTGCTCTGTCCTGAAAACAAAAAAAATATTGCACGAGCTGCTGGGTCCCGGGTGTCAGCCGCTCCTTGTGTAGTTATCTCGCTTATTGACTATGTTGACAGCGGCGTGCAACAGAGATGTCAGGAAACCATCAGGAGGAACCACTTTTTTCTTTCAATAAAGGATGCACTTGCTTGCCTACTGCCATGATCCTGGTGGGTCTCTACTGTCATCCTCACCATGTACAGCTATCTCCTTATTCCTCTCGGTTGTTGACCATGTTGACAACACCGGAGGCTCGCGCCGTGGTGAACGAACAGAGGCGAAGGACGATGGTGAGGCCTCAGACGGTAATGAACAGGAGCCAGGGAAGATGCATAGAGTTTTAGGGTGCGATGTGGCCGCGATGCGTGCGCGGCAGCACAGCCAGCTGTGGGAGGCGGGAGCGGGCGGTCCCGCTGGCGCTGGTTTGGCTTGGCGGCTGGAGGAAGAAGAGACCGAAGAACAATAGACTTTGGATGTGAATCCAACGGTCAAGGTTGGCACAATCGTTTGTTGACTAAGCCGATAGGACGTAGCATACTTTTTTGTAGGAAGAAAACAAAAACTGGGCTCGTTCGCTAGATAACATTCCCGAAGCTGCCACCGTTTGATCTTGCGTCGCAACTAAGACTGCCAGGAAAATGCGTTCGTTCGCCGTGCTCCTCCTAGGGAACGTTCTCCACATAACATTCCCAAAAATCAAAGACTTGAGAAGGCGTAGAGAACAAGCTAGTGTACCGGTAAAGAGATGTTGCTGGGTTTTAGAAAAAAAGAGACACGTGGTCCAAACCTAGTGCTATGCTACTCTGGAAGTAATGAAACTGACATATCCAACGTTCGCTTCTCCTCTTCTCTAGTTACTCTGCCTAGCATCAGAAGGTCCGGCCGCAACAACCATGCCCGCTGGTGGCTCATCCACCTGATCTTCAACAGGCAACAACCAGATATGCACCATGTCGCCAGCCATACCATCCCCTGAGGGTCTCTTCAAACCACCACCGGCACACTCACCGCAGCCGGTTGCTCATCGCAACCCGCTGTCATTGGTGTGGTGCCACTACTGCAACTCACGCAGAGTCATCCATCGCATCTCAACTACAATCCTCAACCCTGGCCGAGTCTTCTACAAATGCCCGAATCATGGGGTATTAATATGTTTAAGTGTTGTTCGCCTGCTTTCAGTTGATGATTTTTTAATAGTTTCGTTGATGATCTTCCAATTCTATTCATGCAGGAAAGGGAAGATTTGTGTGATTTGTATTTCTGGGAAGTTGCTGATGTGGGGGAATGGAACTACACTGATTATTTGGTTAGCCGAGCAATCCCAATACCAGTAGGTTGGGGTGTTGGACAAGTAACTGAACAAACGACTAAAAAAGGAAGATGTATAGCAGAAGGTTAAAGATGTAGTTCATCTGGTCATGGCCAAGCAACAGCTGCTGAACGGCCTTGACAGCAATGAGGAGATGAAAGAGCTTGTCAAGATAATGGGTAAGATCGTTGTGCTTGATACATCTCCAACGTATCTATAATTTATGAAGTATTCATGCTATTATACTATCCTTCTAGGATGTTTTATATGCATTTATATGATATTTTATATGATTTTTGGGACTAACCTATTAACCTAGAGCCCAGTGCCAGTTTCTGTTTTTTCCTTGTTTTAGAGTATCGCAGAAAAGGAAAACCAAACGGAGTCCAATTTATGTGCCACTTGACAGAGATCATTTTTGGACCAGAAGAAGCCCACGGAGTACCAGAAGAAGGCCAGAAGAGTCCCGGGCTGCCCACGAGGGTGGGGAGCGCGCCCACCCCCCTGGGGTGCCCCCTACCTCGTGGACAGCCTGGACACCCCCCTGACGTGAAATTAACGCAAAAATCTTCTCTCTCTCTCTCTCTCTATCTATATATATATATCCATACTTCACGAAAGAAACCTAGATCGGGAGTTCCGCCGCTGCAAGCCTCTGTAGCCACGAGAAATCAATCTAGGCCCTCTCTGGCACCCTGCCGGAGGGGGCCATCATCACCGGTGTCCAAGGAGGAGTATCCCGGAGAGGCCACCATCGCCATGACGGCCAATGACCAGAGAGAGAACCTTTCCCCATCTAGGGGGGAGGCCATGGAGGAGTAAGCACAAGGGGGAGAACCTTTCCTCCTCTCTATTGGTGGCACCGGAGTGCCATTGAGAGGGGAATCATCGCCTCGGTGATCGTCTTCATCAACATCACCATCATCATCACCATCCTCATCTCTTATACGCGGTCCATTCTCCCGCACCCCGCTGTAATCCCTACTTGAACATGGTGCTTTATGCCACATATTATGATCCAATGATGTGTTGCCATCCTATGATGTTTTGAGTAGATATCTTTTGTCCTTGGGTTGATTGATGATCTAGATTGGTACGAGTTGTTTGTTTATTTTGGTGCTGTCCTATTGTGCCCTCCGTGTCGCGCAAGCGTGAGGGATTCACATTGTAGGGTGTTGCAATACATTCATGATTCGCTTATAGTGGGTTGCTTGAGTGACAGAAGCATAAACCCGAGTAACGGGGTTGTTGCCTATGGGATAAAGGGGACTTGATGCTTTAATGCTATGGTTGGGTTTTACCTTAATGATCTTTAGTAGTTGCGGATGCTTGCTAGAGTTCCAATCATAAGTGCATATGATCCAAGTAGAGAAAGTATGTTAGCTTATGCCTCTCCCTCATATGAAATTGCAATGAGGACTATCGGTCTTGTTAACAATTGCCTAGGACAATTCCACACACTGATCCATCATTATTCCACACTCGCTATTTATAATATTTAGTAATATATTCTAACTTTATTATAACAGCACCTACTTTTATGTTTTAGCTCTCCGATATCATGCAAAGTTATCCTCTTCATACCCACAACGTAGTTTTATTTCTCGCTTCTAGTTGGAAGCAAACGTTGATTATGCGTAGAGTCGTATCAGTTGCAGATAGGACTTGAGAGAATATTGATCTTACCTTTAGCTCCTTGTGGGTTTGACACTCCATACTTATCACTTCCACCTTTGGGAATTGCTACGATGATTCCCTGCACCTGAGGATTATCAAGCTCTTTTCTAGCGCCGTTGCCAGGGAGCAATAGCGTGGGGTTGATATTCTCTGGTGTGCTTGTTTGCTTTCTTCACTAAGTAGATTTTGTTTTTCCCTTTTTGTTTCTGTTTAGTTGTGGGTGAAACATATAAAAAAATTAAAAGAATGAAAATATGAAAAAATTTACTTGCCTTTGATGCCTGAAAAGTTTTTCAAAAAGAGAAGTGATGAAAATTATGCATTGAAGAAGTGAGGGTCGACCTTGAGCACTTGTGTTCATGCTCACGAAAAAAATATATAATTTTTCATGGAAGTTTCTTTGTAAATAATTATCCCCTTGTATATATTCATTGTATTATAAAAATAATGTGCCAAGCTTTGGTTTTAGGATGATTAGATTTCTTGTTTACTATGTGCAGGACAAAAACAGAAACTTTGGCTGTAGTGCGTGAATTTACATTTTTTACTGGAAAGTCAAATGGGTCTGAAACTTTTTGCACATTACTTCTGTACAAAATTTTCAAATTTTCAAATTTAGTTCATAATTTTAGGAGTTACAGAAGTATACTAAACTTCCAGATTACTACAGACTGTCCTGTTTAAGACAGATTCTGTTTTTGATTCATTGATTGCTTGTTTTGATGAAACTTTCAATTTATACCAGTGGATTAACCCATAGAAAAGTTATATTACAGTAGCTACAATGCAAAAAAAATATGAATTGGTTTGCAACAGTACTTATAGTAGTGATTTGCTTTGTTATACTAACGGATCTCACAAAGTTTTTGTTAAGTTTTTATTGTTGAAGTATTCGAAGAACGATGAGTTACTGATGTGAGAAGAATAAAGAGAGGCAAGAGTTCAAGCTTGGGGATTCCCAAGGCACCCCAAGTAAATATTTAAAAGGATACTCAAGCATCTAAGCTTGGGCATGCCCCGGTTGGCATCCCATCTTTCTTCTTCCACAAATATCGGTATACCTCGGTTTTTGTTTTGTTCACATGATTTGTGTCCTTTGTGTTTTTCTTTTTCTTTAAGAACCATGCTAGTATGATATGTCCCTTCATAAATTTATAGAATACTTCATGTGCTTCACTTATATCTTTCAAGTACGATCATATAGAATTACTCTTTGTGCTTCACTTAAATCTTTTGAGTATGGTTTTATAGAATGCTTCGTGTGCTTCACTTATATATTTTGAGCTTGGATATTGGTTAGTCTACGTTAATTGTAGAATGCTCCATGAACTTCACTTATATCTTTTGGAGTATGAATAATACTATAATTTAAAGTGGGTTTGGAAGAGTGTCAACTTTAGGAATTAGTGATCCCACTATTTTGGAGGGTGTTGAATCTTAGTGTGATATTTATGAAAGTGGATTTGGAAGAGTGTCAACTTTAGCTAGTAATGATTCCACTATTTCGGAAGAGGTTCCAATTTAGTATGAGAACAAAGTTGCTATCCTTGATGCTACTGAAAATTATTATGAGGGAGGAATACATGCATGTAGGAGTTGCAATAATATCAAGTTTCCTCTCTATGTGCTTAAAGTTTCGAAGTTATACTTGTTTTGCCTTCCTATGCTAGTTGATTATTGTTCCCATAAGTTGTGTGCTCACAAAATCCCTAGGCATAGGAAGTGGGTTAGATTTAAATGTGCTAGTCATAATCTTCAAGATGCTCTCTTTGTGTTTCGATTCTTGTCTATTATGTGAGCATCATTGAAATCAACATGCCTAGCTAAAAGGCATTAAAAAAAGCGCTTGTTGGGAGACAACCCACTATTTAACCTTACTGTTTTTGTGTGTTTACATGATTAAGCTACTATAGTAATCATGTTTTATAGCTTTTTGTTCAATAAAATGCCAAGTAAGACCTTTGGGAAGACTTGGGTAAAAGTTAATGTGATCTTCCTGTAAAAAAAAGAAACTTTGCGCCCACGAGAATAGATGTCATCTTTTACAGAAGAGTGATTTTGAGTTTATTCTTTTTGAAGAATATTAATAGACAAATTCCTCACCTCCACCAATTTATTTCATAATTTTTGGAGTATCAGAAGTATGGTTATTGTTCAGATCAATGCAGACTGTTCTGTTTCTGACAGATTCTGTTTTCATTGCATAGTTTGCTTGTTTTCTAGTTTCCATCACTTATATTCTTTGAACCTTTTCTTTGACATTACCAAAGTGATTGGTTTGCTCTTTATCATACTAACCTATCTCACGAAGTTACGTTAAGTTTTGTGTGATTGAAGTTTTCACGCTTTGGGTGAGATATCGATATGAGGAGCATAAGGAGTGGAAAGAACCTAAGCTTGGGGATCCCCAAGGCACCCCAAAGTAATATTCAAGGAAGACTCAAGTACCTAAGCTTGGGGATGCCCTGGAAGGCATCCCCTCTTTCGTCTTCAAAACTATCGGTATACCTTACTCGGAGCTATATTTTTATTCATCACATGATATGTGTTTTGCTTGGAGCGTATTTTAAATTTTACTTGCTGTTTGAATAAAATCATTGGATCTGAACTATTGAATGAAAAAGAATCCTCCCATGGCTAGTTAATTATTTGACTACTCAGTGTTCTTCACTCATCTTTTGGAGTAGTTTGTCATTTACTCATGTGCTTCATGTATATCCTATGAGTAAATGGTTGAATAAATTGAATGTCATAAATCTGAATTTATATATGTTTCATATGCTTATAACATGGGGAGTAATGACTTCACACATAATAAGTATAGGTAGTAAACTTATTGAAAGTTAGCAAACGTAGAATTGGTCACTTGAACAATTCATGAAAGAATATTGAAGGAAGAGAGGTTTCACATATAAATATACTATCTTGGACATCTTTTATGATTGGGAGCACTCATTAAAATATGACATGCTAAAGAGTTGATGTTGGACAAGGAAGACAACGTAATGGGTTATGTTTTCTTATATCTGACATAAAGTATGTTGTCATGGATCATCCAACATGTTGATCTTGCCTTTCCCCCTCATGCTAGCCAAATTCTTTGCACCAAGTAGAGATACTACTTGTGCTTCCAAATACCCTTAAAACCAGTTTTGCCATGACAGTCCACCATATCTACCTATGGATCGAGTAAGATCCTTCAAGTAAGTTGTCATCGGTGCAAGCAATAAAAATTTCTCTCTAAATATCTATGATTGATTGGTGTGGAGGAAATAAGCTTTATACGATCTTGTGATGTGGAAGAAATAAAAGTGACGGACTGCATAATAAAGGTCCATATCACAAGTGGCAATATAAAGTGACGTTCTTTCGCATTAAGATTTTGTGCATCCAACCCTGAAAGCGCATGGAAACCTCTGCTTCCCTCTGCGAAGGGCCTATCTTTTACTTTTATCTTCTACCTTATGCAAGAGTCTTGGTGATCTTCACCTTTGCTTTTTACATTTTATCCTTTGGCAAGCATGTGATGTTGGAGGGATCCTGATATATATATATATATATATATATATATATATATATATATATATATATCTAATTGGATGTAAGTTAGCGTGAGATTTTTGTGTTGAAATTACCCTGGAGGTAAAAGGTTGGGAGGCGAAACTAAAAGCCCCTATTTTTCTCTGTGTCCGATTAAAACTCCATAACCACAAGTATTGCGTGAGTGTTAGCAATTGTGAAAGATTAAATGATAGTTGAGTATGTGAAGTTTTCTAAATCAAAGCTCTGACATAGACCCTTCCTGAAAATAAGATGAATTGCAATTGTTTGATGAGTGAGGATATAGTTTGTTAGTTTAAAGAAAGTTTATGATCTATACTTTGACATGTGAATAGCTGGTTACTTTATCATGAGAAGTTTTATGAGATGAGCTATTGTTATGACATATAGTGATGCTAGAAAAGGTGATTTAGATTATCATTGATCAAACTTGTGCACCCGCTAGCATTCACACTTCATAAATTATTTCTTTTATCATTTACCTACTCGAGGACGAGCAGGAATTAAGCTTGGGGATGCTGATACGTCTCCAACGTATCTATAATTTATGAAGTATTCATGCTATTATACTATCCTTCTAGGATGTTTTATATGCATTTATATGATATTTTATATGATTTTTGGGACTAACCTATTAACCTAGAGCCCAGTGCCAGTTTCTGTTTTTTCCTTGTTTTAGAGTATCGCAGAAAAGGAAAACCAAACGGAGTCCAATTGACGTGCCACTTGACGGAGATCATATTTGGACCACAAGAAGCCCACGGAGTACCAGAAGCAGGCCAGAAGAGTTCCGGCTGCCCACGAGGGTGGGGGCGCCCCCCTGCCTCGTGGACAGCCCGGAGACCCCCCTGACGTGAAATCAACACAAAACTATTCTATATATATATCCAAACTTCAAGGAAGAAACCTAGATCGGGAGTTCAGCTGCCGCAAGCTTATGTAGCCACGAGAAATCAATCTAGGCCCTCTCTGGCACCCTGCCGGAGGGGGCCATCATCACCGGTGGCCATAGAGGAGTATCCTGGAGAGGCCATCATCGCCTTGAAGGCCAAGGTCCAGAGGGAGAACCTTTCCCCATCTAGGGGGGAGGCCATGGAGGAGGAAGCCCAAGGGGGAGAACCTCTCCTCCTCTCTCTTGGTGGCACCGGAGTGCCATTGAGAGGGGAATCATCGCTGTGGTGATCGTCTTCATCACCATCCTCATCTCTTTTACGCGGTCCACTCTCCCGCACCCCGTTGTAATCCCTACTTGAACATGGTGCCTTATGCCACATATTATGATCCAATGATGTGTTGCCATCCCATGATGTTTTGAGTAGATATGTTTTGTCCTTGGGTTGATTGATGATCTAGATTGGTATGAGTTGTATGTTTTATTTTGGTGTTGTCCTATTGTGCCCTCCGTGTCACGCAAGCGTGAGGGATTCCCGCTGTAGGGTGTTGCAATACGTTCATGATTCGCTTATAGTGGGTTGCTTGAGTGACATAAGCATAAACCCGAGTAAGGGGGTTGTTGCGTATGGGATAAAGGGTCGGGACTTGATGCTTTAATTCTATGGTTGGGTTTTACCTTAATGATCTTTAGTAGTTGCGGATGCTTGCTAGAGTTCCAATCATAAGTGCATATGATCCAAGTAGAGAAAGTATGTTAGCTTATGCCTCTCCCTCATATGAAATTGCAATGACGACTATCGGTCTTGTTAACAATTGCCTAGGACAATTCCACACACCGATCCATCATTATTCCACACTCGCTATTTATAATATTTAATAATATATTCTAACTTTTATTATAACAACACCTACTTTTATGTTTTAGCTCTCCGATATCATGCAAAGTTATCCTGTTCATACCCACACTACTAGAAAAAGGGCTATAGATGGGATTGACACTAATGGCGCACCAGAAAGCTCGTGCGCCAGTAGTATATACTAATGGCGCACCACCATCCGATGCGCCATTAGAGTTTAAACTACTAATGGCGCACTGGCAAAGGGTGCGCCATTAGTATCAAATTTTTTTTTAACTAGTGCTTTGTCCAAACATACTAATGGCGCATCCTGCCCAAGTGCGCCATTAGTAGTTGTAACTACTAATGGCGCACCAGCAAAGGTGCGCCATTAGTATAGAATTTTTTGAACTAGTGCGCTTATTCAAACATACTAATGGCGCATCCTGCCCAAGTGCGCCATTAGTAGTTGTAACTACTAATGGCGCACTGTGCGGTGGGTGGGCCATTAGTATAGATTTTTGAACCATCTGCGCCTATCCAAACATACTAATGGCGCATCCTGCCCAAGTGCGCCATTAGTAGTTGTAACTACTAATGGCGCACTGTGCAAAGGTGCGCCATTAGTATAGAATTTTTTTTGAACTAGTGCGTCTATCCAAACATACTAATGACGCATCCTGCTTAAGTGCACCATTAGTAGTTGTAACTACTAATGGCGCACCATGCAAGAGGTGCGCCATTAGTAAGTGGGCAGCAACAAGATATTTGGGACAGCCTCTCCTACCCACACACTCACTTTCTCCCCACTTCATTCTCTCCACCTCCTCCTTGTCTCGGTGCCTCCTCTTTTTCACCTCATTTCCACCATAG
The DNA here is from genome assembly GCA_021605145.1 of Aegilops bicornis. Classification (NCBI taxonomy): domain Eukaryota; kingdom Viridiplantae; phylum Streptophyta; class Magnoliopsida; order Poales; family Poaceae; genus Aegilops; species Aegilops bicornis. Next base: position 553,115,084 of record CM038672.1, on the reverse strand, counting down.
ATTCATTCAAATTAAGTGGTTAAATTACCTTGTTTTAATAGGTAAGTAAGGGGAAGCTATATTTAGGTTGTTCTCCCTACAACAATGTGCACATGCACTTTTTACGGCCTAGCTAGATCTATGTATGTTCGTGGTGTTGCATATGTTTGTGGTGTTGCATATGTGTTTGTGTTTGGAGGTGTACCGGTATTTGAAATGCGATAGTTGCCAATATTTTGCGGAATGTTGATTCATTTCCGTTCGCGAGAATTTTGGCATTAAGCATTCTTTTGGTCCTATTTTTAGGGAAAGTCATGCCAAATTTTTGTTTGGTTCTAAAATATCGTTTTGCTCTACCTCAGCGACCATGGTCCGCACGATGACCGAAGGCATCGTGGAATAGGTTTTGAGGTCCGCATGAAGGCCGAGATGCTTCAAAAGAACGAGACGGAGATAAGATGTCCGTGTTGAAGATGCAAGTCAAGAGCCTTATTGCGGACCCGATTCCGGCAGGTGCGGGACCACCCGCTGTTGCGTGGTTTCATGGATGGCTATCGGTGGCAAGGTGATGAAGATGACTACGAAGTCGTCCATGCGGGCGGGCAAGAAATGAGGAAGGGCAACAAGACAACCACCGCGGCTCGGGAGGCGAGAAGACGAAGAATCCCTGTGAGATGATCACGACCGTGATCTTTGTACAGTCATCATGTAGAAGATGCAGGACATGATGATGAGGAAGATGCGGAGCAAAGCGACGGGCATGATCATGAAGATGATGATGCCGGCGGAGCAGACGACGCCGGACCATCGATGGGCTGGGTGCAGGACCCTCATATTCAAGAGCTGCTTCTCAAGCAGACGGATAACGCAAGAGCTGCCGCCCGAGAGAAAGCCAAGATGGATCAACTTGAGTTAGACGCAGTTACTCCATTGTATGAAGGATGCAGGCCCGAGGATACCGCCGAAAGTAACGCTCATGGCTCGAGATGAAGGTAAAACACAAAATGACCGACGCATGCTTCGACGAGAACATGTCATTACGCACGAACGTCTTCCCAAGGGGAACAAGTGCTCGACCAGTTTGGAGGAGGCGAAGAAAATCGTGTGTCCTCTCGATTTACCAACGTGAAATACCATGTGTGCATGAACAATTGCATCATTTATCGACGAGCACGCAGTCTACCATATGTCCGGTGTGCGGCGTCACTCGATACAAGAAGAGGAAGAAAGCTCCTCGAAAAGTGGTGTGGTACTTTCCGATCACTCCTCGTCTGCAGCGCTATTTCGCGGACCCTAAGGTAGCAAAGCTCCTGCGTTGGCACGCCGATAGGGAGGAGAAGAAGCGGGAAGATGACGCAAATGATCCGGAGATAGATAAAAAAGACAAGATGCTGAGTCACCCTAAGGATGCGAGCGGTGGCAAGCGTTGAACTTCAAGACTCGGAATTTGGGAACGATCCAAGGAACATCGTGCTGGGCGCGAGCACCGATGGAGTCAATCCGTTTGGCAGCCGTGAGAAGCACACATAGAACCTGGCATGTGTTTGTGTGGATGTACAACCTTCCCCCTGGTTGTGCATGAAGAGGAAGTACATTCACATGAGTATGCTAATTGAAGGGCCGAAACAACTAGGGAACGACATCAATCTGTATCTGGGGCTGCTGAAAGAGGAGCTTGACACGCTGTGGAAAACGCCAGCCAATACGTGGGACGCCGCAGAGAAAGAATATTTCCCTATGAGAGCCGTGACCGCTCACGACGGTGCACGACTATCTCGATTACGGATATCTCGCGGGGCAGGTAGTCCACGGATTTTATGGATGCGTAAGGTGCATGGATGACACAACGATCGCTACTAGATAGAGATCCCGGGTCTTCGAAAACCGTGTTCATGGGACATCGAAGGTGGCTTCGCGGCGATGACCCGTGGAGGAGACGCAAGGATCTGTTCGATGGTGAAACCGAACCCCGAAGACGCCCGCGTACGAGGAGCAGCGAGGAAATAGACAAGCTGTTGAAAAATTGGATAGACTGCCCACCGCCGAAAGAAGCAAAAGGCGCCAGAGCCGGAAAAGAAGCGAAGGCGCCAGAGCTGCTGAAGGTATGGAAAACGAGGTCTGCTTTTCCGGGACTTGCCGTCTTGGAAGATCCACCGTGTGCCTCACAGCCTTGATGTCATGCATATCACGAAGAACGTGTGCGAGAGTCCGCTTGGTACCCTGCTCAACATGCCGAGAGGACCAAAGATGGGCCGAAAGCAAGGGCAGACTTGAAATCAATGGGCATCGAGCAGAGCTTCACGCTATATATGATGATGATGATGATGATGATGATGAGGCGAAGCAGGACACGTAAAGTCGTCGCAAAGGCAAAAGGCCAAGAAGACCGGAAATAACTACCCTCCGCGTGCTTCACTCTAAGTCGAGGAGATCGAGCAGTTTTTCACCTGCCTCCTAGGAGTAAAACTTCCTTACGATTACGCTGGGAAGATAAGCAGATACCTAGACCCAGTAAGCAGAAGTTCAGCGGGATGAAGTCTCACGATCACACGCGTCGATGATCGAGATACTTCCAGTTGCAATCCGTGGGATCATGGACGCGCACGTCCGTGAAACGCTATTTGGCCTATGCAACTGTCTTATAAAAAAATTTAGTATCAAACAGCTTTTTAAATGCTACTGTCTTATAAAAAAAATATTACTGTTATTATTTAAACAAGTTTGAACATATTTAAACACAAATAAGTATCAAACAACTTTTTAAATGCTAAAAAAATTTGTGGAGCCCACCTCGATCCCCCTCCATCTCGATCGCTATCCCACCTCGCCAGATCCGGTCCCCTCGCCGAGCACCCCAGTCCACCGGCCGCCGCCAACCCCCGCACCTCGATTCCCTACTCAACTGCCGTCGCCGACCCCGCACCCAGCACCGCCTTATAAAAAAATAAGTATCAAACAGCTTTTTAAATGCTACTGTCTTATAAAAAATATTATTGTTATTATTTAAACAAGTTTGAACATATTTAAACATAAATAAGTATCAAACAGCTTTTTAAATGCTAAAAAATTGTGGAGCACAGGAGTCGAATCCAGGACCTCCTGGTGTGAGAACTGGCTGACCGGTCGAGCTAGTAGAGTGGGCTTGACGTGGATAGGTTCCGTAGTACATAACCTGTTGGCTCGAGTTGAAATTAAAAAAATACTAATGGCGCACCACAGTGAGGTGCGCCATTAGTATGGACATGCTAATGGCGCACCACGGTGAGGTGCGCCATTAGTATTGTGCCCGATCCCCCTGCCCTCTCCCCTTGGCGATCCCCTTCCCTCTCCCCTCGCCAATTCCCTCTCCCTCTCGATCCACCGCCGCCGCTGCCACGACCCTCGCCCTCGCCCTCGCCCTCTCCCTCCCTCGCCCTCTCTCCTGCCTTCCCTCTCCCTCGCCCGCCTCCCTCGCGCCATGTCGTCCCGCCACCTCGGCCGCTGCCCCGCCTCGGCGACCCGCCGCCCAGCGCCGCCTCGGCGCGACCCCGCCGGGCCGACGCCCACGCCGCCTGACGCGACCCGCCGCCCAGCGCCGCCTCGGCGACCCGCCGCCAGACGCCGCCCGACTCCGCCTCGGCGCTGCCCGCCGCCCCGACGCCGCCTCGACCCCGCCCAGACGCCGCTGCCCCACCGCGACCCCGCCCGTCCACCACCGTCGCGGAGCACCACCACCCCGTGAGCTCCCCTCCTCCTCCTCCTCCTCCTCCTCCTCCTCCCCTCCTCCTCCTCCTTCTCATATTGATTCTTCATGCTTCACCATATCTTGTTTTCAAATATTTGTAGATTACTTATATTGATTTAGTTATATCGAAACATCATACGCATTCCGCCATTGATCATCAAAACTAAATCAATGGAGATGACATGAATTAGTCTTATCATTTCGCTATTCAATGCTTGCATATTTAAGTATCTCATCACAAAATTACATTTATTTATTTCGCTCTTTGTGTCTATCATGAAACTACATGTATATCAATTTTGCAAAGCTTGAAAGCTCAGCCCAATTTTTGGCTCTGAAAGCAGACCTGCAAGTCTTTCCACAACACCGACGCCATCTATGGCCCATTCTCCATCTGACATAAGTAGCAAATTGTTGTGTTTAGTGATCAATTTCGTGTTGTGGTCATGTCCAATGGTTTCAACAGGGCTAACTATCCACTCTACTATTCCATACCATGATATATATCATTCTCGTTGAGATCAATGAGTCAAGATTCCTCTGCTAAAACTCATGAAAGATACTTGTGATTGATGACACGCTCATTTCAGTCCAAAAGAAAAAGAAGAACACTTTTGCATAAAAACTCCAAATGTCAACGGTGATGATTGGCAAGATTAACAATACCATATGTTCAGTTAAAACAAAAATTACAGTAATGCCCATTGATGAGTATTAATTCCCAGTCCAGCAATTCATTTTGCAATTATAGTTTCCTTGCCTTTGTAGGGATTAAAAATATGTACATTTTTCAAGACCCATCAATGTTTATCTCCGTGAACATTCAAAGTTCTCGTGGTAAGAGCAAGAAGTGTTTCAGATGTGGGGATTATAGCTGAATTTTATTTTGCGATTGTTGTGCAATTTGTATCCACTTTTTGTCACACTTGTGATATGAGAACTGAGATAAACCTTGGAGACTATCTTTGAAGCTTGCAGAGGGGTAGTTACGACTAGATTCAGACTTACATGAACCAAGGACGGGCTATGGAAATTGATTACCGTGTGTATGATATGACAGAGTTCTTACCATGCCTAGGAAGCTAGTAATCACATTAGATCTTTCGCCTAAATAGATGAAGATTTTGTGCTGTAGAATGTAAGCTAATTGCTGGTTTGGTCGTTGCTAATGCCTAAAGAAACCCGACAATTTAATTCTTGAGCCCTGAAGTGTTAATGTTGTCATTAAGTAGACAAGAAAGCATCGGCTACAATCTTTGAAAATGAGCGTCCATGCATATCTCGACTGCCATTTTTAGGATAATGGCAAACTAATTCATGTTTTCAAATATCTTGTCCGATTTAGTTTTCACCATATTTTCTTATATTGATTTAGTTTTGATGATCAATGGCGTAGATACATGGCGACCCAAGTTATATCTATTTTCTCATATTTGTAGAGAAGATTTTCACACGTAAAAGTTTTTTTTTTCAAATATATTTTCAGTTAAAACAGAGTGAAGGTTCAGTTATTTGCTGCCATGGTGGTTTCTTCAATCAAATAATCTTTTCATTCCTGCTTGGCGATTTATTATTTCTAACAAAAGAGAGAGCTAGGATCTTACTAACAACTCTACTAGATTGTTAAGTTGGTTGGGATGTACAAGCAAGTCTTCTTCTAAGTGCAATATACTTAGTGCTGCTATATGAGTGTATAAATATTTGTTGCTATATAAATGTGAACAAAATTCGTGCTTGTATATGATATTCTGCCATGAAGCTTCACCAGCTCCTGTGGGTGTGGGATCCATGTGACATGTGACATTGCATCCATGTCCACCTGGGATAATGATTTTGCAGGTACCGAGAGGCCCTTTGAGTTTGCGGAATGTCGATTAACTTCCGCTCCGGCAATTGGTATTGATATGTCCTATTTTCAGCAAAGGTCATGCTGAAATTTTCCGTGAAATTTAGCATGACTTTGCTAAAAATAGGACATATGGGGTACTTGTGACTAATGCATGGGCCGAGGTATCTTAGTAGTTAATTAAGTAGGATCAAGTGCCCCGGCGTACTTGTGACTAATGCATGGCTTTTAGGGTGCCTCGGTGTCGATAAAAACCGAAATGATGAAAGGTTAGGCTTTTAGGGTGCCTTGGCGTCGAAAAACCCTCAGTGATAAAAGCTTAGATTTTATGATGCCTCGGTGTCGACAAACCCTAAATGATGAGACCATGATCTTGTTCCTTGACAATAACCAACTTTTTGACCAAACTTTGTTTCTATTTAGAGAGAAACATTGCCCACAACGATGAGGCCGGGGTTCGGGCGACAAGGCATTCAGGAGCTGTCCGAGGAGATGGAGGAACAACCTCACTTGTATGAGGCCGCCGCCTTCCCCACCGATCCCGAGACCACGGATGGTGCCGCCGAGGATGACCACATCGATGCCACCACCGATGGAAAGCCGAGGATGCCACCATCGATGATGGCGGCGCATTTACGATGGCAGCCAACCCGAAGAGGCAACGGAAGGACTGGCGCCCGATCGTGCTCCGCACCCTCAAGGAGGAAGTTATCAAGTGGACTCCAACGGGAATCCAACGGCGCCCGAACGAATAGTCAAGGGGTACTCGCTTCAGCTCGGGTGCATTGTCCGGAGCACCGCCTCGATCAACACCGAGAACCCGAGGCATCCCGACCGAGGGAATTTGCGCAACCTCCTCTTCACGAAGCTGCACGAACGATACAAGTTCCCGCTGAATTTGAACACACATGCCTCAAAGGGAATTAAGTGAACAATGCTGCCCTCACGAAGATGAGCAAGGCCCTGTCTACTTGGAAAAGCAATGTGAAGAGAATGATCGAGAAAGGTGAGAGTTATCTGAAGATCAAGGAGAAAAATCCTTCGATCACCAAGATGACTACAACGACTTCAAGATCAATTGCTCGAGCACCGCAAGCTCCCAATCAAGTGAGTGGGGGAAACAAATGCGGGAGCTGAACATAGGGGAACACACACTCGGTCCCGGTGGTTACAGAGTGGCGGAGCCTATATGGGACAAGGAGGAGGCGGAGCGTCGAGCAAGGATTACCGCCTCTTCGATACATACGGTGACAAGCAGACCAGGAACTTTGTCGTGGCCCGGTACAAGAAGGACCCGAAAACAAAGGAGCTTACCACGGATCCAAGACCAGTGCAACTTCAGCTTGTTCTCGTAAGGAATACACCCCGCGTAATTAGCTCCATATGGTTGCATTCTAATTAATGAAGCCGAATTTCTAAATGGTTCACATTCCTTCCGCAGCGCATCGAAAGCAGTAGCGCAGGGTCGACTCAGAGCAACCCTTGGGACACCACTCTAAATAGGGGGTTGAATGTAATGAAGAACAAGGATAAGCTCAGTAAGCCGACGTCAGCTGGTCGTGTGGCCGGCAAAGGCTTGTCGACAAAATGGGGGTCATACTATACCGTTGGTGTGCGGAAGGAGAAAAGGACCAGCTCGGAAAGCCAGGCGCGAGAGGTTCAAGAACTCAAGGCACAGGTGGCGCGGATTCCGGAGATTGTCCAAGAGCAAGTGGAACAACGACTCAAGCGATTTATCACCGCCCTTGTGCCTACTCTTGATCTCGGGGTTGAGTGCGTGGATTGCAAAGTGCCAACAGGGGCCGCCCGATTCCTAGCTTCACGGCCAGCAACTCACATAATGCGATGGCGGGGCCATTGGTGCCCGGCGGAGGCGGCATTGGTGTCTCCGACGCCGCACGGGAGCTTAATGCACCCGGTGTACGCCGGCCGGCACCTTCGCCGCAAGCGCCCCTCATTAATCGTGACGCCATTGCTGGCGGTGCCTCTACATTAGCCGAGCTCGACGCCATCATCACGGTAACTAATTAAGCCTCTCTCGGCCGAGGACTTCATCTCCTTGCCTTTTGATCGGGCATCCCCGACGCCCTACATGTTTTCGCAGGCGCCGCCGACGCCGCGTGCACTCTCCTCCACTTCGTGAACAACGAGTTGGTCGATGTCGCCAAGGGCAAAATCGCTCAACCGGCAACCCTTGTTCCACGGTACCCAGATGCCACCCAACTTGTTTAGGGTTCAACCGGTTCGGTGCTGCCAAAGGCGATGACTTGTTACCTCCGAATCGACCTGCCGGGGCCGACGATGATGACGTGATGACCCTCGGCCGCCTGAGCTGGCCTCGCTTTGGTCAAGAGCCAGATTCGTTTGGGGGCGGGGACACCACCCCAAAGACAACACCGCCATCGTGCCGGGCGCCAAGTCGGCCCCATGGCAAGACCGCCAGAACGGTGCCGGACATCCCTATGCCATCGATCCAAACATGCATATGGCACAGGATCGTAACGACGACGACGCATTTACTATGATACATTTGGCAACGTCGATCAACTTTTGCCGAGCATGGGTACGATGGCGACTTCATGGGGCCTCCTTCTCAAGAACCAAACCCAACAAAAGACGTGTGCGATCTAGCTCGCATCATGGAGAAGCCAAGTTGCAACAAAGCGCCGCCATGCTCAGCTCTCGTGAGACGCCTACCGCCGACTTCACCGAGCCTCGAGATAGGCGAGGTGCGAAATATTATCAGCCCCAACACACTCAAGAAGGCGGTCGTGAGCAAAACTCGGTCCCATTACAGGAGAAGAAGAAGGCACGCAAAAGAAAGACTAAGAAGGGTGCCAACCAGCCGGCAACGAGTATGAAACGTGCTCATGACGGGCCACCTTCACCGCAGGATAACAAGAGGAGGGTGCATGTGGCGGGTAGGGCGATGCTACCGACAAATATGCTCAATGCTGCAACCGGTGCTATGCGGAGTCTGCATGATGTTGTTCTTTATTTGGAGAAGCGGCGTCTCGTGGAGAAGGATGTGGCATACCGGTTTCGCGGCCAAGGTGCCAGAGGGCAAGCGCTTTGTGGATAACTCCATCGGGCGACGATCGTCCTGCGTTTTGATGACATCCACACTATGTTGAACCTTCATCCGCTGCACTACACCTTCGCTCGCTATTTTCACGAGTATGGAGATGCGGATCATTCGCGACAAGACCCGGACATCGTGATAGTTGACCCCTTCTACATGCGTGCCAAGATCTTGGGCAGCGCCGGGGACCGCAAGTCGCGAAGTTCTTACCTCGAAGGCGTCATTACGCAAACCAAGATAAGGATAACTTCCTCGTGCCTTACTTTCCCGAGTAAGTCCTCCCCTCAACCGGCCTGTAACATATGAATTCTTACATTTCGATCGTTTTTATTTTAACATTCCGTGTTTTCTGCAGTGACACACGTTGCACGCTCATCCTCCTAAGCCCCAAATATTCCATGGCCACGTATTTCGACCCGGACCGTCAGCCGAACGTAGACTACACAAATGTCAAGAAGGTTCTTGATGATGTTCTCCCCGGCTACGCCAAATCTGGAGGCACCTTCACCAGGCCTATTCGTAAGTACGGCAAGCACATGTTCTCCCACAATGTCTGACGTTACCGCTGCGTCAAGCACCGGGCGGTCGAGAAGGGTGCCTACTACGCCATCCATCACATGCGGGCGATCAGACGGGACCATCATCAACTTCGCTACCGAGTAAACTCAAAGATTGGGCCGCGGCGTGTCGGCAATCCAGACACGGACCTCCGACAAGAATTCTTCGCAGATCCAAATGGAGTTTGCGGAAATCATCCATCAAGATGTCCTTCAGACTCGGGCAGATCTACCTCAGAAATCAACCGTCCAACGGTGACATCGACACAATGCTACAAATGCAGGATGACAACGCCCGTTCTTTCATGACTCCCACGATAGACGGCGGCTTCATCCACGCTCCGGTCCCTCGAGTCGAGTTGTCTAGTTCTGAAACATCGATTGGCTCATGTTGTAATTAAACTTTAATGAACTTGTAGTATGTCTCTTTGGTTTCGAGAGTCGTTCAACTTATATGTAATCGATGCTATTAATGTCTTGCTTTTCTCTTCCGATCATTCTGTTGCATAATTAAATATTTCGTATTTATTGTCTCGTGAATTGGTACTAACGTTTACGTTTGGCTAGTGCATAGCGATGCCGACGTATGTCGTGGTACAAGGGTAAGGTTCCCGAGTCTACGATGATCGGGAGGAGTGTCGGAGACAGGTTCACCGATTCAGCGGTAACAGTTACAAAGGGTACACCACTAGGGCCGAGGCCGAATCTAGATACGCCCGCTATCTAGCGGGAGAGGGAGGGTGCGTTGGAGGAAACGGATGAAGACAAGTTTCATCGTGATGATGCTCATCGTGATGAACGCAGCTCTCTTCTATGTGATGGTAGTTTAGATGATCGATATCGACTTGTAATGTGAAGACAAACTCGCTACTCGCGGTCTCGAGACTTGTAATATAATGTTCTATCTTTGTTCGGTCTTTTCAATTCGGAGACTAATATGATGAATTGTATTCGGAGACTAATATGATGAATTGTATTCAAAGACTAATCTTCTATTGTATCTCGATGAATCTATTGTTGATGTGTGCTGTCTATATTTTGTCAAATTATACATTTTGTAACCTGTGCAAAAAACAGAAAATAAAAAATAAAAAAACCTAATATTCATACTAATGGTGCATCACATGACGGCGCCATTAGTATGACAAAGGCATACTAATGGCGCATCATCGGTAGTGCGCCATTAGTATGCTGTGATTACTAATGGCGCATCAGAGGTGGTGCGCCATTAGTATGCCAAAGCACTGGGTATACATGCCCCCGGGAGGCATACTAATGGCGCACCCTCAAGATATACTAATGGCGCACTGTGGTGCGCCATTAGTATCAGATACTAATGGCGCACCAGGTGGTGCACCATTAGTAAAATTTACTAATGGCGTGCTATTAATGGCGCACCACAGATGCGCCATTAATAGCCAAATTAGGTGCGCCATTAGTAGTGGTTTTTCTAGTAGTGCCACGACATAGTTTTATTTCTCATTTCTAGTTGGAAGCAAACGTTCGGTGTACGTAGAGTCATATCAGTGGCAGATAGGACTTGAGAGAATATTGATCTTATCTTTAGCTCCTTGTGGGTTCGACACTCCATACTTATCTCTTCCACCTTTGGGAATTGCTACGATTATTCCCTGCACTTAGGGATTATCAGTGCTCTATAGGATGATTGTCTCTTTATGTGTAGCGTATTTAGCACTCATGATGTATTCATTGGCTATGATATGAGAACTTTGCTGAAACTAGTAATGAATGAAACATGCTTAGCAAGCTGGGCATAGTGTTGTGAACATTTAATGATTCTATTAACGGAAATCGGGGGGTATCCCCTTTTGCTCATAAATAAATAAATAGCATAGGCCCTTTTGCTAATAAATAAATGAATTAGCAAAGGACCTGTCGGGTCAGATTTGTTCCCATTCAAAGACGTCAAGCAAATTGCAGTCCAACAGCAAACTATGTCATCAAATACAAGTTTCACAGCCAAATATGAGTACAATTAAACAACAATGTCATCATGTTTTATTCGTCATATAATCACCAAACAAAAATCAACATACATAATAAGTGATATTCTCACAACAAAATACTAAACAACAACTTCATCAGGTTTTAGTTGTCATAGAAAACACAATTTCACATAGTAGATAAAAATTCGTCTTCTCACAGGCAAATACGACAAAAGCAATCTAATCATCATCCACATCAGCAGCGTCAACATCTTTGCCATGCGTATCAGTCTGAATCATAATTCCCCCCAGTGTCATCTTCTTCTTCATCCTCAATGTGCTCGGACGTTGGCGTCTTATTGATCAACTCTCGTATGTCCACAACCCGACAAGGAATCTTTTCGCCAGCGTTATTGACGTGATGGTTCTCAAAGACATTAGGAACATCTGTGGAATCTTCTACATCAGGAGCAGTGTAAGCATCATCTTGTTGTGCAACCTCATTAAACGAATTCCTCTCCTCAAACCTTTGCAATACTCTCCAGTCATCGCTACACGCATATGTATCTTTCAAGAAAAATATTTGTGTTGCTTGATTTTCCAAAATAAAAGGTTCGTCGGTCTGGTACGCCGCCTTTACATTGATGGATTTGAAATAATCATTAGCTTTGGGTTTTGCGATCCTATAAAAAAGGTTATACCAACAACAGGACAATAGAACCACACACCGGTGAACCTCAAAACTGGAGGTATACTGCAATTGAACAATGTCTGTTATGTTAGCATACATTTTAGTTATCTCTTCGTCGTACTTATCCGTGCTCATCATGGCACTATTTTGTGTCTTCTTGCGTTCATCGCGTGCAAGGGTGTTGTAGCACACATCTCCAACAATGCAAGATTCATAATGTCTTACCCGAGTATCAGTACCCATTGGTAGTGTGTAAAGGGCATCATTAACTGCCTGCCCATCCTCCCGCATCTTCTTAACCTATGGTTAGAAAATAGACAAGCTGATCATCTTATGTACTCAATATATTAAAAACCGACAAAGGTAATTCAAAAGCTTACATGGCTCTTTAACCATTTCGCAAATCTTGCCATAACCAGTTTGTCAATGTTTCTTGGATTTTGCGGCAGTAACTTCTTTTTGTAGATGCTGCACAACATAGTAATCGCGTCAAACATCTAAAATATATAAGAATGTGCTGCAGGTTTAGAAGATTATGATGTATAAGATGCAATACTTAGCAATTACTAGATATAAGGTAGAATCTTAGGATAGTTATTCAACACATTTTGTCCAAATCATTAGGTTTTTTGTCTTGTAGACTCTTCCCTGTAACTCGAATAGAACAATCGAAAACACTGAGGTTGGGATTGTATTCACCCACCTCTTTGATAAGCTGATCAGCTATTTCAATGTATTTTGAGCAGAATGCCAATGCTTCTGTAGCAATGTAAGCCTCTACAATGGAACCCTCAGGTCTAGCTCTATTCCTAACATAGCCCTTGAAAGTGCCTAGCCGCCTTACAATAGGGTACATCCAGCCATACTGTATTGGACCTCTAAGTAGTGCCTCATCAGGTAGATTAACAGCCAAATGCACCATCATATCAAAGAAGGCTGGAGGATATATCTTCTCAAGGTCGCATAGGATAGTTGGTATCTTTTCTCTAAGACACTCCAAAGCATCTATCCTGATATTTCTACTGCAGAGTTCCCTGAATAATTGTCCCAACTCTGCAACTGCTCTGTATAAGTCAGGGCGGCCCAATCCTCTAAGGATAACAGGTAAAACCCTTTGAAGTAGGACATCACAGTCATGAGTTTTCAACCCTTGTACCTTGTTTCCATCTGCACGGACTCTCCTTTCAGGTTTGGAAGCAAATCTATGTGGGAATCTCACACGTGACAGGACCTTGCAGAATTATTTTCTTTTTACCTTGTCCAAGACGTACACAACTGGTGCCATATCCCGTGATGCACCATCATCTTCCACCTGCAAATCCTTTTTGATACCCAGGTGTGTCAAATCAATCCTAGATTTTAAGGTATCTTTCGTCTTGCCTTCAATATTAAGAAGCATGACGATAATGATGTCACATATATTTTTTTGATGTGCATCACATCAAGGTTATGCCGCAAGCCAAATATTTCCAATACTCCAAGTCCCACAAAGTGGATCTGTGGGTAAACAATAATCTCTCTTCTGCACTGCCATGCTTCCTTTTCCCGCTACCGTTATCAGGATGGTTTCTTGGTGTAACATGCCTGACCTTCTCTAATTCCACTTGCAACTCATCACCGGTGAGCCTCTTTGGTGCATCACGGTTTTCATGCTTTGCATCGAACACATGTCTTCGGTATTTTGTAGGACATGACTTGTCCTTGGCGAGGAAAGGGTCGTGTCCAATGTAACAGATCTTGCTAAGTATTGCGTATGACAACGTATTCTTGTCATAGCGAACACATGCATTGTAACCTTGTGTCGTTCGCCCTGACATAGTTCCCAAAGCCGGATAATCATGGATGCACCAAATTATAACAAAACGCAGTAAAAAATCAGCTGGTGGGCTGCTATATAGGCCTCGAGTGAGAACACCCCTCCATATCTGCTGAAGTTCCTTCACAAGAGGCTCCATGAATAAATCAAAATCCTTTCCAGGACTTTTTTGACCTGGGATGAGCAAGGCCATCATGTAGTTTGATTCTTTGGTGCAGACATTTTGTGGCATGTTGTAAGGGATAACAAGCACTGGACACATGCTATGTGTGGCGCTCTAATGGCTAAATGGGTTGAATCCATCTGTAGCTAAGCCAAGTCTAATGTTTCTCGGGTCAGTAGCAAACTTTTTGTGTTTCTGATTGAAGCTTTTCCAGTCACTACCATGAGACAGATGGCTCATTACATTCTGATCTCTGTACTCTCGGTTCCTAGAATGCCATAGTGCATCCACTCTTGTTTTATCATCATGAAACAACACCTCTGCAATCATGTCTAATAGGAAAATGTCTCAGAATATTATGAGGAATCCTCTTCACAACATTGCCATCTTTCCATCTTGATGATTTGCATTTTGGGCATTCACTTAAGTTGGCATAATCCTTCTGGAACAGAACACAATTATTCTTACAAACATGGATCATATCATATCCAATTCCAACTACACGAAGGATATTCCATTTTACTGTAGGTGTGTGGCAGCTCAGACGCATCTCGGAAAGATTTGCAGAAAGCAGCCAACATCGCATCGAATGATTTGTTGGTCATCTGCTCAGATGTCTTCACCTGAAGAAAGGTGACCATAGTTTAGAATACTGAAAGCTTATTTTCTTGGGTGACAGCCACATCACCGTTTTTCTTCTGCGGGTGAAAGTTCATGAAATACGCGGGCATTTCATAGAATTGTTTCAATGTTGGTCAAACTCACTGGCTCTGCTGCCACCACCTCCTCGTCATCTTCCACCTGAGCATCAGGCTGATCAAGATGGTGATCTGCTGCTTCCACATAGTCAGTAACATTGACGTTCACAGCTTCACCATGATGAACCCACCTAGTATATGTGACCAACATCCCATAGAAGTGTAGATGATTTTGCGCAGTTGTCGGGGTCTTGTAACTGCATACATACAACTGATTCACAGGCAGAGCACATCTGATTTTGGACCACCGTACTAAGCTCTGATATAAGTTCATGAAATTTTCAACCCCCTCGACATATGCAATGGAGAAACTTCGAGCAGAAGTTATCCAAGTCTTGTCCATCTGTTAGACATACAAATTAGTTCTTCTACTAGATATTACAGGAAAGACATATATGCTTTTTTATGAAGTCTAGAAAAAAATACCTAGGTCGATGTCTAAAGCTACGACAAGATATTTGGACAAGCAGATCTAAGTAATGAAATATGTGTAAAGCTAATTCGACAAACATATTTGAGTGCTAAATTATGGCAGGTTATTTCAGCAGACAATGAGGCCGAGCACACAGCCATCAAAGGCCATCTCAGTAACAAAGATCGAGTTTAAAATGGTGTCGAGCTATTTCACCTAACAGATTGGCTACTAGACCATGGCAATCTACTTCACAATAAATATATGGCAGGATATTTTAGCAACTAATCAGGCATGTCATGCGATCTCAACAAAGAAGATTGAGTGCAGAACAGGGCAAGGAAGCTTCTTAAGGAGAGCATATTGACTGTAAACTATTTTGGCAAACAGTGAGATTAGCAGCGTCTATCATCTTACATTCAGCGCTACTTCGACATGCACGGGGCCTCAGTCTAGAATGCGCATACCATGGGAGAAGCTGACCGCCGTGCGCCTCCACAAGAACATCGCCAACGGTGGCTGCGCGGCTGGAGGACGGCAGTCTACGAGAGCGTACTGTGGGAGAGAGAGGATCGCCGTGCGTCCCCTCGACGAACCGCGGCGCCGACGTATCGGCGAGGCAGGGAGGGCGGCTTTGTTGGAGCGAATGGAGTGGAGGGGCCGGGGGGAGGGGGTTTGGGGAATATTATTGGCTAGTTGGCCTAAGGGCAGTTGAATTTGGGATTTGGGGGAAATTTTCGCACGGTGGGCGAGGGAGTTTGGCGCATGGTTGGTTTCTCCAAATGCGGTCCCGCGTGTTAGTGAAGAGGCAAGCCGAAGCGCGTTCCGTTTGGGTGAGCTGTGTGCAGGACCGACCGTGTGAGGGGTGCAATGCGACCGCGATAGGCGTGCTGTGAGTGTACCGCCTTTTTACTTTTAAACTTGTAGCTTCGCGTGATCCATCGATACTACTACTAGTAATTCGGTAACCCCGACTGAAACGGCGCGGCCAGTTCTTTTCCCGCATGATATGCTGGAAGGTTGGCTTAGTTGGTTTTTTAGGACATATATTTTTTAGGACAAGGCTTAGTTGGTTTGACAGACAGAGTGAGAGAAAGATGTGAGATGTGTGAATGTGTAGTGGATGTTCTATTGGAGTGCCTACGATAAATTGTGTATGTATACCTATGTGTTTATTTACTTAGCATGTTACCTTTGTCTCGGGTCAAACCTTCTAAACTTAGACCAAGTTTATACACACAAAAACATATCATCAATCAATATATTTTCATACAATATATCTTACTATTATTGTGAAAGTTCATATACACCGGACGAGATTCATGCAAACACAATAGATTTTCATTACATTTTGAACTTTTATAGGATAGAAAAAGAAAAGAAACCCGACCCTAAACCTATTATACAGCGATGACCGATGTCCACTTTCCTTTGTACTTCCGCATCGGCGACGACGTCCTCCATCTGCCGTTTCCATGAATGATGGCGGGGTTCAAGATCCTTGAAGTGAAGGTGTGGTCTCCAATGAGGAAGAGTAGAACACGGGAGACGGACCGACCAGTTGGCACACCATGCCTTGCCGTCTCCCATGCCCTACTCATCCTCGGAGGAGTCCCCGACCTCGTCGGTGCCGGTGGACCTGAGGTTGATGATGATGGACGTGGACGGTCCTTTGCTTCACCTGCCGCATGCGCCACCAAGTGTTGGACGGCGGCAAGTAGGACGCGTGGCTAGCGGTGCTCCCGTCATCGGCCGCTGATACGTCTCCAACGTATCTATAATTTTTTATTGTTTCATGCTATATTATATTCTGTTTTGGATGTTTAATGGGCTTTATTATACAATTTTATATTATTTTTGGGACTAACCTATTAACCGCAGGCCCAGCCCAAAATTTTGTTTTTTTGCCTATTTCAGTGTTTCGAAGGAAAGGAATATCAAACAGAGTCCAAACGGAATGAAACCTTCGGGAACGTGATTTTTGGAACAAACGTGATCCAGAGGACTTGGAGTGGACGTCAAGAAACAAACGAGGAGGCCACGAGGCAAGGGGGCACGCCTACCCCCCTGGGCGCGCCCTCCACCCTCGTGTGCCCCTCGTAGCTCCACCGACCTACTTCTTCCTCCTATATATAGCTACGTACCCCCAAACCATCACCAGAGGAGCTAAAACCCTATTTCCACCACCGCAACCTTCTGTAACCGTGAGATCCCATCTTGGGGCCTTTTCCGGCGCGCCGCTGGAGGGGGTATCGATCACGGAGGGCTTCTACATATACACCATAGCCTCTCCGATAATCTGTGAGTAGTTTACCTCAGACCTTTGGGCCCATAGTTATTAGCTGGATGGCTTCTTCTCTCACTTTGGATCTCAATACAAAGTTCTCCTCGATTCCCGTGCAGGTCTATTTGATGTAACTCTTCTTTTTGCGGTGTGTTTGTCGAGATCCGATGAATTGTGGGTTTATGATCAAGATTAACTATGTACAATATTTGAATCTCCTCTAAATTCTTTTATGTATGATTGGTTATCTTTGCAAGTCTCTTCGAATTATCAGTTTGGTTTTGGCCTACTAGATTGATCTTTCTTGCAATAGGAGAAGTGCTTAGCTTTGGGTTCAATCTAGCGGTGCTCCATCCTAGTGATAGTAGGGGAAATGACACGTATTGTATTGTTGCCATCGAGGATAAAAAGATGGGGTTTATATCATATTGCATGAGTTTATCCCTCTACATCATGTCATCTTGCTTAAAGCGTTACTCTGTTCTTATGAACTTAATATTCTAGATGCATGCTGGATAGCGGTCGATGTGTGGAGTAATAGTAGTAGATGCAGGCAGGAGTCGGTCTACTTGTCACGGACGTGATGCCTATATACATGATCATACCTAGATATTCTCATAACTATGCTCAACTCTATCAATTGCTCGACTGTAATTCGTTTACCCACAGGAATACTTATGCTATCTTGAGAGAAGCCACTAGTGAAACCTATGGCCCCCGGGTCTATTTTCCATCATATTAATCTCCCAACAACAAGCTATTTCTATTTCCGTTTATTTTGCTTTCTTTACTTTTAGTCTTTATCGTAAAAATACCAAAAATATTATCTTATCATCTCTATAAGATCTCACTCTCGTAAGTGACCGTGAAGGGATTGACAACCCCTTTATCGCGTTGGTTGCGAGGTTCTTATTTGTTTGTGTAGGTGCGTGGGACTTGAGCGTGGCCTCCTACTGGATTGATACCTTGGTTCACAAAAACTAAGGGAAATACATACACTACTTTACTGCATCACCCTTTCCTCTTGAAGGGAAAACCAACGCAGTGCTCAAGATGTAGCAACAAGGATTTCTGGCGCCGTTGTCGGCGTTCTGGGAACGGGGGTCCCCAGACTTGCCCGCCTGCAACCCACGGCGTGGCTATGCTAGCAGGCCTGTACGGCAAATCTTCATCATCAAAGCATTCAAGACCCTCGCGAGGGCCAAGCCACGCGAGGCGGACGATGCAAGAGCTCCTCAGGAGCGGTCTCTCCAGGCAGGCTCACGAGGAGCGGAGATATCAAGGAAGGGCAAACGTCATGAGGCTCTCGTGACATGAGCCATGACTATCGACACCAGGCGGGCGCCAGCGCGCGCAGCTTCCTTGTTTCCTCTTTGGTGCTAAGGAGGCCAGCGTAGGCGCGGAGTATCGAGCCATCAGGCAATGGTTTCCATATCAGTGAAACGAGACCATGACTAGCAGGCCAGCAAGACGGAGGTCACCATGGAGCCCAAGACGGCGTCATCACCAGAACCCTTTCGCACGCGAAGACCACTTTTGTCAGGATAGCTTGTACTACCTGTCCCTTTTCAAATTGGCCGCCGTTGTTGGCTCCCTCCCACTCAATATTTGGGAAGAGGACCAGGGCCTCTATAAATAGGACTAGCCACCACAGTAGAGGGCATCAGATAACTCATTCAGACTCATCTCACCCACACAAGTTCAGCAAGCACAAGAACACCTCAACCTCAGGAGGTTGTTCTTCCCATTGTACTGTTCATCATCAGCGCAAGAGGCAATCCACCACCACACACTGGAGTAGGGTATTACACCACAACGGTGGCCCGAACCAGTATAAATCTCGTGTCTTTCTGTGTTGCGAGTTCATCGAGTTCGCCCACGAGATCTTAGCGAGCTAGAGTGTAGATCGGTAGGAGAGTAAGAACTTCGCGCGCACCCCAGAGTTCGAACTTAAGGGTTTTGTCAAAACCCAAGATCCAACATTTGGCGTGCCAGGTAGGGGTGCACCGTAGCTCCTCTCCACCGGCCTACACTCCGCGCCACCGCACTTCGCCCCCATGGCAGGTGCCCCGCCTCCCGCTCCTGCGGCCGGTGCTGACGACGGGGCCCGGGGGCTCCGAGCCCTGGCCCCCGCCCTGCGGCAAATGCGATGGCCACCCAAGTCCAGGCCAGAGATGCCTCTACGCTACGACGAGGCGGCGGAGCCATCGGTGTTCCTGTTGGCATACGAGGATGCCGTCCTCAAGGCCGGGGGCGATGACAAGGTCATGGCCAACTGGCTCCCCATGGCCCTAGCTGGTGATCCACGCGCCTGGCTGCTCAACCTCCCCAACCTCTTCACTGCTCGCTACGCAGTGCCGGTGCACCATGCAGTCGCAGCCCTGCTGGGCGGCTCTCAAGCACCGCCTTCAGATCGCCACGTCAAGCTGTTCCTCCGTCAGATTGATGCTGCTTCCAAGCGCCCGGGGGCTCCGCCGGGTTGGGCTGTGCCAGAGGCCGACCTCACCTTCAGCTTAGAAGACCACCCCAACTACACCGCCGGCTCGGGCAAGCTCCCAATGCCCTGCAGGCCCACCATCTGCAACATGGCTATTACCAAGACCCTCGTCGATGGCGGAGCGGGCCTGAACTTGCTCTTCGTAGAGGCCTTCAACCTTCTTCACGTGCCACTCGAGCGGCTCAGTCTCAGCAAGCCTTTCTCAGGAGTTGGTGGTGGCACTGCCTGCTCTCTGGGACATATCCGCCTCCCCGTCACATTCGGCACACGCGACAACTACCGCACCGAGCTGGTAGACTTCGACATCGCCCGCATCTGCCTCCCGTACAACGCCATCCTCGGGTACACAGCTCTCGCCCAGTTCATGGCGGCAACTCATTCGGCCTACAACCTCATGAAGATGCCTGGGAGCAAAGACGTCCTCACCATCAAGGGGGACACCAAGGAGGTTGTGGAGGCACTCAAGCTCACCCTCAAAACCTCCGCGATGGCACAGCTTGCCGACGCGGGCGCCTCCGAGCCCAAGGGAGCGCTGCCGACCAAGAAGAAGCAGTTGTTCACACAAGACAAGGCGGAAACCAAGCAGGTGCCGGTCGGCGAGGACAGGCCCTTAGGAGCCACCTTTACCATAGGTGCTAGCCTCGACCCAGGGCAAGAGGAAGCATTGGTGAAGTTCTTGCACGCAAACAAGGATATATTCACGTGGGAGCCCAATCAGCTAGTTGGAGTCCCGAGAGAGGTGATTCAACATCATTTAAGGGTATGCCCCAATGTACGCCCCGTGAAGCAGCAGGCGAGACGGCAGTCCACTAAGAAGCAGGCCTTCATCATCCAAGAGACCCGCAAGCTAGAAGCGGCGGGTGCCATTCGCGAGGTTCGATATCCCGAATGGCTGGCGAACCCCGTCGTAGTGCCGAAGAAAGGCGGGAAGGAACGGATGTGCGTCGACTTCACCAACCTTAACAAAGCCTGCCCCCAAGATCCGTTCCCGCTCCCACGCATTGATCAGATTGTCGACTCCACCGCCGAGTGCGACCTGTTGTGCTTCCTGGATGTGTTCTCAGGATATCACCAGATCAAGATGGCGGTAGAAGATGTGGAGAAGACATCCTTCCTGACCCTGTGTGGGGTGTACAGTTACACCTGCATGCCCTTTGGATTGCGCAATGCGGGCGCAACCTTTCAGCGACTAATGCACATCGCCTTAGGAAGACAGCTCAGAAGAAACAAAGAGGCCTACATCGACGACATCGTGGTGAAATCTCGGGAGGCGAGGACCCTCATCCATGACCTGGAAGAAACCTTCAAGAGCCCGTGCCAGGTGAACTTGCAGCTCAACCCGGAGAAGTGCGTGTTCGGCGTCCCTTCCGGCAAGCTGCTGGGCTTTCTCGTGTCCCATAGAGGGATCGAGGCGAATCCAGAGAAGATCAAGGCCATCGAGGAATCAGCCCGCCGCAGACCCTGAAGGAGATGCAGAAGTTGGCTGGTCGGGTAACTGCGTTGGGACACTTTATCTCCAAGCTGGGGAAACACGCCCTACCCTTCTTCAAGCTAATGATGAAGAAGGGCCCATTCGAGTGGACCCAGGAGGCCGACCGAGCTTTTCAAGACCTCAAGAGGTACCTGACCGGCCCTCCGGTGATGGTGGCACCATGACCTCTCGATCCCCTTGTGCTCTACCTCGCCATTACCCCGTACTCCGCCAGTGCAGCATTGGTGGCGGTTCGGGAGGAGCACCAAGCCAAGGGCGCGCTGCGCCAAGCTACAGCTGAAATGATGCAAGATCAGGAAGGCGCCGCGAGAGCCGCAACAGCATCAACGGAAGACCAAGCTCGGCAGGATGATGTCACAAGACCCCCGCTAGCGACCAAGCACCAGGAGTTCCACCACCCCAGGAGATGTCCGGGCCCCCGCAAGACACGAGCCTCACCAACGCGCCAGCCCTTGTCGAGCACCCAGTGCATTTTCTCAGCATGGTGTTGCAGGACGCAAGGGCACGATATCCCATGCCTCAGAAGCTCCTGTTCGCACTCTTGGTGGCCTCGCGCAAGCTGCGTCATTACTACCAGGGCCACCCCATCAAGGTCGTCTCAGCCTACCCGTTGCAGAGGGTGCTCAGGAGCCCCAATTCTGCTGGAAGGGTAGCCGAGTGGAACATCGAGCTGCAAGCATTCCAGTTAGAGTTCAGCACTACCAGGGTCATCAAGGGAGCCGCGCTCGCTGATTTTGTGGCGGAATGGATGGACGTCCCGGCGCTTGAAGTAGGCAAAGACCGGTCCACCTCGCCAGGAAGTGAAGCACCAGACGGTTGGGTCATGTACTTCGATGGCGCCTTCGCGCACCAAGGCGCAGGGGCTGGAGCAGTACTCATCTCGCCCACTCAGGATAAGCTCTACTACACCGTGCAGCTCTGCTTTCAGCATGGCGAGAAGGTCTCCAACAACATCACGGAATACGAAGGCCTCATAGCTGGCCTGAAGGCCGCGTCAGCTCTAGGGGTGAAGCACCTTACCATTCGAGGCGACTCGTAGCTCCTTGTCAACTTCTCCAACAAAGTATACGAGCCGAAGGACGAGCATATGCAGTCATACCTCGTGGAGGTGCGCAAGATGGAGAAGCAGTTCTTGGGCCTAGAACTGCAACATGTGCCCCTGGGCACCAA
The DNA here is from genome assembly GCA_021605145.1 of Aegilops bicornis. Lineage (NCBI taxonomy): Eukaryota > Viridiplantae > Streptophyta > Magnoliopsida > Poales > Poaceae > Aegilops > Aegilops bicornis. Next base: position 553,092,667 of record CM038672.1, on the reverse strand, counting down.
CAAGGAATCCGAAGACATCGCTAGGAGAGCATCCAAGCGGCAGCCACAAGAGCTCGGTGTATTTGAGGAACGGCTCTTCAAGCCATCGTTGACACCTCCACTCTCAAGCGCATTTCAGCCTCGGGAGGAACTCCCACAGCCTCCTGCCTCAGGGGCCCCGGCCTGTGGCCCGACCTCAGGAGCTCGCTTGCTCTTGGCGCTCGAACCTCAGGAGGGATGCTGGACCAAGGAATTCAAAGAATATCTGATGCAAGGGGCGCTGCCGGACAAAGAGGAGGATGCAGAGCGTGTGGTTCGTCAAGCCACGGTGTACTGCATCCAGGATGGTGAGTTGTACAGGAAGCGGCCAAATGAGGTCTCCCTGCACTTCATTTCCAAGGACCAGGGAAGGAGCTGCTAACTGATATACACGGAGGGGACTGCGGGCACCACTCGTCATCACGGACCCTCGTCGACAAAGTATTCCGTAGCGGGTTCTTCTTGCCCACTACGCTCAACGACGCAGCTGAGCTGGTGAGGTCCTACGAAGCCTGCCAGTTCCACGACAAGCAGATTCATCAGCCGGCTTAGGGACTCCAGACCATTCTGCTCACATGGTCGTTCGCGGTCTGGGGGCTAGATAGCTTGGGCCCGTTCCCTCGAGCGCCTGGGGGCTACCGCTACCTCTACGTAGCCATCGACGAGTTCACCAAGTGGGCGGAAGTGGAAGCCGTCCGTACTATCCCAGCTGGCTCTGCTGTCAAGTTCATCAAGGAACTCGTGAGCCGCTTCGGGGTCCCCAACCGCATCATCACAGATAACGGCTCACAGTTCACTAGTAACCTCTTCAAAACCTACTGTGCTAACCTTGGAACGCAGATCTGCTACGCTTCGGTGGCGCACCCCAGGAGCAATGGTCAGGCCGAACGCGCCAACGCAGAGGTCCTGAGGGGCCTCAAGACTAGGACCTTCAAGAAGAAGCTCGAGGCCTGTGGCAGGGGCTGGCACGACAAGCTCCAGTCCGTGCTGTCGTCTATCCGCACCACCGCCACCAAACCAACGGGCAAGAGCCCATTCTTCCTCATCTACGGAGCTGAAGTAGTCCTTCCTCACGAGGTTAAGCATCTCTCCGCATGGGTCCTGGCGTTCAATGAAACGCAGCAGGACGCCACGCGGGGGATGGACCTCGTGCTGGGGGAGGAGCGTCGTCGTGAAGTTGCACTGAGGGCGGCAAGGTACCAGCAGGCGCTGCGGCGATACCATTGCTGTAGCTTCCGCTCTAGGATGCTCGAGGTGGGCGGCCTCGTCCTTAGGCGGGTCCTCTCCAGGGAAGGGCTGCACAAGCTTTCACGCATGTGGGAGGGCCCGTTCAGGGTCATCCATGTCTCCAAGCCTGGCGCCGCGCGCCTGGAGACGCAGGACGGGATACCTATCCAGGACGCCTGGAACATCCAGCACCTCTAGAAGTTCTACCCATGAAGCAAGTCTAGCATGTGAAGAAAGGCCCAGAGCCTGTGAAGAAGGCCCGGTACCTGTGAAGAATCGCCGCTCGTGACACTCTCACGTAATAATGAGTGGGGATGTACACGCCCCAGAGTCTCAGGAGCGCCGACCTCAGGCCCTGGGGCTCCCTCCGATGCCTAGTGGCAGCACTTAGCTCCGCGATGGTGAGAAGACTTGAAGACTAGATTAGGTGCCGGACGCGGCTTTTCATTTGCTTTCCTTAGTTGGCTCGTTTTTCCTTAATCGAAGTTTGCTTTTGGTGTTCCTTGCTGATTCGATTCCCTCGCCTCTTACCGCATTTTCCGGTTCTGGTTCGCTCATGTTTTCTCTCACGCATACCTCACGAGGGGGGCTAGGCAGGCGCCCTCACGAGTGTTTTTTTTCTCTCTTCCTTGTACTCTCGCGAGCCACCCTCATTCGAGCCTGAAAGCTGGCGCACCTCTCCTAATCCGTGCCCCACGGGTACCGTGATACAAAGCATCGGGTCAAGGCTCGCTGAACGACAAATCTCCTGGCAAACTCCCTAACGAATTTTTTGCAGTTCCTGAGCAATCGCAGACCACAAGGTTGAGATGGACAAGAGGAAATAAACGCCTCGTAAGGAGGAGGGCGCCCCGAATGCACCATGCTAAGTTATCTTTGTGCAAAATAGCCACACAGCGCTGAAACAACAACTGTAGCATAATGGTTAATAAGTTATGGTTCGATACATGCTTCTCCGGGCCCATGCTGGTTTCGTTTCGATGCAGGAAGGAAAAGGGAAACATAACAAAAGCGGCGATCGCCCCTGCAGCAGCCGACGGGGGCAGGGCCTTGGCAACGTCACGGGTCTAGTCGGACCCCTCCCCGCGCTTCACCGATGCGCGGCGACGAGACGACCCGCTACCACTTTCGAAGTGGGCGCGGCGGCGTGGCGGCTGATCAAGGCCGCTGGTGCTGGAACTGTCGCCAAGGGAGGAGCCACCATAACCAAACGAGGCGCGTCCGGCGGGTTCATCCTCCTCGTCATCCCGACCATCGCCAAGCGCGACCACCTCCTCGACGTCGTTCACCTGAGGGCAGCATCAGGCGCGGCGATCGTCTTCCCCGAACACCCTCACGAAGAGGGTCACGTCGCCGTCGAACTTGAAGTGGAGGGTGCACCGCCTGCCCAGGCCGCGCCCGCGGGCGATCGTCTGCCAACTGCGGGCCAGAGCTACGTTGCCCACAACCGAGATCTCGACCGCGATCCAAGAAGCCCGGCTGCAGCACCCGTCTGCCTGCAGCCAGAGCCCGCCTGGACCAGAGGCTGGCAGCTCGTTGGCAAAAAAGTGGGGAAAGCAGGAGCCAGCTGCCGTCCGGATCCTCCAACCAGACAACGAACTCCGGCAGCACATCTGACGCATGGAACCACGGTCCGGGAGGTCGCGCAACCACGGCACGTCTCCTCTCGTCGACAGGACTGTCGCGACAAGAGCGACTCCGGCCACGCACTGCGGCGCCACCCCGGGGGCCACGGCGGAGGTCGCGGCATGCTTGCGAGGACGGCCACGTCCCCGCTTGGGCGCCAGGGAGCCGGGTCCCTCCCGAGGGGCCTTGCCTTTCTCCATGGCGGAGAACCTCTTTGACGGAGCCATTGCTGCTAGCGGTGGAGCAAGGAGGAAGAAGCGAGTGAACCAAGAAGGGATGGGCGACGGGGATTCCGCCCCCTCCCCATTTATAGCGGAAGAAGGCCAACCGGCGCCTCCCACGATCACAGGTAATGATGATTTTCCTTGCATGTCGTAGGGAATTGTCAAATCGAGCGGCTGCTGAGGCAGTGTGGGGAAGTGGAGACGCCCATGTCCAATCAACCACCACGTGTCAACCAAGGCCGCAAGCTTTTGGGGCCCGCAACGCTCCGTACTTGACCTTTGACTTTGCCTCGAAGCCAAGCCCGAGCGCACCTTGGGCCCGGGGGCTACTGTCGGTGTTCTGGGAACGGGGGTCCCCAGACTTGCCTGCCTGCGGCCCACAGCGTGGTTATGCTAGCAGGCCTGTACGACCCATCTTCATCAACAAAGCATTCAAGACCCTCGTGAGGGGCCAAGCCACGCTTTGCGGACGATGCAAGACCTCCAGGCAGGCTCACAAGGAGCGGAGGTATTAAGGCAGGGTAGACCTCGCGAGGCTCTCGTGACCTGAGCCATGACGATCAACACCAGGCGGGCGCCAGCGCGCGTAGTGTCCTTGTATCCTCTTTGGTGCTAAGGAGGCCAGCGCAGACGCGGAGTACCGAGGCATCAGGCAAAGGTTTCCATATCAGTGCAACGAGACCTAGACCAGCAGGCCAGCAGGACAGAGGTCACCATGGAGCCCAAGACGGCGTCATCACCAGAGCCCTTTCGTAGGCGAAGACCGCTTTCGTTAGGATAGCTTGTACTAGCTGTCCCCTTTCAAATTGGCGGCCGTTGTTGGCTCCCTTCCCGCTCAATATTTGGGAAGAGGACCAGGGCCTCTATAAATAGGACTAGCCACCACAGTAGAGGGCATCGGATAACTCATTCAGAGTCATCTCACCCACACAAGTTCAGCAAGCACAAGAACACCTCAACCTCAGGAGGTTGTTCTTCCCCTTGTACTGTTCATCATCAGCCCAAGAGGCAATCCACCACCACACACTGGAGTAGGGTATTACACCAGAACGGTGGCCCGGACTAGTATAAATCTCGTGTCTTTCTGTGTTGCGAGTTCTTCGAGTTCGTCCGCGAGATCTTAGAGAGCTAGAGTGTAGATCGGTAGGAGGGAAAGAACTTCGCGCGCACCACAGAGTTTGAACCTTAAGGGTTTGCCGGAACCCCAGATCCGATAGCCGTTGCCGGGGAGTCTACGCACAAGTCAAGACATACCAAGTACCCATCACAAACTCTCATCCCTCGCATTACATTATTTGCCATTTGCCTCTCGTTTTCCAGCGGGTGGCAGGATGACGGGTCCGACTAGGCGTCGGGCGCTGCTCTGGGCGGCACCAGCGACCCCATCATGCGTGTCGCCGGCTCCTTGGGAGCCTGCCATTGGGAGGCTGCGGAAGAGGAAGAGGGTGGGCGGCAAGGCCGTCAAATCGAATCTGTGGGCACCGGCGCCTTCGTCATCTTGACGTCCTGCCGCCTCGTCTTCGAGCTCTGCTTCCGGCGCCGCCATCACCAGTCAGCCGTTGGACGGCCACCAAGATGTTCTCTTGGTGTCTTCTGCCACTCGTAGCTCGACTAGGCGCCCCTTTTTCCCTCCTACTTTTCTTGTTCCATTTCCTGAGGCGAGGGACAAGAAAGGGATTACGGGCACCTTATCTCTTTTTAGTTTGTAAGCCTTCGGGCCTTAGTAGAATTTAAATCTTGTAATCCCATTGCTCATGTTTTTCATTTCGTATGTAATGTACCTGTACGGGATGTTTTTTTAATGAAAAAGGGATGTTTGCCGGGATTTTTGTTCACGGGTGGAATCCAGGACAAGGAATGAATCCTCGTTATCCTTAAGATAAACATTTTTTTTGCCGGGCAACAAACCTTGCCGTCGCCCCACTTCGCTCGACCTTTCTCACGCCCTTGGCGGAGGCAGGGATGAGGTGGGCCTAGGCTCCTTGTTTTATTTCCTTGCTGCCGCGACTACGACCAAATTCGGTCCTAGGAGACGAGTCCTAGGGTCCGGAATGAGGAGAGCATGGTAGCCTAAGGATAAAACGAGGTTTCACATCCCTCAGTCCATAACAGAACGCATGATAAGGGATAGAGAACTTATCTGAATCTGCAGCCCCCGGCAACTTTGGCTTGCCATGGGTGGATCTTCGCCCTTGTAGCCCCCCGGCAGTATTGTCTTGCCGGGACCCGTACGCCAGTCCGTCCCCTTTCTTCCAAAGCACCTCGGCAAGGATATTCATGTGTCATGCGAACCAAAGAAGATAGAGAAGAACAAGGAGACGCACACTCGACCTCTAAGCTAGGGGTTAGCCGCCACTAAGCACTATCAACCCTAACCAAGGACGAGACTCAACCTAGCATGCATGCTATAATTTAGTGTGCCAGCGCTTCATTTATTTATGCTCAGGGTCTGCGCCTGGCTTTGTACAGAGGGTTACATGCCTTGTCGGCAAGGCTTGTACAAAAGGGTAGCTTGCCGGGAGGCCCGGCAAGCCGCGCCTTATGGGTAAAACTTGCGGAGATGCTCGATGTTCCAGGAGTTGCTCGCTGGAATGGCATCTTCGGTCTCCAGCCGGACTACGCCGGGCCTGGTGACTCGTGTTACCCGATAAGGGTCTTCCCACTACGGCGTCAACTTGTTGGAATTCTTGGCCGACCGAACGTGCCAAAGAACAAGGTCGCCTTCCTCAAAGCTCCGAGCAGGAACCTTGCAGCTATGGTAGCGGCGCAAGGCTTGCTGGTAGCGTGCTACTCTCACAGCCGCCCGGAGACGATCTTCCTCAAGGAGCGTCGCGTCATCTTGCCGCAATCGCTCTTGCTCAAGCTCATCATAAGCGAGCACTCGAGGTGACCCGTATATGAGTTCCCTGGGGAGAACTGCTTCTGCCCCGTAAACCAGGGCAAATGGTGTCTGGCCGGTGGCTCGATTTGCCGTCGTTCTGATCGACCAAAGAACTGCCGGCAACTCGTCAATCCAGCGCCTTCCAGTCTTGCGTAGCCTGTCGAAAGTCTTCATTCTTAAGCCTCGCAGGACTTCAACATTTGCTCTCTCTGCTTGGCCGTTGCTCCATAGATGTGCCACAGAAGCAAAATAGACCTTGCTGCCGAGATCCTCAATGTATTGCATGAAGGCATGGCTTGTGAACTGCGTGCCATTGTCGGTTATGATCCTGTTGCGCACCCCAAAACGGCACACTAGTCCCTTGAAGAACTCGATTGCTAACTGCGCTGTCACCTTCCTCACTGCATCCACCTCTGGCCACTTTGTGAACTTGTCAATTGTGACGTACAAGTACTCAAAGCCCCCGACAGCACGGGGGAAAGGGCCCAATATGTCGAGCCCCCAGACCGAGAAGGGCCAGGAGAGAGGGATAGTTTGAAGTGCTTGAGCTAGTTGATGGAGCTTCTTCGAATGGAACTAGCACGCTTCACACTTGGTTACTAGTGTCGTCGCATCCTGGAGGGCGGTGGGCCAGAAGAAACCTTGCCGGAAAGCCTTGCCGGCAAGGGCCCTCGACCCTATGTGGGAGCCACTAATGCCTCCATGTATATCTGCCAACAACTTTAGTCCTTCCTCCCTGGAGATGCACTTCAATTTCACCCCATTTGGTCTTCTCCTGTACAGTTCGTTATCAACGAACTAGTACAGGGCAGACCGGCGGGCTACTCTTTCCGCCTCTTCCTGCTCTCGTGAAGCTCTCCTTTCTAAAGGAATCGGACGGTGTGATGTGCCCATGCCGGAGCCTGTGGCTCGACGACAAGGACCAAAGGCATTTCTTCTGCTACGGGAGCGGCCGCCTCCATGCCCATGACCTGAGGTCCTGCCGGAGTTGGTCGCCTCGTGGCAAGATCGGCATCCACAACAACATCTTCGCCGGCGGATCCGGGGAGCTCGGTGGGGAAGTACTTGCCGGGGCCTAGCTTCCTCCGCTTGTTTTGCCCGGTCGACGACTCACGGATGGCTGAATTAACTGAAGCACAAAAGTACCTGGTTCCACAGGTAGCTTGAGGGCAGCGCACTTTGACAGGTAGTCGGCGATGTTGTTCTCCGCCCGAGGGACATGCTCCGCTTGTATACCGTCAAAGCGTTCCTCCTGTTTCCTCACCTCATCTACTTAAGCTTCCATCAATGGGCTTTGATAATCTTTGTTGATCTGCCTGACGACGAGCTGTGAGTCGCCCCTGACGATGAGATTGTTAACTCCGAGGTCCGCCGGGATCTTGAGACTGGCAAGCAAACCCTCGTACTCGGCAGTGTTGTTGTTTGACATCTCCCGGGGGAAGTGCATCTGGATGACGTACTTGAGGTGCTCTCTGGTGGGTGCGACAAACAGCACACTAGCGTCGGCGCCTTGCAGCAAGAAGGCACCATCAAACTACATGATCCAGTTGCGACTCGTTTCCTTGACGGGGAGAGTGGTCTCTTGTACCTCTTCGTCGGGCGTCGAGGTCCATTATGCAACAAACTCCACCAAGAATCTGCTCTGAATCATCGAGGTACTTTCGAACTTTAAACCGAAGCTTGACAGCTCCAGGGCCCATTCCATGATCCTCCCCGTTGCATCTAGGTTATGCAATATCCGTTGCAATGGGAGGCGGGTGACCACCGTGATCTCATGCGGTTGGAAGTAATGGCGCAGCTTCCTCGAAGCCATAAGGAGGCCGAAGAGCAGCTTTTGCACCCCTGAGTACGTCGACCTAGCCCCCTGCAAAAGGGAGCTTATTAATTAAACTGGGTGCTGCACCATTTTCTTCTTCTACGCTTCTTCACCTGGTTGCGTGGGTCCCATCGCACGGGCGCCAGTCTTGCCGGGGCCGAGCCTTGTCGGGGACTCAGTCTTGCCGGGGCTGAGCCCTACCGGGGGGCTCCTGTCGGCCTTGGTTCGCCTTTGTTGGCGACGGCATCAAGGCTCTGGATGGTGGCTCTCCATTCGTCGAGCTTCCCCGCAGCGGGAGGGAAGTCGAGGAGCAACTGCGCGGGCTAGGGCCTCTGCTGGTGTCGGCGATGGCGAAACCTGCGTGGACCGCGATGCGCTTCGACTCCTAACCACGTTAGAAGGAGCTCTATCATCGTCCCGCGGTCGCATGCCGTTTTCGCCAGTGCCTCGGCAAGCGAGCGGGTCTTCTGCATCCCGTGAGTGACGTTCGGGACTCTTCCCGTGGCGGAGCCCAGGATCTTCGGCATGATGATGCAGTTCATCACGCGCGGTCTGAGAGGAGCGCGCTGTGGACGCCGGCGTGGGTGTCTTTGAGGCCACCGCATCGCCTTCGGGCAGTGCGACGGCGCCTTTGGAGGGCCCCACCCCGCCTGCGGAGGGCCTGGCTCCATCTTTGGATTTGGCGATGTGCGGCCCGTTGCCAGGCACATGAACGTTGCCGCCTTCCAAGCTCCGGCTGCTGGGGTGGTGTTGGTGCTCGCGAGCCGCGCCCCTGGTCCTCTCCGTGACCGGTCCGCTGCTCGCCCTCGTCGGGACAGGCCGTTCGGCTCCCGACGAGCCGACCGCCACCGTCATCTTCTTCTTGGGCTCCATGGCGATGAAGAAAACGCCGGACTAGTTGTTAAAGCCGATTCTCACAACTACGCCTCCTACCTGGTGCGCCAAAGATGTCGGTGGAAACGACACCTATGGGATCATAAGGATCCCTACAGCGGTTGCGGGGCACGGGGTTGAGAGAAGAGCGGATCTGATAGAGAGTACGCGGTTCATTTATCTAGGTTCGGGCCGCGAGGATTCGTAAAACCCTAATCCTGCTTTGGTGGATGTATTCTGAGTTCTTGAGCTAGCTACAGGGTGTAACGAGCTCCAAAAGGCCGAATCCTTCTACTGGTCGCCTCGGGCCTCCTTTTATAGGAAAAGGGGTCGCCACAGTGGCATGCAGGAGGTGGAAAGGGTACAGTGCCGCGAAGTTATCCCTCGGATTACAGGACAAGATGCATTTAATGCATCGCTTAGGTGTCCTCTTGCTTTAGCGGCGACGGGAGCGAGGCCCGTCCCATCCGTCGCCGCTCCTCCTTGTTTTGACACGCGCACTGGCCAGCGATGCGTGCTGTGCCATGTAGGCAGGCAAGCAGCTAAAGTGGCACGGTGGTGGAGCCTCCAGGAAGGGTTGCATGTTGCCATGCAGGTGCCTGCCCAGGTGGTTGCGTCGGCAGCTGCATGCGAATGGCGGCGGAGACTTGGCTGGTGCGGGCCTGGCAGTGGCCCTGCTGGTGCGCCTGGCGAGGGCCTTGCCGGGTGGCCTGGCAAGGGTCTTTCCGCGGCACGTAGGCATCCCTGGCAAGGATCATGCCGGGGGTCTTGTGGGTTTCTTTGGTGAGGATGATTGCCTTCCTATCCTCACTTGATCTTGATTATTCTTTGTCTTCACAAAGATCTGCATGCCACCACGGAAGTGCCTCCCGAGCCCTGTCCCAATGCGTCTGTTGAGCGTTGGTGGGCTCAAGGGTGGCTCGCTCGGCTGGCGTGGGCGAGCTGCCCCGGCAAGGGTCCTTGCCGGGAAAACCTGCTTCGCCCATCCGATCCTTGTGGCCGTGGTCCTTGTTGTTGCTTTATTTGTCTTGTGCCTTCGGCTTCCCTCCGACTTCCCTTTCCTACTCTGTTATGTGTGGTCATGGCGGGCGGCTCATACTGCCTGTGCACAAGTAAAGGGGTCAAAAGGAGAGCCCCTACTTTTGTACACTGACACGTTGGTTGCGAGGTTCTTATTTGTTTGTGTAGGTGCGTGGGACTCGAGCGTAATCTCCTACTGGATTGATACCTTGGTTCTCAAAAACTAAGGGAAATACTTACGCTGTTTTACTACCTCACCCTTTCCTCTTCAAGGGAAAACCAACACAGTGCTCAAGAGGTAGCAGCCGCCAGCGTGGCCACCGCTTGTGCGGTCGCTTCCGCATCCGGCTACACCGGTATTGCGTTGCGAGCGGCAAGTTGAGTGAGGTCTGTGACCTCGGGCTTCATCCCCAAAGACAAACTCTCCCGCAGAGCGTTCCCTCCCACGATCATGGTGGATGTGGTGCCAGGTAGGAGGAGGCGCTATGTTGTGGAGTTCTAGGTGTTGCCGCTTTATGTAGCGCATTCCAGTGAGGCCAAGCGTCTGGGTGCGTCATAAGTCGCCGGAGTTGGTTCCTCGGGTAGCGAGCATGCTTAATGACGGCATATGAACGGACGACATGAATGTGGGCAGCTGGCGCCGACAGGGAACGCACGCGCGCAACGGCGCGAGGGACGAGGGTTTTTTGTGTGCCAGGGTAGTCAGCTACGGGTGTGGCAACGTTGGGCATGCCCTTTGCTCACATGCTATACCACATGTCATTGAAAGACGACCCGGCATGGTCTCAGGTCCTGGGGATGCAGTTGGCCGTGCTAGAACACTCCACGGACGCGCACCGACGCGCACGCACTTCGGCGCCCCATGCATCCTCGACGAGCTGGGTGTTGATCTGCTAGTCATGCCACAACGGTAGCACCACCCTAGGCACCCTGTAGCCGAGCGTGTCCAGCGGCGATGAACGTGTCGCTCACCGCGGTCGCTGTCGGTGTCAAAACTGGCGGATCTCGGGTAGGGGTTCCCGAACTTTGCGTCTAAGGTCGATGGTAACAGGAGACAGGGGACACGATGTTTACCTAGGTTCAGGCCCTCTCCATGGAGGTAATATCCTACTTCCTTCTTGATTGCTCTTGATGAATATGACTGTTAGAAGAGTTGATCTACCACGAGATCGTAATGGCTAAACCCTAGAAGTCTAGCTTGTATGACTATGGTAATGAGTATATCCTTTCCGGACTACATCCTCTGGTTTATATAGACAACGGGGGAATCTAGGGTTTCATAGAGTCGGTTACATAAGAAGGAATCTTCATAGCCGGTCACCAAGCTTGCCTTCCATGCCAAGGAGAGTCCAATCCGGACACGGGTGCAGTCTTCATCCTCCATGTCTTCACAGCCCACTAGTCCGGCCCATAGATAACAGGCCGGACGCCTAAGGACCCCTTAGTCCAGGACTCCCTCAGTAGCCCCTGAACTGGCTTCAATGACGAGGAGTCCGACGCGCAGATTGTCTTCGGCATTGCAAGGCGGGATCCCCTTTTCGAACTCCAAGATAGTCTTTAGATGTAATGGTTGTATCCAGACTTGTATACACAATTGCAGAGGATATAATATTTCACGAGTCCAATCCGATGACAACTTTTTGGTAATATGACATCACGACTGCTTAGTCATTATTTTCAAACCGTTAGCTAGCCCGTCGCCCCACGTCTCGAGACATGGTTCTATTGGCATGTCTTATCCAAGCGGAGATCGTGTCTTCCCTTTTTAAGGGATTCTTATCAGCCCGGACGTGGGTAACCAAACCGTCGCGCAAGCACAACTCCTTGGGACGTTCGATATTCGTGGTCTTTATATAGGGGTACAAACCCGCATTTTTCTTTCACGCTTGCTTCCTCCTAAACCCTTGCTACCTCGAGTTCCAACACCCGTGTTTCAATCGCCACAAACTCCAATCATGTCCGGATCCAGCCGTCAAGGCCGGTGGGTGGCTTCCTTTGTCACGGAGGGAGGTATCCGATCGCAGAAATCAACCATCGGCTTCCTGCCGAGGGGCAGGTTATTCCCACTCCCATATCCGGCGCGAGGGCCGTGTTTGTGTCCCACTTCCTCCGAGGGATAGGGTTTGCACTAAACCCCTTCGTCCGAGCGCTCCTTGTCGGTGTCAAAACCGGCGGATCTCGGGTAGGGGGTCCCGAACTGTGCATCTAGGATCAGTGTTAACAGGAAACGGGGGACATGATGTTTACCCAGGTTCGGGGCCTCTCTATGGAGGCAATACCCTACTTCCTGCTTGATTGGTCTTGCTGAATATGAGTATTACAAGAGTTGATCTACCATGAGATCGTAGTGGCTAAACCCTATAAGTCTAGCCTGTATGACTATTAGTAAAGAAGTTGTCCTTTCCGGACTAACTCCTTCAGTTTATATAGACACCGGGGGGATCTAGGGTTTACATAGAGTCGGTTACATAAGAAGGAATCTACATAGTCGGTCCCCAAGCTTGCCTTCCACGCTAAGTAGAGTCCAATCCGGACACGGGTACAGTCTTCGGTCTTCATGTCTTCATGGCCCATCAATCCGTCCCATGGATAACAGGGCGGATGGACAAGGACCCCTTAGTCCAGGACTCCCTCAGTAGCCCCCAAACCGGTCTTCAATAACGAAGTGTTCGGCACACAAGTTGTCTTCGGCATTGCATGGCGGGTTCTTCATCCGATGACCTCCAAGTAATGTATTCGGCCGTTGATCAATGTTTCTCCCCTTGGCTTATGCGCATCAAATAACTTCGTCTTCCACGTGTTGAGCAAATGCATAAGGTCAGGGTATTTTTGCAAATAGCACCCCGCCTCGGCAAGGAAGACCGCCTATTAAAAGAGATTGGATCCTAGATCCATTCGGCACCCCGCAGAGAAAACTCCCCGGAGACTGGTAGGAGAAACCATTCCATCATGGCTAGAGTTCCCAGCTCCTACTCCAGTTCTGGGCTAGAGAAAGGCGGGTAGGAGAGGTGTTCTGTGTCCCACAGCCAATTGGCGAAGGTGCAGACGCAGGAATTTCTTCCTCTTGCAGATCTAGTCCCTGTTCGAGCGGGGATAGCTTCCTTCAATGGTGAGACTCAGGCAGAAGACTTCCCCAATCCATCAGGGGGAGAGCGGGTGTGTTTCGTCCCCTACCTGCTAAGAGGCGTCGGATTTCCAATCCATCCGTTCCTCCGAGGGCTTCTGGAATATTATGGCCTCCAGCTGCACAACTTCACCCCTGCCTCTATTCTACACATTGCAGGTTATGTTGCCTTATGCGAACTATTTCTGGGCATTGAGGCCCATTTTGAGCTGTGGAGGAAGTTCTTCTGTCTTGTCCCGCGCAATCATGAGGGGTCAATATTTGAAGTGGGCGGAGCTGAAGTATGGCGTATCGCCGATACCGGATACCTGTCCGGCACGCCCAGGAAGGCATCCGAAGAATGGCCTTACGAATGGTTCTACATTGAGGACGTCGCACTTCCCGACCCAGTTCGAAAGGGTCTTCCTGAATTTGCAAGCGTTCCGCTGAAGAAACGCCACAATTGGTGTCCCCGGAGTCTTGAAGAGGATGACATCACAAAAGTTCCCGACCCAGATGCTCGCTCAATCCGGACTCAAAATAATCGAGGTAATGGCGACCTCCATAGTGCGAGGGGTTCAGCCGCTTCAATACAGAGGTCTGCCAATATGGCACTATAATGGAGAGAATGACGCCTCCCATTGTGGCCGGAAAGGTCCGGATACACCCGCCGCCCTGGCCAAGATTTTGGCCGAGCTGTTTAAAGGGGAAGAAAAGGCATTTCTTCCCATTAAGCACACAGATGGGTATTCTATGTATGATCCCCTAAGCTGGGTAAGCCTCAACCCCTCTGTTTCACTCATTCCACTTCCGGATTACTTTTGATAAATTTCAAATCTGTTTGTGATGACAGTACTGGTGTAAGGTCACCGAAGGACTTCATAGTCCCGCCCCACAGCCAGAGAACCACAACCGGGAGCTTGATCCTGGGTTTGAGGAGGATCCGGATATATTCGTGGTGCTCGCGGAGGGAGTGTTTTACCAGACGAGCTATGATGGCACAGAAGTGGCCATCACCGCCGACTACCCTAGCCTTCTTCCTGTTTCGTGCGTAAGTAATCAAGAGACACCTCCTCTAAAGGGGTGCTCTTATTCTATCTTACCCACCGCACTATCTTGTGCTCCAAAGAGGAGGCATTCGGCGATTCCGAGGAGATCGGCGCCCACACCGGGCCAGCCTTCGATGAGGAAGGCTGGTGAAGACACAACCAGGCTTTCATCAAAGAGATATGGATCTATAAATATGTTTTTCAGCGGCCGCACCCGACTGTGACTTTGTGCGTTTGTCTAGTTCCAAGAAAAGGGTCCGCCTGACTATGTCCGCGGGTCCGGCCAGCCGTACTCCCAACATCCGGGATTTAGATCCCGCTAGAGAAACGGGAGCCGGTATGGGAGCAACGCCTTCTGCTCGGCTGACGCATACATCTGAGCTGCTCAAAACGGGCTTAGCAGAGCCACAAAGAAGCATTTAACATATGTGCAGGTAAGTTTACGGTGCTCAAAATATGATAAACATATGCCAGTAGCCCCCGAGACTTAAAGTAGTTGGCACAACAGATTTGAGGATCATTGTATAACCAGGCTCTTACGGAGAAGAACGTCATGTTAGCCCAAGAGCTAAAATGGTGTCAGACACAGCTTAACTGTTGTCGCTGCCGAACTGGAGAAATCCAAGAAGGCATCACCTGGTAATATTCCCCTCTATCGAGAAAATATGATTAGATGCCATTAATGCTAACAGTGTTGCCTATACCATGCCATAATTGTCAGTGGAACTCAAGGAGGCGCTGGAAGTCATGCAAGCGAATGAACAAGAAGTCAAAAGGCTACATGCTACGGGCGAACATGTGCTGAAGCAGGTCATTGTTGAGAAAAACCAACTCCAGGATTGCAAGACTGAGCTGGGCGGAGAGTTGAAGGATGTGCGGGCCCAGCTAGCCGATTCCATAAAGGGTAACAAGAAGCTGTGGGGCCGCATATTTAGTATGTATCTGAACTATTTTTAAAGTAGTTCGGCGATAAATGGAACTAATATAGTTTTGATTGCAGGCGTGTTGACGGGTCGTCCTGAAGAGGAGGTGTCCGGATCATCAAGTGATCTGCTGCAAAGGCTGTCGCAAGTGCACGAGCATGCTCGGCTAGCCATGTGGAGTGTTGCCAAGGCCTTATGGCCGTCCGCCTCCCCTCCAGGTAGTATGGAGGAGCTTGTAGAGCTGTTCAAGGGAGCGCGGCGGCGTATCCGACTATGGAAGATATCGGCCTGCCGAGAGGGTGCACGAGAGGCCTTGGCCATGGTGAAAACGCGGTATACCAAGATGGATCCTAATCACATGGCCCGGGTTGGACCGCTAGGGTTAAACGGGGAAGAAATTCCCGTTAGTTTAGTATATGACCAAGTAGAGGTGGCCGCGAAATACTCCCAACAGGATTGTAAGTTGCACCGCCTGTTGGACGGTATAGAGGAGGAAGTGTTTGAGTCCAAGTGACTATGTACTTTCCTGACCCTATATAATTCTAGTTGAATTGCATAGCATTTGTCATGGCAGACCTTTTCACTTCAACCTCCAGACCCGAGGGTGCGAAGTGTTTCCAAATACCCTCGAGGCCGAATAGACCGGGGTATGCCTGGAAAACTAGGCGTAGGGGTCATAGTTGCTTGAACAGACAAGTTGTATTTTGCTAGTTATGTTATATTACATTGAGATCGTAAGAAACATCTTCCAGAGAGAATAGTTCCGTTAAGGGTTCCTTTCCCTGGGTGTGCATGTATTAATGTACATGTCTGAATTGTGTTGGAAAATCACAGTGCATGTAACTTCTGGGGTTCGCAATGGAGTAATTACAAAAACGCCTTTAATTGACCGACCGAATATTCCCTTAAGAACGCTAGCCTTCAGCTTCACCCAGTCTGAGGTACACATCCAGATGACTCGGCAGTAACAATCGCAGAGGTGCTCCCTTTATGACCTAGCCGAACAAACGGGAACGTAGGGCATAAGGCATTGTGAGCCGTGCAACCCAAATTTTGGCCAAAACATAAGTCATATCGATGCATATAGTGGCGAAGAAAAGGTACATATGGAAGAACTCATATGTGAAGAGCTTGATGCTCAAGGAATAATAATAAAAAGCTTCTGTCCAAGAAGCCCCCAGGTATAATGGACATACATATTTTAAATATGTATGTGTCAGGGGTGTGCGGTCTGGCCGTACCAGAGCTTTTAAAGTGAGGAAGGAAAAAAGTAATCGGAAAAGAGAGAAAAAATTATGGAAACTACAGGGGAGAAGGAGACGAACAAGGAGTTCGGCGCTAGGCATAGAATCTTCGAAGTCTGGCCACGTTAAAGAGGTTCGGCTCGAGGCGATTGTCTGATGCATCCCGAAGACGGTACGCTCCTCAGGTGAGAAATTCATCAATTACGAAGGGACCTTCCCATTTGGGCTTAAAATTTTCATTTTTCTTCTCCGGCAGGCGTAGAACGAGTTCGCCAACGTTGTAAGTCTTGGCCCGTACTTCTCTGCTTTGATATCTTCGAGCCTGCTGTTGGTAAAATGCTGAACGGGCCTTTGCAACGTCGCGCTCCTCCTCCAGGGCATCAAGGCTGTCCTGCTGATCACGCTCGGCTTCTCTCTCTTCATACATACGCACTCGAGGTGAGTCATGAATAATATCGCAGGGCAAAACAACCTTTGCGCCATACACCATGAAGAAAGGTGTGTATCCGGTAGTACGGTTGGGCGTGGTCCGCAGCCCCCAGAGTACGGAGTCGAGCTCCTCAATCTAGTGCTTGTCTGATTCTTTCAAAGACCGCACTAGTCTGGCCTTGATGCTGCTCATAATAAGGCCATTGGCTTGTTCAACCTGATCGTTGGTTTGCGGGTGGTAGACGGAGGCTTAGTCGAGTTTAATGCCGAGATTAGTACACCAGGTTTTTACCTCGTCGGCTGTGAAATTAGAGCCGTTATCGGTGATGATGCTATGTGGCACACTATAACGATGCACAACACCAGATATGAATTCTATCACCGGGCCGGATTGAACGGTTTTGACTGGCTTAGCCTCTATCCACTTAGTGAATTTGTCCACCATGACCAGTAAATATTTTTTTTATGGCTTCCCCCTTTAAGAGGTCCGACCATGTCTAGTCCCCAGAACACGAAAGGCCAAGTAATGGGTATAGTTTGCAAAGCAGTTGGGGGCATGTGGCTTTGGTTGGCGAACAGTTGGCATCCGACGCAGCGTTGGACGAGGTCCTGCGCGTGTGCTCGGGCTGTCGGCCAATAAAACCCAGTGCGGAAAGCCTTGATAACAAGGGCCCGAGCTGCGGTATGGTGTCCGCCGAGACCAGCGTGAATTTTCGCTAAAAGCTACCGCCCCTCTTCTTCGGAGATACATCTTTGAAGTACTCCGGTAGTACTTTTCTTGTAGAGCTCTCCGTCATTCTGGTCTTCGGGAAGCCCCTTCCTATTAATGTAGGCCAAGAAGGGTTCAGTCCATGGGGCAATGACTGCCATAATGAGATGGGTTGACGGTGTTATTTCGGTGGCTGGGCCCCCGATACTGTCTGTATGTTCGGGATTTGAGGTTGTGTTTGGATCTGGACTGTTGTTGTCGCCTTCCCCTTGTGATACCACGAATGTCTTGAAAAGCCTTTCCAGGAAAATGTTGGGTGGGACAGGGTCGCGCTTGGCGCCGATGGGAGCAAGGACGTCCCCTGCTTGATTGCTTTCCCTGGCGACATGATGAAATTCGAGCCCTTCGAACCGAGCCGATATTTTTAAGACATCATTATGAAAAGCTGTCATCATTGGATCCTTGGCGTCAAAATCTCTGTTTATTTGAGATATTGAAGGTTTGAATTCTCGCGCACCTCTAGGCGTTGTATGCCCTTGGTTACGGCCATCCGAAGACCATGCAATAGGGCCTCGTATTCGGCTGCATTGTTGGAGCCTGTGCATAGTATCTGGAGTACATACTGGACGACATCCCCAGTGGGGGATGTTAACACGACTCCCGCTCCTAGCCCCGCCAGCATTTTGGAGCCGTCAAAATATGTAACCCAATTGGAATATGCGCAGTACTCTTTAGGGAGTTCGGCCTCTGTCCATTCGGCGACGAAGTCGGCCAGTACTTGAGATTTGATGGCTCGACGTGGCTTGTATGTTATGTTAAATGGAATTAGCTCTATGGCCCATTTGGCGATCCGTCCCGTGGCATCGCGGTTGTTTATTATGTCATTGAGTGGGACCTCAGAAGCCACCATGATTGAGCAATCCTAGAAGTAGTGTCGTAGCTTGCGGGATGCCATGAAGACCGCGTATGCTATCTTTTGGTAGTGGGGGTACCGGGATTTGCATAGTGTGAGGACAGTTGATATGTAGTATACTGTTTTTTGGAGCAGAAATTTGTGTCCGTCCTGTTCTCGTTCGACGACGAGCACGGGGCTCGCCAGTGTTTGGTGCGGCCAGGACTGGGTTGCTCGCTAGGAGGGACTTTATTTCCTCTAGTCTGGCAGTCGCTGCGTCTGTCCATTCGAAGTTATCAGTGCACCGTAAGAGGCGGTAGAGTGGTAGTGCCTTTTCTCCTAATCTAGAGATAAAGCAGCTTAGTGCTGCCATGCATCCCGCTAGTTTTTGGACCTATTTGAGGTCTGTTGGTGTAGCCAAATGCGGCAGAGCTCGGATTTTAGCGGGTTTTGCTTCGATTCCTCTATTGGAAACAATGAAGCCGATCAATTTTCCAGCGGGGACACCGAAGACACACATTTCCGGGTTGAGCTTAATGTCATATGCCTGGAGGTTGTCGAACGTAAGACGTAAGTCATCTATTAGTGTTTCGACATGCCTAGTTTTGATGATGACGTCATCGATGTAAGCTTCTACCGTTTTGCCAATCTGTTTCTCCAGGCATGTTTGAATCATGCGTTGGTATGTGGTGCCAGCGTTCTTGAGCCCGAAGGGCATGGTGTTGAATGGCCCATATGGGGTGATAAATGTTGTTGCGGCTTGATCAGACTCCTTCATTTTGATTTGATTGTATCAGGAATATGCATCGGGGAAACACAGTGAGTCGTGTCCTACGGTGGCGTCAATGATCTGATCAATGCGGGGGAGGGGGAAGAGATCCTTAGGGCAAGACTTGTTGATGTCTTTGAAATTGACACACAGGCGCCAGGATTTGTCCTTCTTTGGTAGCATCACAATGTTTGCCAGCCAGTCCGGATGTTTGATTTCTCCAATGAATCCGACCTCGATGAGTTTGGCCAGCTCATCCCCCATGGCTTGTCGCTTGGGTTCGGAAAAGCGCCGCAGTGTTTGCTAAACCGGTTTAAATCCCTTTAATATATTGGGGTTGTGCTCGGCCAGCTCGCGTGGGATCCCTGGCATGTCCGAAGGCTGCCAGGCGAATATGTCCCAGTTTTTGCGCAGGAATTCTCGTAGTGCGTCGTCAACTGTTGGGTTCAGTTGAGCTCCGATAGATGTTGCCTTCTTGGGGTCCGTTGGGTGGACCTGGAATTTAACTATTTCTTCTGCTTGTTTGAAGGAGGTGGATTTAGGGAGTTTGTCAAGAATCACGTCGTCCATGTCCACAGTGGAGAGTAGTGCGGTTAACACTTCGGCCGCGAGGGCTTCGAATAGCGCCTCCAAGGCCAGGGATGCGGTTTTGTTTTCAGCGTGGAGTGCTATGTCCGGATCACTGACGAGAGTGATTATACCGTTTGGTCCAGGCATTTTGAGCTTCATATACCCGTAATGGGGTATGGCCTAGAAGCGTGTAAATGCATCCCGCCCCAACAGGGCGTGATATCCGCTGCTGAAGGGGGCCACTTGGAAAGCTATTTCTTCGGACCGATAGTTCTCCGGCGTGCTGAATACTACGTCAAGTGTGATTTTGCCCGCGCACCGCACCTCCCGACTGGGAATAATTCCTCGGAAGGTTGTGTTACTTTGCCCTATGCGGCTCCTGTCTATTTCCATTTTATGGAGTGTGTCCTCATAAATGAGGTTTAGTCTGCTGCCGCCATCCATGAGGACCTTGGTGAGTCGAAACCTGTCCACGATGGGACCAAGGACTAACGCGGTTGGTGCTCGTACTATTCTGTACTTTGGTTCGTCACCGGTGTTGAATGTTATAGCTGTGTCGTTCCAGGGGTTTATTGCAGCAATTTGGCAGACTTCGGTGAGCTCGCGAAGTGCCCTTTTGCGCTTGTTGTTTGCAACGAATGTCTCAAAGATCGTCAATACTCTTGAGTGGTCATCTTCTGGGGGATTCTGTTCTGGGGCGTCCTTTATAAGGATGTCCTCGCCGTTGTTGGCTACCTGTCGTAGTATCCAACATGCTCTAAGGCTGTGGGTTGCCACGGTATCTGGTGTTGTATGTATTTTGCATGGGCCATCGAGCCACCCCTCTAGAACGGTGCCATGCTGCATAGCGGTTTTGTGTTTCTTGATTGTTGGACTGGGCGTGCCACGAGGGTGCGCCCATTTCACCTGTAGGGGGAGTTGAGTTGGGACTGACGGTTCCCAGCGAGCTGTCTGAGTTTTCCAGGTGCTCTCCATCGCGCTGTACTTTTGTACTACGGTTGCGAAGTCAGCGAATTTCGGTATGCGGCGCTGATTGATGGCGTTAAGGATTCCTTGGTCCGTGCAATTGTTGCAGAACGCTGATATTGCGTCCTTGTCACGACAATCTTTTACCTTGTCCTTGACAAGGAGGAATCTGGCCCAGAAGTGGTAGACCGTTTCCTGAGACTGTTGTTTTATGCTCATGGGAGTGTCTATGTCCGGGTGGGTGGGTGGAATTAAATCCGAACCCCAACCTGACCGATTATCCAAAATCTGACGACCTTCCGGGCTTAACAGTCTGGGTTCCGGAATATCTTTTGATTGTTTAGGACCGCCGTCCGATGCTATGTTCGGAGGGCTGGTCGCATCCTTTCGCATGTGAGTATTCGGCACTTCCTGGACGGTGATCCGAACATAGTCTGACTTTTATATAGAAGCAGACTCGCCATCCCACAGCACGACTAACGCAATCTGGTGGGTGACCGGTGGGTCCTTGATTTCTCCTTGAACGGTTTTAGGACCGATCCGATCGTAGTCTGTGGCGATTCCTAAAGAGGCAATGCGATCTAAGAGTTCGTTCAAAGATGAAAACTCAGCCGGATCCATCTGCTTGGAGTGCTCGGAGTTGTTGCAAAGGGGGTTTTCGATGGCCCGAGAGGTCATCGTCGGCTCAACGGCCGAACTGGCGATCATAGTAAAGCCGCCCAGCCGGAGGGTTTGGCCTGGGGCCAGGGCTCCCCCGAAGGTGATGTTCTCTTTAAGGACAAGGCGAGCCATCGAGCCTTTCGTCGACGGCTCAGTGGAACTCTCAATGAAAGCACCAATGTCGGTGTCAAAACCGTCGGATCTCGGGTAGGGGGTCCCGAACTGTGCGTCTAGGATCGATGGTAACATGAGACGGGGGAGACGATGTTTAGCCAGGTTTGGGCCCTCTCTATGGAGGAAATACCCTACTTCCTGCTTGATTGATCTTGATGAATATGAGTATTACAAGAGTTGATCTACCACGATATCGTAGTGGCTAAACCCTAAAAGTATAGCCTGTATGACTATGGTAATGAAGGTGTCCTTTCCGGACTAATTCCTCCCGTTTATATAGACACCAGGAGGATCTAGGGTTTACATGTAGTCGGTTACATAAGAAGGAATCTACATAGTCGGTCGCCAAGCTTGCCTTCCACGCCAAGTATATTCCAATCCGGACACGGGTATAGTCTTCGGTCTTCATGTCTTCATGGCCCATTAGTCCGGCCCATGGATAACAGGCTGGACGCCCGATGACCCCTTAGTCCAGGACTCCCTCATTCTTATTCTATTACGGGCTAGATTTTCATGATCTGGCCCCGTACTCTATTCTTCTTATCTTGGCATTTATTGTCACGTGCGAAGCCTTCCTCTGAACTCCTCCGCACTTTGGCTTGTGGCTCAAGACCTTCGATGTGAAGCCGCAAGTGATAGAGGGGAAGCAAGCTGAGTGTGGTGGTGCTACAGTGAGCAAGCTTGCTAGCGCTGTTTGGATGAAAGGATCCTTTGCCAAATATTCTGATTTATGGTAGCAGGCGTGGTTCTATATCACCGAGCCCCGCGTCTCCAAGTGGGCAGCTGCACCTGCATTTTGATCCAGCCCCCCAATTCAGCTTGCATCGCGGATCAATAAGGGGTTGGACTAGGGATCAACTGACGGGGTGCGAACTCTGGAAAGTCGCATCCAAAGCCTCATTGAGAGGGACAACAATATCGTCAACGTTGTTAAAGTAATGCTAGTTCGTCGGACCCTGCAATGCCAGCAACGGCCTCTCCACCTGTGGGGGTTCAATCCAGAAGGGCCGCAGACTCTTCAGGACTTCTTCGGCACTACGCACGAAGGAATGTGGAGATTATTCTTCGGGAAACGAATGTAATGGTCGGACACCACCAAAGATGTCGGCCTAGACTGTAATCATCCGGATACCCCGGTAAGTACACGTTTGCCGAATACCTCATAATCAGATAGCCAGTGGAAAAATACTAACCAAATCATCCTTTTTCAGGGCTGGATAAAGAAGGTGGAACGGATTAGGTGTCCAGCTCCCCTTCCCGAAGACTCAGCTAATCCTGTGCTAACAAGGATGCTGGCTCGGCACCATATGAGGTGACGGCAAGGGAGGGCAAAGAGGAGAGCGAAAAGACTCGGGATGACCTTTGTTCCAGAAGTAAGTCGGATACTGAGTCCGGAGAAATCGACATTTCCTTGCCTGAAGATAGAGGCGAAAGAGGAGCCAGCATCCCTTCTCCGAGCAGGAGGAAAAGGGCCGCCTCTGAAGGTTGGGAGGGGTGATCCCCCAAAAGGGGCAAGATGCCACTGTTGAGCAGCTTGGGTTTGGAAAGTGACGCCGTTGAACAGCTCTGACAAGGGGACAAGCCCTCGGCCAAACCGTAAGTGAATCTGGAATACTTTGACAGTGTCCCGCTCCTTTGCCGTTACTGAAGATATACGTAACACGTCCGTGCATTTTTATAGGTCGGCGCAGAGTGTTTCTAGGCAATCCTCTTCTTCAGGAGGTCTCCTCCCAGAGATGAAGAGGCCTCCCCCAACCTCCTCACCCAATAAGGTGGACGACTCTGGCGTGTCATCGCGGAGGGTTCTTCTTGATCAAAAAGTTACGCAGGGGATAAAAGAAGCAGTACCTGAAGGTGGATCTCCGACCGTCCGAGATTCTGGGGCTGATAATAAAGGCCCCGGACTGTCTGGCTCGCAGCCGACGGTGATTCTGGAGACGGGTGAACAGATTCCTTCAAAGGATGGTGGTGCTCCCAGAGCGGCTTCCGGAGACCCGGAGGCTCCGGATATATTGCGGGACATGTTGCAAAAAGCATATGTCTCGGAAGAACAACGTACATTGATGGGTACAGTGGTTGAGAAGATTTTGTCCGCGAAGAGTGGATTGAATGAAGCCTTCATGAGCCTGCTAAAAGGCTTCGAGGTTTGTGATATAATATTTTCGGCTATGTTTTGTTTGCAAAGATGCACCTATGTATAGGTAGTAGCCCCTGAGACTCGGGTTGGCTTCCACTGGGAAGCGAATCGGAGGATCAAAAAGGATTACTCTAGGACTGATCTAATGAACTGGAACGCAGGATGTTTCCCCTTTAGCTACTTCCTAGACTATGGATATTGCCGAGCTACATCGGAAGCTTGATGTAGCAGGGGATGACCTTGCGTTAATCAATATGCGTCTTGACGAGTCGCAAGGTATGTATTTGGGGCAATCCACATACATTGTTCGTGGTATAAGCATGATGCTAAAATCTATACGCTAGAATATGCGTGGCCGCAGATGGTGCTGCCACCGTTGAAGCTCTTCGAGCGGAGCTGGCCTGGGCCAAGGAGCAGGCCCGGTGTAGCAATGCGGCTGCCGAAAAGGCATCGGCTGAGTTAAAAGCCGAACAAGCTGCACGGCGCCAAGACGAGGAGAAGATATCCACGATGACGCTCGAACTGGAGAATGCTACTGGCCGCTGTGAATTTCTGGAGAAGGAGAGTAAAGCCTTAACGGCTGAACTGGACAAGGCCTTACAAGAGGCGAGAGAAGCGCGGTCGGAATCCAGAGAGACTGATGAGGAGATTCGGCAAGCTTGGGAGATTGCAGCTAGTAGGCCATTTCTGCTGCAAGCTAAGTTCGGTGATACGAACTATGCTCAGCTTAACCAAGTGTGGAGCTCTCTGGACGAGTTTTTAGACCTGCCAAAGAGTTCTTCTGATGCGGCACGGCATTACCAAGCGCGAGATGGGTATGCAACAGAGAAGCTTTTTTGGTCGCAGTTTGGCGCATCAAAGCGCCCTCTGTTGCTCAATGAACAGATGTCCCAATGGGCCGAACTTCATAGGATATCCGGCGATACCATGAAGAACGTCATAATTCGGTTGTGGCCAACCGAGCCTGTTCCGAATAGCTACTTCGGTTTGGTGCAAAGGCTTCTTCACGCGGTGCCGCGTATCGACGTTGTGAAGCAATCGGCGTGTACTGAGGGTGCCCGGATGGCTTTTGGCCGAGTCAAGACATTCTCTGGGAAGATGAAGACCATCGATGTTGCGGCGAAGAGTCCACCCAAGGGCAAGGACCGTCCTGAACCAGAGCATTATTTTGAAGACGTCCTAGAGGCCACCGGCTTGATAGAGGGTCAGTGCTCGAAAAACATAATGTTCGAGTGAGGTGTATGAGAATTGTAAAAGACCATTTTATAGTTGATCTATTTTATTTTTTGCTTGAAAGCTTGAATTCCTCCTGTGCGGCCGTTTTAATAAAATCTGAAAGTTTTCTAGTCGTCCGCTTCAGCCCCCTCGTAGGAAGTACGGGGGTGTTAAGAAAAGCATTTAATCACTCTTTATCCAACGTCTTAGTCCATGAAGGAGGTGACAATGTGGTGTACCAGGCAATCAGACTATAGGGCGTTAACACTTTCACTTAGCCATAGGAGTTTTATTGTGGGGCTACGACATAGCCCCTTGTATGTATGAGGTGTATGGTGCGTTACATATTTAATCTGAAAAAGATCCCTCGTGTGACACAGAGAATCGCTAAAGATTCCAATAAGTCGTCAAGTGGTTGACCAGCTCTCGCCGCATCATGACAGTCAGTTTTTGGCATTCTCTACTGAGGTGCTCATCCGGTTTACACCAGAGCACAATCACAGTAGTTCTCCCTTTACTACCCTAGCGATAGACCAGAATGTAGGGTAGCAAGCACAGGAGCCGGGCAACCCAACTATTGACCCAAGACAATGATTCAGAGCTGACGCATATAAGGCCAAACTTGCGAAGCCGAAGTACGTTGTAGAGCTGTTCGGGCTTTTGCTGGCAACTCATTTGTTCCCATACCGAGCCCCTGGCAGGTTATGCCAAGGTATATCTGTGAGACAACCATGGGAGCCGTATTCAGTGGCGAAACAACACGGATGATTAATTCAGATAGTGTTTATTGGGAGCTGTGCGATATGCCAATGATTACTTATTATATATATAAATATATAATCCATCCTCCCGTCTATTTGACATGCTCGGGGTCGGAGGCGGAGGATCAGGCATAGTACAGGCTCAAAATAGAGAGCGCGGTCTACAAAAAGTTATTTTGGACCTCCTGTCGCACGTCTGCGCCGCCAGTCCTCAGCGGGGGGGATACTTGATGGAAATAACCCGTTAGGTGAGTGTACAGATCCGGACTCCGATAGCGCCAGTTTCAGATGTTTGTCCTGTTCGTCACCTGTTTTTAAGGGATAGTGAAGGAAAAAATAAAATGGATAAAAAATGATGCGGGGGTGCTTGCAGGCTTGTCTGTAGTGTGCTTCCACCAATGCCCATGGTATCTTGAGTGCATAGTGATGTATGCGCGGCACAAAATTTGCAGGTGTACGAGGTGGGCGGCGGAAGCCGGACTGCTATTTTTGCTCCAGGAATAGTTGATCCTCGGGTGGAAATTGCTTCTGGCCCCCGGTATTTCGTTGGTGAACCTCTTCATCGTCCCTGTCGCCTGGCGGCCTCTTCCCCTTGTGTTCGGCGTTGAGCTTGCCAGCCTATTTAAATACCCAACAGTTTCTGTTAGTATGATTAGCTGGTTTGTCAGGGTGGCCATGAATCTGGCAGGGTCGGTCCACTATCCTGTCTAGGTTGGATGGTTCGTCTTGGTTTGCCTTGAATGGCTTCTTCCGTTGACCGGGCTTGGGGTTGCTAAATCCGGATTTGACTGTTGTGTCGCGTGATCTTATATTATCATTGCGACTGTTGTGTTTGCTTCGTCGTGGCTTGCCGTTGCCATCTCGGATTTCGGAAGTGCCCGGGTCGCTGGCGATGTTGCTTCTACGAGCGAGCCAGCTGTCTTCTCCCATGCAAAAGCGGGTCATTAGAGCAGTAAGGGCTGTCATGGATTTAGGTCCTTCTTATCCAAGGTGGCGTGCTAGCCGTTCGTCCCGGACGCTGTGTCTAAAGGCCGCAAGGGCTTCCGCGTCTGGACAGTCGATGATTTGGTTCTTTTTGACTAAGAACAGAGTCCAGAGCTTCCTGGACGACTCTCCGGGCTGCTGGACAATGTGGCTTAGGTCATCGGCGTCTGGTGGCCGGACATATGTTCCTTGGAAGTTGTCAAGGAAGGCTTCTTCCAAGTCTTCCCAGCTGCCTACGGAATTTTTAGGCAGGATGTTTAGCCAGTGCCGAGCTGGCCCTTTTAGCTTTAGTGGGAGGTATTTGTTCGCGTGGAGGTCGTCTCCACGCGCCATATGGATGTGAAGGATACAATCTTCTATCCATACCGCGGGATCGGTTGTTCCGTCGTATGATTCAATATTGATGGGTTTGAATCCGTCGGGGAATTCATGATCCATTACTTCATGAGTGAAGCAAAGAGGGTGTGCGGCGCCTCTATGTTGGTCCACACTTTGACGTAGTTCCAAAGGATCCCATGTGCGGTTTTCATCTCGGGCGTGGCTAGGTTTGTCACGTCCGAATAGGTAGCCCTTGTCGCGTGTCGAGGCACACCCTTGCGATCCATAGATCGATTTTGTGTGTCCTGCTCTACTATCCGAGTCCCGTCGGAGGTCGTCAGTAAAGCCATGAGCTGTATTATTCTTGTCTTTGCGGTGAGGTGGGGCGGTCTGGTATTCGGCTTGAGTTGCCTCTTTATCCAGACAGAGTTTGTCGACGACTTGCTGCATTGTGTGATGATGGTACGGGCCCCAATGCCTCGTCATCAGACTGAGGTAACGATATATGCTTCGGGTAGATGTTGGCTGGGCCACTAAAGCCGTATTCTTGGACGGCCAGGACTTTGGTCCATCTGTCGTTGAGTAGGTCTTGGTCAATTTGAAGCTGCTGCTGCATCTTTTTCAGGCTCCTCGTAGTAGCTATTAGCCTACGCTTGAAGCGCTCCTGCTCGAGGGGTTCTTCGGGTACGATGAAGTCTTCGTCGTCGAGGCTTACCTCGTCTTCGGAGAGTGGAAGGTAGTTGTCGTCCTCCGAATTGTCGCTGGGCAGGGGCTGTTCGTCGGGGATGGCTTGCCCGTTTTCTTGTTCCTCCTGTTCAGATCTTGCTCCAACAGGGTCTTCATTGTTTTCGGCATCGTCCGGAGTACTATTTTCTCCGGTGCCAGCGTTGTTGCGATATGACTTCGAGCAGTGTTTAGGGCGCTGGTACTTAGACTTAGACTCAGGAGATTTATTCTCGACTGGATCTTCTTTGTCATCATCGCTAGCTTTTTTAGGTGTATCAACCATGCACACATCGTACGAAGAGGCGGCCGTTCCACATCCTGTGAATGGCAAGTCTTGGCCTTGCACCTTATCGGCCTCGTCATCTACACCGTCGATGTCTTCGGAGCCATAATCAAGCGTGTCGGTCAAGTTCTTGACGGTGGCTACGAAGTGGGTGGCGGGTGGGAAGCGAAATTCTCCATTATCAGCCCCTAGCTCGAACTGGACACAGTTCGGCTGTGAGTCCCCAGCCAAGTACAGGTTTTTTAATGAATTTAGAACATCACTCAAGGGCGAGTGTTGGAAGATATCTGTGGCGCTGAACTCAAAGATCGATAACCGATCCAGCTCTACGCCTGCAGGCGTGTGCAGTTCGGAACTTATACATGGAGACGACTCCGGAATTCCGTTGATGCAGCAGGTGTTGAGTCTGTGTGCGGCTCTAATGCCGCGGACTCTGTGGCTTCGGATGGTGCAATCTGCTCCAGATCTAAGGCCGTAGCTGTTACGGGAACCGTCTCCTGAATCTGGTCCGATGACAGATTTAAGTCATGTTCATCGGAGTGAGGGGGAGCGATCGTCGTGGTCTCAAATCCATTGAAGATCAAGTCTCCACGGATATCTGCAACGTAGTTCAAGCTTCCAAATCTGATGTGGTGGCCAGGGGTGTAGCTATCGATCTGCTCCAGATGGCCAAGCGAGTTGCCCCGCAGTACGAAGCCACCAAATACAAAAATCTGCCCGCGGAGGAAGGTTTCCCCTTGGACAGCGTCACTATAGATGACCGAATGGGCCATCAAACCTTTTGTCGACGAGAAAGTGGAACTCTCAATGAAAGCACCAATGTCGGTGTCAAAACCGGCAGATCTCGGGTAGGGGGTCCCTAACTGTGCGTCTAAGGTCGATGGTAACAGGAGACAGGGGACACGATGTTTACCCAGGTTTGGGCCCTCTATGGAGGTAATACCCTACTTCCTGCTTGATTGTTCTTGATGAATATGAGTGTTACAAGAGTTGATCTACCACGAGATCGTAATGGCTAAACCCTAGAAGTCTAGCCTGTATGACTATGGTAACGAGTATATCCTTTCCGGACTACATCCTCTGGTTTATATAGACACCAGGAGAATCTAGGGTTACATAGAGTCGGT